>CM066031.1:1374591123-1375841123 GCA_033557465.1 Ichthyophis bannanicus
GGACAAACAGTCATGGTATCACCAGGGAATGCACTGTCTCTGTGGCAACACAGTGATGCAGTGCACACAACCACTGTGTTCAGAGGCAGAAAGTCACAGGTTCTAAGTCCCAGCCGTGGTTCCTGCCAACCCAGTCCCCATATTTTACCCATTACTAAAACGTGCTAATAAAGACAGAACCTTTATTGCAGATGACGTAAACATGCCCAAAACACCTACATTTTACCCAACAAAGCACAGACACCATAAACAGGTGCATTACCTAGAGCAGAGTCTCCCAAATGCAATCCTGGAGGGCCAAACACCATTCAGGTTCCATGCTGCCTCTAATAAAGATGCCCGTGCTGCATTTCTAAGCACTGCCCCCATGGTATGCAGATGTATCTCATGCATATTCATGAGGGACAGCATGAAAACCCGAACAATGTTTGCCACACCAGGACTGGAGTTGGGAACCTCTGCCATAAAGCAGCAGCCAACAGGGGCAGACACACCCGCACCCACAGGCTCCATTATCCAGTGCCTCCTGGAGAGGCAGGACATTGGGCCCTGCGTGCATCTCCCAATACTAGCACTTGCATACCTTAGCAATACCACCCTAAACCTGGGAATATGGTACACAGCTATCAAAAGGTTACTATGATTACTGGCAGATAGCAATTCCGAAGTTAAGTACAATTTTCTGATTGAGCTACATCATGGCAACCTTTCTGATGTCTGTGGAGTGTGCTACAGGTCTTGTGTCTGACAGTGTTTACCACCCTGGGGAGTGACCCCAACAGTATTGCGTACCATAGCCATGCCTTCACTGTGCCCAGGACTGGAGCGGTGGCCAGGGCTGCCAAACACCTCTATAGTTGTACAATGCTGGCACAGGTGTGGGAGTGTGTGTCTGTCTATCCAGTGTGTGGTGGCTGCAAACACCCTCCACAGCCCACGCTGCCAGCACTGTTGCCAGTATTGGCCTGCCAATGTGCATAATGAGGAGCAAGGTACCATGGGCATAGCCCGGACAGGGTGGCATGGCCAGGATGCATCTGCACAGGGCATAGGGCAATGGCTGGGACATTGTAGTACCCGGCCACCACCTGCACAGACAGGGTGGCCACAGCATGTCCTGCTGGGAGATCACTCTCACCCTGACTGAGCAGTGACCACAGCATGGCTAGGTTCCCCCATAGTGCTATATAGTGTTTCTCTCATGTGATATTTATGGGTTCCCTTTTGGGGCCCAATCACTGACTTATCTGCTTGGTGTGTATGCTGACGTCCCAGTTCTGGGTGGATGCATCTCCTTCAGGAACATGCACTATGGACTAGCTAGCAGACTGTCTGCAGCTAGTATGTGTCTTGCTGGAACACCTTGTAGGGTGCAGTGGCTGGAGGCTGGAGAATATTAGATAGTGGTGGGATGCAGCTGAGCATTTCCAGGCCTAATGTATGTCTGCTATTGCTTTATGGATGTGTACAGAGCTGCATTGACTGCCCTGTAGGGTGTCTGTTCCCCAGCAGCTCTGGGGTTGATGGTCCCCTCTACTGCCACCATTGCAGGGAGGTCAAATGTGGATCTGTTGGTGGGAGACGCTGTTTCCCACCCTCAGCCCCAGAGAGTGGGTTGGGTGGTGGTACATAATCCACCTATGGGTCCATAAGGGCTAAGCCTGACTGAGAAATACAGATGTATCCAAGGTGTGTCTGCAGGAACTACCTATCTCACACACTAGTACTGCTGGGGACCTGCAGCATAGCCTATTTCTGCCATGGAAGGTGCTGTGGACCTGGTGCTGGGCGCCCCACCTCACCCTCAGAGTGAGCACAGTACCTGCACAATGTGACGGTGTGTAGCTACTCTGTGCCAGTAACACACACGGTCAATTCCCCCTACCAGGCCGAGGTGCTGTGGGGGTGCAAACCCCATCTTGTGATCATCTGTAGACTGCTGATTTGCATGTTAACCCTATCCTGGTGATCACAGCAGACTGTTTGTGTGGTGACGTGCAGTCCTTCTGCAGCCAGCCAGGGGTTTGCTAGCAACTATAGAGCTGTAGCCCACTGGTTTCTTCACTGCCTGTGGAGCCAGAGGTCATGGGTTCAAACCCACCGTGGGGTTATTTGATAGGGCTGTCTAAAGCATTGTCTATTTTTAATGTACATTAGTGCTGCCAGCAAGAACACCCTCAGAGTACTGTAACCATAAGGTGCATCAGAAGGCGCTTTATAGGACGCCCTATAGGGCACCCTATAAAGCGCCTTCTGAGGCACCTTATGGTTACAGTGCATATAAGGTGCCTTATAAGGTTTCCTATGGAGCCCCTTATAGGGTGCCCTATAGGGGACATTATAGGGTGCCGTGGCTTATAATGTGCCCTATGGAGTGCCTTATAGGGTGCCTTATGCGGCACCTTAGGTTACGGCACGTGAGGGTGTGTTTGCTGGCAGCAATAATTAAAATACAAATAAAATGCCTCAAGAAACAATACTTACATGTCAAAGCTGATGCCTCAGCCAGCCTTATGCATTAGGCACACTGGGGGACCAAACTCATGATGCTTGTATCATCAGTCAGTGTATTAACCATTGTGCTACACCTCTGTTTCTATGTTAGCATCTCTGGGCGCCTACTTAAGATTACTGCGCGTTAACGCGCTTAGCGGCACTTTGCCCGATAATGTGCGCAGCAGCGCGCGTTATCGCGCGATAATCCCGTTTTGCTACTTTAAGACTCAAACGCCCACTCCTTTTATGGCAGCCTGCACACTATCGCTGGGCGCACGTTAAGACGGTTTAGTAAACATACCCCTTTCTGTTCTTTATTTAAAGGCACCTGGGAATCGACAGCACACATTGCATTTGGGCTCCTTTAGCCTTTATTTCAATTTGTCTATCAGGATGCCCTAACTTTTCCATTTTAATAGTATCCTTCAAAGACACCTTACTTTGAACCATGCATTCCTGAGTGACTATTGGTTTTCTTCCAGGTTCTAGTTTAAAACCTGCTCCATCTACTTTTAGAAGTTAGTGGCAGCAGCCTGGTTCCACCCCTGTTAAGGTGAAGCCCATCTTTTGGAATAGACTCCCCTTCCCCATAATGTAAATCTAAATCATTCCTCCTTGCACCATCATCTCAGTTATGCATTGAGGCTCTGGAGCTCTGCCTTTCTCTTGAGTCCTGAGCATGAACAGGATATTTCTGAGAATGCTATGCTGGAGGGCATGAATTTCAACTTTCTATCCAAAAGCCAAATTTGGCTTTTAGAACCTCCCTCCCATCTTTTAATAAATTATTGGTACTGCTACCCTTGGCTCTGGGAGCAGGACAACTCTACGTTCCTCTTTAAAATTAAGTCATGGTGAGTAGATGGTACCTCGAGTTGTTCTCTCTCAGAGAGTGGTTAGAGAATGAACTACGGTCCAGTAGAATTCCCCTCTGCTTTAACAGAAAGCTGGGAATAAATAAATCTAAATAAGGACAAAAGCTTAAACCAGTAGATGGTACAATGATTGAAATTTTATTCACTTCCCTTATGATGACACTATGGAAGTAAGAAGACACTATAACAAATGTCATCAGAATAAATTACCATTTAATAAATAGACATAGACAGTTGTGAGGTAGTTTTCTGTTTCTAACAACTTTTCTTCTAGAAGAATAAAATTCAGTTGATACAAGAATTCATTAATTATCCAAGCAATCATAAAAATTTGTGGATTTCAATATTCAGTTTGAATATTGTCTTTAACAATTCTAGATAATGATTCAATATGTGTTAATACCTCTGAAGAAAATTTGAAAAACTAATTAAAATTCTCAATCTAAAATGAGAAATTAGCATTCATTTCCCAGACTATTCCTGCTTATAGGAATTTAGAATGTATTTGAGCTCAAATATACGAGTATATGTGTAAGTCCAGTGTTGCAGTGGTAGCTACTTATCTTTCTAGGTTCCTCTGATGGGTCCCAGGTTCTCATTTCTTCTTTCTTGCAGCTTTCTCAGAACACAGGATCAGGAAGTCGTTCTTGAATTCTCTTTTCTCGTGGATTCCGATTCCGTCTGGTGGCCCCGTGCAGAAGGGGACTGTTTGGACCCGATTCTGAAACATGGAAACAAAACGTTCCCATGGCTGTCAGAATCGGGCCCGAGAATGGCCTGACATGCCCTCCCACAGCCATGGGGATGTCCTCCCTGGGGCTCCATCTGACTGCAGCCCTTGACCCCAGAGTCAATGCCGCCTGACCCCGACGGGGGCTTCTGGGGCCCGGATCGGGTGGCAGGGGCTCATTCTCTATTTCCTGATGCTCCTGTGTGGGGACTCCTGGGCTCCAGGGGGCTGCTGGCCACATTTGAGGGGTGACCCATTCTTATTCCACCACAGAAGAAGTATAAGCAGGGTGTCCCTCCTGTAACCCTCAGACGTAGAGGGCAGTGAGCGGAATTGACCCTGTACATTTGGGAGTCTGTCCCAACCATGCCCCTCTCACTCTCTGCCTCTGTCATGCTCCGTCCCTTGCAGCATGCACAGCGGTTCTGTGTGTGCGGCAGGGGACGGAGGCGGAATACCGGCAAGGCGGATTGCGGGGCTGCAAGTCCCGGTGGGACATGCAGGCCCACTGTTCTCCTCATTGATTTGGGCCCTTAGTTATCACTAAACATTCTTACCTTTCCTCAGTTCCCTATATTTAACTTTCCCTTTAGTAACCCATTTAAAAAGAAATTAAGTTAAATTAAATTAAATTGACAAGCAAAAATCCTGTTTCTCTTTTAAGGAATATCATTTTTATTATTATTAATAACATGAAAATCATCCAGATGATACACACAGTAACAAGGTATTGCGCGACAATCCACGCACTTAATACACAACTAGAAATACAGCAGGTTTTCCAACCACCTGGAGCCCCCCACCCCCAAAGTACCAGTACCAACTCAACAACCTGCCACCCAATACAGTCAGTGTGTCTACAGCTTTGGTATGATAAAGCTGGCCATAACATCAAACCCCAACACATCAAACCCCCCCCTCCAAACAGAAAAGAACACGGCAAACATAGCACTTTAAGCTTTCAATGTGCGTCTAAGCCCCCGTACATCCCTACGTTACCCCCTCCTTACCCTTTCTGTCCCCCCTCTCCCACCCCACCCGCCTAGTCCCATCCCTCGGCCCCCCCCGCCCTCCTTCGTCCCTTCCCGCCCTGCTCTACCAAGACAGACCTCCGTCCGAGACCTTTAGCCTCATACAAAGTAATTAGCACCACACCCTCGCCCCCAGCACCCACTAATCCTCCACCAGCCCCTCCTCTCCTATAGGTAAGAGTGGAGCCCAAATCTTTTCAAAACTCCCCATTTTCGTCGCGCCCAACAGACGCGCTGTGCAGCATTCCATAGTTTGCAATAACTGCATACGGCATTCCCATTCCTGGAGATTCGGCGACACCGAGGATACCCAGTGTCTCAAAATTGTTTGTTTAGCCACCAGAAAGCCTTTATCACATAGCAGACGCTTACCCCCCCCCCCCTATCGGAGCCCCATCTTCATATGATGCAAAGAGACACCATTCTGGAGATTCTCGCACTGACTGACCTATCCAAGCACTCAGTTTTCCACAGACCTCCACCCAGAAGCAGTGGATGACGGAGCATAACCAAAACTTATGCGCCAAAGTACCCTTCCCCATTTTACACAATTGGCAAAGCGCAGTTGGAGCTATTCCCGCCCGGGCAGCCCAAGCATCATGAACATACCCTCGCCACAGAAATTTATATTGTATTTCCTGCAACAGCACAGACTCTGACAGTGTGCGGATCTGCCGAAACACCGTTTGTAACCTCACTACAGTCCCCTCCCCAATCTGATCTGCACCCCATCTCTCTTCCAAAGTTTTCAACCCTTTCCAAACTCCCCCTGTAGTTAGCTCAGCCCGCAGACACCCGATGGTAACCTTCCCGTCGAACACAGTAAAGAGGTCCAACCTGCCACGCAAACCCCAGCCAAAACCCCTACTCTTTGTGCTCTGCAGTGTCTGCAGATAGTGGCGCACCTGCAGATAAAAATAAAAATCTTGCATTGCCAACTGATAATGTCTCTGCAAGGACTGATATGAATCCAGTCCTGCTTCCTACTCCATCCTCAGGTGACCCACATATTCTAGTCCCCTATCACGCCATCTCTGAGAGGTGCTTCCCTGCTGTCCGGGCAAAAAATCACCATTCCCCCCCACAGGGAGGCAGTCAGAGCAGTGCCAGTCAATCCCCCGCCGCTGACAGAGCCACCTCCATGCCTGCCGGACCACCCCCAAGTACCCTGATTCCCTCCAACCCCCTGGTAACTGCCCCCTGTGCCGATGCAGCCAATACATTCTATGATACGGCTCGGAGAAGTAATCTATTAATTCAATTGGAAGCACTACTGCCGTCCCTGCCACCAGGTCCCGCAAAGGTCTCAACAGGCTCACCACGTTGTACTCTCTTAGAGACACCAGACCCGCTCCTCCTTCATCTCCCGGCCTAAGCAGAGTCGCATACGGAATGCGCGCCTTTTCCCCCTGCCATAGAAAATGCGTCAGGTGCCGCTCCAATTTCTGTATATCTTTACGCCTCAACCATATGGGGGCATTTCTCAACAAATAGACCCATCTTGGTACCTCCACCATTTTGAAGAGCGCTATTCTCCCTTTCAGCAATAAGGGCAGGCCTGTCCACTTCTTCAACCTGTCTAGTGTCCGAGCCATCATTGAGTTGACATTTACTGCATATAACTTACTGAGTTCCCCCGAGATCTGAATACCCAGATATCGAACCGACTCCACCACCCACACTAAAGGAAAAATGCCTTCCCAACTACCCTTCAGTGCCCCCCCCATGTCTAACCCCAATGACTTGGCCCTATTGATTTTTAGACCCGAGAACTCACAGAAGTGTTCAATCAGCACCAACGCTTTCTCCAAAGACCTCTGTGGGTCCGTCAAACATAGCAATAGATCATCTGCAAATGCACTCACTTTCACCCCTCCTCCTGGCCAGGCAATGCCGTGAATTCCCCTCCCACTGAGTAACAACCTCAACAGGGGTTCTAGCTGCATAATATATAGCAACGGTGACAGCGGGCACCCCTGCCGCGTCCCCCTCTTCAATTCAAAAGAGTCAGAGTGATGACCTCCAGTCGCAATGAAAGCCCGAGGCGCCCTGTAGAACGCCTGTATCCAACCGAGAAAAGCTCCCTCAAATCCAAAGCGCAGCAAAACTTCAAACATATAAGACCAGGAGACTCTATCAAATGCCTTCTCTGCGTCTAGGCTTACTAAGAGTAGTGGCTCACGAGTTCTCACACACAACTCCGCTCCCAGGAGGACCTTGCTAATATTATGGAAAGGTTCCCTCCCCTTGAGAAAGCCCATTTGACACGGGCTGATCAGCCTTGGAAGAATCCCCTGCAACCGCTTCGCTAGTACACCCGCTAAGATTTTCATATCATAGTTAATTAAGGAAATCGGTCGGTACGAGGCCAGATGTTCGACATCTTTCCCTGCTTTAGGGATGACCGTTATGATGGCCGTCCGCATATCTCTCGGAAAGCCCCCCTCCTCCAGGACTTCACTATAGACTGCCGCTAAAGTCGGCACCACTGCCCTTTCCAACATCCGATAAAACTCCACTCCATAGCCATCAGGGCCAGGGGCCTTATGAGGCTTCCCCTCGCGGATGACTGTTTGAATTTTGACGCCGTCAATCGGCCAATTCAAGGTGGCGCGCTCCATGCTGGAGAGGCACGGCAAGGCCGCCTCGTCCAAAAAAGAAGCCTCCTTCCCTTTAATCTCCACATCCGGGGTGTACAACTCCTCATAAAATTGCCTAAAAACCTCCGCAATCCTCCGAGGGTCGGTCTGCCTCACCCCTTCCTTATCGCGAATTTGGGCAACCAGCCGGGATCCTCCTCCCTCCTTCACTAAACGAGCAAGCAGACTTCCCGTCTTATTACCATATCTAAAAAATTGGTGCCGGTAATACTGCATATTGTATGTTGCTCGCTGCTGCAGAATATCATTCAGCTTGCGCTGTGCCTCCAAATAAGCTTGTACCTCCGGCTGAAGATGACCTCTCCGAGACAGGTGCTTTAGGCGCTGCATATCCTGCGTTAAGGTCACAATCTCCTCATTGATCCTCCGCCTTTCCTTCGCTACATAAGCAATAATGTGCCTCCTCATTACCGCCTTCCCCGCTTCCCAACACAAGGTGGCTGACTTGACACTTGTTTCATTAAAGTGCAGATACTCTTCCCATTTGCCCACTAAGTACTGCTGGAACCTTTCATTCTTCCACATCTGTCGCGGGAAGGTCCAATGGTACTCTCCCCTATCTCTCCCTCTCCAATCCATTCGCACCATGACATGATCAGAAATCACAATCTGTTCTATTTCGGTGTCCACCACCCTGGCAAACTCTCTTTCCGTCACCAGAATGTAATCAATCCTTGACCAGGTGCAATGGGCTCTAGATAAATGTGTAAAATCTTTTTCCCCGCCATGGAGAGTTCTCCAGGTGTCCACCAGCCCTCCTGCCTTGCACAGGTAACTTACCCCCTTGGTGTTCCACCCCCCTGAGCCTTTTGCATTTGATCTATCCAATTCCGGATCATGTGGGCAGTTAAAATCTCCCGCCAAAATCACCGGTACCCGCGGTGCGTTCCCCACTTTCTGATTTATCCTTTGAAAGAACCTATGATCATATACATTCGGGCCATACACATTCCCAAGGTAAAATTCCTCCCCATTTAATTTTAAATGGACAAACTGATATCTTCCCAAGGGATCCAAATCCCTCCCCAATTCCTCCACCTGGATTTCTTTACTGATCAAAATCGCCACTCCACGTTTTTTCCCTCCCGAGGAAGCCGCAATTACCTGCCCCACCCATCCCCTTTTAAGCTTAGCATGTTCTTGTGCATTAAGATGGGTTTCCTGCAATAGTGCAATGTGGGCCTTACTTTTGCGCAAGACCTGCAATACCTTTGTCCTCTTAATTGGTGAGTTAATCCCTCCTACATTCCAATTTACAAATCTCATATGGTATCTCATTGCATCATCATGCTCATAGCTAACCCCACGATGTTCCACTTAAATGTGGCCCGGAAGTGCCCAGCCTCACCCCCCGGCCCTGTACCTACCAAAGATGGACGGTGCTGTCTCCAATGGGTGCTAAATTGCCCTACTTGTCTGCCCTCAAATCTATATATTACATAACCCTCTCGATGAAGCTTTCCCTGTGGTCCCCAAGTCCTCCCTCCCCGTACCCTCCCTCTCCCCTCAACGTTCCAGTCCTGTCCCTCCCCCACCCTCAGCCCCCACCCCCCCTGTCCACCCCCTGTCCCCTCCCCACATAAAAATCCTCCATTCCATCTTCAGCCATCGTGGCTGAAACCGGAGTCCCTATCGTGCACTACAGGGCCACCCCACCCCCTCCCACCAGAGTCAATGGCCCCTCTACCCCCACGGTTCCTCCTGGCAATCACACATGTGAGGTGTGTTCGCCACACCGCGCTAGGGGCACTGTCCCGTCACATTCAGTATCTCAAAGCACACATTTCCCCCAAACACAGTACCCCAGGTTCTTCAAAGCAAGCCAGGCATATTATACAGAACAAGCCAAAGTGTAATACCATACCCCAATCTCCCACAAGTTTAGATAAATCAAAAACACTGAACCCACCCCCCCTAGAGACCCAAACGAGCTCCCCGTGAGAGAGAAGAAAAATACTTTCACACAGAGTAAAATAAAAATAAGTAGCATACACTAAAAGAGAAAACATAGAACAACAGTCTCAGCGCTCACGCAGCGCTTGTCCATGTCTAAATTGCAAGCCACTGCAAAAAACACAAAAAAGTCCCTGCGTGTAAGCCGATGTGTGGCCCAGATTCCTGGTGCGCCACATTACCTGCTGCCAAGGGTCCCGACACCCAAGAATCCACTGTTCAGGAGGCTGGGCGTGCTTCCCCCTCACCAGGCTGCCCCGGAACAAGCTTGTTCAGATCAGCCAAAAAGGTCTTCGCCGCTCCTACTGTGTCAAAGGCCAAGCTTTTACCTTTGTGAAACACTCTTAGGGTGGCCGGGAACGCTAGCGTGAATCGGATCTGCTGCTGAAAAAGAGTGGAACACACCGGGGTAAACTCTTTCCTTTTTGCTGTTACGATTGCCGAGTAGTCCTGAAAAAGAAGTAGGTCGTTGTTGTCCAGCGTCAGCTTCCGCCGCTGCCGATATGCCTGCAACAGCTGCTCTTTGTGGCAAAAGTTGAGAATTCGCGCTATTACCACCCTGGGCCGCCTTCTATTCACCAATTTCTGTCCAATGCGGTGGGCCCGCTCAACTTTAAGCTCGCCGACCAAGGAGTCAAGTCCCAAGACCTTGGGGAGCCATTGTTCTATTAGCGGCAAAGGTTTCTGGTCCGTAGTCTCCTCCGATACACCCACCAGCCTAATGTTGTTCCTACAGGAGCGATTTTCCAAATCGTCCAGCTTATTTTGCAAGGCCTGAAGTTTCACTCGCGTGCCTTCTTGCTCCCGCGCTTGCTTCCCATCGTCGTCCTCGAGCGCCGCCACTCTATTCTCCAGCTCCTCCACTCTTTGATTCATCTCTGCCATCACTGAATTCATCACCTCCAGTTTAGACAAAATTTGATCAAACTTAGGATCCAGCTGTTGAACCACCTCCTTCGCCAGGTCCTCCGCGGTGGACTCTACACCTTCGCCGCTCGGCGAAGAGGGCTGCATCACCGCTACCACTGAGGCTCCAGGCCTTGTCGGTCGATCCTTCTCCCTCTCCTTCTCCTTACGTGTTGGGGGAGGCATGGTTCCACAATTTCCACACCAAGTCGGCTGCCTGGGCACCGCTGTTGCTTCTCACCCAACACTGACTCAATTTAGGGGGTATGCAGATAGATTATTGACCAAATTTGCCAAGGCGCCCCCGGAGCAAGTGGAGACACGTCTTCACCCGCTCATGTGTCATGTGGACCTCCTCCTTTTTCTCTTTTAACACAATTCCCTTTTTCTTTCCCCACACTCACGTTCACTCTCTTTCAGCTCCCATTCACAACCCATTCAAATTTCCACTTAATCCCAGTCAAACCCTCTGCCATTCTCACAGTCATTACTAAAAAGAAAAAAACTTTAAACTGAACTGCTGCAATGAGATAGAACTTCTAGCTGCTGAGCCTCTCTCAAGATTCCACAGCAACTCTCACTTTCAGGATTCCTGTCACTAACTGCTATCCCCTTGTAACTTTGATTTAAAAAAAAAAACATTTTCTTCCAAAGTTTAAGCAGTTTAAAAATATTTTTCCCCAATGAGGACTAGTTTTCTTAATCCCTTAATACCCGGGGACCCTACTCTGCCCAGTCTCTGTAATTCAACACTGGAAAAAAAATAGAAAAACTCTTCCAAACTCTCTGAAATCACTCATACCTCAATCACCTTCATTCACCAACACCTAAAATCTTTCATACTTGCATCCAAATCCATTCAAAGAAGCCTCTTCTCTCACACAGCCAGACACACATGCATTCAGCTCAACAGTCAGACCCCAAATTGTCTCTTCACACAAACTGTCCAAGATTCTGAACTCTCAAGAAACTAGTGTTCTTACCCTCACATATGTCATCAAAAAGTCCTATACATGGTTAACTGAAATATTTTTTTCCACATTTTAAGAAATTTTCAAAATAATCAACCTTTATGCCACCTTTAAGGATTTTTAAAGCTGTCCCTTTAAGAGTTTAGTCAAAGTGAAACTAAGGGGCATGTTTACTAAACCGTCTTAATGTTACCGGTGCTAGTTGCAGCGTTACTGTAACGAATGCCATATAAGGGAGTGGGCGTTCCGGTTTTAAGGTAGCAATGGCAGGTTATCACGCGATAGAGGGCGCCTGTCCATTATCGCGCGATAGAGGGAGCCGTGGCATGTTATTGCACGTTAACCTTAACTTTGCGCGCTGACATGCTATCACAGCAACAGAGGTGTAGCACACTGGTTGATGCAATGACTGCTGAGACAGGGGTCATGAGTTCAATCCCTCAGTGGGCTCAATGAATAAGGGTGCCCAAGGCAATTCCTTTTCCTGCTTGTAACAGTCAGACACATTCCCACAATCTGTGCTGCCAGCTAAAAATACCCGCACCCCAGTGCCGTAACTTAATGCACCTTTTAGGGCGCACCAGAAGGCACATCATAAACCACCACGTCAGCCAAGGTGGGTCATAATGTTCCCCAGAGGGCAGCACGAAAGGTTGGCAACCGCCAAGGCACCATAAAAGGCGCCCCATAAGCTTTCAGAATTTATGGTGCTGCTAAAGTTGCCCCAAGGATGTATAGGTGACTCAAGAAATGGTGCCCAAGGGCAGTAAGGTGCACCAAGTTGACAAGTAAGAAAGGCATGGCTCAAACACAGATGTAACCCTAACACTGCACAGAGTACCAAGGAAAGGCAATGTACAAGTGATGGAAGGAAGTAGATCAGAGCTGATGGACCAGACAAATCTACATCCAGCCTATGTGGCAGCTGGTAAAGTGTACAAACATAATGGGGCAGCTGTACCGATGCACAGGGTGATGGAAATGTACCGTGCAACAATGACAGTGTGTGGCAGAGGATGGGAAGACGTGTCCAGCAGAGGAGGTAGAGGTGGCAGGATAGGTGCAATGACAGGAGGACAGAGGAGTAGCAGTGCCATGCAGAGAAGACACAGGAGAGGCAAGCAGGTAGAGCCGCAATGCAGAAACGTGTACCAGTGCAGGACATGGGGTAGCAGCCTGCACATCAGGGCAGGACGCCACACAGCTGGCAGACACACATAGATGGACAGAAGTATGTTTGGCAACTGTGACAAGGGTATAATGTGCCAACAGCACAGATCTGCACAGATATGACTGTTACAAAAATGAAAAGTAGCTGTGTAGGACAGGCATACAAATGAAAGAGAACAGAGAGGAACCAAACCCATGACCATCAGCACAAATGTCAATGCACAAACCGGTAGGCTACACCACCAAAGTGAGGTCATCAGCAAAGGCTGCATAGAAGAACACTGCAAGGCACCACACAAAAAGCCTGCTGTCTGCCAGGATAGGGCAACCCCCAACAGTAACCATGATGGAATGCACATGCAGAACTGGTGTGTACAGCTCAGATCACAGTCTGTAATTGGGACGAGAGCCACATATATCTACATGCACACACACAATGAAATGTTATGCAGTGGATACAGCATGCAAAAGAGGAAAGAACCTAAACCCAAAGGGTGGCAGGGGGATGCTCTGTGGAGCAGGGCAAGATAGGAAACAGAACAGAAGCATGTGAAAATTGAACCTGCAAACAGGCTTGGCCCAGACCAGCAGTACAACAGCAATGCCAATCCCCCAAGCAGACTGCCTATGTGGACAGTACAAAGAAAGAGACATATGTAACAGCTAATATGTGATGGATAGGCAGCACAGAAGGCACACTGTGGTGTACAGTGAAGAGATGGAAGGGTGTGTGGATAGGTGACAAACCTGCAGGCAGCTCATGGTCAGGTTAGCACAACCCAAAAAAAACCCCAACCCATATGGGAATCAAACCTGCACCCTATGGTGTTTCAACACATACCCATAACCACTATCCCAAACAACCACTGCGAGCACAATGCAAAGATATTACCTCAAAGGGAATGTGTGTATGGGAACCCCTAACACCCAGTAATGTGGCAGATGGCTGGCAGATAGACAGCTGGCACCATACAAGGATGTGAGCACAGGTGGGCCATGTACCTGACCAGGAAATCACTAAATACGTGTGTTGGTGTGGTCAAGCAGCAGCAGAGACAAATGTACGTTAAACACATATTTTTATTTTGGTTAATCATGAGACATAGCTAGATACCGCATTACATAATATCAAGGTGTATGGATAACAGCGAAAAAAGTGAAAACACATTTGGCAGGGCAGCAACCCACATGTCACAGAAAAGTCACTGGGCCATCTACAGATGATGGGCAGGAGAGATAATGTGCATCAGGTGCATGGTGTGCACTATGCATTAGCCCCCCACCCCCCACATGCTGCTGCATGCCCCAAATGTGTTAGTTACATATGTGTGCATTTAGGCAGTAGGCAGTGCATGATGAGGGTCCAACACACATCAGTCATGATTTGTCCCCAAAAACATATCTGTCCACAAATACAGGAGGCACAAAAATGAAACCGCATACATTGTTAAAAGTAAGCAAGTGTAAACACAGATATCGAAATATATGTTACAGCTGTCACATAATGCCTGATATAGGAATCAAAGCGGCACCAATGTAACCCAAAACAATCATCAAATGCAAAATGAGGATATGGTAACAGGTACAAGAGGCACATGAACACTGAGAATTCAAATAAAACAAACCTCAGACACATAGAGAGATAGCACTATGCAGAAGGTCCCCTGCAATGGGTGGTGTGGATACTGTGTCTGTACACATATATCATGGTACAAGGAATGCACAAATGAAGGAAGAAAATGGACACTCACACTGCCACACTCCAAATATAACGGGGCAATGTGAGTGCCGGAACCTCAGGGAATAAATAGGGCTGTGCAGACATGCAATGCTAGGTTTATTTATTTATTTATTTATTTAGTGTACACTTGTATCCCGCCACTTCCAGCAATCAGTGGCGGTTTTCTATACAAAAGGGAGTGGTTGTACAGACCAGAATTTAAGCATACAGTAGGATTGCAGGGGAGGGTGAAAGTCACAGCAAACGGTTACAGATTTACATTTCATTTCTTGAGAGGGGGCTTTACATATATACATAAATTACATAATTACAGGATGCATTTCTTGTTGAATATGATTTTTAGTAGCTATGTTGTTCGAAAGGATTATATTGACTAGGTTAGGTTGTAATGAGTCTGAAATAGGTGAGTCTTTAGTTTTTTCCTGAAGTCCTTCAGGTCCTTATTTGCTCTCAGTTCGTGGGGCATTTGGTTCCAGAGTCGTGGAGCCATAAAGGAGAACGCTCTGTTAGTGGTGCTAGCATTGAAATTTCTCAGGCTACTCGGGACTTGAAGGGTATTGCTATTCACTGTTCTTCTGCTTCTGTTGATTGGTTGTGCTGAGATTAAGGTGTTGAGGTAAGAGGGTGCTACATTATGAACAAGCTTGAATGTGGTTACTAATATCTTATATTGGATGCGGGCCGTGATGGGGAGCCAATGTAGCTCGATTAGGACGGGAGTGATGTGCTCTGTTAGACCTTTTTTCATGATGACTCGGGCTGCTACGTTTTGTGCCAGTTGAAGAATGTTAATGGTTTTTTTAGGCAGACCTTGTAGAATGGCGTTGCAATAATCCAGGTGGGGAATGATGAGGGCTTGTGCCACTGTTCTGAAGTCGGAGTGATCAATAATGTTCCGTAGCGGTTGCAGGACTCTTAATTTGTGGAAAATGGCCCGATTGGTAATTCGGAGGTGCTTGTCCATATTTAGGTTGCTGTCCAGCATTACTTCTAGGTATTTTATTTCGGGCTTTGTGGTATAAACGTTGTTGTTCATGGTAACCGTTGGTGGAGGGTTGAATTCTTGTTTCCTGGAGATGCACATCACTTCTGTTTTTTTATGGTTGATTGACATATTGTTGCGTTGCAGCCAGGTTTGTAGTTCGCTTAGGCATTTTTCGAGTTGGGTGAGGTCAGGGTTGTTTATGTCGAGGTGAGTGTAGAGCATCAGGTCGTCTGCATAGATGTGGTAGCTGATCTTGTGGTCCTGTAGGATTTCACAAATGGGTCGCAGATATAGGTTGAACAGGAGTGAGGATAGGGCAGAGCCTTGTGGTATGCCTTGAGTTTGAGGGAAGGCGGCGGCCTTTGTGTTGTTGAAGTGGACCTGTTGCATTCTGTTATTTATGTAGGATGAGAACCATTTCAGGGGGGTCCCTGATATGCCTATGGAAGCAAGTCTGTCCAGGAGTGTGGAATGATGTACTGAGTCAAAGGCTGCTGATATGTCTATGAAAATGAGCATGTACATTTTGTTTCTGTTTTCAAGACCTTTGAGTAGCTTGTCCATTAGGGCTAGTAGAAGAGTTTCCATGCCATGGTGTTGGCGGAATCCATATTGGTGCTCATCAAGGGCATTGTTGACATCGATGTGGTCTTGCAATTGTTGCTGGACTGCCTTTTCAATGATCTTGGCTAGAAAGGGTATGCTTGATATTGGGCGGTAGGAGGTTGGGTCGTTCTCGTTAAGGGATTTGTTTTTCAGGATTGGTCGTATGAGGGATTGCTTGAGTTGTGCTGGCATGATCCCTTGCAGTAGAGATTGGTTTACTATATGGGCGATATACTTGGCAGCTTCTTGCTTCACAGCTTTGATCCATGATGCTGGGCATGGATCGAGGGGGGAGGTTGTGGTGTTCAGGTTAGTGATTATGTCCAGGATTTGCCTGTCATCTATCTTTCTGAAGGTATCCCATTCTTGGTACTGGTTTGCATTTTCGGTCGTGTGAGTTTTTTGTTGGGTGATGACTGCATCCATCCCTTGATTGGTGAGTACTGGTGGTTGTGTGTACAGCTTGCTATTTTGAGGGTTAAGTTTGCTGGCATAATGATCGGCCAGAGTTTGGGCCGTCATTGTTCCGTTTTGATTTGTAGCTTGGGACGTCTTGGTGAGTGATCTGACAAGTTCGAAAAGTTCCCTGGGTCTGTTGAGGGCTTTATTAAGTATGCTGGTGTGGTGTGTTTTCTTTGCCAGGTTGATTTCATGCTTATATGTTGTGAGAAGTTTAAGGTATTCCCTTCTATGATCTTCGGTTTTGGTTTTCCTCCACCTTTTTCTAGCTTACGTAAGTCTATCTTGAGTCCTCTTAGGGTGGAGGTGTACCAGGGTTCACTTTTGAGTTTGGATGAGTTAGTTGCTGGTATCAGGGCTGGTTGTGCGGTAGCTTCAACTCCTGTATTCCATTGCCTCACTAATTTCTCAAGGTCTGTGTGTTCCATGGTAATGTGCGAAGTTATGGATGTTGTTAGAGCTTCTTTATTGAATTTTTGGAATTTCCTCCTTAGGTTTGCAGGTGGGGTGGGCTGGGAGCGTTCTGGAGCAGTGGGGAGGTGTAATGATAATTCTATCAGGTGATGGTCAGACCATGGTACCTGGGTTATTTGCAGTTTGGTTTGCTTTAATTCCTGACTTTTGGAGGGCAGGAACACCATGTCCAGCGTGTTGCCTTTGATATGTGTAGCGTCGAGGATTATTTGTTTGTATCCAAGTTGTTCCATGGCTTCCATGAAAGTTCTGGCTTGTACTGTAGAGCCTGACGCAAGGTTTAGGTCACCTAGAATGATCTGCTGTTTTTTGATTGAGGTGGTGTTGATAACGTCCAGGACAGTAGCTAGGCTTTCGTGTGGTGATGTGGGGGGTCTGTAGAGCAGACAGATGGATATAGTTTTGTTCTCTACTCTGAGAAGATCAATGCCTTCATTGAGGCTTTGAAACGTGTTTGTTAGGAGAAAGGAGGCTTTGGCGATGATGAGAACTCCTCCTCCTCTTTTGTTTGGACGGGGGCAATTAAAGATTTTGTAACCTGGTTTGCTAATTTGGTTGATGAGTACTGAGTCGGTATCAGTGATCCAAGTTTCGGTGATGCATAGGATGTCGGGTTTTGCATCTGTAATGATGTCATGTATGATGTGGGTCTTGTTTCTGATTGATCTGGCGTTGAGTAGTATGAAGGAGACTGGAGCCTGTGGAGAGTGGTCTGGATAGGGGTTTTCACTTTGCTTGGTGGTTTCAGGTTTTCTTACCCGTTGTTGCTTGTTTGGTTTTGCCCTGTACTGGGGTCGGGCACTCCTGGGGGGGACTGTGTTTGGTCCCAGGTTCATGTTTACGTGTACAGGAACGAGGTTTGGTATTGCTATGGTATGCACTACTACGGGGTTATACACGGGGTAAAAAGCATATATCGGATGCCAAATGAGCGGCGGGTGGTGATGTGTGATTGGGTTGGTGGCACAAGTGGATAACAAGAGACAAAGGCACAATATGATAATGTAACCGGGGGGCGCCATCACTGGTCCGTTATGTAATACAAAAGACAAAGTGGCACAATTTTGAATGGATTTTGATGCTGGGTATTTCTGAGGTAAGGGTTGTACTCTTAATTTTGTTTACTGAGGCATGCAAAAATACACCATGGCGTTACTTAAAAGCTCCGTCATTGAGTTGTAAATCAGTGTAGAGCGACACGTCTGTACAGTAAACAAACATAATAACCTGTATATAGAGATTGAAAGAAAGGGCAAACATGTTCCAGTAACCCACACAGAAGCCATATTGTCACATGCTGTGTTGCACCAACATATTTAGTCACATGCACATGCACAGTGTACATTAAAACATGATACAGTGATGCCACACATGCACTGTAACACCCTTGGTGAGGGCAAACATCAATCCAAGATGTTGGTGTGCAGTAAAGTGGTGTGGTGGCAAATACTGTGTCATGTCCAAGTGGAGGGTAGGCTGACATGGACAAGAGAACCTCTCCAATGTGCCCCCTGTGCCACACGCATGGCTGTATGCTCCTGCTGAACTAAACAGATGAGGGTATCCTGCGGTGCAGGTCACACACATGGGCAAAACACACCAACACAATATCAAATGGATGTACAACATACAGCAACAATGTCAGTCCCTGTTGCACATGTAGGGACCAGTACACAGTGTACACAGTGCAAAGTGTGTCTGCAATCCAACAAGTCCCGTTAAGACTATCCTTGAAACCATGGGCATGCATAGTCAAGTGTGACATCTCAGTATGCCACAGTACTGGAAAGGGCATGTGTGTATCCTGCGATGAACACGACACCCAGCCAGAGCACGGTAGCAACGGTGTGTTGGACAGGTCTGTTATGCTCAAAGTAGCAGTCTAACAATAATGCCCATCCGAGGCATGTGTCCCACTCACAGACGTCAAACATCCTGTGCTGTGTGTGTCCTCTGCCCTGTGCAGAAGAAGAAGAAACAATGTATTAGTATGCTGCTTGAAACATCAGGCCAAATTGCAGGGAGTCAGACATCAATATGTACATAATGAAACGTCACAAAGGCAAACATAACATGATCACAACACAGAACACACTGCATGTTGTGGACATTTGGAAATGGAACCGCAGACGAGGGTGTCACATGGATTTGGTCATGTCCATGCCCATGTCACACAGGCGTTGCACAGCCCATGTGCATCAGTGTTGGTGTACAGAGACTCAACAGGAAAGGTCCATGAAACAAACAGCAAATCACCATCATGTAAAGGCTGATATCATTCCCAAAAGACCCAAGGTGCAACCTACGGTGTGTCTGCAGCAAGTATCTGCTCGGGATCCTCTGAGGCTGGCCAAGGCCAGAACACATCACAGTGAAGGGAGAAGATGTCTTCGAAATGTGTAGAATTACCATGTCCCCATGTCCAGTCACTGTTGATGCATGTCCAAATAATGGCGATATCTGTGATACATAAATGCTGTTGCGCAGTGATCTGTCAGCACACAAGAGATAGGTCAGCTCACAACTCACAACACATGCCCTCAATGTTCACAAGGTCAACAGCAGTAAGGTAGAGAAAGCACAGTCACCACCACTCCACAGGTGTACAGACCCCTCACACCACATGATAATGCAAAATGCCTGCAGACTGTATCATCACACAGCCAAACCAAAAACACACACACACAGACAGTATGCTAAGGTGATCATGCCACCAGTAGCATACGGCCTGTATGTGCACAATTGGAGATTATTGGAGATAAAGGCTTGTCAAATGCAATGATACACTGCTGTTGGCTGATGCTACAATGTCAAGGAAGGGTGCATGTGCAGCCCACCACCAGAACACCTAGGACCTGCACACACACGCAGCTCTGTTGGATGTGTCCAAGAGACAGTGCTGGAGATGACAAACTGGCGAGGCACACATGTGGATATGTGTGCCAACAGCAACATATGAGGTTTGGGGGGCAGGGCAAAGAGGTGAACAACAACATATGTGCACTATGACAGATCACCTCAGACATGTGCTCCCCCTGATTGTCCTCACAGACAAATTACCTGTAGGTCCACCTACCCCAGACTACTGCACGTTGAATGATGTACAGTCAGCTGGCACTGCACTACAGCACCAGGAGGGTCACCAAGGATGTCCTGTGGATTGAGAAACACAAGAGAAACATACATATGTCATGTTGGAGCTGTGCAACACACACAGCACCTTCACATCCTCAGCTCTCATACCCACAAGATCCTTTACAGACTGGCTGTTCTCCATCACACTGTACCGACTCACTTCATGCTGAAGTTCTCACTGAAGTGTGTGTGGCAAAATACAAGGGCCCATACTTTGTCCATCCCATTCTTGACCTCTCTTCTGCCTCCAAAACTGTTGAACACAACTGTCTCCTTGCTACCGTGTCCCTGCTCGTCTCTAAGGCCTCTGTACTATCCTGCGCCCCCCCATATCTCTCCCACTGCCCCTTAAGTGTATGTTCTGGTAGCTCCATCTCCTCTGCTACCCTGCTGCCAGTTCCTGTACCACAGGGATATGTCCAGGGGCTTCTTCCATTCCCTGTCTCGATATCCAGTTCCTTGGTGTGGCTATCTCATCCCTTGACTTACATTACCAGCTGTGTGCTGATGAGTTGCAGATATATCTCTCCACGCCTGAGCTATTTCTGCCAAACCAGACCCCGATGTCTGCTTGCCACCTGACATTGCTGGTTGCATGTCATCCCACGGTGTGAAATTGACAATGGCAAAGAACGAATATCCCATATTTCCACCTAAACTCTACCCTCCCATTACAGCATCTGTGTGTGGGTGGGCACACCTTCCTTTCTCCAGGGTCCGCAATGTAGGGGTTGTCTTGGACTCCACTTTCCTCCTCTCCACACATACCCAGCTTGTAGCTGAGGCTTGCGGTTTACTTCTAGATGACATCAGCTATATTTCCCCAGTCTCCCCTGAACACACACTCTCCACAACAAACCTGCCTCTGACACTCTCCTTGCGTCACCAACAACCAACACTGCACGCCTTGTCTCCCTCGCCTACACAAACCCCTTAATGTTATGTTTTGCTTTCTACGTCTGAGCGTCTTTGTGCGTGTTGCGCAGGCGCAGCGGCGTGAGCGTGGTGGATGCGCGTGTTGGGCATGCACAGGGGAGATGCGGAAGGTGCGTGTGTGGAACCCATGTGATGAATGCCGTTCTGCGCATGTGACGTGAGGCCTGCCGCATGCACGTAATGGCATGCAGCACATGCACACATCCCATGCTCACACACACATACAGCGCATGCACAATATGGTGTCCCCGCGCACGCACCTACTGCATCTCCCCTGCGCATGCACAATGTGCACAGCCACCACACTCATGCTGCTGCGCATGTGCAATGTGTGCAAGGACGGGCAGACATAAAAAAAACACATAAATACACATGCACATGTGGTACACACTGAGGGGTTTGTGTAGGCAAGTGAGACAGAAGGCGAGGTGTGGAGCAGGCACGACGAGTGTAAAGTCAGGACTATAGCAGGTGAGGAGAGGTGTGTTGTGGAGCAGGTGAGACAGAGAGGAGGGGGAGGCAAGGAGCAGGCGTGAGAGAAGGAGGTGTGTTGCGGAGCAGGCGGGAGAGAGAGGTGGGAAGGCGAGGAGCAGGCGAGAGAAACAGGAGGTGAATTGAGGAGCAGGAAGCAGGGAGAGGAGGGGAGGGGAGGTGAGGAGCAGGCATGAGGTGGAGCAGAGGAGCCAAGGGGCAGGGGAGGGGAGATTAGGCGAGGAACGAGAGGGGTGAGGATGTGTGACAGGGAGGGAGAGGGCACAGAAGACAGGGAGATGGAGCAACAGGACATGGCAGGAGAGGAGGAGGGGGGGACACCTGTTCAGTGGAACCCAGAGCCGGCAGGGAGAGGTAGGTCTTTGGTGGTGGCTGCAGGCCCATCGGGTGTATCACAGCCCACCCAGGGGCCACCCAGTGCCAAATGGAGGCGTATACCGGTGCCAGCCGAGGAACGGAGGAGGGCTGTTAGATTCGGCCAGCAGGAAAACAACATCCTGCTGGCCAGTGTGTTGGAGCGGTATGAGGTGCTCTATGGCCAGCTGAGCACCAGCACCACTGTGGGCACACACATACACGTGTGGGAAAAGGTACAGGAGGCCATAGCCCAGGCAGGGGGGACCAACTAGGGACCTGGACAGCCTGAGGAAAAGATTTAATGACATTAAGCATGGTGTCCGTGCACACATGGTGGTGGAGAGGTGACATGCCATGGGCACCGGAGGGGATGCCCCCTTTGCCCCAAACCTGACACACCTGGAGCAGGAGCTCGCAGACCATCTTGGCCCCATCTACCTGCGTGGACTGCCTGAAGCGCTGGACACCGCCCATCCACAGGCAGGTAGGTCAGAGATATGCAGCACACGTACAGCTCATGGCCCAGTACATGCTGGCCATGGACGGGAAGTTGGGGGCCTATGTCCTGAGAACACATGTGCCCTAACACAGGCAACTGGGGGCCACAAATCCAGCAAAACATGGCTGGGTAGGTACAGGGTGGGTGTGACAGGTACCTGGGGCTGTGTGCACAACAGCCACAGTCCTGGACGTCGTAGAGCACTGCACCAGTGTACAGAATCGGGGGGGGGGCAGTCCCTCAGCCAGGCGGAGTGCCACCCCTCCTCCACTGTGCATAAGTGGGAAGGATGACCTACATACAGGGAGGGCCCAACACCCTCCACCCCATTGACCCTGCACATGCAGCAGCTATTCATACCTGGCATATAGATCACACAGAATATCATACATCTGCAGCCAGACACACGCCACAATATGACAGGGGGACACAGACAAGAGGGACATACAACTAGGCCAGAACACATTGACCTGGGGGGACCCACTCACACCACCTATAACAGCTATGACGTGTGTTTGCGATTACCTGTCCAGGGACATATCACAGACCAGTGACAGAGGAAGGCCGATCACACTGTGATAATGAGATAGACGCAAACAAACCCCAACGACCACATCACACAGATGTCAGACACATAACACTCTGTCATTGGCCAACATACAGTGGGGATCCCCCACCCACCCTCACAAGACATTGGGGTGCACATTGCCACAGCCGTACCAACTGCACCTCCTAGCCAAACCCCCACATCACCTGGGGTCAGCTCTTATACAGGTAGCGCAGTGCCACAGACACATTCCCATGACCCCCACCTACAGTGCAAAACCATGCCCAGCATCGTTCCACCCATCCCCTGAAACAACCCACCACACACACTGAGTATGTGATAGTTGTCCACCCACAATGCACAGTGGCTACCAAAGCGGCAGTCCCCACACACATCTGGCTGACCCGGACGCATGCTGCAATACCTACCGTGCATACCACTCAGGCCAATGCATGCACATCGTTCACACACACTATGACAGGCCACAATCCCACTCAGGGCTCCCACATGCACCCTGGCTACATGTAGCACTGAGCCCACATCCAAGGTCACACGCACAGTGCATACCTAGTGCTGCATATAGTGGGCCCTGCACTCGCCACCCCATCACCCCAAACACAAGAGCAACTGTGTCACAGCTCCACCAGTGCAAGAGGCTGCTCCTCCCTCCCCCCCCGCCAGGTACAGCACACTTTACACGCATGTGCTGTCCCCATTGTAGGCATAGCAACATCAGGTACAGGCGGATACCACATTGCTGTTGGCGGGAATGTACTACACAGGTGTACATATGTGTCCTGTGCAAGCTCATCTTTGCTGTGTACCCTGTTCCACCCCCCAGGTGACATCCAGGCCATGGAGGCGTATGAGGAGGAGGATGTGCCGGTGCCAGAGGATGCTGAGGGACCAGAGGCCGCAGAGTCCGGGGATGTGGCCAGCACTGGCGGGGAGACCCCAGGAAACAATGTGGTGTCTGAGGCAGAGGACAGGGCAGCGGATGCCGACGCACAGGTGGGGGCCAGTAGCAGCAGCACATGGGCTGTGGAGGACATGGAGACAGAGGGGAGTCGCCACACAATGCAGGTGCTGGGGACATCAGGCACCCCACACACCAGCATGGATGTCATCCTTGCGGAGCTGCGGGCTCATGCTGCCTCATCAAGGCACGATGCAGAAGGTGGGTAACAGAATACACAACAAGCCCCCTGGGGGTTGATGTAACATCCACAATGACATTCCATGTGCTCTCCAATATTATGACACCATAGCACTTAGGTTCGTATGTTTAGTGGGGGTCTGTGCCATGTGCACGCCCTCCTCTTGTAGCATGGGTCGTCTGGTGTCATCATGTTAATGAGCTCATACATCCGCCCATTATTCACCACCATATAC
The DNA here is from genome assembly GCA_033557465.1 of Ichthyophis bannanicus. NCBI lineage: Eukaryota > Metazoa > Chordata > Amphibia > Gymnophiona > Ichthyophiidae > Ichthyophis > Ichthyophis bannanicus. The sequence goes on from CM066031.1 coordinate 1,374,615,539, forward strand.
CCCAAGGAGACATACAGTGGTATACACCTATCCCAGATCACCTATACAGCTTACTCGGCGGATCCCTCTCCCTGGCTAATGGTAGCTAGCATAGATAGTCAGGGTAATCAATAATGTGCAGCAGGTGTAGAGCAAACAGCGCCCCCCAGATATCTATCTGTGTGCCATGAATTCCCACGTTATCTGGACCATCCCTTACGACCAGTGCACAGATTAAGCAGTGACACAATGAACTGCGACACAGTACCATGTGTCATATCTGTGATTCCCATGATCCCTCAGCAAGATCATTTCCTGGCCTGAGGTTGGATCATGGGACACACAGATGTAAACATGGTACTGTGTTGCTAGTCATCGCATGCATGATTGCTCTGTAGATTGGTCTGTTGGGATTTGCCAGACATGTGCATGAGTCACGGTGGGGGAGTGCAACACATGTCTCACACATCACTTTGTGTCTCACCCACAGCCACTCGTCAGGCTCTGATGGTCATTCGGGAGGAGATCAGCCAGCTGTGCACCACAGCTGAGATGATGGCAGCAGCACTAGTGCGTATTGCGGATGCCCAGGAGGCACCAGCGCCAGATGCGGCACAGGCAGACCCAGCACAGAGTGGTGGGTTGGCCCATGGGCGTCGTGGACGTGGGCAGAGACACAGGATGTGAGGTTGGGGAAAAGGTCACCACGTCTGTGACAATAAAGACATCAAAACCTATTTATACCTATGTGTACATCTCCAGTGTGTGCCACTGTGCTCCCCTGCATACCCTGCAACCCATGTCACCCTGGCCACATGTGCCTCCCCATTTCCCATGGGGTGTGGTGTCTGCACTGCCACCAATCACCGCACATATGTTATACCATTCCCTGTGTGCCATGCACTGTGCCATGTGTGTGCCCTTCTACCTATGCGTGTGGGTATACCCTACCTATCCCATCGACCAGCAATATCTTTATGGTGGTACATGTATGTTTTACGGATCTGTCACTCTCTCACACCCCATATGCTCTCCATTACTCTACCCACATGTGTAACCATCCTCTCTGCCCACACCAGAGCCTACGTGGCTGTTTACCCACATATGCTTGCGGGGGCTCAGGCAGACAAAGGTATCTAGCTACTGTCAACTGGTTACTCATCCCCAGCGCTTGTAGTGAGCCGTTGCTCATCCTCCTGACCAACATCCACCTGTCACGGCCTCACCAGCTATCCCCCTGTGCAGCTCCTGGGTACAGCAGTCCCTCCTATCCTTCGTGCCACATACCTGCTGCTAGCCTTTCCCTTCATTTCCCCCCAAGCATGGTGCATCAGATATGCAGCATACACATCACAGGCAGCATGCATGTGACCATAGCTGCTGGGACACACAGCACATCGGCACATCACAGGGGCACCAGGGGACACAGACACCTACACACATGGGCAGCCCCCACACCTGAGTGTGGAGACGGTCCATGTATGTTACCTATGTCTACCACGCATACCCATTGGGATTTACACACATGTCGCATGCTCACGTCAACAGTCTGTCTGTAAGGGAGACACGTGACCATTGTGCTGTACTTACAAACATGTTTACTTTTAACTGTACAATGGATAATATTTACAACAAACCCCATGTTGTGTCCCGGGTGACAGGACAGCACAGAGCACGTGTGTGGGCACCCCTGTGGCCCTCAAATGCTCCTGGGACGCCCATCAGGGGATGGCTGTTCAGATGCACTGCCCATACCAGCTGCACACTGCATGTGCATCTCGGCAGCCATCCACTGAATGGCACCTGCCAGCCACCGGATGGTGCAGTCCTGGGACCGCTGGCATTGCAGCACGCCAACCATTGCCAAAGACATGTCCTGGATGCACCTGCCACCACATCCACACCAGGTGCCCAGTGTTTGTGTGGTGACATGTGCATGGGCCCTGTCTGTAGCAATGGGTGGTGACGCTACACCCAGGTGGCCACTGTTGCCACACACATGTGGCAGCTGGCAGGGACCCACAGTGTCCTGTGCTGTCCTGTGTCCCCTCCCCCCTTTCACACCCCCTCCTCCCTCCTGACACCTCCCACCCACCCTCTCCCTCCTCCCCGTTCTCCTCCTCCTCCACCTCCGCCTCCTCCTCCACCTCCCCCTTGCCCTCCTCACCCCTGCCGCATACAACACAACCTCCCCTTCCCTCCCTCCCACCCCACCCCACCCTCCGCCCCCTCCATGTTGTCTTCTTCCTCTTCGGTCTCTGCCCCCTCCTCCTCCTCCTCCTCCTCTGGCTGGACTGTGGCTGTGGGGCCTGTTGTAGGGGGCCCTGATGTAGATGGGCCCTCACCAGCAGCAGCATCCTCTGTGGGGGGAAGACAGTCATTAGCACACCATCATGCGATTCACATACCACATAAACATAGTGTGGCCTCCCACAGGCTGTTGGGCCACTGTGACATACTGTACTGTGCTGCAGAGGCCACAACACTCACCACCACTTTGCTCCAGTGCCCTCCTTTGGAGGCGGGCAAGGACATCCGGGCAGTGCAGCCGCAACTCACGTCCCTGTTTCCGTAGGTCCTCTTCCTGGGCGGGGAATGCAATGGGTGGGAGCATTAGGGGCCAGAAATCTCTGGTGGGTGGCCAACGCATATCACACATCACTATGAGCAGCAGGGTGCTGCTGCTGCTCTGGCCAGTGTGTCCTCTACTACCTGTTGCCAGCGCCGCCTGCATGTGTGGCTGTGGGTCTGGGTATGTGTGGGGTGTCACCTATGTGTATTGTGTGCAACCCCCCGGACCCCCATACCCTGTTCCTACACTCTCCTTGCATGATATGGCAGCACCATGCCATGTGTGGGGTAGGCATGATGGTCTCCAGGGGAGGTGTTTCCTAACTCCCTGTGGGGTCCGGCACACACCTGTGTGTTTGCCTGACCTACACACATCAGCCGACACACCCGCCATGGCACCATGAATGGTTAATCAGCTTTCCCCTACCTTCTCTCCCTGACACATGAACATATGCCTTGTTAAAGTTCCATATATATCTTTCGTAAGAGTATTCATAATCTGTATATAGTTTCCCCGGTTTCTTCCATGTTTACTGCCCTTGTTTCAATGTAAACTCAATGTGACCCGTTACATTGTAGTATGTTCTGTTTCAACTGTACACCGCACTGATTATAATAGCGCGGTATATAAGAAATATAAATAAATAAAATAAATAAATAAATATGATATCTTTACAAAACATGTGTGATGTGTTCTGAGATAGAGAGGGAAGTGGGTGGCCCTGAACACATCGCCAGGAGCCACTACCATGACACCAGGCTTTCTACTATACCTCTATGGTCAGGACTAAGGCCTCCTGTGAATAGGGCAGTTGTGGTTGAATGCAACAGGAGCATGGACCACCACACCTAGCTGAGCTATTGACATCTGTGATCTGGTCTGGGGCCTCCTGGAGTTAGGGCAGTGCTGTGAAACCCCAACAGATGCAGGTACCCAAACACCAGCATCTATAATGGTCCTCTACGATCAGGTCTGGACCTCCTGGGGATAGGGCAGATGTGTGAACCTTGCAACAGCAGCAACTACCATACCACCAGGATGACTAAGAGACCTCTGTAAGCAGGTCTGGGCCGCCTGTGGGTAGGGTGGATTTGAAAATATCAACAGCAGCAACTATCATACCAACAGGATTTATTACAGACCTCTGTAATCAGGTCTCAGGCCTCCTGGGGAGAGGACAGATGTGTGACCTGCAACTGCATAAACTACCATAGCAGCATGCTGTTTAACAGACCTCTTTAGGCAGGTCTAAGGCCTCCTGGAGGTAGGGTAGATTTGAACACATCAACAGCAGCAACTACCATACCAACAGGATCTATACCAGACCACTTTGATCAGGTCTCAGGACTCCTGGGGATAGGGCAGATGTGTGACCTGCAACTGCAAAACCTTCCATAACAGCATGCTGTCTAACAGACCTCTTTAAGCAGGTCTAAGGCCTCCTGGGGGTAGGGTGGTTTTGATCAGATAAACAGCAGCAACTACCATAACACCAGGATGTCTAACAGATCACTTTGATCAGGTCTCAGGACTCCTGGGGGTAGGGTGGATTTTAACACATCAATAGCAGCATCTACCATAATACCAGGGTGACTAACAGACCCCTTTAATCAGGTCTCAGGACTCCTGGGGGTAGGGTGGATTTGAACACATCAACAGCAGCAGCTACCATAACACCAGGGTGACTAACAGACCACTTTCATCAGGTCTCAGGACTCCTGGGGGTAGGGTGGATTCGAACACATCAACAGGAGCAACTACCATACCAACAGGATCTATAACAGACATGTGTAATCAGGTCTGGGCCTCCTGGGGATAGGGCAGATGTGTGAACCTGCAACTGCATACACTACCATAATAACATGAGTTATTACAGACCTCTGTAATCAGGTCTCAGGCCTCTTGGGGATAGGGTGGATTTGAACGCATCAACAGCAGCAACTACCATAACACCAGGATGACTAACATACCTGTGTAATCAGGTCTCAGGCCTCCTGGGGATAGGGTAGATGGGTGAGCCTGCAACTGCATAAACTACCATAACACCAGGATGAATAACAGACCACTTTAATCAGGTCTCAGGACTCCTGGGGGTAGGGTGTATTTGAACGCATCAACAGCAGCAACTACCATAACAACAGGGTGACTAACAGACCACTTTCATCAGGTCTCACGCCTCCTGGGGGTAGGGCAGATGTGTTAACCTGCAACTGCATAAACTACCATAACAACAGGATTTATTACAGACCTCTGTAATCAGGTCTCAGGCCTCCTGGGAATAGGGCAGATGTGTTAACCTGCAAATGCATAAACTACCATAACAACAGGATTTATTACAGACCTCTGTAATCAGGTCTCAGGACTCCTGGGGGTAGGGTGGATTTGAACACATCAACAGCAGCAAGTACCATAACACCAGGATGACTAACAGACCTGTGTAATCAGGTCTCAGGCCTCCTGGGGGTAGGGCAGATGTGTGAACCTGAAACTGCATAAACTACCATATCAGCATGCTGATTAACAGACCTCTTTAGGCAGGTCTAAGGCCTCCTGGGGGTAGGGTGGATTTAAACACATCAACAGCAGCAGGTACCATAACACCAGGATGACAACTAGACCTCTGTGATCAGGTCCACAGCCTCCTGGGTATAGAGCATACTTACACACAGCAGCATATGCAGCTACATTCAGCATTGGTTGGCCCTCAGACTGGTTTCTATACCATGTTGTACGTGTATGATGTGTGTTTATTGCTGGATATTGTGTTGCACACCTTGCATTGTGTGACCTGTCCCCATAAACTTACCTCATGTGGGTAGTCCGCAATACGATTGAACTGCCTCGTGACGTGCTCCCATGCCCTCCTAACGCGGCAGAGGTCCTGGCATTTTGAGGAGCCGGGGAATAATTTTTGTTGCCTAGCGCAGATTAGTGCTGCAAGGTGTCGCAGCTTCCGGCAGTTGAAGGCAGGCTTCCTTGACCGTGTCGCCATTTTCTCAGATGACTTGCTAACGCATGCATGTCGCATATGCGCTGCTGCGCATCACTACGGCATGCTAGCTACATGCCAGTGCACAGTGAACAACGGTGGTGCTGCCAAGATACATGGCGTAGCAGGCTTTCTGCTGTTTGTCCAGGCTGCTTCATAGGGCGCCTTATGACGCACTTTCTGCCATGCCATACTGTGAGGCACCTTGGGGTACACGGCTACAGTGAAAATGTTTTATGCTGCATACACACATTGCAGAGATGTGTGTGACTATTCTTGCCACAATATGCATCTTAGGCATTTAAGTTGCTGTTGGTGCACTGGGGTATCAAACCCATCACCACTAACTTTGAGGGCATTGTATTAACCAGTGTGCTATGCCTTTTAACATAGCAATGGCTGGCTACACAGCAACACCAGGTCATCTGCACACACTTTCTGCTCTGCTTACTGGGATAGTGTAAGGCCATAGCTAAGGCACTTTACAGGGCACCTTAGGTTGGGCAACTGAGGTGAGGGTGCTTTGGGTGTGAACACTGATTTCAGATCTATGTCAGACTGTTACAGGCATAAATGGGCGTAGCCTTGGACAGTTTTACTAACGGACGCACTTTGTATATAGCTCACCAGCAAATCTAGCAACCTGCAGCCCACACCACTCTTCCAACATTCCCACTGCATGCGACTGACCACACTTTTAAAAATTGTTTCATGTGATAAAACGCTTTGATGTAATGATAATGTGGTATATTATATCTGTCAAGATAAATAAATATACAGGCCCACTGGGGTATTGAACCCATGACTGCTCCCACTGAGGTCATTGATTTAACCATTGTCCTACATCATCATTGTCTGTAACTAAACTATGGCTAGCTACTGAACCAGTGCAGGCCACCAGACACACTGTCTGGTGTGGCTACCAGGATAGGATAGCACCAAGAGTACCCATGGTGCAATTCACATGCAGAACAGCAGTCTACATCTGCTTACCAGATGGGGTGTACACCTCTACAGCACGTCAACTGGGTAGGGGGACTGACCGTGCATGTTACTGGCACAGTGTACCTACTGACCATGCCATTGTGCGTGTTCTGTGCTCACCCTGAGGGTAAAGTCATGTGGCCAGCACCAGATCCACAGTACCCGGGTTATTTGCAATAGGCTTTGCTGTAGTTCACTATCACTGCCAGTGTGGGAGGTATTCTTTGCAGACAGCCTTAGGAGTTTTTTATGTCCATTTCTATTTGGCAGTAATGTGTAGCCCTTGTGGACCATGATGCACACAACATAATGCATATTTAGTGAGGTTGCCATGGACACCTGTTTTTGGAACAGGGGCATGTTTGGACTCACATGACAAAGATATACATAGCAAACCTGCTCTCTCTGGGTAAGGGTAGGGAACATGACCTGTAAACAACAGACACACACTATCACCGTTTGCAATAGGGGCAGTGGAGGTACATGATGATGGACTGTGGGACCAGCAACCCCCATCCAACTGGCAAACGGAGAGCTGATGCAGATCTGCACATGGAACAGGACCACTGGCAGACAGGTAGTGTGCCTGGTCAGCTCAGCTTAGCTGCCCCCCACTACGATCTGACATTCACCAGCAGAGGGCAGTCAGTGTGCACCTGCTGCATCCTGCAAGGTACTGCGACCATACACATGCTAATTTCAGACAGTCTGCTAGCACATACATAGTGCATGTTCCAAAAGGAACAATGTGCACCCAGACGTGGGATCTGGCACACACACCAAGCAAGTTTATTTATTTATTTATTTATTTAACAAGTCTTGTATCCCGCTTTTTCCTTCAATCAAAGCGGTCAAAAAACAATACAAAGTTATACAAAGGTAAGGATACAGGAAAGTGGGAAAACATCACACAGGGAAAACATGACAACATGAACTATGGTACATAAATTACATTACATTTAAACTACAATAAATATAGCGGTAAGCGGAACCAACCATGAGGCAGTTCATCTCCCGCTGATTGGTCAGCTCTACTCTTGTGGAGGGACACCAAATCAGAACTTTTGGTGGCTGCTGCCATCCACCCCTCTCCTGTGATTGCAGTCACCTGCAATGGATGAAAAGCGACCCCGCCATTCGTGCCCCGCCAAAGTTACCTGCCGGGTCCAGCATTTAAATGAAGTCTGTGGTGCCCCGATTGGGCCTTGGTGGGGGGAGCGGGAGGGGCGAGCTGCTCCCGCTTCCACCCCCGACGTCCGATCGGCAGCATGGTGGAGGTGGAAGAGAAGGCAGTTACCTGCTGGGTCCATCATTTAAATGAAGTCTGTGGTGCCCCGATTGGGCCTTGGTGGGGGGAGCAGCTCCCACTTCCACCCCCGATGTCCGATCAGCAGCATAGTGGAGGTTTGTCAGTGATTGGGCCCCGGAAATGGGAACCGACAAGAAGGACACAGCAAGCACAGCATAAAACTCAGCAGAGCTCAGGTGCACCCGCGTCTGGCGGGCCCATACCTGAGGGCCTCACCAGAGGGCCCTTTGGCATGGCCCTTAGGCGTGGACCACAGATGGGGACTAAAAGAACTCCAAGCAAGGTCTTAACCATACAGGACATCCAATCCAGCTCCACACAAACAGGGCCAACGCAGCATATCGAAGGACAAACAACAAAATGAAGCAGCTTCAGGTCGAAGGTACGGTAGATCCAATGCCTCCCTTTATTACCACAGCTTACTGGATGCCAGCATTCCAACCTACACAGCCATATACAGCATACAATGCATACATAAAATACAACCCAAAATGCACCTCACAAAGCACACCAATGAAGCAAATGACGTGTTATGCCCCCAAGCATCACCCCCCTCGAAGACTCATTCACATCCCTCTCATACAAGGGCACTCCTCATCATCACCACACACATAAGCAATCTATATCTCCCTCATAAATGCACGCTCAGTGAGGAATAAAACCCCCATATTCCACGACCTCATCACGTCTCAACAGATTGATGCCCTATGCATAACAGAAACATGGCTGGCAGAATCAGACACCGTAATCATGAACCAACTAGAACCCAAAGGATATGGCCTTTACAACTGTTCCAGAGCTCATTCCAGGGGAGGAGGTGTAGCTATTATAGCAAAATCCAACCTCCACTTCCGAATCTATGCAGCTGAAACCACCAAAGAAACAGACACACTCAGAATCACCAACGAGAACCTCCTGATCTGCCTTACATATAGGGCACCCACAGCAAACTCAGACCTATCAGATATTCTCAAAAAAATATCTGACAGCAGCAACACCACAAAAAAACAGATAATTCTGGGTGACTTCAGCTTCCCATCCATACAAGAGAAGCATGCCAATGCTTTCCTTGAGGCAATGGAAGGAATGGAGCTGATACAAATCATCAACAAACCAATACATGAGAAAGGAAACACCCTTGATCTCATATTCCTTAACTCTCAAAATACCCCTTCACACAAGAACCTGAAGATCACATCTGTCCCATGGTCAGACCACTACCTCATTACCTTCACCAGCTCCTTTCAACCAACATCCGCCAGAGAAGACTCACAACAGACAAGAAGATTCAAACCATTTAGCAAAGAAGATTTCCTGAACCAAATACTACCAAAGATACAATCCAGTCAATCTGACCCTGAAATACTAACCAGCAATTAGAACAATGCAATAACCACTGCAGCCCAATCAACAACAGCTCATAAAGGGAACAAAGTAAGACCAACAAGAGCATGTTGGTTCACAACCACCCTAAGAAAATTGAAAACACAGCTTCAGAGTATAGAAAGGAAATGGAGAAAGACAAAGAGCGACGCAGACAAGGCAAGATACATGGATGACCTAAACCACTACCAGCCGAAACAGACAATGCAAGAAGAGCATATCACTCAAAACTCATAAATTCATCAATCAACAGACCACGAGAACTCTTTAAGATTGTCAAACAGCTCACCAAAACATCCAGCCACTCGAACCAACTTCCAGACATAGCACCGCAGCATCTCATGGCACAATATAAGCAGCTTCAAAGGATACCCAACCCACAACCAGCGACTGCAGATGATGCCAACAATACTACCCCTGACACTGAATGGGTTACATTTGAAATAATCTCCAAAGAAAGGATTGAGACCACCATATCAGGAGTCAACACTACCACCTCCCTCTTGGATCCCTGCCCAGTGAACTGGATAAAAAAGTCAAAACAGAAACTAAGCCCAGGGCTTGCCAGCATAGTAAATGAGCCCCTTAAACAAAGACTGATGATGCCCAGCAGCCTCAAGATGTCCATTATCCACCCGACCCTCAAGAAACCTGAACTTGACACAATGAATCCTGCCTCATACCGACCAGTGTCAAGCCTCCCATTCACTGAAAAAATCATTGAGAAGATTGTTCAACAGCAACTACAGGACCACCTAGACAGAACCAACACCCTTGACCCACAGCAACATGGATTCTGACCCTCTCATGGGGTTGAAACCCTCTTGATTTCATTAATAAACACTCTGACCAAAGGAATACAGACCAAACACACCGGATACACCTTGATCTTTCTGGATATATCAGCAGCATTCAATACCGTCTCTCATAACATCCTCCTACACAGACTGCGAGAAACCGGCATATAGGGCAAAGTTCTACAATGGTTCAAGTCCTACCTAACTGACAGGTATCAACTAATTTGAACCCATACTGCTACATCCTCCCCATTTTAACAAACACAAGGCATACCACAAGGCTCTGCACTCTCGACTATGTTGTTTAACATTTACCTGCAACCGCTCTGCTCTCTAATATGGGCCCATAATGTCAACTTCCACATACAAGTGGAAGACATTATGAGTTATGGCTGTTTCACAGCTGCAAACCCGATGAATACACAATTAATAAACTGCTTCAATGATGTCTCCAAGTGGCTCCAGGTGAACAATCTCACAATAAATCTAAGAAAGACAGAAGCCTTATTCGTCACAAAAGACCAAACCTTCACACCCCCCCCAATGCACCTCATTCTGGGATCAACCTAAATAAAGTACAACCACACATAAAATATCTAGGAATCACTCTTGATCAAACACTTTCCTTTAAGCAACAGATTGCAAAAACATCAAAGACAATATTCTTTAAAGTCAAGATGCTGCAGCGTATCAGACCACTTATAGACCAATAGGACTTCAGAACAGTCATGCAAGCAATGACACTCCCCCATGTGGACTATTGTAATGCATATAATGTAATGCGGATGTAATGCATATAATGTAATGCAGATGTAATGCGGATACCTTTTGTTTTATGTAAACCGCGCTGATCGCAAATAGTGCGGTATATAAGAAATGCAAATAAATAAAATAAAATAAATAAATAAATAATATACCAAGGACTCCTGGCCATCAATCTCAACCCACTGTGGACAGCCCTCAATGCAACAGCCAGGATCATCCATAAAGGTAGGAAGTACGACCATATCACCCCTATTCTGATCATGGCTCAAACAGAAAACATTAGTACTAATCCATAAAGCAGTTCATCAGCAACAAACCTCAGATATGAGTACCCTTTTACAACAATCGAACTCTAGAAAACCAACACGGCAGGCCACAAGCAAACTTCTGACCGTGCCGCACAAAAGGTCTAAATTTAACCAACAAACCTGCAACCGTGCCTTTGACCTATATGCCCCCTCACTATGTAACACTCTCCCAGCCCCACTCTGGAACAACAAGGATCTCCCCTCATTCAGGAAACATCTAAAGATCCATTTGTTCAGAGAGCACCTGGGAATGGAATAGAGCTTCACTCAGAAAAATTCATGCTCATGCTGATCATTGGTCAAACTGAAACTCTGAATCAGATTATACCTACGGATAAGTCTGAAAGACCTCATGCATACTACTTACAGGAATGTAAATATGTTTGAACTCCCCTGGTGTTGGGTTCCCCACCCATGTAAAATACCATCCCTTGTTTAATGTATCTCCTTCATTTTATGTATTGTAAACTGCTTTGACCCGGTAAAAAGCAGTATATAAGTATAGCTAAATAAATAAATTAATCATAGAGAAAATCTGCTTGCCACCCAGCATCTAGATTCGGCCTTCCAGCTTGCCCCTAGGAGCGAAATGCATCAAAAGGCAGAGGAGGTATCTATCCTTTTTTGGGAACAACTTCTGATAATGCTGGGAAATGTTCAGCAGCTGGCTTTCATGTCAGCTCAGGCAAAAGGTTATATTAGCCCTGATGATAATCCCTTGTCAGCTCCACGGAACTGGGATAGCATCTACCAAAAACAAGACTGCCAGTACTGTATATATCATGCTGCTATCAACTTTGTGTGACATGGACTGTTCACTTTGCCTGAAGACTGGATTTTCTTGATAATTTTGCTTCTGTAAATAAATAGACCATGTGGAACTATCACTTAAGTGCAATCTGTCCTTGTGGGGATAAAGAAAAATATAGCTGTATAAGAACAGCGAGCAGTGTGCTCATGATAACTCTTTTCGATGGTGTATAATTGAAGCAATACCTAGTCACTGGAGAGGCAGTGATCGAGATTCTATTTTAAATTTAAAAGAACAACAGTTGATCTAAAGTCTGGGATCTGTAACACCGAATGGCCTTAATAAGGAGATTGAGTGGTCTACTTTAATGTAGAATGTCCACCACTGATCAGAAGTTTGAACTGATTGGTTTATTGAAGTTTATAAAGTTTGTCACTTCTGGTTTACTCTAGGTGTTTTAGAAACTGATGGAGATGAATGCTGTCTAAAGCTCTTTTTGGATACTGCTTGCTGTTCTTATATTTCCCCTGGTGCAAGGCTGGCTTAGCCTGAAACATGATCATGTCGGGTGTTTACAACTGAGAGCGGATAAGTCGTGTCAGTTTTTTCTTAAGTCATTCAGGATTAATTTGTAATTTTTTTTAAGAAATAGGAGAAATAATTATACAAAATAAAATGTTAAAGAAAAATTGAGAACAGGCTGCAGAGACCAGATGATGGTGCTTTACATAGAAACATAGAAGTATGATGACAGAAAAAGACCACATGGCCTATCTAGTCTGTCCTTCCATAACAACAACTACAACAGTCCACTTTTTACCTTTAGAGATCCTCTGTGTTGGTCCCATGCTTTTTTGAAATCAGTTACTGTCCTCATCTCTACCACCTCCACTGGGAGACTATTCCATGGATCCACTACTCTTTCCGTAAAGAAATATTTCCGCATATCACTCCTGAATCTATCTCCCTTCACCCTCATCCCATGTCCCCTCGTAGCAGAACTTGCTTTCAATTGAAAGAGGCTCTCTCTCTGAACATTTATGCCACGGAGGTATTTAAACATCTCAATCATATCACCTCTATCCCGCCTTTCCTCTAAGGTGTACATATTAAGATCCTTAAGTCTGTCCTCATATGCTTTATAATGAAGCCCACTAATCATTTTAGTAGCCACCATCTGCACCAACTCCATCCTGTTCACATCCTTTTGAAGGTGCGGTCTCCAGAATTGCACACAATACTCCAAATGAGGTCGCACCAAAGACTTATACAGAGGCATTATCACCTCCTTTTTTCTGCTAGCCATTCCTCTCCGTATGCACCCAAGCATCCTTCTAGCTTTTGCCGTCGCCTTTTCTACCTGTTTAGCTACTTTAAGATCATCAGACACAACCACGCCTAGGTCCCGTTCTTCTTTAGTGGACAAAAGTACTTCACCTCCTATACTGTATTGCTCCCTTGGATTGCTGCAGCGCAAATGCATGACCTTACATTTTTTAACAGGAGGAGTGGCCTAGTGGTTGGGGCAAGGTACTACAGGCCAGGAGGTCGGTGGTTCAAATCCCACTAGAGGACAGCAACCTTGGGCCGGAAGGACTGGGTTTTCTAGTCACGCAGGTGCTCCTTGTGGTCTTGGGCAAGCCACTTAACCCTCCATTGCCCATGTTCCCTGTAAGTATTAGTGTATGTGTCTCATATCCCCTCGTGTTAAATGTATCCCCTAACCGCTTTGACCCGGTGAAAAGCGGGATATAAATGCAGCTAAATAAATAAATAAATAAATCCCAGCTGCCAAATTCTAGACCATTCTTCAAGCTTAGCTAGATCCCTCCTCATGTTATCTACACCTTCCTGGGTGTCTACTCTATTGCAGATTTTGGTATCAATAGAAACATAGAAATGGGTGTTTACAACTTTGGCTTGTGAATTGTGCTTTTACACTGTTTTAGCCGTTTTTTTCTGCTGGTCTGTTAATAGTCAGCTTCATAGTGTTAGAAGGAAAAGTTTGAGACAATAAGATAATAAAGAATCTCTGTGGTTTGTTATTTATTATTGCTGATTCTTTTGTTTGTCATCAGTTTCTTCATGTTATTCAGATGAACAAACAGACAGACAAATTGACCAAATTGGTTCACTATCCCTTTAATGCTGGCAAATGCACCTAATTGTAATAGAGTACAATGAACATACGTTAACATCTGAGGCTTGGGACTTTTCATTTTAAAAGGTAAATTCCTTTTTCCATTCAGTAACACAAGAGAGCGCTAATTGTCCACAAAAGGGAGGCATCAGTTTACTAAAGCTGAACAAATCTGTGTGTCATAGCCTGAATTGAATTTCTTTAAGAGGGTGAATGGCTGCACTACCAAATTACAGTTTTATATGGGAACCAGGGCCTTGTTTGGTAAGTGCTTTTGATCTTATTGGCTAAGGGCTCTTATTGTAAAAGCACAGTAGAAAGTCAATTCTTATAAACTGAAAATCGGAGATTCTTAGGGGCATGTTTACTAAAATCCGCAAAAGAGCGCGCCGCAAAATAGCGCACGGCAACGCGGCACTGAAACGCGCAGAAACGCGTTTAAACGCCCCGCACACGTGCGTGTCACCCCCGCACAGGTACGCGGCTCACTAACGGGCCCCGTACAAGTGCGGGCCCGCAAATGTCCGATAGAGGCGTGGAACGGCGAAAGGAGGGCGGAGGAAGGCTCCGGAGGGGCGGAGGGACGGGGTCAATGGGTGGAGAGTGGGAGGGGAGAGGCTCCCCGCACAGTATCGAGCCCGAATTTCCATGTAAAAACTACCGCGAGTGAAACACTCGCGGTAGAAAGCATTTAAAGGGAAGAGAAACCATTTCCGTCAGCAATGTACAGGAAAACCGGGGAAACCAGCAAAACGTGAGCAGTGTGATACATGTGCACAGCACAAAAGTGAAAATAAACATAGAAAATGACCACAACAGAACTATTAAAAATAGTAATTCAGCTGGGGAACAGTTATAGTGATGGGCAAATACAGAAATCACACCCAGCAAAGCTCCAGAAACAAGAAATGAATTTTGGAAGGGTCTACTGAGAGGAGACTCTTCCAAAAAACATTTCCACGTTTTGGAGCTTTCCTGGGAGTGTTTGCTATGGTTGCCCATTAATATCACTGTTGCCCAGCGTGGTGATATTCTGTCCCACATTTCCCGTGGTCAGTTCCGGGGTTTATGTGCACGTTTGTCACCAGACAGGGTGCATATGCCCACAGTAGACTTGCGTAGAGCAGGGTTTGTGACTCCATCCTGCCAGGCTTACTGCCTCCAGGGGCTGCACTGTCTCTGTGGCCAAAGTGTGGTACAGCAGACAGAGTCATTACCTCTAGAACCAGAGGGCAGAGGTTCAAAACCCAGCTGGGGCACCTGCCAGCCCAGTCCCTATATTTTACCCACCACTAAATAAAGATAGCGCAGACACCCCTGTATGCATGGGGAAAACACCCATATTTTACCCAACACCGCACACACACCACAACAATGGGCATTACCTACAGCCAAGTCCCCCAAATGCAGTCCCATACTGCCACAGTGCAATCAGGTCAACTGCTTTTTCTGAGAGACGGTCATGCCAGCATGTTGGCGGACAAGTACATGTGGTGCAGGGGGCAGTGGCTGCTAACCACAGAAGACAGAGGCCTAGCCATGTGCAGGCTGGCACAGTCCACTGCAACAGACAGGTCCTGCCGGATCCACAGTCATGGACAGTCCAGGGAATCCAACCAATCTGTGGCTACACAGTGGTGCAGTGCACACAGACAGTGCATACAAGAACAGAAGGTCACAGGTTCAAAGCCCAGCTGGGGCTACTGCCAATCCTGCCCACATATTTTTCCCACAACTAAACAGTGATAGTAAGGACACACCTTTCATGGCGGGGACATATGCAATGGTAAGACATCTATCTTTTACCCCACTGAGCACAGACACCATGAACAGGGGCAGTACCTAGAGCAGAATCACCCAAATGCAGTCCTGGTGGGCCACACACCAGTCAGGTTCCATGCTGACACTCATACAAATGCCTGTGCTGTATATCTATGCACCACCCCCATGGCATGTAGATGTAGTCCATGCATATTCATGAGGGATAGCAGGAAAACCCGAACAGTGTGATGCACACCTGGACTGGAGTTGGGAATCTGTGCCGTAAAGCAGCAGCCATCAAGGGCAGACACACCCACACCCACAGGCCCCATTGGCCAATGTCACCTGGAAAGGCAGAACATTGGACCGTGCATGCAGCACCCAAAACGAGCACTTGCATAACTTACCAATGTCACCCTACACCTGAGGTATACGGTACACAGCTCGGAGACGTTTGCTAGGAGCACAGGCAGGCAGTTATCCATACGTTACGTACATACTGCTAGTTGGCCCCATCCAAACAATCTGTTAGGTGTTTGCGGGGCATGCTCCAGGCCTGGCCTCTGACGGTGCTTACCACCCTGGGGAGTGACCACCAGCTGTAATGCGTACCATCTCCATGCCTTGCCGTGCTCAGGACCGGTTTGGTGGGCAAGGCTACTTACCCCCTCAATCGTAGCACCATGATGGCAGAGGTGTGGAAGTGTGTGTCTGTCTATACAGTGGGTGTTGGCTGCAAGCCCCTTCAACAGCCCGCACTGCCAGCACTGTTGCCAGTATTGGCCAGTCAATGTGCATAATGAGGTGCAAGGTACCATGGGTATAGCCAGGGCAGGATGGCGTGGCCAGGATGCATCTGCACTGGGCATAGGGCCCTGGCAGGGACATTGGCTGGGATATTGTAGTGTCCGGCCACCACCTACACAGACAGGGTGGCCAAAGCATGTCCATCTGGGGGATCACGCTCACCCTGACTGTGCAGTGACCACAGCATGGCTAGGCCCCCCCATAGTGCTGTATAGTAGTTCTCTCATGTGATATATATGGGTTTCTCTTTGGGGCCCAGTCACTGATATATCTGCTTGCTGTGTATGCAGACAGCCCAATTCTGGGTGCATGCATCTCCATTGGGAACATGCACTATGGACTAACCAGCAGACTGTTTGTAGCTGGTAAATGTCTTGCTATAATGGCTTGCAGGGTGCAGTGGCTGTTGGCTTGCTGCAGGGGAATATCTGCTGGTGGAGTGCAGCTTACCATACCCTGGGCTTATGTCTGTCTGCTATTGTGTTATGGCTGTGTATGGAGCTTCCTGGGGGGGTGGTGGTGTTCCTCAGCAGGACTGGGGTTGATGTTGCCCTGTACTGCCACCTTTGCAGGGAGGTAGAGTGTGGATCCCTTGATGGGGACCATGTTTGCCACGGGGGGGGGGGGGGGTGCCTGATGGCGGCAGACAGGGATATCCATGGTGTTTGTGCATAAACTAGCTATCTTACACATTAACACTGCTTTGGAATGCCCGCTTGGCCTCCATCAGCCATGGCAGGTGTTGTTGACCTGGTCCTGGCCACCTCATTGCACACTCAGGGTGAGCACAGTACCCGCACGATGTAACGGTGTGTGGCTACTCTGTGCCAGTAAAACACCCGGTCAGTGCCCCCTACTAGGCCAAGGTGCTGTGTGGGTGCACCCGGTCACTTCCCCCAACAGGGCCGAGGTGCTGTGGGGGTGCATTCCCCATCTTGTGTCCATCTGCGGACAGCTAATTTGCATGTGCAGTGCATCATGGGTACGGGTGGCCTAACCCATCCTGTTGACACCAGCAGACTGTCTGTGAGGTGACGTGTAGGCTATCTGCAGCCAGCCAGGGGCCTGCTTACAGCTATGGAGCTGTAGTGCAATGGTTACATCACTGCCTATGCAGCTAGAGGTCATGGGTTCAAACCCACAGTGGGGCCCTTTGGTAGGGCTGTCCACAGCTTTATTTTTATTTACTGTACATATGTCTATGCCGGCAAGACCACCCTCAGCTTACTATACTCATTAGGTGCCTCTGAGGGTGCTTCATAGGGCGCCCTGTAGGCCACCTTATGGTTGCCATCCCTATAGGGTGCACTATACATTATCCTGTGTCGCAACATACATGCTGCCCTATAGGGGTCATTCAAGGGTGCCTTGGCGAACAGTGCACTGTAACATGTGCCTTATGGGCCGCCGTATGTTAACATGCTGGGAGAGTGCGTTTGCTAGTAGTGATAACAAAATAAAATTATACAGCCTCCTACAGCACTCCACAACATAATACCTCAGCAGGCATTTTTCACTGGGCATTGTGAGGAGTTGAACCCCTGATCCCTGCACCATTGGTCAGTGTTTTAACCATTGTGCTGTGGCTCTGGTCCTGTGCTTGTGCATCAGCGCGCCGCCTTGTGCCTATCAGCGCGCCGCCTTCTGCCGCCCAAGGGGACCAGTGCGCCGCCTTCTGCTGCCCAAAAATAACTGTGCGCCGCCTTATGCCGTTCCAAATTAATTTGCCTCCTAAAACAATGTTAATCATTACAGTTACTGCCTCAGCTGACCTTTGTTGTTGCGCACACTGGGGGATTGAACCCATGGCCCCTGCACCATTGGTCAGTGTCTTCACCGTTGTACCACGGCTCTGTTGTTTTGTATACTCAGCAGCGCGCCACTTTGCCTTTCCACGCGCTAATGTCGACCCCCGCACATTAGCGCGACGCACACACGTCCGGTTGCTTACTACCGTTTTTTTTCTATTTTCTGCCTGAACCGCCCACTCCTTATATGGCACAGGCACACTAGCGCGGCCCCGCACGTTAGGAATGTTTAGTAAACATGCCCCTTAGTCATGTCTGCATAGAGAGAGCAAGGTTTTGCTAAATTCACATTTTAATCTTGAAGTCATTGATCACATTTTGGAGGTCCTATTCTTCCGACCCACTGACATTTACTGCCGAGATGTCAATCTTTAACTGAATATTCCCATAGAGACAACTGGTTAAACTGCGCTGCTAAATACTCCTGCAGAAAGATTCTTTATTCCTGCTATTTTTGCTGCTCAACTTAACTAGATAAATTCAGTGTTAACTGGATAAATCATTTTGAATATTGATACCCAGGTATCCAGATCTGGAATTAATCCCATCGCTTAGCGAATTAAGCTGTGAATTTCTCTCTGATTTTTAAAGAAAATAATGGTTAGAAATAAAGTGGGATAAATACATTTTTATTAGATTAACTTAACACATTTGGTAAGTGCTGTGGGCCTCTGCTCTCTGGACCAACTGGGATTGAGGACGCAATAGAGGCAAAACCATATTTTGATTGCCTTTTTGTTTCTTTTTATCCTACCTCATAGTGTTTGCTCTATTCTTCCACTCTCTCTTCCTTCCTTTCTAAATCTAGATATCCCAGGCTTGCTAAAGTCACTTCATGGAAGAGGAAGGGAAAGAACCAGCAAGCAAGCACCCATCACCTACCCTTTCTCTGTCAAAAAAAGGCAAAGATGACATTTTCTACATTTAAATGGTAACTTCTAAGCACAGAGCTAGAACTGGCTAGAATGGAGTGGGGCCGTATGTTGATTCTTAATGTAAATAACGAAACATGTGCTGCCAGTGTCTTAACAAACTCTCTCCCTATTGGTGACCCACTTCTCCGCATGAAGGACTATTTTTAAGCAACTTATGTGTTTAACCTTCATTGATCAGTCATCTCTAAATTGCCTCCCTCAATACATTCTTCCACAACATGTTTACTTTCAGGTGCATTCACAGGGGGTATCCCCACAGTCTTGTTTAGGTTAAGAGAGGAGAAATGCATCCATACATGGCATTTTCAAACTTTTGTGCATACCCTTTCAGCAAAAACTTACCCACAGACAAAGCAAATGAGCATACAAGCTATATTCGTCGTACGGTTCAAGTTGGAAGCAAAGGTACACGCGTGCATTCACTTTGAAAACAGGTGCAAGGCCACAGGGAAAAATGTGCATGCAGTATCTGTCCCAGTGTGAACAGTTTGAAAATTGCTCCTATAATAAAACATTATTTATAGACAGGGAGGACAAATTTGACAGGGGAAGGAGGAGCGTAGCTAGGCTTTAGCTGGATATCAGCCCTATTCATTTAAAATGAACTGTGATCTTGTGACACTAGGGGGTATGTTTACTAAACGGCAATAACATAGCAGCGGTGCACTTATCACGCGATATGTAATGTTATCGCGCGATGCGTGACGTTATCATGCGATAAATCAACTTTTTTGCGCGATAACGTGCCGTTTTGCCTGACAACGTCCCTGGAGGCGCTAAGACACAGAAAAGGTGGAGTAAGGCTCTCCAGAGGGCGGGGAGAAGGGGTCAATGGGCAGGGGTGGGTGGGGAGAGGCTCCAGACACAATAGCACTGTGAAATGAAGGTCCGAAAAATAGCACGAGTGAAAACCTGGCGTTAGAGGCAAAAGTAAAGGAGAGAGAAACCATTTCAGTCAGCAATGTACAGCAAAGGCAGGGATAGTAGTGCTACATGTGCAGCATCACCAGAAAGTGCCCAAGTACGAAAGGGCACTATGGTGTGGCTGCACATGGGGTACAGGGGGCTGCAGGCGTGACATGCAGTGGGGCAGCTGGGGCAGCTGGGGCATAGGGCAGGCTAGGCAGATGCCCAGGTGACACATAGAAAAACAGAAACGCAATATCAGCAACTGATCAAGGTCAAACATGCCCACGAGTGTCTGTATCCCACAGTGTTCCAGGGGACACTACCCAGCAAATACCCCAAAGGGCACAGAACATTGGCAGGTGGTGCTGGGGGGAAGCATGGATGTCCATGCAGGCACCCCACCCCAGATTACACACCATAGG
This sequence comes from Ichthyophis bannanicus, assembly GCA_033557465.1. NCBI lineage: Eukaryota > Metazoa > Chordata > Amphibia > Gymnophiona > Ichthyophiidae > Ichthyophis > Ichthyophis bannanicus. The sequence continues at coordinate 1,374,636,158 of CM066031.1, forward strand.
CAGCCGCCTACCGGCACACTGGATCGCCTGGGACTGCGCACCACCGGCACAAGGGCATGTCAGCATGGTGGCGGAGGGGTGCCGGTGGTGGAGGGGGCAGTGGCATCTGCCCAAAGCAGACCAAGGCCAAGCCCTGTCTAGGTGGGTGCCGTGCACGGCAAAAGACGTTTGACCGTCTGACTAACAGTAATGGTATACCCAGGGAATGACCTGCCTCTGTGGCAACAGTTCGGTGCAGTACACCCAGCCAGTGCATTCAGGGGCAGAAGGTCACAGGTTCAAGTCCCAGCTGTGGTTCTTGCAGACCATGCCCCTATAGATTACCCAGTACTAAACCATTGTAATAAAGAAGGAACCTTTTTGCAGATAAAATTAACACGCCATAAACGCATATACTCTACCCTGCAGAGCACATTCACCATAGACATGTGTAGTCCCTAGAGAAGAGGTTCCCAACTGCAGTCCCGGAGGGTCAAACACCATTCAGGTTTCATGCTGTCGCTAAGAAATATGTCTGAGATGCATTTGTATGTGCCGCCCCCATTGTATGCAAATGTATCCCTGCATATTCATCAGGGTCAGCATGAAAACCTGAATCATGTTGGGCCCACCAGGACCAGAGTTGGGAACCTCTGCCCCAAAGCATCGGCCAGCTCCACTATCCAAAGCCTCATGGAAAGTCAGGCTGTTGGGCCCTGTACAGAGGAGCATCTACCAATACTAGAACCCGCATAGGTGTGGGAGTGTGTGTATGTCTATCCAGTGTTTTGTGGCTGCCCACACCTTAATGAGCCCACAATGCTTGCATTGTTTCCAGTGTTAGCCTGCTGATGTGCATAATGAGAGCAAGGCACTGTGGGTATGGGCCGGACAGGGCAGCCTGGGCAGGATGCATCTGCACAGGGCATAGGGTAATGGCTGGGACAATGTATTGGCCGACCACCACCTGCACAGACAGGGTGACCACAGCATGTCATGCGGGGGGGGGGGGGGTCACTCTCACTCTGACTGAGCAGTGACCATGGCATGTCTAGGTCCCCACATAGTGCTATATAGTGTTTCTCTCAAGTGATATCTGGGAGTTTCCCTGGTTGGGGCCCAATCACTGACATACCACCACTGGGTGCACACAGTTTCACCAGGAAAATGCACTATGTACTAGCTAGCAGACTGTCTGCAGTTAGCGTGTGTATGGCTGGAGCACCTTGCAGGGTGAAGACTGACAGTGCCCTCTGCTGGTGAATGTCAGATAGTGGTTGGGGGCATCTGAGTGTTTGGATGCCTACTGCCAGTGCCCTGTGTGATACAAACAGATCTGCATTGACTGCCTTGGAGGGCACCCCTACACCTGCAGGACCAGGGTTGCTGGTCCCACAGCCCCTTATCATGTCCTTCTGCTGCTGCCATTGCAAAGATGTAGAGTGCGGGTCTTTTGGTGGCAGATCCTGTCCCCCCACCCTGGCCCTGACAGGGTGGGTCAGTAGGCAGTGCCCCCTGATCTGCATGTGGGTTCAGACACTCCTCCTGCCCTATAGGGCGCAGTAGGTGATGCCAATGAGGTGAGGATGTTTCTGCTGGCAACACAGATTGTAGAGATGTGTCTGACTGTTACATGTAGCAAAAGAGATTGCCTCAGACAGCCATATCAGATGAGACCTCTGAGGGATCAAACCCATGACCTCTGGCTTGGTGGTCTTTGTATTAACCAGTGGGCTACAGCTCTATACATATGCTTACAGCACTGCCACGAAGTTAAGGTTACCGCGCGTAAACAGCCAGCGCGCCCCCTATTGGCAATACACAGTGTATGCTACGTGGACACCGGCATGCCCACCTCCCTATATGGCATTGCTCACATTATCGCTGCGAGTTTCGCTGGTAACATTAGGACGGTGTAGTACACAGACCCCTTGGCAAATATCAGTGTGTCCACCAAAAATAAACCATCACCTCAGCTGGAAAACCTAAGGTACCCTGTAAAGTGAGTTAGCTGTGAGTCTACCCGATCCCGGTAAGCACATCTGACATTTACTGGGTTGACCTGCAGTTGTTGTGTAGTCAGCCCGTGCTATGAGAAAAGGCATAGCATACTGGTTAATACGATGCCCTCAGAGTCACTGCTTATGGGTTTGAATCCCCACTGCACCAACAGCAAGATGAGTGTTAGTAACAGTCAGACACATCTCTACAATCAGTGACACAAGCGTAATACACTATTACTTTTGTCCCATGCCGCTAAGGAGAGGCATGGTGTTGCGTCACTGAAAGCACATCATAAGGTACACTAAATGCGGTCCAGGCCAAATGGCGTAAGGCATGCGATGCTGTAAACTAAAGCCAGCCACTGTGGCTGCCAATCACCATATCTGACGTGTATTCATGCAGCCCCAGAGATAGTGTGTCGTGCACAGCGTAGTAGGGCGCGGCACGGCATATACGTGATATAGCACATGCGTGATACAGCACATGCACAGCATACGTGTGTGCGTCATCAACACATTGGCATCCCCCAAAATGGCGATGCGATCCCGCAAGCCAGCATTTAGCCACCCCGACCTACGACAGCTGGCAGCCTTAATCTGCACCAGGCAGCCACGCCTCTTCCCAGGCACCTCAAAATGCCAGGATCTGGAACACGTCAGGAGGGTGTGGGTGCGCATCACAAGGCGCTTCAACCGTGTAGCAGACTACCCACGTGAGATAAGTGTATGGGGACAGGTCACAAAATGGAAGGTGTGCAACACAATATCCAGCAATCAAAACACATAAGACATGCACCACATGGGCGACACATCTGTATGTGGGCAACCCTGTGATCAAGCTATCTGCATATGTTGCTGTGTGCACATATGCCCAATCCCCAGGAGCCACAGACATGAAAGCAGAAGTGCAGAGGTTAGTGAGGTGTGATGTAAGCTGCTCCTGTTGCAGTGCACACCTCTGCCCAACCCCCAGGAGTTGCAGCCCCTTATGACAGAGCTCTATTAGGCATCCCTGTGCCATGATGGCTGCTGCTATGACACATTACCAGTGCTGGACAGACTCCAGGAGACATCTGACCAGTGTTTTGTGGCTGCCCACACCTTAATGAGCCCACAATGCTTGCATTGTTTCCAGTGTTAGCCTGCTGATGTGCATAATGAGAGCAAGGTACTGTGGGTATGGGCCGGACAGGGCAGCCTGGGCAGGATGCATCTGCACAGGGCATAGGGCAATGGCTGGGACAATGTATTGGCCGACCACCACCTGCACAGACAGGGTGACCACAGCATGTCATGCTGGGGGGGGGGGGAGGGTCACTCTCACTCTGACTGAGCAGTGACCATGGCATGTCTAGGTCCCCACATAGTGCTATATAGTGTTTCTCTCAAGTGATATCTGGGAGTTTCCCTGGTTGGGGCCCAATCACTGACATACCACCACTGGGTGCACACAGTTTCACCAGGAACATGCACTATGTACTAGCTAGCAGACTGTCTGCAGTTAGCGTGTGTATGGCTGGAGCACCTTGCAGGGTGAAGACTGACAGTGCCCTCTGCTGGTGAATGTCAGATAGTGGTTGGGGGCATCTGAGTGTTTGGATGCCTACTGCCAGTGCCCTGTGTGATACAAACAGATCTGCATTGACTGCCTTGGAGGGCACCCCTACACCTGCAGGACCAGGGTTGCTGGTCCCACAGCCCCTTATCATGTCCTTCTGCTGCTGCCATTGCAAAGATGTAGAGTGCGGGTCTGTTGGTGGCAGATCCTGTCCCCCCACCCTGGCCCTGACAGGGTGGGTCAGTAGGCAGTGCCCCCTGATCTGCATGTGGGTTCAGACACTCCTCCTGCCCTATAGGGCGCAGTAGGTGATGCCAATGAGGTGAGGATGTTTCTGCTGGCAACACAGATTGTAGAGATGTGTCTGACTGTTACATGTAGCAAAAGAGGTCAAGTAGTCATCATGGTGCACTGGTAGTGGCTGTAGTTGGAGTATCACAGCCCTGCCCCATCCCCAGGAGGCATCAGATCTGATGACAGAGGTCCAGCAGTCATCCTGGTGGTGTGGTAGTTGCTGCTGTTTATGTGTGGAACATCACCCTTGGCCCCAAAGGCTCCCAGACCTGCGTACAGAGGTGTATCAAACATCCTGGTGTCAAGGTGTTTGCTGTTGTTGCAGGTTCCCAGCCCTGCCCTAACCCCAGAAGGCATCAGACCAGCTGACACAGGTCTACTCTACATCCTGGTGTTATGGTGGTTGCTGTTGTTGCAGGTTCCCAGCCCTGTCCTAACTACAGGAGGCATCAGACCAGCTGACACAGGTCTACTCTACATCCTGGTGTTATGGTGTTTGCTGTTGTTGCAGGTTCCCAACCCTGCTCTAACCCCAGGATGCATCAGACCAGATTACACAGGTCTACTCTACAGCCTGGTGTTATGGCAGGTGCTGCTGTGTATGTGTGGAACATCACCCTATCCCCAGGAGGCCCCCAGACCTGATGACAGAGGTGTAGTACACATCCTGGGGTCATGGTGGTTGCTGCAGTTGCCATCTCCCAGCTGTGGCCCACCTCCAGGGGGCCCCAGCCCATAACACAGAGGTCTATCAGTCACCCTGGTGTTATGGCTGCTGCTGCTGTTGCAGGCTCCCAGCTCCACCACATCCCCAGGAGGCAGCACACCAGATTCCAGTGGTCCACCAAGCATCCTGGTGTAATGGTAGCTGATGTTGGTGCAGGTACTCAGCTCCCCCACAAACCCACAGGTGTCCGAGCCCACATCACAGAGGCTGGATCAGCATCCAGGCATCATGGTGTGTGCTGGACTGCACTGAGGGTATCGAGTCACACCCCCTGGAGATCAGAAGTGGAATGCCGCACATGCCATGTTGCTGTCATGTCATGCCAGGAGATGGCAGGGACATGGCATGGGATGACTGTGAGGCAGTGCACAGGGCACGTAGGTGTCACACTACACATGCCCAGCCTCACGCCCACACATGCAGGCGGTGGTGCCAACAGCTAGTATGGGAACCACTGCCCATAGCAGGAGTGGCCCCCATTGCATGCAGACATGTGTGCCATGTGGTTCAGCATGGGCAGGGATACAGGGCCCTAATGGTTGCAAACATTGCTTATCCCCCCAGGTAGAGGACCTATGGAAGAAGGGCAGAGAGATGCGGCTACACTGCCCTGGATACCTCCGCTGCATGCAGTGGGAGGCAGTGGCCGGGGGTGACAGTGAGTGTCCCAGACTCTGCATTGCGCCACACCATGTCCCAGTGGCATGGCAGCTTGTGATGCCACATACAATGTGTCTGTGCCGTAACAAACGCATGACGCCCTGTTCATTTCTGCCTTTTCCACAGAGGCTGCAGATGCTGGGGAGGGGACCTCTGCGCCCACACCACCTGGTGGCAGCCCTCCCACGACCACTGGAAGTACCGATGTAGAGGACGTACCTGCAGTGGCGGAGGATGCCATGGATGTCGGGGAGGAATACATGGAGGGTGGGGAGGGGTGGGAGGAGGGGGTGGCGGAGGGTGCTGGGGAGGTGGAGTGGGAGGGTGAGGAGGGTGAGGGGAAGGGTGGCAGAGAGAGTGAGGGGACTGGCCAGGGCGGGGAGGGCAGGGGGGCCATGGAGGGTGGGAGGGGGAGCCTGTGCCTGAGGGTGGCCGCAGGTCACCACAGGGCACTGGGGGCCCCTGCCACCTGCCCCATGTGCATGGCCAAGGTGTCAGGCTGGGTGTGGGACCCCCACACATTGCCACACACAGGGCCCATGCAAATGCTACCACCCAGACCACAGCCACATGGTGTGGATGCGCTGGCAAATGTGTGGGTCTCCTGTGTGTGGCGATGGGCACTGTTATGCGGACCCTGAGCGACCATGGCCACGCCATCAGGCAGCTGACAGCTGATGTTCAGCGTATGGCTGAGGTGATGCGCCGCCAGCATTATCATGGCATGTTCACGGCGCATCCCCAGCCATACTCCAACGGCGGGCCCCCGGGTGTGGAATTCACATATATAGCTGTGGCCATCTCCCAGTGTCTGCAAAGTAGTTAATTGGATGCACAGACGGCAAAGGTGGCAACCCTAATAGCCAAATGTATCCCCACTAACGTGTGAGATGGATGTACATGCTGGGCTAATACCAAATGTGAACTAGTTCTAATGTTAACCCGCCTGTGGGAGGGTGTTGTTCTGTTGTACCTTTTAATGTTTGTATGGCACCTACTGACACATATGTGTATTAAAACATTGTGTAGGCAGCCAACTCTTGCAATGGTCATGTGTTCTCCGTACATACATGCTGTAGCGGTGAGTGTGACACCTGTGTGCATGTCCCAGTGTGTATGTGTAATGCACCACAGGTAGGCAAATGATCACGTAGATCACAAAGACACAGTCCAAAACGTGATAAAGGTGGAAAAACAGACCTTATTTATTGGTATATTAAGACCTATTACCAAACCTGACACAGGCCGTGTTTCACTAACCTTCGTCAGGGGTTGATCAGGTAAAGGTACTACAACATAAAAAAACATATACATTTATTATGCACTACATCATTAAAATAATAGCAGTCGTGATAAGAACAGATAAATAACCATAATATAAAAACATAACCTTAAAATCAACATAAACATCATAATGACCTTTAAAATATATAAATATATAAGAAGAAAGGTAAAAAATGTGAAACATAAATAACACATATATAAATATTTAAAATCAATATTAGCCAATTATATAATATACACATATATATGGAGACAATAAAAAAGATGATAAAAACCAAAGGAACAGGATTGTGACAACCACCATATATAGTGCCTTAGTATATAATAAAATAATGAATACCTTTTTTGGATAAAGAGAACCCACCAGCTTGAGGGCTTCATTAACTAAAATTTGCTTGTATAACTAAAATAATAATCAACATAAAAGTTAAAAGCCACATATACCTATTATATAACATTTTATAGGGTATGTAACAATTACCCATATGTACAAAGCCATATCTCTATACTGAAATAGAGCATCCATGAAGAAAGCAGCAGGAGCGAGAAAGGACAAAGAACCTATGTAAACACCTATATATCTCATGTACTATGGTGTATATAAAGATAAAAGTTGTACCTTATTATTAATAAATAAAAATTCAATATGTACTATTACACCGCTAACTCTCTCTAAATTCATGTGATCCAGGTCAGCGTGTTCAAAAGCAACAGCAACAACAAAAGCAGGGAAACTTATAATTTGACGTTAGACATTTACTTTCCATATGGATTATGGCGTAAAAACCGTTCGTAGGGGGACAAAAAATTACAAATTATGGAACCAAGGAATTTACAAAATTGTAGAAATGGTAAAGCGAGACTTATTACTATGCACAGGTCGTTCGAACTGTTTAAATAAACCTATTTGCCCAACCGCACTTTACACAGATTGTTTCTAAAGGAAAAAATGATATTCTTACCATTAAACACGCCGCAGTCGCTCTCTTTTGTTACACCCTGTACCGCCCTTGGCTCCGCCTCCAATGTTCCCGCCTTAGAACTTATTTTAAGTATGTGCATGAGCCAGCATCTTCAGTACACAAATCGGAAAGGCACGAGAGTGACTGTGGCGTGTTTAATAGTAAGAATATCATTTTAATGGGAGGAGTGGTCTAGTGGTTAGGACAAGGTACTTCAGGCCGGAGGGCCGGGGGTTCAAGTCCCACCTGGGGACAGCAATCTCAGGCCGGAGGGACTGGGATTTCTAGTCCTACAGGCACTCCTTGTGGTCTTGGGCAAGCCACTTAACCCTCCATTGCCCATGTTCCCTGTAAGTATTAGCATATGTGTGTCATATCCCCTCGTGTTAAATGTATCCCCCAATTGACCGCTTTGACCCGGTGAAAAGCTGGATATAAATACAGCTAAATAAATAAAATAGAGAGAGTTAGCGGTGTATTGAATTTTTATTTATTAATAATAAGGTACAACTTTTATCTTTATACACACCATAGTACATGAGATATATAGGTGTTTACATAGGTTCTTTGTCCTTTCTCGCTCCTGCTGCTTTCTTCATGGATGCTCTATTTCAGTATAGAGATATGGTTTTGTACATATGGATAATTGTTACATACCCTATAAAATGTTATATAATAGGTATATGTGGCTTTTTAACTTTTATGTTGATTATTATTTTAATTATACAAGCATATTTTAGTTAATGAAGACCTCAAGTTGGTGGGTCCTCTTTATCCAAAAAAGGTATTCATTAGTTTATTATATACTAAGGTACTATATATGGTGGTTGTCACAATCTTGTTCCTTTAGTTTTTGTCATCTTTTTTATTGTTGTAAGCATGTGCGGTTGCAGCTCCCACCATACCATCCGTTATGGCTTGCGCGTATCCTGGTGCAACACATGCGCAGACACGTACATGTCTTGTGCATGTGCGGCACACGGTTCCACTAACCCCTGTCACCTGTGGGATGGACATGGAACCAGGTGCCACACATGCGCAAGACGTGTACATGTCTGCGCATGTCTGCGCATGTGCAGCATACGGTTCTGTGTACGCACCCTACGCATAGCCTCTATGCATGTGCAACGTGCGCAAACACGCGCAGATGGCCAAACATACCATAAATTAATGTGAACACCTGGTACACGCTGAGGGGTTAGTGCAGGTGAGCAAGTTTGAAGGCATGCGTTATTGGTGGTGAAGTGAACGGAGGGTCAGAGGCAGGTTAGGCGTTGAGAGTGGCAGGGTTGATGAGTGCTGGGGGAGGTGTGTGGCTGGGTTGGTGAGTGTTGGGGGAGGTAGGTGACACGGTTGGTAGGTGGTGGGTGAGGTAGTTGGCACGGTTGGTGTGTGGTGGGGAGGTAGGTGGCACGGTTGGTGGGTGGTGGGTGTGGTGTGTGGCAAGGTTGGTTGGTGGTGGGTGTGGTGTGTGACTGGGTTGGTGAGTGGTGGGGGAGGTGAGCAGCAGGGTTGGTGTGTGGCGGGGAAGGTGAGTGGCAGGGTGAGCATGAGGTGGAGGAGGTGAGGGGGGTTGGGTTAATAGTGTCCACTATGGCGGGCTTTGTGGTTGCTTCATGTGCACTGGGGGATGTGCAGGGCTTGCGGTTGCCTGATGAGGGAGATGGTGTCCTTGGGGCTGGGGCACGGGGCAGGGGTGCAGTCCCGCTGCGACACCGACCTACAGCTGTGGGGGCAGGCCAGGCAGGGGCTGTACCAGCACAGCGCAGGAGGCATGCCAAGGTGCAGGCTCGCCAGCCTCGCCTCTACAGGCCCAGGCCCTGGCTCCAGGACATGCATGAGGACCATGTCATCTCCCTCTACCGCCTGAGCACAGGGGTTATTAGGGAGCTCTATGAGGATCTGAAACCTGAACTCGAGCCCCTGACTGGTCGGTCACATGCCATACCGGGTTTGGTCAAGCTCCTTGGTGCCCTACATTTCTTTGCCTCTGGCTGTTTCCAGTCATCTGTGGTCTCAGTTGGTGGCATGAGCCGCCCCACCTTCTCACGCTGTCTCCACCAAGTACTGCGTGCCATGATCAGCCGGGTTGGGGATTACATTGCATTTCCCAACACTAGGCAACAGTGAGGGATACTGACCGAGGCCTTTGAGGCATTTGGCAGGTTACCACACGTGATGGGAGCTATTGATTGCACACATGTTGCCCTGGTCCCACCCAGAGTCAGGGAGGCAGTGTTCCGCAACCGCAAACACTACCACTCCCTGAATGTTCAGGTTGTATGTGATGCAGGTATGCGTATTCTGAATGTGGTTCTGCGGTTTGCAGGGTCCACCCATGACTCCTATATCCTGCATCACTCGGCACTGTACAGACAATTTGATGCCGGTCAATTTGAGGACTGTATACTGCTGGGTGGGTATTTGTCATCTCTGACATGCATATTGTATACCCCTGCTAGCCGTCTGCACACATGTCTGTCTTTGATGTGTGTCCCGAGTTGTGTGTGTGTGTCATCTGTGTGTGTGAGAGCTGACGCAGGGGGGGGGGGGATCACTCCAGGTCTTCTGTGCTGCAGTGCTGTGTGTTGGTGGCACAATAAATTTGACGTTTCACGCCATTTGACATTGTGTGTTTAGGTTGGCACAGTACGACACACATGTATGCTTCATGTTTATCAACAGTGTGGTGTTGTCTATGCCATCCTGCCTGCCATGGTGGGGTACCTGTTCCTGTCGCACCATCTGTGTGTGGACAGTAGCATAACCGTCACATGCTTGCACATGTGTGCATCTCTGCCCTTGCCCAGGGTGCATTGTATGTGTGTCTCTGATGTGTTCAGGGCTGGCGCTACTACCTTTTGGCCTCTGTTGTCTGTCCATGTGTCTGCTGTGGTTCAGGATAACGTTGTTTGCACTCCTTCTACCTCCTCCGTGCTCTGTATCTCACACCTTCAGACACTGGTGCATAGTTGTTGTGTCCCATCATGTATTCCCCTATGTTTCTGTCTGACCTGTACGTGCTGTGGGTTTGCACGTACATTCATGCGTGCATGTGGGTGGACATCAGGTCCTGGTTTAACATTCAGCATTTCTTTCTGCAGGTGACGCAGGATATGGGTGTCAGCCCTGGTTGCTAACCCCTGTGCGTCTACCATGGACACGTGCAGAGCTGAGGTACAATGAGGCCCATACCACCAGTCGCTCCGTCATCGAGCGCACCTTTGGCATTTTGAAAAGTCACTTTAGGTGTCTGGATATGACCGGCGGGGCCTTACAATACCAACCTGTGACAGTGACAGAGATCATTATTGCCTGTTGCATCTTGCACAACATTGCTCTCAGGTACAATATTGATGTCCAAATTAATGAGGATCTGGAAGAAGATCCAACGTGCCCTTCTATACGTGTCCGTAGTGACACACATGAGGGTGCAGCACTCAGGCAGCAGCTGATTGAGGACCTATTTTCATGTGAGTACTGGATGTTTTGGAAATAACATTTGGACAGATATATGTACTACTACTACTACTGAGCATTGGTATTGCACTACCAGTCATTCACAGCACTGCGCTGACATTGCTGACACAATGCCTGGCCATCTGGGCTTACAATGTAGTCCAATCACTAACACAGAAGGTGTGGGCAGGGGACAACAGCGGGTGGTGGTGATTAATGTAGTCAGGATTATTAGGCTTAGGCGATGTGGTAGGCTGTCACAGAGGGTTTTGAGATGTTTGGTGAGAGTGGCTGCCCTGCAGCCACAGGTAGTTAGTTCCAGGCATTGGGTGCTGTAAGGTGACAGGTGTGCGGTCCCGCGTTAACAGTGTGGGAGTGGCCCATATATAGGAACAGTTGCCTTGATGTGAGGGGATTGATTGGATTGTATGCTCTGATGAGCAGGGACTGTGTGTTACATTTTTCGGTATGGCGATGCATACAGCTGGTAGCACTGTTTACATGCTCAGTAGTAGTAGTAGTATTTGTAGTACTTGGGTTATGCGAGTCAAGGTACAGGGCAGCCACAGTGTGACTGCATGTATAGCTCAGCAGGTGTGTCTTGACTTCACCTGGAGCCTGTGTCCTGACAGGTGGAGTATTATTGTCATTCTGAGGCTGTTGGTAGATTAGCCATGCAGCGCAGTGTTGCATACATTGTGGCGGACAGAGATGATTTGAAGGCAGACCAGCAAGGTGTAGGTTACAGTGACCAGGATGGCGGGTGATGAAGGGGGGCATTAGCGTTTTATTTGTGTGTTCAGGGGTGACGGCAGGAATCTTGCTGATGTTATCCAGGGGGACACCGCAGGCCTTAGCTACATGATGGGTATGTGTGGGGAAGGGGAGCGAGGGGTTGTAGAGAACTGCTACCTTGATGACCACGTTGACAGAGGGTGTACCAACCTATACACAGACACTGTAAAGGTTGAAGAGGGTTTAGGGGCACTGCACAGATGCTTGGTCTTGGCCATGCTCAATTCATGCAGCGGGGGAACCTGCAGCCTGCAATGTCAGGAAGCAAGCTGAGATTGGGGTGTGGATTGCCAAACATAGTTCAGGCATGGAGAGATATCTTTGGGACACATCAGCGTACAGCTGCTACTGATAGCCAGGGGATGTGCCTACTGCACCAGGGAACTGGGTATGGGGCCAGGGGAATGTAGCAGCCCCGGCATATATCCCTTTCATACAGCACCTGGGAGCGGGTTAGCAGGGGAGGTGGACCCACAGGAACACACACTGAAGGTGCTAAGGGAGACATATAGGAGAAGCAGGATTGTACCGAGACCTTTGGGCTGAGCACATACAGGGTAGTGCCATGACGGTTGTGGTCAATGGTCTCGATGGCAGCAGAGAGGTCACAAAGGGGACGGACAGGCTACAGGCCCTTGGACTTGGCCAGGAACACGTCAGTGGTGGGTTTGGGTGGGGGCAATTAGGTACAGTGTCATGACGAACTGCCAGACTGTGACGGATCTAGGGGGTTATGAGAGATGAGGACATGAAGCTGGTGTGTTTGTTGCACAGCTCCAACATTACATATGTATGTTTCCCTTGTGTTTCTCAATCCACAGGACATGCTTGGTGACGCTCCTGGTGCTGTAGTGCAGTGGCAGCTGTGTCTACCTCATTCAACATACAGGACACTGGGGTAGGTGGACATACAGGTGATTTGTCTGTATGGACAGTCAGGAGCAGCACATGTCAGAGGTTATCTGTCTAATGCACATATGTTATGGATGACCTATTTAGCGTGCTCCCCCGTACCCCATATGTTGATGTTGGCCACACATATACACATGTATTCGTGCCCAGTTTGTCTTCTCCAGCACTGTCTCTGGGACACATCCAACAGGGCTGCGTGTGTCTACAGGTCCTAGGTGTTCTGGTGGTGGGCCGCACTTACACCCTTCCCTGACATTGTAGCATCGGCCAACAGCAGTCTATCATAGCATTTGCAAGACCTTTATCACCACTATTCTCCAATTGTGCACATACAATACGCTCACCGTCTCATACTGTGTGTGTGTGTGTTTTGGGGTGGCTCTGTTATGATACAGTGTGCATGCAGTTTACATTATCATGTGGTGGGTGGGGTCTGCACACCTGTGGAGCGGTGGTGAGTGTGCTATCTCTACCTTACTGGTATTAGCCTTGTGCACAGTGTGCATGTGTGTTATGTGTTGTGGGTTGACCTATCTCATGTTTGTTGACAGACCACTGCACAACAGCATTTATGTATCCCAGATATCACCATAATTTGGACATGCGGCAATGGCGGCAGGACATGGGGACATGGTTATTCGACATATGTTGATGACATCTTCTGCCTTTACTGAGATGTGTTGTGGACTTTGCCTGCCTGTGAGGATCCCAAACAGACATGTGCTGCAGACACACAGTAGGTCACACCTTTGATCGTTTGGGTGTAACATCAGCCTTTATATGTTTGTATTTTGCTGTTTGTTTCATGGACCTTTTCTGTTGGGTCTCTGTGCACCAACGCTGATGGACATGGAGTGCAGCTGTGATACGCCTGTGTTACTTGAGCATGGACATGACCATCTCCATGGGACGCGCTCGTCTGTGGTTGCATTTCCAAATGTCCACAACATGCACAGTGTTGAGTGTTGTGATCATGTTATGTTTGCCTGTGTGACGTTTAATTACGTCGATATTGATGTTTGACTCCCTGCAATGTGCCCTGATGTTGCGTCCAGCATACCAAGGCAGTGTTTGTCCTTATTCTGAGACAGGGTAGCGGACACACACAGCACATCTACTTAAGTGCGTCTGCGGGCGACATCACCCACCTGTTGTAGGACACAACAACACCATTCAACTATCCCTGGGAGATGGTGCCATAGGATGTTTGACCTCTGCGAGTGGGACACATGCCTATGATGAACATTACTGTTAGACTGCTGCTTTACGTATAACAGGCCTGTCCAACACACAGTTGCTACCGTGGTCTGGCTGGGTGTCCTGTTGATTGCACAAGACAAACATGACTGTTAGAGTACTTTGGCACATTGAGATATCACACTTGACTATGCATGCCCAGTGATTCACGGAAAGTCTTAATGGGACATGTGGGGTTGCAGACCCCTTTGCACTGTGAACACTGTGTACCAGTCCCTATATGTGCATCACGGACTGGAATAGTCACCGTATGTTCTACATTCATCTGACATTGTATTAGTGTGTGTTGGCCATGTGTGTAACATGCACCACATGATATCCTCATCTGTTGAGGTCATGGGGGCATACAGCCATGCATGTGGCACAGGGGCAGCATTGTATACGTACTTTTGTATATGTCGGCCTACCCTGCACTTGGACATGACACAGTTGTTACCACCACACCAGTTTAATGGCCGCCAACATTTTGGATTGGTATTTGCCCTCACCAAGGGAGTTACAGTGCATCTGGGGCATCACTGTGTCATGGTTCACTGTACACGGTGCATGTGCATGTGACTGAATATGTTGGTACACCAGAGCATGTGGCATTGTGGCTTCTGTGTGGGGTACTGGCTCATGTTTGATCTTTCTTTCACACTCCATATACAGGTCATTGTGTTTGGCCACTGTACAGACATGCTGCTGTACATTGATTTACAAACATAGCATTGCATATCTGCACAGTCCTCTTTATCCCCTGATGTTCCGCCCATGATATTTGCAGTGTGGCAGTGTGATTGTCTGTTTTTATCCTTCATTTGTGCATCCCATGTACCGTGATCTATATGTACGGTTCATGTATCCACACCACCCATTGCAGGAGACCTGCTGCATGGTGATATCTCTGCATGTCTGTGAGGTTCCTTGTTTGGTCTTCTCTGGGATCATGTGTCTCTTGTACCTGTTACCTTATCCTCATTTTGCATTTGGCCTTAGTTTTGAGTTACATTGGTGACGCCTTCATTGCTATATCGGGCATTATGGGGCAGCTATGACATATATATCTATATCTGTGTGTACACTTGCTTACATGTTGCTACTTATGCTTTTTTCAGGCTTTTTCCACCTGTATTGGCAGATGGATATGTTTTTGGGGACAATTCATGACTGATGTGTGTTGGTCCCTCATCATGCACCGCCTAGTGTCTACATGTGACTAGGGCATCTGGAATGTGCAGCAGCATGTGGGGGTGGGGGATACTGCATAGTGAACACCATGCAGCTACTGCACATTATCTCTCCTGCACATCATCTGTAGACGTGCCAGTGATTTTGGGGTGACATGTGGGTAGCTGGCATGCTCAATGTGTTTTCACTTTGTTCACTGTAAACCAGCCACCTTGATATGAAGACAGGCAGTATATACAATATGTCTACTGATTGACCACAATAAAAATAGGTGTTTGACCCACATTTCTCTCTGCTGCTACTTGGCCACACTGTCTTTCGTTATGTTCTGGTAATGTACATGGCCCACCTGTGCTCACATCCTTGTACGGTGGCAGCTGGCTATGTGGCAGCCGTCTGACACATCACAGGGTGCTAAGGGTTTCCATACTGACATTCCCTTTGAGGAGACATATTTAGGTTGTGCTTGTTGTAGTTGTTTGGGATAGTGGTTGTGGACATGTGTTGGTGCACCATAAGTTGCAGGTTCAAGTTCCACATGTTCCTTTTTTTTTGTCCTTGTTTTGTGCTAACCTGACCAGGAACTGCCTGACGATTAGTCACCTCTCCACACACCCTTCCATCTCTTCACTTTACACCACAGTATGCCCTCAATGCAGCCTATCCGTTGCATATTAACTGTTACATATGGCTCTTTCTTTGTACTGTCCATGTTGGCCTGGGGGATTGGCATTGCTGTTGTTGATCTGATCTGGTCCACGTCTGTTTGTAGGTTCATGTCTCACATGCTCGTTTTCCGTTCTGTTCCCCATTTTGCCCTGCTCCACAGAGCATCCCCTGCCGCCCATTGGGTTTAGGTTCTTTGCTCTTTTGTATGCTGTGTCCACTGCATAACATTTCATTGTGTGTGTGCGCATGTGTTTATATGTGGCTGTTGTCCCAATTACTGACTGTGATATGAGCTTTACACACCAGTTCTGCATGTGCATTGCATTTTCGTTACTGTTGGGATTGCTCTATCCTGGCAGCCAGCTGTGTTTTGGTGTGGTGCCCTCCAGTGTTCTTGTATGCAGCCTTTGCTGTAGCACTCATGTTGATGTTGTAGCCTACCGGTTTGTGCATTGCCATTTGTGCTAGTGGGCATGGGTTTGATTCCTCTCTCTTCTAATTATTTTATGTCTCTCATCCTCACGTACTTTGCATTCCTGTCACAGTCCTATCTGTGATGATCTGTGCTGCTGGCACATTATACCCTCATCACTGTTGCCAAACATCCTTCTGTCAGTCTGTCTGTGTCTGCAAGCTCTGTGGCGTCCTGCCCTACTGTGCAGGCTGCTACCCCATGTCCTTAGTGCTTTCCTGTCTAATCAATGTGTTTACCTCAAAAAATTTCCTGTCATGATTTGACAATTTCCAATCTGTAATCAAACCGCTGCTGATCGCTGGAAGTAGCGGTATACAAATGTATACTAAATAAATAAATAAATAAATAAATGTCCTGCACTGGCACCCTTTTCTGCATCGCGGCTCTTCATTCTTGCCTCTCCTGTGTCTGCTCTGCATGGCACTGCTACTCTTCTGTCCTCCTGTCATTGCACTTCTCCTGCCACCTCTGGGTCCTCTGCTGGACATGTATTACCATCCTCTGCCACACACTGTCATCCAACACCCTGTGCATCGGTACAGCTGCCCCTGATATATTTGTCCACTTTACCAGCTGCCACATGGGCTGCTTGCAGATTTGGCAGGTCCATCACCTCAGACATCTACTTCCTTACATCACTTCTTCATTGGCTTTCGTTACTGCTCTCTGCAGTGTTAGGGTTACATCTGTGTTTGACCCATACATTTCATGCTTGTGAGGTTGGTGCACCTTACTGCCCTTGGCCAACATTTCTTTGGTCACCTTAACATCCTTGGGGCATCTTTAGCATCACCTTGGGTTCGGCCAGCTTCTGGGGCGCCTTATATGATGCCTTGGAGGGTACCACCCATTCGTGCCGCCCTCTGGGCCACATTCTGACCTGCCTTGGTTGCCATGGCACTTAATGATGTGCCTTATGGTGCGCCCTAAAAGGTGCTTTAGGTTAGGGTACAGGGATGAGCATTTTTTGGGGGACACTGCAGATTGTTGAGATGTGTCTGACTGTTACAGGTGGGAAAAGGGATTGGCTCAGACAGCCTAATCACATATCACCACTGTGGAATTGAACACATGACTACTGTATCAGCAGTCATTGTATTAACCAGTGTGTTACACCTCTAGTCCTTTGAGCACAGCTCAGTGTGTGAACTTAGGGTTACCGCGCGATGACGTGCCACGGCGTGTCTATCGCGCAATGTTGGCCAGGGCGCCCTCTGTCGCGCGATACCCCGCCATTGCTTCCTTTATGCTGCAATGCCCACCACCTTATATGGCATTCCTCACGTTATCGCTGCAACTAGCGCCGGTAACAGTAGGACCATTTAGTAAACATACCTCTAGGAGACTAGGGGCCCGATTTTTGAAGGTCTTTACACAGGCAACTTCCCTAGTTACCCGTGTAAAGGCCTTATTTGGGATTTTCGAAGGGCACCTACATTGCATAGCATCAGGGCACATTGGGGGTGTTCCAGGATGGAACAGAGGTGGGCCATGGCGCTATCCATGTAACACCTATTTTCGATGCTAAACGGTTAGTGCTCTACGCCTTAAAGATAGGCATGGGAAAATCTTAAGGTGCTGGGGCTAACCGTGTAGCATCGAAAATTGGTGCTACATGGATAGCTCCTCTGGCTTCCTGTCTGTGCAGCAATACCTGGATTTTCGATGCCAGGGCCGCATATGACCCTGGTATGGAAAATGCAGGATAGGTGGGAGGTGGGTGGACTATGCGCTGATATGGCGCATAACACTGCCCAGCTCAAATCTGGGCCCTAGGTATCTAAATGGCATATGCAATTTAATGTGGACAGGTGCAAAGTGATGCATATAAGGAAAAATAATCTCTACTACAGTTACAAAATGCTGGGTTTGAAGATAGGAGTCCTCACCCAAGAAAAAGATCTTGGAGTCATTGTGGATGAATATGTTGAAATTTTCAGCCCACTGTGCTGTGGCTGCTAAAAAGGCAAATAGAATGTTAGGGGTTGCCCAAAAAGGGATGGAAAACAAAAATGAGACTATCTTTATGCCTTTGCATAGGCCCCTGGTGCAGTATTGTGTGCAGTTTTGGTTGCCCCATCTCAAGAAGGATATAGTGCAACTAAAAAAGGTTGAGGGAAGGGTGAAAGAAATGATAAAGGGGATGAACACCTCCCTTATGAAGAGAGACTAAGCGGGCTAGGACTTACCAGCTTGGAGAAAAGACTACTGAGAAGCGATATGATAGAGGTTTATTAAGTATGAGTGGTGTGGAATGGTTATTTAACATGCCAGACAACACAAAAACAAGAGGGCACTCCAGAAAACTAATGACCAGAAGATTGAAAACAAATCAGATTTTTTTTTGCACAGCACATAATTAAGCTGTGGAACCTTGGCTAGAAGATGTGGTCATGGCAACCAACACAGTGGGATTGAAAAGTGGATTGGACAAGTTCCTGGAGGAAAAATCCATTAAAAAAGTATTAGCCAGACAGACTTGGGGGAGCCATTGTTTATCCCTGGAAATGATCTATGGGAAATTGATCTACTTTGGAGGCTCTCTTGGGTACTTATGATATGGACTAGCCACTTTCAGATACAGGATGCCGGGCTCAATGGACCTTGGTCTAACTCGATATGACTTTACTTATGTTGTTATTTCTCTTCATTTCTGTCTTCTCTCTCTTTTTCTCTTTCTCTCTCTTCCTTTACCATTTATTTTATCTTCCAGTTCTCCCTGTCCCAGTCTTTCACCTCTCCATCTTTCTCCTTCATTGCTCTTTGAATCCTCCATCTCTCCTCACTCTTATTCCCCACACCAAATCCCTAGTCCCACAACCATTTCTTCCTCCAGATATCCTGCAGAGAGGAGAGAAGGTGGGCTAGGTTTGTGGCAAGACTGTGGCAACTTCTTTATTATTCTTGCACTGCTGTGTACAGAATAATGCAGATGCCCTGTACTTCCTCTGAACAGCTCAGAACCTGCCACTATGCTACTGTAGACTGGAAATGCTGCATAAGGGTATGGGAAGCACAGACAACATCCTGGAAAATCTCGGCATGTTGGGTAGTCTGTTCTTCACACAAGCATGCACTCCTTATTCCCCTCATTATTATTTTTATACAATTTTCTAGACTGACTTTCTACAGGGATGGCCCAAGGGGAATGCAGGACCATGTGTGGAAACTAATTGTTGGGCCTCATTTGAATAACCACTTGGCCTTATTTGCATAAATATTAGCATACTGGATTTCTTTAGTCAGGGTAATGTTCAGATTAATGATGAGGAGGGAAAATTTAAAATGAGAAAAAGATCCTGGTAGTTGTGAATCCAAGATCATGTGCCCAGGCTGGGCTGGACGGCCAGAGCTGGAAAAGCCTTGAGAATCAGCAACAGTGAAGCTATCATGCCACAAAACAAAATTAAACTGAGATGTTCCCTTAAAATGTTCTGTGGATCTGAGCTGACAAACTATTTTAAATTTTAAACTGGCAGCATCATGAACTCAAAACTGCAAATCTCATAGACAATCCATATTTCACAAGTCCCCAGCAACACCCTACAAGTAACTCCATCACCCTCAGAGCACTACAAATACAAAACTCAGCCAGCTATGTTCCCATATGCTTGAGGCTATCTTGTAGATGTATTAAACTGTTTCCCATAAACTCTATAATATATCTGGCTGATAGCATTCCCACTGTCCTATCAGCGTGAGTCTTCAACTCTATAATTATCTTGGTCAAAGCGCTGTATTTTCCACAGGCCACTCTGCAGTCAGACACTCTCACTTAGGATCAGCTTATGGCTACACCAGCCTCAAATAAAAAAATAGGCACTTACCTACAGGTACTTGCTTCATGAATTGCAATTCAATTGTCATTGTTGTTGTGCACTAGCAGACACCCTCAAGATATTTGTGGTAGCCCCAGCATGCACTCCTCTGCTCCAAGCTGGCCCAGGCACTGTCTCTTCTTTCCTTTTTCTCTCTCTTTCTCTCTGTGTCACCTCTTTCCCCCCAAGGCATTCTCTCTCTCTTCCTTTCTTTCCCCATGCAAAGCACTCTCTTCCCTTTTCCACTAAGCCCCCACATCTTTTCCCCAATCCCTTCCACCCATCTGAAGGCACTATCTCCCTTGTGTCAGAACTCTGTGAGTCTGGGCAAGTGAGAGAAAATCACTTTTATCTATGCTCTTCTCTTCTACAGCCAACTCTAGATTCTGTTACGTCCACCTTGCTGCACTTTGTACCTGGAATAGTCTACCTGAGTCAGTGCATCAGTCTCCATCCCTGGTCCTATTTAAATCCAGACTAAAATCTCATCTCTTTAAGGCTACCTTTGGATCCTGCCTTCACCCATGTCGTTGTTGTTAAGTGCTGTCGGGTAGTTGCTGACTCATGGTGACCCTCTGGATAGTTTTTCTAAACTGTTTGCTCTTCAGTCAGGTGGCTCATTGTTGATAGAGCGGCATCCATAGCTGCTGTTATTGTATCGATTCATCTCATTGCCGTCCTTCCTCTTTGCGCTGATCTTCAACCTTGCCAAGCATGATGTCTTTCCCAAATGATCTCTCTCGTCACATGATGTGTCCAAAGTCTGAAAGTCAAAGTCTTGTCATTTGAGCTTCTTCTAGTACTGACTGATTTGTTCTTCGTACAGTCCATGGTATACACAGTGGGCTCCATATTCAGCAGCAGTGGCTAGTGCCGCTAAAGTGGCTAGCCACCAGCTCTGAACTTTAATTCCAGATATGCAATGCCAGGGCCATATCCAAGCACTGGCAATGAATATATGGGCTTCCTGGATTACTGCAAAGCTAACCAGGTGGTGATGATATTCAGCTGCTGACCGGTTAGCTTCTGCAGTGAATGTTAGTCCAGAGTTTCCTGCACCTGACTTTAACCGCATATTGCTGACCAGACAGCGAGTCAATATCACTGCTGCCTGGCTTGCAATGGGTGCATCCTGGAATGCTCCTGGCACATCCTGATGTTAAGTGGTTAGTATGGAGGTGTGTAGCGGTGGCACCCATGAAGATTCACAGCCCTAACCATGTTAGCGCTGCTGAATATCCCGAAGAGCGGCATTTACATGTTTTGTGGGTATGCAAACTGTGTAAATGTCTTTGAATATCCCCCCCAGTATTCTTTGCCAGCACCATAATTTGCAGGCATTGATTTTCTTCCTGCTTCTTCTTCACTGTCCAACTTTCACATCCATATGACATTATTGACAAGTTGAAGTCTGGGAATGTGACAATAATTGAGTGATTGGGTTGTTTCATTTCAACCAAGTTGCAATTTGTACTCTACTCAGGCCTATCTCTTAGTCATTCCTTTAGAAGGTCATTCTAGTTTATGTTTATGTTTATCTTCATCTTTATTAAGGTTCTTAATATACTGCACCTTCGGAGACTAGCAGGGCGGTTTACAATACATCAACAAAACACAGAGAGGCCAAATTTGACCAGAAAACAGAAAGGAACTACAATTCATGATAGGAAAGCAACAAGCACCCAGGATAGAGGAGAGAAAAGGAAGGAGAGAAGGAGCAGAAAGAGGAAGAGGAGGGGAGCTGGGAAGGCTGGATGGGAGGTCGTAGGCTAGTTGTGGTTTGGATGTCTGCAGACATGCACATGGACATCAAAATCACAGACATGTCTCCGTCATCATTCCACAAATGCCGTTCACAGATGTCTCCAGTACGGGGACATTCAAGTAGGCATGGGGGTGTGGCGGAGGCATGTCTGGAGAGGGGGAAATGGACTTACACATCCCCGTTCAATTCCAGAAGCAGCGGAGCCTTCTGCAGGCATGTTGATGTTTATTCCTGTTCTGCGTATGAATAGGTAGCAGGAAAGTTTGTTTTCCCCTTAAAACATCCAGAGAGTGCAGAGAAGATGGAGAATTAAGTGACTAGCTTTAGATTACAAAGTTCCACACTGGGATGTGAATCCTGGCCACCCAGCTCTTAAGTCACTACTCTAACCATTATGCTATTAGATCTTATGGTTCTGAAATGCTCTCCTTGGGACGTCTGTATAGACATTTGATACATGTGCATATTGGGCATGCTTTATGTTTCTGCAATTCTGCCTGAGCTTGCACATGCCTGCCTTTCTTTTCAGATGTTCTGGCTTTGACATCCCAGATTGCACTTGGACGTCCCATTTGGAATGTGCCTCCAGCTGAAAAAGATTTGGTTGCAGTTCTCCAGGCCAAGAGCATTCTTAGTGTTGCTCCAATTTTTTGAAACAAGCTCCCTTTGAAAGTACACCAGGAGAAAGAATACCTGTGGTTTTGTGAAAAGGGTAAAGCATGGATGTAAAATTAGGCTTATGCTTAACTGGCTGTGGATAGGGATGGTGGATGTATTTTGTCATTTTTAAGAATATTAGATATTTATTTGGAATGAATTTTATATATTATATATATATATATATATATATATATATATATATATATATATATATATATAGATAGATATATAGATATAGATATATAGATATAGATAGATAGATAGATTCAGAAATGCTGTAAATCACCTCGAGCTTGTTTTGTAGATGAGTTTAATATGCTGAAATAAATCAATACAAAACATTAGGTTTGACAGTAGCTGTCATCTGCACTTTTAAGACTTGTAAGTAGCTCATGTGTTCCATTGTTTCCTTGACATGACCTGAGATAGAAGGCCAATGTTTCTCACCCCTAGTGGATTGAATCAAATGCGTTTGTAAGTGCATGATAACAGCACCCAAAGAATATTAAAATTACTTACTTTTTCAGTTCTGTAGTATATGTTCAGTCGATGTTGGTTGGGGGCATGGGCATATATTGCTAGTTTGTTAGCAGAAATAAATAGCCATGATAAATCAATCTGTCCTCCATTACTGTACCATTGATGTTTTTGCACCAAGGAGGATTTGTAGCAGCTTGGATAAAGCTCGCACAAAGCACATACATACAACTCTGAGTTTGCTCATATTTTCAAACAGCAGAACAATTATTTTACTTTCTTTCTTGGTGCCCACCATCAACAAGAACCTGCAGTTTAATTACCTAATAAAATGCAGCAATGGCTCAATGAATATTACAGCAGACTTTTCAATACCTGTAGCATTGCCTGTTCCCATGAACTTAGTCACTTTTGGAGAGTTTACAAGCAAATTCAAACACCTCATGCTGGATAAAGCGTTCCTTTACTTAATACCAACATGTTTATCTGAGATACTTGGAAGGGTGTGGAGCAGAGAAGAGCAA
Source organism: Ichthyophis bannanicus (assembly GCA_033557465.1). NCBI lineage: Eukaryota > Metazoa > Chordata > Amphibia > Gymnophiona > Ichthyophiidae > Ichthyophis > Ichthyophis bannanicus. The sequence goes on from CM066031.1 coordinate 1,374,659,606, forward strand.
CATTATAACTTTTAAGAGCTAAATCCAAGCAATGTCTTGAATGTGTCTTTTATTATGCTTTTCAAGGTTTAGTCATGATTTTTTTTAAAGTTCAGTACAAAGTGACCAAGGAAGTGGTCTAGTCATGTATTCTTGGGAAGCTTACCAAACCAACTGTGATCAAGTTCTCAAAGGATGTAAAATCAGGAAAGCTAATCGAAATAAACAAAGCCCCGTGGTCTTTCAGAAGTGTATGTCTGCAAGCAAGATTTTATTTGATATTTATAAAGGAGGTCTCAAAAATGCTTTTTTCTCCTTCCTGTTCACATACTTTGGGAAGTAACTAACATATATTCTAGTTTTTCCAACACTTTGCCGAAGTACTTCAGAATACTTTCATCATTTCCTATATCGGGGTGCAAGTATAAGAACATAAGATATGCCATACTGGGTCACACCAAGGTCCATCAAGCCCAGTATTCTGTTTCCAACAGTGGCCAATCTAGGTCATATATACCTAGCAGTTTCCCAAGAGACACAAGTTCCACAATGCTTGTACTGGGTCAAGCATTGATATCTTCGGTCACTTCTTAATAATGGTTTATGGACCTTTCCTCCAGGAACTTGTCCAAACCTTTTTTAAACCCAGCTACACTAACAGCCTTTACTACATCCTCTGGTAACAAATTCCAGAGTTTGATTACACGTTGAGTGAAAAAAAATTTTCTTTTATTAGTCTTAAATAGTTTACCCTGTAGCTTCATTGCATGTCCCCTAGTCTTTCTATATTCTGATAACGTAAACAATCGATCTACGTTTACCCGTTCCACTCCGATCATTAATTTATAGACTTCTATCATATCTCCCCTCAGCCGTCTCTTTTCCAGGTTAAAGAGCCCTAACCTTTTTAGCCTTTCTTCATAGGAGTATCCTTCCATCCCCTTTACCATTTTGGTGGCTCTTCTCTGAACCTTTTCTAAAATCGCTATATCCTTTTTAAGATACGGCGACCAGAATTGCACACAAAATTCAAGGTGCGGTCTCACCATGGAACGATATAGAGGCATTATAATATCTTTTGTTTTATTTTCCATTCCTTTCCTTATCATACCTAGCATTCTATTTGCTCTCTTGGCCGCCGCTGCACACTGGGCCAAGGGTTTTGACATGGTATCTACAATGACGCCTAAATCTTTTTCCTGGGTGGTGGTTCCTAATGTGGAACCTTGCATCGTGTAACCATAGTTTGGGTTGTTCTTCCCTAGGTGCATAACCTTGCACTTGTCCACATTAAATTTCATCTGCCATTTTGATGCCCAGTCTTCCAATTTATCAAGATCCTCTTGCAATTTTTCACAATCCTCTTGGGTTTTAAAAACTTTAAATAGTTTTGTGTCATCTGCAAATTTGATAACCTCACTCGTTATTCCACTTTCCAGGTCATTTATGAATATGTCAAAAAGCAGCGGACCCAGCACAGATCCCTGGGGTACACCACTATTCACCTTTCTCCATTGGGAAAATTGGCCATTTAGCCCTACCCTCTGCTTTCTATCTTTTAACCAGTTCCTGATCCACAATAGTACACTGCCTCCTATCCCATGACTCTTTAGTTTTGCCAAAAGTCTCTGATGAGGGACCTTGTCAAAGGCTTTCTGAAAGTCCAGTTACACAATATCAAATGACTCACCTTTGTCCACCTGTTTATTCACTCCGTCAAAAAAACATAACAGATTAGTAAGACAAGATCTTCCTTGTCTAAAGCCATGTTGGCTGTCTCCCATTAGGTTGTGACTATCTACATGCTGAGTAATTTTATTCTTTATGATGGTTTCTATCATTTTTCCCGGTATTGACGTCAGGCTCACCGGTCTGTAGTTTCCCGGATCACCCCTGGAACCCTTTTTAAAAATTGGTGTTACATTGGCGATCCTCCAATCTTCAGGTATTAGAGATGATTTTAATGATAGTTCACAGATTACTGATAGCAGGTCTGCAATCTCATATTTCAGTTCTTTCAACACCCTTGGATGTATACCATCTGGCCCAGGTGATTTGCTACTCTTCAGTTTATCTAATAGTTGTAAGACATCTTCCCGATGTATCGATATTTCCTTCAATTCTTCCACACCTTTAAATACCACTTCAGTCATGGGTAACATCCCTACATCTTCCTCAGTAAAGACCGAAGCAAAGAATTCATTCAGTCTCTCCGCTATCGCCTTGTCGCCTCTTAGTACTCCTTTAACCCCTTTATCATCTAATGGACCAACTACCTCTCTCACAGGTTTTTTGCTACGAATGTACTTGAAAAGGTCTTTATTTCACGTTTTTGCTTCCGCAGCAAGCTTCTTCTCAAATTCTCTCTTTGCCTGCCTTATCAATGCCTTGCATTTGACTTGCCAGTGCTTGTGCTGTTTCCAGGTTTTGTCGTTTGGCTCTTTTTTCCATTTCCTGAAAGATGCTTTTTTTGGCAACAACAGCCTCTCTGACCTCACCTTTAAACCATGCTGGCAGTTTTTTGGACTTCCTTCCACTTTTCTTAAAGCGTGGAATACAGCTGGTCTGGGCTTCAAGATAGTATTTTTCAACAACACCCAAGCTTGATGTACGTCTTTAACCTTTGCAACTGCTCCTTTTAGTTTTTTCTTAACTGTTTTCCTCATTTTATCAGTCTCCCTTTCGAAAGTTAAAAGGTAGTACTGTGGATTTCCTTACTATCCCTCCTCCACTAATTAAATCAAAGGCGATCATGCTATGATCACTATTGCCAAGTGGCCCCAACACCCTTATCTCTTGCACTAGATCTGGTGTTCCACTAAGGACTAGGTCTAATATAGCTTCCCCTCTGGTCGGTTCATGAACCAGCTGCTCCAAGAAGCAGTCATTTATTTCATCTAGGAACTTTATCTCCCTAGCATGTCCTGACGTGACACTGACCCAGTCGATACCGGGGTAATTGAAATCACCCATTATTATTACTGCGCTGTAACATTTGTTAGCTTCCTTGATTTCTTTGAGCATTTCATCATCCATTTGGTCATTCTGGCCAGGTGCTCGATAGTACACCCCCACTGCCATTGCCTTCCCCCTTTTATATGGAATTTCAATCCATATAGATTCTACAGCAAATTTTGTTTCCTGCAAAACTTTAATCCTTTCTGAGTCAATGCCCTCTCTAACATAGAGCGCAACCCCTCCACCAATTTGATCAGCTCTATCATTACGATATAGTTTGTACCCAGGTATCACAGTGTCCCACTGGCTGTCCTCCTTCCACCATGTCTCTGATATTCCAATCATATCTAACCTTTCATTTAGTGCTATATATTCTAACTCTCCCATCTTATTCTTTAGACTTCTAGCATTTGCATACAAGCATTTTAGAGAATGTATTTTATTCATGTTAATTTGGCTATTGTTAGACATGGGTAAATTGGGATCTTTAAGCTCTGTCTGCTCCATACTTGAGGGCATTTGGGCTACTTTATTCTTTTGTGGAACCTCTCTGCTTTTGGTAGTATCCTTCAAGGATACATTCTTCTGAACCATCCGCTCTTGGGCGACTGTCGGCTTTCCCCTAATATCTAGTTTAAAAGCTGCTCTATCTCCTTTTTAAAGGTTAATGCCAGCAGCCTGGTTCCATCCCGGTTAAGGTGAAGCCCATCCCTTCGGAAGAGCCCCTCCTTTCCCCAGAATGTTCCCCAGTTCCTAACAAATCCAAAACCCTCATCTCTGCACCACTGTCTCATCCACGCATTGAGACTCTGGAGCTCTGCCTACCTTTTGGGTCCTGCGCGTGGAACAGGAAGCATTTCAGAGAATGCTACCCTGGAAGTTCTGGATTTCAACTTCCTATCTAAAAGCCTAAATTTTGCCTCCAGAACCTCCCTACCACATTTTCCTATGTCATTGGTACCGACATGTACCAAGACAGCAGACTCCTCCCCAGCACTATCTAAGATCTTATCTAGGTGGCGCGTGAGGTCCGCTACCTTCGCACCAGGCAGGCATGTTACCAGGCGATCCTCACGTCCACCAGCCACCCAGCTATCTACATGCCTAATGATCGAATCACCAACTATAACGGCTGTCCTAACCCTTCCCTCATGGGCACATGGCCCTGGAGAAACTTCCTCGGTGCGAGAGGGTTTTTCATCACCTGGAGGACAGGTCCTAGTTACAGGATCACTTCCTGCCACACCAGGGTGATGCTCTCCTGTCACGTGACCTCTCTCCTCCATGGCAACAGGGGTGCTGCCAGACTGGAGTTGGGACTTCAGGACTATATCCCTGTAGGTCTCGTCTATGTACCTCTCTGTTTGTCTTATGTTTTCCAAGTCTGCTACTTTAGCCTCTAGAGAACGGACTTGTTCCCTGAGAGCAAAGAGCTCCTTGCATCTAGTGCACACGTAAGACCTCTTGCCAACTGGGAGAAAATCATACATGTGACACTCAATGCAAAAGACTGGAAAGCCCCCATCCCACTGCTGGACTGCTGTCTGCATCTTAGTTTTAAGTTTGTGTCTAGATCTTTAAGTTCTTACTTACTAGGGGTTGCTATGGGTATTTATACCAATAAAACTGTACCTAATACGTTTAATATACCTTGTTCACCTGAAGCTTAATTAATCTCAGGTCCTTAGTGTATGACTGATTTGGGTAATGAACTTCACCTGAAAGCACCTCCTGTCTTTTAAGATGTGTAAGTACCTACAAAGCTATGATTATCCCAGGGGTGGGAAGGAGGGAAATAACACTTATTAAAAGAGTGCTGCTACACAGTACCCTGTCTTGTGCTGCTGAGGTAAGCTAAATTCTGATTTGATTTAAATTATAGCTCTTAGCTGCTGCTAGGCTCTAACTTCTTATGAAATTTAAACTACAAGCTCTCTGCTGGGTACTAAATTTAACCAGAAAGCTCTCTTCTGTGTTTTAAAACTAAAAGTACTTTTCTGATGCTAGGCCCTGAGTGACTATTAAATGTACACTACAAGCTCTCTGCTGGGTATGAAATGTGACCAGAAAGTTCTCCTCTGTGTTTTAAATTCAAACTTTAATTGCTGCTACTAGGCCCTAACTGACCCAACAAAAAACAGTGGGTTCACAGATTAAATAGCTTTAATACAAAGAATTCTTTAGAAAATTACCAGAAGTATATACTCACAGTTGCAGATTTCTCTCCAGAAGTAACAGTCCCCCTTTCTAGTCCTTCAAGACTGGTAATATTTGCAAGTTTTATTAGCTTTTACTACTCTAGGGTCATAGACAGTGACAACAGTGCATTTAAACAGTTGGCAAAAACATTTTAAGAATAGAAAGAATCTCATGTAATCGTACCGAGTATCAAATAGCGTTTAAAGAATATGGGATACTAATACTCACATGAAGTGGAGGAGTAACCTAGTGGTTAGAGTGCTGGCTTAGTAACCAAGAGACCAATGGCAGATTAAATTTAATGTGGACAAGTGCAAGGTTATGCACCTAGGAAAGAACAACAAAAACTTTGGTTACACAATGCAAGGTACCACCTTAGAAACCACCACCCAGGAAAAAGATTTAGGCATCATTGCGGATAATATATTCAAATACTCTGCCCAATGTGCAGCGGCGGCCAAGAAAGCAAATAGAATGCTAGAATAAGGAAAGGAATGGAAAATAAAACCAAGGATATTATAATGCCTGTGTATCATTCCATGGTTTGACCACACCTTGAATATTGTGTGCAATCATGGTTGCTGAGGGAAGATTTGATAGAGGTCTGATCAGTTAAGTAATATGCAGTTCATTTCAAACTATAACGCTCATAGCAAAACAAGACACATATTAATGAGAATATTAGTCCAGAATGTAGCTGAAAAATTTTACATTTTATGTGAGATCACTGTTCAAAGCGTACATGTGCTTGAATTTTAATAGAGGAGTGAAAGTTAGTATAATAATTGATGGTGGAATGAGCATTAGATATACCACTATTGCTGCTTATTATTTCTATAGTGCTACTAATGAACTGAATAACACTATACACATACACATAAGACAGTCCCTACTTGATAGAGCTTACAATCTATTCAAGAGAAACAGGGCAAATAAGAAATTAGGGAGTGGCATTTATTATGGGAAATGATTACATGCAACATGGATATTAAACAGGAGACTAAGGGCTTTAGGATTTAAAAGCAGGCATAAAAAGGTGGCCTTTAAACTGGATTTGAATAGGACCAGAGATGGAGCATGGAATTCTATTCCAGGTGTTCGGCACAGCAAGCTGGAAGGAACAGAGTCTGGAGTTGGCGGAGGTGGAGAAGGGCCCAGATAAGTGTGAGGAGCGGACTTTCCCAGGAAGGCTGTAGGAAGAGATGAGAGGAGAGGTAGTGAGCAGCTGCAGAGTGAATGCACTTGTAAATCAGTAGGAGAAGTATGCAGAAATGGTTAGGGAGCCAGTGAAGTGACTTGAGGCTGATATACTATAAAGTTCTTCCCATTCTGTGTCTGTGTTAAAAATGATTAGTATATCTGGCCCATAAATTAGATATAATAATTCTTATGCTACCCTTTATTACAGGAGTCATGCACTGTATTATCAGAAGAAATGGTGGAAAATTTGGTCCACACATTGATGGGTTTGAAACTGTATGGGAGGTTTGAATTAACTGGTTGTGCATCAGCAAGAAGACATGGAGATCATTTGTTGTTGTTAAGTGCTGTTGAGTCAGTATTAACTCATGGCGACCCTCTGGATAGTTGTCCTAAATTGTGATCAGTCTTCAGTCATCATGTGCAAAAAAGAAGTATCAATTGCAACAACATGCTAATTGGAAGTGATTATTTGCACTGAATAATCTGATACTCGTACTGAGATTGTGAAAAACACCATTGAACTGAGGTAACTGCAACTACCTTTGTCGAAGAAACACCATGCATGACTGAATCATACGAGGTGTGACAAAAAAGAAACAAGACTGTCCCATAAATGTTTTATAACAAAATCTACAATGAAATTGCACATTGTGCCTGTCAAAGTAATCCCTCCCAGAGTTAATACACTTTTGCATTCGCTTCTGCCATGTACGGAACACTCGGTAAAGTCCTCCTCCTTGAGGTCCCTCAGCTCCCTCATCACAGTGGCCTTAATTTCTTCTACAGAGGCGAAATAAGTTCCTTTGAGCACAGTCTTAAGCCTGGGGAAGAGCCAGAAGTTGCATGGTGCGAGATCTGGGGAATAAGAAAGGTGGTCGAGAGTTGTGATCTGTTTATTGGCCAAGAACTGCCTCACACTGAGCGCGGTGTGTGTGGGCGTGTTGTCGTGGTGGATCAGCCATGACTTGTCTCTCCACAGAGCTCGCCTGCTGTGCCGAATCTGGTCATGGAGGCGATTGAGGACCTGCTGGTAGAAGTGCTGGTTGACTGTCTGACCCTCAGGCACAAACTCATGATGGACCACTCCCTTCTGGTTAAAGACCTCGATCAGCATGACCGTGATCCTTTATTTGGACAGGTGTGCCTTTTTGGGTCTGGGTGACAGTTGAGTCTTCCACTGCAGGCTCTGTCTCTTGCTTTCAGGATCGTACTGGCAGACCCAAGTCTCGGCTCCTGTGATGACTCAGCCAACGAACTCTGGATCTTCTCCAATCTTCTGTAGCAAGTCTCAATAAACATTGACCCGGTGCTCCTTCTGGTCATACGATAAAAGCTTGGGTACCATCTTGGCACACACCTTCCACATCCCCAGCTCCTGCACCAAGCCCCAGCCCCCTCCTCTCCCTCCTCTCCCTCTCCTCCTTCCCCCCCTCTCCCCTCTTCCTCGCTCCTTCCCCTTTCCCATCGTTGGTCCTCCTTTGAGCCTATTTCCGCTCCAGTCCTGTCTAAAACCTTCTTCTCAATTCGCAAGACCACCTGCTTTTCAGACCCTATTCCCCCCATTGGCTTTTTGATCCTTCTTTGGCCCTCTCTCCCCACATTCTTTCCATCATAAACACTAGCCTCTCCTCCGGTACCTTTCCCACCCCCTGGAAGCATGCCATCATTCATCCCATTCCAAAAAAAGGGTCCCCGGATCCGTCCTCTCCCTCCAGTTGGCGTCCAATTTCCAATCTCCCCTTCCTTTCCAAGCTCCTAGAAAAACTTGTTTTTACCCAACTGTCCTCCCACCTCGAAGCTTCCCTCGCACTGCACCCTTGGCAATCTGACTTCTGCACCAGCCACAGCACTGAATCCATCCTTCTTTCCCTCTTCAATGAATTGCACACTGTTCATGATCATGGTTCCTTCTCTCTTGCTGTCGCACTCAATCTCTCTGCCGCATTCGACCTCGTCGACCATCGCACCTTTATCTCTCGTCTGCACAATGCTGGCCTCTCAGGTACTGTTCTTCGCTGTTTCCGCTCTTTCCTCTCAGGTCGTTCCTTTTCTGTTCACACTGGGCCCCTCTCTTCCCCCTCCACCCCTCTTCCCTATGGTGTTCCCCAGGGCTCTATCCTCATGCCTCTCCTATTCAATATCTTTCTTTCCCCCTCACACTTCTAGTTCAACAACTCGGAGTATCTGCTTACTGCTACGCAGACGATATCTTTCTTCTTTACCACACTGACTCTGCCACCCCCGACATCTCTCCTCTCAACGACTGTCTCTCATCTGTGTCATCCTGGCTCTCTTCCAACTTCCTCCACATCAATCTTTCCAAAACATCAGCCATCTGGTTCACCGCTGGTAGCCCCGCCCCCTCGTTCCCCAGTTTTCCTCTTCTCCTATCTCAATAGTTTCCTCTCTGCACTACTTGGGTGTGACCCTTGATTCCTCATTATCCTTTAAAGCTCATATTTCCTCAGTTGTCCAATGCTGCTTCTCTACTCTAAGACAACTCCACTCTGTCCGTCCTTTCCTCTCTTCCTCTGCCATGACCACTCTTCTTCTCTCCCTTGTTATCTCCCACTTAGACTACTGTAATGTTTCCTTGGCTAGTCTTCCTCAATCTCAGCTTCTACGCCTGCAACGAGTTCAGAACACTGCCGCCCGTATTCTTACCTGCTCTTCATGCTTCGACCATGTCACTCCTCTCCTCATTCGTTTGCACTAGCTCCCACTCACTTTTCAAATTCAATACAAGTTCCTCATCTTTGTCCATAAATCTATTCACACTGGCACTCCCCTCTACCTCGCCGATCTGGTCCGCCTCCACACCCCCACCGCTCCCTCCGTTCCATACACGCAAACCGCATGATCCTCCCTTCCCTATCCCAAGCCCACCTGGAATCCACCCGCTCCTCCGCCTTCTATTTCCTTGGCCCCCGACTCTGGAACTCGCTTCCCCCAGCCCTCCGTCTTGAGTCATCCTTCAAAAATGTCAAGGCCACCTTGAAATCCAACCTCTTCTGTACAGCTTTTGACCTTCCCCTACCCCCATCTCCTCTCCCCCCCCCTCGCTGATGCTTAACAGTCTGTCCCCTCCTTCGCTTTTTCTGCTCCTCATCTGTCCTCTATTAGCTACTATTCTATTCTTTCCTATCAAACATACTGGTGTTCCTTTCCCTTTCTAGCAGCTTTGTTTTATTTTTTGTGAACCGCTCAGACGCTATTGTGATGGGCGGTACATCAAGTTCTCTAATAAACAATAAACAATGGTCTACACTGACTCCCTGTTCAGGCTGAGCTCCTCAGCTATCATCTGCACCATCAATCTGCAATCACTCCGCACCAGCTGGTTCACTCTGTCAATGTTCTCAGCCGTCTTTGTTGTGGAAGGCCATCCTGACTTGGGGTCATCCTCCACCTCCTCGCGGCCAGTCTTGAAGCATTTGTGTCACTCGAAGACTCGCGGACTTGACATTGCATCTTCTCCATAAGTCTTTTGGTTAAGTTCTCCAACTTAACCAGAAATTTCAAGTTGATTCTTTGCTCCATATTTCTGCCACCTCCAGTTGTGTGACAAAGTAATGGAGCAGTGTGCTACAAAAAAAACCTGAAAAAGAAAAACAGAGTGAGAGAGATGAAAAATATTATAGCAGAATAGCGGCGAGATATTGCACAACACAGTGACATAAGCGGTTAGCCAATTGGCATTGAGTCATGGGTGTGGCTGCCACAGTCACATTTCTTTTTGTCACACCTCATAGACACTAAGGGGCTTGTTTACAAAGCCGCGGTAGCGGTTTCCGATCGTTATCGGAGCCACGGCCCCATTGAAATCAATGGGGCCGCGGCTCCAATAATGATGGGAAACTGCTACCGCAGCTTTGTAAACAAGCCCCTAAATCATCCACTGATATTTTTAAAGGTGTAAAAAATTAATTGTATTGCCTGAAAGAATGGGGATAGATTTTGTTAGCATAGATGTTTGCTTAGTACACTTGCTTGTTCATGCCGAAAATATTTACAACAGTAAAGGAAAATGCTGTCTTAGAATTGTCAGAGACTAACTCAAATTGTATGATAACATTTAAACTTGTGCATAGCTTCCAGTCATAGTAACCAAAAGACGTCAACATATATTATAGACTCCCCTGGGGCTATGTGGCTGAAATAAGAGGCCTTTACAAGGTAATAGACATTTCTTTGATGCTCTTGCAAAAAGATGCTCTTCATTTATTTCTCTTTTTGCTCTCAAGGTATAATTTTCCTCGTGATTCTCACATTCATTATATCAAGCCTCTGAGTTTCATTAGATCCTTCCAAGTTCATCACGGTTTATGTTTCTATGGTCACGTAAAAGCACAAGTCCATAAGGGTGAGTGGGACATACCCAGAGATTACTGCAACACAGTGGTTGAGGCTGAGATGGATGTTTTATGAATTATAAATTTATTAGGAATTTCCATTTAATACAACAGAAATATTACAAAGAAACATAGAAAATACACCAAAAATGAAACTAGGATTACCCAAGTGTTAAAACATTAGTTCAAAGCTAGGAGAGCCAAGGGCAACAATAACCTAGAGCAATTTTACATTTTCAAGCTCTAAATTTCCAAATCACAATAACAAAACAAAAACATATATAATAAACATAAAAAGCTACCCTAAGTGCCTCTATGTACTCCTCCCTCCCGGCTCTTCAAAAAATCCTCTAACTGCTGGGGGTCTGTATAAACATAATGGACACCCAGCAGAGATACTACACATTTGCAAGGAAATCTCAAATAAAAAGTAGCTCCCAACGCTATCATGAGGGGTTTTAACAGAAGAAAACTCTTAAATCGAATTTGAGTGGCCCTAGCTACATCTGGGAAAACCTGAACCAACTGACTACAAAATAAATTAGATTTATACTTAAAATATAACTTCATAACCTGTGATTTCTCAATATCAATAGCAAAAGAAACCAACAAAGTGTCCCTCCCAGGAATATCATCCACAGACTGTTCCAAAAATTGAGACAAATCAATGGAGGCTGGAGGGGACGCAACAGGTATTCTAGCCGGTTTATCCAGCAAATAATACACCTTAGTAACTTGTATCTTATCCGCATCTTCCATTTTCAAGCATTCCTTAAAGTATTTCTTCAACAAAACTAATGGTGAAAGACAGTGAGTTCTAGGAAAATTAAGAAATCTTAATTTTTTACTAAGTATTAAATTTTCCAACAATTCAAGTCATCCATGGAAAAGCAGGGCATCTCTCATCCCTGCCAAATTGACCACTTGGACATTGGAGAGCTGACAACCTAATCTAGATAATCCACTATTTAATTGGGCAAAAAACACATCCTGTTGCTTAAACTTAGCAACAACCTCCTTAGAAAAGGAGGTTATCTGATCAAAAACAATTTTAAGAAACTGATTTGTCTGTGCAATCAATGTCCAAATGTCCATCAAAGTAACAGGAGCTGGAACGGATCCTGGCAAGGGTTGAGGAGCCAATAAGGAAACATCAAAATGCAAACATGATGGCATAGGAACTGAAGAAACACCAGAAGGGGGAGTCACTGAGGGGTTAAACTCAGGGATAGCCAGTCCCGAAGTCTGTTCCCTCTCACCCAGGGGCTCTAGGGCAGCTAAAGGCTGTGGGAGTGGGGTTCGAGCAATGGGGCTTAAAGAAGCCCCCCAACTCAGAAGGTGAAGATAGCTGCGTGGGAGAACTTGCCTGGACTGTTACAACAGAAGAAGACATGTGTCTATCCATAGGGCCCATAATTTTACTCACAGTTGTTGAGCTCACAGAAGATGGCTGTCCTTGTTCTTCCATTTGTGCGCCATCTTCCAAATCAATCTTCTCACACCGAACTGACAACGAAGGGACAGCAAAGGGACAAGTCCCTTTGTTTCATGTCCCTTCGTTGAAGTGTCCATGGCCGCGCATCCGTGGCTGCACAAAAGAGCACCGACTTTTAAAGAGGAGGCGGAAGCAGATGACACAATCAAATGGGCAGAGCCGCAACTCCCGCGCCGATCTCCGGGCTTCAGGCATGCTGGAATCCAACACCCACTGCTCACTAAGACATCCTCAGACTCCAGGCAAACACCCTCAGCTCCCCTGAAATGGATGTTTTAAATATAGTGCTTGTTGCACTTAGATCTTGTTCCTGTCAGCATCACATGTATTAATATTGGTATGATACAGAGAAGATTAATGATTCCTGACATGCAAATTCATGATTTAAAATATCATATTAAGTATAGCAAATGTCTTTCTAAATTACCAAGTTTTCAGGCCCCTACAAAATTCAGAAAGGCATTCCACATCCACTAACAGGCCAGTACAGTGTGCAGCCGCTGTGGCAGGCATTTCTTTTCAATGCTGCCCTCATTGGCTAAATATAAGGCAGATGCTCAGCACCAGCATCCAGACAGTGGCAATATTCAGGCCGCTATCCAGATAAAGTTAGGAGAGCCATGGCTACAGTGGCAATCACAAGATGGTAATTTCTAAAAAGGATGGGAGGGAGGGGACCAGAATGGGAGGGGTGGGGGAGGAGGGAAGGGGTGAGGAGGGATTGGGCAAGAGAAGAGAGGGAGACAGAGAGTGTGGGGGAGGAGGTAGAAGGGAGGGATAAATGCATGAGGGTGAGAAATTGACAATTTGAATGCATAGGGAAAGAGGGTTAGAATGTTTGTATGCCACGAGGAACACAGAACAAACACCCTCCACCCTCTACCCCTCCCAGTCCCCTCATCCCTATCCCCCATGCATGCATACAGGTACATATACAACCCTTCCCTGCAGGGCTGGCCCTTCCACTAGGCAGCTAGGCAGCCTCCTAGGGCAGGAGATCTCTGTGGTCAGCAGGCCATGTGCTTGGTCATAAATGGGCTGCCACTCCCCCCCCCCCGCTTGCCATGCCATACCGCCCTTCACCCCCCCCTCCCCCGTGCTGAGGTGTGCCACGCTGCCACCTCCCACTGCTGCTGATTCTGGCAGCAGGGTGGACTTCTAGGTTCGGTGGCAGGCCATGTGTTTCAGCATACATGGCCTGCTGCTTTTGAACTCTTGAAGTTATGTTGGAGGGAGTCAGAAGCGTCAGGCCATATGCACAGAGACACATGGCTTGCAGCCAAGCCGAGCTATGCTGCCAGAATCAGTGGTAGACTGGCTCAACATGGGGAAAGAGGGGGCGTGGCTCGGTACGCGATGAGAGGTGGCATGACTTGCTGTGCATAGAGGTCAAATTCAGCTGTGATGTCGATGTATAATTTGAGACGTCTAATTTAGATATTTTCAAATCATAACTATATTCAGTGACTCCTTCTGTTTAGGTAGCACTGATAAATATCCAAATATAAATTAAACCATCTAAAATTGACTTTTCAAGCTATACCTGCTATTTAAGTGAGCCACCTTAACACATAATTTATATATTTAGAGGCTTATCTGGCAATTTGACCTTTAGCTGCAGTACTGTACAATTGTTTCTAGGGGTTGAGAGGTACCATTTTGAGGCTATCAGCTAATGGGGGAGGAATGACTGAGTATTGCTGCTGTTTGGACTATCAGAGAGGGTGCTGAGGTTGTGTTTGGACTGTTGGAATGTCAGGAGGTTGAATTTAGACTGCTGGAGGAGTGTTGAGGGATAGGGGATGGATTTGGACTATCTGCGGGATGTCAGGGGTGGGAGATGGGTTTGTAATGTTGGGGGATGTCAGGGTGAGGGATGGGGGTTTTATTCCACCACTGGCCACTTTTAAAAGACAGTGGTCCCCCATCACTGTAGTTGGTCATTGAAGCAATGGTCTTGGGCCAGGGGCTATGAACCAGCATTCCTTCTGGAACCCTGCAATCATCCCTGAATCCAGCCACTAACAATTATTTATTTTTATTTATTTAGCTGCATTTATATCCTGCTTTTCACTGGGTCAAGGTGGTTGGGGGATACATTTAACATGAGGGGATATGAGACACATACACTAATACTTACAGGGAACATGGGCAATGGAGGGTTAAGTGGCTTGCCCAAGACTACAAGGAGTACCTGTGGGACTAGAAACCCCAGTCCTTCCAGCCCAAGGTTGCTGTCCTCTAGTGGGATTTGAACCACTGACCTCTGGTACCTTGCCCCAACCACTAGGCCACTCCTCCCTCCCTCTCTTGTCCACTGGGTGCTGTGAATGACAACTCCTAGCCAAATCGGGGAGGAAAAGACTTGACTTGGGGATTGAACTGAAGAGCTTCTGCATAGCAACGAATATTATTTATTTTTAATTTTATTTATTTACATTCTCTTATATACTGCGCTATTCTGCATCAGTGCGGTTTACATTGAACAAACTGAAATTACATTGAACAGGGCATTATAACTTGGAGATAACTATTTTACAGGGAACATGGGCTATGGAGGGTTAAGTGGCTTGCCCAAGACCACAAGGAGCACCTGTGGGACTAGAAACCCCAGTCCTTCCGGCCCAAGGTTGCTGTCCTCTAGTGGGATTTGAACCCCCGACCTTCAGGCCTGAAGTACCTTGCCCTAACCACTAGGCCACTCCTCCACTCCACTCCATATTGCCTGAACAGGGAAATTTTTGAAACATGGGATTGAACTAATTTTACAGATGAAAAACTTGGCTAAGCCCTGATTTTGGGGAAACTGGAATCCAGGCAGCATCTGGATCATATCCCTCAATATGTTTCACATAACACCCATCCTAAAACAGCTATAGTGGCTCCCCATATTGAGCTGAAGAAAATACAAGGTCTTGCTAATCACATTCATTGTGTCACACAACATATCTTCTGATAATTTGAAGTCCTTGTTCAAGAATCCAAGCAACAGGCCCAGATGAACATATACACAAAATATCTTCCCTATCCCACCATTAAAAGCTAAAAGCAGCTGGGCTGCCTGCACCCACACCTTCTCATTCTACGTACCAACCATATAGAAGGCACTCCCCGAAAACATAAGAGCTATCTCAGAGCTTTCAGCATTTTGTGAAAAATTCAGAACTCATCTATAACCGGGTACGGCGGACCGGTTGCGCCTCCTCTCTTACCAACCCCCCCCCCCCAATTCCCCCGCCCACCAGACATTTCTTACACAAATACAACACACTGTATTGGGAATTAAACTGGTCGCAGCTTTATTAGGGAGGAGTGGGAGGAGTGGCCTAGAGTGGGAGGAGTGGCCTAGTGGTTAGGACAAGGTACTTCAGGCCGGAGGGCCGGGGGTTCAAGTCCCACCTGGGGACAGCAATCTCAGGCCGGAGGGACTGGGATTTCTAGTCTTATAGGCACTCCTTGTGGTCTTGGGCAAGCCACTTAACCCTCCATTGCCCATGTTCCCTGTAAGTATTAGCGTATGTGTGTCATATCCCCTCGTGTTAAATGTATCTCCCAATTGACTGCTTTGACCCGGTGAAAAGCGGGATATAAATACAGCTAAATAAATACAGCTAAATACAGCTAAATAAATTAACCAATAACAATAACCAACAACAATTCAACACAGTTAACTTTACCCCCCCCCCCCAGCAGAGCGAGCCCTCACCAGCCATGTGAGTAGCAAAGTGACACCGCTTCCTCTTCCACCGGGTCCCAGCCCCGGCAACTTGCCTTGCCTCCCTCATTCCGGCTTCACCATATTATTAGCAAAAGCCTGAGGGACTGTCCGGGTCGGGGGTACCCCACCCCCGCCCTCATGCTTGGCTCCGGATCCGGACCCCGGAAACCTCCGGGATCCCGCCACCCCCCCCAGCTGCAACACCCCACCACTGCCAAAACCGACTCCGAAACCTTAACCCCGGGGCGGGCGGGCGGGACGTCTGGCTCCTAGGGCTCCCGCAAGGGAAAGGCTGGAGGATGCCGCCGCGCCTACCCAGAACCCCCTCCGCTGCCTGCCTGCACCCTCTCATTGGCTCCCGTGCCCTTCACTGGGCCGCGGGAGCCAATGGCCTGCTGACGCCGCCAGGGCCCACCCACGCCAACCCTCGCGGCCGGCGCCCGAGAGAGCGCGCGACTGGCCGCCCCCCCGGTTAGGGCCGGCCACGTGCACCCGGGGGCTCCGCGGCTTTGCTATAACCGGGTACAGCGGACCGGTCGCACCTCCTCCCTTACCAACCCCCCCCCAATTCCCCCGCCCACCAGACATTTCTTACACAAATACAACACACTGTATTGGGAATTAAACTGGTCGCAGCTTTATTAACCAATAACAATAACCAACAACAATTCAACACAGTTAACTTTACCCCCCCCCCCAGCACAGAGAGCCCTCACCAGCCATGTGAGTAGCAAAGTGACGCCGCTTCCGCTTCCACCGGGTCCCAGCCCCGGCAACTTGCCTCGCCTCCCTCATTCCGGCTTCGCCATATTATTAGCAAAAGCCTGAGGGATTGTCCGGGTCGGGGGTACCCCACCCCCGCCCTCATGCTTGGCTCCGGCTCCGGACCCCGGAAACCTACAGGATTCCGCCACCGGCTCGGGCCCCCTACTGGCCTGAGCCGACCCCCCCCGGCAAAGCTGCGACCAGCACCCTTCCCTCGCAAAACATCTTCCAAGGCCTCCTGCAATTGTTTAAGAGCAAATCCATCCCAACCGGGGATAGGTGTACTCCATCCGTCCTATACAGGCCGGCACAATCCACGTCGGCCCACGGGTGCAAGATATGGCACCCCCCCTGCTCCCCCACCCATCTGCCGATCTGGCGATTAATCTTCGTCAGATCCCGCGACCATCACCGCTGATCCCTGCAAGCAGGCCTGGGAATGATGTCCGACCACAACAAACGCACGCCATGGAACATTGTCAAGATCACTCGCAAGTCCTTGAGGACGGTCCGAATCAGCTGCCGGCAAGTCCAGGACACCAGGTCGTTGCCACCCAGGTGTATCAACAAGGCCTCCGGTGTCCCTCACATCCGCTCGTGGTACCGCAGCAAAGGCAGGAGCTGAATCCAGCGCAGCCCACGCTCGCCCAGCCATGAGACAGTCACCCCGAGTGTGTCCAATCCAATATTCCGCACCACCGGGCGCGTTGCTGCTCGCCGACCGGCCCAGAAGACAAAAGAATGGCCGATCACCCAACAGCGACACGAAGATGGAGACGCTTCTGCAAAACAAAGAACACGTGGTTAGCCCGCACCCCACTGCCCCTAAAGGTGCACATATCTGCGGAAGGCACCTGACTTCCATCTACCGATCCGCCGTATGTCCCCGTTAGGTAAGTCCACCGCCGCGGCACTAGTCGCCGCCGCAATGCAAAAGGAATGCGGGACGAACGACCTAGGATCTTCCCCGATATGGCGCAAGGATAGCCGTAGGACCGCCGTAAACTGAAACCGCGTGAGCACCGTCCTGTCCTCGTGAACAAACAAATTACCCCCGCCCGCTGGCCGCTCTTGCAAGTACGCCCGTAGCAGCCCCACCGGGCAAGTGGCTGACTCTTCCACTGCTCTGAAACGTACCCACGTGCCCCTCCCCAATTGATCCGTCTTGGAACACGCCAAGTAAAGACCGACACCGCCCCCTCCCACTTCACGTGGTGCACCTGCAGGCCCACGCCGCCCTCCGTACGACCCGACTCTGCAATCAATTCTCCAATACGAAAAGCCCCGAAAAATACCACAGAAAACACCGCCTGGAAAAGAATACTTTCGTATCCGGACGAAACCACCCCTGGCAGTGCCGTACACAGCCTCTGGAGCAACTCGTGTATTATGGGCCGCCGCCCATCCCTTAGCGCAGGGAGGGAGCGCTCCCAGCCCTGCAACAGCCTGTGCATTAACAATCCCCCCCAGCTGCCCCCCACCCAAAGAACGAGTACCCCGCCAAGTGCCTACTCACCGTGGCTCGTGGCAATCCTGCCGCCTTCGCAACCAAAATATACTGACCAACCAGTTGATCGGGAGGCGGGCCCCACCGCCATCCCCGCTCCTCCAAGAATGCCACCACGCTGTCGCAACCCCGCTGGTATGCCGTCCACGTAGCCGCTGACACCGAAGTCTGCAGGACCTCGGTCATCTCCCTAGGCCAATCCGCCATAAGTCCGTGGGGACCGCCCGCCCCACCTCTTCGGCCTCCAGCGCCAGCTTCCGGAACAGCTCCCACTTAAAACGAGAAAGAGCATCAGTGACTAAGTTAGTGTTACCAGGAATATGCCTTGCCCGGACCACCACATTCAACCGCAAGCAAGCCAACACAATCTGACGCATCAGGTCAGCCACCAACTGGCAGCGTGGTGTGTAGTTATTTATCATGTTGACCACCACCTCGTTATCGCACCACCACACGATACACCGATTGCGAATCCTATCCGGCCACAGCGCCAACAACACCAGGATCGGGAACAATTCCAAGAAGGTTATATTAGTCGTCAGACCCGCCGCTTTCCACGAAGAGGGCCACGCTTCCGCACACCAGGACCCCCCGAAGTACACCCCTAGCCCTAACCCGCCAGCCGCGTCCGTAAACAAGCGTAAATCCTGACTGGAGATCTCCCGTTCCCGGAGCAGCGTAACACCATTAAAATCACGCAAAAATTCCCCCCAGATGGCCAGGTCGGCCCGAATGCTCCGCGACACCCGAAGCCGATGATGCGGCTTAACAACCCCCGCCGTGGCCGCGGCCCGTCGTCTCAGGAAAACTCGGCCCATGGGAATCACTCTGCAGGCAAAATTCAAAGAACCGATCAACGCCTGCATCTCCCGTAAGGTCATCCTTCGGGAACCTAGGACATTCGCCACCAAGATCCGGAGTCTGGCTACTTTAATCGACAGCAAGCGTGCCACCATCGCAACCGAATCCAGCTCAGTACCCAAGAACGTGAGACGCGTTGCCGGGCCCTCCGTTTTCCCTGCTGCCAGCGGGACTCCCCACTCTCGCGTCATATGCGTGAAACCATCGAGCAAAGCCTGGCACTGACCCGCCTGTGTGCCCCCGACGACCAGGAAATCATCCAAGTAGTGGACCACCTGATCACACCCAACCCGATCAACTAAGGCCCAATGCAAAAAAGTGCTAAACCGCTCAAAGTATGCACACGAAATGGAACATCCCATAGGCATGCACTGGTCAAAGTAAAAGCTGCCCTCGAAGCAAAACCCCAGCAACGGGAAAGCCGATGGATGAACTGGCAACAAACGGAAGGCCGACTCAATATCCGCCTTCGCCATCAAGCATCCCCGCCCGCAACTTCTCACCAGCTCCATGGCCGCGTCGAAGGATGCATAGCGGACCGCACACACCTCCTTGGGGATCCGATCGTTAACAGAAGCCCCGCTAGGGAAGGACAGGTTATGAATCAACCGGTATTTGCCACTCTCTTTCTTCGGAATGACCCCCAACGGGGACACCACGAAGCTTTTGAAGGGCGGCTCCTCGAAAGGGCCCGCCACCCTCTCCAGCCGGATCTCCACGGATAACTTGTCCCTCACAATGTGGGTAAACCACCTAACAGAGGGCGCATTCCGCGCTGCGCCTACTGCGACCGCACCTGAAACTGGAATCCTAAACCCCTCCTGAAAACCCTCCTCCAAAAACACTCTATCCGCCTTCCTGGGGTACCGGTGCAACCAACCCCGCAATGCATCGAGCCGTATCGGAGTCGGTGCTACCTCACGCCAGCTCCTACTGCTTAGGGGGGGCATGCTGGTGCCGACTGGCCCCTTCCTAACGCATTTGAGGGCGGAATGCCCACCATTACAGACAGAACATGCGTGTCGGAATTTGCAATCCGAGAAAGGGCAGGAGGATTTGTTGAAGCGCCAGCAGACATCCCCCGCGCCCCCCCTCCGGCCACTTTCTGCCCCGCTGCCGGCTCGCCTGCCCAAAAGGGCCGTGGGGTCACAGGCGCCGCTCCCACCCCGCCCTTCGAACTCCCAGCCAACCCGTCGGCTGGCTGAGCCGCCATTTGCGTGAGCCACATATTAATGTCCTGGGTAGCCCATGTCAGCGTCCGGTTCTCTTCCATCTTATCGCGGAACGTCTCATCATAGTTGAGCCAAGCCCAACCATCATGCGACTGAGACGCTTCCAAGATGGAGTCTGCGTACGCCAACAACATCCCGTAGTGCACGGGATGCGCACGTCCCCACACACTGGCCAGCCGCAAGAACGCCCTAGTCCAGTTTGTCACATTAAGCACAACTCTCCGTACTCTACCTGCTTTCTCATCCACTTTCCTTTTCCGCCGACTGTCCCCCGAACGCTTCCTGCCCTCTAACAACCGAAAGATATCTATGTAATGCCGCTCCTGAATTTTGCACCGCAATCATCTCGGTACGCCTTCCCAAAGCTCAGAGAATAATGCTACGGTATGTGCGTTCCCAGACGCCCCCGCTGACCCCGCCCCGCTCCCATTGCCATCGCCCTTGCTACCGGCGGACGAAGACGAAGACGACGTGGACGCTGAGGACGTGGAGGAGCCAGATCCCGACGTCCTACGCCGGCGGCAAGAATGCCGCCGCTTTTTCCTCGACGCCCTCCCCCTCTTGCCACCCCCTGGCGCTCCCCCGGACTCACCTGCAGCAGCCGCAGCCGACTCCGAAGCCGCAGCGACCTCTGGACGCCCCGCTGCCGCCGGATCCACATCCTGCGACTCTCGTGCCGCCCCGCCAGGCGGCTGGGCCTCCTCGACACTCCGCGATGCTTCCGCCCGTCCCAGCGGGCCCTCCCGGCCGAGTTCGTGGTGCTTGGCCATCCAGAAGGCACCTGCGGAGAGAAAAAAGGAAAAGGCCCCACGGGACCCGCCGCAGCCCAGGGCTGCTGCCACGCCCCCAACCAATCCACCCTCGAGGAGCCCTGCCCCCCACTCTACCAATGCTCCCAGCTAGGAGCGCACCCACCTCCCGGGAACCCTGGACCACCCATAGGGCCCCTCCTTCCCCACCAGTCACCACCGCTCGCCCCCAGGCTGATCAAGCCTCCCTCGTCACAGGACCCAACCCCGCCCCGTGGCCGCCAGAAGGCGCCCGTAACAATCCGGGGCCCGCTGCCTCTCTGACCGGCACGCCTACAGCCGGGCTAGAACCGTGCCACCCCGCCTGACCGCCTTCGCCGGGTGCCTAAACGCTGGGGCCCTCCCCCCCGCTGCCCCGCCTCAGTATGGTGCCCCCCCACCCTGCTGCCCCCCCTGGTTCTTTTCCCATGGCTGGGTGCCCTCCCCCTAGCCCCCCCATGCTCCCCCGCACCACCTGCTGGCCCAACTCGTGGCCTACCCCCCCGCCCCCTATTTCCCACGCTAGCCTGTGCCTCACCAGTACCAGCGCCTGCCTGCTCCCCCCCCCCGGATGCCCTTCCCGGCTGCTCGCCCCATGCCCTTGTGCTTATCCGCCCCCCCAACCTTCCTCGGGGTCTGCCTGCCAGCACCTCCCATATCCCCTAGCCAAGGAGGCTTAACGATTGGGAATGCCTACAATAGTATCTGCACACTGCCCCCCCGCTTTCCTGTCTCCAAGCCCCCCCTCCACCGCCCTGCCTGGCCCCCACTTGCCCCCCTACAAAGAAAACCCAAGCAAGGCTCGTGCCCGTTGGGGTCCCTAACGGCTGCTCGATGTCTTGTGGTTTATTTTTTTATTTTTATTTTTTTAGCGAACCCCCCACCAGCCACCCGCAAACGTCCTCGCCTGCCCGGGCCACAGTAAACCTCCCACCCAATGCCGAGACCCCGCAACGCACAGCATTTACGACACACGTCCGGCTCCTAGGGCTCCCGCAAGGGAAAGGCCGGAGGATGCCGCCGCGCCTACCCAGAACCCCCTCCGCTGCCTGCCTGCACCCTCTCATTGGCTCCCGCGCCCTTCACTGGGCCGCAGGAGCCAATGGCCCGCTGATGCCGCCAGGGCCCGCCCCCGCGAACCCTCGTGCACGGCGCCAGAGAGAGCGCGCGACTGGCCACCCCCCCAGTTAGGGCCGGCCACGTGCACCCGGGGGCTCCGCGGCCTTGCTATTCCTGAAGCATTTTGGAGGCAAAGCCTGAGAAATGTTTACACCTAGACAGTTAATTCCCTATTTAATCCTCTTGAGTTGTAGTCTGTTCTATAAATTCAATGTAAATTTGATAATTCCAGTATATCTTTTTCCATGGAAACTTCTATAGTTTAATGTTAATTGTATATTTTATTGTAAATGTACAATTTAATGTTAATTGTAAACTGCTTTGATTCCAAGATAAAACGGTATATAAAGATGGCTAAATTAAATTTGTTACTTTTCCTCTTGTAATCATAAGTTCAGTATCTAGTCAGTATATTACTGGAGCTGGATTTAGCTCCAGATTTAAATTTGGGAAAAAAGTAGAGTAAAAAGTGAAAACACGTCTTTCTCCAAATAACTGCAAAGGGGGGGGGGAGGGGGGGAGGGGGGAAGGAGGGGGAGGGGGTGTCAACAAAGCCATGGAAATATTGTTCAGGCAAGATTGAAAAACATTGTAAATACTCAATTTAAGAATTGGGTGGAAGTTCCATAGTCTTTCTCATGTAAGTATTTTGTTTGTAAGATGTTTTTCTGTGGAATTTTTTCTCTTCCAAAAAAATGTAGAAAATTCAATCTTTATGACAAAGGCATGTTGTATCAAAATAATATAAGAAATGTCTGAGGATATATGTCTGAAATGTACATCTACTGTATGTGAGACCTTTATTTGTAATAGAAACATAGAAACATGATGACAGAAAAAGACCACAAGGCCCATCTAGTCTGTCCTTCCATAACAACAACTACAACAGTCCACTTTCTACCTTTAGAGATCCTCTGTGTTGGTCCCATGCTTTTTTGAATTCAGTTACTGTCCTCATCTCTACCACCTCCACTGGGAGACTATTCCACGGATCCACTACTCTTTCTGTAAAGAAATATTTCCGCATATCACTCCTGAATCTATCTCCCTTCACCCTCATCCATGTCCCCTCGTAGCAGAACTTGCTTTCAATTGAAAGAGGCTCTCTCCCTGAACATTTATGCCACGGAGGTATTTAAACATCTCAATCATATCACCTCTATCCCGCCTTTCCTCTAAGGTGTACATATTAAGATCCTTAAGTCTGTCCTCATATGCTTTATAATGAAGCCCATTAATCATTTTAGTAGCAACCCTCTGCACCGACTCCATCCTGTTCACATCCTTTTGAAGGTGCGGTCTCCAGAATTGCACACCATACTCCAAATGAGGTCGCACCAAAGACTTATACAGAGGCATTATCACCTCCTTTTTTCTGCTAGCCATTCCTCTCCGTATGCACCCAAGCATCCTTCTAGCTTTTGCCGTCGCCTTTTCTACCTGTTTAGCTACTTTAAGATCATCAGACACAACCACGCCTAGGTCCCCGCTCTTTTTTAGTGGACAAAAGTACTTCACCTCCTATACTGTATTGCTCCCTTGGATTGCTGCAGCCCAAATGCATGACCTTACATTTTTTAACATTAAATCCCAGCTGCCAAATTCTAGACCATTCTTCAAGCTTAGCTAGATCCCTCCTCATGTTATCTACACCTTCCTGGGTGTCTACTCTATTACAGATTTTGGTATCATCCGCAAAGAGGCAAACCTTACCCGACAGCCCTTCCGCTATATCACTAACAAAGATTACATTCAAGTGACTAAAGTACTGTTCCTATATTCAATGCAGGCCAATGATTGGTAATAATAATGGCATGTGAAAATGAACTACCCATTTAATTTTAAGGAATTTGGTCCTCAGTAACGAGGATGCTGGACTTGGTTCAAATGTGTTCAAGAGGTGTCCTCTTCCAGTCTTTTTGTACAAGGTCACAGCTTAAGCAATTCATGAGCAACAAGAACAGTCCTTCTTTTACAGATCATAAACAAAAACAATATTTTCTGATGAAAATGCTGATAATTTCTGGGAAAAATTGTTCAATTTGTTTTTGTTATGGTGAAGCATCAATTTAAAATTGGCTTGCTTCTGCAGTAGTAAACAATGTGCAGTTTTATATCTCCAGTGCTTGTACTCAGAAGGCTAAGTACTCCGGCCCCGTCCACCACAAAGATGGATTTAAAATAGGAGGTATGTTTTTGAAAGGATTTATCATATAAGCCTGTAGAAGAAAGGGAACAATTCTTAAATAAATTGTATGCAGGGGAAGTACTATATAGAAAATAGTAACAGTTGTTTACAGATAAGGAACACATGAACATAAGAACATATGATATGCCATACTGGGTCAGACCAAGGTCCATAAAGCCCAGTATCCTGTTTCCAACAGTGGCCAATCTAGGTCACAAGTACCTATCAGTTTCCTCAAAAGACACAGGTTCCACAATGCTTGTATTGGGTCAAGCAGTGGATATTTTGGGTCCCCTTTAATAATGGTTTATGGACCTTTCCTCCAGGAACTTGTCCAAACCTTTTTTAAACCCAGCTACACTAACAGCTTTTACTACATCCTCTGGTAGCAAATTCCAGAGTTTGTTTACACGTTGAGTGAAAAAATATTTTCTTTTATTAGTCTTAAATAAGTTACCCTGTAGCTTCATTGCATGTCCCCTGGTCTTTCTATATTTTGATGGCGTAAACAATCAATCTACGTTTATCTGTTCCACTCCATTCATTAATTTATAGACCTCTATCATATCTCCCCTCAGCAATCTCCTTTCCAAGTTGAAGAGCCCTAACCTTTTCAGCCTGTCTTCATAGGAGTATCCTTCCATCCCCTTTACCATTTTGGTGGCTCTTCTCTGTACCTTTTCTAATAACGCTATATCCTTTTTAAGATACAGTGACCAGAATTGCACACAATATTCAAGGTGCAGTCACACCATGAATTGATACAGAGGCATAACCGAGGCAGGCGGACCCGGCGCTGCAGGCCCCTGCCTTACACCCCCCGCTCCGCAAACCCGTCTCACCCCCCCCAACCCCCATTCCCCACTCTCCCCACAAAATACAACACACAATGTCTTATGGAACGAAACTGGTCGCAGCTTTTATTAGCCAACAATTTAACAATCCAACAATAAATTTCCAAAGCCATTCAATTAGCAGCACCCGGCTGCACCAGCCATACCACAGCAAAGCGCCTGCCACCGCTAAAGCCGTAACTCGCCACCCGGCAAGTTACATACCCCTCTCCCCGACTTCGCCATACTAAGCAAAAGTCGTCCGAGGGTCTGACCGGGTCAGGGGCACCCCGCCCCCGCCCACTTGTAGCCTACTGCTCCGGACCCCGGAAACCTCCGGGATCCCGCCCCCCCCAAGCTGCAACACCCCAAAAAACCCCATCCCCCAGCGCCTAACGTCAGGGAGGGAGGGAGGGACGCCGTCACCGAAGCAGCCTCCGCGCGACTGACCACGCGGAGGCTGCTCGGCCCCGATCCCCCCTCGCGCCCAAACCCTCAAGGCGCTAATTGGCTCCCGCGGGTCCCTGACCCACGGGAGCCAATCAGTTTAAAGGACGCGTGCGCTCGCGCCCGACTGGGCCGAGCGCACACGTCCTAACCAGGCCGCGCACAGGGTCCCCGCGTCGGGCCGCGCGCCCGGTTAGTAGCGGCCGCCGGGACCCTGCCCGCGGCCTTGGAATAACCGAGGCAGGTGGACCCGGCGCTGCAGGCCCCTGCCTTACACCCCCCACTCCGCAAACCCGTCTCACCCCCCCCCAACCCCCATTCCCCACTCTCCCCACAAAATACAAAACACAATGTCTTATGGAACGAAACTGGTCGCAGCTTTTATTAGCCAACAATTTAACAATCCAACAATAAATTTCCAAAGCCATTCAATTAGCGGCACCCGGCTGCACCAGCCATACCACAGCAAAGCGCCTGCCACCGCTAAAGCCGTAACTCGCCACCTGGCAAGTTACATACCCCTCTCCCCGACTTCGCCATACTAAGCAAAAGTCGTCCGAGGGTCTGACCGGGTCAGGGGCACCCCGCCCCCGCCCACTTGTAGCCTACTGCTCCGGACCCCGGAAACCTCCGGGATCCCGCCACCGGCACATAACCCTGTTCATGTGCCGCCCCCCCCCCATGGCCCCAAGCTGCGACCAGCGAACATCATGGCCAGACATGTATTCCAAAGCCTCCTGCCAATCATTAAGAAGGAGGTCCATACCCACAGGCGACAAGTGAACCCCATCAGCCCGATAAAGCCCCGAACACCCCACGTCCACCCAGTCATGCAGGATCTGGTACCCGCCCCGCTCACATACCCAACGACCAATCTGACGATTGACCTTGGTCAATCCCCGAGACCAGCGCCGCTGCTCCCAGCAGGCCGGCCTTGGAATAATGTCTGACCATATCACAATAATCCCAGGAAACATTCGCAACACAAGTCCCAGATCATCCTAAACCGCCCGAATCAGCTGCAGGCAGGACCAGGACGACAGGTCATTTCCACCCAGATGCACCAACAGGGCGGCCGGCCACCGCGACGTCCTCACGTGGCGTCGCAGCAAAGGCAGCAGATGCGACCACCGCATGCCTCGCTCACCCAGCCATTGGACAGCCACCGACGACGGGTTCAATCCCAAATTGGTGCCGATAGGGCGTTCCGCAGCACGCCTATGCGCCCAATGGACGAACGAGTGGCCAGCAACCCAACACACACCAGGACCGACACCCCCATCTGAAAAAGAAATAAACAGTTAAAGCCCACACCCCGCAACACCCCTGCTCTACAAACGTACATACCCTTTAAATGCAGAAGAACGCCACCTCCCAATGGCCTGAATGACCGGAGCAGGCAACCCCGCCGCCGCCGCGCTAGTGGCCGCCCCTATCCGAAAGGAGTGGGGAGCAAACCGGAGCGGATCTTCCCCCACTGCGGACAACGCCAGCCTCAGCACAGCAGACACCTGGAAACGAGTTACAACCCGCGCATCCGCGTGCACAAAAAACCTGCTCGAACCCACCGGGCGCACCGCAACATAACGTAGCAGCGCCCTCACCGGGCACGTCCGGGGGTCCGCGCCCAGACCCAGGCACACCCATAAACCCTTCCCCCTCGGATCCGTTTTGGACTTAGCCAACAAAATCCGCGCCCCCCCCTCCTCCACCCGGACATGACGAGCCAACAGCCCCCCAACGCCCCTGCCCCGCCCAGAGCTTGCCACAAGCTCCCCAATCCGAAACGCCCCGAAAAAGGCCAGGGAAAAAACCACGCGGAACAAAACAGCCTCATATGCAAACGAAGCCACCTGCTCCAAGGCCCCGCACACCCGCACAAGAAGCCCGTGCGTAATCGGCAACCGCGCATCGCGCGGAGTCGGATGCGCCCGCTCCCAACCCTGCATCAGCCTCTGCGTCAACACCCCCCCGGCCGGGAGACCCCAACCAACCGCACTCGCAAAGAAGTGAAACCCTGACAAATGAGCGCGCACCGCCGACCTCGAAAACCCCGCTCTCTTGGCCGCCACAATATATTGGCCAAGCAAACCTTCCAGGACCCACCCAGCCCGCCACCCGCACGAGCCCAAAAAAGCGACCACCCGGTCGCACCCCTTCCGGTACGCAGACCAGGTCCCTGAAGACACCGAACTCCTCAGAAGGTCCAACATCTCTCGAGGCCAATGCTCCACAATTTCTCTGGGACCACAGCTCCCGCCTCGTCCGCTTCGGGGGCCAACGCCCGGAACCGCTCCCACTGAAAATGAGAAAGAGCATCAGCAATCTCGTTAGTGGACCCTGGAATGTGCCGCGCGCGCACCACCACATTCAGCCGAAGACACGCTAGCACCACCTCCCGCATTAAACTAGCCACCCGCACGCACCTCGGGGTGTATCGGTTAATCACACTGACTACCGCCGCGTTATCACACCACCAAAGCACCCGCCTGTTCCGAAGTCGCTCAGGCCAGAGCTCCAAGACTACCAAAATCGGAAAGAGCTCCAAGAATGTGACATTCCTGGTCAGGCCCTCCGCACACCAAGCTGCCGGCCACCGATCCGCGCACCAGGCCCCCCCGAAATACACTCCCAAGCCGACCCCCCCAGCCGCATCAGTGTACAATTGTAAAGCATCACTGGATACTTCTGGCTCCAGCAACACGGAAGTTCCATTGAAATCCACAAGAAAACGATCCTGCACCCGCAAGTCCGCACGCATTGCCGCCGTCACCCGAATTCGATGATGAGGTTTCCTCACCCCGGCCGTCGCACAAGCCAATCTCCTAGAAAACACCCTCCCCATCGGAACCGTCCGACAAGCAAAATTTAAGGACCCCAACAGAGACTGCAACTCCCGCAAGGAAACCTTACGCGCCGACAACACATGGGCCACGGAAATCCGCAAACGAGCCACTTTATCCGGAGGCAACTGCGTCACCATGTCCACCGAATCCAACTCCACACCCAAAAAGGTTAGCCGCGTCGTCGGGCCCTCCGTCTTCCCCTCCGCCAAAGGGACCCCGAACTCCAGCGCCAACCGCCCAAAGCCGGATAATAGCCTTCGACAGTCCCCGGAGTCCGCTGCTCCCACAAACAAAAAATCGTCCAGGTAATGCACCACAGACGACACACCCGACACCCAAACTAACACCCACTCCAAGAAAGTGCTAAACATCTCGAAGTAAGCGCAAGAGATAGAGCATCCCATTGGCATACACGTATCAAAGAAATACTCGCCCTGAAAACAGAACCCCAACAAGGGAAAGGAAGCCGGAGGACAGGTAACAAACGAAACGCTGATTCGATGTCGACTTTTGCCAGTAACGCCGACCGGCCGGCCCCGCGCACCAGCGAAGCCGCCTTGTCAAAGGAAGCATAGCGAACCGAACACAACTGACGCGGGATCGAATCATTCACCGAAGCTCCGACGGGACAAGACAAATTGTGAATCAAGCGGAATTTTCCCGGCTCCTTCTTGGGCACAACACCCAAAGGCGAAATCACCAAGTCAGGAAAAGGCGGCTCCGCAAAGGGGCCTGCCACCCTACCCAACTGCAATTCACTCAACAATTTGTCCTGCACCACCGACGCCCAACGACGCACCGAGGGAGAGTTCCTTGCCGATGGCGCCGACACCACCCCCCTCACCGGGATGACAAACCCATTTCGAAACCCCGCCCCCAAAGTCGCCGCCTCACGCCGTCGGGGATAAAGGCTTAGCCACCCTACCAACGCCTCCACCCGCACCGGGGAGGGGGTGCGACTGTGCCACTCACTGCCCTTTCGGCGCAGGGGCGGCCATGCCAGAGGCGCCCTTCTTGACACATTTGAGCGCGGAATGGGGACCCCCGCACAAGGAACAGACGTGCTGAAACTTGCAGTCGGGAAAGGGACAGGTGGAACGGTTGAAACGCCAGCAGACGTCACCGCTCCCGGCCGGGACTGCCTTTGCAGGCACCCCGGCCGCCCCTCCTTGAAAGGGCCGAGCCGTCCCCCCCACCGCCCCGACGCCACTCTTGGTCCCCCCACCCGCGCTTGCACTGGACCGCGCCGACATCTGGGTCAACCACAGGTTAATATCCTGGGTGCCCCACGAAAGCGCACGGCTTTCCTCCATCCGATCCCTAAACTTCTCATCGTAGTTAAGCCAAGACCATCCCTCGTGCGTCTGAGACGCCTCCAGGATGGAATCGGCATACGCCAATAACATCTCATACTGCGACGGATCGTTCTGCCCCCACACGCTGGCCAACCGTAAAAAGGCGCGCGTCCAATTAACCACGTTACGCGCTACCTTCCGGACCCTCCCGGCCTTCTCGTCCTCCTTTCTCTTTTTTCTGCTTTCGCCCGAACGCTTCCGCTCCTCCAGCAAACGGAAAATGTCAATATATCGCCGCTTGCGGATTTTACGCCTAATCTTCCGAGGTACCCCCACCCAGAACATCGGCAACGACACCACCGCAGAGGCTCCCCCCCCCCCAGCCACACCCACTCCCCCCCCACCACCCGAAAGCTGCCGATCCCCTTTCCTGTCCGACCCCCCTGACAAACTACTCGAGACCGACGAAGACGAGGATGAGTCGGAGCTGCGACGACGCCTACACGACCGCCGGTGCTTCCTGCGCGAAGCCCCCCCCGCCTCCCTGAACGACTCACCCCCGTCACCCATTAACTCACCCGACGAAGCAAGCCGCTCACCAGCCACCGCAAGGTCCTCGCCATCTGTGACAGCCAAATCCCTGGGACCCCGCTGGGCCGCCTCAGCTGTCGGTCCACGTTGCGACTCCGCTCCAGCCGGGGAACTCACCCAGCTCTCGCCGCGAGCCGTGCCCACCGGCCAAGACTGCGCCATCAACGAGCCCTGCGGAGACAAAAAAGGAAAAACAGGGGGGGAGACCGACACTGGCCATGCCGGCAGCCAAGAACCCCCCCAACCCGCCCGGGAGGTACCCTGCCCCCCAGACATCCACTGCTCCCAAGGGGAAGCCCCCCCGGCGAGCCAAAGTCCCCATGGCCTGAGAACCACCCCGCAGGCCCACCGCAGCTCGCAACCCAAGGCGCCCCATCGGGCCGCAACCCACCCCCATGGCTCAGCGCCCCAAAGTCCCCCCCCACCCCCCCACAGCCCCCACCCCCGCCCCCCCAAGAGCCCACACCCTTGCCCCCCCTACAGCCCCCACCCCTGCCCCCCCTACAGCCCCCACCCTTGCCCCCTCCACAGCCCCCGCCCCTGCCCCCCCACCAACATCCCCCACCTCTCCAGGCCCCAGCAACCCCTCTCCAGCCCCCTGCAAACTACCGGAAGGGAGGGAACCCCCCCTGCCTTTCCGGCCACGCACCCCAGCACCACGGCCTTTCTCTCCCCTTCCCCCTGCTGCAGCACCCCTCGACCCCCCCTCACCAACTTGCCTGGGCCTCACCGCGCCCCCCCACGATCCGGACCCCCGCCCCGCAGCCTTTTTAGGGGCCAAGCCCCCAGCCTTCGCCTTGCCAGGCATCCCAAGTGAATAATTCAATTAATTAATCACTTTTCGTCCGGTTCTCTTTTTTTTTTTTTTTTTTATACCGCCGCACCGGCAACCCCCAAAACCACCGACCGCCAGCAACTGAACGCCAGCACACTCACCCAGCCGCCACACACCGCTCAGCCCGGGACCACGAAGTGAGGAAGACGCCGTCACCGAAGCAGCCTCCGCGCGACTGACCACACGGAGGCTGCTTGGCCCCGATCCCCCCTCGCGCCCAAACCCTCAAGGCGCTAATTGGCTCCCGCGGGTCCCTGACCCACGGGAGCCAATCAGTTTAAAGGACGCGCGCGCTCGCGCCCGACTGGGCCGAGCGCACACGTCCTAACCAGGCCGCGCACAGGGTCCCCGCGCCGGGCCGCGCGCCCGGTTAGTAGCGGCCGCCGGGACCCTGCCCGCGGCCTTGGAATTATAATTGTGGGCGTGATGCAGGAGTCTCAGTTAATAGACTGGGAAGAGAGGGTTCGTGCTATAGCAATCGATAAGAAAGGGAGTCCCAATTATGTGATGAAAAGAGAATATGGGGACAGTTCTTTAAATTATGTGGCCAAATGGCATTCTGTTACTGCGGCGAACCCCAAACTGCAGTTTCCCCTTGGAGGGACTTTTCATGAATCTAAATTGAAATATTTACAATCTGTGCTAGCATTAGATGAGAAATCCTGTCATGAATGGATTACTTATAATTTCTGGTGTTCTAAAGCGGCCGAGAAGAATAAACACACTATTGATTCTACATTTAAGAAGGTCAGAGATCAGGTGTATCGCATGGAAGAGCAAATATGTGTTTTAACTAACAGAGGTAATGATGTGAGTAAAATTGTAAATAATTGTGAGCCTTGTACCGTGGCGTCTGCGCCACCTGCCTACGAAGATGAGGTTAATGCACTAGCTATTTCTCTGTCTAGAAATAATGTCCCAGCCATAGTCCCTGGTCGCGATCGAGAGGCGCCCTCGATCCGGCTGGGTGCTGTGTCTGATATTTCTACCCATGTTAAAGTTGACATGTCCAGCGTAGTTGTATCACCTTCTGATGATTCTTTGAAGGGTGCAGTTGGGGGTGGTGAATTCTGTGCCTCTACCCCTATAGATTATAAACCTCGGACGACTAGAGCTCAACGATTGACTAAGGATATTATAGAACTTGAGCAGTTAATTGGCATTGAAGCAAGCCATCTTAAGGGCTTGAATACCGTGGAGCAGTTAACACAGTATCATGATTATCTTGTGAATAAAGCTCGTACATTAGTTGAACTCATTACAACTGTATTTGAAGCATTAGATTTGCAGGTAAAGCAGCATACTTTAAGTTTGTTGCCTCTCAGTAAACGTAAGGAAATTGTAATTGAGGCAATGTCAGCTGTTGCCAAGGGACTTGAATATTGGACCAAGGCTCCCTTGATTTCTAACTGTCAAAGTTTACAGTGTTTAACTTTGGAATTGGGTGACTCATCGGCTTCAGACAAACAAACGAAGGATCAAAATAAAGGTGATTTGTTGGCTCCGTTCCGGGCTTTCCCGAGAGGAGATGGGGGTTTAGTTACCTTAGCAATGAATTGGTCCCCAGCCGAAATTTTTAGCTTAGCTAGATCATGTCCTGACTCAAGGGAGAAGCCTGGTCAGTTTGTAGATTATTGGCGACAGCTCATAACTACATATGATCCTACTTGGGTAGATTTACAAAATTTATTGAAAGCAGTTTTTCTGAATCCTATAGAGTTAAGGGCAGTCACCCACCCTCAACTGCGTGATAATATTAATTGGGTGTGGCCTGGTATAGATCCTGTAATTAATGCTACTGATGTTGCTCAAATGACTGCATTTAGAGAACATAGGGATAATTTGTTAAAAGCCATAGAGAAGAAATGTACTCCAGTCCGGGATCTGTCCAAACTCTTGGAAGTAAAGCAGTGTGGGGGTGAGACGGTGAACCAGTATCACACTAGATGTTGCCTAGCGTTCTGAGATTTTTCTCCTCAGAACGCTGAGATGGAAGGTTTTGCTTCTATTTTTGTGAATGGACTGCAACCAGAAATAAAAAGTATCCTTGAAAATGCTTTGCTTGGCTGGTCTACTAAGTCTGCACAAGAAATCCTGGAGGCGGCCCTGCATGCTGAGAAACGAATTCAATGGCAGAAGGATGCTGACAAAGGTAAACTTGACCGCCAGCGTCAAAAACTTTTAAATTTGCAAGTAGCAAGTTATGAGTCCAATTTCAGAGGACGTGGTAGATCGAGGGGTGGAAGAGGTGCAGCCCCCTTCAGAGGAAGAGGACGTGGCTATATGGGGGGACAGCAAGGGGAGCGTACTTGTTATGGTTGTGGGCAAGTGGGCCATTTTATTAGAGATTGTACTAAGCCAAGGGGCAATATTCCCCAGCCTGAGATACAGGATGGTGCTAGATATCCATCTGTCTCATACCCTGTATCTACCCCTAACCAGCCTTCAGTGATGACTCAATACTATGCAGAGACTGATGTGGATTATAGTGAGGATTGACTAGGCCTGGTTGTGTGTCCAAACACACAGGGGGAGATACGTGCTACTGTTATGGGGTGTGAATTGCTTTTCCTGCTAGATACAGGTGCCTCTACATCTGCCATAGCGCTATCCCAGTTACCTCCACCTCTGTTTGAGGCACTACCTGCAGCTCCTGAAGTACCTTGTGAAGGAATTGAAGGAAAGACTATAATGCATCAAAAGTTATCAGATGTGCCAATTATAGTGGAGGGAAAATTATATCATACAGATTTTCTGGTAGGCCCTACTTTGCCTGTCAACTTGCTTGGTCGAGATTTTTTATCTAGGAACAAGACTGTTATAAGCTGGGAAACTGGCACTTTGACATGTACCTTGTGTCCCCTGCAAGTACAACAGCCTATAGCTGTAACACCGGCTGTTGCGACTACTCCACCATTGGATACCCTTCCTTCCACCTTGTGGGCAGTACTAGGTGATGATATTGGGCATCTCAATATTCCTCCAGTCAAGAATGAAGTACAACCAGGAGCTCCACTACCATATGTGCGTCAATATCCATTGCCTGCAACGTCGGTGGCTGGAATACGGCCAGTAATTGAAAATCTGCTAGCCCAGGGTGTGTTGGTGCCTACTTCTTCTCCTTGCAATACTCCTATCTTACCGGAGTTAAAAGCTGATGGTAAGTCCTACAGATTCGTGCAAGATTTGAGAGCAATCAATCGTATTGTCATGCCCATCTTCCCTCTTGTGCCCAACCCTCATGATATCTGGACTCGCATACCATGTGACTCCACCCACTTCTCAGTTATAGATTTAAGCTCCGCCTACTACTCCATAGCGGTAGGGGAGGAGTCGAGATATTTACTGGCATTTACGTTCGAAGGGCGCCAGTATACCTGGACTACCCTGTCTCAAGGCTACACGGAAAGTCCTGCTTATTTTTCACAGGCCCTAAAAGCTGCTTTACAAGACTTGGCATTGGACAAATCTGTGCTGATCCAGTATGTAGATGATTTACTCATTTGTTCTCCATGTTATGATGCTTGTATTGCTGATACTATGTTAGCTCTTGTACATATTTCTTGTCTAGGATTGAAAGTGAACCAATCAAAATTACAATTTGCTGTACCACAAGTGATCTTTCTAGGTGTATGCCTTTCTTCTGCTGGACGCTCTATTACTGCTCAGAGAATTGGCCCTATAATGTCAATGCCTTTTCCTGCTACTGTACCTCTAATACGACGCTTTCTAGGCCTTCTGGTGTTCTGTCGCCAGTGGATACCAGATTTTGCTGAACTTGCTGCTCCACTCTATGCCCTGCTAGGCCGTGAAGCTCCAGAGGGTATCATTGTTCCTACTGAAGCTCAGCACGATGCTTTCCATTCTCTACGACAAGCGCTATTGAAATCTCCTTGTCTCTCATTTCCAGACTATAACTTGCCTTTCCGCCTTTATGTAGCGACATCTACTAAGGCTGCAGTATGTGTTCTAGCACAACGTTTTCCTTCTGGACTCAAGCCTCTAGGCTTTTTCTCTCAAGGTTTTGATTCTGTTGTTGCTGGCATGCCACCTTGTTTTCAATCTTTAGCTGCTGTGGTATTTGCAATACAGACCACTGACTTCCTTGTTCTCCAACATGAACTGCATGTGTACACATCTCACTCAGTAGCTAGGCTATTGCATTTAGCTAAAACTCAACCTTTATCTAGTTCCCGTTTACTGTTATTTGATTTGGCTATTTCTCAAGCACATGTAACCTTGCATGAAGTTTCCTTGTTACAACCAGCTCAAATTTTGGCTTCTTTGGAGCCTTTGTTACATTTGTCTGACCCTGATGGAACTCATGATTGTCTTTCTTCTGTAACTGCCTATTCAAAGGCTAGGCCTGATTTATCTGTTGTACCTTTGTCAAACCCTGATTGGGTTCTATTCACTGATGGTTCTGCCTTCCGTGATGAACATGGACATTTACTTGTGGGGTATGCTGTAACTACTGTTGATTCTGTACTAGAAGCAGGAGCGTTGCCATTTGCAAGTGCCCAGTTGGCAGAAGTATTTGCTCTCATTCGGGCCTTGGAGATGTCTACGCATTTGGTTGTTAATATCCATAGTGACAGTAGTTACACAATCGGAATTCTGTGGGATTTTGGAAATATTTGGGCTCAGCGGGGGTTCCTGACGGCTGCCCATAAGCCCATCAAGCATGCCCGCTATATTGAGCGTCTACTTGCTGCAGTGCTTAAACCAGCTCAGGTGGCTGTATTGAAATGCAAAGGACATGATCTTAATGGTACTATGGTGTCACAAGGCAATCAGTTTGTAGACCAAGCTGCTAAAACTGCAGCAGCAGGACCTGCAGTTCCACCACACCTTTTATTAACTCTTCGTTCACCTGCAGCTTCTACTTCTGGCTCAATATCTTTGGACTTGATGCGTTCCCATCAGGACTCAGCGGACTTCACTGAAAAACAGAACTGGCTCACTTGGGGAGCATCTGCTGATGGTACTGGAATTTGATTATTTGTCCTAAATCTTTGCTATATCCTGTTGCCTTATTTTTGCATCACAAGTTGCATTTAAGTGTACTGGCTATGACAAAAGCTTTTGCTCAATTGTGGCATAATCCTACATTTGCTTCTGCTGCTCATGCTGTGTGTATTTCTTGTCTCCCGTGTTTGCAAGCAGGAAAGTCCGGGAGCACTTTGCGTGCATCGCCTTCTCCGTCCTTGCCTAAGCCTCGAGGACCCTTCCTCTTCTTGCAAATGGACTTTACTGATCTGCCTTGTGCCAAGGGGGGAAGGAAACATCTTTTGGTTTTTACTTGCTTATATTCTGGATGGCCTGAGGCCTATCCGACCAATTCTTTGTCTGCTGCTACTGTTTTGAAATGCTTGCTTACTCAGTTTATTCCTTTGTGGGGTGTGCCTTTACTTTTGTCTTCTGATCAAGGTCCAGCCTTTACGGCGGAGGTATGGAAGGGCATAACTGCATTTTTTGGCCTTCACCAGCAACTTCATCCTCCGTACCATCCGCAAAGCTCTGGCCAAGTGGAACGGATGAATCGGACGCTGAAGGCGCTTCTCCGGTCTCTGACTCATGATTGGAGTCAGGATTGGGTGGAAGCTTTGCCGTTTGCCTTATTCTCAGTCCGTAACTCTCCTCAGAGAACTCGACAAGGTCTTACCCCTTATGAAATTGTGACGGGACGTCCAGCAACCACTCCAGCACATGTGATAATTCCACCAGATCAATTACCGGATCCCCAACTATTGCGCAGCGATTTATTATCTTACTGTAAATATTTGTACCAAACGCTGGTGTCTCCTTCCTTTTTGCAGCTTACAAAGCAGGGAGCTCAGTCACAATCAACCCCAGACGTGGAACCAGGAGATTGGGTGCTCATCAAGGATCCAGCACCAAAGTCAGCTCTAGCAGCGAAGTTTCTGGGACCGTTCCAAGTGTTGCTGGTGGGATATTCGGCATTGAAGGTGAAGGGGCGCAAAGCGTGGATACATCTGGATCAGTGCAAGAAGGCGCCGTCCCCTGGATAAGACAACTTCCACCGAGACCACCTCCTGAAGAATTAGTTGAAATAGAACTGGACTCATTTCCTCCAGGATCATCTCCACTTGATCAAGAAAGTGACTGTGAAATTGTTGAACACTCACAACGTAATCCAGAGTTGGTTATTGATAAGTGGTTAATATGCATATTTGCAATAGCATTGGCATTGTTTTTGTTCTTCTGGATTTGGTGTCTGTCAGCTCTCGTGGTAGTATCAACAGCATAGATGAGTTGATAAGAAGATTAACAGAAAAGCCAACAATGCCCCCTAAACAACAGGCAATAATAGATAAGATGCTCGGGGACTTTCATGGTGTTACTACTCCTCCAGATCCAGTTCCTACAGTCCCTGATCATACAGTTCCTGAATATGACCCACATGCGCCGTGGGCAAAACATGGTACTTTTTATAATGTGTTTCATTCACACATTTATTCCTTAATTCAGCGATTTAATATCTCCAGCTGTGCAGACTGCTTGCCTCACCCAGTAGCTACACAGTTTGGATTCCTGCCTAGACCTAGACCTCTTTCCTTGCAAGAGCTGAAGGAATTGTCTATGAATGAAACCCTGTTTAATCTTACTATAACATGGCCAGAAGGAGTCACTCCTGCTCCAAGAATAATTAGCCCTCAGCCAATGGCTGATCCTCCTATCTGTTTCCAAAGGAAAGGAACATATCCTGTGGGTGACACTCCTTTGTCTAAGTGTCAGACTGTTATGACTAACAACCATGTCCATTTAGTGTTAGAGTCCTCTACACCAAGTTCTGTGCAAGCCCTTTCAAATTTGAAGGTAGTCAATGTCATCCCTGATCCCAAGTCTCGTCTTGATCAGTATGAATTACAGTATTATGATCAGGATGGGTTTCCAGCATATGGGAAGTATAGATTGCAGAATAGTAAAGATGGTTTGTCATCTGGGTATGTTGACAACTATGTGTATCCCTATTTAGGATATTATCACCCATGGTTAAGAAACATTGAGCCTGGAACTGAAGTTCTAATCACAAATCCTAAAGATTTTAAAATTTGGCCTGATGGACTACTTGCCTTGGTAGGTCACTATTTTGTGTGCGGAACTCTTGCTTATGTTCGATTGCCTGCTGATTGGTCTGGCAATTGTTACATAGCTACTCTTGACTTACCATGGAAACTGGTCCCTTATGAGACTTTATTAGGGACGCCCTCAAGTCGTCAGCGCAGAGCAACAGATGACTCCAGTGCTGATATACGTGCAGCAAGGAAATTGTTAGAAGATACCACTATGTTAACTCAACAAGAAGTGAGCACTTTCGCAGGAACAGTGTGGCTAAGTACTTTTGGTGCCATACGTCCTACACAACGTTATGGTGAGCAATTATTGCGAATTTATGCTCTAATTGAAGTAACAGCCCAAGATTTGACTGATGCTCTTACAATCATGCAAGGTACTGTAGATAAGTTGACTGCTTATTCTGCACAGAATAGGATGGCCTTAGATTATTTGCTAGCCAAAGACGGTGGCGTTTGTGGGGTCGTAAGAGATCATTGCTGTACGATTGTGGATTCACAAAGTAAGGTAGTTTCAGGTATCCTAGAACAGGTGAGAAAAGAAACCCACTTCTCCAAAGATAATATAGAGGGAACTTCTGATTCTGTATGGCCTTGGTTTGATAATATATGGAGTGGCTTGTCAGGTCCAGTAAAAGCGATACTGACAGGCCTGTTTGGTTTCCTAGTAGCTCTCCTACTTTTGGGAATTGGTCTTGTCTGTTTTATGAAGTGTTGTACTACATACCTGCCTAAATCCACACACACTATTGCAGTTTTGAAATTGCGAAGTGTTCCTAGTACAGGAGACTTGCTTCATGAAATGCCTTTCTATGAAGATTGTGGTTCTGGGCAGAACCAAAGGGAGGACTGTGGGCGTGGCCTACCCCAGCTAGGCCCCAAATGTAAGTTGGATGTAATTAATGAAGTAGATGAGAGCACTGCTGATAAACAAATCTATACACCTAACAGACAGCAGATCAGGCTCAATAATCTCGATTGGAATAAAACCAAAGTCAGCTACACATGAAACCATACATGACACAAAGTTATAGTAATCTAGCTCAGTATAGGCCTAATAGAAATACAGGTCTAAATTGCATTTGAATCTATTCCTTTAAATCATAGTTCTGCTTTTTAGCTAGACATAAGTTGGGAAATTAGAAGCATTTTTGCGCTTATGCAAACAGTCTGTGTACCCAACAGATATTAGGTCAGATTGAAGTTCCTTAATTAAATAGAACAAGGGGTGAAGCTGATCATTCTGCAAGAGGATAGGCTAAGCTGTTTCTGGGGCAGGATGCCCTGCTCTTATGAAATTGACTCTAGTCCATTTAGTAAATATAACCGAAATCAGCAAAATATAATGAGTAACTAACTAGCTTTTAGCAGCACAGCGACACCTGCTGGATTTAATGAATGTAATTTTTATATAGAACTTCTGCTTTTTGGTATAAATAATATCGTCTATGTTGGCAAAATTGATGTACACGTGGAATTTGGAAAGTACCAGATGTTAATTAAAGATTAACTGGATCAGCTGATATCACCTAATAAAAAGCTAAGCTCTTCGGAACCATCTTTGAAGAGGCATGTTGGAATAGTCGCATTAGACTCGGTGTGTCTCTTCCCTATGGAGCTCAATAGCAATTGATTGATTAATTAACTGTGTCGTGTTTTTTCTTTCCTGTTGAGAAGCACTGGAAGATAAGAGCCCAGGTATTTTGTGTGTGGGATCGTATTGAGTCAACAATAATATCCTTTGTTTTATTCTCCATTCCTTTCCTTATGATACCTAGCATTCTATTTGCTCTCTTGGCCGCCGTTGCACATTGGGTGGAGGGTGTTAACATGTTATCCACAATGACGCCTATATCTTTTTCCTGAGTGGTGGTTCCTAATGTGAAACCTTGCATTGTGTAACGATAATTTGGTTTTTCTTTTCTAGGTGCATAACTTTGCACTTGTCCACATTAAATTTCATCTGCCATTTGGATGCCCAGTCTTCCAATTTATTAAGATCCTCTTGCAATTTTTCACAATCCTCATGGGTTTTAAAAACTTTCAGTAGTTTTGTGTCATCTGCAAATTTGATAACCTCACTCGTTATTCCCATTTCCAGGTCATTTATGAAATATATTAAAAAGCAGCGGACCCAGCACAGATCCCTGGGGTACTCCACTATTCACCTTTCTCCATTGGGAAAACTGGCCATTTAGCCCTACCCTCTACTTTCTATCTTGTAACCAGTTCCTG
This sequence comes from Ichthyophis bannanicus, assembly GCA_033557465.1. Classification (NCBI taxonomy): domain Eukaryota; kingdom Metazoa; phylum Chordata; class Amphibia; order Gymnophiona; family Ichthyophiidae; genus Ichthyophis; species Ichthyophis bannanicus. The sequence continues at coordinate 1,374,700,149 of CM066031.1, forward strand.
ATCCACAATAGTACACTGCCTCCTATCCCATGACTTTTTAATTTTGCCAAATGTCTCTCATGAGGGACCTTGTCAAACGTTTTCTGAAAGTCCAGACACACAATATCAACTGACTCACTTTTGTCTATCTGTTTATTCATACCTTCAAAAAAATATAACAGATTAGTAAAACAAGACCTTCCTTGGCTAAAGCCATGTTGGCTGACTCCCATTAAGCCATGACTATCTACATGTTCAGTTAATTTTGTTCTTTATGATGGTTTCTACCTTTTTCCTGGTCCTGACATCAGGCTCACGGGTCTGTAGTTTCCCGGATCACCCCTGGAACCCTTTTTAAAAATTGGCGTTGTATTAGCCTTCCTCCAATCTTCTGGTATTACAGATGATTTTAATGATATTTCACAGATTACTAATAGTAGACCTGCAATCTCATATTTCAGTTCTTTTAACATCCTTGGATGTATACCATCTGGTCCAGGTGATTTGCTACTCTTCAGTTTATCAAATAGTTGTAATACATCTTCTTGGTGTATCGATATTTCTTTCAATTCTTCCACAGCATCACCTTTAAATACCATTTCAGTCATGGGTAACATCCCTACATCTTCCTCAGTAAAGATCAAAGCAAAGAATTCATTCAGTCTCTCCGCTATAGCCTTGTCCCCTCTTATTGCCCCTTTTACCCCTCTATCATCTAATGGTCCAACTGTCTCACAAGTTTTTTGCTATGAACGTACTTGAAAAAGTCTTTATTATACATTTTTGCTTCCACAGCAAGCTTCTCAAATTCTCTCTTTGCCTGCCTTATCAATGCTTTGCATCTAACTTGCCAGTGCTTGTGTCGTTTCCAGTTTTCATCATTTTGCTCCTTTTTCCATTTCCTGAAAGATGCTTTTTTTTGGCAACAGCAGCCTCTCTGACCTCACCTTTAAACAATGCTGGCAGTTTTATGGACTTCCTTCCACTTTTCTTAAAGCATGGAATACAGCTGGTCTGGGCTTCCAAAACAGTATTTTTAAACAACACCCAAGCTTGATGTAAATAATTAACCATTGCAAATGCTCCTTTTAGTTTTTTCTTAACTATTTTTTTATTTGCTGTACCTAGCCCACAAATCTAGAGAAATATTATGTTTTAGATAGACTCCTTAAATACAACTGTATTTCCATATGCTTTATGATGATATACCAATATACTTGACTAGACCAGGCTAAAATTATTAATCAAGATAGGGACCAGCTTTTCTGCAATTCCACAATTGCTGCCTCAGAATATTATTTATTTAGTTTATAGTTGTACTTATATATTGCCCCTTTCTTGTGAGAACCAAGGTGATTTGCATATAATCATTAAAATCCTTTATGGAAGAAATTTTATAAAAATATTTTCTGCACATAGACTCTTTTGTGACAAAAAGGCATATGCTTCATATTTATTTTATTTTATTTATTTAACAGTATTTCTAAACCACCTTATCTTATTAATCAAGGTGGTATCACAGCAAACAATCGGGTAAAGTGAGCGTGTTATTCATGCAGTGAGGGTGAAACTTTGACTTGAGTGTATGTTGTGTTGTGTGCGAGATTAGATTGAGCTATGTACAATGTGCGCTATATACATGGGGGCTATAAAACATTTTCTATACATACAGTGTTAGGAGGTATCATGTGCTGTTATACATTCTCTGAGGTTATGACCCACACATAGCCATGTTCAGGGGAAGAATTTGGGTGGAGGATGGGTGAGGTGACAAAATACATGCCACACACATTTATATCAACTTCCCAGCAGGTGTAAGTGTACGCATGTGTATTTTTGCTGCAATTGTGTAGATTGTAGGAGGTCATTCTATACAGTATCTATAGATGCTTTCTTGAACCTCCAGCTTAGGGGACCTGTTATAAAATTACTCTCTATGGGTAATTCTATAACAGGGTGCCCTGAGTAGGCACCTACATAGGTACTATTTTATAAAAACAAATAGGTGCCTACCTGTCTTCATAAAACAGTGTGTGTGTCACAGAGAACACCCCTTGAATGTAGACTGTGGCAGGATCAGGTATATCATGCACATAGAGAAAACAACATGTCCCAGAATCCCTTGGGATAGGGATAGACAGGCCCCTGCCACAGGTGATGCACTTAGAGAGAACACCCAGGAGAGGATGGAGCTGAAGAGAAAGCAGAGTTCATTTCTCCTGGGCTAGCAAGGAAAGAAACCCAGGAGTTAGTGGATAGCAACTGATTGAGTGGAAGGCAGTTGGACCTGGAATATTTCCCAATGAGCTTATGGACTGCTCCTTTATGTGCATTTGAGAACTGTTTGGGGATAAAGTTTTGAGACTGTTTGGGGATAAAGCCCAATGACCATTGCTAAACTTATTGATTGCTGCCCTGCTGTGTGCAGAATAAACCCCAGAGGAGAGGTGGAGGAGAGCTGTTTCTCTTGGTGAAGGAGCAGTGTGACTACAGAGGCAGTAGAGTAATGGTTGGAGTTTGCTGAAGCTGCCTGGAAGCTGTAGAATGGAATGAAGGCAGCCAATTTGTTACCAGCCTGGAAAAGGGAGGTATGTGCAAGGAACAGTATCTCCTTTTGTTAAGTGCGGACTGAGACTGCTGTTGGTTTTTGGTGGGAAAAGTCAAGCCCCTTCTGGCTTTAAAGTGCTGCCTTGAGAACAGGAATACCAGGGAATGGATGCATGAACTGTGCCACTCGAAACTGCCATAAGGAGATTGTAGGGAGCATAGGACACCACTGTGGCCAGTGTTATTCAGCACTGAGGACCTATATTAGAGACTGGCACAACAGTGGCTAAGTAGTTTTCTTTTGAACTAATCATTGAACTGAACTGCTGTAGAACTTGAATGACTGATGGGGACAGTGGACAGTCTGCCAGCATTGCCTGGACCGGAGATCGTGTGACAAGGCACAATCATTTACACCTGCTAGCAAGCAGATGTAATGCTAGCACAAACGTTATGCACCTACAAGTGTAGATTAAAGTGCAAATGCCACCCAGACCTTGCCCCGGCTGTGCCTACTGGCAATGTACGTACCTTCATGCCAAAGTGCATGCTTTTAAACTAGTCAGTATTTTATGAGAGGTCATTTACATGGCCACATACATGCATGAATGAATTTATAAAATTGCATCCTATATGATCTGATATGAGGTTCAAGGCTCTGCAAAAATGTAAATATTAACAGGAGAGTTTTAAATTTAACATGACACTCCACTAGGAGCTAATGAAGTTCCTGCAACATTGGGGAGACATGGTTCCTAACATGTACTGTAAATCTCCCATTATTTTGTCGATAGTCTTATGAATCAATTGAAGATGCCTTAATAGCCTTTGTGGAATCTACCATTGCAGTAGCCCAGACTTAAAGTTACTAAAACTGAACGACTGTCGCTAGATCACAGGGAGAGAGAATGGGCACAATTGCCAAATGCAGTATTATGGAGCTGATCAAACTCAGATTGCACAGTTACGAATGCCTGAGTTTTCATGGTAAGCTTTGACTCTAGCCTAATTCCCAGATCACATAAAAGGTAATTCTATAATCTTCCATGCAGTTAACATGCATTGCCACCCATGTATATGCATACTCAAATTAAATTGCATACCTACTCTTAGTAAATTTATAAACAAGCATTAAAATCACCTATAGTGCCTGAAGATTGGAGAGTGACCATTGTAATGTCAGTTTTTATAAAGGGCTCCAGGGGTGATCTAGGAAACTATGAAACAGTGAGCCTGACGTCAATTATGGGGAAAAATGGTATCAACCATTATAAAAAACAAAATTACTCATCATATAGCTACTGATGGTTTAATGGGACAAAGCCAACATGGATTTAGCCAAAGAAAGTCATCTCACTAATCTGCTATATTTTATGAAAGAGTGAAGGAACAGATAGATAAACTGTATAAGTGCCTAGCTGACCTGTACATAGTTTGCTGTTTTATTGTTTAAAATGTTCCCTGTAACCAGGTTTCTGTAATTTTTGTTCAATGTAAACCACCCCTGATCATTGGAAGGGGTGGAATATAAGAGCCATGGAATAAATAAATAAATAAAGGTGGGCCAGTTGATACAGTGCATCTGAATTTTCAGAAAGACTCTGACAAGGTCCCTCATGAGACACTTGAGGAAATTAACAAATAAGGTGATCAAATTTGCAGATGACAAACTATTCAAAGTTGTTCTTCCTTAAATGCATAACTTTGCACTTGTCCACATTAAATTTCATCTGCTATTTGGACGCCCAGTCTCCCAATTTCTCAAGGTTCTCCTGCAATTTTTCACGATCCTCTTGGCATCTGGGAGACTGGGCATCCAAATAGTAGATGAAATTTAATGTGGACAAGTGCAAAGTTATGCACTTAGGGAAGAACAACCCGAATTACAGTTAAATGATGCAAAGTTCCACATTAGGAATCACCACCCTTGAAAAGGATCTAGGCGTCATTGTGAATAATACATTGAAATCCTCTGTTCAGTGTGCAGCGGTGGCCATGAAAGCAAATAGAATGCTAGGAATCATAAGGAAAGGAATGAAAAATAAAACCAAGGATATTATAATGCCTCTGTATTGTTCCATGGTGCTACAACACCTTGAACATTGTATGTAATTCAGATCACCATATATTAAAAAGGATATAGTAGAATAAGAAAAGGCAGAGAGAAGAGCCACAAAAATGGTAAAGAGGATAGAAGGATACCCCTATAAGGAAACACTTAAAAAGTTAGGGCTCTTCAACTTGGAAAAAAGACAGCTGAGGGGAGATATGATGAAGGTCTATAAAATAATGAATGGAGTGGTACGGGTAAACACAGACTGCTTGTTTACTCCTTCAAAAAGAGGAAAGACTAGAGGACACAATGAAACTACAATGTAGTTCATTGAAGACTAATAGGAGAAAATACTTTTTCATTTGATGTGTAAACAAACTCTGGAATTCATTACATAGGTCTGCAAAAAATTTTTTTTCGAGAGTTGTTTTGGTTATTTCACGTAATCTTTATGTGTTTTGGTGCGCTGAATCCGAAAATGACCTCCATTTTGTCATAGGACATCACGTTTCCTGACAATTTAGGTAACTATGTTAAATAAGGCAATACCTCAAAATAAATGGAAATAGACTTATAAAATTAAAGTTTTATTACAATATTTTCATGAAAATCATTTTTTGAACTGAAATGAGCTCACCTACACACACTAAACTCGATTCTTCTTCCTTGTGAGGCTCCTCTTGATGCATTTACGCTTGTGAGTAGCATCTGGAATGTCTCTCTGAAGCATCCAACAGTAGTCTGCCATCATTGTAATGCTCCATTTTCCCTGGTATCTCCTTTCCATCTCTTTAATGTCTTGGTGGAATCATTCACCTTGTTCCTCACTCACAGCTCCCAAATTTTCAGGAAAGTAGTCAAGGTGGGACTGGAGGAAATGCACTTTCAAACTCATCAGGCAACCTAAAGCTTGAAATGCTTTCAGCATTCGTCCGACAATCTTTTTGTAGTGAGGATCTTTGTTATTGCCTAAAACTTTCTGTATGACTTCTTTAAATGCAGTCCACCCTTCTTTTTGAGGATCCGTCATGGTATTGACAAACTCTTGATCAACTATAAGCCCTCTAATGTCTGGTCCGACGAACACACCTTCCTTCAATTTTGCCTCCGACAGGCCTGGAAACTTGGTGACCAAGTATTTGAAGCATTCTCCATCTCTTGGAAGTGATTTTACGAATTGCTTCATCAATCCCAATTTTATGTGGAGAGGTGGTAGAAGAACTTTATGGGAAGGTACCAAAGGGGTAGGTTTACTAAACCGTCTTAACGTGCGCTCTCTCACGTTATCGCACGATAAGGCACCTTATCACGTGATAATGGCGCCTTATCGCGCGTTAACGCGCGCTAAGGTGCAAACGAGCGCTGAAGGCGGAGAAAGGCTCCCAGAGGGCGGAGGAAGGCTCCCCAGGGGCGGGAGAGAGAGGGTCAATGGGCGGAGAGTGGGAGGGGAGAGGCTCCCTGCACACTAACGCTGTGAAATCCGAGGCTGAAAACTAAAGCCAGTGAAACCCTGGCGTTAGAGCTGATTTAAAGGGAAAAGAAACCATTTCCGTCAGCAATATACAGCAAAACCAGGGAAACCTACAAAAAAGTGATAAGTGTGATACATGTGCACGGAACAAAAGGGCAAAGAAACAGTGAAAATGACCAGAAGAAAATGTAAAAAAAACATAACCAAGCTGGGCAATAGTGATATCAATGGGAAACATCAAAAAACACCCCCAAGAAAGCACCAAAAAAAAGATATGAATTTTGGAAGGGTCTATGCTCTGTCCCCATACAAAGTGAATGAGCCCACAGTGAAATTGCGCTGATCAGGGTTTTCCTCTCCATTGGACAGGTTTCCTATGGTGTGCACATGTTCCACAACAGCAGGGCAGGCATGTCGGAATGGGCAACTGGACAGATGCTGGAAAAGGGGACACAGAGGGCTGCAGGCGGCACATGCTGTGGTGCAGCTGGGCACAGTGCGGACTAGAGTAATGCCTAGCTGGCCCATAGGAATGCTGAAACAGTAGAGCAGCCAGACAGCAACTGCTGAGGGCCCAACATAGGCAAGAGTGTGCTTCCCACGGTGTCACAGGGAATAGTACCCAGCAGGTACCCCCAATGGCACAGAACATTGGCAGGCGGTGCTGGGGGAAAGCGTGGACAGCTATGCAGGCACCCCTACCCCAGAACCCGCACCATAGGCAGCGGCCTACCCGCACACTGGATGGCCTGAGAGTGCGCAGCACCAGCAGAAGGGCATGTCAGTATGGTGGCAGAGGGGTACTGGTGGTGGAGGGGGCAGTGGCAGCTGCCCAGAGCAGACCATGGCCTAGCCCTGTTTAGGTGGGTGCCGTGCACTGCAACAGACAGGCTCTGTCTGACAAACAGTCATGGTATCTCCAGGGAATGCACCATCTCTGTGGCAACACGGTGGTGCAGTGAACACAGCCAGTCTGTTCAGGAGCAGAAGGTCACAAGTTCAAGTCCCAGCTGTGGTGCCTGCCAACCCAGTCCCCATATTTTACCCACTGCTAATACAGACAGAACCTTTATTGCAGATAACAGAAACATGCCCAATAAACCTACATTTACCCTACAGAGCACAGACAGCATAAACATGCACATTACCTAGAGCAGAGTCTCCCAAATGCAGTCCTGGAGGGCCAAACACAATTCAGGTTCCATGCTGCCTCTAATAAACACGGCTGTGCTGTATGTCTATGCACCGCCCCCATGGTATGCAGATGTATCTCATGCATATTCATTAGGGACAGCATGAAAACCCGAACAGTGTTTGGCCCACCAGGACTGGAGTTGGGAACCTCTGCCCTAGAGCAGCGGCCAACAGGGGCAGACACACCCTCACCCACAGGCTCCAGTATCCAAAGCCTCCTGGAGAGGCAGGATGTTGGGCCCTGCGTGCATCTCCCAATACTAGCACTTGCATACCTTAGCAATGCCACCCTAAACCTGGGAATATTGTACACACCTATCAAACGGTTGCTATGATTACTGGCAGATAGCAATTCCTAAGTTAAGCACAATTTGCTGATTGAGCTGCATCATAGCAACCTTTCTGCTGTCTGTGGAGTGTGCTTCAGGTCTGATGTCTGACAGTGTTTACCACCCTGGGGAGTGACCCCAAAAGTATTGCGTACCATAGCCATGCCTGCACTGTGCCCAGGAGTGGTGCGGTGGCCAGGGCTGCCAAGAGCCTCTATATTTGCACAATGCTGGCATAAGTGTGGGAGCGTGTGTTTGTCTATCCAGTGTGTGGTGTCTGCCAATACCTTCCTCAGCCCACACTGTTGCCAGTGTAAGCCTGCCAATGTGCATAATGAGGAGCAAGGTACCATGAGTATAGCCCAGAGAGGGTGGCCTGGCCAGGATGCATCTGCACAGGGCATAGGGCAATGGCTCGGTCATTGTAGTGCCTGACAACCACCTGCACGGACAGGGTGGCCACAGCATGTCCTGCTGGGAGGTCACTCTCACCCTGACTGAGCAGTGACCACGGCATGGCTAGGTTCCCCCATAGTGCTATATAGCATTTCTCTTGTGTGATGTTTATGGTTCCCTTTTGGGGCCCAGTCACTGACTTATCTGCTTGGTGTGTATGCTGACATCCCAGTTCTGGGGTGCATGCATCTTCTCCAGAAACTTACACTATGGACTAGCTAGCAGACTGTCTGCAGCTAGTATGTGTCTGGATGGAACATCTTGCAGGGTGCAGCAGCTGTAAACTTGCTGCTGGTGAATGTCAGATAGTGGTGGGGGGCAGCTGAGCACTTCGAGGCCTTCTGTCTGCCTTGCCTTATGGATGTGTGCAGATCGGCATTGCCTGCCCTGTATGGTGTTTGTTCCCCAGCAGGGCTAGTGTTGATGGTCTTCTCTACTGCCACCATGGTGGGGAGGTAGAGTGTGGCTCTGTTGGTGGGAGATCCTGTTTCTCACCCTGAGCAACAGAGAGTGGATTGGGTGGTGGTACATAATCCACCTATGGGTCCAAATACCCCCCCTTCACCTACATCATGTGACCATGGTACCAACACAGGATAAGCACTATTTTGGGTGCATCATAGCCCATAAGGGCTAGATTATGACTGAGAAATACAGATGTGTCTGCAGGAACTACCTATCACACACACTAGCACTGATGAGGACCTGCAGCATAGCCTATGTCAGCCATGAAAGGTGCTGTGGACCTGGTGCTGTGTGCCCCATCTCACCCTCAGGGTGAGCACAGTATCCGCACAATGTGACGGTCTGTAGCTACTCTGTGCCAGTAACATACACGGTCAGTACCCCCTACCAGGCTGTGGGGGTGCACACAGTCAGTTCCCCCTACCAGGCTGAGGTGCTGTGGGGGTGCATACCCCATCTTGTGATCATCTGTAGACTGATGATTTGCATGTGCAGTGCATCATGGGTACGGGTGGGTTAACCCTATCCTGGTAACCACAGCAGACTGTTTGTGTGGTGACATGCAGTCCTTCTGTAGACAACCAAGGGCTTGTTAATAGCTGTAGCCCACTGGTTGCTTCACTGCCTGTGGAGCCAAAAGTCATGGGTTCAAACCCACAGTGCGGTTATTTGATAGGGCTATCTGGAGCATTGTCAATTTTTAATGTACATTAGTGCTGCCAGCAAAAACACCCTCAGAGTACTGTAACCATAAGGTGCCTCAGAAGGCGCTTTATAGGGTGCCCTTTAAAGCGCCTTCTGAGGCACCTTATGGTTACAGTCCATATAAGGTGCTTTATAAGTTGTCCTATGGAGCGCCTTATAGAGTGCCCTATAGGGGACATTATAGGGTGCCGTGGCAGACAGTGCACTTTATAATGTGCCCTATGGAGTGCCTTATAGGGTGCCTTATGTGGCACCTTAGGTTATGGCACGTGAGGGTGTGTTTGCTGGCAGCAATAATTAAAATACAAATAAAATACATCAAGAAACAATACTTACATGTCAAAGCTGATGCTTCAGCCAGCCTTATGCATTAGGCACACTGGGGGATCAAACTCATGACCCCTATATCATCAGTCACTGTATTAACCATTGTACTACACCTCTGTTTCCATGTTTGCATGTCTGGGCGCCTACTTAAGATTACCGCGCGTTAATGCGCTTAGCTGCGCTTAGCCCGTTAATGTGCACAGCAGTGCGTGTTATCGCGTGATAATCACGTTTTGCTACTTTAAGACTGAAATGCCCACTCCTTTTATGGCAGCCTGCACACTATCGCCGGGCGCACATTAAGACGGTTTAGTAAACATACCCCAAAGTTTCTCGGAGGACATTTTTTTCACCGACTGTTAGCACCCTCGGCTGCCAACTCTTCTTGGTCCAGTGATTTTGTCGGTCTCGACTGTCCCATAGACACAGAAAACAAGGATATTTGGTATACCCAGCTTGTTGCCCGAGCAGCATGCACAAGACCTTCAAGTCCCCACACACTTGCCAACCATGGTCTTCATATTTAAGTTTACGAAGAACCAATTCCAGTTTCTCGTAGGTTTCCTTCAAGTGTACGGAATGACCTACAGGTATGGAAGCGTAAAAACCGTTGTGGAGTAAAACTGCTTTGAGACTTCTTTTTGAAGAATCTATAAAAAGACGCCATTGCTCTGAATCATATTGGATTTTAAATTGACCCATCAGACCTTTGACATCGATGCAATAAACCAACTTGTCTTCCTGGGCGAAGTAAGGAACGAACTCCTTTTCACGATGTCTGAACCATGAAGATGACACTCCTGGCAACAATAAATTCCTGCTTTTCAGCCTTGATCCGAGTAACTCAGTGGCATCTTTGGGAAGATTCAAGTCTCTTACCAAATCATTCATCTCCTGCTGAGAAAACAATTTTGGTCTTGTATCATCTTCAAAGTCAGAACTTGATTCGTCATCTGGTTCAGGTATGACTTCACCTTCATCGGAGCTAGGTATCTCTTCCAAAGTAGCAGGGGGCTTGGGTACTGGTATATCTGTGCCATGGGGGATGGGACGAATTGCCGAGTGAAGATTGGGGTATGAAATGGAATGCTTCCATTTGGAATTAAACCCTTTCACATTGCATGAACAAAAGTAACAGTCGTCACTATGGTTCTTTTGCTCTCGCCATACCATAGGAATCCCATAACGGAAAGATTTTTTCTTACCCTTGAACCAGTTTCGGAGGTCCTCAACACACTGTTTGCACACTTTATGAGGCGCCCAGACTTTATCTTGATCTCCAATTTTTAGTCCAAAGTATGCAAAGTATACTTTTTTCACAAAGTCTTTAATATTCTGCTGTTGCTTCAACACTGTATATTCACCACAGATGAAACAGAAACTGTCTGGCGAATTAATACACTTTCGCGGAGCCATAACATAATGGTTGAAGAATGATGAGCTAACACGAATTGCGATGAAAAAGTGTGAACAGCCTAGAACCAAGAACCTGATGATGATTCGTGCACAAATGTGGCATGCAGGAGAGAGTAGCTCTGTGTCTGTACACGAGACGTCACAGTGCTGGCCACGCCCCCCTGCACTGACCGGAGCTGCTGCTATCTGCCCTGTGTCTCCCTCCTACTGGATTCTTCAGGAAAGATTAACCCCTTCTACCATTAGAAGCACGGACTTAAAACTTGCTTAGCTTATGTATATTGCTGACCATCAGATTTACAGTGCTATATTTTTTTTTACATAACTCGGACAACCCCTTTAAGGTTTTTTTGGCATTTTATATCTTAAATGCACTTATGTGAATTAATTAATAGTAATTTGAATTAATTAATAGTAATTTGAAAAAATTTGATAAATTTGAAGACAATTTTGCATGTTGTGGCAAATCATGACGTCTAGGAGTTTTTTCAATATTTTATTTGTTTTCAGCACACCAAAATACATGGAAATTAGATGAAAATAATCAAACAGATTTTTAGTCACAGACCTGTGTTTTTGGAGGATGTAGTAAAAGCTGTTAGTATAGCTGGGTCTAAAGGAGGTTTGGAGAAGTTCTTGGAGGAAAAGTCCATGAACTATTATTAAAGAGGACCAGGGAAATCAACTGCTTACTCCAGGATAAGAAATATGGAATCTCTGTACCTTTCTGGGAACCTGCCAGGTACGTGTGACCTAGATTGGCCATTGTTGGAAACAGAATATTGGGCTTGATGGACCTTGGCCTAACCCAGTATAGCAAATCTTATGTTTTTATGGAATACTGCCACTGGGACATCTATGTAGACATCCCCAATGATGTCTATATCAGGGAAGCTCATGTTTCCGAAATTATGCCCTGCCTTTTCTGGCACATTTTCACCTGGAGGTCCACAATTGCACTTGGACATCCTTTCTAAAATGTGCCTTCACTTGGATAGCAGCTGAATATTGCCATCATCTGTATAGTTGCCAGTTGTAAGTGCTGTCCACATTTATTCAGTGTTGCTGCCTATCCAGATAGCAATGCTGAATATGCATGGATTTTTTAAAATGCTGCAGCTGGTGGTTTAGATAAATGCTCGCTGTGGTTTAAGATTTGACCCAATTAGTTTATTAGATCTGTGTCACCCAGGTAAGTGAGTCATCATGAGATCGTAATACTCCTTTGAGCAAATTGTCTGTGAATACTTTTCTTTTGATAACTTTGTGACCTCAAGGCAATAGTGAGGTTTCAGTATCCCCAAAAACTCATGCGGAATCTTTTGGGCTGTGAACTTGCCCAAAGAAAGAGGGAACTCAGCTGACAGAAGGAGAGATTGTCACAACAGGAGCACATCTGCAAGTGTAGGCAAGGCCTATGTAGTGTTTGCTGAAACTCTCAGGCACCAAAGAACTTAATCCCTAGTGGTGCTAGGGGGTGACGTAGACATGTTATATGAAAGTGGCTTTTATTTGCGACATTGGGTGGCTTGGGTTTCTACCTCTTTACACTTCTAAATGGGCATTTCGTTTCTACTGCTGACTTTCTGGCTTAGTATTTTCTGATTACATGGTATTTTAGAAACTAGAAATTCAGTTCAGTTCTGATGATGATTTATTAGTATTTAGCTGTGCCTTTCCAGGAGAAGATCAAGGCAAGTTACATCCAATTACAGTATGCATTCCCCTGTCCCCAAATGATGATGATGGGGTCGCCCATCAGTGATGTGTGAATTTTCTGCATCTTCCTTTGACTAAGTTTATTTATGAGACCATTGGTGCCGTATTCAACCAATCCTTGAACCACAAGTAAGACTACAGGTGATGCAGTTGAAATAAATCTGCAATTGATGAACTTGTAGAACTGGCCTTTATTCTCTCATTCATTTTCTTTTGTGACTGTGTTTACTTGGTTCCAGGTTTTGGACAATCAAGTGACAAAGATGTCTCCATTTTACCCTGTTCAAGGCAGTGTCTTCCCAACTGTTGAGGTCAACCTTGAAGGTTTTAAAATTCTGCTTGAGGATGTCCTTGAATCTGAGGTGTTGTCTTCCCTATGATCTGTGCCCAGTTTTTCAGTTGGTCATACAGCACAAATTTGAGAATTCTGGTGTTCTCCATCCTTAGAACATGGCCTATCCACTGAAGCTGAATTTTTACCACCTCCATATTAGACGTATGGCACCTTTTGAGGACTTTTGTTGGAGATCCTGTCTTGAGCAATTCCATCAGCAAGTCAATGTGGCACATTGCCTATGGTGTTGTGATGGATTTTGTCAGTTAGAAGGACCCAAGGGAACTGAGTAAGCTGATGTCCACTGATGGACTCCCCACTGGAAATGGTACTCATGGGTCTGGTATGCTTGACTTGGTTGTTGGCAGCAACTGCCTTCATTTTAGGCTGAGTATTCTGGTGCTTGACAGCTTCCAGGCCTTAGATGCATGAGGGCCTAAGCTCAGGAAGTTGGATTTGATTTAGGTTTTAGCTATTGCCTTTCTCAGGAGTCAAGGCAAGTTACATTCAAGTACAGTAGGTATTGGGAGGAGTATTGGATATCAAAGAACTCTGGAGAAGACTGAGAAAGGATAAGAGTTTACCATGTTGGCCAATATTTCTTGTGGAAAAATCTGAGAATGTAAACCAACTTCTCTGGGGATAATCTTCTGGAAAAGTGTCTACATGCCACTGGAATTGATCATATCATAAGAACATAAGATATGTCATACTGGGTGAGACCAAGGTCCATCAAGCCCAGTATCCTGTTTCCAACAGTAGCCAATATAGGTCACAAGTACATAGCAGTTTCCTTAAAAGACACAGGTTCCACAGTGCTTGTATTGGGGCAAGCAGTGGATCTCCTGGATCTCCTTTAATAATGGTTTATGGACTTTTCCTCCAGGGACTTGTCCAAACTTTTTTTAAACCCGGCTACACTAACAGCTTCTGCTGGATTCTCCGGTAACAAATTCCTTTGATCAATCAAGACCATATATAGATCTGGATTTTGCTTTACGCAATTTTCTTGAATCTGTCTGGTTGAGAACACCATTTCTATGGTCCCTTGGCTAGGTCTGACTCTGCAGTGAGATTTCGGAAAGGTGCTGTCCATAAGTAAATCTATCAATCCATTAAGAATTAGTCTTGCTACTACTTTCTGAACAATAGACAGCAGATAAATTCCAAAATGGTTATCACAGCTGTTTCTCTCACCCTTCCTCTGAACAATTAGTGCATTTTTGAAATCCTAGAGCGTTAACCTATGCTTCCAAAGAGTTACTGTATGTAAGTTATAGAAGTTATGTAAGTTTCAAGAGCATGTAATGATTTCCTTGTTTGAAAATCTTGGATGGTATGCTATCTAGTCCTAGAGATTTCCTTGATGACACCTGGCTAACAGCTATACCGACCTTGGCCAAAGATGATGGTATGTCCAGGTCTGCCAGTAATGTCCATTGGGGGATTCTTTTCAGTGCCTCTTTAGACATGCTAGATGTGGGATTTAGAAGAGTTGAAATGTTTGGTGCAATGGCTCAAAATTTAAATTTTGTCTCAGGATTATAGCAGTATCTGCTGATCAAACATACACAATAACATTTAACAGGGCAGTGAACAGCTCAGAGACCCTGATAGAAAAGTTTAATATGTTTATCTGCTGCTTCCCAAAGTTCTCTGGCTTTCTTCTTTCACCATTTGTTTTTCATTTGCTGTAGTTGAGTCTGAATTTCATGCTCGACTTGGATATAGCAAACCATCTTGTCCCAGGGACTTGTCAGTAATATATGCAGTGTGAAGTATGTGTATCTTGTCTAGAACTTGAGCTATTTCTGTATTGTTTTTGATCAAACCAGTCCTGGTGTTTCCTTTTAATGAAGCCAAGAGCATTAGCATTTGCAGTGTATATTTTTATTCTCTTATATACTGCGCTATTCTGCATCAGTGTGGTTTACATTGAACAAACTGAAATTACATTGAACAGGGCATTATAACTTGGAGATAACTATTTTACAGGGAACATGGGCTATGGAGGGTTAAGTGGCTTGCCCAAGACCACAAGGAGCACCTGTAGGACTAGAAACCCCAGTCCTTCTGGCCCAAGGTTGCTGTCCTCTAGTGGGATTTGAACCACTGACCTTCCAGCTTGAAGTACCTTGCCCCAACCACTAGGCCACTCCTCCACTCCATATTTCATTGCAAATTTCCTCCATGCCTCTTCGCAATCTGTATCTGTGAAGCTGAGAAACCAACAGAAAAACTGCATTCTTCCTCATTCTCAGTCAGCCTGAACACCATGAAAGGTATTCCGCAAATTATCTGCTGCACCATATACAGTAATTTTGTCCTGGTACAGCCATTTATGCTCAATAAACAACTTGTGTAATGTCAGCAATATGGGTGTACTGGTGTGATTTGTACTCATTAGTCTCAGCAGATTAGTAAGCTATGCTCCATTACTTTACATTTTAAGTCGTGTTCTTTTTTTCTTTTATTTATTATTACTGACAACATAGAAAATGCATAAGATGATTATTGCTGAACAGTGAAAGCAGATGTCATATAAATTCTTTTTAGATTTAATTCATGGGTGAGTGAGTTGCCTTCCTGGTTCTGCCTGATGGAAAGCCAGCGACTGTGGCATTCCGCCTCCTCCAGATTTACCCTTCACTTAATGGAGCTAATACCCCAGAGAAAGGGATAGTTGCCATATTCTTTCCAGGGAGCTTGTTTGTGTATTTTTGCTTCAGTAGGAGGTCCACAGTTGATCTCTCTAAAAGGCACCTGCAGGACATATGTACCAGAAGTAGGCATTTAGGACCAAATTGTTGATAGAACAGAATCTTAGACAGTTTAAAGCCTTGAGCAGCTGTGCTTATAAGAGTGCTATGTACACCTAATATGATGTTTTAGGATGGGGGGGGGGGCAGGGGTGAGGGGATAATTAATTTAAAAAAACGTTTTTAAAGTGAAAAGCCTTATCTTGAATTTAATCCAGTTGTCCTGACCTAACAACACTTGTAAAATTAGCTAATAGACTTAATTGTATACAGTACTTGCTTCTGTCTCTTGCCAATGGCCTTTTATAATTTACTTGTGGTTTTCTTTTTTGCTCTGTATCTTGCATATTGAAACAGCACAGTAACAAAACAGAGGGCTCAGTTCATTCCCTGGAGGTCTGGGCCTCCACTAAACATCTAACAGATGACAATTGGATGTTTCTAAATATCTGCTGTCATAAAAGGGGATATTTGGTCACTATTTTTTGTGTCTGGAAACACTCCAAAAGTTACATTGAAAGACATGAAGAAATATAATTGCATGCAAAAAACAGTATCTGTCCACTCTACTTGTGTCCACAAAGGGTTATTCACTCACCTAGATAAACTGCTGTTCCTCTTCCCTCCAAGACCTTTATACAGAGCAGAGCAGGAACAAGTCTTTTTTTTTTAATCTCCTATCACTACAATTATTTCCTAGGGGAGGAAAAGAGTATTTGATAGTTTCTTTTTCTCCCAGGGGAAATTTAGGGAGCTGGCCTATGGTGCCCTCTTTTCATTTATTCTATCTTGTTTCCACGGGAAAGGAATTATGAAAAATTCAGGAAACAGTTGGGGAAAAAGTCCTGTTTTGGAACTTTAATGCTTTAAAATGAGCTCTATATTGCTTTGCCCGTTCAAAAGCTGTATTGCTGATCCTTAATTACTGCACAAGCATCTCAACACTTTCCACACATATTCCCTTTGACTATTCTCCATATATTTCTCTTTTTCACAATTACTCTCACATTACAGTCTGGACTTATTGGTTATATAGGCATTCATATTCCAGTAGTCATACCATTCTTTCCTGCACATACACCACAAAGCCTAGGAATATGGAAAAAAAACAACAAAAATCACCAAAAAAGAAAACATGTGGAGCCCAATTCCCTAAGGGCACATCTGGGCTGTCTGGACGTCCACAAGCAGGGCGGGCCATTTGGACCTGATTCTGCATCACAGGAATGAGATGTTCCCATGGGTGCAGGATCAGGCCCTGAGACGGCCCATTGTGCCACAGTATACCCATGGGGACATTGTTCCTGCAGACCCCTCTGACTGCCACGGTGCTGACCCTCTATTTCCGCATCGCTCGACCCAAGGCTGGGCAGCCAGGGCCAGGATCAGGTGGCGGGGACCAACCTGCTCCTGGCCCCAGTCTCTGGGGGGAGGTTTAGGCCCTGATGGTCAAGGCTGCTTATTCCACCTTTTGAGGTGTAATGAGCAGCATGTTCCCCCTGACCCCCCAGGACATACAGGGCTGCGAATAGGCCCTGTACGTCCTGCTGCCTCGGCCTGCCCCAGCTCTGGCCTCACTCCACCCCCACCTGCTCTTCCTGTTCTGCTGCTCTGGCTGTGCAGGGAGAGTCGGTGGGGGAATATGGTCAGGACGGCTTGCGGGACTGCACATTCTGCAAGTTGCCTCTCAGAATCAGGCCCTTAGTCTTAGGAAAATACATCTCATTAAACATTATATGGCATTCCATGGCATGGAGAGTAGGAGAAAAGAAGGGTGGCAGGATTCTGGTGACTCTGGCTGGGGTGGGATTCGGGGTCCTTCCTGTGCTTCTGGGTTGATCTCCTTTTCCTAGATAAGGCTGCAACAGGGCAAAAAGGGACAGTTGTTAAGGATGTCTTTGACTCTACAGAAAACAAAATATGAAAATCAGGAAATATATCATCATATACCATATATTGGAGGTATAGTTACATGTTCTCACCTCAAAAGCAAAGCCCATTGAATGCATACATGACTATCTATATAGATTGGTAGCATGCCTGGACTTGGAAGACTCTAGCCCATCATAGAGGCTGCTATATACTCTGGGCAAGAAACTCAGGTGTAATATGTATGTGAGGACCTCATTAAAATAGAAGTTACGGCCCTTGTGTATATTTAAAATTGACTGATAAAGATGTATCCCCTTTCAGAGGTTTTTGCCTTTAAGGACACAAATCTTGGCATCAGGGCAGGCGTGTCCATTGTGTGAGAATGTTGTTCGCACAGGGCTTCATGCTTCAGGGGGCCCCACGCCAACAATGTCTCACATAACTGGCACCGGCGGTGGCAGCAGCAGAAGCAGCAGCAGCAGCAGCAGGATTGGCTTTAGAGGACTCCCGGCAGGCCCCAGCTCATCTATGACAGTGCCATAGTGAAGAGCGTTGTTTTTCTTCACTTCGGCAGCTGGGTTGTACTATAGGCTGCTGGTGTGCCAGGTCAAAGGGAACTTCCTGTTTCCCGACATTCATCACACCAGCGACCTATAGTACAACCCAGCTGCTGAAGTGAAGTAAAACGGTGCTCTTCACGTCGGCGCTGTCAGAGGTGAGCCAGGGCCTGCTGGGAACCCTCAAAAATGCAGTTAGATAGCCATGGTGCTCTTCGGGTTGGGGGGGGGGGGAGAGCTAAGACTGGAAATGAACTGATGGGGACTAGGATTGTACTGGAAATGTCTGATGGGAGGGCTAGGATAGGACTGGAAATGGCTGATGGGGGGCTAGGATAGGAAATGGGCTGATAGGAGGACTAGGACTGGAAATGGGATGATGGAGGAGCTTGGACTGGAAATAGCTGATAGGGAGCTAGGACTGGAAGTGGACTGATGGGGTAGCTAGGATAGGACTGGAAATGGCTGATGCAAGGGCTAGGATAGGGCTGGAAATTGCTGATGGGAAGGCTAGGAATGGAAATGGGCTGATAGGGGGACTAAGACTGGAAATGGGCTGATGGGGGGACTAAGACTGGAAATGGACTGATGGGGGAGCTTGGACTGGAAAGAGCTGATAGGGAGCTAGAACTGGAAGTGGGCTGATGGGGGAGCTAGGATAGGACTGGAAATGGCTGATGGTGGGGGGCTAGGATTGGAAATGGCTGATGGTGGGCTAGGATAGGACCGAAAATGTTTGATGGGGGGCTAGGATTGGAAATGGGCTAATGGGGTGCTTGGACTGAAAATGGACTGATGTGGGGGGGGGGACTAGGATAGGACTGGAAATGGCTGATGGGGGGGGCTAGGATTGGAAATGGTTGATGGTGGGCTAGGATTGGAAATGGGCTGATGGGGGGACTAGGACTGGAAATGGGCTGTTGGGGTGCTTGGACTGGAAATGGACTGATGTGGGACTAGGATAAGATTGGAAATAGCTAATGGGGGAGCTAGGATGGGACTGGAAATGGCTGATGGGAGGGATAGGATAGGACTGGAAATGGCTGATTGGGGGCTAGGATTGGAAATGGCTGACGGTGAGCTTGGATTGGGAATGGGCTAATGGGGGGACTAGGACTGGAAATGGGTTGATGCGGGGGGATGGGAGAATGGGACTAGAAGGGAGTGGACGCTGGGTGGGGCTGGAACTAGAAGAGCTGATGTTGGGGGCAGACTAGTAGGGGATGGGGCTGGGGGAGTGGGGATGGAGAGGGGAAAATATATTGTGTGGGAGGGAATAAAAATCTACAATTGGCCAATTATTGGGAGAGTAAGCGGGGATTGAGGATGGAGGAGTGAAATTTGAGTGGATGAAAAAGGAATCAAGAAAGAAATGGAGGAAAGAGCAAAAGAGGAAAGATCAGTATGTTAAAGCAGATGTAGAGAAAAGAAAGGACAAATGGGTAGCAGACAATGGAGAGTTAGCAGAAGACACGAAGAAACCAAAAGAAAGTGACTGGAGCAATTGCAACTGAAAAATAAAATGCACAAACAGCAAAACATAGAAAAATACTTTTTATTTTGAATTTATTAACTGGAATATGTCAGGTCTGGGAAATGTGCATCATTAACGTCTGCGTTTTGTTTAGTACAAGAGGAAATTAATTTATAGTTTTATTTCTCCAGAGTTGTACATTCCAAGATTGGCTTTTGGGGTTCCCAGTTTAATTATTGTCTTCCTATTTCTAAATTGTGATCCCTTGTTCTTTGTTTGTTGACAGTCTATGTTCTGCATGTGTAACCGAGCTGAGGTATTCTGTTCATGTAGTTTCTATTTGACAGTGCCACTTGTTCTCTTTCCCCAGTAGGAGATGCATTGGTATTCTCTGAGATGTATTGGTTTGATATTTGCAGTGTTGCCTTTTGATAGGTAGGATTTGGTGCTTTATGAGTCCTGGCAGAGCTGTTATGATATGGTGGGTTTGCTATGGGTTCTACATGGGCAGTATTTGTAGTACTTCCTAATGTGCCTGGCAGTTGGCACTGGAGTATAATAATGTAGAAATCTGGTAGTCTTTCTTTATCCATACACTCATTAAGAGGCATGTTTACTAAAAGTTAGTACACATTAACATTATGCAAATGAGGCCCCTTATGAAAATGAGGTCCGCAATGAGTTTCTGCACGTGGCCCCGCACCCCCCTTGGGCCACCCCTGCTTGGCATGACTGCTTGTTATATGCTTTGGGAATTACAAATCTAAGCATATAGACTATTAACAGCAAACCGCAAAGTGAATTACAATGAGCAAACTTTTTAAATTACTAGAAAGTCTGTACTGACTTTTAGTCAGCAACAGCGGGGGTTGTCTCTTGAATCAGAATGCAGCCCTTGCTGATTGAAAAGTGCTGACGTTTTTTGAATTGAGGGAATCACTTGTTGGCTAACTTCTAGCTATGTAGCATCAAGAGGCTGCTTCTACTTTGGGAGAGAAAATCTTGAGAGTTGGACTTCAACTCTTCTCTAGAGTTCCAAGTCTTGGACATTAAAAAAAAAAAAAAAAAGCAAGAGTTTATTCTGCCTCATCTTTGGGGGTCAGAGTTTAAAAGGAAAATATTCTGCATTTCCTGACAACCCTGCAGCTTCAAAGTTCCTTTGCGAACAGGTTGAGCCTTGTAATTGCCAGAGACAAAACTGAATTGCTGTCCAAATGGTGAGATCTAACCTTTACTAAAGAATGTTCGATTTTTTTTTCCTAGCAGGAAAAAAGGCACCAAGGATTTTTGATGGGACTGGGCTTGTAATTGAATCCAAGTAGAACTTTATAGTACTTGTGCAACATTCTCAAACATCATCGGATTTCAGTGACCAAATTGACTACTTTAGCTGGGTTAAAAAACAAACTGCCTTGGTTTTGGTTGTCAGTCAGTAGCGTAAACTTTTTATTTTATATATTTTACCAGTTTACCTTAATTACTGATTTATTTGATTTAATTTCTGTCTTTGGTTTGCTTTGGTCAATATCTGTATTGTTTTCTTTGTGAGCTGTTTCTTTTTAATGTGAGTAAAAAGTCTGTTTCAAGTATTTTTCTTTTTTGCTTTTATTCTGAACAGCACAGGGCTCAGTATCTACTATTTCATTTAGAATTGACCAATCTCACTATATCTGATACTAGTCCTTCGAACCCTGTAAAGGTTTCAAGGGGCTGGAGTGCATATCTAAGTACCAAAATTCTCCAGCCTCCTGAAGATGTCTCAGAGCTTGTTTCCTGCAAGTTTTAAGCAACTCTAGGGCAGAAAAGGCATCACTGGGTTACAAGGACACTAAGGGGTATGTTTACTAAACAGCGCTACTGTGTGGGGCGCACTTGAGCGTGCGCTAAGGTACCTTAGCGCACGCTAATGATGCGTTTTTCGGCCCCGCACACGTGCGCGCCGCACTAACGGGCCTGCTCGTGTGCGCGTCGCGCAAATGAGCGATAGAGGCATGGAAAGGCTCCCGGAGGGCGGAGGAAGGCTCCCCAGGGGCGGAGAGACGGGATCAATGGGTGGAGAGTGGGAGGGGAGAGGCTCCCCGCACAGGAGCGAGGCTGAAATTCGATGAAAAAAATACCGCGAGTGAAAACCTCGCGTTAGAGCCGATTTAAAGGGAAGAGAAACCATTTCTGTCAGCAATGTACAGCAAAACCAGGGAAACCTACAAAACGTGAGCAGTGTGATACATGTGCACAGAACAAAATAGCAAATAAAAATTGAAAATGACCACAACAAAATTCTAAAAAATTATAATCCATCTGGGAAACAGTGATAGTCATGGAAAACATCAAAAATCACTCCCAAGAAAGCCCCAAAAAAGAAATATGAATTTTAGAAGGGTCTACGCTCCGTCCCCATACAAGGTGAATGATCCCACAGTGAAATTGTGCAGAGCAGGGTTTATGTCTCCTTTGGGCAGGTTTCCTATCTCCAGGGACTGCACTGTCTCTGTGGCCATACTGTGGTGCAGTGAACACAGACAGTGTGTTCAGGAGCCAAAGATCACCAGTTCAAGCCACAGTCCCCGCAATGCAGTCCTGGAGGGCCACATATCATTTAGCTGTGATGCTGTCAGCAATATAAGGCCATGTCAGCATGGTGGCGGAGGGGTACCGTTGGTGGAGGGGGCAGTGGCTGCTTCCCACAGCAGACGGTGGCCTAGCCCCCTTCACGTGGGTGCAGTGCCCTCCAACAGACAGGCCCTGTCTGACAAACAGCAATGGACTCCCCAGGGAATGCACTATTTTTGTGCTAAGACGGTGGTGCAGTGGACACAGCCAGTGCCTTTAGGATCAGAAGGTCACAGGTTCAAATCCCAGCTGGGGCTCCTGCCAACCCAGCCCCCTTGTTTTACCCATGAAGAAAACATGGTAGTAAAGACTGAACCATTATTGCTGAGACCATAAGCATGGGTCAAAACCCTCTATTTTACCCTACACAGCACAAACACCATAGAAATGTGCATTACCTAGGCAGAATCCCCCAAATGCAGTCCTGGAGGGCCAAACACCATTCCGGTTCCATGCTGCCTCTAATAAAGATGCCTGTGCTGCATATCTATGCACCACCCCCATGGTATGCAGATGTATGCCATGCATATTCATGAGGGACAGCATGAAAACCCAAACAGTATTTGGCACACCAGGACTGGAGTTGGGAACCTCTGCCGTAAAGCAACAGCCAACAGGGCCAGACACACCCACACCCACACCCACAGGCTCCATTGGCTAATGCCTCCTGGAGAGGCAGGACATTGGGCCCTGCGTGCATCTCCCAATACTAGCACTTGCATACCTTAGCAATGCCACCCTACACCTGGGTATACGGTACACACCTATCAAACGTTTGCTATGATTACTGGCAGATAGCAATTCCTACGTTAAGCACAGTTTGCTGATTGAGCTCCATCATAACAATCTTTCTGATGTCTGTGGTGTGTGCTTCAGGTCTGGTCTCTGACAGTGTTTTCCACCCTGGGGAGTGACCCCCAACAGTATTGCGTACCATATCCATGCCTGTACTGTGCCCAGGACTGGTGTGGTGGGCAGGGCTGCTAAACTCCTCTATAGTAGCACAATGCTGACATAGGTGTGGGAGTGTGTGTCTGTCTATACAGTGTGTGGTGGCTGCAAACACCTTCCACAGCCCACACTGCCAGCACTGTTGCCAGTATTGGCCTGCCAATGTGCATAATGAGGAGCAAGGTACCATGGGTATAGCCCGGACAGGGTGACCTGGCCAGGTTGCATCTGCACAGGGCATAGGGCACTGGCTGGGACATTGTAGTGCCCGGCCACCACCTACACAGACAGGGTGACCTCAGTATGTCCTGCTGGGGGATCACTCTCTCCCTGACTGTGCAGTGACGACAGCATGGCTAGGCACCCCCATAGTGCTTTGTAGTATTTCTCTCATGTGATATTTATGGGTTTCCTTTTGGGGTCCAATCACTTATTTATCTGCTTGTTGTGTATGCTGACATCCCAGTTCTGGGTGTATTCATTTCTACTGGAAACATGCACTGTGGACTAGCTAGCAGACTGTTTGCAGCTGGTATGTATCTTGTTTGAGTGGCTTGCAGGGTGCAGTGGCTGAAGGCTTGCTGCAGGAGAATATCAGATAGTGGTGGGGTGCAGCTTAGCATATCCAGGCCTAATGTCTGTCTGCTATTGTGTTATGGATGTGTACAGAGCTGAATTGACTGCCCTGTAGGGTGTCTGTTCCCCAGCAGGACTGGGGTTGATGGTCCCCTCTACTGCCACCATTGCAGAGAGGTAGAATGTGGATCTGTTGATGGGAGACCCTGTTTGCCACCCTCAGCCCTGGGGGAGAGGGGGGGGGGGGTGGTGGTGGTACATAGCCCACCTGGGGGTCCATAGCAGCTACACCCGACTGAGACATCCAAGGTGTTTCTGCAGAAACTACCTATCTCACACATTAACACTGCTTTGGCCCTCCAGCATGGCCTCTTTCAGCCCTGGAAGGTGCTGTGGATCTGGTGCTGGGCACCTCACCGCACCCTCAGGGTGAGCACAGTACCCGCACAATGTGACGGTGTGTAGCTACTCTGTGCCAGTAAAACACACGGTCAGTACCCCCTACCAGGCCGAGGTGCTGTGGGGGTGCACATGGTCACTTCCCCCTACCAGGCCGGGGTGCTGTGGGGGTGCATTCCCCATCTTGTGTTTATCTGTGGACAGCTGATTTGCATGTGCAGTGCATCATAGGTACGGGTGGGCTAACCCTATCCTGGTGACCACAGCAGACTGTCTGTGTGGTGACGTGCACTCCCTCTGCAGCCAGCCAGGAGCTTGCTAGCAGCTAGAGGGCTGTAGCACAATGGTTACTTCACTGCCTGTGGAGTCAGAGAGCATGGGTTCAAACCTACAGTGGGGTTATTTGATGGGCCTGCTCAGAGCATTATCTCTTTTTAATGTACATTATTGCTGCCAGCAAAAACACCCTCATCGTACTGTACCCATAAGGTGCCTCAGAGGGCGCTTTATAGGGCGCCCTATAGGTTACCTTATGGTTACCATCCATATAAGGTGCACAATATGTTGTCCTGTGGAGCAACTTATAGGGTGCCCTATAGGGGACATTTTAGGGTGCCATGGTGGACAGTGCACTTTATAATGTGCCCTATGGACTGCCTTATAGGGTGCCTTATGCAGCACCTTCAATTACGGCACGTGAGGACCTGTTTGCTGACAGCAATTAATAAAATACAACTAAAGTGCTGCAGGAAAAAATATGTACATTGCAAAGCTGATGCCACAGCCAGCCTTATGTATTAGGCACACTGGGGAGCAAACTCATGACCCCTGTATCAACAGTCAGTGCCTTACCCATTGTGCTACACTGCTGCTCCTCCTTGCATGTCAGCACACCTACTTATGCTTTTCATTCCTTAAACTGCACAATGCTGCCATCAAAAACATTGCTGTGACCTTGCGGTACCTCATACGGCACCCTATAAAGCGCCCTATAAGCAACATTCTAGGGTGCCTTGGCGGACAGTGCACTTTAAAATGTGCCTTATGGGGCGCCTTATGTTAACACGCTTTGAGAGTGCGTTTGCTAGTAGTAGTAATTAAAATAAAAAGTAAAATGCCTCCTAAAGCAAACTTACCCATAATAGGTAATACCTCCACCAGCATTCTTCATTGGGCACAGTGGGGGATTAAACCCATGATCCCTGCACCATTGGTCAGTGTCTTAACCATTGTACTGTGGCTCTGTTCCTGTGCTTGTGCATCAGCGTGCCACCTTATGCCGCCCAATATTAAAATGCCTCCTAAAGCATTAGCACGCAGCCTTATGCCGCCCATTATTTAAACGCCTCCTAAAGTAATGCCTCAGCCAGCCATCTTCATTGGGCACTGTGGGGGATTGAACGCCTGATCCCTGCACCACTGGTCAGTGTCTTAACCATTGTGCTGTGGCTCTGCTCCTCTGCTTACACATCAGCGCGCCGCTTATGCCTCCCGCGCAGCTTTCTCATGCGCTAATGTGCGGGGCGCACATGGGCGCCGCGCACATTAGCGCATGAATAATCCCGTTTTTTTTTCTGCTTGAAACGCCCACTCCTTATATGGCACCCGCACACTAGTGCGGCCCACACATTAGCGGGGTTTTAGTAAACATACCCCTAAGAATGAACAAAGAATAGAAAGGCAAGATGCACAGAAGGAGATCATTTTAGAAAGGTTTTTCCACATGTAAAACTTCATTTATATGTGTGGCCTAGTTGTCACTAAGCCCTGGCTCTTGAGTATGGACCAGAGATGTGGTGCCCTGGTTGTAGCATGCATTCATCCTGATATATTTTCAGGAGAGAGTCTAGTAAACCCAACTCGTAGGAGGGGATGGGAGTTTACTTCTGGGAAGGTATATATATCCTTGATTCTAGGGGGAAAAGACGCTTTCCTGAACCCACAAGCAAACCAGCCACTGCACCTTGCCCTTTTTATTGAATGTATGGTGACAGACAAAATGAGCAACTTTATTTATTGTCCAGCATTCATCCAAGATAAGTATTTCTTATTAAATTAATGGTGACAAACAAAATGAATGGGGATAAATTAAGTGAATCTATATATTTTTATTGATATTCAAGTTTGCACATGATGGATCAGGACAGTGTCTGAATTCAAGGAAGCATGGGACAAACACAGAAGATCTCTAAAGGGGGAAAAAATGTGACTGTAGTAGTTGGTATGAAAGGGCAGACTGGATAGGCCATGCGGTCTTTTTCTGCTGTCATGTTTCTATATTTCTATGAAACCTGGTTTAGATCTATGATTACAATGAAAGGGGAAGTGGAATTGAAGTTAAGAAATGATACATTCCCTGTGTTTATATGATGGTCCGGTTTACTACTACTACTTATTTTTAGAGGATCACAAAGCATACACAGCACTGTATATATACATGTAAGAGACAGTCCCTAGAAATGGATTTTTTATAGTAATAGATCTCTATTTTTCAATCTCTGAATCTATAGTCGGTTTAAAAAAAGTGGAAGCCTAAATAAATTCTCTTATAAAATGGAAAGAAAATGAAGACGTAAATCATTTTCAGCAGGTATGCTTTTTTTTTTAAGAAAAAAAGTATGTTTCATTCTTTTTTTTTTTAATTTTATTTTTAGATCAAGAAACTATTACAACTTGCAACATCAACAAAATCTGACCAATCAACAGTTCCTTACCAGAAGCTAAAAGATAAACAAAAGAGTGAGTATTCAGGTTTTTCTAAATCTACAAAAGACTTTTTTCATCCCTTCTAGTTTTGTATTTTTGTAAAAAAAAAAAAAAAAAATTATTAGTGCTATGATTTTTCAAATTGCAGACCGAGAAAATGTTGGCATTTTGTAGGCAGCCGCTAAGAATGGGACAGATAATTCTCACAGTAAAAGAACATATATCGAAAACTGCACAGGGAGTGAACCCATGCACCCCAGCACAGAAGAGTAACCAGTTCGTTACTGGAAGCCAAAAGATAAATGTAAGAGTGGGGTATGTTTACTAAGCAGTCTTAACGTGCGCCTGACGATGTTATCTCGTTACCGGGCGCTAAGGTACCTTAGCATGCGATAACGCGCCCAGCGGCACAACTGAGCGCTGAGGGCGGAGAAAGGCTCCCCAGGGGCGGAGAGAGAGGATCAAAGGGTGGAGAGTGGGAGGGGAGAGGCTCCCTGCACACTAAGGCCGTGGAATCCGGGGCTGAAAACAAACGCCAGTGAAACCCTGGCTTTAGAGCAGATTTAAAGGGAAAAGAAACCATTTATGTCAGCAATGTACAGCAAAACCATGGAAACCAACAAAAAGTGATGTGTGATACATGTGCACAGAACAAAAGGGCAAATAAACAGTGAAAATGACCAGAATAAAATATATAAAAAAACATAACCAAGCTGGGCAATAGTGATATTAATGGGAAACATCAAAAAACACTCCCGAGAAAGCTCCAAAAAAAAGATATGAATTTTGGAAGGGTCTATGCTCCGTCCCCATGCAAGGTGAATGAGCCCACAGTGAAATTGCGCTGATCAGGGTTCTCCCTCTCCATTGGACAGGTTTCCTATGGCATGCACATGTTCTGCAACAGCAGGGCAGGCATGTCGGAACAGGCAACTGGACAGACGCTGGAAAAGGGGACACAGAGGGCTGCAGGTGGCACATGCTGTGGTGCAGTTGGGCCACAGTGCGGACTAGGGTGTTGCCTAGGTGGCCCATAGGAATGCTGAAACAGTAGAGCAGCCAGACAGCAACTGATGAGGGCACAACATGGGCACGAGTGTGCTTCCCACAGCGTCACAGGGGATAGTACCCAGCAGGTACCCCCAAGGGCACAGAATATTGGCAGGCAGTGCTAGGGGGAAGCATGGACATCTATGCAGGCACCCCTACCCCAGAAACGCACCATAGGCAGCTGCCTACCCACACACTGGATGGCCTGAGACTGCGCACCACCAGCACCACCAGCAGAAGGGCATGTCAGCATGGTGGCAGAGGGATACTGGTGGTGGAGGGGGCAGTGGCAGCTGCCCACAGTACACCATGGCCTAGCCCTGTGTAGGTGGGTGCCATGCACTGCAACAGACAGGCCCTGTCTTACGAACATCATGGTATCCCCAGGGAATGCAGAGAGTCTGTGGCAACACGCTGGTGCAGTGCACACAGCCAGTGTGTTCAGGAGCAGAAGGTCACAGGTTCAAGTCCCAGCTGCAGTTCCTGCCAACCCAGTCCTCATATTTTACCCACTACTAAAACGTGCTAATACAGACAGAACCTTTATTGCAGATGACATAAACATGCCCAAAACATCTACATTTTACCCTACAGAGCACAGACACCATAAACATGCGCATTACCTAGAGCAGAGTCTCCCAAATGCAGTCCTGGAGGGCCAAACACCATTCAGGTTCCATGCTGCCTCTAATAAATATGGCTGTGCTGCATTTCTATGCGCCGCCCCCATGGTATGCAGATTTATCTCATGCATATTCATTAGGGACAGCATGAAAACCCGAACAGTGTTTGGCCCACCAGGACTGGAGTTGGGCACCTCTGCCCTAAAGCAGCGGCCAACAAGGGCAGACACACCCGTACCCACAGGCTCCATTATCCAATGCCTCCTGGAGAGGCAGGATGTTGGGCTCTGGGTGCATCTCCCAATACTAGCACTTGCATACCTTAGCAATGCCACCCTAAACCTGGGAATACGGTACACAGCTATCAAAAGGTTGCTATGATTACTGGCAGATAGGAATTCCTAAGTTAAGCACAATTTGCTGATTGAGCTGCATCATAGCAACCTTTCTGATGTCTGTGGAGTGTGCTTCAGGTCTGGTGTCTGACAGTGTTTACCACCCTGGGGAGTGACCCCAACAGTATTGCGTACCATAGCCATGCCTGCACTGTGCCCAGGACTGGTGCGGTGGCCAGGGCTGCCAAACACCTCTATAGTTGCGCAATGCTGGCATAGGTGTGGGGAGTTTGTGTCTGTTTATCCAGTGTGTGGTGGCTGCTAACACCTTCCTCAGCCCACACTGCTAGCACTGTTGCCAGTATTGGCCTGCCAATGTGCATAATGAGGAGCAAGGTACTGTGGGTATAGCCTGGACAGGGTGCCCTGGCCTGGATGCATCAGCACAGAGCATAGGGCAATGGCTCGGACATTGTAGTGCCCGGCCATGACCTGCACCGACAGGGTGGCCACAGCATATCATGCTGGGAGGTCACTTTCACCCTGACTGAACAGTGACCATGGCATGGCTAGGCTCTCCGATAGTGCTATGTTGTACTTTTCTTCAGTG
The DNA here is from genome assembly GCA_033557465.1 of Ichthyophis bannanicus. Lineage (NCBI taxonomy): Eukaryota > Metazoa > Chordata > Amphibia > Gymnophiona > Ichthyophiidae > Ichthyophis > Ichthyophis bannanicus. The sequence goes on from CM066031.1 coordinate 1,374,729,666, forward strand.
AAATTTGTAGGTTCTTTTCTCTGGTGTCTAATCACTGACTTATCTGCTTGGTGGGTGTGCTCACATCCCAGATTTTGGGTGCACATATTTTCTCCAGGATCATGCACTGTGGACTAGCTAGCAGACTATCTGCAGTTATATGTGTATGGCTAGAACACCTTGCAGGGTGCAATGGCTGGTGACTCACTATGCTTGCTGCTGGGGAATGTCAGATGGTGGTGGGGGCAGCTGAGCATTTCCAAGCCTACTGTCTTCCTGCCATTGCCTTAGGAATGTGTACAGCTCTGCATTGGCTGCCCTGTAGGGTGTCTGTTCCCCAGCATAACTGGGGTTGATGGCCCCCCTCTACTGCCACTATTGCAGGGAGGTAGAATGTGGATCTGTTGGTTCGGAATCCTGTTTCCCACCCTGAGCCACTAGAGCAGTGGTTCTGAACCAGTCCTCCTTGAACCCCTAGGCCAGTCGGGTGTTCAGGATAGCCCTAATGAATATGCATGATTTATATATACATTGGAGATAGCCTGCCAACCTGACTGGTTTGTGGCCCTCTAGGGCTGGATTTGGAGACCCCTGTCTTACACCTCTGTCATTTAAGATTGTGAGTGGACAAGGTGCAGATGTCCTAGACATCAAAAGGGTAGATAGAATGTGTCACAGGTCTCCTCAATTCTCACCATCACCAAAAAGTTGTCTAATAGACAATATTTTGGTGGTGGTGAGAAGCAAAGAGGCATGTGACAAATTCTATCTAACCTTTTTGATGTCTTGGACATCTGCACCTTGCCCACTCACAATCGTAAATGAGAGAGGTGTAAGGCAGGGGTCTCCAAATCCAACCCTAGAGGGCCACAAACCAGTCAGGTTGGCAGGATATCTCTAATGCATATATATCTCATGCATATTCATTAGGGATATCCCGAACACCCGACTGGCCTAGGGGTTCAAGGAGGACTGGTTCAGAACCACTGCACTAGAGAGTGGGTTGGGTGGTGGTACATAATCTGCCTATGGGTCCAAACATCCCCTGTCACTTACATCATGTTACCATGGCACTAAGACAGAATATGCACTATTTTGGGTGCATCATAGCCCATAAGGGCCAGACCTGATTGACAACTTCAGATAGACACTAATGTATCCTAGGTGTGTTTGCAGGAACTACCTATCACACACACTGGCACTGATGGGTACCTGTGACATGGTCTATTTCAGCCATTGAAGGTGCTGCGGACCTGGTGCTGGCCGCCCCACCTTACCCTCAGGGTGAGCACAATACCCACACAATGTGACGGTCTGTAGCTACTCTGTTCCACTAACACACACCGTCGGCACCCCCTACCAGGCTGAGGTGCTGTGGGGTGCATACCCCATCTTGTGATCATCTGTAGACTGCTGATATGCATGTGCTGTGCATCATGGGTACAGGTGGGTTGCCCCTATCCTGGTAGCCACAGCAGACTGTTTGTGTGGTGACATGCAGTTCTTCTGTAGCCAGCCAGGGGGTTTGTTAGCAGCTGTAGCCCACTGGTTACTTCACTGCCTGTGGAGCCAGAGGTCATGGGTTCTAACCCACAGTGGGGTTATTTGATAGGGCTGTCCAAGGCATTGTCTATTTTTAATGTACATTAGTGCTGCCAGCAAAAACACCCTCAGAGTACTGTAACCTTAAGGTGCCTCCTAAGGCGCCCAATAAGGCACTTTATAGGGTGCCCTATAAAGCGCCTTATAAGGTGCCTTATAAAGTGTCCTATAGGGGACATTGTAGGGTGCCTTGGCGGACAGTGCACTTTATAATGTGCCCTCTGGAGTGCCTTATAGGGTGCCTTATGCGGCACCTTAGGTTATGCCACTGTGAGGGTGTGTTTGCTGGCAGCACTAATTAAAATAAAACTACAATGCCTCAAAAAGCACTACTTAAACATAAAGGGAGATGCCTTAGCCAGCCTTGTTCATCAGGCACACTTGGGGATCAAACTCATGTCCCTAGTACTTTCAGTCAGTGTATTAACCATTGTGCTACACTTCTGTTTCGGTGTTTGGATGTCAGCGCGCCTACTTAAGATTACCACGCGTTAACGTGCTTAGCAGCGTCTCGCCCGATAATGTGCGCAGCACACGTTATCGCACGATAATCCCATTTTGCTATGTTAAGACCAAAACGCCCACTCCTTTTATGGCAGCCTGCACACTATCGCTGGGCGCACGTTAAGACTGCTTAGTAAACATACCCCAGTGCAGTGGTTCTGAACCAGTCCTCCTTGAACCCCTAGGCCAGTCGGGTGTTCAGGATAGCCCTAATGAATATGCATGAGATATATATACATTAGAGATATCCTGCCAACCTGACTAGTTCGTGGCCCTCTAGGGCTGGATTTGGAGATCCCTGCCTTACACCTGTCATTTAAGATTGTGAGTGGGCAAGGTGCAGATCACCAAGACATCTAAAAGGTTAGATAAAATTTGTCACATGCCTCTTTGCTTCTCACCACCACCAAAATATTGTCTATTAGACAACTTTTTGGTGGTGGTGAGAATTGAGGAGGCATGTGGCACATTCTGTCTACCCTTTTGATGTCTAGGACATCTGTACCTTGCCCACTCACAATCTTAAATGACAGAGGTGTAAGGCAGGGGTCTCCAAATCCAGCCCTAGAGGGCCACAAACCAGTCAGGTTGGCAGGATATCTCTAATGCATATATATCTCATGCATATTCATTAGGGCTATCCTGAACACCCGACTGGCCTAGGGGTTCAAGGAGGACGGGTTCAGAACCACTGCCCCAGTGTGTATACAGGTTTTTGTAAATCTAGAAAAGACTTTTGTATTAAAAAAAAAAAAAAACAACAACCCCATAGCTGCTTCCCTAGTTTTTCTGTCAGTTTTGTAAAGGAAAAAAAAGAAAAGACATTAGTGTTTTGTTTTGAGTTTTTTTTTTTTTGGAGGACTATGAAAAATGTTGGAACTTCGCAGGCAGCCACCAAGAATCCACCAGATAACTCTCAATGGAAAAGGACATATACAGAAAGCTGCACAGGGTGTGAATCAGAGCTCACTGACACTGAAGAAAGACAGTGTGGTGAAACTCTTCTGTTTGATAGTTATTCTGGTTGGTTCTGATTCATTAATGCTATGCCCAGTTTGTGAAAAGGTGGGATCATAAATTGGACAAGTTTAACAGAGTGATTTATTCAGAAGAATTCCATTTTATTAATCTAGACAGAATAATTTCATTAAAGGAGGCTTGAGATGCCATTCGATAAGGCCTCCATCATATTTTAGATGAGGTTAGCAGCAGGATTTCACCTGGTGATTATGTGTAGGTACATCTACATTCATCACTTTTTCACAGTTCCTTGTATTCTGGTAAGTTAAACCCAGAAGCGCTGGATGCGGATGATTTGTTAAACCAGGTTGCTAAACTCCTCCAGAGTTATATATTCCGTGCTTGTAATAACAGGGGTGGGGTTTCCTGTCTGGTTTTAAAGTCTTTACGATTTAGCCAATCATTAAGAAAAAAAGATGTATTTAATAGACTCAAATGACACAGGTAATAGTAACCTGTGTTCTGCGGGCAGCCTCACAGCACTCATGTCTCTGATCAAACTCACAGAAACTGAATTGTTAGAAGATGATAAACTGCATACCGAACTGGGGTGGTCAGTACATAGAAAAGTCATGCTGAGTGATGTAGCAACATTTGAACAGCGTTTGGGGATAAATGTACGGGTTGTGCTTTATACAAACTCCTGGGGCTGCTTTAAAACAGAAGACCGGCCCCTGTTCCCTAAAACTGTTTTCTTGTTGCTGCACGATGACCATTTCTATAGTATAACCAATGTCAAATAGTTCTATGGTGAGTGTTAACAGCTGTAGTTTTTGCCAGAAACCATACAGCTATGATCATAGTTGTGAATTATTGTGTCATCTTTGTTTGTGTATGAACAATGTTGGTGTACAACAGAGATGTCCTACATGTAAACTGTTCTGTCGTTCAGGCGACTGTTTAGATAGATACACGCAGCTGTCACTGAAAAAAGAAGTGGAATGCTTATCTAAGACATTGTGCCAGAAATGTGAGGCTTATGTGGACAAACATAAATGTAAGTGCATGCATTGTAAGCTGTGCTGTGAACCCATAACCAGGGGCGGTGACCACTTATGTTGTATGCTCTCTTGGTAATCTGAAAAGTATGGGCCTGATATTCAGCGCTGGCAGCTACACACAAGTACACAAGTACAGCACCTACCCGTCGGCGCTGAACCTTAAACCCAGATATTCAATGCCAGGGTCATATGCAGCCCTGGCATTGAAAATCCGGGGTCACCACACAGCCTTTGAATCCACAGAAGCTAATTGGGTAGTGGTGATTATTGCACTTACTGGTAAAGTTAGGCCAGCTTTTGCTGTGCATAGTTTTAACCACAAGTTGCTAACCAGATAGTGGTGTAATATCGCTACTATCCAGTTAGCGACTGTCGCCACCCATGACACTCCCCGATACTAAGTGGTTAGCATCGGGTATATAGTGATGTTAGTCAGGGATATTCAGCAGCACTAACCGTGTTAGTGCCTTTAAATATCCCGTTCAGTTGCATTTACACGATTTACAGGTCTGTAAAGAGTGCAAATGCCTTTCAATATCGGGCCCTATATGTTTTACTATTATGAATGTATGCAAGAAATAGGCTGACATGTCCCCAGTTACATATCTGCATCAGATTTGAACAATGAAGGAACTGGGAATTCAAGAGTCATGAATGTCTTTCTGCCTTTAAACGTTTTTGCCACAAAGTGTTGATAAAGGCTATACCTTCGTAGCTCATAATTCCAAAGGTTATGATGGATATTTTGTTCTTAAACGGTTAAAGGAAAAGATGGACATAGGCTTGCTGGTTCAAGGCGGTAAACTTTTATAAATCGCCATTGAAGCCTTGGTTATTCATTATATAGACTCTCTAAATGTCCTCCCCATGAAACTCAGCAAGCTTTCGCAAGCCATGGGCTTTCCAGGTTATAAGGGATATTTACCACATTTTTTTAATACTCTGTTTTGATTTTCCTATGTGGGCCTTATGCCAGATATTGAGCATTATGGTGCTGGAACATACTGCCTAAAGAAAGAGGAATTTTTATTGTGTTACAAGGAAAGCCAGCACAAAACATTTAATTTAAAAAAAGAGCTGGCTTATTATTGCCAACAGGATGTGGGCATTTTGTGGCAGCCCTATGTCCTCTACAGCACTGAAATCATGAAAATAACAGAGAAAGATGTGATTGTAGAACAGGACGTTGGGTCAAAAATTGTAAATAGCTGTTTAGAACACCAAGAAAAGAAGAGGAGCAACAACCCTCTGCAGAAATCACAGAATTCACTAGAACAGCACAGCGAGGTCACGGCCACACCGACTTGGCCAAGTTTCAGCAGTCAGCCAATTAAGATGCAATTGCATATATATTCCAGTGGCAGTCAGGACATGCCAAAGGCATACCTGAGAAGCACTTTTTGAGCTTTCAACTACTGGCTCTTGTTACAATGTCCTGACTGCCATTGGAATATACTGTATATTGTGATGTCCTTGTTGCCTCCACAGCCTGAGCTTGTGGAGATGGACGGCCTGATTCTCTATTCAGGAAGTTACTGGTGCTTGGGGAAAGCACTGTCTTCTGGGAGTTGAAGTTTTCACTATCCCAAATAAAGAGAGTTGTGGACTCGAGTGTTTCAGGCAAAACAGGATTTTTAATTCCCCTTCCCAAGTGGTTTCACATGTAGAACAAAAGGAACATTGGCCATACACTTCTGGCACTAAATTATATCGGAAAGAAATTCAAGCTTCTTGTCTCAGCTTCACTGTAATCCAAATGAAAAACACTTTTCTATTTCAAAACCTTTTTGTGCTTTTCTGGTCAGCTGCTACCTGCAGCACTCTCTCTTTCTCTGCACAGCTTAATTCTATTTCACAGGACTTATCTTCTCAGATACAGATATCGTACAATCCATTGGTTCACTAGGCTGACATTCTAAAGGTGGTTCAGTGTCCATTGGTTCAATCTGAACCCCAACTGGAAATGTTTGCAAGTTGCTACAGGGTGTTTCCAAACACACATCTATCTTTTCAGCATTGCAGTTTTCCTCACAGCCTTTTGATATACACGGTTGTGAATTTCCACAGTATTCCCAGCATGTGGAGTCCCACCCTTCTGGGTTAATATCAGAGCACTTAAAAACAGCTTTCTGTTTATACCGATCACTTATCCTACCTCTTGGCTTCCTTATGAGAGTTTCCTTTTGTCCTCTAGGATCAGCTGCAAACGTGAGCCTGGGAGTTTCTCTGTGCATACAAGTCTGCCTTCCCAGTACGTTTCCCTTTTGGTTGCCTTTTACTCCCAGTACCAAACCCGGGTTACTTGTACCTGGCTCCTTGGTACCAACTCTCTGCTTGTTTCCTCTGCTGACTTCCTCTTCTGAGTCAAAGGTCAGAGAATCCTCGATTACCATAGATTCCTCTGAGTCTTCATTCCTAAAGCAATCCTCTGTTTCTCGTGACGGTTCTAAGAGCTGTGTTCTCAGCCATGCTCTTGGCTGAGCTCTCCTCTGAGCTACCGACTGTGCTCCTCCCGGCTGTGCTCCTCTCAGCTGTGTTCCTCCTAGCTGCGTTCTTCCCAGCTGCCTTCCCAGCTGCGTTGCCTCTCCTCCTAATGAGCTTCCCTTAAATCTCTGGTTTCCTGGGTTTACCCTGGCTCCTCCCACCAACAGGTGTTCTGGCTTAACTCGTGACTGCTGCACTGAACTACAGCAGGGGCGTGTTTTCCCTTCTTCTGACCTGCTCTGTTTATGGTTGCCTGGGAAACCAGGAGCCATGTGCATTTGTTTTCTTTCCCAGCCTGAAGCTGGATCCTGTGTTTTATCTCTCTCTAAGGGGTCAGAGGGACCTTCTCCATCACAATATGCAATTGCTTCTTAATTGGCTGACTGCCGAAACTTGGCTAAGTCGGTGTGGCCGTGTCCTCCCTGCGCTGTTCTAGTGAATTTTTTGAATAGCTGTTTAGACCCTTTCCCGAACTTAACCCTAGCATCCATGTGCATGGCTATGTACAGGTCAATGTTTTTAGAACCCCAGACTGTGGTACTCATCCTACCAGGTAACTATCACAGACAGACAAAGATATTCATCTCCTTCCATTCGCTGGTTGATATATCTAGAGGCCACAGAAAATATACAGATCAGACATGCATTGAAAGGGATGAAAAACAGGGGGGTTCCTATTTTCTTGATGATTATACAGTTTTGATGGTATAGAGATGGTTTTTGAATTTAACGGATGTTTTTACCACAATTGTCCAAGCTGTTATTATGATAAAGACCAAAATCCTGTAGCAGCTACAACCTTTGGTTTTCTTCATTACAAAACACAGCTAAAAGCAGCATTCTTGGAAAGACAGGGTTTCAAGGTACTAAGGGGTATGTTTACTAAACCGTCCTAATGTTACCAGCACAAGCTGCAGAGATAATGTGAAGAATGCCAAATAAGGAGTGGGCGTTCCAGTCCTAAGGTAGCAAGAATATGTATCGCGCGATAGTGGGCGCCGTGGCACGTTAACACGCATTAACCCTAAGTACATACCAGCACAGAGCTCGAAGCTATAACGATGTAGCCCACTTGTTACTGCAATGACTCTGGAAGCAGAGGTCATGGGTTTGATCCTGCAGTGGTGTAATCTAAAAAGGCTGTCTGAGGCATTTTCTTTTAATTTAAATCAGTGCTGCCAGCAAAAACACCCTCACAGTGCCGTAACCTAAGGTGCCTCATAAGACGCCCTATAAGGCGCACCATAGGTCACATTATAAAGTGTCCTGTCTACCAAGGCACCCTATAATGTGCCCTATAGGGTGCTGTATAGGGCGCTTTACAGGGCGCCTATGAGGCACCTTATGCTACAGCACTGTGAGGGTGTTTCTGCTGGCAGCACTAATTTAAATTAAAAGAAAATGCCTGTCAGCCTTACATAAGAACATAAGAACATAAGATATGCCATACTGGGTCAGACCAAGGTCCATCAAGCCCAGTATTCTGTTTCCAACAGTGGCCAATCTAGGTCATATGTACCTAGCAGTTTCCCCAGGAGACACAAGTTCCACAATGCTTGTACTGGGTCAAGCATTGATATCTTCGGTCACTTCTTAATAATGGTTTATGGACCTTTCCTCCAGGAACTTGTCCAAACCTTTTTTAAACCCAGCTACACTAACAGCCTTTACTACATCCTCCGGTAACAAATTCCAGAGTTTGATTACACGTTGAGTGAAAAAATATTTTCTTTTATTAGTCTTAAATAGTTTACCCTGTAGCTTCATTGCATGTCCCCTAGTCTTTCTATATTCTGATAAGGTAAACAATCGATCTACGTTTACCCGTTCCACTCCGTTCATTAATTTATAGACTTCTATCATATCTCCCCTCAGTCGTCTCTTTTCCAGGTTAAACAGCCCTAACCTTTTTAGCCTTTCTTCATAGGAGTATCCTTCCATCCCCTTTACCATTTTGGTGGCTCTTCTCTGTACCTTTTCTAAAATCGCTATATCCTTTTTAAGATACGGCGACCAAAATTGCACACAATATTCAAGGTGCGGTCTCACCATGGAACGATATAGAGGCATTATAATATCTTTTGTTTTATTTTCCATTCCTTTCCTTATCATACCTAGCATTCTATTTGCTCTCTTGGCCGCCGCTGCACACTGGGCCGAGGGTTTTAACATGGTATCCACAATGACGCCTAAATCTTTTTCCTGTGTGGTGGTTCCTAATGTGGAACCTTGCATCGTGTAACCATAGTTTGGGTTGTTCTTCCCTAGGTGCATAACCTTGCACTTGTCCACATTAAATTTCATCTGCCATTTTGATGCCCAGTCTTCCAATTTATCAAGATCCTCTTGCAATTTTTCACAAACCTCTTGGGTTTTAACAACTTTAAATAGTTTTGTGTCATCTGCAAATTTGATAACCTCACTCGTTATTCCACTTTCCAGGTCATTTATGAATATGTCAAAAAGCAGCGGACCCAGCACAGATCCCTGGGGTACACCACTATTCACCTTTCTCCATTGGGAAAATTGGCCATTTAGCCCTACCCTCTGCTTTCTATCTTTTAACCAGTTCCTGATCCACAATAGTACACTGCCTCCTATCCCATGACTCTTTAGTTTTGCCAAAAGTCTCTGATGAGGGACCTTGTCAAAGGCTTTCTGAAAGTCCAGATACACAATATCAACCGACTCACCTTTGTCCACCTGTTTATTCACTCCTTCAAAAAAAACATAACAGATTAGTAAGACAAGATCTTCCTTGTCTAAAGCCATGTTGGCTGTCTCCCATTAGGTTGTGACTATCTACATGCTGAGTAATTTTATTCTTTATGATGGTTTCTACCATTTTTCCCGGTACTGTAGTTTGCCGGATCACCCCTGGAACCTTTTTTAAAAATTGGGGTTACATTGGCGATCCTCCAGTCTTCAGGTATTAGATATGATTTTAATGATAGTTCACAGATTACTGATAGCAGTTCTGCAATCTCATATTTCAGTTCTTTCAACACCCTTGGATGTATACCATCCGGCCCAGGTGATTTGCTACTCTTCAGTTTATCTAATAGTTGTAAGACATCTTCCCGATGTATCGATATTTCCTTCAATTCTTCCGCACCTTTAAATACCACTTCAGTCATGGGTAACATCCCTACATCTTCTTCAGTAAAGACCGAAGCAAAGAATTCATTCAGTCTCTCCGCTATTGCCTTGTCGCCTCTTAGTGCTCCTTTAACCCCTTTATCATCTAATGGACCAACTGACTCTCTCACGGGTTTTTTGCTATGAATGTACTTAAAAAGGTCTTTATTTCGCGTTTTTGCTTCCGCAGCAAGCTTCTTCTCAAATTCTCTCTTTGCCTGCCTTATCAATGCCTTGCATTTGACTTGCCAGTGCTTGTGCTGTTTCCAGGTTTCGTCGTTTGGCTCTTTTTTCCATTTCCTGAAAGATGCTTTTTTGGCAACAACAGCCTCTCTGACCTCACCTTTAAACCATGCTGGCAGTTTTTTGGACTTCCTTCCACTTTTCTTAAAGCGTGGAATACAGCTGGTCTGGGCTTCCAAGATAGTATTTTTCAATAACACCCAAGCTTGATGTACGTCTTTAACCTTCGCAACTGCTCCTTTTAGTTTTTTCTTAACTGTTTTCCTCATTTTATCATAGTCTCCCTTTCAAAAGTTAAAAGGTAGTACTGTGGATTTCCTTACTATCCCTCCTCCACTAATTAAATCAAAGGCGATCATGCTATGATCACTATTGCCAAGTGGCCCCAACACCCTTATCTCTTGCACTAGATCTGGTGTTCCACTAAGGACTAGGTCTAATATGGCTTCCCCTCTGGTCGGTTCATGAACCAGCTGCTCCAAGAAGCAGTCATTTATTTCATCTAGGAACTTTATCTCCCTAGCATGTCCTGACGTGACACTGACCCAGTCGATACCGGGGTAATTGAAATCACCCATTATTATTACTGTGCTGTAACGTTTGTTAGCTTCCTTGATTTCTTTGAGCATTTCATCATCCATTTGGTCATTCTGGCCAGGTGCTCGATAGTACACCCCCACTGCCATCGCCTTCCCCCTTTTATATGGAATTTCAATCCATATAGATTCTACAGCAGATTTTGTTTCCTGCAAAACCTTAATCCTTTCTGAGTCAATGTCCTCTCTAACATAGAGCGCAACCCCTCCACCAATTTGATCAGCTCTATCATTACGATATAGTTTGTACCCAGGTATCACAGTGTCCCACTGGTTGTCCTCCTTCCACCATGTCTCTGATATTCCAATCATATCTAACCTTTCATTTAGTGCTATATATTCTAACTCTCCCATCTTATTCTTTAGACTTCTAGCATTTGCATACAAGCATTTTAGAGAATGTATTTTATTCATGTTAATTTGGCTATTGTTAGACATGGGTAAATTGGGATCTTTAAGCTCTGTCTGCTCCATACTTGAGGGCATTTGGGCTACTTTACTCTTTTGTGGAACCTCTCTGCTTTTGGTAGTATCCTTCAAGGATACATTCTTCCGAACCATCTGCTCTTGGGCGACTGTCGGCTTTCCCCTAATATCTAGTTTAAAAGCTGCTCTATCTCCTTTTTAAAGGTTAATGCCAGCAGCCAGGTCCCATCCCGGTTAAGGTGAAGCCCATCCCTTCGGAAGAGCCCCTCCTTTCCCCAGAATGTTCCCCAGTTCCTAACAAATCCAAAACCCTCATCTCTGCACCATTGTCTCATCCACGCATTGAGACTCCGGAGCTCTGCCTGCCTTTTGGGTCCTGCGCGTGGAACAGGAAGCATTTCGGAGAATGCTACCCTGGAAGTTCTGGATTTCAACTTCCTACCTAAAAGCCTAAATTTAGCCTCCAGAACCTCCCTACCACATTTTCCTATGTCATTGGTACCGACATGTACCAAGACAGCAGACTCCTCCCCAGCACTATCTAAGACCTTATCTAGGTGGCGCGTGAGGTCCGCTACCTTCGCACCAGGCAGGCATGTTACCAGGTGATCCTCACGTCCACCAGCCACCCAGCTATCTACATGCCTAATGATTGAATCACCAACTATAACGGCTGTCCTAACCCTTCCCTCATGGGCACATGGCCCTGGAGAAACTTCCTCGGTGCGAGAGGGTTTTACATCACTTGGAGGACAGGTCCTAGTTACAGGATCACTTCCTGACACACCAGGGTGATGCTCTCCTGTCACGTGACCTCTCTCCTCCATGGCAACAGGGGTGCTGCCAGACTGGAGGTGGGACTTCAGGACTATATCCCTGTAGGTCTCGTCTATGTACCTCTCTGTCTGTGTTATGTTTTCCAAGTCTGCTACTTTAGCCTCTAGAGAACGGACTTGTTCCCTGAGAGAAAAGAGCTCCTTGCACCTAGTGCACACGTAAGACCTCTCACCAACTGGGAGAAAATCATACATGTGACACTCAATGCAAAAGACTGGAAAGCCCCCATCCCGCTGCTGGACTGCTGTCTGCATCTTAGTTTTAAGTTTGTGTCTAGATCTTTAAGTTCTTACTTACTACGGGTTGCTATGGGTATTTATACCAATAAAACTGTACCTAATACGTTTAATATACCTTGTTCACCTGAAGCTTAATTAATCTCAGGTCCTTAGTGTATGACTGATTTGGGTAATGAGCTTCACCTGAAAGCACCTCCTGTCTTTTAAGATGTGTAAGTACCTATAAAGCTATGATTATCCCAGGGGTGGGTGGGAAATAACACTTATTAAAAGAGGGCTGCTACACAGTACCCTGTCTTGTGCTGCTGAGGTAAGCTAAATTCTGATTTGATTTAAATTATAGCTCTTAGCTGCTGCTAGGCTCTAACTTCTTATGAAATTTAAACTACAAGCTCTCTGCTGGGTACTAAATTTAACCAGAAAGCTCTCTTCTGTGTGTTAAATTTAAACTAAAAGTACTGTGCTGTTACTTGGCCCTGAGTGACTATTAAATTTAAACTACAAGCTCTCTGCTGGGTATGAAATGTAACCAGAAAGCTCTCCTCTGCAGGATTGAACCCATGACCTCTGCCTCCACAGTCATTGAAATAACCAGTAGGCTACATCTCTATAGCAATCTTAATTGGTCCTAAAACTTATGAGTAATATCAACAGTTGAGCCAAAAATAAACGAAATTACTCAATTTGCATGAAATGATCATCCAAACAGGTCACATTAATACATGTTACCCTCGGATAAGTTGTACCAATTCATAACAGTGAAAAGGGAAATGTTTTTTATCTTTTTATCGGGTCTCAGACTCATGGGGAGCTACAGCTATAACATTAGCCAGCATCCGCTCCGTGTTGCATCAACGACCCTCTTTTTTCCTTTTTTCTTTTACAAAATTTCCACAGTGTTATGTATGTTCTGTTTCAAATAATTTAAAAGCAGTGGTTCAAATGGTAGAGGGAACTATAAATGAGTCAGGCTTATCTTAATAAGATCTTCCCAACGCCAGACTCAGCGCTGCTGCGTTTCACGAACGCTTCGTTTCTTCAGGGGCTCACAAGCCGACTTCAAATGTTAAAGTTCTGCTGAAAGGATAAAAAATATCATGCTTGAAAACTTCAATTGGTAAGAACTATATTTACAAGATTAACATACCATTTGAATCTATCTATTGAGAGATAGAAAATCCTCACCAAATGCTTTAGCCTCAGACATGCCACCCTGCTAGTACCAAAAAACGCCGCACATGCGGCTTGCACTGCTCAGGGCGCTATTAAATAACAAATCCCATCAGAATGATCAATGGACTGATTAAATGGGCTAATTAGGTGCACAGGTGCCAGTCTATTTGCGTGTTAAGTCCTTCTGGTGTAACAAAAATCCATCGTTGTTCTTTACATAATAGGGTCTGATCTAGAGATTTTCCACCTATCCCGCAGTTGACCCGCTCAACACAAAAACAGCGTAGATCTGAAAAAAGATGATGATAAGTAAGACAATGGGCTACAATGGGAGCCGTTAAAATCTTGTGTTTCAATCTGCTGCGGTGTTCAGCTAGCCTAGTCTTGAAGGACCGTAATGTCTTGCCGATGTAAATTAACTGACAAGGACATAAAATAGCATAGACTACCTGCGTGGTTTGACAATCAGTGGAGTGGCGAATACCATATCTTTTCCCATGGTATTCAAAAAATGAAATTTCGAGATTAATTTCACACAACGGGCATTCACCGCATCGGGAGTGACCCGTCGGTTTTTCTGAGCCAGATGTTGATGGGACGCGTGAGATGGTAGGGCACAAGAGTTCTTTTAAATTTCTATTGCGGGTCCAGACACATCTTATGTGTTTCCCTTTAAGTTCCGGGATACTATTGATTACATTCATGTGTTTCTTGAGAATTTTCTGTATATCCCGACTATATGGTGAGTACTGGGTCACTAGATTGATTGATGCATCCTCAACACTAGGGGGCTTCGGAACCAATAAAAGATCCCTATGATTGTAAAGAGCACGTTTATAAGCTTTTTCAATAGTTTTGACTGGGTATCCACGACATCGGAACTTTTCTTTTAAACTGCAAGCTTGAGATTTAAATTCTTGGATGTCGGAACAGTTCCTCCGATAACGGAGGAACTGCGAAAACGGGAGACTGTCTTTCAATTTATGGGGATGTGAGCTATCATGGTGTAACAGGGCATTACGATCAGTAGGTTTGCAAAAGACTTTGGTCTGCCATCCAGTATCACTTTTCTTAACTTCCACATCTAAAAACGCGATGTGGGTTTGACTACATGTACTGGTAAATTGAATTGATGTTTCTCTGGTGTTTAACCATCCAACGAAGCTATGCAGTGATTCCAAAGAGCCCGTCCAAATGACAAAAATGTCGTCAATGTATAGACACCAAAGCCGGACCTGGCCTGAGAAATCCGATCGTTTCAACCATTCAGACTCAAAGGCTCCCATGTAGATATTAGCAATAGATGGGGCGCACGTAGCGCCCATGGCAACTCCTGTTTTTTGATGGTAAAGTTTATCTTCAAACTGAAAATGGTTGTTGAACAGTACCAATTTGGTAACCTGATCTAAAAACATCAGCTGCTCAGTTACAAGTTGCAATCCGTCCCCCCACATCCAAAGCCCCAAAGAAAAGACCATCCGCACCATGGTTCACAGCTGACCTAAGGGCGTCTCTAACCCTCCTACGAAGATTGGAAAAACGCTGGAGGAAATCACGTACCAGCAGTGACCAAGCAGCATACATCCAACTCCTACACACACATCGCAGGGCAGTCACAGACAAGATGAAACAACATCACACTGACACTCTGAAACGTTCATTAAACAAACCGCATGACCTCTTCAACCTGGTCAAATATCTCGCCAAAGAACCAACCCCGGAACGCACTGGATCTATACACCCACAGGATTACGCCGTATTTATGCAATCAAAATTATGCAAGACTGACAAGATGATGATACCAGACCCTCCTGATGACAAAGCACGCACAGCATATCTAACCTCTTTTACTACTCCGTCTAAGAGAACTATCGAAGACACCATTGCTACCCTAAATACCTCCACTTCATACTCAGATCCATGTCCAGCATTCTGGATAAAAGATCTACGTTCCGACCTTGCCCCAATCTTAGCTAAAATGATAGGATTATCATTCAGCACCGGGTCATTCCCATCTACGCTCAAACAGACCTCCGTTAGACCGCTGCTTAAAGACACCAAATTAGACCCTCAAAAGGTCGAGTCTTACAGACCCATATCCAGTATCCCGATGCTCGCCAAAATCGTTGAAAAAATAGTCTACAGGCAACTACAAGATCATGTGGACACTAACGCACCTCTAGATCCATCACAACACGGGTTCAGAGAGTCACACGGAGTGGAAACACTACTCACTACTCTTTTCAACACCATAATCTCAGGCATCGACAACTCACGTACAGGTTTCGCACTTATCTTTCTAGATATTGCGGCAGCCTTTGACTCAGTCCGCCACGAGATTCTCCTGATTCGACTAAGAGAGAAAGGCATTACCGATACAGCGCTTGAGTGGTGTAGGTCTTACCTATCTGGAAGATGGCAACATGTACGAACAAACGGGACCACATCCGAGCCATTCCTACAAAGTCAAGGAGTCCCTCAAGGATCCTCCCTATCGTCACTTATGTTTAACATTTATATCCAACCCATCTGTAATATCATTAGGTCCTTCAATGTGAGTTGCATGATTTACGCAGACGATGTCCTACTGTACCTGCCAATATCACTGGACTGCCCGGACCTCACCCCACTAACCAACTGCTTCAATGCAATATCAGAATGGCTCCTCTCCCAAAATCTGCGTATCCAACATAAGAAAACTGAGGTCCTGTTCATCTCTAGAAATCCAGAATTCACTCCACCTAACCAACTGGAAGTAGACAACGCCAAACTACAAGTAAAATCAGCCATACGGTATCTCGGAGTCACATTGGATCAGAACCTCAACATGAAGCAGCACATAGCAAAAATAGTAAGAGCAATCTACTTCAAAATCAGATCCCTCAGACACATACGCCCTCTACTTGAGATGAGCGACTTCCGTACCATCTACCAAGCCCTCATCATCCCTCATTTTGACTATGCAAACGCCATCCTACAAGGACTCCCCCAGACAACCTTACATCCCTTACAACTTGCCATGAACTGCGCTGCGCGAATCCTCTTTGGAGCACCAAGGAGAGAGCACATCACACCCCTCCTGATGCAGCTTCACTGGCTCCCCATCCAAGCCAGGATTAGCTTCAAGACCTTAGTGATGACATTCAAAGCTATCAACGGGTTATCCGCCTCTTCAATAAGTGACCTCATACAACCACCCACACCCAACAGGACAAGAAGAACCTCTACAGCCAACATGCTAGCAATACCAAAAGTGATGACAAGATGCGCCATATCAACTTCAAA
The DNA here is from genome assembly GCA_033557465.1 of Ichthyophis bannanicus. NCBI lineage: Eukaryota > Metazoa > Chordata > Amphibia > Gymnophiona > Ichthyophiidae > Ichthyophis > Ichthyophis bannanicus. Next base: position 1,374,746,193 of record CM066031.1, read on the forward strand.
CAGAGCCTTCAGTCTGAGTGCCCCAAGCCTCTGGAACTCCTTACCACCACACATCAGAGCTATCCCCAACTTGAGTCAGTTTAGGAAGGTCTTAAAACACTTCCTCTTCATTAAATACCTCACAGCCTCCCCCGAACCCCAGCCACCATGTATGAGCAACACACAATAACTCCATCTCTCATATATACAGTTACCTTGTTCAATGTTCCACATATGTAGATAGTTTCCCCTGTTATCCAAGTTACTGCTCCTGTTCATTGTAATGACCTGACGCTTGTTTATTGTCGGATATTGTTTGTTCTATGTAAACCGCGCTGATCGCAAATAGTGCGGTATATAAGAGATGTAAATAAATAAAATAAATAAATAAGTTCGGGTCGAGTGGATAACACCGTCATCACTTCTGCATATGCTCTCTCTTGCGGTATGTTCGTGTATAGGGCATTGACGTCTAACGTGACGAGCCATAAATCCGATGATTGCATGTTTCCAACCAAAAAAGTAAACCTGCCTGTCATGCTCCTTCATGCACCCTCCCTACCAGTCTGTCTTCTCTTTCACAGCTTGTCCTCTACACTGCTTTCTTCTTGCTTATCTTCGCCTGTTGCACTGCTTGTCTGTTCTGGGAGTGATGCACCCTCTACCATTCTCCATGCACTAGGGCTGTCATCTACCATTTTCCTCTCGTCAGTTCTCTTCTCCTCAAGTAAGGTACTTACTACTTGTCTCTCTTCTGGCTCCTCTCTCTCAATCCTCTGATCCCTCTATGTGTACTTCCTCCATCAAGCATAAATTCCAACTAGCCTATGACCTTCTTGAAGCTACCTCCTTGGACTTCCTCTGCCTAAATGAGACGTGGTTAGGCAAGCTTGGAGTCTGCTATTTTCATCAGTCATGCCAATTGTTCTTCTCCTCGGCCTTCAATGTTACCCGCCTTGACTCCTTTGTTTCCCCTACCTTGATAGGATTTTTACTGTTTGCTATCATATTTATATATTTTTATGATTTTAACTCTTATTATATGATTTTATGTTTTATTTATGTAAAATTTCAAGGTCATAGTACCCTGAAGAAGGCCATTGGCCGAAACATGTGTAGGGCGGATCTCGTATGAATAAAACTCTCAGTCCTTCCATTGGTGGTTCCTTTCTTACTGCTGTCTATGCTTCAGCTTCATTTCAGCCATGATTTCTGACAGTTTAGTGCCCTTATAAATAGGTGGCCTAGAGGATAATTTTATAACAGGGCACCTAAGTTAAGGCAATCAAAATATGTCTATTTTAAGCCTATTTTATAAAGACCAGTAGGCGTCTTCTTGTGTTTATAAAATATTAGCAATCAATGGCAGAGATCGTAGCTGAAGTTAAGGTGTAGACATTTACACCTGCTCTGAGAGCGCATACAGTTCTCAAGCACATGCGTAAATTAAGGTATTTTATAATCGGTGTGAGCACTTGCTAACTCCACCCATGCATTGCCCAGACCATGCCCCTGGTTGTACTTACCAACAAAGTATGCACCTTTTGTGACCATTAACATGCATAAGGGCATGGAGGAATAGCCTAGTGTTTAGAGCACTGGCTTAATAACCAAGCAATCAAGGTTCAATTCCCAGTAGTACTCCTTGTGGCCTTGGGCAAATCACTTAATCCTCCATCTACTTCCAATCACACTGCCAAAAAAACTCAGGAGTTGCTGGGTCAGCAGGAGTCAACATTGACTTGAAGGTGCACATTGCATTTTTGCAATATGCATAAACTGCCACGCTTGTGGGTTAATACCTTTGTAACTTTACCTTATGAGTGTACTTTTGGTGCTGTTTATTTCATTGTATTGTAATTAATTTCAGAGATTTTAGATTTTTCTATTTGATATTGTGTATTTGTACTTTACCTGTTTTGAAATAATAAGGGTAAAAGCAGGCAGCATGTTGTTCTATAACAAAATGACTCAACAGAATCTATGATCCAGAAACCTTCAGACGAGGGAATCATAGTTCATTCTGATATTTTAAATTCCCATTTTATGTTATGTAATTGAGATTATGATTTATAGATCTTTCTCCCATATTTAAGACATTACCTCTCTCTGTTAACATGTAAAGACAATGAAATGAGGTTCATGGGAGGAGGTAAAAATATAAAAAGAGACTTACACACTTATTCTGTGAAGAAGCCAAATTTGACTGGCAAAAGGTTAAATAGTGACTTGCTTGATATCAATAGAAGCCATTATTGCTTCTCTAGCAGGCCACAATTTGCTACTTCTGCACAAAAGGCCTCATCTATCAAGAATTTTCTGTCTTTGGTAAATGATGTTCAAAAAATGTAACTCATCTATGCTAGTGATTCACCGTTGGTTATTTCCAGTGATTCACCCCTTCCAGATTCTTTCCCAGTCATTTACATTCCATTCCCCTTGAACTTAAGAGATTGAGATTTCAGGAAATAGTTCTTGCAATATCTTTTGCAACTTTGAAGTACAAAGGAATATGTAGCTCTAGAAACAATCAATGAATAAAGCACACATAAAGGAGGTAATTGTAAAATGAGCCATGTAAAGTTACATGCCATCAATAAGTGTAAATTATATTTTCTATGACTTACATGCAATGTTCCCGCTAAGCTGTGCTGGGTCCACCACCAACATACCTGCTGGCGGGGGGAGGTGCAGAGCGATTGAACGCTCTGCACCTCCCCCTGCCGGCAGGAATGTTGGTGGCGGACCCGGCGCAGCTTAGCGGGAACATTGCTTACATGTATGGATGAGTAGTTATGTGTATACTTTGGGTGGGTATGTGTAATTTTGATCATGCATACTTTTGGTGATGGCGAATACAGGGATGGCATGCATTTATGTACATAAGTTTTAAAATACTGCAACTTACAAGTAAGTGCACATCCATAGTTTGTAAGCGTTTTGACATTACTTATGCTCCTATTTTATAAGGTAAAGGACATGCATATTTTATAAAATAGGCTTCAAATACACACGTGGCAAAGAGTGTTAACTGTGCGGGAGATTCAGAAATAACCCTTTACATGCCTGCTATGCTCTGCAAACGTTTATGATGGTTTCCTCATAATTTAACCATTTACATAGGAAGACCAGACAATTGCTCAGGCTGGCTGTGGAGAGTTAATTAGTTGAAAGATATGAGTGAAGTGAGTCTTGACAAGATTACTTAAAAAGAGGCTGTCTTTTCTGCCCTGCAGTTTGTTGAAATTGCAAGAGACAGGCCCCAGACACTTTCAGGAGGATGGAGATTTAGATATGTGCTCCTGCCCCTAGAAAATATAGGGTTCTAGAGACTTGTATGAGATGTAGTAACTCTAAGGGGTATGTTTACTAAACCGTCTTAATATTACCGGCGCTAGTTGCAGTGATAATGTGAAGAATGCCAGTGGGCGTTCCGGTCTTAAGGTAGCATTTCGGGTTATCGCGCGATAAAGTCCGTTATCACGTGATAGAGGATGCTGTGGCACGTTAATGCGCAGTAGGTTTAATTAGGTGCGCTGACCTGCAATCACAACAACAGAGGTGTAGCACACTGGTTAATACATTGACTGTTGATACAGTGGTCATGAGTTCGATCCCTCAGCGGGCTCAGTTAAAAGGCTGTCTGAGGCAATCCCTTTTCCTGCTTGTAACAGTCAGACACATCCCAACATTCTGCACTGCCAGCCAAAAAAGCCTCACCCCAGTGCCGCAACCTAATGCACCTTTTAGGGCGCACCATAAGGCACATCATAAACTACCACGTCATCCAAGGCAGGTCATAATGTGCCCCAGAGGGTGGCAGGAATGGATGGCACCCTCCAAGGCAGCATATAAGGCGCTCCATAAGCTGACCAACCTAAGGTGCCATGAAAGATGCCCCAGGGATGCTAAGGTGACACAGGTGATGGTGCCCAGGGGCACAAAGGTGCCCCAAGGTCACAAGCATGAAATGTATGGCTCAAACACAGATATAACTGTAACACTGCACAGAGCACCATGGAGAGGCAATGAACAAGTGATGGAAGGAAGTAGATGGCAGAGCTCATGGACCAGCCAAATCTGAGTGCAGCCCATGTGGCAGCAGGTAAAGTGGACAAACATATCGGGGGCAGCTGTAATGATGTACAGGGTGATGGTAATGTACAGTGCAACAATGACAGTGTGTGGCAGAGGATGGGGATATGTGTCCACCAGAGGAGGTAGAGGTGGCAGGATAAATGCAATGACAGGAGGACAGAGGAGAGCAGTGCCATGCAGAACAGACACAGGAGAGGCAAGCATGAAGAGCCGCAATGCAGAAAATTGTGCCAGTGCAGGACATGGGGTAGCAGCCTGCACAGTAGGGCAGGATGCCACAGAGCTTGCAGACACAGATAGACTGACAGAAGGATGTTTGGCAACAGTGATGAGGATATAATGTGCCAGCAGCACAGATCATCACAGATAGCGCTGTAACAGGAATGCAAAGTACGTGTGGACGAGAGGCATAAAATAATGAGAACAGAGAGGAATCGAAGCCATGACCAGTAGCACAAATGGCAATGCACAAACGGTAGGCTACAGCACCAACATGAGTGTCACAGCAAAGGTTGCATACAAGAACACTGGAGGGCACCACACCAAAACACAGCTGGCTGCCAGGATAGGGCAACCCCAACAGTCACGAAGATGCAATGCACATGCAGAACCAGTGTGTACAGCTCATATCACAATCAGTAATTGGGACGACAGACACATATAAACACATGCACACACACACAATGAAATGTTATGCAGTGGACATAGCATGCAAAAGAGCAAAGAAGCTAAACCCAATGGGCAGCAGGGGATTCTCTGTGGAGCAGGGCAAAATGTGGAACAGAACAGAAAACGAGCATGTGAGACATGAACCTACAAACAGACATGGACCACATCAGATCAACAACAGCAATGTCAATCCCCCCAACCGACGTGGACAGTACAAAGAGCTAATATGCGACAGATAGGCTGCATCGAGGTCATACTGTGGTGTAAGGTGAAGAGATGGAAGGGTGTGCGGAGAGGTGACAAGTCGTCAGGCAGCTCCTGGTCAGGTTAGCACCAAAAAAGGGCAAAGAGAAGGAACATGTGGGACTCAAACCTGCAACCTATGGTGCACCAACACATGTCCGCAACCACTACCCCAAACAACCACAGCAAGCCCAACCCAAATATGTCCCCTCAAAGGGAATGTCAGTATGGAAACACGTAGCACCCTGTGGTTAGACGGCTGCCACATAGCCAGCTGCCACTGTACAAGGATGTGAACACAGGTGGGCCATGTATATTACCAGAACATAACGAAAGACGTGTGTCAGTGTGGTCAAGCAGCAGCAGAGAGAAATGTGGGTCAAACACATAATTTTATTGTGGTCACCAGTAGTCATATCGTATATACCGCCTGTCATCATAACAAGGTGGTTGGTTTACAGTAAACAAACTTAAAACACATTGAGCATGCCAGCTACCCACATGTCACCCCAAAGTCACTGGCACGTCTACAGATGATGGGCAGGAGAGATAATGTGTTGTAGCTGCATGGTGTTCACTATGCAGTATCCCCCCACCCCCCACTTGTTGCTGCATGTCCCAGATGCCCTAGTCGCATGTAGACACTAGGCAGTGCATGATGAGGGATCAACACACATCAGTCATGAATTGTCCCCAAAAACATATCCGTCTGCCAATACAGGTGGCAAAAGCCTGAAAAAGCATAAGTAGCAACATGTAAGCAAGTATACACACAGATATTGATATATATGTCACAGCTGCCCCAGAATGCATGATATAGCAATGAAAGCGTCAACAATGGAACCCAAAAACAAAGACCAAATGCAAAATGAGGATAAGGTAGCAGGTACAAGAGGCACATGATCCCAGAGAAGACCAAAAAAGGAACCTCGCAGGCATGCAGAGATATCACCATGCAGCAGGTCCCCTGCAATGGGTGGTGTGGATACATGAACCATACACATAGATCACGGTACATGGGATGCACAAATGAAGGACAAAAACGGACAATCACACTGCCACACTGCAAATGTTATGGGCGAAAGTGAGTGGCGGAATGTCAGGGGACAAAGAGGACTGTGCAGACATGCAATGCTATGTTTGTAAATCAATGTACAGCAGCATGGCTGTACAGTAGCCAAACACAATGACCTGTTTATGGAGTGTTAAAGAAAGATCAAACATGGGCCAGTACCCCACACAGAAGCCACACGGCCACATGCCCTTGTGTACCAACATATGCAGTCACATGCACATGCACCGTGTAGGGTGAACCATGACACAGTGATGTCCCACATGCACTGTAACTCCCTTGGTGAGGGCAAATATCAATCCAAAATGTTGGGTGCCATTAAACTGGTGTGGTGGTAACAACTGTGTCATATCCAAGTGCAGGGTAGGCCGACATATACAAGAGTATGTATACAACGTTGCCCCGTGCCACACGCATGGTTGTATACCCCCGTGACCTCAACAGATGAGAATATCTTGCGGTGCATGTTACACACATGGCCAACACACACTAACAAAGTGTCAGACGGATGTAGAACATACAGCGACTATTCCAGTCCATGATGCACACATACGGACCAGTACACAGTGTCCACAGTGCAAAGGGCATCTGCAACCCCACACATCCCGTTAAGACTGTCCATGAATCACTGGGCATGCATAGTCAAGTGTGATATCTCAATGTGTCATGTGTGTCTTGCGCAATCAACATGACATCCAGCCAGATCACGGTAGCAACTGTGTGTTGGACAGGCCTGTTTTACGGAAAGTAGCAGTCCAACAGTAATGTTCATCATAGGCATGTGTCCCACTCGCAGAGGTCAAACATCCTATGGCACCATCTCCCAGGGATATTTGAATGGTGTTGTTGTGTCCTGCAACAGGTGGATGATGTCGCCCGCAGATGCACGTAAGTAGATGTGCTGTGTGTGTCCACTACCCTGTGTCAGAATAAGGACAAACACTGTCATGGTATGCTGGACGCAACAGCAGGGCACATTGCAGCCCGTCAAACATCAGTACTGACGTAATTAAAAGGCACACAGGCAAACATAACATGATCACAACACAGAACACTGTGCATGTTGTGGACATTTGGAAATGCAACCGCAGATGAGCGTGTCCCATGGATATGGTCATGTCCATGCCCAAGTAACACAGGCGTATCACAGCTGCACCCCATGTCCATTAGCGCTGGTGCACAGAGACCCAACAGGAAAGGTCCATGAAACAAACAGCAAAAAACAAACATATAAAGGCTGATGTTACACCCAAATGAGCCAAGGTGCTACCTACTGTGTGTCTGCAGCAAATGTCTGCTTGGGATCCTCACAGGCAGCCAAAGTCCACAACACATCTCAATAAAGACAGAAGATGTCATCAACATGTGTCGAATAACCATGTCCCCATGTCCAGCCGCCGTTGCTGCATGTCCAAATTATGGTGATATCTGGGATACATAAATGCTGTTGTGCAATGGTCTGTCAATTGTGATGGGGCCCGTGGTTAGAGCCCTTATTGCCCTGTATAGGCGGTTGCCTAGGGCCTATGAACAAGTAATTGCTCTGGCTTGTTAAATAAAAGAGTCTTTCAGAGCAACTTTTGAATGAAACTTAAAGTGGGTTTTATTCCCCGTCCCGCTCGGACTTGTCAAGAAAACAGAAACTTAAAGATGAATAGAGCAACAAATTAATGACAAACAAATAGTCCTTGTTTCCTGTACACAGTTCTCTTTGCATTCATTCACATAGCAAGGCTGCGTTTGTAACACATGCTGCATTCCATGGGAATGGGCTCCGGAAGATTGCTAGCGTCTTCCCATATCATATTCTCTTCAGCAGTGCCCAAACTCCCTGTGTCAGACTCCTCATACAAATGGCGCTCAGACACAGTGTCCTGTGATAAATCACTGTAATACTCAAAAGAGGCTCTTCTCCCTTCTGGACTATACCTCTCTGGCCTGTGGTGTCTTCTGCCTGGGCTGTCCTCCCAGAATAACAGTTCTGAACCACCTTGCTGCTTGTAGTTATATTCAGGACCACGCCCTTGGCACTTAGGGGTTTTAAACTTCTCCCTATAATCATATGGAGGATTCCTTCTCTCTGCAGGGACTGCCTTAATACTTGGCTCCCTATACCTTATGGCTTTTGCCTTCCAGGGTGGTTGTGCAGGAGTATAATGAGACTTAGTTTTACACCTACTTCTTAGGCTGCAGACGTGCTTGGAGTTCCCATCCCCCAACACTTTCCTCTCACAGTGACCTCTGCCTTGAGCTGGCACATACCGGTCTCTAGCGTAGTGGGATCCTCCTAGCTTCTCTTTCAGGTTATTTCTGGTAGCAGGTTTACTCTTGGAACAGCTTGCCTTGAACCTCTCTTCTCGAGAGCTGGAGTCAGACTCGCTTCCTGGTTCTCCGTGAGAAGAGTTTCCTCCCAGCAATCCCCTGGGGTTTCTGCTCAGCTGATGAGAGCCACACCTCCTGCTATTCTCTGCAACCCGACCTGCAGTCCTACTCTCTGTAGTTCCCTTTGGTGTTCGTGTTCTTGCTCCTCCTCTTGCCACTCCCAATCTACTCCACTGACTGGAACCTTGTCTTAAGTAATCCCTAGCTCTGCACGTGACCTGGGGATTTTCACTCAGGTGTTCCTGATGGGATTTTTGTTTGCTACGTAGCAAGAATTTCCCTTGCTCCGGTGAATCAGAGTGCCTAGTGCTGCTTTCTAAAGCTGACTCTGAGGTAAGTCTTTCTTTTACCTGAATTTGCATAGGCTGTGTACCCCTTGCTGCATCACACAATACACATGAGATAGGTCAACCCACAACCCACAACATGCACGCACACTGTGTACAAGGTTAACACCAGAAAGGTAGAGATAGCATACTCACCACCGCTCCACAGGTGTGCAGACCCCGCCCACCACATGATAATGCAAACTGAATGCACACTGTATCATAACAGAGCCACCCACAAACACACACACACACAGTATGAGAAGGTGAGTGTGCCACCAGTAACATACGGCCTGTATGTGCACAATTGGCGAATAGTGGAGATAAAGGCCTTGTAAATGCAATGATACACTGCTGTTGGCTGATGCTACCATGTCAGGGAAGGGTGTAAGGGCGGCCCACCACCAGAACATCTAGGACCTGTAGACACACGCAGCCCTGTTGGATGTGTTCCAGAAACAGTGCTGGAGAAGACAAACTGGGCACGAACACATATGGATATGTGTGGCCAACATCAACATATGGGGTACGTGGGAGCACGCTCAATAGGTCACTCACAACATATGTGCATTAGACAGACAACCTGTGACATGCTGCTCCTGACTGTCCACACAGACAAAGTACCTGTATGACCACGTACCCCAGTGTCCTACACGTTGAATGAGGTACTCACAGCTGCCACCGCACTACAGCACCAGGGACGTCACCAAGCATGTCCTGCAGAATGAGAAACACAAGGGAAACATACATATGTCATGTTGGAGCTGTGCCACAAACACACCAGCCTCATGTCCACATCTCTCATAACCCCCTAGATCCATCACAGTCTGGCAGTTCGTCATGACACTGTACCTAATTGTCCCCACCCCAACCCACCACTGACATGTTCCTGGCCATGTCCATGGGCCTGTAGCCTGTCCGTCCCCATTGTGACCTCTCTGCTGCCCTTGAGAAGGTTGACCACAATTGTCACCACGCTACGCTGTACGTGCTCGGCCCAAAGGTCCAGGTACAACCCTGCCTCCCCCATATGCCTCCCATAGCACCCTCAGTGTGTGTTTCCTGTGGGTCCACCTCCCCTGCTAAGCCGCTCCCAGATGCTATACGAAAGGAATATATGCAGGGGCTGCTACATTCCCCTGGCCCCATACCCAGTTCCCTGGTGCAGCAGGCACATCCCCTGGCTATCAGTAGCAGCTGTACGCTGATGTGTCCAAAACATATCTCACCACACATGAACTACGTTTGCCAAACCACACCCCGACCTCATCTTGTTCCCTGACATTGCTGGCTGCAGGTACCCCTGCTGCATGAAATGAGCATGGCCAAGACCGGACATATGGACATCGCCCCTAAACCCTCTCCAACCCTTACAGTGTCTGTGTATAGGTTGGATACATCTTCTGTCGACGTGGCCATCAAGGTAGCAGGTCTCTATCATCCCTCGCACCCCTTCCCCACACATACCCATCATGCAGCTAAGGCCTGCGGTGTCCCCCTAGATAACATCAACAAGATCCCTGCCATCACCCCAGAACACACAAATAAAGCCCTAATGCCCCCCTTCATCACCCACCATCCTGCTCACTGTAACCTACACCTTGCTGGTCTGCCTCTACATCATCTCTGTCCGCCGCAATGTATGTAACATTGTGCTGCATGGCTAATCTACCGACAGCCTCAGTATGACAATAACACTCCATCTGTCACGACACCTTACAGGCCCCAGACGAGGTCAAGACACACCTGCTGATCTGTACATGTAATTACACTGTGGTTGCCATGTACCTTGACACGAATATCCCAAGTACTACAAATACTACTACTACTACTGAGCATGTAAACAGTGCTAACACCTGTATGCATCACCATTCTGAAACATGTTACACACAGTCTCTGCTCATCAGAGCATACAATCCAATCAATCCCCTCATATCCCCCAAATGTCATCCCCACACGTCAAGCCAACTGGGCTTATCAATGGGCTGCCCCCTCACTGTTAATGCGGGACCAAATACCTGTCACCTAGCAGCACCCAACACCTGGAACTAACTACGGGTGGCTGTAGGGCAGCCACCCTCACCAACCATCTCAAAACCCTGTGTGACAGCCTACCACATCACCTAAGCCTAATAATCCTGACTACATTAATCACCTCCACCCGCTGTTGTCCCCTGCTCACACCTTCTGTGTTAGCGGTTGGACCACATTGTAAGCTCAGATGGCTAGGCATTGTCAGCAATGTCAGTGCAGTGCCACGTATGCCAGGTAGTGCGATACCAACGCTCAGTAGTAGTAGTAGTACATATATCTATCCAAATGTTTTTTCCAAAACATCCTGTACTCACATGAAAATAGCTCCTCAATCAGCTGATGCCTGAGTGCTGTGCTCTCATCTGTGTCACAATGGGCACGTACAGGAGGGCACATTGGGTCGTCTTCCAGATCCTCATTAATTTTGACATCGATATTGTGCCTGAGAGCAATGTTGTGCAGAATGCAACAGGCAATAATGATCTCTGCCACTGTCACGGGTTGGTATTGTAAGGCCCCACCGTTCCTATCCAGACACCTGAAGCGACTTTTCAAAACGTCAAAGGTGTGCTCGATGATGGAGCAACTGGAGGCATGGGCCTCATTGTACCTCATCTCTGCATGTGTCCGTGGTAGATGCACAGGGGTTAGCAGCCAGGGCTGACACCCATATCCGTGTCACCTGCATAAAGAAATGTTGAACGTTAAACCAGTAGCTGATGTCCACACACATGCACACATGAATGTACTTACAAACCCACAGCACCTACAGGTAAGACAGAAACATAGGGGAACACATGATGGGACACAACAACTATGCGCCAGTGTCTGGAGGTGTGAGATACAGAGCACGGGGGAGATACAGAGCACACATCATTATCCTGAACCACAGCAGACACATGGGCAGTGTCAGACGGGTGCCTGGGTGAGAATGTTCACAGTCTTGGCAAAGGCATATATCACTATGATTTGCAAGGGATTGTGGGAAATGCAGTCCATTCACACCAGACACAGCCTCTCACAATAATTAGTTGTGCTTGAGTGTAAAGCCAATAAGATATTTATTTATGGGGTTATTTCTCCCAACACAGATATGCTTGGTAGCACATAAAACAGGATACTTGCTTTCAGTGTTAAACTTAGAAAAACAAAATCAGGAAAACAACAGCTGAACTTGTCAGGCAATCAAAGCAAAAGAATAAAGACCTGGTTGGTAACAAACTGGTCTTTTCTCTAGGCTCTAGCTAATATTTTCTTAGCAGTGCTCTAATCAACAAACAAAACCCACAAAGTAGGGAAAAACTGTTCTTTTCAGGTTAACTTCTTATATCTTCACACATAGACTCAGAAGTGATTTCCTCAGAGCTCACAAGCAATTAGGTAAGGCTCAATTGCTAGCAGTTACCCAGCTGAAACCCCTTAGCTGGCTTGCTTTCTACTGCGTGGCTCAAATCTTACTCAGGAGCTTTTCTGAGTAGATTAAAGAACAAGTTTGTATTTCTTTGTGATGGTTGTTGTACTTTGTAACAGTAAATTACCAAAGGAGTTTAGACAGAGAGCAATCCATGTATTCACAGCCTGTATCTACCACCGCTCCCCCTTCTTCAACAATCATGGGTTCAAAATCATGGATTGGCACAGAGGAATTTCTCAATGGAGCACTTTCAGGAGAACACTTGTTTCCCTGCTGTCTTTCAAGGGTATAGCTAGGGCATAGATCAGTGTTCATACCTGAGCTTCTATTGCTGTGAGAGTTCTTCTCTAAATAGCCTGGCCAGTATGTAGTCCAGTTCTTATGTCCAGCCTTCCAATCCAGATCCCTGGACACTGGATCTCTCTTCACATACCTTCTGGCACGGGTCTTAGGGTCCCTTCCACGTGCAGCCGTCTCCCTCACAGGTACCGTCTGGAGATTCCTAGCTCTGCAGCACCATTCCTCTGGCTTTCCCCAGTCCAATGGTGTAAGCTTGCCTTTTGAATGTCTCCCAGTATACGTACTGCTCTGGACTCCTTTAGACCTCCCAAATGCTTTTCTCTTCTTTCTTCCAAAGGGTTTCTTGCCCTCTCTGTCCGTCCGCTCTGGCTTCTGCTTCTGATGATCCTCCAGATGATGAAGCTGTCCAAGATGAATCTGAGGATGAGGATCTCCCAGATGAAACTGAGGATGTCCAAGATCAAGATGAGGATATCCAAGCTGATTCTGAGGATCTCCCAGATGAAACTGAGGATAATTCTCTGTAGAATAAACTCTACCTTTATTCTGCTTAGATGAGTGCTCCACCCTAGCACAGCGCAGCTGTGCTGAATCAGGCCCTGCCCTTTGAGATGAGTGCTTGGGGATTACCTCATAGCCTTCCTTATTGAACACACGTTTCCCCACTTCAGCTCCTCTAATGGCTGTTGGAAACCTGGTGCATTCTGGGACTGGTAGTCTTTTATGGAAAAATTCTGTTTTCTTATTTCTACCAGAACTGAGAGGTTGCTTGTTCAGAGTCACTTCACATTTACTATAGCTCCTTCCTGAGCTATGATAAGCTTCATTATCACAGCAGACACCAGAGGCCGAAATGTAGTAGCGCCAGCCACGAACACCTCAGAGACACACATGCAATGCACCTTGGACAAGGGCAGAGATGCACACATGTGCAAGCATGTGACGGTCATGCTATTCACCACACACAGATGGCGCGACGGGAACAGTTACCCCACCGTGGCAGACTGGATGGCACAGACAACACCACACTGTTGATAAACATGAAGCATACATGTGTGTCGTACCATGCCAACCTAAACACACAATGTCAAATGTTGTAAAATGTCAAATGTCAGTGTGCCACCAACACACAGCACCGCAGCACAGAGGACCTGGGGTCATCCCCCCCCGCGTCAGCTCCCACACACACAAATGACACACACACACACAATTCGGGACACACGTCAAAGACAGACATATGTTCAGACGGATAGCAGGGGTATATGATGTGCATTTCAGAGATGACAAATACCCACCCAGCAGTATATAGTCCTCAAATTGACCAGTCTCAAATTGTCTGTACGGTGCCGAGTGACGCAGGATATAGGAGTCATGGATGGACCCTGCAAACTGCGGGACCACATTCAGAATACCCATACCTGCATCACATACAACCTGAACATTCAGGGAGTGGTAGTGTTTGCAGTTGCGGAACACTGCCTTCCTGTCTCTGGGTGGGACCAGGGCAACATGCGTGCAATCAATAGCTCCCATCACGTGTGGTAACCCGGCAATTGCCGCAAAAGCCTGGTTCAGGGTCCCCCACTGTTGCCTAGTGTTGGGAAATGCAATGTGATTCCCAACCAAGCTGATCATGGCATGCAGTACTTGGTGGATACAGCGTGAGAAGGTGGGGTGGGTCATGCCAACCACTGTGGCCACAGATGACTGGAAACAGCCAGAGGCAAAGAAATGTAGGGCACCAAGGAGCTTGACCAAACCCGGTATGGCATGTGACCGACCAGTGAGGGGCTCGAGGTCAGGTCTTAGATCCTCATAGAGCTCCCTAATAGCCCCTGTGCTCAGGCGATAGAGGGAGATGACCTGGTCCTCACGCATGTCCTGGAGCTGGGCCCTGGGCCTGTAGAGGTGAGGCTGGCGAGCCTGCAACTCGGCATGCCTCATGCACCGTGCTGGCACAGCCCCTGCCTGGCCTGCCTGCACAGCTGCAGGTCGGTGTTATAGCGGGCCTGCACCCCTGCCCTATGCCCCAGCCCCATGGACACCATCTCCCTCATCAGGCAACCGCAAGCCCTGTACATCCCCCAGTGTACATGAGACAACGACAAAGGCCGCCATAGCGGACACTATTAACCCAAGCCCCCTCACCTCCCCACCGCATGCTAACCCTGCCACTCACCTCCCCCACCACTCACCAACCCAGCCACACACCACACCCACCACCCACCAACCCTGCCACACACCACACACCAACCGTGCCAGCCACCTCCCCCACCACACACCAACCCTGCCACCTATTTCACCCACCACTCACCAACCGTGTCACCTACCTCCCACAGCACTCAACAACCCAGCCACACACCTCCACCAGCACTCACCAAGGCACTGCTTGTCTCCCCCACCACTCGCCAACCCAGCCACCTTCCTCCCCCACCACGCACCAAACCTGCCACTCTCCATGCTTAACCTGCCTCTGACCCTCCGTTCGCTTCACCACCAATAACGCCCGCCTTCAACCTCGCCTGCCTTCAACCTCACTCGCCTGCACTAACCCCTCAGCATGTACCAGGTATGCACATTAAAATATGGATCTTTGGACGTCTGCGCATGTGTGCGCGCATTGCGCATGTGCATAGGTGATGCGTAGGGTGCGTACGCGGAACCGTGCACTGCACTTGTGCAAGACACGTATGTATCTGTGCGTGTGCGGCAGCTGGTTCCGCATCCATCCCATAGGTGCCAGGGGTTAGTAGAACCATGCGCCACACATGTGCAAGACGTGTACGTGTCTGCACATGTGCTGTGCCAGAATACGCGCAAGCCGTAAAAAAGCCATAACGGATGGTATCGTGTGAACTGACGCCACATATGTGTATGCCCCCATGTGCGGCGCACGGTACTGCGCCCTTTCCACAGGCAACAGAGGTCAGCAGAAACAGCCGCCGCACATGCGCAGACAGGTACATGTCTTGCGCATGTGTAGCGCATGGTTCCGCTGACCCCTGGCACCTATGGGATGGGCATGGAACCAGTCACTGCACACATGCAGACATGTACATGTCTTGTGCATGTGCGGCGCACGGTTGCGCATACGCACCCTATGCATCGCCTATGCACATGCGCAATGCGTGCACACACTCACAGATGTCCAAAGATCCATATATTAACGTGCACACCTGGTACACACTGAGGGGTTAGTGCAGGTGAGCGAGGTTGACGGCGAGCGTTATTGGTGGTGAAGCGAACGGAGGGTCAGAGGCAGGTTAGGCGTGGTAGTGGCAGGGCTGGTGAGCGGTGGAGGAGGTAGGTGGCAGGTCTGGTGAGCGGTGGGGGAGGTAGGTGGCTGGGTTGGTGAGTGGTGGGAGAGGAGGGTGGCAAGGCTGGCCGGCAGTGGTGGTGGTGAGTGGCTGGGTTGGTGCGTGGTGGGGGTGACAGGAGGCAGGGCTGGTGAGTGGCTACGGTGGTGAGGGCTGGTGAAGGCGATGGGGGAGGGTTCTAGGGCCACAGGAGGTCAGACAGGTCCGGGATGCAGAGGGAGGACAGGGAGAGCAGGGACATGCTGCGGCTGGACATGATAGGTGGGGTGTCTGGGGAAACACCAGGGCTGCAGTCTCCAGAGACAGGAGGGATGGGTCATCCGGAGTCTGAGGTTGCCGGCCCATCGGGTATGTCGGACCCCACCCAGGAGCAGCCTGAGGGGCACAGCACAGGCAAGCGTAGGCGGACGCCTGTGCTGGATGGGGAGAGGAAGAGGGCCATAAGATTCAGCCAGCAGGAAAACCACAACCTGCTGACAAGTGTCCTCGATCACTATGAGGAACCGTATGGGCGCATGAGCTCACGCACAACTGTCAGTGTAAGGACCCAGGTGTGGGAGGAGGTGCAGGGGGCCATGGCACAGGCAGGGGGGGGGCCACCAAGGGACCTTGACAGCCTCTGTAAGAGGTTCAATGATATCAGGCGGGGGTCCGTGCAGACCTGACTGCAGAACGCCGACATGCTAACGGCACTGGCAGGGGCGGCCCCTTCATCCCAAGCCTCATGCCCCTGGAGCAGCAGCTTGCTGAGCGCCTAGGCCCCATCTACATCCATGACCTCTCCCCGACGCTGGACACGGTTGACCCACAGGCAGGTATGTCAGAGACATGCTGCACACATACAGCTATCTACCACGCACACGCAGGGCATGTCATGGGGTGGTGCGGGCCCATGTCCTGGGAGCAGGTGTGGCCGAACCTAGGAAAACAGACACCAGAGTCCGCATTCCCCATTAGTGTTTGTTCGTGGAAAATATAGGGGATAGAATCAAACCCCCTTCCCAACATCTTCCAGATATCTGTCTGACAAAATGAGCTCTTTCCTCATACCCATTCATGCCTTGGACAGATGTAGGCATGGATATAGCTCAGGATGTCCTGGACATATCTGATTTATGGTGAGGACATCCAGGGTCTGGGAGTGCCCCACACATGCTTACTCCATGCTCCCAGTCAGTTAGTTTTGTGCATACAATGTATGATGGAGGAGGAGACGGGGGTAACAAGGGAGCAAGCAGACGTGTTCCTGTCCCTAGGGTTGACCAAATGAGAGGGACAGAGGAAAGCAAGAAGTGCATAAACAAATATGTGTCTACTGTGGGGGGCCCTAGCCTAGGCCATGGCTTATAGGCATAGGAGTGCCACTGTTTAGTCTTTGAATAAAGAATTATTTGTCCTCATCCAGAGCTTGGCTGCTGGGACTTGTAGTTGTGCTACCACTTAAAAAACAGTAGTATTGAGAACCGAGGGTTTTTTCAAAAGACTCACAGGAATTTATTTCCTTCTTTTCAAAAAGCATATAGCTCAAACAAAACAACAGGATTCTTCTCCAAAACAAAATGATCCTCAGGAAAATCACACAAAACCCAACAGTGAAATTGCTTTAGCTGGCTTTCACAACATACGTAGCTGTCTCCCAAACATACAGCAATAAACACAGATTCTTTTCTTCAAATCAAAGTAATTGTATTTTCTTCCTTCAATAGGGTACTTAGCAATTCAGGCTAGAATCATTCTCCCTGTCTTACTCACTGCTTTTGGTGATTTTCAGGTTACAGACTTTTTCCTTTATCCAGCAGCTTCTATTCTGCCTTTTTACACCAAGAACAGTCCATTAATAAATCCTCTGAGTCAGAATCAGGTTCAACAGATTCTACCTGCATTTCCTCCGGATTTTCAACCGGTATGTCTGGCTCTAAGCCTTCATGCAATGCTTCTTGCTTGAAACTCTCTAAGAGCTCCTGAATTCTCCTCCACTGGGGCTTCTTACTAGGAAAAGGATTTCCACCTGGAGCGAGAAGTTTCTTTTCCTGACTCAAATGCCAGAGTGCCTCTAACTGGCTTAGGTCACTCTTAGGTATATTTTTATCCACCCACCTTCTGGGAACTGGAATCTTTTTAACTGGTCCACGTACTGGAGGAACTGCACTTTGCCCCTTGTCTGTAATTCTTTCAGTTACAGCTCTCCTGGCTTCAGAATCAATTGCAGTTTCCCTGCAAGCCTGGCTCTCTTTCTGGGTGCTGCTTTCACCTCTGAAATCCCCCTGGAAATCTCCACTGTTCTCCTCTTTGGTGAGTTCTCTGGGTCTTTCCCTGGTGCTTCTCCCTCCATGGAAGTCTGCAGTGCTCTCTCTAGTCAGCTCCCTCGTGTGCTGCTCTCTCCCCGAGTACTGCTCTCTCGTGGAATCCTCTCTCTCCAGCCGGTGCTACTCTCACGTGTTTCTCTGGGTTTATAAGGCTGCCTTTTGCCTAACCTGCACTGTCCCTTACCCAGGTGTCTCTCATTATCCTCCAAGCCTGCCCTTAGATCGCAGAGCTTCGGTGTGGCTTAGCTTCAGCAAGTGCGTGTTTTTTTCCTCTGCCTGCACCCTGAAAGCTACAGATATCCTGCCTGTCTCCTTCCTTAAAGGTAGATCTATAATTTTCCTCTGTTTGCATGGGCTCAGCCATGCTCTCCTCATCACACTACCTAAATACGTCCTTATTTCTACGTAAATATGTCTATGTAATATGTGCTCTACGTCTGTGTCTGTGACAACCCCATATCTACTGTGTACCTTGTTCCACCCCCCCCCCCAGGTAACATCCAGGCCATTGAGGCAGCCGAGGAGGACAATGGCAGTGAGCCTGAGCCAGTGGAGGTCGACGAGGCGCCGCATGCAGAGGCTGCCATCAGCGACGCCCCAGACACCCCATGGGCCGTTGTGCTGCCTGAGGAGGTGGCCACCCAGAAGGATGACGGGTAACCCCAGCGGAGTGGGTACACAGGCACCACAGTGGCTGGCAAGGGGCCCAAGGATGTGGGGGTGAACCCCACATTGCCACCACCAAGTCCGTCCCCTGCAACAACAGGCACAATGCATGTCGTCCTCCAGGAGCTGTGGGC
The DNA here is from genome assembly GCA_033557465.1 of Ichthyophis bannanicus. Taxonomy (NCBI): domain Eukaryota; kingdom Metazoa; phylum Chordata; class Amphibia; order Gymnophiona; family Ichthyophiidae; genus Ichthyophis; species Ichthyophis bannanicus. The sequence continues at coordinate 1,374,765,133 of CM066031.1, forward strand.
ACATATGGCATTGGCACACAGGGATGCCACAGGTAGGCAACTGGCAGGATGGTTGCATGTGCTGGTATGGCACACCAACCCCTAGACACAGCGGTGGGGCCACACACATGCATGATGGCAGTGGGCCTCCACACATACATATGCCCCCCTAGCCATGTCTGGGGTGGTTGGTGTGGCTCAGTGGGGAATGGGCAGGTCATATATGTTGGGGTCTAGGCAACAGATGTCTCACAGGTCACCTTGTTCCCCTCCCACAGGCACTCGCCAGGCACTGATTGCTATACGGGCCGAGATGCGTGGCCAGCAGCAGGTCCAGCGTGCCCAATGCCAGGCATTGTGGGCCCACATGCAGGCGGTGTGTGGGTTCCGCAGGGATGTCAGGAAGCACAGCCTGGAGAACCGGCAGCTGCGAGGGACTGCTGTGGATATCGCAGCTGGCATAGGCCGGGTGGCGGATGCATGCGAGGCCATGGCGGGACATATCCTGTGGCCTGCAGTGGCGCCAGAGGTGACAGAAGCATCAGCATCAGCAGCAAGGGGAGTTGGGGGGTCATGGGAGGGGGCAGGGGCGTGGACGTGGGTGGTCACGCAGGCCGTAGGTGTGTGACTGTAAGTGGGACTGACCTCGACATTAAATGGCACATTACCTTTGTTCACCAATGTGCACGTGTCCTTTTTTCTTTGTCGGGGGTTCCCTAAGTGGGCTGTTCCAATTGGAGCTACCATGGTCACATGTGCCCTACAGCACCATGCCATGTCTTAACAGCCATACATATGCCTGGGGTTACAACCTCCCTCCCCCTGCCACCTGCTATATATGTCTGCTGGTTCACCAACATTGTGGGGCATATCTCCCCTCTGTCCCCGCGTATCATCCACATCAGGCCATCTACAGGGTCACCGTGGCATACTAACCGCAAATGCTTGGCGGACAGACACGACGTACAGATATACCTAGCTGCTATCAGAGGTTTACCCCCCTCCAGCGCTTGTAGTGCGCTGCTGCTCCTTCACCCCACCAGACCCCATCATGGTGAAACCCACCAACTGAAACACTGTCGGACACATGGATCCCCGCATACATCACAACTACGCTGCATCATGTGTACCACATCCGCACCTCCTCACCATCCTGTCATGTGCTGCATCCCTGCTACAGACTGACTATCCATAACAACATGCATGTGACCATGTCTGTTGGACGGTGCAGCACATGGTTACATCACGATTTCATCGGGGGATACATCTGTCAGCGCACATTGTGCTCCACACAGCCTGTTGTGGGGCAGGGGTAATATATTTTGCACAAATACACACCGGGACATGCACATAGGTGTCTCCCTCACCGCTACAGCATGCATGTACAAAGGACACATGACCATTGCAAGATTTGACTGCCTACACAATGTTTTAATCCAAATATGTGTTGGTAGGTGCCATACAAATGTTAAAACATTCAACACAACAACACCCTCCCACAGGTGGGTCAACAGTAAAACTGGTTCACAATTTTGCGTTAGCACAGCATGGACATCCGTCTCACACGTTAGTGGGGATACATTTGGGGAGACCTTTGCCATGTGTGCATCCACTGCACTACTTTGCAGACACTGGGAGATGGCCACAGCTATATATGTGGATCACACACCTGGGGGCCCGCTGTGGGGGTATGGCTGGGGATGTGCCGTGAACATGCCATGATAATGCTGGCGGTGCATCACCTCAGCCATACCCTCAACAGCAGATGTCAGCTGCCTGATGGCATGGCCATGGTCGGTCAGGGTCTGCCTAACGGTGCCCATCGCTACACACAGGAGACCCACACATTTGCCACCACAGCCACACCATGTGGCTGTGGTCTGGGTGGTGGCATCTGTGTGGGCCCTGTGTGTGGTAATGTGTGGGGGTCCCACACCCGGCCTGACACCTTGGCCATGCACATGGGGCAGGTGGCAGGTGGCAGGGGCCCACAGTGCCCTGTGGTGACCTGCGTCCACCCTTGCACACAGGCTCCCCCTCCCCACCCTCCATGTCTCCCCCACCCTCCACACCCTGGCTGGTCCCCTCACTCTCCCTGCTACCCTCCCCCTCCTTTCCCTCCCACTCCACCTCCCAAGCACCCTCCACCATCCCCTCTTCCCACCCCTCCCCACCCTCCATATATTCCTCCCCCACAGCCATGGCGTTCTCTGCCGCTGCAGCTGCATCCACCACCTCTGTGCCTCCAGTGGTTGCGGGGGGGGGGGCTGCCACTAGGTGGTGTGGGCACAGAGGTCCCCTCCCCAGCATCTGCAGCCTCTGTGGAGAAGGCAGAAATGAACAGGGCGTCATGTGTTTGTTATGGCACAGACACATTGTATGTGTCATCACAGGCTGGCATGCCACTGGGACATGGTGTGGCGCACTACATAGGCTGGGACACTCACTGTCATCCCCGGCCATTGCCTCCCACTGCATGTGGCAGAGATATCCAGGGCAGTGTAGCTGCATCTCACTGCCCTTCTTCCGTAGGTCCTCTACCTGGGGGGATAAGCAATGTTTGCAACCAATAGGGCCCTGTATCCCTGCCCATTGCGAGCCACATGGCACACATGTCTGCGTGCAATGGGGGCCGCTCCTGCTATGGGCAGAGGGTCCCATACTAGCTGTTGGCAGCACCGCCTGCATGTGTGGGCATGAGGCTGGACATGTGTGGTGTGATACCTATGTGCCCTGTGTGCCGCCTCACAGCAACCCCATGCCATGTACCTGCCATCTCCTGGCATGACATGAGAGCAACATGGTATGTGGGGTGTTGCATTTCAGGTCTACAGGGAGTGTGTCTTCATACCCTCAGTGCAGTCCAGCACTCACTTCGGTGTTTGGCAGCCTGTACCACATCAACAGGAGCCATCACCATGACGCCTGGATGCTCTGGGGGTGTGGGGGAGCTGGGTACCTGCAACAACAGCAACCACCATACCACCAGGATGTAGACTAGACCTGTGTCAGCTGGTCTGATGCCTCCTGGGGTTAGGGATGAGCTGGAAACCTGCAACAACAGCAAACACTATAGCACCAGGATGTAGAATAGACCTGTGTAGTCTGGTATGATGTCTCCTGGGGTTAGAGAAGAGCTGGGAACCTACAACAACAGCAACCACCATAACACCAGGATGTAGAATAGACCTGTGTCAGTTGGTCACGACACTAGTGTGCCTGGGGCCTCTCCCCGCCCACTCTCTGCCTATTGACCCCTTCTCTCCGCCCCTGGGGAGCCTTACTCCACCCTCGGAGCACCTTACTGCCGCAGCAGACGTTATCGCGCGATACGTGATGTTATCGCACGGTAATGCACCATTATCGTACGATAACATCACGTATCGCATGATAATCTCGCAGCTGTGACATTAGCGCCGTTTAGTAAACATACCCCTAAATGAAATAGTGTGTACTGAGTTCTCAGGTGTAATGTACTGTGTTCAGAATAAAAGAAGACAGAAAAATATTTGAACCAAATATTTTCTTTTACTCTCATGAAGAAGAAACAACTCACAAAGAAAAAACAATACATATATTTACCAAAGCAAACTAAAGACAGAATCATTAAATAGCAATATCTGACTTCCGGTGACATGGTGGGCTGAGTGGGACGTCTCCTGCTTAGCTCCGGAGCCCGCACTCTCCCCTCGGTTATCTACCCTGGTTACCGACGCCTATTAATTATCCAGAAGCGAGGGGGAGTTGAAACTAAGCTGCGGGGAACCAGCTTTGTGCCTACCGAGCTGTTTGTGCGTTTATGGCCACAAAAACTCCCCGCCAAGAGCGGCCCCGCGGAAGTGAAGCTAAAATGGCCGACGGAGCAGCTGAAGGGCAAGTGGTGTTGACAGCGCCGACGATGATTGCGGAGGTCTCGAAGGCGGTGGTGGAAGCCCTGGAGGGGCGCCTGGGCGGCTTAGCCTCACGAATCACCGCAGTAGCCCAAGCGGTAACTGATTTTACAAGCCGGGTAGAGCTGGTGGAGCACCGTGTGGGGACCCTTGAGGACACGTGCGCGCAGAATGTGGCCCGTCTTACGAAGCTGGAGGAGGCCCTGGTGAGACACGAGGAGAAGATGGAGGACCTCGAAAACAGGAGCCGGCGCAATAATCTCCGCTTTATCGGTATTGAAGAGTCGGTGCAGGAGAAAGATCTCAGGCACTACTTAGAAAGCTGGCTGCCTAACAACCTACCCCTGGCAGCGGAGATGGGCGCCATAGTCTTGGAAAGAGCGCACCGACTGGGGCCCTAAAAGCCGACCGACAATCGACCCAGGGCAGTGATTGCGCGTTTTCTAAATGCCTTTCAGAAGGAAGGCGTCCTGCGAGCGTCACGACAGCAACGACGATCGGGAGGTGAGGCAGGCAAGCTCCTGATATTTCAGGACTACTCTGCTGGGGTCTCTCAGTGACGGCGTGCATTTAAGGAAGTCTGTGGTAAGCTGATTGAACGAGGTCTGAGATTCACCATGGCCTACCCGGCTACTCTGCGAGTGGACTGTGAGGGTGGTCGACGGACTTTCCTAACACCGGAGGCCGCGATGGCCTACTGCAACAGCCTGGGCTGATCGGAAAGGATTAATTTTATTTTATTTTATTTTTTATTTATTTATTTTAGACAGTTTTTGTATACCGCCTTATCCTTCAATCAAAGCGGTCACAACACAATTGGGGGATACATTTAACACGCAGGGATATGAGACACATACACTAATACTTACAGGGAACATGGGCAATGGAGGGTTAAGTGGCTTGCCCAAGACCACATGCAATGGAGGACTCACATGGCGGATTCCTCGCTGTTTCCGCCCCTACACTATGCCCTTCGTTTTTCTGAGACTTTGGGACTTTGCTCTTGTTTTCGGAGTGAAGGTGGGGACTGGATGCTGGATGTGCACAGATCCCCACTCTACCGTGCATAAATTTACTTTTTGCCTTTCTTTTTGGTTTCACTGATTTTCCTTTTTTACCTTTTATTTTATTTTATTTTAGTGGTTCTTCATTCCTTATTTTGTTACTATTTCTTTAATTAATTTATTTCCCTTTAACTCAATGGGTTCTATTTTACTCTCCCCTCGTTAATTTTCTTCCCCCGTTTTGGGACGTGGATTGCAGTATTGGCGGGGGCTTTCTCGCCATTGTTTTCATTATCTATCTTTTTGTACTTATCTTTCTCCCCATTCTTCTTTGTTAATTTTTCATTTATTTTCTCTGCTTTTACTCCATTTTGCCTTTTTTGTGATTCATGATTGTTACATTATGGTTGCTTTCTTGTTGGTATGATGCTTTTGCTCTTTGCTGTTTCCTTTGCTGCACTGTGTTGGCACTTGGGGTGGGAGCAGGGGGGCGATTCTTTCTCTCTTTTTCTTTGAAGTGGTACGTGCCTGCCTGCTACTGGGGTATTCTGGGTGCCCCGATGGGCATTGATGGCCATTGCTGCTCGGGGGGAGATGCTCGCAGAGGCCTGGTGTGATGGTGTCTGGTGGCCGGCTTCTGTGCCTATCTCCCCTGATGAGCGATGACCATACGAGACAGACAGGGTGTTTACCGACTAGAGCCCTTGGCTCATTTTGACGGGAGTCTATCCCTGCCCGCTATGAGGCGGGCTGCCTGGGCCATTTATACTAGTGGTCACATGACTAACTTTTGGGGGTCGAGTGCGGCGCAGGTTTGGCCTGTTTCGGATGCTGGCGCTGATGTTTTAGGGGGGAGGGGGGCTGGACGGGCCCTTGCATAAGTCTGCATAAGTCGGTATGCGCTGAGTCATGGGTGGTCAGTTTATGGGGAGGGAAGCAGTGGCCTGAACGATGCTCTGCCACTTCCCGTGCCCTGAAACATTTTTTGGCCCCTTCTGGTCTCCTGACCCTGTATTGGGTTTCAGTTACTGTTCCCTCTGGGATGTGCGTGTGTGCACGCGTATACACCTCGCCGAGTGAGCGCACATTCTTTACAACCGAGGGCACAAAATTACGGTTCTGATTTTGATAGGAAGCAACATAGGCGTCTTCAAATTGAAAGTTGTTGTGTATTTACAGTTTTTACAAGTTCTCCAATATTTCTAGTGCAAGCAATGTGGTGTACATCCTGTTATTCTGACGTGTAGTCAAATTTTGAAATGTATAACTCTGAGCGTCGTTATGTGGCGCACTAAATTTAATTTTCCTTCAGGGGTTGCACAGCTGATATTTTGTGCGCGCACAGCCTGCAGGAAATTGGAGGGAGCATTGGTCCCCGTAATGGGCAGCGGCGGGGCCGTGGCAGGTCTGCGGGGTGATCGTGGCAGGTTGGCTGCGTGTGGGTGGGTTTTGCCCTATTTGTGGGAGGGGGGGAGGGGGGCTCTACATGCATTGGAGGTCATGGTGGGACCAGCGGAAGAGGTGGGCTGGTGGTGGCAGTTGTTTAGGGGGGCGGGGGGAGGGGGAGCTATGGAGGAGTCAGTGAACGGGGTGGGGTGGGTGAGGGGGGAAGGGGGGGAGGAGGGGGGAGGGATGGGGGGGTAGGGCTAATGCGGGAGGGGGGAAGGGACTGTATTGGATATCTCGGGACTGTTAGGGTTGCTTGATGACTGTCTGCGGGAATGTATGCGATGGTGGCTATTCTGGGTGCTGTCAGTGTGGCTGTTGGGAGGGACCCTAGGCTGGGGGGGTCTTCCCTTTTCTGGTTATAATGGTTTGTACTGTCTGCTGACCTCTTGTGTAAGGAGCAATGATTGCTGGCCTTAAGTTGGCTTCCTGGAATGTTTGTGGTCTCGGCTCCCCGATAAAACGATATAAAATTCTCCAGCAGTTGCGCTGCCATCGGATAGGGGTGGCCATGCTCCAGGAGACCCACCAGTCTGATGCTGAGCACGCGAAGCTTTGTAAAGGCCCTGTCAGTAAGGTCTACGGGTCCCCGGCGGTGGGGAAGAAACGGGGGGTGGTAATCTTAATTACTGGTTCTGTAAATTGGATAGAGGAAAGCGTAGATTCTGATTCTGCAGGCCAGTACGTCTGTGCACGGGGGTTACTGGATGGTGTGAAAGTGGCTCTTTGTGCGGTGTATGCCCCGAACGTATATGAGGCTCGGTTTTTTCAAGCTCTTGCAAAAGTCCTGGCCGGTACCATTGGCTTTCAGGTTATTCTTGGCGGTGACTTCAATGAAGTGTTGGATGTACATATTGATCGCACAGGGCCGGATGGGAGTCGGGGCTCGCGCACTAGGAGGCGTTTATGGGGGCTATGTGAGGGGCATCAGCTTCTGGATATTGGCGGGTCCTTCACCCGGGTGATCGGGAATACACGCATCAGTCTAGAGCCCATGGCTCATGGTCCCGCATAGATTACTTCCTGATCTCGGAATCACTTTTTGATCGGATTCAAGGGGCCGCGGTGGGCCCCTCTGTTCTCTCAGATCATGCAATGGTGACTCTGGAGCTGCGTGGAGCCGACTCTGGCCGGGGTAGGCCTTGGCGGTACCCCCTAGAGCTGGGAGGTGACGTGAAGTTTGAACACTATCTCCGGGAGCGCTGGAAGGACTATGAGGCCCTCAATGATCAGCCTGAGATCTCTCCTATTCTCTTTTGGGAGGCCGGGAAGGCCGTTTTGCGCGGAGACATTATTAGTTATCTTAGTTCGCGGCGCAAGCGACTGAACCTCCAGATACTCCGTTTGGAACGAGACCTGGGAAAGGCGCGGCGGCTGGTGGCCGGGTGCCGTTCAGCGGCTACTTGCCGGAGTTTGCGGGAAATTCAAACGGAGCTTGAGATGCTTCTTCACCGGCGGGCACAGAAATCTTTGCTGTATTATCGGTACCGGCTATATCGGCATAGGAATAAGGCGGGTCGATTATTGTCCTCTTTGGTGAGGCCTCCGGGGGGGGCGCGTGTTATAGGGGCGATTAGGCACGATGACGGAACTATTCGGCGGGGTGCTGCAGACATTGAGCAGATTTTCACTAAATTTTTCCGGCAACTCTACGGAAGGGAAGGAGCTCAAGACACGGCGGGTCGGGCTTTCCTTCAGGCCTGCAACTTGCCCCAACTTAGCGTGGAAGGTCTACAGGCTCTTAGCCAGCCGCTAACGGGCCGGGAGGTACAAGAAGGGATCAAGAACCTAAAGCTGGGTAGAGCCCCGGGGGTTGATGGCTACCGCAGTGAGTTTTACAAGGCATTGGGTGACTCTGTGGTGGCGCCCCTTGTGGGGTATTTTGAAGCCTTGGTTAGATTAGGGCGGTTCCCGTTTGAGGCCAATAAGGCTTTGATTACTATCTTGCCGAAGCCGGGTCGGGACCCACTTTTGCCAGGTTCCTATCGCCCCATTTCGCTCCTTAATGTGGACATTAAACTTTTGGCGAAAATCATGGCGGATCGGCTAGCTCGGTTCTTGCCGGACCTGATTCATCGTGATCAAGTGGGCTTTGTTAGGGGGCGACATGCCGCTTTCAATGTTCAACGAATACTGCTTTCTATGTGCGCAGGGCAGTTGGCCAGGTCGGGTTCCATGCTTATCAGTTTCGACGCAGAGAAAGCGTTCGATAGGGTTACCTGGGACTTCATGTATCAGACCTTGGAGGCGATGGGGTTTTCTGGATTCTTTGTGGATGTGATCCGCCTCTTATACGCTGAGCCACAGGGGGCCATCTTGGTGAATGGCCATATGTCAGAAGCTTTCCCCATTCAGAAGGGAACGCGTCAAGGTTGTCCTCTTTCCCCGCTCCTCTTTGTCTTGACGTTGGAGCCATTGCTGATTCGGATCCGGACAGCCACGGAGTTTCGGGGTATCCCAATTGGGTCGACGGAAGTCCGGGTTGCGGCTTTCGCGGACGACTTGCTTGTTCATTTGGGTAACCCAACTGAGGGGCTCCCCGGTTTGTTACAACTTATCTATGACTACGGGGTGCATTCAGGGTTCCGATTAAACTTGGATAAATCTGAGGCCATGTTGGTGGGTTCTATGGGACAGCGGGGCTGGATTGGGGACTTCCCTTTAAAGTGGGCGGCGGGGTATTTCAAGTATCTCGGTATTTATTTACCGGTGAACGTGCGGGACCTATATCGTCTCAATGTCTCCAAACTCATAGATGCTGTTGCGGTGCATGTGGATAAATGGCGGGATTTGCCACTTTCTTTGGGGGGGCGGGTGGCTTTATTTAAGATGGCGTTGTTTCCTAAGATCCTCTACATGTTGCAGACCCTTCCGTTACTGCTGAAACGGGTGGACCTTCGGAGGCTGCAGGTTCTTATTAATCGTCTTCTCTGGCAGGGTCGGAGGCCCAGGGTGCGTTTAGACATTCTGCAGCAGCCCCGATCTTTAGGGGGCCTTGGGCTTCCGGACCTTCGGAAATATAACATAGCTTGCTTGCTGCGGATCGGGCGGGATTGGCTTTGGGATCTAGAGGAGAGTTCGCCATTAGCGCTTTTGAAGGAGGCTGTCAGGCCTTTTCACCCGAGGTATCTGCTTCATGAATCGGTGCGGGGCCCTAGTCGAGAACTAAGGGAGGTGTTATTAGACCCAGTACGGCAGGCATGGCGTTTCGTTTGCGGCGGGCGTCGACTCTCGTCTCGATGTTCTCCCTACCTTCCCATTCGCGGTAATGCGGATTTTCTCCCCGGTCTGGAGGGGTCGATATTTGAGAGGTGGGCCCGTATGGGGATAGAGAATCTGGAGCAGGTGGTTTCGTTGGAAGGTGTGGTGGAAACCTTTGCAGCGCTGGGGCGACAGTACCCGCTGAAACTGTGGGACGTCTTTCCTTACCTGCAGCTTCGGAGCTATATTAGGGGCGTACCTTGGGAGGCTCTAAGGGGGGAGGTCAGTTCTGCCTTGGAAGGGGCGCTCCGCGGCTTGGATCAGGGGATACGTGTATCGTGGCTGCACCAAATGCTTTGGGAGGGCTCGGAGCCGATATCGGTGACAGAGTTGGCGACTGCTTGGACCGCGGAGCTGGGGGAAGAGGTGACACCCGATGGTCTGTTGCGGGGTTTGGTGGCTCTCCCTGAAATGAGCGCTATGGTGGTACATAGGGATGCTCAATTTAGGATATTACGTCGACTACACTTTGCACCCCATCGGGCGTGGAGGGCCGGCCTAGCCGATAATCCTGGTTGCCCTAGGTGCAGCGAGACTCGGGCCACGTTGGGGCATATGTTTTGGTCCTGTCCACAGGTTCAGGTTTTTTGGAGGAAGGTGGTGGATTACTTGGCTCGATGTGTGCAGTTTCCAGTGCCTTTGCACGCTGGCAATGTGGTCCTAGATATCTGGGACGAGCAATGGTTGGCTGCTCTGGGCCCCGTGGTGACGAGGTGGGTACGCTTGGTCTTGATGTTAGCCCGCTTGACGGTTTTACAGAAATGGTTGGAAGCAACTGGGCCTGGCTGCGGGCTCTGGAGAGTGAAGCTTCATGAGATGTTACTCATGGCTCGGCTCTATGCTGCTGGACATCCGCGCCGCTGGCAGCGGTTTCTGGAGGGGTGGGGACCCCATCTATCTCTCTTGCCTTCCCGAGTTCGATGTCGGATACTTGGTGGCCTTTAGAGGCGCGAAGGAACTTCCTCGCTGGGCCCCCTTGCGTCTCGTTCAGTGCGCCTGCGGATAGTATGAGGTAGTCGTTCCAATACAGTATGGGAAGGGGTGGGTTGGGTGGGGGGAGGGGGGATAGGTATGGGTGTGGAAGGGGATATGGATGTTGTGAATGTTTGGGGGAGTTGTTGCTTGTTGGCCTTGCACACGGAGGGCCTGGGAGAAGAGTCCACCCTAGGCCCATCCGGGATAGGTCGGCACGCTATTGTAAAGGATTTGCTGGGGGGGAGGGGAACTGGGGGGGGGATACAATTACCTAGGGGAGGTTGCTCCCCTATGTACGGTTTTGAGTGCTTGGGCGATGTATGTGGAATGTAGTGGAGGGCTTGGGTTGGTAATCTCCGCCATTGCTTAGAACCGTGGATCTCCCTGGTTTGTTCCTGGCGACAGCCCCGGCGGTGGTGGGTGGGGTGGGGGAGATGCCTTTCACTTTCACTTTGGTTCAATACTGCTTTGGTGCCTCTCACTGGCCCCGCTCTCCCCTCTTACTGGTCCTGCTCATGTTGCTGATTTGTTCCATTGTATATTATCTGTAATACTTTCTGATTCTATGTATCCGCTTGATTGTTTATTGACTATGGTGTTGAAAAACGAATAAAACAGATTGAACATAAATAGCAATATCTTCCAAAATAAATCAGCAATTTAGATAAACTTGTAAAATATATACATTGAAAGTTTGCACTGCTGGCTGACAACTGAAACCATGGCATTTTTTTTCAACCCAGCGATTTTTGAGAATGTTGCACAACTACTGTAAATTCTGTTTGGATCCGGTATAGGCCCAGTCTCTTGGTGCCCTTACTGTTAGAAAAACAAATCCATTTGAATGGCAGTTCAAATTGGTATCTTGCAGTTGCAAGGCTCAACCTGTTCCCAGTGAAACCTTAAAATTGCAGGGTTGTCAGGAAAAGCAGAATCTTTTCCTTCTGCACTCTGACGCAGAGTTAGGGAAGAATAAATCCTTGCTGCTTTTTTAAGTCCAAGGCTTGGAACTCTGGAGAAGAGTTGAAGCCCAACTCTCAGATTTGTATCTGATAAAACCAGGAGCAACCTCTTGATGCTTCTTAGTCAGAAGCAGGCTAGCAACTGACACCTCAATTCAAACAATATCAGTAGCTTTCAATCAAGTACAGAGGGCTGTAGTCTAATGCCCAAGCCAACCCCCCTGTTGCTGACTAAAAAGTCAGACCAGCACTTTTTGGCAATTTAAAAAGTTTGCTCATTATAGCCCACTTTGGGGTTTGCTGTTAGCAGCTGTATGCTCATGTTTATAATTCCCAAAGCTGTAACAAGCATCTTTGTCAGGATTTGTGTCCTTAAAGAGAGAAACCTCTGAAAGGGAGTGCATCCTTATCAGTCAATTTTTAAATATATACAAGAGCTGGAGCCTCTGTTTTTAGTGAGGCCCTCACAATTACATAAGAACATATAAGGTGACTTGATAAGTCAGACCAGTAGACCACTGAGATAAGGTTACGAGATTCTTTGCAGGCAAATAAGGCATGAAGGATTGAAGAGGAGTCATTACCTTGATCCCCTATCCATCCCATGACAGCTACAATATCAGTTCCGTGTAGATCAATTGACAGAGAAATAGAAACAATGATGCATTTCCCCCTTACTGTGCAAAACACTGTATAAAGAAAATGGATATACGTTCTAAAAAATGACATATTCAAATCGCTAAATTGAAAATACATTTTTTTCTACTCCCTCTGTCTCCATTGCTAGAATTGGGGACAGGAGGCTGCCAAAAAGATGGAAGTTGGAGGTACAAATCTAAAATCAGAGACAATCCCTGAAAATCGAGGACATCAGGTAACCTTAACTGAGCCCATAATCCTGTCTCCAAAAATGGCCAATCCAGGTCTCTTGGAAATATGTGCAGGTTATCCCTATGTCTTCTATGGAGTATAAAAATTATTTAACTTTTGCATTGGGTAGAAATGTTCCACACTTGCATTCCATCTTATTCATAGTATAGTATTTAGGTCATGCCTTTCCAGGGGGAGACCAAGGCGAGTTGCATTCAGGTACAGTATGCATTTCCCTGTCCCCAAAGGGCACACAAACTAGGTTTTCTGGCACTTTAGCAATCCTCTGTGTTTATTCCATTCATTTTTGAATTCCATCACTGTTTTTGTCTCCACCATCTCCACCGAAGAAGGAATTCAAGACATCCACCACCCTTTTCAAGAAAAAAAAAATTACGGACATTCCTTTTAAGTTTACCTCCCAGCAGCTTCATTTCATGTCCTCTACAGCTTCCACTTTTTTTGGAAAAGATTAATTTGTTCATTAAATATTTAAACTTCTCTATCATCTCTCCCATCCACTCTTTCCTCTAGGATGTACATATTGTATTTAAGCAATCAAGTTTCTTCTCATAATCTTCTGAAGCAGGCCCTGTAACATTTTGGTCACCCTCCTCTCAATTATAGTTGTGGTCAATATTATTGGTACCCTTGCATTTTAGGTATGTTGTAATAATATCTTGAGAAATAATCATAAATATTCCAACTGTATGTCATCATAATATTTTAATGGCATGTTCAAAGGTATACAACACAAAAAGACATCTGTGCAACTTAGAAGTAGTAATTTCTGAGCAAATAATATGTCAAATGTATCACCCAATTGTGTTGGGACCACTTTGATTGAAGGATAAGGTGTTATACATATCGGTCTAAATAAATAAATAAATAAAACAAAGTATGATTTGGACAGGATTATTGGCACCCTTCACCAATATTCAGTTGCATAACCCTTGGCAGTGATGACAGCATCCAAATGTTTCTTGTAGTCATCTATAAGTTTTGTACATCTGTCTGCTGGTAATTTCTGCCACTTTTCAACTGTGATTTGTTACAGCTCATGAATGTTTCCAGGATTCTTTTTATCAGTGGCAGATTTCAGCTCTTTCCAAAGGTTCTCAATTGGATTGAGAGCAGGACTCATTGCTGACCAGTTTAAAGCAGTCCATTTTTTCCTTTTTAACCATTCTTTTGTACTTTTGGATGTATATTTTGGGCCATTGTTCTGCTGGAGGACCCATGACCTTTGACCCAGACCTAGCTTTCTGACACTAGGTAGTAAATTTCACTACAAAATACCTTGGTAATCCTCTGACCTCATGATTCCTTTAATACGTTCCAGGCCTCCAGTTCCTGAGGCAGCAAAAAAGCCCCACAACATTATGGAACCTCCACCATATTTAACTGTAGGAAGGGTGTATTTTTCCTTATAAGCTGAATTTCTTCACCTGTAAATATATTGCTGGCCTGCATTGTCAAAGAACTCAAGTTTGGTTTCATCTGTCCACAGAACATTTTCCCAGAAGGATTATGGTTTCTCAAGGTGTGTCTGGGCAAAGATCAGGCGTGCCTTTTCATGTCTGTCTTTGAGCATTGGGGTCCTCCTTGGCCTTCACCCATGAAGTCCTTTTTTGTTTATTGAGTCGCATATGATGTGGGTTGAAACCCCCACTCCAATTTCTCCAGGTCAGCCTTAAGTTCTTTGGATGTTGTACATTGTGTTTTCTAACTGTTTGCACTAACCTTCGAAGACGTCTTGGATTAATTTTCCTCTATGCACCATGTCTTGGGAAGTTCTTGACAGTTCCAAGAGCAGAAAGCTTCTTAATAACATTGCAAACTCTAGATACAGGAATTGAAAGATCTTTGGAGATGGCCTTGTGCCCCTTTGAAGTTTACTGTTTGGTGATAATGACTTTTCTGACAGTCTCAAGCAGCTCTCTTGTCTTCACCATTGTGAAAATGGAACAGGAAGTGAATGTGGCCATTTTAAACATTTGAGCCATCATTCATTGGATGATTCAAGTCATGTGATTACTGACAATTGATCACAGGTGTGTCTGATTTTAACATAAGAAAGTAAGAAATGCCATACTGGGTCAGACCAAGGTCCATCAAGCCAAGTATTCTGTTTCCAGCAGTGGCTAATCCAGATCACAAATACTTGGCAGGTTCCCAAAACAGTACACAGACTCCACAATGCTTATCTCGGGGTAAGCAGTGAATTTTCTGGGTCTTCTTTAATAATGGTTTATGGACTTTTCCTCCAGGAACTTGTCCAAACCTTTTTTTTAAATCCAGCTGCACTAACAGCTTTTACTACATCCTCCGATAATGAATTCCAGAGTTTGGAAGAGAAGCGTGGACTTCTCGGGGGAGGCGTTCCAATATGTCGGCATCAGTCTTGACCGTGTGAGCACGCTTTTATTCTATGGGGAAGAAGTGAAAGGGTAAGACAGGGATGTTGCCTTCGCAGCCCTCTCTTACCTCAACGCCGGTTGCTCTTGTTTCTGGTCCTTTGGATGCTTACTTGGTACGTGCCTCACGGAGTCCAGTCATTGCTGGTGGAGAAAGCCGATTGGCAGTTTCATCAGAGTTGGAACACTCGGCGGCTGCCTCGGCGTCATCTTCCTCCCCAGTGTTGAGCCCTGTGCCGAAGGTCCCCCGTAGCTGTCCAGTGCCGGAAGGCTTCATGGAGGTCCCCTCTCCTGTGTTAGCGGAAGAGGTTTGTGTCTCGCGAGGGCTGGGAAAAGGTGTGCCGGAGGAGCCAGTGAGTGGGGCTAGCTGTGAGCTTCACTCTATTCCATCGACGGTGCTGGTTGGAGGTGAGCATGCTGGGAAGATTTCCTCCCCGGTGCAACGAGAGGATCCGTTGGCATCAATGGAGGCAGGAGGTTCAGCGGTTATATCGGAGGGGGGCTTTTTTCCTACAGCGTCCTACGAACTTTACACTGGAGACTTTACACCCGCCCGAGAAGACAAGGAACCTCCAACAGAGTCAACACACCGAGGGACTTCAGAAAAACACGAAAGGACACCACAGAAAGAGCCCTCTCCCTGGCAGCCCCAACCATTTGGAACTCCCTCCCAGACGAGCTGAGAGCAACAACGGACCTCAAGGACTTCCGCAAACAACTGAAGACAGCTCTGTTCATAGAACATTATGGACACGTCACTTAATCAACAAGGTCTGATCATCAAAGACCCCCCACCCTGACGAGAGACTGTATATCGGCACAGGATTTATCTCATGACCTATCTGGACAGTACCTAGTATTATAGAACATGCTGTATCATAGCGCACTCTGTACATAGCCCCCTAAATCTAGAACTCCCCCCCACACGCACACCACCCCCCCTGCATCCCCTGCATGAACTCCCCCCCCACTTTACTCCCCCTACACTGCATGAATCCCCCCCACATCCTCTGATTGTTTTGCTGTGACACCGCCTTGATTTTTATGATAAGACGGTTTAGAAATACTGTTAAATAAATAAATAAATAAATATGGAATGCTATTGTCGCTTTGGGGGAAGTTTTACTCCCTCAAATTTCATCTTTGTCTTCTAAGGTGAAAACAACGATAGAGACAGTGACTGAATTGGAGAGGAAAGTCTCCGGAATTTCTGTTGACGTTGAAGCAGAACGGAACAGAGTTAACAACCTTGAAGATCAATCTGATGTGTTTAAAAAGAACTTTTTGTCGGTACAGACTAAATTAGAACAGCTAGATAATCTCTCTTGAGTTCATAATTTGAGAGTTGTTAATTTTCCTAGGCTGATTTCTGTCTCTGATAGAGATATGTTCAAGGAGTATTTAGTAGAGGTACTGGGGGTCTCCCCTGAATAAATGCCACCCTTGGTAAAAATTTATTATCTTCCTAAGGCTAAGTGTGTTTCTTCTGCTGGAGTTTTAGGGGGTGGTTTGGAACAAGGGGATGTTTTGAACGTTACAGATTTGTTGGAAAATTCTGGCCTTGAGTCTCAGGAGCCTTCAACTTTGCTGATAACGTTTGCTTTACTGTCAGATGAAGAGTGGATGTTAAAACTTTTTTTCCAGAAAAGGAAGTTTCCTTTCCGTGGTTTAGCTGTCCGTATGTATCCTGATTTGGCGAGAGAAACCCAGAAGCGGCGTAGAGAGTTTCTTTTGCTCCATCCTGGGGTCTTGCAGTTGGGCGGGCTCTTCTTTCTTAAACACCTATGTAAATGTTTGGTTAAATACCAATCTGTTTCCTACATATTTTTTGAGCCTTCTCAACTGTTAGCCTTAATAAATGCTAGGTGATTAGAATCCTCTATTGATTCCTCCTAGGGCTTCTATTAGATTTGGTCTGGACTTGACTTCTGACTTTTTTCTTGTTAGCTATGAATTTACATTTATGTGGATGTTCTCCCCTATGTAGTGGACTAGGGAGGGTAGGCACTTAATTTTTTTGTTTCTATTGACTTTGTTTGATTTGGTATTCTGTTAAATGGGTACTTTCTATGTGTCACCCTGTTTCTGCAAGAAGGGTTTGTTTAAACTTTCTTGAATATATTGTAAAATTCCATAAACACAAAATAAAAAAAAAGAAAGAATTCCAGAGTTTGATTATAAAATATTTTCTCTTATCACTCCTAAATGGGCTACTTTGTAGTTTCATTGGGTGTCCCCTAGTCTTTCTACTTTTTGATGGAGTAAACCACCTATCTATGTTTACCCGTTCTACTCCATTCATTAATTTATAGACCTCTATCATATCTCCCCTCAGTCATCTCTTTTCCAAGTTGAAAATCTGTAACCTTTTAAGCCTTTCCTTATAGGGGTATCCTTCTATCCACTTTCCCATTTTGGTGGCTCTTCTCTGTACCTTTTCTAATTCTGCTATATTCTTTTTAAGATATGGCAACCAGACTTGCAGACAATATTCAAGATACAGTCACACCATGGAACGATACAGAGGTATTATAATATGCTTGGTTTTATTCTCCATTCCTTTCCTTATGATTCCTAGCATTCTATTTGCTATAATGCAAATGTGGATTTAATTGTTTATAATGGTGCCAAAAATCATGTCCTGGCAATGTCCCAGTTTTTATACTATTTCCTGCTATTTCCTTTTTTAATTAGTCTTGTTGTATTTGATTGTTTTATGTGTCAAATATGTGTGCATATATAGCCCAAAGCCATTTCAATGACCAAGGGATTGAACTGCAAGGGTGTCTGTTCTCCTCCTATCACATACAGCTTCTTTGGATTTCTGCACCCCAAATACATCAGTCTGCCCCTCTTCACATTAAAGCTTAACTGACAAGCATTAGACTATGATTCTGACATTGGTAGATTACTTCTTATTTTCTCCACTCTGTTGCAAATGTTTTTGTCACCTGCAAAAAGAGTTTTCTTTCTAACCTCTTAGTAATACGGTTCATAAATATATTGAAGAGAATTGGTCTTAGAATGAATCCCTGAAGCACTCTACTAATCACCTTTCTTTCTTCCGAGTGAATTCCATTGACTACCACCCTCTTTCATCTGTCATAGGAACACAGTAACATATAAATGATGGCAGATAAAGACCAGCATGGCCCATCTAGTCTGCCTGCAAAGGTGTTTAGGGTTGTAACTGTCACTCCGTGTACATTATCTTTACTCTATGCTTTTTACAGGTGTGTAAGAGGTTGAACTGGTTGGTATGGAGTTTGGTTTCCTTGCCCCATTGTGGTCCCCTCTTCCAACTGACTAGCAGCTGGGATAGGGGACTACTGTCTTCTACCAGTGGAGATCTCTTGGTATTGATCAAGTAAAACAGTCAGTGGCAGAGGATGGCGCGCTACTCACGTTTGCAGAGTTGCATGCTCGGTTTGGTTTGGAGAATTAGGATATGCTTGTATACTTGAAAAGGGGGTGTTATCTTTAGGGGCTTTCAAATGACTTGAACTCAGAGGATCTTATGTTGGCTGGTGACATTAAGCGAGCTTTGGTTAGTGTTGTTGGAGGCAAGCATACCATGGGATTGTCAGCAATTAGCGGAGGTTTGGAATGGTGAGATGGGCTCAAGGCCATCATGCAAATACCCTAGTTAGTGACTAATGTGGAGTTGTAGGAGTTTCAGTATAAATTAATTCATAGTGTTTATTTGTTCCCGGTAGGGCTTATCAGGCAGTGTA
Organism: Ichthyophis bannanicus; assembly: GCA_033557465.1. Lineage (NCBI taxonomy): Eukaryota > Metazoa > Chordata > Amphibia > Gymnophiona > Ichthyophiidae > Ichthyophis > Ichthyophis bannanicus. Next base: position 1,374,783,671 of record CM066031.1, read on the forward strand.
TGCACCATCTCTGTAAGTGCTTATACTGGTTGGGGTGATGCTGACTCATATGTTTTGCACATGTTCCATTGTTCCATGGTTCTGTGCAAAGGTGCAGGGATTTTTGGAATTTGGGAGCTCGAGGGGCTAATAGGAAGCTTTGGGCCAAGAAGAGTAATTTGTTTTGTTGTGTGGAAGTGAGTAGGTCCTCTTTTTGGCAATTGCAGAATGTACTGCACTGGCTCATACTTATGGATTGGACAAGGGCCAGGGGACAACCAGCTAAATGGGCTTCCTTCTAGGAGACAGCTTTATTCAGGCCATCTCTCCTAGAGCATGAAGACAAGTTGTGAATAGTCACTGAGTACCTCGGGCACTGATGAGGCAGGGGTTTGCTCATACACTCTTCCTCAGTAGTAATGGTAGTGCACAGTTAATTGATAGCTGGTGATAGTGAGCAGAGGGAGGGGGAGTGAATTAGGAGGCTTAGGGTTGCTTTGGGTGGAGTTTTACTTGAGGGAGGTTGGAATCTTAGGGTGCTTATTTTGTGGCATGCACTGGTTAGGGTCAATGGGGTAATTGTTGGTGGCACCATTTTGGTGCCATTATGCCATTTGCTCATTATGGCTGGCTGAAGAGTGCATGGAATCTCTATGCACAGTTCATCCTTCCTTGAATGTATGGTGGGGGGAGGGGGGCTTTGCTTGCTCTTTGAATAGTTTCTAGCTGCCTACATCTGTTCTGTTTCTTTGAATAAATAACTCAAAAATTGCCTTATTTTCTGTCTTTGAGTAACCTTATTCCTTTCAAAATTGCTTAATGGTCTGTCTATATAGATTTCTATTGCTTTATGAACATTACTGGTGTTATAAAGAGATTCCTAGCTCTTTTTTGCCTTTCATAAATCTGTTGCTTTAGAAGAAGCCAGGGACAGCTCGGCAATCTGCTGCCTGAGACGCGGGATGAGATGGCACCCCCCTCCCTGGAGCAAGGGGAGGGATCTTTCTCAAAACTCCAGTCAGGGACTGAACCAAACCAAAAAGCCGATTAGATAATGTGGAGGAAATGCAAGATGTTTGTACACCAAGGAACTAAAAGAAAGTGAGAACCACAGTTCTGTTTATAACACCAAATTATAACTCATTTTTATTTTTTGTTATAAACTGTGTTAAGGTTCTTGCTTTTTTCTTTTTGAACATATGTTTTGCATCCAAAGAACCCCCTCCCTCAACAATGGGTGCAGAGCAGAACTAGTACATTCACCCATAGAACTCAATATCTTAAAAAAAAATAAATCTGATTCCAACTATCTCACTAACAACAACAAACATTCTCCAGTACCAGGCATATTGTGAACTAATACAGAACCCTACAAGAAAGTCACTGAAGATCTGTAGAGCAAACCTACCATACCATACCAGCTCAACTTCCAAATTCACATAAGGAGCCTACCCAAAAAAAGCATAACTGTAAATAGGCAGCAGGTCCTGGAACATCCAAACACCTATTTGAAAAGCTGAACAATTCAGATTACTACAGTTCAGATCCCTAGTACAAACTCCATGTTAACAGAACACCTGGCCTTGGTCACACATTCAAAACACAGAACCTCACCAAAGTACAGAATAAGTGATCATAACCTAATAATAAACATATGTAGATACAAATTAAACTGAAATACAAAAAAGTCAGATTCTGCATACAATGCAATGCCAGAGAAATAGAAAAAGATGCATTTCCCTGTACTTCATAATATATAAAGATAGCACCAAGGCTATTCATTAAATTGAAAATAATTTATCCCTTTGTTGTCTGACCATTTTCTTCTTGATCATGTTGGTCCAAATCTGTGGTTTCTGCTTTCCTCAACCTCCTAGTGCTTCCCCCCCCACCCCCGTCTGCGTCCTTCCAGGGGTGGCATGAGCGTGATGCAGAGCCATGTGCGGAGATTCATGCAGCATTATTGCATAAATTTAGTATACTTTATTTTAAAATGTATATGCTGCCAATCTAAAATCATAGGTGGTTTCTAAATGTATACATACAATTTAATAAAACAGATGTTACAATAAAACAAACATAAAAAAAACAAACATTAAATATGATTAATGAAAAGCCACTTGCACAGCACCCCTCCCCTCCAATCAGACCATCGTCAATCTACACATCAGATTTATTTTGCTATGACCAGATTGCTTCCTTACTGTCCCTCAGCCAGAGTACCGTCCCTAAACAGAGTAAATCTAGGTACCTGCTCAAAATAAGGCCATAAATAAGAGTGGTTTTTGATTGTGATGAGTGACAGTGTAAGAGCCTTACTTTAACAGCAGTGGACGAAAGGCTTACCGTACCCAAGGGTATTCACGTGATGACCTGGTGTTTCAGAAGTGATGTCTATACTGACCCCTTTAAATTTTAAGCTAATGTGGCATTTGATGCCATGGCAGCACATGCCCAAGGAGCAGACAGGCTCCTTGGGCAAGCTCCTTAGGGAGACTCCAGGGGCAGCTTTCATAAATTGTCAGTGTCATTCCAATCAATGGTTGATACCGCTGATTTTCAGACACAGCTAAAAGCTTTCTATTTTCAGGAGGCATTTTACTGATGTTATTGTCTTTTTTGATTTATATATGTAAGTGTATGTTCTAGTAATTGTGTGGTGCTGTATTATGAAGTACTTTCATGGCACACCTAGAATTTAAGATAGGAATGTGATACATTTTTTAAAATAAATACATTTTCATCATATTTTTGAGCTTTGTGGTTGCCCTTGGCTCAGCTTCAGTCGTCCTGTATTGCTTCAGTTGTCCTGTATTGCTTTGTGAAGTATATTGATTCAGCAACTATGGATTTGTCCTTCCAAATACTGATTATTTGAGACCTTGATATGTCCTGGCTTCTGTCCACTGCATTCCAATCAGATAAAGAATTTAATTTATTGATGCCCCAAATACGTCTGAGTGAATACCCTTGGGTACGGTAAACCTTTCATTCATGGCTGTTAAAGTAAGGCTCTTATACTGTCACTCATCACAATCAAAAACCACCCTTATTTATGGCCTTATTTTGGACAGGGACCTAGATGTACTCTGGCTGAGGGACAGTAAGAAAGCAATTCGTAACTGTTGCTTATCCCTGGGCTTGAATTCTGTACCTATCTTGGAGCTGTCAGATGAATCTCTGTTATTCTGAATTGCTTCTATTCAAAATTGGATTCCTGTTCAAAAGAGGCTCCACAGGCATAATATTAAACCCCTCCAATAAAGTGCATTTACTCCCAAAGAGAGCAGTTCTGGAGCTAGCTGCAGGTTTAGGGAGCAGATCAGTAACCAATGGTAGGCAAGAAGACTATGGTGGACTTGAAATTGTATGCTTTCAAGGCAGCATCCGGAGTGGTGCCAAACTGAGGCAAGCCAGCGGCTGTAACCACGAGCAGCTAGAAGGGGTGGCGAGAGAGTGGAGTGCCGGCAGATGATAAGGTGGGCAAGCTGTAAAAATGGCAAGGGGACATAAAAGAATGGTTTTCCACTTTGCAGCAGGATTTAACCAACTTTAAGCAGGAGGCGCAGGGGTGGATTACAGAACTTAAAAATGATCTATCTGAGCTGGGGCAGCGCTTGAACGATAACCCTGCAGACTCACCCTCTCGTTTCTCTGGCGGCCGCGGCTTTGCTAGTGATCTTCAGTTTAAATAAAAGTGAAACCGGTATGGAGCCTTCCCGTCTCTGTGAAGGAACCCGTTCAACTGCATCCTTTGAGGGCGGGACGCAGCTGCATGCGCTCCTTCGCAGAGATGGGAAGGCTCCGCACCAGTTTCACTTTTAGTGAAACTGAAGATCACTAGAACAGCCGCGGCCGCCAGAGAAAAGAGAGGGTGAATCTGCTGCTGCCGAGAAGCGGACTCAGCAGTGGAAGCAACTTATGTCCTTGTTTTTATTTTTTAAAACCTTTGAAGGTAGAGTGAGGCAGCTGTTTTGGGGACATTTTTGTACCTTCAAAACTTGCCGCCTAAGGCAGCTGCTTTACTCTGCCTCATTATAGAGCCACCCCTGGAAAAAGCTTTCACATTTTCATCCATTTGAAATAGCTGCTTAAAGGAAAAACTTTGGGCCATACTGCAATAGCAGGGCTGAGCTCTGGCAGCTTACAGTTGCCCATCAAGGGTTTTAGGCTGAAGAGGTCAAACAAATAGCTTATTAACATTTTTTTCAGTTATATTTTGAGGGTCCATGAAAATTTGCCACTTATTTCCCTCACCCACCTATCCCATAACTTGCTTTTCTTACATTGATTGCCTAATTCACATAATCAATTTTTTGGTATTAATTGACAATCAAGTAATCTTTATTTATTTACTGTATTTACAATATTTAGAACCCCCCCCTACTTGCAATGTGCACGGTGAAACATTAAACATGTTATTATGTATCCTTGTCCTCTATTTGTTCTATGTAGGACAAGGTACTTCAGGCCGGAGGGCCGGGGGTTCAAGTCCCACCTGGGGACAGCAATCTCAGGCTGGAGAGACTGGGTTTTCTAGTCCTATAGGCACTCCTTGTGGTCTTGGGCAAGCCACTTAACCCTCCATTGCCCATGTTCCCTATAAGTATTAGCGTATGTGTGTCATATCCCCTCGTGTTAAATGTATCCCCCAATTGACCGCTTTGACCCGGTGAAAAGCGGAATATAAATACAGCTAAATAAAAATATAAAAAATATGTAACTTAAGTTCAGTTGTGTTTGATATAAATTGCCCTGATATCCTTGAAAGGCGGCATAAAAGAAATGCTAAATATATAAAATGTGTGCCTTTGAGTCAATGGAGGGTTAAGTGACTTGCTCAAGGCCACAAGGAGTATTGTGGGACGTGAACCCTGCTTGTCTTGGTTACCAACCCAGTGTTGTAACCATTAGGCTACTCCTCTCCTCCACCCTGATACATGTGAAAGCACATTCCAAGCAGGCTGTCCAGCCCTCTGTGTGTCCGATCAGAAGTGGGAGGCCCAGAGGTAGACTGGATTCTGATCCCATGGGGGCTAGACATGCCCGTGGGATCAGACTCGGGTCTACGGCCTGGACATGCAGGCCAGCCCCCGATTCTGATTAGCCTGCATGCCCAGCCACATGCCTGGATATCACAGTCGGGCCCCTGAATGGAGCTGCAGTGCCATGGCATCCCATCGCAATGGACTGTGGTTCCATTCAGGAGCTACGAATGCTGGCTGCTGCTAAAATTCTTCTTTCCCCACAGCTGGACCCTCAATCCGGCCTCCCATGGCCAAGGTCTGGCTGCAGGGAACTTACTGTACCCCCCCTACCTGTTTTAGCAGGCCCGGCAGCATCATCCCCTGACGTCCAGGGGGATTTATTCCACATGGCCCTGGACATACAGGCCAACCTCTGAATTGGCCCTGTATGTCCGGGGTCATGGCCCTCCCATGCCTCGCTCTTGCTTCACCTCCAGAATGCTCCCTCCGACCCCTGTCTAGGCCTCCCCATATAAATGCGTTGTTTGTACGGGGAGGCTTTAGCTGGGGCCAGCAGGGGAGCGAATAGAGGGGATGGACGTCCAAATGGGACATCCATCCCTGCTATTTGCTGTTTGGAATGATCCCCAATGCATCATAAGAAACACAGAAAATGAGATACAATATCTCAATCATGAAATATCACTCAAAACCATTAGGAAATTATTATCATATTGCTGTTCTAACTCATATCAATGAACCAAATAACCAATCATGACTATAATTCAATGCAATCACTGTGGTGTCTTAGTCCTAAGCAGGGCCGGCCCGTCCATTGAGCAAGAATGTTTTTTGCACAGGGCCCCGCGTTTCAGGGGGTCCCGCGCAAAGAACATTCTGCTTTAAAAGTAAATTTTACATTTTTTAAAAAAAAGCTGTCTGCTGCCGGCCTGCCGCTGCCTCCGTGGCAGATTCCAGTGTCCCGCGGGGGCCCCCCCTGCTCAGCAGAGCCTGCCCTCCCTGCATCAGCTCCCTCTCCGCAGTCGAAACCGCCTTTCAGAGCGCGAAGGGAGAGTTTCCCTTTCGCGGCTCTGTTAAGACCGCAGGGGCTGATGGGAACTTTCCCTTCAGCGCCCACGGGCTTAACAGAGCAACAAGGGAGAAACTCTCCCTTCGCGCTCTGAAAGCCGGTTTCGACTGCGGAGAGGGAGCTGATGCAGGGAGGGCAGGCTCTGCCGGGCAGGGGGGCCCCGCGGGACACTGGAATCTGCCGCGGTGGCAGCGGCAAGCCGGCAGCAGACAGCTTTTTTTAATTTTACATTTTCTCTAGGCTGGGGGGGGGGAGGGGGGGGTTAGGACTGGTAATGGGCTATGGGGGGCTAAGTCTGGAAATGGGGTGATAGGGGGGAGTTAGGACTGGTAATGGGCTATGGGGGGGCTAAGACTGGAAATGGGCTGATGGGATTAGGTCTGGAAGTGGGCTGATGGGGATTAGGACTGGTAATGGGCTATGGGGGGGGCTAAAACTGACAATTGGGTGCTGGGGCCTAGGACTGGAAATGGGCTGATGGGATTAGGGCTGGAAGTGGGCTGATGGGGATTAGGACTGTTAATGGGCAATGGGGGGGGGCTTAAACTGAAAATTGGGTGATGGGGTTAGGACTGGAAATGGGCTAATGGGATTAGGATTGGACTGGGATGATGGGGGTTTAGGACTGGTAATAGGCTATGGGGGGGCTAGGAATGTAATGGGCTTAGTGGAGGGTAAGTCTTGAACTGCAAATAGCTGATGGGGACGGGGGCTTGGAATGGAAGTGGGCTGATGGGGGGTTAGGACTGGAAATGGGCTGGGGGGGGGCTTAAACTGAAAATTGGGTGATGGGGGGTTAGGACTGGAAATGGGCTGATGGGATTAGGACTGGGAGTGGGCTGATGGGGGGTTAGGACTGGTAATGGGCTATGGGGGGGCTTAAACTGAAAATTGGATGATGGGGGTTAGGACTGGAAATGAGCTGATGGGATTAGGACTGGGAGTGGGCTGATGGGGGTTTAGGACAGGCAACAAATCTGTGGTTCCAAAGCACATCTGCTTAATTTAAGCAGGAATATATTTACAAGTTACATTTCACAGGATCAGTGAGTGGAAAAATTCTCAGTTCACAGATAGAGCAAATCAGATGTTTAAGCTTTTCAAGTCCATCAATAAGCAGCTGGTTTCAAATTATTTACTTCCAAGCACATGATTTCTTCTAGCCTTTGAGAGGTGACCTATTTCTCTTTATCTTATGGGAATCTGACAGGTACTTGTGACCTGGATTGGCCACTGTTAGAAACAGGATACTGAGCTTGATGGACTCTTGGTCTGACCCAGTAAGTCATTTCTTATGTTCTTATGTTTCTTTATATTAAAGACTTTCTTTCTTTCCTTTAGTTAATATACATATGGTTTTTTTTAAATACCGCTTTGCTTATCAAGAGACCAATCTAAAAAGTCCACATAAAAAAGATGCAGCTTTGTGGTTTTATTTATTTATTTAAAGTTTCTTATATACCGCGCTCTTTAGCATCAGCGCGGTTTACATGGAAACAAAACAATCTCAGTACATTTGAAAACACGTATGAGTTACAGATAACAGGGCAATAAACTTGGGTAACAAGGGTAACTATCTACAATAACAATTGAACTATTTACATAAAATCAACTAGCAGCGAGATTTTAATGAACAGAGTAATTACATCAAAATTTTTAGTTCTAGAAGGTATGTCTTATGGAGTGGTTATGCATATGAATCTGTCTTATGACATATTATAATAGCATTACGGTGGCTGGAAGTACTCAGTGAATAGATGGTTATGCGTATGAATCTGTCTTATGACATATTATAATAGCATTACGGTGGCTGGAAGTACTCAGTGAATAGGTAGTGCTTGATAGCCTTCCTGAACTGCTTCATGTCTCGTATTGCTCTGATATCTGGATGAAGTTTATTCCAGCATCTAGGCGCATAAGATTTAAATGCTCTGTTGATTGTTGATTGGGACCAATTTGTGGATTCACTGGGAATGACTAGGGTATTTTCAGCGAGTGGTCTCCTGGATCTTGTCTTGGGAGGTAGACTGATGAGGTCTGAAGTCGTTGCTGGTGATAGATTATTTAAGGCCTTGAATGTGATGAGGAGAGCTTTGTAGCTAATTCTACATTCTATAGGGAGCCAGTGAAGGTCCCTAAGGATTGGCGTGATATGGTCTCTCTTTGATGCTCCAACTAGGATACGGGCCGCAGCATTCATTGCTAGTTGCAGGGGGTTAATGGTGTTCTTTGGAAGACCATGTAATACAATATTCGCATAGTCAAAGTGTGGAGTGACTATTGCTTGGAATATTGAGCGGAAGTCGTTGTATTCTAGCATGGGTCTTAGGTGGCGTAATGTTTTTATCTTGAAGTAAATAGTTTTTACCGTGCTTTTTATGTGAGAGGTAAAATCCAGTCGTTGATCAAGGATCACACCTAGGTAACGGATTGTATTCTTGATTGGGAGCTCAGCATCCCGTACCTTGAGGAATGCAGGGGGGGAGAATAGCTTGTTTCTTGTGACCATTAAAACTTCAGTCTTTTTGAAGTTGATTCGCATGTTTTGATCTAAAAGCCAATCTGCTATTGCATTGAAACAGTTGGTTAAGTTGGTGTAATTTGGACTCGTTATATCAATCGGGGTGAAAATAAGCACGTCGTCAGCGTAAATGAGGCAGGAAACATTAAATGATTTGGTGATTTGGCAAATTGGCTGCATATATATATTGAAGAGGAGCGCCGATAGAGAGGAGCCTTGTGGAACCCCTTGCGTTTGGAGGAATGGTTCTGATGTTTTGGAGTCGATGCGAACATGTTGCCATGTTAGATCATGGTTTCACAGTTTCAGAGTTAGCGAGGTTACTTACCTGTAACGGGGGTTCTCCGTGGACAGCAGGATAAGTCAGCCACACCTGGTGACGTCCTCCGGGCGGCGCCAAGGTCGGAAGTGCTCTCCAGAGATCAGATTACCGTGCTCAGGTAGCCCACCTCCCAGGACCGCCCCTAGCCTGGCCAGTTGTTTTCCAAGCTAGGTACTTCCCGGCTAGGGAGCGGTCCTTCATGCAGACCTCCTCCAGGGGAGGTGGGAGAGATTGTGTGGCTGACTTATCCTGTTGTCCACGGAGAACCCCCGTTACAGGTAAGTAACCTCGCTTTCTCCATGGACTGCAGGATTGCGTCAGCCACACCTGGTGACTCCCTAGCTGCGCGACGCGCGCTGAAGTGGAGGAGGGAGGCATGAACAGAAGGCTACAGGAGCATGAGTTAAAAAGCTTTACTAAGTGCAAATAACGAGTGCAAAAACAGTGCAAATAGTGCAATCACAGTGCAAAAACAACGTAGGTGCAACAGAGCAAACATAGTGTCATTAATAACAATCACTCGCAAGGTAATGCCACAACAACATGCAACCCAGGACATGGGTGCAGAACAAGGTGCAGGATGGTGAGAGTGCTGTCAAACAGTGCAGTGACAAGCATTACATTGGGGGCATAAGGCAGTCTTGAGCTGACAGGCTGCTATTCATGGCCCAGCCCGGCGGGGCTCCAGAGCCGTAGCGAGGACAGCGTTGCCGAGCGTGCAGCTCTCTTGAGACCTGAGGTCGAGGTAGTAGTGTTTCTGAAATGTGTGCAGAGAGGACCATGTAGCTGCCTTACAGATATCGGTTAGGGGAACCGACCGTAGGTTGGCTATTGAGGTGGCCAAAACTCTTGGGCCTGGGTGAAGTCCGGTAGGGTCGAGGCAGTAGGAGACACAGGAGGCGACCCAATGGGAAAGTGTTCTCTTTGTGACCGGCTGCCCGGGCCTGTTTGGGTCAAAGGAGATAAACAGCTGTTTGGCCTTCCGTGCAGGAAGAGTCCTGGCAAGGTATATTCGGAGGGCTCGGAGACAGTCTAAGGTGTGTAGATGGCGCTCCTCCTCCGAGTGGTGTGGTTCCGGAAAAAAGGAAGGCAGTTCAATGGACTGGTTTAGATGGAACGCTGATGGTACCTTGGGAATGAACTTAGGGTGTGTCCTCAGGGAGGCCCGGTCGAGATGGAGCTGGGTGTATGGAGGGTGCGCCACCAGCGCTTGGAGCTCACTGATTCTCCGGGCGGAAGTGATGGCTACCAGGAACAACGTCTTCCAGGAGACGTACTTCATGTCTGCAGTTTCCATGGGCTCGAAGGGGGCCTGTGTAAGACCATGCAGGACAACTCTGAGATCCCAAGGTGGTACCGGAGGTCTGATCGGAGGTTTAAGATTCGTAAGTCCTTTCATGAAGCGCGCCATAAGGGATAGCGCTGCGATGGAATCGGCTCCGTCCACGGGGGCGTGGAGGGCCGCAATGGCGGAGAGGTGCACACGGATGAACTGTGTCTGGAGGCCACCGTCGGAGAGGGAGCCGAGGTACTGCAAGACACAGGGAACTGGGCATGAGATAGGGTCCAGACCTCGCGTTCCGCACCAGATGCTGAACCTCTTCCATTTGAGACCATAGGATTTCCTGGTAGATGGTCTCCTGGCCGCAAGGATGACGTCCTGCACCGCCGTAGGGAGTTGGAGGGCTGCCAGGTTCATCTGCTTAGCCTCCAGGCAGTGAGAGATAGGGCTTTGAGGTTGGGGTGTCTCGTGGAGCCCTCGTTCTGCGTTAGGAGGTCGGGGCGGAGCGGCAAGTGTACTGGGCCGTTTCATGCAAGGCGCTTCAGGAGCGCGAACCACATCTGTCGTGGCCAAAGGGGAACTACCAGGATGACCTGTGCCTTGTCCTGGATGATGCGTTGCAGCGTCGCTGGGATAAGGGGGGTTGGTGGAAAGGCATACACCAGAGACCACCCCCCCCAGTACACGTCGAATGCATCCCTGATATTCTCTTGTCGGACAGGTGCCTCGAGCAGAATAGAGGGCACTTGGTGTTCTGCTCCGTGGCAAAGAGGTCGACCTCCGGGACTCCCCACCTCTGGAAGAGGGTGTTGGCAACCTCCGGCAGGAGAGCCCATTCGTGGGGCTGCAATTGTTTATTTATTTATTTTATTTATTTATCTATTTCTTCTATACCGCCCCTTCCAGAGATCAGGGGCGGTTTACATGGAACAAGTAAACAAATTTGTATACTAATGTATACATTACATGGAACAGAGATTTTTTTTTTAACTTTATACAGATAATAGTTATTAACAGAGATTTATAACATTGTAACTTTATACAAATGACTGTGCATTAATTGTCAAAACTATTTACATTTTATATACATTAATAAGTTTCAGTATCGTAGTGTTGATCAGAGTTTTTCTACCTTTTTATAGGTAGTCAGAGTTTTCTACCTTTCATATGTGTGTGTGTGGAGGAATTTATTTCCTTTTTTCATCTCTTGGGAGTATTTTGGGGTGTATGTGGTGGGAGTATGTGGTGGGTGTATGTGTGTGGGTAGTTGAGTGTGGTTTTAGGGCTTTGTGTTTGAGTGTTTGGGGATGGTGTGTGGTTGGACTTGGGGGTATGGGATTTCATAGTGTTCGGAGAAAAGGTATGTCTTGAGTTCCTTTCTAAATTGGGTGAGGTCTTTTATGATCCGAAGGTTTATTGGGAGATTATTCCAGAGCATGGGGGCGGTGAATGAGAAGGCTCTGGTGCTGGTGGTTTTTTTAGTTTTTTTGAATGAATTTGGTATTTCAAGTGAGTGTGTTGCGTTTAGTCTGCGAGTTCTTGATTCTGATGGGGCATGTAATAGCATGGATAGATATGATGGGGCGATGTTGTTCAGGAGCTGCTCAGCTTGTCGGCGAGGACGTTCATGTAACCGGGAAGGTAAGAGGCGCGTAGCCAGCAGTTGTTTTGCAGGGCCAGCGCCCATATTGCTAGTGACTCCTTGCAGAGGGAGCGTGAACTGGTGCCTCCCTGCTTGTTGATATAGAACATGGCTACTTGATTGTCTGTCTGGATGAGGATGGACAAGCCCCGAAGGTGGGGGAGAAACGCCTTGAGGGCGTATTTGACTGCCCTCAACTCCAGGAGGTTGATGTGCAACTGTCGCTCTTTCGGTGACCAAGGAGCTTGTGTGCTGAAGTGGTGGAAGTGCGCTCCCCAACCGGAGCAGGACGCGTCCATGGTGAGGATCGCCTGGTGTCGCAGCTGATGGATATCCTTGCCTACAGAAAGGTTCGTCTGCATCGTCCACCAGCGAATCTGTGCCTGGACTTGGGGCATCATCGGGATGCGGGAGGACAGGGACTGAGTGTGTTGATTCCAGTGGGTCCGAAGGTGCCACTGGAGGCCACGCATCTTCATCCGTGCCACTGGGATGACCGAGGTTGTTGCTGCCAGGTGGCCTAGTAGGCGTAGGAAAGACTGAGCTGAGGTATCCGAAGATGCTATCAGGCCGGACGCCAGTGACGTGATGGTTAGCATCCTGTGGTGTGGAAGATAGGCCTTCAAGGACTGCGTATCGATGACAGCTCCGATGAACTCCAGTCGCTGGGTGGGGCAGAGCTGTGACTTGTTGTAATTGATCATGAATCCCAGGGAGGAGATCAGGGTAGTCGTCGTGTGTAGAGAGGCCAGCAGCTCTTGAAAAGAGGGTGCTGCGATGAGCCAGTCGTCCAGGTAGGGAAAAACTGCAATGTCCTGTTTGCGGAGGTGAGCCGCTATTGTGGCCACACACTTTGTGAAGACATGTGGTGCCGGAGATAGTCCGAAAGGAAGGACTCTGTACTGGTAATGACGTCCCAGAACGTGGAACCGAAGGTACTTCCGGCGCGCTTTGTGAATGCGGATGTGTGTATACGCTTCTTGCAGGTCCAGGGATGCTAGCCAGTCCCTGCTCTGAATCAGAGGTAGGATAGAGTTGAGGGAGTACATCCTGAATTTCTCCTTGGTGATAAATCTGTTCAATTTGCGCAGGTCCAAGATGGGGCGTACTCCACCCGATCTCTTCGGAATGAGGAAGTATCTTGAGTAAACCCCCGTGTGGATCTCCGATGGGGGAACCTCCTCTATCACGTGGGAGGACAGCAGGTGTAACAGCTCCATCGCCATGGCATGCTGGAGATGAGGAGGAGTTTTGCTGATGGGTTTGTTGCGTTGGCAGGGTGGCGCAGAGAACCGGATGCGGTATCCCTTGCGGATGATTCGTAGTACCCAGGAGTCCGGGGTAAGTTTTTCCCATTCTGGCAGGAAGAAGGAGAGGCGCCCCCCGATCTGGGAGGGAGCCCGCCCATAACTGTCAAAAGGATGGACCGCCTTTGGCGGGCTGCGAGTTGCCGCTCTTCTTTGGTCTACGCTGGTGCGGAGGCCCTTGGTAGGATTTAGATTTGTATCTGTGTCCTTGCCATTTCCTGTTTGAGGAATACTTCTTGTTGTAAGTATAGTATGGTTTCCGCTGGTAGCTGTTCTTCAAAGAGCTACCGGCTCGTTCTAGGCCATTCTCTGCCAGGGCCTGCAGGGTAGTGCAGTCCTCTTTCATGTTGTTCACAGTGTCCGTGACCTTGTCTCCAAAAAGTGATTCACCCGTGCAGGGGGCATCAGCAATTTTGTCATGGGAGTCGTCTCTGAGTCCGGATGCCCTCAGCCATGCCCATCTCCTAGCGGATATGGCTGTACCCGCCGTCCTTGCAGACGTATCGAAGGCGTCGAAGGCAGTACTTGCTAGGTGTTTGTTGCATTCCGACATGTCGGCGAGGGCGGAGGAAAAGGTGGCTTGCGCCTCTTTCGGTAGAGAGGAGACGGCAGTCTTTATGGATGCCATGCAGGCGTCCTGGAATAGGACATGCTGGAACTGGTGGGCAGCGATACGTGCACTGAGCATGGCCCCTTGATAGACTTCCTTCCCAATGTCATCAAGGAGCTTCTGGTCCCATCCAGGCGGATTGTTGGCGTGGGTGAGTGTAGATTTAACCCTCTTCAACGCGGAGGAAACTATCGACTGGTGTGGTAGCTGTACCTTCTGGAACCCTGGAGTGGGTTGAAGTTGGTACTTGGAATCCAGCCTCCTGGAGGTCACACGGCCAGATTCTGGGGTAGACCAGAGTCTCATGTGGCTGTCACGCAGTTTTTGATGTAGAGGTAGCGCAAACGGGGTCTTTGGGACTGCCAGGTACTTCAGGACCTCTGGTTCCGCCTCCTCGGGAGCATTGGGGGAGGACAGCGCGAGGGCCGTAGCCACTTTGCTGAGGAACTTGGGGTATGTCAAATCCTCTTGGGGTGGTGGAGGGCCGTCAGGCTTGGGAGAGTGTCTATTCTCTGAAGCCATGCGTTCTGCAGCTGCGGAGCCTACTACCGCAGCTTAAATCTCCTGATCCTCCGCGGTGCTGTCTGGGGAGGGAGCCTCCGGAGACAGTAGCAGTGTTATGCGGTGCACGATTGGTTCTGCCACTTTAGATGCTGCCCCTTGTGCCGCAGGTGGCAAGTCAACCTCCACAGTGGTGGCGATACGTGGGGGCACCGTGGCATTGGAGGGCACTGTTTGTTGAACAAGCTGGGCCGGTAGATGTAAGATGGCTGAGGAGTTGGAGGGGTCAGAAGACATGGAGGAGCTTCTCCGGGATCTGCAGCGCCTGGAGGTGGATTGCCATGAGCGGTACTTCTTATGATGCTCATGACTCCTGTGGTATTGGTGGCTGGAGCCGGAGGAGTCGCTGATGCTGGAGCGCTCTATGCTGTGTTTTGTGCGCTTCTTCGCGCTCCGGGAATCGGCGCGATCCAGAAAAGCGTTTTCCTCCCGTTCCCGGCTTCTCCGTCTCTTGTGGGAGCTGTGCCGCTGTCTGCTGAGTCTCTCAGTGCAGATCTCGGCGCTGACAAAAGTTGCAGGGGCGGAGGAGTGATGATGTGAAGATGCCGGGGTCGCGAAGTGATGACGTTGCAAGTGGGAGGGGCCAGCGTTCTGAGAGCCCCGGAGATGGAGGAAGGCGGAGGGTTCACCGGAGGCGCCATCTTGACGTACCTCGTGGCTGTGGAGGGGCGAGGCAAGCCATCACTGTGGAGAGGAGAGGCAAGCCATCACTGTTGCGTCCTCTGCTGCAAGAGGCATCCTGGCAGCGGCGTGAGAAGGAGAAGTCTCAGGAGCCGGGCCGGAAGTGGAGGCCTCGATAGGCACACCTCGGGCCTTAGCGGCAGCAGTGGCAGCATGCTGATTCGGGACATCGCTGAGGTGTGTAGTGCCTAAGCAGCATACACATAACTCGTGGCGATCAGCGCTAGTTATCTTCCTGCCACAGGGGCATTTCTTGAGGCCCGGTTTGGGCATAGTGGTGAGTCTAAATCTTTGCTTGCTTCTAGATGTAATGAGGAGAGCAGGGTTCCATCTTGTCGGCAAGGCGGAAGGAAGTAAACTGGCCAGGCTAGGGGTGGTTCTGGGAGGTGGGCTACCTGAGCACGGTAATCGGATCTCTGGAGAGCACTTCCGACCTTGGCGCCGCCCGGAGGACGTCACCAGGTGTGGCTGACGCAATCCTGCAGTCCATGGAGAAACTAAGTTACCCAGTTCCATGAATGAGATTTTTAGCCAGTCCTGGAATTCTAACAACCTCATCCTTTTCTTTATGGGATCTGCAACACTGATTCCAATGGGTAAAATCAGGGACTACAAATAACATATTACACTGCAACGCCCATTTAAAACCAGAACTGGCAAAAAATCTCACTCATGGAACTGGGTAGCTTGGCAATTCTGTATTTGAATAGACAAATCATTGATCATCTTACTCCGACTTCAGATAAGCACCTCAGAGTTAAGCTCTGGAATTTTAAAGCTGCTTCTTCCCAGTTTCACCAAGTTTTCTCCCCAGCTTTCCTCTGACTCATTTTCTTAGAGCTGCCAAGTTACCCCAATTCCAGGAGGGAGATTTTCTGGCTAATCTAGTATTCAGCCTAGTATTTGTAGTCCCTGATTCCACTTATTGAAATCTATGCTGTAGATCTCATAATGCATCATGGTGGGAATGTCAGAAATCCAGAACTAGTAAACCAAGTTATCAGTGAATGTAGCCCCCCGCTACCAAACTAAGCATACATTGAATGTCGGGCCAAATGGACAAGAGCAGCGAGAGAATACCTCCCTGCACAAAGGTCCCTAAAGTCCTTTTTTTGGAAATGTTTTTGCTCAAATGGTTTTGAAAAAACTTATATTAGTCCTTGGCGATCCTGAGCCGTTTTGGAATCAACGCTGACTTATGAATGCACAACTGAAACGTCCAGCGGTTCCTTATATGGCAAACTCGGAAGCTGATTGGCTGATCAAAAGACATCAACAAATGTATGTGCCGGAGGCGACTCAGAGAATGTGAATGTCAGAAAACCAACTATTACGGAGGAGTGCTAAATATGCAAAGGAAAAGATGAAAAAATGTGAATAAATGTGATGTCACACAGAGGACCTATTATGAAGTTATCAAAGGCTCCACCATTCCTGTTCAAGGTTTAAACCTGCTGGTATCACTGTGCGGAGGCGAAAAATCCATTGTTGTTCCAGCCATTGCAAACCGAACAGGCGATTGCCTCCCCTGGGGTCCATTGGGACACTATCAATAATTCGCCATTTCAGATCCCAGAAAGTGTGACCAACCGTGACACAATGTTCAACAGCCGGGGCTGAAAGAGTTGAAGACCTAATTCGGGATGCATGTTCACTCAAACGGATTTTCACCGGTCAAATAGTCCAGCCAATGTAGCGTAAAGAACAGGGGCACTGGAGTAGGTATACTACATAACTGGTCAGGCATGTGCTGGACCCCAAATACCTATATATATGCCCAGTTCCAGGATAATTCCACATAATGCCTTCCAAGGTGTTCTGACAGAACTTGCAATGATTACAGGCATAGTGGCCTTGGTTGAGTAATGGTCTTGGAGGACTGTCTGACGTTAACACGGAATGTACTAAACGATCTCTGAGATTCGTGCCCCGCGTGTAGGCAAATGATAGAGGTTTTTGAAAGCAAGGATGTTCTCTTAACTAAACCCTAAATCCACTAGTCTAACGCCAGCTACCACACACCCAATTAAGAATAAATGAGCTACTATCAATGCATGTACATACTGTAAATAAATTGAAGTTGATGTATATAGTTCCCCCAGTTTAAACCCAAGTTTCACCCTCCTGTTCATTGTAAGTGCCCAATGTGAACCATTCGGCACAGAACCGTTGTATGTAAACTGCGCTGATTTTTAAGAGTGCGGTATATAAGAACAATAAATAAATAAATAAATAAAATGCAGGTGGAGTATATGCCAGTTTCTTTCCTCTGTGTGACATCACATTTATTCACATTTTTTCATCTTTTCCTTTGCATATTTAGCACTCCTCCGTAATAGTTGGTTTTCTGACATTCACATTCTCTGAGCCGCCTCCGGCACATACATTTGTTCACATCTTTTGATCAGCCAATCAGCTTCCGAGTTTGCCATATAAGGAACCGTTGGACGTTTCAGCTGGTTCCCGGCGTTCACTTTTTCAACTATTCAGTGGGTGAACACTTGAAACAGGGTCTTTCTGGGACCCAAAACATGCATGCCGTGCATTCATAAGCCAGCGTTGATTCCAGAATGGCTCAGGATCGCCGAGGACTAAGATAAGTTTTTTTCAAAAACATTTCAGCAAAAAAATTTCCAAAAAAAGGGCTTTAGGGACCTTTGTGCGGGGAGGTATTCTCTCGCTGCTCTTGTCCGTTCGGCCCAACATTCAATGTATGCTTAGTTTGGTAGCGGGGGGCTACATTCACTGATGACTTGATTTACTAGTTTTCATGCGTGTCATTAGTTACACTGAGGTATTTTCATACACAGAAATCCAGAACTGGCTTAAAAATCTCCCTCTAGAACTGGGTATCTCGGAAGCTTTGTTTTCAGGGGCATGATCAGCATGTTTCGGGCAGATAACATACCACTGAGTACCTTAACATGCAACACACTTAGCATGGGTGCACCTAACAACTTTCATGGTTGGGTACATGCACACTAAGCACCATGTTAATTGCACTTGCACACGAATGTGCTCTCCATGTCCACACTCCATCTCTAACTCACTCACTTTCCACATTAGTGTGCGAGTACCATCTAATGTGTATTTTTGGCAGTCGGCATCTGGCAGGCCCGTACATTGGCATTCACCATGTCAATTCCCTCATGCTATAACGCATGTTAACTAGTTAGTCCTGCTTAGTAAAAGTGCTCTTAGATCCTTTGTGTGCTAAGGTTATACTACAGAAAGGTTTACATTCATGCTCATGGTTCATTTTTTATAATAATAGTGGAAATAAACATTAGTGTTTAAGATGCTCCACAGTTGTGCGTTATAGTTCTCCCTGAAGATAAAGTAAGTTGCTCAGTCACCCCTTATTCCAACATGAGTCCAGGAGTCTCCATCTTCAGCTCACTAGCATTCACACAATCAGCATTTGCTAAAACACACTGCAGCACACACTGAGTTTCAGGCAAGAGAAAGTTACCCAAGTTAAATTTTAACACCTAAGATTAGAAGTATGATAATTAAGATGAACAAGGCCAGGTCCAGTAAAAACAATTTATTGACATCACCAAATTAATTGAATACAATATTGTGCAGTTAAAATTATTATTGCAAGAATACTACCAACTAAAGTGCAGGGCCAGAAGAAAAAGAAAACAGTAACAGTTCCTCCTTGGAAAAAGCACATCAAAGGAAAAATACAATCATTGTGTGTGGAGGTATCCCTGATAGATGGGTATCTGAAAGGATTAAGATCATCAAAATATTTTATTTATTTATTTCACATTCTTATATACCGCCTTATCTGGAAATCAAGTCAGTTTACAATCAACAGAACATATTACATCAAACCTATGTACAATAACAGAGTTAACTGTAAAACTATTTACATTTTGGTTGGTCTGTCAGGAACAGGGGATGCAATGACAATTCAGAACTTCAAGGAAGAACGTTGAGGGGGAAATGTGTATTGATTGAATTGAACAGGATGAGAGAAGGTCAGGGTGGGATATGAAGTGGTGTTAATGCACCTTCTGCTATGTGATAAAGGATTCTGGTTGACACTGTCCATAGTGCTCATTGAAAAGGAATGTCTTTAGTCTTTTTTAAAATCAGTAAGGTCTTTTATTGCTTTTATTGTTGGTGGCAAAGCATTCCAAAGTGTTGGGGCATAATGTGAGAAGGCTCTTTTGTTTGTCGTTTTGTTTGTCTTACGGAAGTCAGTCAATAGAAATAGGGGTATGTTTACTAAACAACGATAACGTTGCAGTGGCGCAGTTTGCACACGATACATGATGTTATCGCGTGATACGTAACGTTATCGTGCGATATGTAATGATATTGCGTGATAAAGTAGCGTTATTGCGCGATAGCATGAGGTTTCGCACAAAAACGTCTCCTGCGGCTTTAAGGCACACAGAGGGTGGAGTAAGGCTCCCCAGAGGGCGAAGAAAAGGGGTCAATGGGTGGAGAGTGGGCGGGGAGAAGCTCCATGCACAATAACGCTGTGAAATGAAGGTCTGAAAATGAACGCCAGTGAAAACCTCGCGCTAGAGGCACATTAGCAGGAGAGAGAAACCAGTTCAGTCAGCAGTATACAGCAAAGGCAGGGAAACCAAGAAACGTGATAGTAGTGATACATGTGCAGCAACAGCATAGTGCCCAAGTACGAAAGGGCACTTCAGTGAGGCTGCAAATGGGGTACAGGGGGCTGCAGGCGGGACATGCAGTGGGGCAGCTGGAGCACAGGGTGGACTAGACAGATGCCTAGGTGGCACATAGGAATGCAGAAACGGAAAATCAGCAAGACAGCAACTGACCAAGGGCAAACATGCCCACCAGTGTGTGTCATACATTGTCCCAATGGACATCAACCAGCGGGTACCCCAAAGGCCACAGAACATTGGTAGGCAGTGCGGAGGGGAAGCGTGCATGTCCATGTAGGCACCCCTACCCAAGATCCCACACCATAGTCAGCTGTCTAACAGCACACTGGATGAGCTGGGACTGCGCACCACCAGCACAAACAGCAGAACAGCATGTCAGCATGGTGGCGTAGGGGTGCTGGCGGTGAAGGGGGCAGTGTTATCTGCCCAAAGCTGACCAAGGCCAAGCCCTGTCCAGGTGGGTGGTGTGCAGTCCAACAGGCAAGGTCTGTCTGACAAACAGTAATGGTTTCCCCTGGGAAGTAACTACCTCTGAGGCAACAGTGTGGTGTAGTACACACAGTCAGTGTATACAGGGACAGAAGGTCACAGGTTCAAGTCCCAACTGTGGCTCTTGCAGACCATGTCCCTATATTTTACCCTACAGAGCACATACACAAAAATAATGTGCACTCCCCAGAGCAGATGGTGGCAACCCCAGTTCCGGAGGGCAAACACCATTCAGGTTGTCAGGCTGTCCATAATAAATATGCATAAGAACATAAGAACATAAGATATGCCATACTGGGTCAGACCAAGGTCCATCAAGCCCAGTATTCTGTTTCCAACAGTGGCCAATCTAGGTCATACGTACCTAGCAGTTTCCCCAAGGGGCACAGGTTCCACAATGCTTGTATTGGTTCAAGCATTGATATCCTGGGTCCCTTCTTAATAATGGTTTATGGACCTTTCCTCCAGGAACTTGTCCAAACCTTTTTAAACCCAGCTACACTAACAGCCTTTACTACATCCTCCGGTAACAAATTCCAGAGTTTGATTACACGTTGAGTGAAAAAATATTTCTTTTATTAGTCTTAAATAGTTTACCCTGTAGCTTCATTGCATGTCCCCTAGTCTTTCTATATTCTGATAAGGTAAACAATCGATCTACGTTTACCTGTTCCACTCCGTTGATTAATTTATAGACTTCTATCATATCTCCCCTCAGCTGTCTCTTTTCCAGGTTAAAGAGCCCTAACCTTTTTAGCCTTTCTTCATAGGAGTATCCTTCCATCCCCTTTACCATTTTGGTGGCTCTTCTCTGAACCTTTTCTAAAATCGCTATATCCTTTTTAAGATACAACGACCAGAATTGCACACAATATTCAAGGTGCGGCCTCACCATGGAACGATAGAGAGGCATTATAGTATCTTTTGTTTTATTTTCCATTCCTTTCCTTATCATACCTAGCATTCTATTTGCTCTCTTGGCCGCCGCTGCACACTGGGCCGAGGGTTTTAACATGGTATCCACAATGACGCCTAAATCTTTTTCCTGGGTGGTAGTTCCTAATGTGGAACCTTGCATCGTGTAACCATAGTTTGGGTTGTTCTTCCCTAGGTGCATAACCTTGCACTTGTCCACATTAAATTTCATCTGCCATTTTGATGCCCAGTCTTCCAATTTATCAAGATCCTCTTGCAATTTTCCACAATCCTCTTGGGTTTTAACAACTTTAAATAGTTTTGTGTCATCTGCAAATTTGATAACCTCACTCGTTATTCCACTTTCCAGGTCATTTATGAATATGTCAAAAAGCAGCGGACCCAGCACAGATCCCTGGTGTACACCACTATTCACCTTTCTCCATTGGGAAAATTGGCCATTTAGCCCTACCCTCTGCTTTCTATCTTTTAGCCAGTTCCTGATCCACAATAGTACACTGCCTCCTATCCCATGACTCTTTAGTTTTGCCAACAGTCTCTCATGATGGACCTTGTCAAAGGCTTTCTGAAAGTCCAGATACACAATATCAACCGACTCACCTTTGTCCACCTGATTATTCACTCCTTCAAAAAAACATAACAGATTAGTAAGACAAGATCTTCCTTGTCTAAAGCCATGTTGACTGTCTCCCATTAGGTCATGACTATCTACATGCTGAGTAATTTTATTCTTTATGATGGTTTCTACCATTTTTCCCGGTACTGACATCAGGCTCACCGGTCTGTAGTTTCCCGGATCACCCCTGGAACCCTTTTTAAAAATTGGTGTTACATTGGCGATCCTCCAATCTTCAGGTATTAAAGATGATTTTAATGATAGTTCACAGATTACTAATAGCAGGTCTGCAATCTCATATTTCAGTTCTTTCAATACCCTTGGATGTATACCATCTGGCCCAGGTGATTTGCTACTCTTCAGTTTATCTAATAGTTGTAATACATCTTCCCGATGTATCGATATTTCCTTCAATTCTTCCGCACCTTTAAATACCACTTCAGTCATGGGTAACATCCCTACATCTTCCTCAGTAAAGACCGAAGCAAAGAATTCATTCAGTCTCTCCGCTATCGCCTTGAGATGCATTTGAAGTAACTGCCCCCATTGTCTGCAAATGTACCTCATGCATATGCAGTAGGAACAGCCTGACAACCTGAATCCTGTCTGAACCACCAGGACCGGATTTGTGAACCTCTGCCCCAGAGCATCTGCCAACAGGGGCACAAACACCCACACCCACAAACTCCCCCATCCAAAGTCTAATGAAAAGGCAGGCTGTTGTGTCCTGCGCAGAGCACCAGCCCCCACTACTAGCACCTGCATACCTTAGCAATGCCATCATAAACATGGAAACATGTCCCATATACATTAAAAGGTAGCTATGACCAATGTCAGATAACATATCTTAACTTAAACACATCTGTCTAACAGAGATCCATCATAGCAACCTTACTGATTTATGTGGTATGTGCCCCCTCATCCATATCTGACAGTGTTTACCACCCTGGAGAGTGTCCCTAACAGTATTGATTATCCTACCAATGCCTGCACGAAGCCCATGACTGGTGTTATGGACAGGGCTGCCAACCACCGCTATCTTTGCACAATGCTCAAATAGGTGTGGTAATCTGTGTATGTGTGTCCATTGTTTTGTGGCCGCCCACACCCCACTGAGCCCCCAATGTTTGCACTGGTTCCACTGTTACACCTCCAATGTGCATAATGATGAGCAAGGTATTGTGGGTATGGCCCCTACAGGGCGGTTTATCCAGGATGCATCTGCATAGGGCATAGGGCAATGGCTGGGATATTGTAGTGGGCAAATGCCATCTGCATGGACAGGATGGCCACAGCAGGTCATGCTGTGAGGGCACTCTCATTCTGATTGAGCAGTGACCATGGCATGTCAACCTTCCCACATAGTGCCATACAGTGTGTTCAATAGTGATATATGTGAGTTCCCATTCCTGGGGCCTAATCACTGACCTACCTGCTTGGTGTTGGTGTGAATATCCCACATCTGGGTGCACATTGTTCCTCTGGGAACGTGCACTAAGTATGGCCTAGCACACTGTGTGCAGTCAGCATGTGTCTGGCTGCAACACTTTGCAGGGTGCAGCAGGTGCACACTGACTGTGGCCTCTGCTGGTGAATGGCAGATTGTGGTGGGGGCAGCTGAGCTGATCATGCCTATCACCTGTATGGCTACGGCCCTGGTACAGATACCAACCTGCATCAACTGTTGGGTTCCCCAAAGGAAGGTGTTTGCTGGTCCCACAGCCTGTCATCATATTGCACTACTGCCCCTTTTGGAAATGTTCAGAATGTGGGTATGTTGGGGCCAGATCATGACCCTTACCCTGATCCAGAGAGGCCGGTTTGATATGTACATCATCATCATGTGAGTCCACACACACCCCTGCTCCGAGAACAAGTGACCATGGCAAGCACACTGGCTATGCACCAGTTTGGTTGCATCACTGTCTACAAGGGGCAGACATAACTGTCAAATTCAAACAGAAACAGGGCATTCACAGGCATCTCTACAAATACCTGTCACACACTAGCACTGATAGAGATCTGCAGTAAAGTCATCACAGGCAACTCGGGTACTGCGGACCTGGTGCTGGCCACCCCATCTCACCCTCAGGGTGATCACAGTACACGCACAATGGCAGGGCCTGTAGGTAGTCAGTGCCAGTAACATGCACGGTCAGTCACCCCTACCAAGCTGACGTGCTGTAAAGGCGCATACCCCATTTGGGGAGCAGATGTAGCCTGCTGTTCTGCATGTAAATTGCATTATGGGTGCTGTTGTCTCTATCCTATCCTGGTTACCACAGCAGACAGTATGTCCGGTGACCTGCATCCTGTCTGTGGCCAGCCATTGGTATGAAAAACCCCATAGTGACATACTACAATGGTTAATAAGATGCCTCAGTGGCATACGTCATGGTTTCAATCCCACAGTAGACTCCCTTTATGTTTGGGTCTCCCCTTCTCGTGCAGCACCTCATAAGGTTTGTGGGATGACCTGCACTCCTTCTGCAGCCAGCCATTTGTGGGATAAACACGTTGATGTAGCATAATGGTTAAGTTGATTAATTCATTGGCAGACGTCATGGGTCCAATCCCTCAGTGGGCTGCCCTTAGTAAGATTGTGTGAGGCAACTCCCTTGTAGACCTGTAACAGACACACAAATGGCGTTAAACATGTTTTAATGGGAAAATTATTTTAATATATAAATGAAAACAACACCCTCACCTCATTTTCCTATGGTAACGTGGCCTGGAAACTGCCTTAGCTGTGGGTTTCCCCTATCCCAGTAAGTACAGCAGAATGTATGTGCGTTGACATGCAGTTGTTGTGTAGGCAGCCCTAGCTATGACAATGAAGTCCACCAAAGAAGCACGATACCAAGTGAACAACAAAAACCCAGTACTAATTCGTGGTATAAGGAAGGAACAACTTTATTTTTCAAAATCCAGCCTAAACGCCCGACACAGGCTGTGTTTCGAAGTCTTCTTCGTCAGGGGGATTCAGGCAACACTGTATACATGGATACATGAACAACCACCATTCAAATAAAAAACAATTAAAAATATGATAAATAAACATAAATATAGCAAATAAATAAGCATGATAAAAATTGTAAACAACAATAATGTAAACAGTAAAATTAAACAAACCCAATATAATAAAGATAACATGATAAAAACGATTAATGAAGATGTAGGAATGCCAAAAACATATTAAAAAATCAAATATACATAAAGAGGAACATCGAGAGTACCAATATAAAACATTCATATAGAAACAAAAAGACAGGATGTGTAACAATTTTAAATAAGAGCATTATTGAAAGATATAAATCATACCTTATCACTGAACATAAAGCGGTTTCCTAGGTTTCTTGCTACAAGGAAGAGGAAGAAAAATTGAGGAATATAATCATCAGAAAAAGGGCGAACGAAGCAGGAGTGATGCCACAAAAGGGGATCTTAACTACAAAAACCGTTAAAGATTGTTTAAATGCAATAAACGTTTTTATTGTACATTGTGTATGTAACAAACATCCAAGGAAAAAAGGGGGCCAAAAAGCATGGGACTCACAATCAAGAGTTACCAAAAATAACATATGTCAGGCACTTCATGTATTGAACGGTGCTTACAAGAACTGCCACTACAATCTTCAAAATTGAAGAATGTGGCACTAATGTCCTATTTGGTATTGAATGAAACCTATTCAAACAGCGATTGTCCCAGAGTCCAAGAATATTACAAAATAATAATAATAATAATAATGGACACTAGCTAGTTAACAGAGAACTTTTCGAATAGCCACATGACAAAATCCACTATTTTAAAAGGGTGAAGGATGAGTTTAATATTGAGCCGAAGTAGCATACACGTAAACATAAACAGAACGGGCCAATCCTAATAAGATATTGAGGTAAGAATTGACAGAGGGAGGAAAAATGAAAGCATACCTGTAAAGCACAACAGGAACCTTAATCTTCTCCATGAGAGGATTCCATTCACGAGAAATTTCGTCTATCAGTTCCTCACAACGTGGAGGCAGGACTGCTGTCATACCATCGAGACTTGCACAGATTATGCAGAAACACCGGCACTTGCGTGCTGATAAAAAAACAGACCTATCGGTGGGAAACTTTAAACCGCACTGATTGGAGAACCGCCAGCCAATTGATTTAAAGAAGGTAAATCAAGGGCAAAGAAGTGCATATATAAAACAGTGCTGAAACTGAAAGTATCAATGTGCAAGAAAACGTACGATCTATGTAAAGACCACCTAACTAAGATCAAAACCGACACTCATATATAACCAATATGAACCAAAATCTACGGATGTAAAAACCTTGCCGGCTGGTATGGTGGTCACTATAAAAACATAAATATACATCCAAAAACAGATAACGCGCTGAGATTCAATATATTAGATATTTAAAACCAATAAATAGCAACCCCACGACTAGTAAATGATGCCATGAGAAAGAGAGAAACAATTGCCACCAACCACATTAAAAAACAAAAAGACTTTGCCAACCAATATTAAAAAAAGCAACATTAAAAGAACATTACCAACCTGTTTTAAAAATAAACAAAAAAGGGGGACTGTGCACACCTAATATAAAACCCATAATACATCGCCAGCATGACCATCCCTTAGAGCTACATAAAATTAGACATACATATGTGAAACATATTTAAAAATATTAAAAAGAGGGAGAACCTGTATAAATAATTAAAACTTGGATAATGGATTGAAATGAAGGAGGAGGGGGAGGGGGGAGGGGAGGGGGGTTGGGGGAGGGGGGAGGAGGGGGAGAGAGGGGGGAGAGGGGGGAGGGGGGAGGGGAACAAAAAGGAAAAAGCTCAATCATAAAATCGAAGAGGCCCAATCATAAAAATACAATAAGCGAAATATTCTAAAACAAATAAATATGGATAAAATACTCTAAAAACAATAAATATGGATATGAATAGAAAACTACAAACTAAAAAGACATAATGATCCAAAACAGATGATAAAAGATTAGGTGAATCAATAAAAAAAAATCAATAGTCATTATCCATAAATAAACACCAAAGGAACCAAAAAAGGGGGAGAAAAAAAAAGTACTGACTAAAAGAGGGGGGGGGGGGTGGTGGTGGTGGGACCAAAAACGCTATATGAATCATAGGAACACTGACAGATCCTTATCTAAGTTTAATCCATTCGGGGTCAACGTATTCAGCTTAAAAATATATTTCTGCTCCAATCTCACTAACGTCTTGTCTATATCCCCCCCTCGCCAATTCAATTTAACTTTTTTTATAACAAAAAACTTCAAATCTAAAGTATTGTGTGCCTTTTCTTGCCAATGCATCACTAGGGATTTCTCAACCACCCTCCTTCTGATGCAACTCTTATGTTCAACAATTCGTGTATAGTTTTACCCACATATAACAATGAACACGGACATTGAATGACATAAATCACATGGGATGTCTCACAATTGGCAAAATCATCAATTTTGAATTTGACTTTTGTGATAGGATGTACAAATTCCTTTCTGATAGGCAACACATGGGGACAAATGGAACACCGTCCACACTGAAACTGTCCTTTATGTTGTGAAAGAAATTTTCGTTCCGTTAAAGCAGATGGAACCAGTAAATTGCGCAAATTGATGTTGCGTTTATGTGCTATTGTTAATGAAAGATCTTGAAATCCAGGGATTGACTGAACAAGGTGCCATTCTTTTTTTTAACACTTTTATGATATCCTTTGAAAAAGTCGAATAACGTAAAGGACAAACCATACCCACGTCTCTCTTCTCTTCTTGAGGCTTAAGGAGAGACTCGCGAGAAGACTCTCGGGCTCTACGATAGGCCTGATTAATATAGCAAGCCGGATATTGCCTTGCCATAAATCTTGTCTTCATGATGTCTGCCTGAATTTCAAAATCCTGTACTGTGGTACATACCCTCCTAGTTCTAAGAAATTGACCCACCGGAAGATTCCTTTTGAGAGACGGATTGTGGAAACTATTGAAGTGTAAAAGTTGGTTCCAATCTGTGGGTTTTCTATAGAGTGATGTGAACAGTCGGTTACCCTCTTTTTTAATTATTAGATCCAAATATGGAATTTGATTAAAATCATATGTAAGCTGAAACCGTAAATTAATATCTAAGTCATTAATCCATATGTTGAACCTCGTAAGTAAATCCATACTGCCATCCCAAAGAATTAAAATGTCATCAATGTACCGTATCCAAAGTTTATGGGTATCTCTCTTAAGTAGACTTTGTTCTATTATATCTAAGGATTCCGCCTTTGGGACATTCGTGTATAATGATTCAACGTCCAGAGTAACCAGGATTATATCAGGATGTATATCACATAAGGAGTATATGGATGACAACAGATGACCCATGCCACAAGAGGGGGTTCTCACATGGCACAGAGTCCCACCAAAGATATGGAACTATGTGCCATGGAGTCACTATCCTGGGGAGCACATGAGATGTCAGTGTGAATGTAATGTCAATGCCCTGGGGAAATCCTGTCTATTCTGTTACCCACCTTCAGCATCCTGCCTTGAGGAGGCGGTATGAGTCCTCAGCTCTGCCAGGATGACATCCTTGCTGGTGGGTGGGCTGAGAGATGGTCCAGGTGCCTGCACTGTGTGCCGGCCCCCCTCCATGTCGGTGCCCTCCACAGCCAGTGCGCTGCTGCTGGAGGCCCTCGCTGTGGTGCGGACATCTTCTGGGCCGACCTCTGCCTCGAGCATCAAGTCAGTCCCGTGGGCCTCCATACCAGTGCTGGCACTGACCTCAGACTCTGCCCCCTCTGGTCCCTCCACATTGCCTGGCTCACCCACATCCTCCTCCTCATATGCCTCCATGGCCTGGGGGTCACCTGGGGGGTGAAACAGGGTATACATCACAGATGGGTTTACCGCGTACAAATATGTGCAGCTGTGTTTTACACCCACATGAGCAGCAATGTGTTGTCCGCCTGTAGCTGCTGTCACTGGACCTACAATGAGGACAACACATGTGCGTACAGTGTGCTGTACCTGGCAGGGGGGGGGGGGGCGGGGCAGCCACGTGCGCTGGTGCTGCTTTGCCACATTTGATGGTGTTGTCTGGGGGGATGGGGTGGTGAGTGCCAGGGCCGCTGTGTGCAGTAGTAGGTATGCACTGTGCATGTGATGGGGGCCCACACTACATGTGTCCTGGGTGCGTATGGGAGCCCTCAATGTGACTGTGGCCTGTCATAGTGTGCGTGAGCGATATGTATGTAGTGGCCTGTGTGGTAGGAAACAAAGGAACAGATACCAAGACTGGCAGATATTCAGGTTTAAACATGAGCGATATGTATGTAGTGGCCTGTGTGGTATGCACGGTACGTGTTGCACCATGCGACTGGGTCAGCCAGACGTGTGTGGGGACTGCTGCATTGGCGACCACTGTGTGTTGTGAGTGTACAGCTAACCAGCACTCTGTGTGTTGTGGTGGACTGCTCTGGGGGATGGGTGTAGTGATGCTGGGCACGAGGTTGCTCCATGGGTGGGGGTCATGCGAATGTGTCCGTGACACTGTGGTGCCTGTTGAGGGGCTAGCCCCAGGTGTTGTGGGGTTTGGGTAGGTACAGTTGGTGAAGCTTTGGATCTGTGCACCCCAATGGCCTGTGAGGGTGGATGCGGGATCCGTACTGTGTGGTGGCCACTGACAGGGTAGCATGTGTCTGGTATCTGTGTGATGTGGGCGTTTGCGTTTGTTTGTGTCTACCTTGTAGACTCAAATTCAATCGTTACACCCTAAATATCTTTCTATTCCAAGCTGGTGGATAAATTAGCAAATGTTAGATTGCATTACTGTATTGTTCCTATGGATGCACTATCTTCACATAACACACTGTTCACCATACTATCTAATAAATATTGTATTTATCAAATGTTGACATCCCCTACTGTCTCATCTCACAATATATGTAAAACTTGGAGAATCAATATAATTAATACATAAATTACTTATACAATGTTAACATCCCTTATTTTCTCACAGTGTGACTGTGCATCCTATATAATCATACAATTCCACAATTGTTTTTCCTACAACATATTAAAATACATTAACATGAATTGCTCACACTACTTTTTTATAATCCTTAAAATGTTCAATTAATTATGCTGAATTGAAGGTAAAACTTCCTCCTTAATGCTCATTTGAACTGTATAGCTGATATCTGTGGCTGGTCCCACTATAGAAAGTACTCAAATATCATCCCCAAGTGTCCAATTCATCAATTTCATCACGTTTTTATAGATGTCCCATAATGGTGTCCAGCTCTCTGTATAAGAAGTACGTCACTTTTTTTCACTTCCTTATAACTCTTCAGCAACAATCAGTCCAAAAATTGTCCCAACGCCGTCCACTGGCACTGCCCACGCGTTTCTCTATTTAGTTCTTCAGGGGCTCTTCATTCAAATAGCACTACTCTCAGCACTCTCCTTATAAAACTCGATGCTGCCCACGTCTCTCTCTGATCAGTTCCACCAAGAAATGAACCAACGAACCAGGAACGCCGCGCACCTTGTAGACTCAGCATGATGGGCCATTCTCTGTCACTGTTCAGGGCTATGTCTCCGCACAGGTAATAGCAAACAAGCGTCATAGCTGTTGTAGGTGGAGGGTGCGGGGACCCCCAGGTCACTGTGTGCTGGGCTAGTTGTATGTCCCACCTGGATGTTTGCGTCTGTCATATTTTGATGCTGTGAGTCCTCTTTTGTAGTCTATCTGATTCAATGTCCTTGCCGACTGTTTTATGTCGGCCGCACTACTCGTAGTGTTAAGGTACGACTTGGGGAGCACGCCTCCCGGCTGCGGACTAGTACTTTGATGGCACCCATGGTTGAACATTGTCTACAAGCAGCACATCTGTTTCATCAATTACATTGGCAGGTTTTGGATTTTGTCCCTTTGGATCCCCGAGGCGGTGATCGGATAGCCAAATTGCAGCGCTTGGAGCAGCGCTGGATTTTCCGTTTAAAGACGGTCTCCCCTCGGGGCTTGAATGCTTCAGTTGAGTGGCATACCTTGCTGTGATGTCGGATTTCCTTATATGGACTGCTCATTGCTGCTGGGGGTTCCCTTATTTGTGGGGTTTCCCCAATTCACTAATGCTTGCAACGTTCTGATTGCTTATTGGCTGCTGTTCTCCAGTCTTTGCATTTTACGTCACACGCCGTGCTTTTAAACCTGACTGTTTGTTTTTCCTTCACATATAGAAGCCATTACTTTGGGAATTCATCTTTTCCACCTGATGCAGGGCCATAGGATTTTGGCTGGCCCGAAACGTGGCACGTTGTGCTTGTTCCATGAATTCTGCAATGGCTGGATTGAGCTAAGTTTTTGAATAATTTTTTCAAGCATTTAAATGATTAAACCGGAGTGACCACGGCGAGGGGCGGGTTGGAGTTCCTTCCCCTTTTGTATGGTCACTCCAACAAAAAGAAAAAAGGAAGAAGATACGTTTTTTCATATGCATGTTTATTTAATTTACTCTATACGTTCGGAGGTTTATGCCAGGGTTATTTGTTTGAATTTATTTTTTTCACCTTGTGCTGGGGTTTCTTATTGACTGGATATTGTGATGCTGGCCTGGCTGCAGATGTATGATGCTTATGTGCGACCTATGTGGCAGGTAGGAATATATGCTGCATGTGCTGGGTTAATGGGGTGGGAGGTGTGACGCCCTCCCTGTGTGTGCGGTCTCTAGTTGCTCACATGCACAGTAGTGTGGAGTGGCAATCTGTCTGGGTGATGGACTGGCCCCCCCACCTCATTCTGTACCCCTGTGCAGTGCTCGGCTACATCCTGGACTGTGATTGTCGTGGAGACAGCCCCAGGCACCTGCCACAAACACCATGTACGGATATTGTCAGGTCTTGCTGGTTGTGTGTCCCCCAGTTGCCTGTGTTATGGCACATGTGTCCCCTCGACATGGGCCCCCATCATCCCGTCCATGGCCAGCAGGTGCTGTATGGTTAGCTGTAAGTGGGCTACATATCTCAGACCTACCTGCGTGTGGATGGGTGGTGTCCAGCTCTTCCGGCAGTCCCCGCAGGTAGATGGGGCCCAGCCATTCTGAGAGCTACTGCTCCAGGGGGGTCAGTCTGGGGAAAAAGGGACCGCCCCCACCAGTGCCCATGGCATGTCTCCGTTCTGCCACCATGTGGGTCCGAACACCTCGCTTGATGTTGTTAAAACGTTTCCTCAGGCTGTCCAGGTCCCTGGGTGGTCCCCCGGCCTGGGCTATGGCCTCCTGTACCTCCTCCCACACATGTATGTGTGTCCCCACCATGGTGCTGGAGCTCAGCCGCCCATAGAGCACCTCATAGCACTCCAGCACACTGGCCAGCAGGATGTGGTTCTCCTGCTGGCTGAATCTAACTGCTCTCCTCTGTTCCTCCACTGGCACTGGGACTTGCCTCCATTTGGCACTGGGTAGCCTCTCGGGCTGCCCCTGTGTGGGCTGGGACACACCCGATGGCCCTGCAGCCACCACCTCAGGCCCACCCATCCCTGCCGCTGTTCAGGGGTTTCCTCCCTCATCTCCTCCTGCCATGGGCTGTTGCTCCATCTCCCTGCTCCCTGTGGCCTCTTCCTCCCTGTCATACATTCCCACCTCTCCCAGTCCTTACCTAATATTCCCTCCCCTGCTGCTCGCATGCCCTCCTCTCCCTCTCCCCTGCTCCCCTCCTCACCTCCTCTCCCTCTCCCCTGCTCCTCTCCTCACCTCCTCTCCCTCTCCCCGCTCCTCTCCTCTCCTCCTCTCCCTCTCCACTGCTCCTCTCCTCTCCTACTCTCCCTCTCCACTGCACCTCCCCTCACCTCCTCACCCTCATGCCTGCTCCTCACCATACTTCCTCTCCCACACACCTGCTGCTCACCTCACCTTTCCTGTCCTCTCCGCACTTGCTATCACCCTGACTGATTGCTCTCCACGCCTGCTCTTCACCTCGCCTACACAAAGCCCTCGGTGTTTATCATGAGTGGTGGCCCTTTTTATGCGTTTTACTCGGGGGCGCGGGGCTATGCAACTTGCACATGCACTGTGGCACGTGTGCACAGTATGTGCATGTGCTGCGGCACATGTGTGCTATGTGCACATGCGTGGTGACATGCATGCCACTCGTGCATGCACAGCAGCATGTGCGCTGCATGCGTTGCACATGCGCCAAGCTAGGGGCCGCTGTATGAGGGGGGCTCTGCGCATGATGCCAGTGATTAGGTGCCCATGCAGTGGGCAGTGCCCACAAACGTCATGTGTGCATGGCACCACGCCTGCATGCCACGTATGCCATATGCATGTGTGGAGCCCCACGCAACACATGCACATGGGTCACGGTCAGATCTTATGCGCAAGCACAATGCATGCAGACACCGTGTTTGTGGCACTGCACATGCCTAACATGCACACAGACGAATACTGGATGAAAGGTACTCACCTGTGATGCATATGTGGTATACACCGAGGGTTTTGTGTAGGTGAGGTGTACAGCAGGCGAGGTGTGATATTTGTCAGGTGTACAGCAGGTGAGGTGAGGTGCAGTGGGGTGGGGTGTGGTGGGGTGAGGTGAGCAGCAGGCGAGAGGTGGTGTTGGGGTGGTAGGGGGCAGGTGAGGTGGTGAGCAGGCATAGGGTACAGGGGGTGAGGTGAGGGGCAGGTAGAGGGCGGTATTGGTGGGGCGAGGGATAGGTGAGAAAAACCCTCTGCCTGTGGTATGTCTGTTTTGCTAATGGCTGCCTTTGTGGTGGCTGCAGGTGCATTGGGGGGGGGGTACTCAGGACCCACAGTTGCCTGACATGGGTGATGGTGTCCACGGCGCTGCGGCACAGGGCATGGGTGCAGACCCTCTGCAACTACAACCTGCAACTGTGGAGGCCATGCAAGCTAGGGCTGAGCCGGCATGGCACAGGAGGCGTGCCAAGCTGTGCCCTCACCAGACTCGCCTCTACAGACCCAGGGCCCAGCTCCAGGACATGCGTGAGGACCAGGTCATCTCCCTGTACCGTCTGGACACAGTGGCTATTAGGGAGCTCTTTGAGGATCTCAGACCTGACCTCGAGCCCCTGACCGGTCGGTCACATGCCATACCGGGTTTGGTCAAGCTCCTGGCTGCCCTACATTTCTTTGCCTCTGGCTGTTTCCAGTCATCTGTGGCTGCAGTGGGTGGTATGAGCCACCCCACCTTCTCACACTGTCTCCACCAGGTACTGCGTGCCATGGTCAGCTGGGCAGGGAATTACATTGCAATTCCCAACACTAGGCAACAGTGGGGGACCCTGAACCAGGCCTTTGAAGAGGTTGTGGGAATACCACACGTGATGGGAGCTATTGATTGCACACATGTTGCCCTGGTCCCGCCCGGAGTCAGGGAGGCAGTGTTCCGCAACCGCAAACACTACCATTCCCTGAATGTTCAGGTTGTATGTGATGCAAATATGTGTATTCTGAATGTGGTCCCTAGGTTTGCAGTGTTGTTTGTGTGTGTGTCTGGGGGAGGCACTTCCCTTCACGGTCGTCTTTGGTACAGTGTTTTGTGTTGGTGGCACCTTCACCTCTGACATATCTGGCCATTTCACATTGTGTGCTTTGTGTGGGCATAGTACAGGACACATGTATGTTCCACGTATATTCAACAGTATATTGTTGTGTCGGACATCCTCTCAGGGCAGCTCAGGGACCTTTTCCTGTTTCAACCCATGTGTGTGGGCAGTCTCATGGCTATCACACGCTTGCAAATGTGTGTATCACTAACCTTGTCAAGGGTGCATTGCCATGTGTGTGGCTGATGTTTTTGCAGCTGGCACTACTACCTTTCGACTACGGGTGTTTAGGCATGTGTTATTGTGGGTTACAGCTGAGGTGGTTTGCACACCTTACCCCCACTCCGTGGTCCCTGTCTCACACCTCCAGATGCTGCCACATACATGTTGTTTGTCAGCATGTGCTGTAACATGTTCATGGGAGACCTGTCTGTGCTGTTGGTTTGCATGTACATGCTTGTGTGCATGTGTGTGTGGCTCAGCCTCTGCTTTACCTTTCTACTATTTCTCTACAGGTGATGCAGGATATGGGTGTCGTCCCTGGTTGCTGACTCCTGTGTGTCTGCCACGGACACGTGCAGAGAGGAGATACAATGAGGCCCAAGTTTCTAGCCGCTCAGTCATCGAGCAAACCTTTGGCGTTTTGAAAAGTCGCTTCAGATGTATGGATAGAACTGGCGGGGCCTTACAATACAAACCCAAGACTGTGGCAAAGATTATTCTGGCCTGTTGCATACTGCACAACATTGCTCTCAGGCACGATCTCCCAGTCCAAATTAATGAGGATCTGGAAGTCTATACGTGGCCGTGGTGACACACGTGAGGGCACGGCAGCCAGGCGCCAGCTGATTGCGGCGGTCTTCTCATATAAGTACTGTATATGTTGGATATTACATTGGTATCTAGACATATGTACTACTACTACTGTTGAACATTTGTATAGCCATACCAGTCATACGCAACACTACACAGACATATGGGGGACATTCCCTGCCCATCAGAGCATTCAGGATAGTCCAGGGGGAACACGGGCGGGGTATTTAGGGGATAACTGTGGATGCATGGGGGTCAGATGAGACTGGATTACCTGCACTAGGTGGGTACGTTTCCGTACACAGGAACTTGGTTGGGGATTGGGGACGGTAGCTGGCGATCACACACAGGTTGTTGGTTCCAGGTGTGGGTGCAGCATGGTAAACGGAGTGTGGTGTGTGGTCATCAGTAGGAAAGTGGGACGTAGGTGGCACCATTTGCCTAGATGTGTGGATGCCATGATGGGGGATATTGGTCACCTAACATACACTGATTGGCACAGACTGTGCGTTACATGTTTGTGTACAGCGCTGTGTATGACTGGCAACAATATGTACATGCTCAGTGGTAGTAGTTTTGGCAGGAGTTAATATTCTGGAGGATAGGTACAGAGTACACACACAGGTACTGCATCATTTGCTCAGCGGGGTAACCTACACCTGGATGCATACACGGATTGTGAGCCAGTGAGGTGATTTGACAGAAGCAGTATTATGGTCATGGCACAGCCGGCACATGATGAGCCATGCAGTGGCGTGTTGGTTGGTTTGAGGCAGACACAGCTGATTCAAGGGGATAACAGCAAGGTGTAGGTTACAGTTAGCAGATCGGGGGGTGACTGAGGGGTGCATTCACGTTTTAGTTGTGTGTTAAGGGAGGATGGGGCGATATTGCTCATGTTATCTGGAATGACACTGCATATCTTAGCTACATGATGCGTATGTGTGGGGGAGAAGAGGGAGGGGTCACAGACAACCCGTACATTGCGTATCAACGTGCAGCAATGTGTTGCAACCTATACACAGACACCTAATATGGGGGCAGGGTTTACGGAGGGAGCTTAGATGTTGGGTCGTGGCCAGGTTCTGTTTCAAGCAGCGTGGATGCATCAGGCCAGCATTGTAAGACACGCAAACATAGCTCAGGGTCTGGATGGCAGGGGCTGTTCAGGGATGTTGGGATATATTTGGCACTCATCAGCATACAGTTGGCACTGAGCAGCAGGGGATCAGATAGCCTCAACACAGCATTTGGTATGGAGCTCTGGAACATGCAGACACAGGACATATCCCTGTGTTCCAGCATATGGGTGCAAGCACGCAGGGGAGGTGGGACCATCACAACACACACTGAAGGTGTGACAGGTGAGATATGAGGTGCAGGGGTTTAGTACGGAGGCAGTGTAGACATGCGAGGACAGTATATCAGGGTGACGGGTGTGGTCAGCAGTGTCTGGAGAAGCAGAGAGGTGATGAAATAGGACGTATGGGGTACAGGCCCTTTAATTTTAGCATTAACACGTCATTGGGGAATTTGGCAGGGGCAATTCTGTACAGTGTAATGGACAAAAGCCAGACTGAAATGGATTTGGGGGGCAGGAGGGGTGATGACCTGATGGTGCTGTGTGTGTTACACAGCTCAAACATGACATATGTATGTTTCTGGTGTGTTTATCCCTCGACAGGATATGTTGTGTGACCTCCCTGGTGCTGTGGTTCACTGGCAGCTGTCTGTACCCCACTCAACGTGCAGGAGAATGGGTAGATGGACATACAGGTACATGGTGTGTGGGGACAGTCAGCCACAGATCATGTCTGGGGTCATTTGTCCAATGCACATATGTTGTGGTTCACCTCTTTGGTCTGCAACCCCATACCCCATATGTTACTGTTGTCACACACAGGCACATGTGTTCCTGCCCAGCTCATCTGCCCCAGCACTGTTTCTGGAACACATCCCAGAGAGCTGCGTGTGTCCAAACGTCCTAGGTGTTCTGGTGGTGGGCCGCACGTACACCCCTCTGTGACACTGTAATATCAGCCAAATGCTGTGTAGCATTGCTTTGGCCAAGAGCTATCTCCACTGATCTCAAATTATCCACAGACAGGCTGTATGCTACTGGTGGCATGCTCACCTTAACATACTGTGTGTGTATGTTTTTCTAGCATGGGTGTGTAAAGGTACAGTGTGCATACAGTTTGTATTATCATGTGGTGGGTGGTGTTTTAACACCTGTGGAGGGTTGGGGACTCTACTATCTGTAGCCTACTGCTGTTGACCATGTATACATTGTGCGCATCTGTTTTATGTTGTGACCTGACCTATCTCTTGTGTGCTCTCAGAACACTATCCATCAGCATTTCAGTATCACAGATGACACCCTAATTTGGACATGCGCCAACGGCAGCTGGAGATGGGGATATGGTGATTCTATACATTCCTCTGGCATCTTCTGTATTCACTGTGACATGGTGTTGCTTTTTCCTGCCTTAGACAGTCCCTAGCAGACACGTTCTGCAGATAGACGGTAGGTTGCATCTTGGATCTTTTGAAAATGACATCATCTGTTCTATGCTTGCATTTTGTTGTGTTTTTCCTGGACTTATCCTGTGGGGTCACTATGCACCAACGCTGATGGACATGGGGTGGAGCAGTGAGGCGCCTGTGTGACATGTGCATGGACATGACCATATCCGTAGGACACCCTTGTGTATGGTTCAATGGCCACATGTCCACAACATGCACTGTGTTATGTGTTGTGCTAATTTCATGTTTGCATGTCTGGTGTTGCATTCTATACATATTGCTGTCTGCCTACCTGCAATGTTCCCTGGTGTTCTGTGCAACATACCTTGACAGTGTTTCTCCTTCTTCTGATACAGGGCAGAGCACACACACTGCACATGGACTACACTGCATCTGCAGGCACCATCACCCAAGTGTCTGTAAACCACAACAAGACCATGCAGCTATCCCTGGGATATGGTGGCATAGGATGGCTGACCTGTGCATGTGGCCCACATGCCTATGATAGACATTGATGTTGGACTGCTACATTGGGCATAGGCGGCCTGTCCTACACAACATTACTGCCGTGCTCTGGCTGGGTGTGGGGTTCATCGCAGGGGACATACATGACCTTTTGTGTGCTGTGGCAGATTGGGATGTACCACTTGGACATGCAGGCCCAGGGATTCACGGACAGTCTTCACGGGACATGTTGGTTTACAGTGGCTATTTGCACTATGGACACCGTGTACAGGCCCCTATGTGTGCAGCAGGGACTGACATACTTGCTGCATGTGGTACATCGATCTGACATTGTGTTACTGTATGTTGCCTATGTGTGTGACCTGCACCGCAGGATATCCTCATCTGTTTAGTTCACCAAGAGCATACAGCCATGCATGTGGCACAGGGGTGACATTGTATAGGTCCTCTGGTATTTGTGGGGCTACCCTGCACTTGAACATGACACGGTATTTACCACCACACCACTTTGATGTGTGCCAACATCTTCGGTCATATTTGCCATCACCACGTGTACTACAGTGCATGTGGGGCATCACTGTGTCATTGTTTACCGTACACGTTCCAGGTGCATGTGACTGAATATGTTGGTACACCAGGGCATGTGGTAGTTTGGCTTCTGTGCCAGTTACTGGGCCATGTTTGACCTTTCTTTCAACCTCTATGTACAGATTAGTGTGTTTGGTTAGTGTACAGATGTGCCGCTCTACATTGATTTACAGACATAGCAATGCATGTCTGCACAGTCTTCTTTATCTCATGACATTCCGGGACTCACATTGCACCAGTAATTTGGCAGTGTGGCAGTGTGGGTGTGCGTGTTCATCCTTCATGAGTGCATTCCATGTGCCGTGTCATATGTATATGCATACTGTCTTCACAACACCCATTGCAGCAGACCTTCTGCATAGTGTTATCTCTGTATGTGTGATAGTTTGCATTTTCTGTATTATCTGGGATCATGTTCCTCTTGTACCTGTTACCATATCCGGATTTGGCATTTGTACAGTGTTGTTTTGGATGTATATGGCACTTTATTTGCTATATTATGCATTATGCAACATCTGTGACGTGTATATATGTGTGTGCAGTTGCAGAGATTTTGATACGTATGCTTTGTCAGGTTTGTGCCACCTGTTTTTTGAGGGCAGATATGTTTTGATTATACCTTCATGACTGGTGTGCATTGGGCTGTCATCATGCCCTGCCTACTGTCTACATACACACATATGTGAAAAAGGCATTTGGGGCATGCAGCAACATGTGGGGTGTGTGGGGATACTGCATAGTACACACCATGCACCTACTGCATATTATCTGTACTGCTCATCATCTGTGGGAGGGGGGGCAGTGACTTGTACGTGACATGTGGGTAGCTGGCCTACTCAATGTGGTTTCAATTTGTTCACTGTAAAACAACTAGCTTCATATCATGACACACAGTATATACGATATGTCCAGTAAGTTTCCAAAATAAAATATATGTCTTTAACGCACATTTGTCTCTGCTGCTGATTCAACACACTAATGCACATATTTCTTGATTTACTGGTGATGTACATGGCCCACCTGTGC
This sequence comes from Ichthyophis bannanicus, assembly GCA_033557465.1. Taxonomy (NCBI): domain Eukaryota; kingdom Metazoa; phylum Chordata; class Amphibia; order Gymnophiona; family Ichthyophiidae; genus Ichthyophis; species Ichthyophis bannanicus. Next base: position 1,374,823,318 of record CM066031.1, read on the forward strand.
TCACATCCTTGTACAGTGGCAGCTGTCTGCCACGTCAGGGTGTTATGGGTTCCCATACACACATTCCCTTTATAGAACATATTTGCATGGTCCCTGCAGTAGTGGTTTGGGATAGTGGTTACAGAGGTGCATTGGACCACCATAGGCTGCAGGTTTGATTCCCACATGCTTTTCCTTTTTCCTTGTGCTGTGCTAACCTGACCTTGAGCTGGTTGCAGCTTCGTCAGCTCTCCTTTACACCCTTCCATCGTTTCTTTGTACAGCACAGTGTGCCCTTTCTGCAGCCTATTTGCCGCATATTAGCTATTACATATGGCTGTTCCTTTATACTGTCCATGTGGCTGGTATACTTGGGTGATTGTTATTGCTGTTGTTGAGCTGATCTGTCCCAGCTTCTGTTTGCAGGTTCAATTCTCACATGCTGCTTTTCAGTACTATTCCCCATTTTTCCCTGCTACATACAGCATCCCCTGCCGCCCTTTGGGTTCCTTTTCCTTGCTCTTTTGCATGCTGTTTGGACTGCCTAACACTTTATTGTGTGTGTGCATTTGTGTATATGTGGTTCTCGTCCCAATTGCAGATATGTGCTGTACACAGCTCTTTACATCATGGTTACTGTTGGGGTTGTCTTTTCCTGGCACACAGCAGGCTTTTGGTGTGGGGCCATGCAGTGTTGTTGTATGCAGCCTTTGCTGTTTGACTCAAATTGGTGGGGTAGGCATACCGGTTTTTGCATTAACTTATGTGCTAGTGGTTATGGGTTCAATCCCACAGAGGGCCTCCTTTAGTCAGAATGTGCAGCACAACTCCCTTTTGTGGCTGTGTCAGGCAGACATATATCGAAGATCAGTGTTTAGCACACAGACCACCCTCACCTCATTTGTGTGACCTATGGTGCCCTATACAGTGCCTTGCCTGTGCTTTTATCCTGCCCCAGTATGCACAGCAGATTGTTGGTGCGGTGACCTGCAGTTGTTGTGTGGCCAGCCATTGGTTTGATGGATATCATAGAGGCATAGCACAGTGGTTAGTTCACTGACTTTGCAGCCAGTGGGCATGGGCTTGATTCCTGTGTGTTCTCAGTTTTTCTGCCTGTCTTACACAACTATTTTTCCTTCCTCTAACAGTCATATCTGTGCAGATGTGTGTGGCGGCACATTATATCCTCATCACAGTTGCCAAGCATCCTTCTGTCCATCTATCTGTCTCTGCCAGCTGTGTAGCGTCATGCCCTAATGCACAGACTACTGCCCCATCTCCTGCGCTGTGACCCTTTTCTGCATTGTGGCTCCTCATGATTGCCTCTCGTGTGTATGCTTGGCATGGAACTGCTACTCCTCTGTCCTCCTGATATGCTGCCACCTCTACAGTACTGCAATACAGTACCACGTGTCATATCTGGGATCCCCACGAACCGTCATCAGGTACATCTCCTGCAGTGATGATGGATCATGGGACACACAGATGCACACATGGTAACATGTTGCTAGTTTTCGCATGCAGACCTGATCTGAGGAGTGTTGTGTTGAGATACACCTGACATGTGCATGGGTCACAGTGGGCAGTGCGACACATGTCTCACACATCCCTTTGTGTTTCACCCACAGGCACATGTCAGGCTCTGTTGGCCCTACGGGACGAGGGTGGACACGTTTTTGCATCCTCTGCCACACACTCTCATGTTGGCACTTTGCATCACCATCACTCTATGCATCGGTCCAGCTGCCTCCGATATGTTTCTGCACTTTTCAGCTGCCACATGAGCTGCACGCAGATTTGACAGGTCCATCAGCTCCGCCATGTGATACCCTCCAGACGTTGTTGTTTGGCTTTCCTTGGTACTCTGTGCAGTGGTAGGGTTACATCTGTGTTTGGGCCATACATTTTGTGCTATTCAACTTGGGACTCCTTACTGCCACTGGCCACCTTTTCAGGTGTCACCTTGCCCTCCTTTGGGCATCTTTCAATGCACCTTAGTTTGCACCAGCTCATGGGGTGCCTTATATGGTGCCTTGGAGGGTGGCAAACTATGGCGCATCATAAGACACCTTAGGGTTGGCGCCCTAATATGCGCATCAGGTTACTGCACTGCAGCGTGGGTTTTTTGATTGGCAGCACACACTGTTCAGATGTGTCCGTTACACGCTTTAAAAGGAACTGTCTCAGACTGCCATATTGTATGTACCCAGAGGGATTGAACTCATGACTACTGTCTTGGCAAGCATTGCATTAACCAGTGTACTACACCTCTGTAGCTATTATCACAGCGCTTCTATGTACTTAGGCTTATGGCGTGCAAATGTGCGGTGCCACACACTATCGCACAAAAACGGCAAGGCGCCCTCTATCACGCGATACACGGCTTAACGCCGGAACGCCCACTTTCTTATATGGGATTCCTCACGATAGCGCTACAACTAGTGCCGGTAACATTAAGATGGTTTAGTAAACATACCCCATAGTGAATTTTGCGTACAGCCCCTTCTCTGTCTGGTATCTGGAGGTTTGGATATTAATGTGGTGATGTGTGATGGTGCTATATCATATAACAGTTTAAATATAATTTAAACTGTTATATGTTTTTAATTTGACTTTTGTTTTTAATTTGACTGGCTATCAGGAACCAGGAAGGCTGTGTAGGATTGGTGTGATGTGATCAGAATTAGATGCATTCATTATCACATTTGTGGCTGTGTTTTGCGCATGTTGTAGGTGTGAGAGTGTTTGTATTGGGAGACCATGGAGGATACTATTACAATAGTCTATATGGGGATTGATCATTGCTTGAATAAACTGTTTTAAAGTCTGATGGTTCGAGGAGTGGCCTTAGTTGTTGAAGCATTTTAATTTTTCTGTATATGGCTTGAGTAGAATTATTTATGTGTGCGGTGAGTGTTAGGGCTCTATCAATGATAACTCCCAGGTATTTTATCTCTTCTTTTACTGTGATTGTTGCTCTTCCAAGGTGTATCTGAGGTGGTAGGGTGAATTCTTTATTTAAAGTACTGATTGGGAGCTACATCATGATATCGTCAGTGTAAATATGGTAGAATATTTTGTGTTTTTGGAAGATTTTGCTTATTGGCTGAAGATAGATATAAAATAGAAGGGCAGACAGGGCTGACCCTTGGGGATTCCCTGGTTCTGACTAAAAAGTTGAGATGACGTTTGGTCAATTTTTACTTGTTGGGTGCAGTCGTTTAGATATGAGGTGAACCAGGCCAGGGCTATTCCGCAGATTCCAATTTGTTGGAGTCTTGCTAATAGCATGTTATGATTACTGGAATCGAAAGCTGCCGCAATATCTAAGAAAATGATTATGATGGGATTTTTGGGTTTTTCAATACTTTTGGTGAGTGTATCAAATTGAGGAAGATCCAAGACATCAAGCTGAAGCATGCTGCATTAACAGAAGAAGACCTGAAATTATATGTTCCAACAATAAACTGAAAGTAGCAGCAGAAGCGCAAATGCTGCGAAGATATGAAGAAAACAGAAAAGAAAAATATTAAAATAAACTATTTAGAGAGAACCCAAACCAATTCTACAGGGAATTAGGAAAGAGCATTAATATGGTAAAAGCATCACCAACTAAAGCCAGAACAGAAACCTTCTGGAGAAAACTATATAAGGACCCTATAGAGCACAATTAAGAAGCAGAATGGTTACCTTACATACAGGAGCATTTAGAAGAAACAAACATCAAACCCATGGAATGGCCTGCAGTAACAGCGAAAGAGCTAGAAAGCAGGTTAAAATGAGCCCCCAACTAGAAAAGCCCTGGCCCAGATGGAGTACCAACATTTGGCTCAAACAGTTATCACTCCACCAAAACCTGGTGAAATGCAAAAATCAATTGTTCAAACAGCCAGACTTAACACCACAATGGCTTATTACAAGAAGAACATTTTCCTTCCAAAGGGGGACCCAAGTACCATTCCCAATAATTACAGACCAATAACTTGCCTACTTCCAATCTATAAGCTGTTCAATGCAAAAGATGCAGACAGAATATATGACCATATGAAGTCCAATATCATCATGGCAACACAGCAAAAGGGCAATAAGCGGGGAGCATATGGAACCAAAGAACAGTTAATGTTGAATAAGGCCATTATAGCCAGCGCTAAGAAAAGTAGAAATCTTAGTATAGCATGGATTATTAAAACTGTACATTTCTGTTATATTGTAAGTTCAGTGTTGATTGTCTTCACTGCACAGTTATTGTTACATGTAAACCGCGCTGATGATGACTAGCGCGGTATATAAGAAAAATAAATAAATAAATAAGAAAGCTTTTGACAGCGTCTCACACTCTTGGATAATAAATTGTCCTGAAATGTATAAAATAAATCCTGGTTTGATAGAGTACACATTCTTTTTGAAATATGAAGATGGTCAGTACATTATACCTAACATTAAGATTCAATGAGGAATATTTCAGGGAGATTCCCTGTCATCACTTTTGTTTTGTATGGCACTTAATCCATGAGTACTCTAATCAACTCTTTAGGATATGGATTTAGCCTGAATACTAAAGAAGGTAACAACCCAGAAGCAACACCCCATTTACTATTTGTAGACATAGAAACATAGAAAAATGATGACAGAAAAAGACCACATGGCCTATCTAGTCTGTCCTTCCATATCGACAACTACAACAGTCCCCTTTAGAGATCCTCTGATAGAAACATAGAAAAATGATGACATAAGAACATAAGAACATAAGACATGCCATACTGGGTCAGACCAAGGTCCATCAAGCCCAGTATCCTGTTTCCAACAGTGGCCAATCTAGGTCATACGTACCTAGCAATATCCCCAAAAGACACAGGTTCCACAATGCTTGTACTGGGTCAAGCATTGATATCCTGGGTCCCTTTTTAATAGTGGTTTATGGACCTTTCCTCCAGGAACTTGTCCAAACCTTTTTTAAACCCAGCTATACTAACAGCCCTTACGACATCCTCCGGTAACAGATTCCAGAGTTTGATTACACGTTGAGTGAAAAAATATTTTCTCTTATTTGTCTTAAATAGTTTACCCTGTAGCTTCATTACATGTCCCCTAGTCTTTCTATATTCTGATAGCGTAAACAATTGATCCACGTTTATCCGTTCCACTCCATTCATTAATTTATAGACCTCTATCATATCTCCCCTCAGCCGTCTCTTTTCCAGGTTAAAGAGCCCTAACCTTTTTAGCCTCTCTTCATAGGAGTAGCCTTCCATCCCCTTCACCAATTTGGTGGCTCTTCTCTGTACTTTTTCTAATAACGCTATGTCCTTTTTAAGATACGGTGACCAGAATTGCACACAATATTCAAGGTGCGGTCGTACCATGGAGCGATACAGAGGCATTATAATATCCTTTGTTTTATTCTCCATCCCTTTCCTTATGATACCTAGCATTCTATTTGCTTTCTTGGCCGCCGCTGCACACTGGGCGGAGGGTTTTAACATGTTATCCACGATGACTCCTAAATTTTTTTCCTGGGTGGTGGTTTCTAATGTGGAGCCTTGCATCGTGTAACTATAGTGTGGGTTGTTCTTTCCTAGGTGCATAACTTTGCACTTGTCCACATTAAATTTCATCTGCCATTTGGATGCCCAGTCTTCCAATTTATCCAGATCCTCCTGCAGTTTTCCACAATCCTCTTGGGTTTTAACAACTTTAAACAGTTTTGTGTCATCTGCAAATTTGATAACCTCACTAGTTATTCCCTTTTCCAGGTCATTTATGAATATGTCAAAAAGTAGCAGACCCAGTACAGATCCCTGGGGTACTCCACTATTCACCTTTTTCCATTGGGAATATTGGCCATTTAGCCCTACCCTCTGCTTTCTATCTTTTAACCAGTTCCCGATCCACAATAGTACACTGCCTCCTATCCCATGACTTTTTAGCTTCGCCAAAAGTCTCTGATGGGGGACCTTGTCAAAAGCTTTCTGAAAGTCCAGATACACTATATCAACCGACTCACCTTTGTCTACCTGTTTATGCACACCTTCAGAAAAACATATCAGATTAGTAAGACAAGATCTTCCTTGTCTAAAGCCATGTTGGCTGTCTCCCATTAGGCCATGACTATCTACATGCTGTGTAATTTTGTTATCTATGATGGTTTCTACCATTTTCCCTGGTACTGACGTCAGGCTCACCGGTCTGTAATTTCCCGGGTCACCCCTGGAACCCTTTTTAAAAATTGGTGTTACGTTGGCGACCCTCCAATCTTCAGGTATTACAGATGATTTTAATGAAAGTTCACAGATTACCAATAGCAGGTCTGCAATCTCATATTTCAGTTCTTTCAACACTCTGAGATGTATACCATCCGGTCCAGGTGATTTGCTACTATTCAGTTTATCAAATAGTTGTAATATATCTTCCCGGTGTAGCGATATTTCTCTCAATTCCAATGCAGTATCACCTTTAAATACCACTTCAGTCTTGGGTAACATCCCTACATCTTCCTCAGTAAAGACCGAAGCAAAAAATTCATTCAGTCTCTCTGCTATAGCCTTGTCTCCTCTTACTGCCCCTTTTACCCCTCTATCATCTAATGGTCCAATTGACTCTTTCACAGGCCTTTTGCTACGAATGTACTTGAAAAAGTCTTTATTTCGTGTTTTTGCTTCCGTAGCAAGTTTCTTCTCAAATTCCCGCTTTGCCTGCCTTATCAATGCTTTGCATTTAACTTGCCAGTGCTTGTGCTGTTTCCAGTTTTCATCATTTGGCTCTTTTTTCCATTTCCTGAAGGTTGCTTTTTTGGCAGCAACAGCCTCTCTGACCTCACCTTTAAACCATGCTGGCAGTTTTTTGGACTTTCTTCCACTTTTCTTAATGCATGGAATACAGCTGGTCTGGGCTTCGAGGATAGTATTTTTAAATAACACCCAAGCTTGCTGTAAGTCTTTAACCTTTGGAACCGCTCCTTTTAGTTTTTTCCTAACTATATTCCTCATTCTATCATAGTCTCCCTTTTGAAAGTTAAAAGGTAGTACTGTGGATGCCTTTACTATCTGTCCTCCACTAATTAAATCAAACATGATCATACTATGATCACTATTGCCAAGTGGTCCCAACACCCTTATTTCTTGTACCAGATCTGGCGTTCCACTAAGGACTAGGTCCAGTATGGCTTCCCCTCTGGTCGGTTCATGAACAAGCTGCTCCAAGAAGCAGTCATTTATTTCATTTATTTCATCTAAGGTGCAAGAGGCCAATGTCGGCGATAAACCGACTGGTCCTCTTGACAAGCACTTTCCTCCTATTCCTCTAGCACAGTCCTCCCCAGAAGGGGTCTCCCTGAGTTCTGGTGGGAGAACCTCTCCTCCCTTGCCTGTGCCATTGCAATCGCAATGGCCATCTAGAGAGTCTCCAGAAAGCGCAAGTATTTCTACGGTTAATGTTGTTTTACCTTTGCCTGTTACGTTTAATGTCTCTGACAGTTTATTGCAATCGGTTTCCAAACCCCCTGATGAGGAGATTACGTTAAAAGATATATGGTCTGCTTTGCAATCCATTGATAAGAAGATGTCTTTAACTTTGTCTGCATTATGTGTCTTTTCTCAAGAAGCTGTCGTTTCATTACGCCAGCTGGATGAGAAGGTCACTCTTGTAAATAAAGCTGCAGGGAAGTTGAGCTCTCAGGTGAATTTGCTTACCGCAGCTAATTCTGCTGCTGTTAAGGATTCTTTGTTGTTATACTCTAAAGTAGAGGCCTTAGAGAACTCTTCCCGGGCTCATAATTTGCGTTTCTTAAATTTTCCCCACTCCTCATTGTTATCTGCCAAGATTCTTCTTGATAAGTACTTTAAAGAAATATTGCATTTTTCTGATATAATTGATATTTCTCATGCTTATTACTTGTTACCAAGTACTAAGCGTGTTAACATAGAGGGAGGTTTGGATGAGATTGTAGCTCCTATTTTAGATTTGACCGCTTTTCTGGAGGACTCTTCAGACTTAATCACTACTAGGTCTACGCTAATTGTCACATTATCTTCGCTTAGTCTTAAACAGCGCATTTTACGTGCGTTTTTTAAGGCTAAAAATGTTAAATTTTGTGGGCAATCCATAAATATTTTCCCCAATGTATCTCGTGAAACCCAATTTAGGAGACGTCAATTCCTTCAGCTGAAGCCTAGAGTTTTAGCGTTGGGAGCGACGTTCTTTTTACGTTTTCCTTGCAAATGTGTGATTAACTATCAGGGAGATTCTTTTGTTTTTATGGATGTTTCACACTTAGAAAAATTTGTTATAGATCGTACTAGTGCTGGGTAAGGGAATAGATTCTGGGTAATATATATCCTTCTATTTGGTGGCCCAGTGGCCTGTTTTCTTGTTTTCTTATGTGTGAAAATATTATCTTTGTTTCTCCTCTTGACGTGGACTATATCCTTAGTGTGTTTTCCTATGCATATTGTATTATGTATTAATGATTTGCCTTAATTGTGGTGATGTATTTTGCTGAAAATCCATAAATAAAAAAAAAAAAAAATTGGTGTTACGTTGGCGACCCTCCAATCTTCAGGTATTACAGATGATTTTAATGAAAGTTCACAGATTACCAATAGCAGGTCTGCAATCTCATATTTCAGTTCTTTCAACACTCTGGGATGTATACCATCCGGTCCAGGTGATTTGCTACTATTCAGTTTATCAAATAGTTGTAATATATCTTCCCGGTGTAGCGATATTTCTCTCAATTCCAATGCAGTATCACCTTTAAATACCACTTCAGTCTTGGGTAACATCCCTACATCTTCCTCAGTAAAGACCGAAGCAAAGAATTCATTCAGTCTCTCTGCTATAGCCTTGTCTCCTCTTACTGCCCCTTTTACCCCTCTATCATCTAATGGTCCAATTGACTCTCTCACAGGCCTTTTGCTACGAATGTACTTAAAAAAGTCTTTATTTCGTGTTTTTGCTTCCGTATCAAGTTTCTTCTCAAATTCCCGCTTTGCCTGCCTTATCAATGCTTTGCATTTAACTTGCCAGTGCTTGTGCTGTTTCCAGTTTTCATCATTTGGCTCTTTTTTCCATTTCCTGAAGGTTGCTTTTTTGGCAGCAACAGCCTCTCTGACCTCACCTTTAAACCATGCTGGCAGTTTTTTGGACTTTCTTCCACTTTTCTTAATGCGTGGAATACAGCTGGTCTGGGCTTCGAGGATAGTATTTTTAAATAACACCCAAGCTTGCTGTAAGTCTTTAACCTTTGGAACCGCTCCTTTTAGTTTTTTCCTAACTATATTCCTCATTCTATCATAGTCTCCCTTTTGAAAGTTAAAAGGTAGTACTGTGGATGCCTTTACTATCTGTCCTCCACTAATTAAATCAAACATGATCATACTATGATCACTATTGCCAAGTGGTCCCAACACCCTTATTTCTTGCACCAGATCTGGCATTCCACTAAGGACTAGGTCCAGTATGGCTTCCCCTCTGGTCGGTTCATGAACAAGCTGCTCCAAGAAGCAGTCATTTATTTCATCTAGAAACTTTATCTCTTTAGCTTGTCCTGCTGTGACACTGACCCAGTCGATACCGGGGTAATTGAATTCACCCATTATTACTACTCTGTTATGACCTTTGTTAGCTTCCTTGATTTCCTTGAGCATTTCATCATCCATTTGTTCATTCTGGCCAGGCGGTCGATAGTATACTCCCACTGCCATCACCTTCCCCTTCATAAATGGAATTTCAATCCATAGAGATTCTACAGCAAATTTTGTTCCCTGCAAAACTTTAATCCTTTCTGACTCAATGCCATCTCTAACATAGAGCGCAACCCCTCCACCAATTTGATCAGCTCTATCATTACGATATAGTTTGTATCCAGGTATCACAGTGTCCCACTGGTTATCCTCCTTCCACCATGTCTCTGAGAGTGCAATCATATCTAACCTCTCATTTAATGCTATACATTCTAACTCTCCCATCTTATTGTTTAGACTTCTAGCATTGGCATACAAGCATTTTAGAGACTGTATTTTATTAATATTAATCTGGCTATTGGTAGGCATGGGTAATTTGGAATCTTTATGCTCTGTCTGCTCCTTACTCAAGGGCATTTGGGCTACTATACTCCCTTTTGGAACCTCACTGCTTTTGGTAGTATCCTTCAAGGATACCTTTGTTCGAACCATGCGCTCCTGGGTGACTGTCGACTTTCCCCTATTTTCTATTTTCTGAAGTTCTACAGTTCCAACAACCAACAATTAGCAGAGCAGCTCTGGGTGGTGTAACGTTTTTCTGATGACATCAGGATGACTTTTGGCCTTGACAAATGTGGTATAGCAACTTTCTTTTACAGGAAAAATTGAGCAAAATGGAAAACATCTCCCTGGCTGAGGGCTGTGACATCAAGGACCATGAACAGGAAGGCATATATAAGTATCTCGGAGTAGAGGAAGGAATGACAATGAAGCAAAAATCACTGAGAGAAAAGATCAGTAAAGAATACTACAGGAGATTAAAATCATTATTGAAAAGTGCTTTAACATCACCGAATAAGATACAAGCCATCAATCAGCTGGCAATTCTTGTACTCTCATACAGCTTTGGGATTGTGGACTGGCCTCTTAAAGATCTTGAAAAACTAGATGTACGAACAAGAAAACTCCTCCATGCCCATGAAGTAATTTACAAGAATCAGTGTATGCCAAGACTGTACATCCCTAGAGCTAAAGGAGGGCTAGGCCTTATAGAGATTGATTACACATACAGAGCTACTATCTTAGGCCTCCAGGCCTACCTAACTGCATCATCGGATCCAAATACGCAAAAAGTGCTGCAATATGAAAATAAATGCCCAGAATCTGTCTTCACCATCAAACTTGGACAAGCATTTTGAGGAATGAGTGAGAATCCACAAGCATACACAGGGAAGGAAGGAGTAGCCTAGTGGTTATAGCACTTTGCAAAACAAGAGAAAAAACTCTTCAAAGAATTAGATCAACAAACAAGGAAAAGCAAGTGACAAAGGCACAAATACAGTGGGAAATACAGAGTGTTACTCCAGGGACCCTTTGTCAATCAAGAAGGGACACATGAATGGTTAAGGAGCGGTGAACTGAAACTGAAGGATGAGAGGTTGATAGTTGCAGCCCAGGACAGCGGCTTATGAAGAAGATGGTTTACCGCAAGCATTGGAAAAGCTGGCAAAACTGACATATGTTGATTCTGTGGGAAGGAGCTGGAAAAAGTGACTCACCTCATAGCTGGCTGTGAAGTTCTGATGGCAGAAAATTTCTATACAGAAAGGCACAATAAAGTAGCATGCCTTATCCATTGGAAACTCTGTAAACACTACAACATAACTGTGCCTTAAAAGGAGTGGGATTATGACCCTAAAAGAATTACAGGGAATGAAGAGGTTATGATCACCTGGGATACTCCCATTCTGACCGATAAAAAGCTGGATGTGTCGAAGCCGGATATAGTAGTAAAGGAGAAAACCCCCAGAACGATATTGTTTATAGAAGGGTCATTTCCAAACGACTATTCTGTGAATTGCGTTGAGAGGGAGAAAATCTTCAAGTACCAAGAAATGCAGTCGGAGACCAAGAAAATGTGACAAAAAGATATTGAGTTATTTCCCATTGTGTTGGGTGCCACAGACTTAAGAGGAATTTCCAAGCACGCCTTGATAAATTACCCATACATGTAACATCTTATGAACTTCAGAGGGAGGCTCTCTTTGGTATAGTGCAAGTACTACACCAAGCATCAGCAGTAAATTTGAGAGACTGAGATCATACTCCACATACCCTGGCTTAGAAGTGAGGTTCATGACTTTCATGATATGCGCAAAACACCCATTTGGAGAAAATGCCCTGAAAGAACCTAGCCCTGCAATATGCTCAGAAATGTCTCTGGACTCTATCACTGGGGCTGAAAGCACAGGGTTTCTACTCTCTGAGCACTAACATACAGCACAGGAGCCACACTAGTAAATACATGGTGCTTTTAGCTTTGACCCTGATAGCTACGTTTAAGGCACCATACCCAAGGCACAACACCCTTGATGGAACAGATTGGCCAGGGGAAAACAGAGAGGATCAATTGGTGCCATTGGAAGTTGTTTCCAGCATTAAGAGGGCTGTCTCACCCATGCTGCCATGGAACACAACTTTACTATTGAACTTTGGTTTTCCTATATTCTTGTTTATAGTCATGCCAGTGTTCTTGTCTCTGGTAATCTCAGTGTCTTCATATTTTTAGTACTGTTTTTCTTGCCTTAAACCCAGATCTTCCTGAAACCTCTTCTGCCTGAAGGTTTAGTACTATGATTGCCTACGCCTCAGCTGTGGAGCCTTACATTTCTAATTCAGTGAGTAGTCTGGCCTATCCTTGTCTATGTTCCCATTTCAGACCAAACATGTGCTCCTGTTTTCAGTTCCTTCTGTGTCCCTGCTTTCAGTATCCCATGTGTTCTTGTTCCCGGACTACACTTCAGCAATTCTGTTTTCAGTCTCCTCTTTGTCTCAAATCCACAACATTACTTGTTTGGCAATAGAGAATTCTACCCTTGGCATGATTTGACTAAGAGACAGCTTTCCTTTTCAGTTCTGAGACTCTGATCTTGATTTTCTGTGTAAACTCAGCAAGGAACTTGACAGGTGCCGGTCTTAAAGATCCCATTAGTTATGGGTGAGCTCGCTTCACTATAAGGTCAGCAGGGAGCTGGTTGCTGCTGTAAATTATGCATAGTACAACTCCTATGAACTCAGCCATATTTCCTATTTCTGTTCCCTCAGGAAGGTCTACAGAATAAAAACCTGCACTACTGAAAGTGATTTTCTAAGTCATCTGATATGGCTGGCAACTTTTTTTTTTAGTGCCATCAAGTCAGTGTTGACTCATAGTGGCCCAGCTACCTCTGGGAGTTCTTGGCAATGTATCACTGAAAGTAGATTGCCAGCCTTTTCTTCCAAGGTAATGTAACGTGCCTAAGGTCACAAGGAGTGCCAGTGGAAATTGAATACAGATCTTGTGGGTACTAGGCAGTTGCTCTAACCACTAGGCTACTCCTCCGCTCCTGGCTGGCTGGCTGGCTGGCTGGCAGGCAGGCAGGCAGGCAGGCAGGCAAGCAAGCAGGCAAGCAAGCAAGCAACTAACTACTGCAGGGCAAAACATGGGTACCATCTTCATCTCATTTATTATATTTTTATACTGCAATACACAATAGATTATGCGGTTTACATAAAAACATTCATGCAGAGTTGTGAAGTTGCCAAGGTCCAGGAGTGAGATTTTAAGCCAGTCCTGGATCTCTGACAATCTCATCCTGATGCATTATAGGACCTACAGCACTACTTCCAATGGTAACATCAGGGATTACAAATACCATACTACTCTGCAATACAAATTTAAAACCAGAACTGGGAAAATAATCTCACTCCTGGAATCGGGTAATTTGGCAACTCTGTTCATAATACAATAGAAAACTATAAATAACAACAAAAACATACACCAGTCAACAATATCCATGTATGTTCCAGTACTGGATTTCTGACAACCCCCTCATGAGAGCAGAGGAGTAGCCTAGTGGTTAGAGCAACAGCCTAGTACCCACAAGATCTGTATTCAATTCCCACTGGTGCTCCTTGTGACCTTGGGGAAGTCACTTAACCCCCATTGCCTCAGGTACAAACTTAATTGTAAGCTCTCTGGGAACAGGGAAATGCCTACATAGCTGAATGTCATTCACCTTTACCTACCATCAGCTAAATACTAATAAACAAAAAATGTCTTAAAGCACTCTTCAAAAGCAGAGCAGTGTACAATAAGAGTAAAATCTTATTAAAAAGGAAAAGGATGTCATTAAAATGATAGGAAAGAAGAGTAGAGGGAAAGACAGAACAGGATACAGTCAAAGGGGAAGGGGAGAGAGAGACCAGAGGAGGAAGGGAGGGAGGGAAAGTGCAGAAATCTATACCCAGGATGAAGAGTCAAAAGCCAGCTGAAAGAAATGAGTATTCAGAAGTATTGTGGATTTGGGATAAGAGAGCTGTAGATGAATATCGAGGGGGGGGGGGGGGCAGGGACTTCCACAGACTGGAGCTGAGAAAACAGAATGCCGAGTGCCCAGTGGATTCATAGCAAGCTCGAGAGGGTGGAGGAAGGTGAAGCCGGTTTGCGTGAACAGAACGAAGAAGTTGAGGGAGAGGGAGGTGTGGGATAATGTGCAAGGAAAGCTATGTAGGGGTGCCCATGTGTAGTGTTTTGTGGACCAGGGAGAGAAGTTTAAACTGAATTTGAAAGGAGATGGGCAACCAATGGGATTTGACGAACAGAGGGGAAATGTGCTCAAATTTGGATGCATGATGGAGGATACGGATAGCGGTATTTTTGACAGTTTGCAGATGTTTGATTTGATAATGGGGTAAACCAGAGTAGATGATGTTGCAACAGTCAAAGCATCAAATGTCAGTAAGAAAAGGGCACCGTGAACAGATCTGACTGAGGATGTAGAAAGAGAGTTTGACCATCGCACTACTCTGGTCATGAAAAGTGAGGCCACTATCTAGAGAACAACACTGAGGTATTTAAGAAAAGATATAAGAGTGAGCAGAGAACCATCCAGTGAAGGAGCCAAAGAGGGGGCAGAAGAAGAACCAATGAGCCAAATCACAAAAGTCATAAAAGGGTTCAGCTTGAGGTGATTAGAGTGCAGCCAGTGAACCACTTGGAAAAGACAAGCATTGATAGTGGTAAGATCTGGGGAGGAGTGATGAGCATGAAAGAGAGGTAGGGTGTCCGCATAAAAGTAGGCAGAAACCCCATGCCATTGGATGAGAATAGCCAGAAGGTCCAAGAAAACACTGAAGAACAGGGGAGCTAAGACCGAACCTTGGGGGATCCACAGGACAGAGGGAACATGGAGGAAGTACAGTTCTGTTCAACATTATTGGCACTCCTGCTTTTTAGGCATGCTGCATCCAATATCTTGAGAAATAATTTGAAATATTCTGACTGCATGCTATCAGAATATTTTAACAGTATGTTTAAAGGTATACAACATAAAAAATGTGCAACTTAGACATAGAAATTTCTGAGAAAAAAAAATAAAATATGACCTGGACAGGATTAATGGCACCCTTCACTTATATTTGGTTGCACAACCCTTGGCAGTGATGACAGTCTCTAAACGTTTGTTATAGCCATCTACTCTATAAGTTTTGTTCATATGTCTGCTGGTAGTTTCTCCCACTCTTCAACTGGGATTTGTTTAAGCTCATGAATATTTCGAGAATTCCTTTTACCAATGGCATATTTCAGCTCTTTCCAAAGATTCTTGATTGGATTGAGATCAGGACTCATTGCTGGCCATTTTAAAACAGTCCATTTTTTTCTTTATAGCCATTCATTTGTACTTTTGGATTATGTTTTGGATCATTGCTAGAGGACCGTCGAACTTTGACCCATACCTAGCTTTCTGATACTAGGTTGCACATTTTGCTCCAAAAAAGCTTGGCAGTCTTCTGACTTCATAATTCTTTTAATACATTCCAGACCTCCAGTTCCTGAGGCAGCAAAACAGCCCCACAACATTATAGAACTTCCACTATATTTAACTGTAGGAAGGGTGTTTTTTTCCTTATAAGCTTCATTTCTTCACCTGTAAATGCATCGCTGGTCTGCATTGCCAAAGAGCTCAAGTTTGGTTTCATCTGTCCACATAACATTTTTCCAGAAGGAATGTTCTTTCTCAAGGTGGGTTTGGGCAAGGATCAGGCATGCCTTTTTATGTCTTTCTTTGAGCAGTGGGGTTCTCCTTGGCCTTCGCCTATGAAGCTCTTGTTTGTTTAGTGAGTCGCATATTATGTGGGTTGAAACCCCCACTCCAGATTATTCCAGGTCAGCCTTAAGCTCTTTTGATGTTGTATATGATATTTTTCCAACAGTTTACATTAACCTTCGAAGACTTCTTGGATTAATTTTCCTCTTCCCACCATGTCCTGGGAGGTTCTTGTCAGTTCCATAAGCAGAAAACCTCTTAATAATATTGTGAACTGTAGACACTGGGATCTCAAGATCTTGGGAGATGACCTTGTACCCCCTCTGAAGTTTGATGTTTAGGGATAACAGCTTTTCTGACTGTCTCAGGCAGCTCTCTTGTCTTCACTATTGTGAAAATAGAAGAAAGGAGTGAATGTAGCCATTTTAAACATTAGAGCCATCATTCATTGGTTGATTCAATATTGACAATTGATCACAGGTGCATCTAATTTTACTGCGATGGGAATGTGGTTCTTCCGTTCAAACTGATTTAAATTGTTTAGAAGGTTGCAAATAATCATGTTTATTTCATTTATTTATTTATTTAACAATTTTTCTATACTGCCTTATCTTAAAATCAAGGCGGCTTACAGTAAAACTTCAGTTTACAAAGAAATTTCAATAGGAACAATTAAAAACATATCCCATTACAGAATAACTTCCTTAGCAAACAGGGAGGAAGAGAACTGGGAATGATAAAGTATAAGCTATGTACAAGGTGATGTGTATGTAGGAGTTCATGAGGGGAAGCATCAGGTTTCATTGAAGTGCTCGATGAAAAGAAGGGTCTTGAGCTGTTTCCGAATGGCAATGTCCCAGTTTTTATACTATTTCCTTTTTTAATTGGTCTTGTTTTATTTGATTAATTTATGGGTCAAACATGAGTGCATATATAATCCAAAGCCATTTCACTGGCCACTTTTTTGGGCGTTATTGGAAATTAAGGGGTTGAACTGCAAGAGTGCCTATAATGTTGACCACAACTGTAGAAGAATGAAATGAAACTGAATGATGCATTATGGGAACCACAACACAGATTTCAATCAGGGACTGCAAATACTAGGCTGTCTGAGGTGTTACCGGCATCTGCTTTCAAAACTGGGATATTATTTTCAGCATTGCTGATCCTGCTCTTGACTCCCACTATGCTGTTTGCTGTTATCTTGCACGCCTATCTAAAGCTGCTCAGGTTTGATCCGATTTGTTGCAGATCACTGAGGCCAGTGCTGTCAAGTTTCCTGTCCTCTAGTAAATCTCATTTGAGTTCTAGAGGTTCTCCTGCAGTGACCCACCTGTGCCTAGTTCCTAGTTCCTGTGGGATGGCTCAGGAGTGCTGAAAGGAAATATACCTGAGTCTGGACAGAAGAGTTCCTGTTCATAATATTTTGATGGGCTAAAATGGAAACCCAACAGTGTTAGCCTGGTTGGCTGAAGGAAACGTTGTAATGAATCTGACCCAATAGACTGGAGAAAAATGGAGCTGTTTTGTGTTCCCTAAGGGAAAGAAGAAATAGTTTTCAGAAAGAAATACTGGAAATGCTGCTACAGAGACCGTGCATCTTGCTTCTGGGCTTGCCATCAGGAGAGGAGCTGGGCATTGTTTGAACAAAGATTTTGAAGGGATCTGTATGTTTTTATACAAGCCTGCCCTAATAAAATGATCAGAGTTCTAGTTTGGTGTGGTTTGCAGGCTATGGTAATAGAAATCTATCTCCACCATGGATCATTTCCCCTATTCTGCATGACTTTATGAAAATGAATCCATGAACTCTTCCAGAATCAGGAAAGTGTGTGGCATATTTGCATCACATTAACCTCCACTGAAGTCCACCTCATATCTCTACAAAACTTGGTATCTCTTGATGTTTTAATTGCCAGGTACTGAAATCTCTGCAATTTTGAGCTATAGTTACTAACACACATTATTGTTAATATGTGTTATTTTACTACTAACCTTCTGGCTGTGATCGGGTATGCACTGCAGGGAGACAGACTAGGAATTTGATCCAGTAATGGACAGAGCAAGCGTTACCAGAGAACTAGTAAGTTCTCCATTCCTGTTATTTGTAAACACAAATCAAGTCATTTGACATGTGTATGTAAAATGTTCCATGTAAACCGCACTGATGGAAAATAGCGCGGTATATAAGAAAATGTAAATAAATAAATAATAAATAAATAAACTACAGTTCTCATGAGGCCAAGGGAGGGAGGGAGGGCAGCTAGGAAATAAAGGAAATAAAGCTCCAGTGTATAAAAAGGGGTAGAAGTAAAAGGGTGGGGGATGGCCCACCTGAGGAGGAAGGATGCACTATGGATATGCTGGAAGACTGAGAGCTCAGAGTCGGAAAGAATTGCAGTGAGGTTCAAAGCCGGAACCATATGGGAGTAAGCAATCATTTCCCTCTGTTAAAGCTGCATTGGGTGGTGTCAACCAGGTTCGGGTTGCAGACCAACCCATGCAGAGAGCTGGGTCAGTGTTCCAGAATGTTGAACAAAATACCAGTTGAGGTGTCATGAATCAAATAATTGAGGGTTTCTTAAACAGGCTGATGAGGTAAAGGATTTGAATTTAGAGCTTTTAGAAGTTGAACCACTAGGATTCTGAATTTTACTCTGGGGGACTGTTGCAGATTTTACCACTCTGAAAGACAATTGTGCTTCCAAGAGACCTGAATGCAGAGACTTCGTAAAGCAAAATATATCCTGAACTGGATTTTGATTGCCTGGATAAATTGTGTCTTGTTACACCTGTGTTGTAGGTAACTAGGTCCCATTGCATAAAATGGGACCTGCGGTAAAATAATACAGGTTAGTGGTAAAAGAACATGTTAATGGTAGTGCATGTTAGTAAATATGGCCTTGTGTCTTTTTTTTCTCTTGGCTTCCACCAGGAGCTCATGGAGCATGGATTTCTCAGTAAACCCCCCAAAAAAGAAGTTTCAAGTATCTTCTAGACAAATAAAATGATCTTACTGCTAATGGATTCATATTGCAATATAATAAGACTTCATAGATGTCTCATGGATTTCAAATGGTCAGCTATGTTGAAATCCCCCTACTGAAGCTGGTGTCGAAACACTTGCAGAGTTAACACCTGCATGCTAAGACTGGCAGCTTGCTTTCAGCTGTTGACATAGAGGAGTGTAAAATAAAGCCTTTGCAGTTTGCGGAGTTCTGTTAACATTCAGGCTTTTACGGTGTGTGCCTGTGGTGAAGTTGTGATACAGTAACTATAAACTTCTGAATATTGGAGAGTTTGTGCCTCTTCAGCATTCTATGTGATCTTGTTTTCACAGTAATGCTTATAGAACATTGAGAAGATATACGTCTGATCCAAATATGATAATTGAGAATATATCTTAGTATAACACAGTGAAGAGTGAATCCCTGGCTTCAGTGTAGTTCAGATCTTCTAAGCACAGTGGACTTTGTCCTGGTGTTGTGCGGATTAAAATCAAGTTGACGTAATTAGTTCTACAAGACCTGGCCAGCCTGACTCAGCTCTGAATCATGTATTTTCCAAACAGGGCAAGGTCAGCTTTTGGTATCTAACTGCTGCAAGCTTGCTGCCTGAATCTGAGGCATAGGTGGGCGAGCTGTCTATGGAATGAGAAATATTCTTGCCCCATCACGTAGTAATCTGGGAAAACTGATCAGAGCAGCATTTAAGCTCCATGTAGGCTCATGTTAAAATTTAAGATGCATAACTCCAAGATAAAAACTGACATGAGGTGGTAATTTGTAAACCAGACTAGAAGATTAAAGTTTCCAAGCAGATTTAGGTAGATTTTGCCTGCAGATCATGTGTTGGATCAGCTTAATCTGAAGCAGTTTCTAAATCTTTCACAGCAGTTACAACCCTAAACAAAGGCAGAGATTAGGTTAACCTGCATGGAGCCAAAGATACAGCTCTAGCCTCCTCCCTGGGCAGACTAGATGGACCATGCTGGTCTTTATTTACCATCATTTACTATGTGTTTTACTTATTTTACAGATAAGCTATTAGGGAAAACGCTGAAGGATATATTATGTTGCATAGGTTTTAAAGTGTTTGGACTACTTTGAAAGCGTGAATGGTGGGGAAGGTTATTATACATGAAATCAAACAATACATAATCCAGTTAGGAATGTTGGCTGCCTTAAAGAGGTGCCATAAATCAACTATATTGAATATTTCAGTTTAATGCCAAATGGTGTAAAATATCAAAAAGTTGTGCAGTGCTTATGCATGTGCCACGAATAGTGAAGGAAAGTTTTGTTCACCTACACAGTACTAGCATTGCAGTGGTGCGAATAATAAGTTCAGGTTTTAATTAATATTTTATTGTTTTACCTGTATAGGGGCATGATTATTAAATTGCGATAGTTTACTGGGTGTTAAACTACAAAATGTAGCGCAGGGATGGCACCAGACCCGTGCTAATGAATGGGGAACATACCCAGCATGTTCCCCATGCAGTTAGTGTGAAGCTGGCCTTACTCCCAAGCTAAGTCGTTGCCATGGTTACTACGGGTGTTGTTTCTAAATGAAAATAAATAAATACATTCGAAACCATAATAAAGCATCTAGATAATAAAATAAAATACCTGAGCTAGAAGTCTATGGTGAGGAAAAATAGTAGTAACGTAGTAAGTAAGGGGAGATAAAGGCCAACATGGTCTATCTAGTCTACTCAGTATGATGGCTAGAATTGTACCCGCTGCTCCGTGCAGGCCATTGCCGCTATGTCTTTGTTTAGGGTTGTATCTATTGCTCTGTGCAGGTTACCTCTCTCTATTTTTTGAAGTAAAAACATTTTCAAAGTTCGCTTTGATTTTATCCTCTTGCTATATAGGGATTCTGTGTGTTTGTTGCATGACTTTTTGAAATGCATTACTATTTTTGCTCCCACCACCTCTTTATTCCCATCTATTTTTGCTCCCACAACCCCATTTCCAGACATGTTGGAAGAGGTAACTTCATTGCTATTAGAATTGTACACTGGATTAAAATTGAGCCAGAGAGCTGTATGTTAGCTGGGAAAGTTACTGAACAGGAGCCCGTGGTAAAGTATCCTTCTGATAGATTAATGTCCAGCTGCTAAGCAGAGACAAACAAGCCAAGAGCTCTATGTTAGACATGGGTATAGTTTGGGGAGTGAATGAAGGCATTGCCTCTCCACCACATGAGCTGATCTTACTTGTGCTGAGTCCCGTGGTCCATATCACTTCAAAGAATGGCAGAGCTGGGAGCATTAAGACGTGAAGGAGGAGAAAGGAAGAACAAGGACAGCTCTAGTGGAGGGCTAGTGCTACAGCTATGGAAGATAGTCAATCCAGGTAACAGCAACATGTTAATTTTAGTGATCTGGGGCTGTAGAGGAGAGGAGTCATCAATGTGCCCATGCTGTTTACTCTTATGCTGTGGCTGCAATCAGGACTACTGGCCGCTGCTGGTCTGATGCCATCGCTGTACCTGCCTCCGCTCCCATTTGTCGCTGTTCTTACTTCTGCTATTGCTCCTGTGCTGCATGGTCCCAAATAATTGCTACTGCAGGTACTGGGTTGCTCCTTCTCAATGTATGAATTAAAAGATTATTCCAATGTTATCCAACAAGTGTGAATGGAGATACTTCACTCTGATGGGTTAGAAAGTAATTGAGATGCATGCATGTTCCACCACACCACACTATGGTACCTGGAGATGCAGATATTCTGTAGTAGTACTATAGTAAATGATGGCAGATAAAGAGTAAAAGAGTTCATTCATGTTTTCTAGTTGAGATTCATCCACTTTGGTGCAGGGATAAGTTGGTATGCTCAGCTGAATCAGAATGGACTTCAATATTATTCTATGTAGGTTATGGCGGGCCAGGGCCATTTTGGGTTTGGGCCTCATAATGGGGCTTCCCGGATGGAGAATTGCAGGTGGGATAGATGGGGCGAAGGGCAGGCCAGCCACAGATAAAAGGAAGGGGGCTGGAGCTGTTCCTTCCTTTTCCAATAGTGGCGTGGCCAAATGGAGTAGCACTAAACTCACCGGGTGCAGTGGAGGGCAGATCGCATAGTGGTACGGCCAAACAGGAACAGCAGGAAACTCATCGGTTTCAGCGGAGGTCAAATCTGGTGTGCGGTGATCCCGGAAGCAGGCAATCCACTCAGGAGCAGCAGAAAGAAAAGCGGCAATCCGCTCATCCCTCTGCTTCTGCATAAAATTGCAGCACAGAGGACTGCAGGAGGAACAGAAGAGTGCAGGAGAAGAAAGAGCCCAGCAAGGAGAGGACTGCAAGGGGAGCCGTGGAGACGAGCACAGTACAGGCAGTTAGCAGGGATACATGGAGGCAGCTGCAGACTACCTTGTAGAGCAGGAGCTTCATCTGCTGGTGGACTACCAGTACTGCAGCCAGCCACAGACAATAAGCAATAAGCTTATCATCAGCAAGCAGTGGAGGCACAGCAACCAATTGAAGGGGGCATCACAGGTCATGGACAGTGAACGTGAACGAGGGATGCAGTTCAGCATGGCCAAACAGCAGCTCACAAGAGGCGGGGACAGTGGACTGGTGGCAAAGAAGGCAAAGAAGAATGCAGAACCAACTTAAATGGCCAAGAAGGACAAGGAGAACAGGTGTAAAGTGTGGCCTCCTACCCCCTGCCTAGGTAGTTGCTTATAGGGGGAGTATGCCTGTCAATGTCCCTTTATATGGGTTCCCAGAGCCGGGGCTTCTGGGAGTTGTAGTTGCTGAACAATGAGTTGTAGTTGTGAACAAATTAATGCCTGAGCCGAGGGTTTTTGAAAGCAACACAGGAATTAATTTTCTTCCTTTGTTCAAAGGAACCTCCGTAGAAGCTCAGCACAACGTATAAGTGGGATACTTCTCCCCTCAAAATAAAGATAACTTCTATACAAAAACTTTCCACAGTGTCACTAATTACACTTGCTTTCCCCAGCAATGCAATCCTTTCTTCAACAGGCAAAAATATCACTTCACAGCCTTTTGCTGACTTTGGGAACAAACAGTTGCTTTTAACTGCACCACATGTACATTAAAGCTCCCTCTTTGGTTATCATAGGTGTTAGATAGTTGCTCCAGCCACATTCAAAACCAGCCTTTGAATGTTTCATGCACTTTTTAAAACGGCAGCAACTTCACTTTCAAACACTCTTAGCTTTCTTAACTGCAGACATTCAGGTACAATAACTCCTGGGTTTTCTTCAGGCTTAAAACCTATAGCCTTTCATTCTACTCTCATAGATAGAGAGCAATCCATTTCACATTCTGAGAAATCACTTTCAATATCATAATTATCTACTTGCATGCATTCAGAGTCAGGCTCTGTAGTCTCCTGACTGGCAACAGCTTGGGACAGCGTGGGCTTGATTTCTTTCAATAACTCAACAACCCTTTCCCAATGAGACCTCCCTCTTGACTCAGGGGTGTTAGCAGGGCACTGGAGATCCTTATCTTGCAGCAAACTATTTAAAACTTCTAAAGGGTTCACCTCCCTTCTATTAACAGCTCTTCTTACCGGCCTTCCCCGAGGTAAAACTCTTTGACCCAGCTCTTCCTGGAAAGTCCCCGTACCTGGGTTATAGACAGCAGTCTCCTTAGGATAAAACCTCCTGTTTCCTGGGCCAGCTGTAGTCTCTCTACAGCACTGGCTTTGCTCAGGACTGTGGTGCTGGCTATGAGGGGAATCCTTCCTTAGGCTGTCCCTGGAGCACCTCTCTCTCCCGGTCTCTCTGAAAGAATCCCTTCTTTCCGTATCTCTCGGGATCTCCTCAGCTTCTGTTTCTCTGCTGGTCTCCCTGCAGTGCTCTCTGAAAGAATCCTTGCTGTTCTCCTGGCTGTGCCTGCTTCTGGTCTCTCTACCGTTCCTGTTTCCGTTCCTGTTCCTGTCCCTCTTACTTCCTGTTCTCTGGGGCTTAAATGAGTGGGGCTGCCCTACAACTTCCCACTCCTCCCCCAGCTGTCTCTCGTTACCTCCCTTAGTTGCTATGGAGCTTGGGCGTGGCCTGCAGACATCAGCTTTGGGCATATTTTTTTTCTCTCTAGCTGAAGTTTTAAAGTCACGGTTCTCTGCACTTCCCTTCTGCTTGGAGGTAAATGTTTGTGTTTTTTCTATTTCCATGGGCTCTGGAGCAGTTTCATCACCACAAAAGATAACGGTCAGAGAAACAGTGGAGGCAGCAAGAAAAACAGTGCTGGTGGGGGCGGGTGGGGCAGTGAGGCGCTCAGCAGTGCACAGAGCCCACGATGGGCCAGAACCAGCAATCCTCACCCACCATGTGGCAGGGAGGAGCCAGGGAGTCAGGTGAGGGCCAAAGCCGTGGTCCACAGAGCAGGACATGTGCAGGCTCTCCTGAGCTCACTGGAAGGAATGCGAACTATGGGCGATACTGGAGCTGTGGAGGCCAGTGTGAGCTATGCAGCTGCATCCAGAGAGTCATGACCAAGGGGTGAGTATGGACATTATACACTGTTGTCTGATGAAGCGGAGGGTAGGAGGGAGGCCGGCTTTGGGAGGGGGATGGGGCAGCAGTGGGCAGAGGGTAAAAGGGGGACAGGGGGCCTGGGGGGAAGCATGGTAAGGGGAGATGATGCAGGGAACAGGAATAGGGGAACGGGGGGAACAGGGAACAGGAGGGAAGGGAAGGTGAGACATTAGCAGCGGCGGCCCAATTGTGGGGAGTTGGGGGAACAGTCAAGGTGGAGCAGATGGGTATCGAAGGGCTGTTGCAAGCCTTGGCAAGACTCGTAGCCAGTGCCAGCTGGGCAGCAAGCAGGACCCAGGGAGCCTACAGCACAGTGGGGGGAGGGGTCAGCGTAGACCCCATCACACTCCCTGTCCCCAATTCCCTCTTCCCCTCCTCTCAGAACTGTGGACGGCATGGGGGAGTGCAAGCTGGGGATGGGGTATTGGTATCAGAGCTTAGTCTGGGGGAATATGTATGCACCACTAGTGCCTTGGAGAGCCACGTCCTGCCTGCCCAGAAGGAGAAAATCTGTAAGGGCAAGTATGTGGACATCTTCGCACTGCTCATCCAGAAAAATGATAAAGCCTGCGAATGTGCAGGCTGCCCAATAGGTGCAAGCTGGTATCCAAGAGGGCCGACTCTGTCCCGCGGACCATTGCAAACTGGTGCACAGCTTTCCGGGTGTTAGTCAGCATGGTGGGGGACAAACACCCAGAGCAATGCAGGGGGCTCCTTAAGTACGAGGACACCATTTGTGAAGCATACCGGGTGTATGGTGGTAATGCCTGGCTGGAGTATGATGAACAGTTTTGTCAGAACATGGCAGGCGATAGGGGGCTTAGGTGGGACCGGAAGGACATTAACCTATGGATACGGTTAATGATGCAAGGCTAGCAGAGCAGCCGAATGGACAGGGCAACAGTCGGGAGTTGGCCCGGTAGGTTCACAGGTTCCCCGCAACAGTCTCGGGGAGACAGCAGACCCAGCATGGGAGGTGGTAGTGGCAGTGCCCCCTCCTTTTCACCCAGTACCCTGTGCGGCTGGGGGATGTTCAGGCTGTTCAATGGCAGAGACTGCAGGTTTAATAATACCTGCAAATATAAACACGCATGCGCCACTTGCAGAGAGGGACACCCACAGGTGTGTTGCAGGAAGAGGCAAGGCGGAGACCTCCAGCGCCTGTGCTGAGGCCACCCAGATGGGACGGGTCCCTATGCCCATAAAGGTAGGGGCGCTGGGGGAAACTTGCAGGGCTACAACCACAAAAAAGTACAGTGTTTAGTTGAGGGTTTTATGTGGGGTTTTACCATCCCGTATTGCGGCCCCCCCCCGGGTCTGCATATGATGGGGAATCTGAAATCCGCCTTGGAGTGGATGGAAGTAGTCCAAATGAAGTTCCACATGAGCAGAAGCTGGGCAGGATTGTGGGCCACTTCAAAACCAAAACCTTGAACAATGTGATCGTCTCCTCGCTAGGTCTAGTACTGAAGAAGGAGCCCGGAGAGTTCCAGCTCGTACACCACCTTTCCTACCTGGAGGGCGAATCAGTGAATGACCACCCGGACCCGTCAGCGTGTTCAGTGAGATATACTTCAATTGACCAGGCGCTGGAACTTGCTCCGGGGCCTGGGAACTGGGGCATGGTTAGCGAAGATGGATGTAGAAGTTGCCTTCCGGTTGCTTCTGATATATCCAGATAGCTTTCACCTGCTGGGGATGCGGTTTGAGGGACAGTATTATGTGGACAAATGCCTCCCGATGGACTGCTCCATATCTTGTGCCTACTTCAGGAACTTAGCTCCACCCTGCAAGGGATGTTTGAGAAGGAGATGGGCAAAGGCAGTATAGTGCACTACTTGGGCGATTTTCTGCTTCAGGCGGTAGACCGGCAGGCCTGCTATGGAAAACTGCGATCTTTCCAGAATAAGGCCACAGAATTGGGGGTCCCACTGGCAGCAAACAAGACAGAAGGGTCAGCACAACAGTTATCATTCCTGGGAACTGAAATCAACACAAAAAAAATGGTGACATGCCTCCTGCCAGAAAAACTGACAGCCTTGAAGGCTGCTGTCAGAGCGGTAGCAGCCACAAGGAAAGTCACACTCAAGGGGCTGCAATCTCTGATAGAGCATTTGAACTTTGCCTGTCAGGTGATGCCCATGGGATGAGCTTTCATCTAGCGCCTGGCAGATGCCACAACAGAGGTTCACAAGTGGCACCACTTCATTAGTGTCAATGCACCCATGTGGGAGGACCTGGTCATGTGGCAACAGTTCTTCTTATGATATGATGGCAGGAACATCTGGAGGGCACTGGCCATAAGCAACACAGATATAGAACTCTTCACGGATGCCTTGATGGGGTCGGCTTTGGCATTTATCTCAAGGGACAATGGTGCCAGGAGCACTGGCCATTAGTGTGGCACCATTCGGGTGTGACCAAGGATATCACCTTCCTTGAGATGTTCCCAATCGTGGTGGCCATGACTCTGTGGAGACAACAGCTCACCAACAGGAGAATAGTATTCTGCTCGGGGAAATGCAGTGGTCGTTTTCACCATTACTAAGCAGACAGCGAAGGGGAGGGGAGGGTGATGAGACTGGTGAGGAGGCAAGTTTTGCTGAGCTTGGAAATGAATGTATTCATTATGGCACGTCCAAAGGGAAAGCAATGCAATAGCTGATGCTCTGTCTCGTTTCCAG
Organism: Ichthyophis bannanicus; assembly: GCA_033557465.1. NCBI lineage: Eukaryota > Metazoa > Chordata > Amphibia > Gymnophiona > Ichthyophiidae > Ichthyophis > Ichthyophis bannanicus. The sequence continues at coordinate 1,374,850,270 of CM066031.1, forward strand.
CTCCAGCATTTCCGGCAGCTCATCCAGGATGTGGCACCCAAGGTGGTCCGCATGCCAGCAGAGATATGGACCCTTGGATGCAGTGCACAGCAATAATGATGAGGGCATCATTATCAGCCAGGATCTGGAAAGCCTACGGGAGAGCCTGGAGGCAGTTGAAGAACTTCATAGTATGGAAGGGAGCCAGTATGGGGTGACCTAGACTGGCCAATGTTGGAAACAGGATATTGGGCTTGATGGACCTTGGTCTGACCCAGTATGGCATATCTTATGTTCTTATGTTCTTATGAGGGATGCCAGTGGGCCTGCTACTCGAATTCCTTACACACTTGCAGGTAGAGGGAACCTCCATTAGGCAGGCCAAGCTGATACTGGCAGGGGTGGTCTTCTTCCTCAAGTTGGAGGGCTATAGAGATGTGACGAAGGAATTCATGGTGAGGAAGGTGATGTAAGGCTGGACGAGGGGGCCGCACCTCGGCCTGACGGGAGGAAGCTGGTTTCCCTACCCATGCTGTATGGGGCCATGCAACTAGCACCAACTATCATGTTCTTCAGGGTGCTCTGCCACAGTCCACCGGAGACATGATGAGCACCAGGAATGGGTCCTGGTCATGGGGCAGGCCAGGGCCACTGACCAAGCAATGTGAACAGTGGTACCCCTCCATGGCAACCTCCAGTACCGGGCCATTGGGTAACCAGTGTTAACTATTGTGTAAATACTGTTAGCATATTGAATACATGTTGTGTAGATAATACCTACAGAATGTTGTACAGAGGTTTAAGAGTTAAATCAGCTAGGATTGTTAGCGTTACCGATTCATTGTAAATAGTGCACTATCTTGTATCCACAAGCAGTGACCGTATGATCCACTAATAAAGCAGTTTTGAACTATGGATCAGGCCATCAGTCTGTTGCTTGCGAGTGTGGGGAGTGGGGGGAAGGGGGGAGAAGGGGGCTAAGGGATGCTAGTGACCTGAGACCATTCCGGCGTGTCCCGAGTTATGGCAGGCCAGTGCTGTTTTGGGAGCGGGCTCCATAACAGGGCTGCCCGGATGGAGGAGGGCAGACGGGATAGGCGGGGTGAAGGGTGGGCCAGCTGCAGATAAAAGGAAGAGGGCTGAGCTGCCCCTTCCTTTTCCGATAGTGGCATGGTCCCTACCAGTTGCACCCAAGGGGGACAAAGGGGGGGGGAGAGTTTGTCACAGCAGCAGGACCTCACCGAAGAGCAGGGGGAGGGGAGGGGTACCATGGAAAAGGGGGGGACTTGAGTACCGAGCCAGGGTGGGGTGTTGGGGTCTGGTAACAGGGAGGCCAGGCAACAGAGGCCAGGGGGCCTGGCCTCGGTTACCAAGAACATCGATTGGAATGGGACACCTGGGAGCCAACACGGAGCGGTTGACGATGGGGGAGAGAGGCAAAATCCTGGCCACGGGGTGGGCCAGGACCACTGAGCAGGCAATGGGAACAGGTCCTGGACACCGGGTGGGCCATGGCCACCAACCAGGCATTGTGAACAGTGGTAACCCTCCATGCCAGCCTCCAGTACAGGGCCATTGGGTAGCCAGTGTTAACTATTGTGTAAAGACTGTTTGGATATTGAATACATATTGTATTGATAATGCCTACAGAATGTTGTACAGAAGTTTAGGAGTTAGATCAGTTATGATTATTAGCGTTACCAATTGATTATAAAAAGTGCAATACCTTGTATACGCAAGCTGTAGCCGTATGATCCACTAATAAAGCAGATTTGAACTATGGATCAAGCCATCAGTCTGTTGCTTGTGGGTGTGGGGAATGGGGGTTGGGAAGGGGGAGAAGGGGGCTAATGGAGGCAAGTGGCCTGAGACCATTCTGGCATGCCCAGAGTTATGCACTTATGTAATGCAGGAAAAACTCTATAGTCAATAGATTACAAATCCAAACACATTTGTCTAAATAGTTTGATAGTATAAGTCAGGTAGCCTAGTGGTTAGAGCAACAGCCTACAACCCAGGAAATCTGGGTTTGATTTCTTGTGGCCTTGGGCAAGTCACTTTACCCTTCATTGACTCAGAAGAAAAGGCCTTGTCCAAGCCATGCCATTTTCAATAACATCATATTGATGCAAAAGTTGGACAGTGAAGACAGGAAGAAAATTGATGCCTTCAAATTATCGTGCTGCTGAGTAATGCTGTGCATTCCATGGACTGCCTGAAGAAGAATGCAAACAGTATTAGAGGAGATCAGACTTTAGCTTTCCTTAGAAGCTCAAATGACAAGGCTTTGACTGTCATACTTTGGACATATCATATGAAAAGAAATATCATTAGAGAAAGACATCATGCTTGGCAAGAATAAAGGTCAATGTAAAAGAGGAAGACTGGCAATGTGATGGATGAGTACAATAACAGCTATCAACAATTAGCTGCCTGACTGAAGACCAAACAGTTTAGGACAACTATGGGCATGATGACATGAGTCTTCCTCAACTCAATGGCACTTAAGAACAACAGGAGGAGATGTATGTACACAAATGAATATGAAAATTTGTTATCCCTTCCTCCCAAATGTGATTACCCCACCCTTTCCCCCCCCAAATGGAACAATCAAACATCAAGCCTTGATATTAGAAGTAAGGAAGTAAAATGGAACATTAAAGCCTATAGGTTATAGTCTGTATAATGGAGGGTCCCATCAATTGAGATAGGAAACCTTATTGCTTGTTTGGAAATTCACTTTGCATTAAGGTATGCAAGGGAGCTGTATGTGAGCTGTGAAAGTTACTGATTAGAAGCCCATTGTGAAGCAGTCACCTAATTCTTTACATAAATCATATAAATTGTGTCCCAGTGTCGTGTCTTATTAATTTATTTTATTTATTTCCAGTCTCTTTTATACCGCGCTATTGAGCGGCTGGGCCGCCGGGCCCCGGTCCCGTGGCCGGCCTGGTAACCGGGTTCCAGGGCCCAACCACGCGGCTGCCGCCTTTCGCGGGGGGGGGGGAGTGGCGCGGGTGCGCGTACTCACACGCGCCGGGCCCCATGTTGCCCTGGCAGGGCCCGGTGATTGGTCCGCATAGGCGGACACGTGGTCCTGCAGTGCGAGCAAGGAGGGTTCGCCGGCCGGCGATCCCTCTCTTCCTCCTTGCTCGTGCTGCAAAAAGGTTTGGTGGGGGTGTCGCTCCGTGGGTCCGGGTGGGTTTAGAGGCCTTGCGGTCGGGTCGCGTCGCGTCCTCGGTCCCCCAAAGGCTTGATTCACGCTGCCATCAAAATTATAATAATAACATTAAAAAAAATAAATAAATAATAAAAGGTAAAACGGAGGAAGAAAGAGACCAGGAACAGGAACTTTTCTCCTGCTCCGTTCCTGCCCGGCAGTGCGCCGCGTGTGTTTGGGCCGTCGGGCACGTGGTGGTGGTTGGCCAGGCCGGGCTCTTGCTGGTGCCTTGCTTGGGGTGGGCGGGCCCTCTTGCCGGCCAGGAGCCTGGTCTCTGCGGCTTCCCTGCTGCTCCCATATCCTCACTCACACCACCAAATAATTCAATACCTAATCACATAAATCTAACCTTGCTCCCATCCATGGCCCGGCGGGGCGCGGTCAAGGGGTCGGGGGGTGCCGCCCGGGGGCGGGGAGCAGGGCGGCGTGGGGTTTTGCCCGGGGTTCACGGCAGGGCGGGCCGCGCTGCGACCCAGGCCCCTGCTGGGCCGCCTGGGGCTCGGCAAGGCTGTGGGCGGAGTGGTGTCCCGCAGGCTCGGGGGCGGGGTTCCACGAGAGGGCTTCCTGCCCCCGTGTGTGAGGCTGCGGGTGCATCCAGGAGCGGTCAGGCCCCTCCTGCGGGGCCCCCGGTGGGGGTCTCTGCGTCGGAGGCACTGGGGGGCAGGGAGGTGCCGAGCGGCCTTGTCGTCGTCGGCCCTGGGTCTCCGCCGGCCCTGGCCCCAGCCCGCTTCCTGCGGCAGGTGAGGGCTGGCCCCAGTTCTCACCCACTCCCATGGGCGCGGGGGGTCCTTCCCCCTCCCCCTGGGTTTCCCCTTCCCCACCTGGCTTTCTGGGTCCGGCGGGCCCTTGGGCGTTCGGGGCGTCCGCGTGGGGGGGTGCGGGGCCTTGGGGGGGTGGATGGGGTGGTTGGTTTGGGGATGGGCATGGGGCGACTGGGGGGGCTGCGGCCTGGGAGGCCGGGGGGTTGGAGCCTTCGGCTCGTGCTTGGGGGTCTGGGTCGCCTGCAGCGCTCGGTACCCCTGGTGCTTTGGCTGCTTCCTTTTCTTCCTCTTCTTCGCAGGTCCTGCGGACTTCGACGCCTTCCACCTCCATGGCTTCTTCTGGGATGCCAGCTGGGGCGGCCCCAGCGGGTTCCACGACTGGGCTCGAGGTTCCGGCGCCTGGCGTGTCCACTGGAGGGGCTCCGGTCGCCCCCTCCGGGGCGAGTGGTGAGTATGCTGGTGGCGCTGCGGGGGGGGGGGGGCCCTGGAATCTGCTCCGGGCTCCGGGGGGGCGGGGAAGGTGGCAAGAAAACGCAAGCGGGCTCGGTGCTGTCGGCGTGCGTCCTCTTCCTCTTCCTCCTCGTCGTCATCGTCGTCGACCTCCTCGCGCGGCTCCGCTCGGGCGGCGGCGGCGGCGGGCACTTTGGGTGGGGGTTCCGTCATCCCTTGCTCTGAATTGTGGGAGACCGTTCCGCGGAAGTTGCGCCTGCGGATCAAGCGTCGGAAATATGTCGATATCTTCCGTCTCCTTGATGGTCGGAAGCGCTCCGGGGAGAGCAGGAAAAAACGCAAGGAGGACGAAAAGGCGGGCAGGGTGCATAAGGTTTCTCGCAACACCCTTAACTGGACCCGCGCCTTCTTGCGTTTGGCGAGTGTATGGGGGCATTACTTCCCGGACCAGTATGGGGCCTTGCTGGCCTATGCTGATAACATCCTGGCGGCGTCCCAGGCCCACGAGGGATGGGCCTGGTTGAATTATGACGAGGAGTTCCGGGACCAGATGGAGGAGAATACTCATTTGATGTGGGGGACGAAGGACATCAACCTGTGGTTGACCCAGATGTCCATGCGGGGTCGGGCAGGGGGAACTGGTGGGGCGGTCGTTAGGCCTGGGCCATCTCCGTTGCCGCCGGGGGGGCGCCCCTTTCGTGCCTCTGGCCCGGCTTTGCCTCAGCAAAAGGGGGTCGTCGTCGGGGGGGACGTCTGCTGGCGCTTCAACAAGGCGTCCTGCCCCTTTCCCGATTGCAAATTCAAGCATGCCTGCTCCTTGTGTGGGGGTGCGCATGCGGCAGCGAAGTGCAGCAGAAAGGGGATTCCGGGTGCTCCCCCGGCTGCGAAGTGAGAGGGGTCGGGTCTCGGCCCGTACCCCTGTCCGCGTCGAGGCGATGCGCCCTTGGCTGCTGGCGTACGGGCGGCAGGTTTGATTTTGGGAGGGTTTTCCCGGGGTTTTTGCATTCCAGTTCGGGGTGCGTCTGCGCAGGGGGGGTCCCGCAATGCTGCCTCTGTTCGGCTGTATGGGGATTTTGTGCGGCGGAAGATCTCTGAGGAGTGTGCGTTGGGTCGCGTTGCTGGCCCCTTCCTGGTGCCCCCCTTTTCTCCGTTCATGGTCTCGCCGCTGGGGGTGGTTCCCAAGAAGGAGCTGGGCAAGTTCTGGTTGATCCACAACCTCTCTTGCCCGCCGGGCGCTTCGGTCAACGACCACATACCTCGCGAGCTTTGCACGGTCCATTACTCCTCTTTCGATGCTGCCGTTTCCCTGGTTCGGCAATGCGGGCCGGGCGCTCTTCTCGCCAAAGCGGATATCGAGTCGGCTTTCCGCCTGTTGCCGGTGCATCCCTCTGCTTTCCCCTTGCTTGGTTTTCGCTTTGAGGCACGATACTATTTCGATATGTGCATGCCCATGGGCTGTGCCATCTCCTGTGCATATTTCGAGGCCTTCAGTACTTTCTTGCATTGGGTCGTCGAACGAGAGTCTGGGGTCGCATCCATAGTGCACTATCTTGACGACTTTCTGTTTGTCGGGCCTGAGCGGACGCCCACTTGTCCCACTCTCTTGGGCACGTTTCTGCGCGTGGCTGCGGACTTTGGCATTCCCGTCGCGGCGGATAAGACGGTCGGGCCGGTTACGTGCCTCACTTTTCTTGGCATTGAGATTGACACGGTGGCTATGGTGGTGCGTTTGCCGGCGCCAAAGATACGGCGCCTTCGGGAGCTGGTGGCCTCCATCGGTTCTGCTTCTAAGACTTCCCTCCGTGCCCTTCAGTCGTTGGTCGGGCACCTCAACTTTGCTTGCCGTGTCCTCCCTATGGGGCGCCCCTTCACGCGGCGCCTTTCTTTGGCGATGGCGGGGCTGCGGCTGCCCCATCATCGTATCCGGGTGTCCACGGGGATGCGGGCGGATCTGAGGGTCTGGGATGCGTTTCTGGCAGGCTTCGACGGGTGCTCCGTCCTTCAGTTGCCCGAGCTCTCGAATCGCGACCTGCAGTTGTTCACGGATGCGGCGGGCAGTTCGGGTTTTGGGGCGTTCTGTCACGGTTCCTGGTGTGCCGAGCCTTGGCCGGCGGATTGGGTGCGCTCTGGCTTGACGCGGAATATCACCCTGTTGGAGCTTTTCCCGATTGTGGTGGCTCTCTGGGTATGGCTGGATCGGTTACGTGATCGGCGGGTAGTCTTCTGGTGCGACAACGCGGCAGTTGTTGAGGTCATCAACCGTCATGCGCCCCGGTGCCCCAGGGTGGCTTCCTTGATGAGAGTGTTTGTGTTGGCCTGCTTGCGCCTGAACGTCACGGCTAGGGCTCGGCACGTGCCTGGCTCTCAGAACTCCATTGCTGATGCTTTATCCCATTTTCAGTGGGCGCAGTTCCGGCGGCTGGCTCCTCAGGCGGACGAGTGGCCCTCACGGGTTCCGGAGCATCTCTGTAGGATTGGGACCTTGACTTAATGGTTCTACTGGCAGCGTCTGTGGCTCATGGTACCTGGGCGTCGTACCGGTGGGGCTACTCTCAGGTGAGTGCTTTCTTGGGCGCGCGAGGGTGGTCTGGGGGGGCGGTGTCTGATGACCTGGTCGGTCGTTTTGTACTGTGGGCGAAGCGCGAGGGCTGGGCCCGGTCGGCAGTTACTGGTGCGTTGGCTGGCTTCTCCTTCTTTTGTAAAGCCGCCGGTTGGGGGAACCCGCGTGTTTCCTTCTTGGTCGGTTGTTTGCTCGCCGGCTGGGCTCGCGTGCAGCCAGGGGCTCGGGATTGGCTGCTCCCGATATCTCACGAGCTGTTGTTGCAGGTCTGTGCGGTTTTACCGCGGGTGGCGGCCTCTGGTTTCGAGGCGTTGTTGTTCCATGCGCTATTCACTACAGCCTTTTTCGGCGCCTTTCGGGTATCCGAGCTTGTCCCTCGGTCTGCAAGTCGGGGGTCTTGGGGGGGGGCTTGACTTTGGGCACGTTCGGGTGGATCCGGCGCGGGTGCAGATTTTCTTACCGCGGTCCAAGACTGACCAGTCCGGCAAAGGGTGCTGGGTCCTGCTTCGTGCCATTCCCCCCTTGTTGTCCTGTCCTGTGCTGGCTCTCGGGGCGTACGTGCAGCAGCGACCGGGCGCCCGTGGCCGTTTCTTCATTCACGCGGACGGCAAGCCGGTGACTCAGTTTCAATTTATGGCGGTGCTGCACTTGGTTCTGCGAGCCTTGGGCTGCCCTGAGCGGAGCTATGCTTCGCACTCGTTTCGGATTGGGGCGGCTACTAGCGCTGCGGCTGCGGGTCTGGACACGCGGGTCATTCAGCGCATCGGAAGATGGCGGCCGAGGGCTTATGCTGGCTATGTTCGTCCATCGGCTTCTGGTGGTGCGGCTTAGTGCCAGGTGGTGCTCTGCCTACGGTGTTGTGCAGGGGGGGTGGGGCTTGGGGGGTACTAACTATGTTCTTCCTGTTGCAGAGTTGCTCGCTGGTGGCAGTCCGTTTTTTCTGCTTGCAGGTGGTGTTTCCGCCGGGGACTGGTGGATAATCGGGCACTCCTATGTCTACTGGGCGGAGCGTCGAGCGGCGGTTTGGCCGTTGGGTGCTCATCTCGGTCTTGCCACGGCGGGGGTGCGGTTGTGCTGGATGGGCCACCGTGGCATGCATTGGGGACAGCTCCTGGACCATGTCCATGCGGAACTTGGACGGCGGCAGCGGCCGGTCGGGCTGCTGCTTCACTTGGGGGGCAACGACGTTGCTGGCCGGGCTTGCCTGCAACTCATCATGACTGTTTTAGGTGACATTGCCCGGTTGCGGGATGTCCTTCCTGGGGTGGCCATCATTTGGTCGGACATTGTCCCTCGTCCGGCTTGCTGGACTCAGCGGCGCTGGTCGCGGGGGTTGTGCAAGCTCAACCGCCAGATAGGGCGTTGGGTGCAGCAGACCGGCGGGCAACATGTTCGGCACCCTTGGGCCGATGTTGCTTGCGCCGGCCTGTACCGGTTGGATGGGGTTCACCTGGCCCCGGTGGGGCAAGACCTGCTTCTCAATGATTGGCAGGAGGCATTGGAGTCTTGGTGCTGGTCGCAGCTTTCTGTGGGGGGGCGGCGCTAGGATAGCGAGCTACCTAGCGCCGGTGGCGGGGTGGCGAGCTGGTGCTCGTGGACCCGGGCCTCAGTTCAGCCATATGCCGCTTTCCAGGTGTGCGGCACGGCTCTTCAGGTTGGGGGAGACTCCCGGCTGGCGTCTCTACCCGGTAATAGGCAACCCCTTTGGCCGGCCTTTGCTATAACGGCTAGGCGGGCGCGAGGGGGTAACGGGGGAGGGGGTGGGTTGGATGGTGCCCCACTTTGCTACATATGGCTGGTGGGGGGACACCATCCGGACGATGGGTGGGGGGTTATTCGGTTATTCAGTTATTGTTTTGATTGCTGAAGTTGGTCCATGTTGGGCCGGTGTTCTTACCATTTAATAAAGCTGCGACCAAGCAATGTTTGAACCAATGCCTGATGTCTGTGTGGGTTTTTGTCATGGGTGGGGGGGGGAAAGGAAAAGGGTGGGGGATAGGGAACAAGCCGGGTTGGGCATCCGGATACCTCGGTTATGAGCGGCTGGGCCGCCGGGCCCCGGTCCCGCAGCCGGCCTGGTAACCGGGTTCCGGGGCCCGACCACGCGGCTGCCGCCTTTCGCTGGGGCGGGGGAGTGGCGCGGGCACGCATACTCGCGCGCGCCGGGCCCCATGTTGCCCTGGCAGGGCCCGGTGATTGGTCCGCATAGGCGGACACGTGGTCCTGCAGTGCGAGCAAGGAGCGTTCGCTGGCCGGCGATTCCTCTCTTCCTCCTTGCTCGTGCTGCAAAAAGGTTTCCCTCCCTCCCGCCCGTGGTTTGCGGCTGGGGGGGGGGGGGGAGAGATCGATGTCGTTGCAGCGGGGGGGGGGGGGGCGCCCGTTGGTCGGGCGCGCGCGGGGTGGCGAGCTGGTGCTCGTGGACCCGGGCCTCAGTTCAGTCGTATGCCGCTTTCCAGGTGTGCGGCACGGCTCTTCAGGTTGGGGGAGACTCCCGGCTGGCGTCTCTACCCGGTAATAGGCAACCCCTTCGGCCGGCCTTTGCTATAACAGCTAGGCGGGCGTGAGGGGGTAACGGGGGAGGGGGTGGGTTGGATGGTGCCCCACTTTCCTACATATGGCTGGTGGGGGGACACCATCCGGACGATGGGTGGGGGGTTATTCGGTTATTCAGTTATTGTTTTGATTGCTGAAGTTGGCCCATGTTGGGCCGGTGTTCTTACCATTTAATAAAGCTGCGACCAAGCAATGTTTGAACCAATGCCTGATGTCTGTGTGGGTTTTTGTCATGGGTGGGGGGGGGGGGAAAGGAAAAGGGTGGGGGATAGGGAACAAGCCGGGTTGGGCATCCGGATACCTCGGTTATCAACATCAGTGCGGTTTACAATAAACAAAGAACTACACATTTCCTAGGGTACTCTGTGTTTACAATGAACAGGTGTTAAAACTTGGATAACATAGGGTAACTATATACAATCGTGCAACAGAGTTGGGTTCGCCACATTGATCTAGCCCTGGGTGTCTTGTGTGGTATACGTGGTTGGGGCTATATCATCATTAATGGAAAACGGAAGACTTTGCTGAGCTGCTGATCCAGAGAGCTGACCTGAAGGAACTGGCCTGTGAAACAACATAGGGGCATTTCTGAGAGCCTAAATAATGCACACATTTTTTTGCACAAAGAAGGTGTACAGATGTACATGTACTCTATGGGCATTTTTTCTACAAGTATAAGCTTTCTTTTACACACAGGAAAGGAGTTTTATTAAATTGTGTGATGTGATACTTATGTATAAATATATGCTTTGACACGATGGTGCACAGTTTAGTTTCATTTATTTGGTTTTTGTTATGCCATCTTTTATTTAAAAGAGTAACAAAGTGGATTGCAGTTATTGTAATTGGGAGAATAGAATGTATTCTGAGCATAACATTAAGGGGTACACAGACAGGATTCAACTAACTTGCAGCAGACAATAGGAAATGAGGGAAGGGAAGAATCACTTTTCGATACCACTGTCCCACATAATCCAATACTGTATGCCTTTTCAAAGTAAAGGACCTTAAGTCCCTTTTTGAATATATCATAAGAGGGTTCTGCTCTCAAATAGGCAGCTAAAGTATTCCAGAGTGCAGGCACTACATAAAAAAACGCCGATTGATGCCTGAATTCCAGCCTAGAATGTGCAGTGGATGAGAGAAGATGAGATGCTAAGTAAGATGGAAGGACTTCCAAAAAATGCTTTGTGAGCAAGATGACAAAAGTGGGGAGACAAAGTTGTACCTCACGACCGACCTAAATAGCATAATAGCTACATTCAGAATATTCTGCAGACATTTAAGTGTTATAGATTTAATGCCACAATTGAGCATTTATTTATTTACAGCACTTTATTACTTGCCTATTTAAAAAAGATTCAAAGCAAGGAATAATAAAATAAACCCACATACTCCCTTCCCACCCAATAAAACCACACAATCATCACAAATTCTCTTACCCACTCATTATAAACAAGCCATCTGAGAAAAAGGGAATGTATCAACATTTTCAATGCTTCTTTATTCAGTCATGACCAAATAGAATATAATTTGCCATAAAGTGAAGAAATAGCTTTTAGCAATGAAGCAACTTGGGCTCCAAAATGAGTTCAGAGTCTACGTAACAACTCAACATTCTTAAATGTGCCAATAAGTCTAAGTGGAGATCCTAATGGGGTCATCCTGAACACCGTTTAGCGGGTCTGGATGTCTGATCCAGCCATCCAGACCCGCTAAACAGCCGGGCAGCCTGCCGGGGACAGAGCTCCCCATATGAACAAGCAATTTCTATGGGGAGCTTGATTCTGAGGTCGGCCCTGTTCATCCGGGGTCGGCCATGGAGACGAGGGACTTATTCCACCTCGGAGACTGAATAAGTCCCACTGGACAGAGTAAAACATTGCGGCCGGGCCCAGTAAGGAGAGCAAGTGAATGCAGGAGGTTCCCCGCAGCCTGACCCTGGCCATGGAAGACCAGATCAGGGGTCAGGCTGTGGGGAAAGAAGATTGTTTTCTGCAGCAGGTGATTGTGGCTCCTGAATGGAGCCACGATGCCATGGCAATGGGACGCAATGACACTGCAGCTCCATTCAGGAGCCTGGCTGAGTTAGCAGGGTATGTGTGTTGTACTGAGATAGAACCGATTCTGATCCCATAAGCACATCTAGCCCAAGCACGATCAGAATCGGGTCTATCTCAGTAGAACCCAATTCTGTTGGGCCGTAGAGGGGGGAGATGGCCAATACAGAATGCCCCTCTTATAGAATAGGCACTACTGTAGGCTGGCATTGGCAGCTTATAAGCTACATAGCAGCATATTATGAGGAATTGAAAAGTGGCTCATTGATAGAGATCCATTGTGCTATAGAGGCCAAACAACTATAAAGATGAGTCAAATCTAGATGAATGGAGTATGCATAATAAATCATTGGCAAAGTACTACTACTATTATTACTACTGATCATTTGTATAGCACTACAAGGCATATGCAGCGCTGTACAGAGACGGTCCCTGCTCATCAGAGCTTAAGTAATAGTCGTTGATCTCAAAAGACTGTATAAGTGTTGCAAAAGAACTAATGAACAAGTTGACTAGTCTAGGATCAAGTACTGAGCCCCAGGGAACACCACACGATAGTTTGTGAGTTACAGAGGAAGTGGATTCAAAGGCAACATAGTAGTTTCTAGACTCTAAATAGGAGACAAACCAATTAAGTATCTTATTACATATTCCACTCTCATATAGGCAAACAAGAAGAAGCAAAGGCCACTGATCCATCTCTGTTTGTCTGTGTACTGTAGCCTGGCCTAAAGCCAGGGGTGAAGGACATAGGTACTTTTCGAAAAAGTGATTTAGTTGAGAGCAGACAATTTTTTCAGTTAATCCGGAAACAAGGAAGAGATTCATTGCAGGTTGGAAATGAGCAGTCACATAAATTGAAGTTATTATTTTTTTTTAGAACTGGTCATATAACTGCTTTCTTACACCTAGATGGGACTATTGAGATTTGCAAGCATGCATTAATTATGGAGTAAAGAAAGTATAACAGTCCCAAAGGATTCTTAATCAAAAAAGGGGAAAATGAATCAACATGTAGACATTTTGGGGCATAGACTGGGTGGAACAAGCCCAGATTTGCAATGTATTTATTTATTTAAAATACTTATAGACTGCTTTCCCAATTCACAAAGATTGTCCACAGTGGCATACAAAAGACATGAAATACAATATATAAAAATAACATACAAAAATACAATACACATATCAAATAAAAACATGTAAATAGAATAACTCTTATTATAATTAACTGCCTCTCTGTACCCACCCAAGTACGAAAAAGTAAGATTTTAATTTTATGAAACATACTGTAGCATATCTCTTGATGAATTCCCAATGGGAGACTATTCCACAGTCCAGGAGCTGTGACTCAAGATATACATGTGTGTAAAATAGGCCAAATGTACCAATTCAACTCTTGGCACTAGCAACTGAACTTCAAGCTCTTTGTCCTCCTGGCTCATTCTCAAGCAATGGCATTGCTTGAGAAAGAGCCAGGAGGATGAAGAGCTTGAAACACAGCGTTGTGTTGCAGTGCCCAATGGAGGGTTGCCTTTGCTACAATGTGCATCATATCAGCTAAGTAAACGCATTGAATTGGTGCTATTGTAAGCTGATTATTTTGCTATTTGTGGCCTGGTCTTATTTGGCTGGCGATTCTTGTTTTAGCCAGCCAGTAATAGCGGATTCCCTTATACCACGTCGTTGGATTTGAAATGGAGTTCAGCGGATTTTCAATATCGCATAATTGATGGGACAGCTAGAGTAATTTTGAGGTGCACTCTAGTGGGTGTTCTCCTTGTGATGTTCTAAGCTGTATACACAGCTGATTTTAGAATTTACTTGATTAAACAGGAGGGCCTACTACAAGAGAGGGTTTCCCTCTCATGGTGGGTGATCCAACAAAAAAAAATTAATTTTGATGGGCAAGTATGGAGAGCAGGATATTATTTTTGTTTACCTTATTTTTGAGGACATGATTATTAGCACGCTTATCAACAGTTCAAATTAGTTTGAACAGAAGAACCACATTCGCATTGCAATAACATTAGACGCACCTGTGATAAATTGTCAGTACTCACATGAATGATGGCTCTAATGTTTAAAATGGCCACATTCACTCTTATTTTGACAATGATGAAGACAAGAGAGCTGCTTGAGATTGTCAGAAAAGCCACTATCACCAAACATCAAACTTCAAAGGGGTACAAGGCCATCTCCAAAGACCTTGGGATTCCTATCTACAGTTCGCAATGTTATTAAGAAGTTTTCTGCTCATAGAGCTGTCGAGAACCTCTCAGGACATGGTGGAAAGAGGAAAATTAATCCAAGAAGTGTGGGCAGTTGGAACACACCAGGTACATCATTCAAAGAGCTTAAGGCTGACCTGAAGCAATCTGGAGTGGTGGTTTCAACCCGCACCATATGTCCTGCACTAAACCAAGAAGGACTCCATGGGCGAAGGCCAAGAAGGATCCTACTGCTCAAAGACAGACATTAAAAGGCATGCCTGATCTTTGCCCAAACCCATCTTGAGAAAGCACAATCCTTTTGGGAAAATGTTCTGTGGACAGATGAAACCAAACTTGAGCTCTTTGGCAATGCAGACCATCGATACACTTACAGGCAAAGAAATGAAGCTGATAAGGAAAAAAAACACCCTTCCTACAGTTAAATATGGTGGAGGTTCCATAATGTTATGGGGATGTTTTGCTGCCTCAGGAACTGGAGGCCCGCTAGCGTATTAAAGGAATCATGAAGTCAAAGAGCAACCAAGGTATTTTGGAGCGAAATGTGCTACCTATTATCAGAAAGCTAAGTCTGGGTTGAAGGTCATCAGTCCTCTAGCAGGACAATGACTCAAAACATGCATCCAAAGTGCAAAAGAATGGTTAAAAGTTTAAAATTGACTGTTTTAAAATGACTAGTAATGAGCCCTGATCTTAATCCAATCGAGAACCTTTGGAAAAAGCTGAAATCTGCCATTGGTAAAAGGAATCCTGGAAACATTGATAAGATGGAACAAATCATGGTTGAAAACTGGGAGAAACTACTAGCAGACGGATGCACGAAACATATAGATGGCTACAAGAAACATTTGGAGGCTGTCTTCACTGCCAAAGGTTGTGCAACCAAATATTACTGAAAGGTGCCATTAATACTGCCCAGATCATATTTAGTTTTTTTTTCTCAGAAATTGCTATGTCTACATTGCACAGACATCTTTTTTTGTTTTATACCTTTGAATATACTATTAAAATATTATGATGATTATACAGTTGGAATATTTCCAATTATTTTTCAGGATGTTGTTTACAACATACCTAACATGCAAGGATGCCAATAATGTTGACCAAAAATGTATTACTTCATAACCAAGTAGAAATAGCAACCAATACCTGATTTAGTTTCACCAAAGCCATCTCTGGGAAAAACAGGGTGATCATCATCAGCATAGGTATGAGGACCCCCCACTCCAATGGCAACTTCATCTGCTATGGATAGGGTAGTATCGGCGATGACTCATGATTTAACCAGGCCTTTTATGATGTCCTATAGGACTCCACAGGAATCTTGTCTCTCTCCCTTGCTTTTAAACATGTTTTTACACCCACTGGAGGCAGGGGCAGGAGGGGGTGGGGTGATGGGCATGGACAGTGTGAGACCCTGGATGTACAGGGCTGATTCAGAGGTAGGCCCTGTTTGTCCAGATAGACAGGGGACTTATTCCACCTCCAAGGACATTGGGGACCAGCAGCAGATAGCGGGAGCAGACAGGTGAGGGGTGAAGGGAGTTCCCTGTAGCTCGACCCTGGCCATGGGCGGCCAGATTAAGGGTCGGGCTATGGGGAAAGGGCATGTTTGGTCAGTGGCCAGAGATCGTGGCTCCGTAATGGAGCTGCAGTGCCATGGCAACGAGACGCCAAGCTGAGTTAGCCGGGTATGTGGCTGGGCATATGGCCATCCACCACCGTTCCCGGGACTTATTCCACCTCAGAGGTGGAATAGGTTTCCCGTTTAGCCGGCTGACCCTGGACATACAGGGCCTATCTCTGATTTGGGGTCTCACACTGCCCATGCCTTGCCCTTGCCCCACCTCCTGCCTGCCTCCTCCTGCCCCTGCCTATGGCTCCCCGTACAGCACAACTGTACATATGGGGAGCCTATGCACTGGGGCAGCAGGGGGATGAATTGTGTGGATGTACGAACTGACAGGACATACATTCCCACTATTCATGGCACAGAATGACCCCCTACAGAGTACAAGCACATGCTTACACCAACTTCAGAGTTTAAGGAGGTCTTTTACTAACAGGCACTAAGTTGTTGTCTGTAATGGACCAATAGCGCTGAAACCGTGGCACGTTATGTTCAACACCCCCTCGTTAACGTTTGAAGGCATGGAAAGCATTTCCCCAGTAGTTAACATGGAGCCCTATCCCATAGTATGTGCTGCATTATTGAGGTGGCGTTAGGTTTCTCCTGCACTAATATGGAGTAGCCTAATGGTTAGAGCATTGGCTTGAGAACTGGAAGACTTGGGTTTGATTCTTACTAGCACGCCTTAGACAACCCTCCATTGCCTCAGAAAAATCCAAGTTATCAAAGTCCCTTTTTAATGTACTCTAGATTACCAAGTTGAAGTTGCAATATAAACTGCTTTGACTGAAATGATAGTGCAGTATGGAAACCTATTAAATAAATAAATAAATGCAGTTAGCATGTGGTGTGAACACAGTGCTAACTGCTCCAAGCTTACCATGCCCACTTTCTGTCCCTGTTTCGCCCACTTGCACCTCTAACATGGGCTGCAGAGTTAGCATGAGAATCATCCTATGCTGTCATTGCCCTATGCTAGCTGGCAAAGCATGTCCTAGTGTGTCTTCAGCATGCATCAGAACACGCTCCGCCAGCTAAGTGCCTGTTAATAAAAGACCCTCTAAGTGTAAACATGCACTATAGAGGCTGAATCATGGAGCCTATTTATCAAGGTACCTCCCACCTATGTTGCTTTTATAAACTAGAGGCCAATTAAAGGGATTAATGGGGTTAGCAGACTTGCTAACCCCATTAATCCTCTTGTTGGGATATTCGGCAGCGCTAACATGGTTAGTGCCACAATATCCGTGGGTGCTGTTGCTGCATTCCCTGATGCTAACTGGTTAACATCAGGGCGTTCTGGGGACATCACTCAACGATAACCAGGCAGTGCCAATATTGAGTGGAGGAGTGGCCTAGTGGTTGGGGCAAGGTACTTCAGGTCGGAAGGTCAGGGGTTCAAATCCCACTAGAGGACAGCAACCTTGGGCCGGAAGGACTGGGGTTTCTAGTCCCACAGGTGCTCCTTGTGGTCTTGGGCAAGCCACTTAACTCTCCATAGCCCATGTTCCCTGTAAAATAGTTATCTCCAAGTTATAATACCCCAGTTCAATGTAATTTCAGTTTGTTCAATGTAAACCACACTGATGCAGAATAGCACAGTATATAAGAGAATGTAAATAAATAAAAATTGACCCACTGCTCGGTTATCACAACATGACCAGAGTCAGGTGCAGTAAAGGTCAGCCTAACTTTTCCCGCTGAAGCTAACCGGCAGCAGCTAGATATCGCTGCTGCCTGGTTAGCTTCATGGTAATCTGGGCAACCCGAATATTCATTGCCAGGGCCTTGATATGGCCCCGGCATTGAATATCTGGGTCTAAAGTTCAGCGGGCGCCTTTATGGACTTATCACATAGGTAATCTGTTATATAATCAGGCCCTATGCATGCACACATGAATTTTATAAAATGAATGAACAAATTACAACTCTGCCCCAGTTCCATCCAGACTGCACCCATGGGAACACTTGTCATCGTGCATACTTACATGCAAGTATTCGACCACACAAATTTTATAATAGCCAGTTCCCATATTTTATATATGGAAATTGCTTTATAAAATTACTCTCCAATGAGGGTGATTTCCAAAAGTCATTTGCTTGGAAAGCGTGCTATTTGACAATTGCCTACCCTTCTCGTGGGAAAAAGTACATGCTGATGGTTCATTGAATTTGCATTACTGTCATGACTTACTGTTTTGCTTTGACTGAAGCTGCTCTTTGCTACCTTCCAGAAGCTGCTGCTGCTGCTGCCCTAGGCAGTCTCCTAGTCCTTCTAAAGCTTAAGTCTGTCCTAGAAGGAGTGCCATTGGCAAATGTGAATTCCACAGCTAGCTATATGCTTTATCACAAGCTCCACATACTTCAAATCAATTTTTTAAATCATTTTCAGAGAATGAACCCATTAAATTACAACCAATTCTGCTCATCAACGATAACCTAATATTTGTGTCATACAAAGAGTGCTTGGTTTCGCTTTAATTCTATTTTTGTACTGTAATTAAAGGAAAAAAATAGTAATTATTTAAGAAATGGGAGAAATATGACTCATGGTATATTTCTAACACTGAGGTAAGGCATAAATTATTGAAATGTGTGGCCTCTGACTGGGCACTGCTAGAATACTGACATAATTTGTTCTCAGCAGAGAGAATGCAGATGCAACCAATAAATTGTGGTTCAGAATTATACTGGAATAACATCCATTATATGCAGAGTTTCACTGTTCATGCTTGGTGCCTGCTAGGAAATCAGCAAACTTTGTACTTGTGAAATGTTCCCAGCTGACGGATGCCATGTGTGCCTTTCTTTTCCAGGAATTTTCTCTTCCCACGTAAGAAAAATGACTTTTCATTTATCCTACTGGCATTTAAAAATGATTGATCAGAAAATCAAGACATTGCTTCATTTGCAGCTATTCACGTCAATACATTTTGCCAGCTGTAAGAAAAGGCTACATCTTTGTGATGCCAAATAACAGCGCAAGCGTTAATATCAACTAGAACTGCTATGCTGAAATTTTTGTCATCTTGAGTTTGTGGTTGTATTTATCTCCTCCAGGGACTGTTAATCAGGAGTGGGAATTATTTTTTTATCCAGATGGAATTAATAAAGTAAAAAAAAAAAAAAACATGAAAAGAAAGAAGGCAATATTGCCTCTAAATTTGACTCTTCCCTCCTGAGGGAGACCAATATTTTCCCATTTAAAGTTTTGATTCAGTCCCGTAAATATGGGCATTCATGTGCAGAATAGCTGCAGATGTTCAGGGTTTTATTATCATCTGTCATTAGAAATAGTTCATTTTGGAACTATTTGAGATTGGCGAAAACATATTTAGCGTGGCCAGAAAAAAAATAAATTCAGGGCAGGCAAGAAGTGGAGCGATTGTACTGTAGATGTTCAAATAACATCCTTTTTTCTCTGCTCTTTACCTGGTTTACCATTGATTACTTATCCACACACTTAGCCGGCATTTATTCTCTTCAAAGATCCCTCCACTCTGAATATGCGCATTCCAGCAGGACTAACTTTCCAGGCCTCCCTTTTTGTCTTGTAGACTCGGTTATTTTATATGGGAAGCAAAATGGACTATGCTATCTTGGTTCCTATTGGGCCACTTGGAAAGCAGGAAGTTTCCAGTTGGGCCTCCAGGTTCTGGGGGCTACCTGAGAATTTAGTCTGTCTTTCAGTGCCAGATAGGTATATGCATTAGTTTTCATATGAATGAAAACATGGGTGAAAATTGTGATTTTTGGTTTATCCAGGCATCAATTAACTGAGTGCACATGGGAAATTTCCATGAATTGCCATTTGTGTATTTTGTTTTTGTTGTGTGCACACAAACGCTCAGACACACCGGAGACAATCTGGTAGAGCGAAGAGTTTGAGGAAAGGATAGCAATAGCAGGCATGAGGCAGTTGAGCCAATCCTGCTTCAAATGCATGACAATACCAAAAATAAGAAACTCCCAACAGCCCTCACACCTCATAAACAAGCAGATAAACTAAGAGCCAAGGTGAACAATACACTTTAATAATTCAAAGAGGATATCAAATAAGGCTCAGGAGCCCTCCCTCTTCTTTTCAATCGTTAGACTCCTGATCATCCACTGAAGTTTTGGGACTGGCCTCAGTAGTTTAAAAATGTACTGTTCTGTGAACAATAGGATGGAACAGATATGCTACAGTAAGGTGCCCTGTGTCTTGCCTACCATCAAAGCTACTGTCATAAATAATACACAAAAAAGTCTGGAGGAAATATTGTTGCACTGTATCTTAGGCTGCTGCAGTGGAATACATTTTGTTCTGCCTCTCATTGTGTCAAAAGTGCAAAGACATGGCCCTTTGAAGCTCCTAGAATGGCAGACTTTGCTTAGCAAAAGGGAGGCAAAAAAGATTTCCATGAAAACAAAAGCTCATATCTCTTCTTTCTGTGCTTTAATATAGCAGGTAAAGAGACTGCAGGCACTAGCCAAGCTTGAAGTTCTTGTGATTTCTCAGATTTTAGTCCTCTTTTGCCCAGGCACAGCCATATGACAATAGCATCAGTGCCACTAAGTTAAGCTGGTATGCTTTTTTTCCTTGCAATCCTACTGCTTTCACAGCCAAACTCTTATTTCTCCCTTAGAATCCTAAGACTCTTACCAATACTCCTTCCTAACCCTCTGAATATCAGAGCCCAAATGTTTGTTTGTTTTGATGTTTGCTGTGTGTTGCAGTCCTGCTTTGACATAATCAGCCATGAGATTTGCAGAAGTCCTACAGGGATAGGATTCTCTTGCTACCTGTCAAACATTTGTATTAGGATTTGTTCAAGAGCTTCATGCTGGCCATTGGTGACTGCTCCTTGATCTTCTCCCATGCCCAGATTGGCTCCAGTGCAGCTGAGAGAGTGAACATGTGTGCATAATAAAACAAAGGACATGAATGATGATTTGTGAAAAAATTTCCAAGCATGCATGCTCAGTCGGCACCAAGACAAACTGAAAATTGCAATTTTCATTGATTTTTCTATTTGTACAAAAACTAATGCGCATGCTTACCACCAGCATATCCCCTGCTAAGGAGAGGAGTCAGTCCTACCACTGGAGGGTAGAAGTATTAAAGCAACACAACATCTGGGAGCTGCTGATCTAAAGAAGAAAGGAGACGATCCAGAGGAACATTCATGTAACCCAGAGCCAGGTGCTATCCAAGTGCTGTACTGGGAACCTGCATCTACAGTAGATGTACACTGTGACAAGATAGCACAGGAGGAGATTTCCCAGACTTGGGATACCCACAGGATGAGGAGAAAGGATTGAGACTGCTTACAATAGAATTCTGCTGTTTTTGCCAATATTTATCTTTTATTAGCATTGTTGGTGACCCCTAAATAATTTTGAGTAAACACCAATTTCTGGCCTGGACTCTGTTATTGAGAGAAAGGGAAGTGGAGTGAGTCAAGTAAAGAAGCCATTGATTTCCCAGCATTTACTGATCCTGTTCCAGGAACCCTAATTATTCTTGATAGCAGAGTCTCACAGGATGGTATTCCTTCTTGGAAGATGTGGTCCTATATGCCAGCCAGTTTGCTAAGCCACTGAAAGGGATTTTGAGATTGGCAGGAGTTACATTTTCTCTTATGTGTATCTCTGTAGCGCTGTGTATATTTGCTAGTAGTACAGAAATGCTAAGTAATAGTAGTAGTAGGTCTGATATAATGAAGTTAAGGGCTGTTTTTACTAATATGCATTAACCAGTTAACATGTGTTAATGCACTTTGCACACTTTAATTCTGAATTAACCACATGGAGGCCAATTCCTTAACATGAAAGTCCAGGTCGCGGACATGTCCAAATTGAAAACAGGCCCGATTTCACCCTAATTCTGCAGTTACAGGTATAGATGTATCTGCAGTTATGGACTCGGGGACATAAGCATTTCCAGCGCAGCACGAGCAAACGAAAGGCCCCCACTGTTATAATGAGACATGGGTATACTCAGTAAATGGTTTGGACGTTCCCACGCTCATCGTATTCTGAAAACATGGATGTTTCTAATCCTGTCCATCTCTACCATATACCCGTGGTCGTATCCGACAGCCATGCCTCCTCTCTTAAAATGTGCATCTCCTAAGCTGCTCCCTTCACTGACAGAGTTGTGCTGATGCAAACTATACATAAACACTGATGATATGTAAATGTTGATTCAAACTAGACTAGATATACTAGTCTGTTGCATGCCCAGAACAGTGCAAGGTAATCTCAGTGCACTCAAAGATATCATAACAGCAAGTAGGAAGTGATATGTTTGTCATGACATACCTTGCATCAAAACAGACATAGCAGTGAAAAAAATCTTTAGTTATTATTCCATTGGTCATCTCTAAAACCAGTCTTTACAATGCTAAGTATAGACTCTTACCAACCTCCCAAAACATGATGCTTTTGGGCATGTTTTAGTGCCATTTGAACTGTTGAATGCTCTCATTCAGAGGGTCTCTTTTTATTTTTATTTTATATTTATGCATTTTACAACATACAAGTGTAACATCTCACAACTTAGGTGCTAGGATAAAACAGAAAAATAGTTACAGCACTATACATAATGAGGAAACAAAAAAACATGTCCTAGCCCCAACCCCAGCCCACAATCAGAGGTGTTTACCAAAGGAAACCTATACTATTACAAACATGAAAGAATATAGGACAATGTTACAGACGCCCATTTAAATTCGAGGTACGTCTGACAATTCCATAGTAGGGCTGGAAACTGGGTGAGCATTAAGGAAGGATATAAGCTGGGAGGGGTACAGGAAAACATAAGAATTGGATTGAAACATAAGCAGACATTTACAGTGGTATTTGAGGAAAAATAATAATAATAATAATAATTATTATTATTAAAGACTTATAAAGCGCCGCAACATACGAAGCGCTGTACAAACATAGAAGAGAGACAGTCCCTGCTCATCAGAGCTCACAATCTAATAAGACAGAAAACAAAATAAGTTACATAATACAAATAACAAAAATTTACAGGACAAAGTAAGCAAATGTTGATAGAGAGATCAAGAGAGGGTAAGACAGGAATGGAAAGCAATAGTGAAGAGGTGGGATTTTAGTCTGGACTTGAAAATGGCCAGTGAGGATGCCTGGCGCACAGAGATAGGAAGACTATTCCAAGCAAAGAGTGCTGCCAGTTGGAAGGAGCGAAGTCTGGAATTGGCAGTATGAGTTAAAATAATGCCCTCAGTTGAGAGGTTGTCCTACGACGTTGGATCTCCCATGCTAGGTCCAGAAATGCCCTAACCAGTAACCCTTGATATCTAACATTCCTTCTATGAAAAAACATTCTCTATCAGATGGCAGTGAAAACTGGACATGTCGCGGGAACAACTACTTCCAACATCAGAACTTTCCAAGATAGCAGATATATTTAGTTCATCTAGCTGAACCGAAGAAGTCCCCACCTGAACAGAAGTTTTCTTGCCTTGAGGAATATAATAAATCTTTTTATGGGTGGTTGCGAATCAGGTTTAACTCCCAACATTTCCTCCAGATAACCCTTAAACATATCTTTAGGGGTAATTCAAGGCTCCATCCTTTATGCACCCCTCTTTAACCTATACCTAGAACCACTATGCTCAAGAATCGGAAAACACAACATCCACTATCACATATATGCCACTGATATTATGCTGTACTGTCCACTCCTCTCCAATCAACCTGATTACAAACAAATTCAAGACTGTTTTACAGAAGTCTGTGTGAGGGAGGGTGAGGGCTTGTAGTGCAGTTCTGAAGTCTGTCAGTTCTAGAAGTGGTCTAAGTCTCTGTAGGGACTTTGTTTTGAAGTAGATTGTCCTTGCTGTCATTGTTATTTGGGTTTTGAAGGATAATTTTGGGGGTTTCTAGTCCCACAGGTGCTCCTTGTGATTTTGGGCAAGCCACTTAACCCTCCATTGCCCATGTTCCCTGTAAGTATTAGTGTATGTGTCTCATATCTCCTTGTGTTAAATGTATCCCCCAATTGTGTTATGATCACTTTGATTGAAGGATAAGGTGGCATACAAAACTGTCTAAATAAACAAATAATTGCTGGTCAATTGTGATGTTGAAGTATTTCAGTTCAGTTTTTACAGTTATTGATATATTGTTTAGTTTTATGGTAGGTGGGGGTGTGAAGGAGTTACCTCTTGTAATGAACATAGCTTCTGTCTTCTTTAAGTTGATGGATAAGTTGTTGGTTGAGATCCAGTGCATGACTTCTGTAACAACATCTACCAAGGATTACCTCAATCAACACTCCTCCCTCTACAAACTGCTCTACACACCGCTGCACATACCATACAAGATGCAAATAAGTACAATCATATCACCCCCATCCTAAAGCAATTACATTGGTTGCTGCTCACCAGCAGAATAAATTACAAATGCTTCCTCCTCACACACAAAGCACTTCACTCCCAACAAGAAACTTGTCTCAAATCCTTACTATAGAAAACACAAACATCTAGACCATGAAGACAGACCACAATCAGCAAACTCAACATATCACAAACCAAACGTAAATACAATCAACAAATATGCCACAGAGCATTTGAGCTGTATACCCCATCCCCAGGGCCGGCCCGTCCATTGAGCGAGAATGTTTTTTGCACAGGGCCCCGCGTTTCAGGGGGCCCCGCGCAAAAAACATTCTGATCCTAAAGTAAAATGTAAAAAAAAAAAAAAAAGCTGTCTTCTCCCGCTGCCGGGGCCGCCGTGGCAGAATCGAGTGTGCCGCGGGGCCCCCCCTGCCCAGCAGAGCCTGCCCTCCCCTGTATCCGCTC
Source organism: Ichthyophis bannanicus (assembly GCA_033557465.1). Lineage (NCBI taxonomy): Eukaryota > Metazoa > Chordata > Amphibia > Gymnophiona > Ichthyophiidae > Ichthyophis > Ichthyophis bannanicus. The sequence goes on from CM066031.1 coordinate 1,374,874,527, forward strand.
TCTCATTGTAGCTTCAGTCACACGCGCTGGCTTTCAGAGCGCGAGGGGAGAGTTTCTCCCTCGCTGCTCTGTTAAGCCCGCGGGGGCTGATGGGGGCTTAACAGAGCCGCGAAAGGGAAACTAGTCCCTTCGTGCTCTGAAAGCCGGCGCGTGTGACTGAAGCTACAATGAGAGAGCGGATACAGGGGAGGGCAGGCTCTGCTGGGCAGGGGGGGCCCCGCGGCACACTCGATTCTGCCGCGGCAGCCCTGGCAGTGGGAGAAGACAGCTTTTTAAAAAAAAAAAATTCCCTAGGCTGGGCTGGGCTGGGCTGGGCTGGGGGGGGGGATTAGGAGTGGTGATGGGCTGGGGGGGTTAGGAGTGGTGATGGGCTGGGGGGGGTTAGGAGTGGTGATGGGCTATGGGGGGGCTGGGGGGGTTAGGAGTGGTGATGGGCTATGGGGGGGCAGGGGGGGTTAGGAGTGGTGATGGGCTATGGGGGAGCTAAGTCTGTATATGGGCTGATGGGATTAGGGCTGGAAGTGAGTTGATGGGGGGTTAGTACTGGTAATGGGCTATGGGGGGGCTTAAACCAAAAATTGGGTGATGGGGGATTAGGACTGGAAATGGGCTGGTGGGATTAGGACGGAGTGGGCTGATGGGGAGGTTAGGACTGGTAATGGGGTATGGGGGGGCTTAAACTGAAAATTGGGTGATGGGGATTAGGACTGGAAATGGGCTGATGGGGGGGTTAACACTGGAGGTGGGCTGATGGGGTTAGGACTGGTAATGGGCTGTGTGCTGATGGGGGGTTAGGACTGGTAATGTGCTATGGCGCGGTTAGGACTGATAATGGGCTATGGGGGGGCTAGGACAGGAAATGTGCTGATGGGGAGGGGTTAGGACTTGAGGTGGGCTGATGGGGTTAGGACTGGTAATGGGCTGTGGGCTGTTGGGGGGGTTAGAACTGGTAATGGGCTATGGGGGGGTTAAGACTGGTAATGGGCTGTTGGCTGATGGGGGCTGTCTGGTAATGGGCTATGGGGGGGTTAGGACTGATAATGGGCTATGGGGGGGCTAGGACAGTAAATGGGCTGATGGGGAGGGGTTAGGGCTTGAGGTGGGCTGATGGGGTTAGTACAGGTTATGGGCTGTGGGGGGGCTAGGACAGGAAATGGGCTGATGGGGAGGGGTTAGGACTTGAGGTGGGCTGATGGGGTTAGGACTGGTAATGGGCTGTGGGATGATGGGGGGTTTAGGACTGGCAATGGGCTATGGGGGCTGACTGGAAATGGGTTGATGGGGTTAGGACTGGAAGTGGGCTGATGGGGGGTTAGGACTGGAAGTGGGTTGATGGGGGCGGGCTAGGACTGGTATTGGGTTGGGGGGTTGCTAGGACTGGAAATGGGCTGATGGGGGGCTAGGACTGGAAATGGGCTGATGCAGGGACTAGAAGGGAATGGATGCTGGGTGAAGCTGGAACTAGAAGGGAGCTGATGTTGGGGGAGGATTAGAATGGGATGGGGCTGGGAGAGTAAAATGGAGAGGGGAAAAATATTTTGTGTGGGAGGGAAGACAAATCTACAATTGGCCGGGTATTGGGAGAGTAAGTGGGGATTGAGGATGGAGGGGTAAAATTTGAGTGGATGAAATAGGAATGAGGAAAGAGCAAAAGGAGAAAGATTAGTATGTTAAAGCAGATGTAGAGAGAGAGAATGGAAAAAAAACTAGAAGAGAGAAGAAAGGACAAATGGATAGCAGATGATGGAGAGTTAGCAGAAAACATGAAGAAACCAGAAGAAAGTGGCTGGTGCAATTGCAACTGAAAAAAAATGCACAAAAGGTAGAAAGATATCTCTTTATTTTGAATTTATTAACTGGAATATGAAAGCTCTGGGAAATGTGCATCATTAACGTCTGCGCTTTGTTTGGTACAAGAGGAAATTAATTTATAGTTTTATTTCTACAGTGTTGTACGTTCCAAGTTTGGCTTTTGGGGTTCCAAGTTTAATTATTGCCTTCCTGTTTCTAAATTGTGATTCCTTGTTTGGTGATGATCTATGTTCTGCATGTGTAACTGAGCTGAGGTATTCTATTTATGTAATTCCTATTTGACATTGCCACTTGTTCTCTTTCCCCAGTAGGTCATGTATTGTTGTAACCGGGTAGACAGACCCGGCGCTTACCCCTGCTGCATACCACATTACTTCCCCCCCCCCTCCACCCTTTTCACCACCCTTCCACAACTTCCTCTTTGCCCTTCCCAGAGATTACACCAATAGCCAAGTGTGGTGATAAACTGGTCGCAGCTTTATTTCAATAACATCCAAAACAATAACCAAAACAATTGTTTCAACAATCGTCTCCCCCCCCGCAACGGAGCAATGCATCACCAGCCATGCTACTAGCAAAGCGACCTCGCCTCCGCTGCAGCCATGGTCACACCCCCGGCAACGTTCCGACCACCCCTATCCGACTTCGCCATATTACTAGCAAAAGTCTTCCAGGGGTAGTCCGGGTCGAGGGCACCCCGCCCCCGTCCCGAGTCGCCTAAGGCTCCGGACCCCGGAAACCTCTGGGATCCCGCCTGAACCCCCCCCAGCTGTGACACCCCAACACCAGCCTTGTAACAGAAAGGCTGGGTGGGCAGGTGGGCCGCCGAGCCTCCCGCCAAACTGCCTGTGCTCTGGCAAGCAACGCGCATGCCAGAGCACATGGCAGGCTGAACCCTGATTGGCTCCACTCACTCAGAGCCTGAGCGGAGCCAATCAATTTAAACCCCGCGCCGCGGGCACGGGCTCAACGAGGCGCCCGATCCCTCACTCTTTCCCCCCCCCCCCCCGTTCACAGGCAGGGTCCGTCGCCGGGCAGAACACCCGGTTACGAGCAGGCGCCGGGACCCTGCCCGCGCCTTTAATCTAACCGGGTAGACAGATCCGGCGCTTACCCCTGCTGCATACCACATTACTTCCCCTCCCCCCCTCCACCCTTTTCACCACCCTTCCACAACTTCCCCTTTGCCCTTCCCAGAGATTACACCAATAGCCAAGTGTGGTGATAAACTGGTCGCAGCTTTATTTCAATAACATCCAAAACAATAACCAAAACAATTGTTTCAACAATCGTCTCCCCCCCCGCAACGGAGCGATGCGTCACCAGCCATGCTACTAGCAAAGCGACCTCGCCTCCGCTGCAGCCATGGTCACACCCCCGGCAACGTTCCGACCACCCCTATCCGACTTCGCCATATTACTAGCAAAAGTCTTCCAGGGGTAGTCCGGGTCGAGGGCACCCCGCCCCCGTCCCGAGTCGCCTAAGGCTCCAGACCCCGGAAACCTCCGGGATCCTGCCACCGGCACAGGGCCTGTAACTGTGCCGCCCCCCCCCCGTTAGGACAAGCTGCGACCAGTGAAAACACCCCGAACCACCCTCTCCAGCACCTCCTGCCAGTCGTTCAAGAGCAAGTCTATTCCCACTGGCGAGAGGTGCACACCATCAGCCCTGTACAACCCTGCACAGGACACATCAACCCAAGCATGCTGCACCTGATAACCCCCTCTCTCGCAGACCCATCTCCCGATCTGACGATTTATCTTGGTCAGTCCCCGAGACCACCGCCTCTGACTCCATGACGATGGCCTAGGGATAATGTCGGACCAAATCAAGATGACTCCGTCCAGCAAACGGAGGAAAGTCAGAAAGTCCTTCTTTGCCGCCCGTATCAGCCGCTTACAGGACCACTCCATCAGATCATTGCCGCCCAGATGAATCAAGACGACCACAGGCCGCCCTCGCACACGAAGATGGTGACGAAGCAAGGGGAGCAGCTGAGACCACCTCAACCCCCGCTCACCCAGCCATGAAACCGCCACCTCAGCTGTGTCCAGCCCAAGATTCAGCCCGATCGGCTGAACAGCTGCCCGCTGACCAGCCCAGAAGACAAAGGAGTGTCCCATCATCCAGCAGACCCTCTCACTACACACCCCACCTGCAAGAGAAAAGAACAGCATTAGTAACCCCCCCCCAACCCTCCAACATCTCAAAGTCGCACATAACCCTGAAAAGCCCGAGAGCGCCATCGGCCAATACTCTGGATCTGCTCCCCCGACAGACCCGCAGCCGCCGCACTGGTGGCAGCCCCAATGCGAAAAGAGTGGGCCGAAAACAGCCCCGGCTCTTCACCAATTTTGCGCAGCGCCATGCGCAACACCGCTGTCACCTGATACCTGGTCACGCAGGAAGAGTTCGCATGCACGAAAAGCCCTTCGCCACCACCCGGGCGCATCCCCAAGTAGGTCTCAAGAGCAGAGACAGGGCAAGTCAGACCCCCTATCCTGCCCAGCACCACCCACAAACCCTTCCCTTTCTGGTCAGTTTTGGACCTGGCCAACAGCACCCTAACGCGCCCCTGCTCCCTCCACACATGCCGCAACCGCAAGCAATTACCCAAACCGGACTTAACCGAATCAGCCACCAACTCACTGACCCTAAAGGCCCCAAAAAACGCCAAGCAAAACACCGCCCGAAATAAAACCTCCTCATAGGGTGATGCCGCCACCCCAGACAACCCCAGACATAGGCGCCTCAACAAGTCGTGTGAGATTGGGAGACGCCGATCACACCGCCTAGGGAGCTCCCGCTCCCACCCTTGCATTAACCGCCGCGCCAGGCGCCCATGCAGGGCGCACGGCCAACCCGCTGCCCTGGCAAAAACGTCAAACCCCGCCAGGTGCCCCCGCACCGCTGATCTTGTCCACCCTTTCGCCTTCGCCCACCCCACGTACCCCCCCAGCATAAACTCGGACACCCCACTCCCCACACACCCCCTCCCGCGCAGATACTCCCATACGTGCATACACCCCCGCCGATAAGCAGCCCACGTACGCTCTGCTACTGAATGTCTTAAGAGGTGCTTCATCTCGGCAGGCCACAGCTCCACAATTTCCAAGGGACCCTGGAACCGATCTCGTCTGCCTCCGGCGCCAACTGCCGAAATCGTTTCCACTGCAAACGAGAAAGAGCATCAGCAATGGCATTAGTACATCCAGGAATATGGCGAGCCCTCAAGTCCACGTTCAAACGCAAACAGGCTAAAATGACTTGACGCATTAAGGCCGCTACCATACTACAGCGAGGCGAATAACGATTCACGACGGACACCACCGCCTCGTTATCACACCACCACACCACCCTACGGTCAGCCAATCTGTCCGGCCATAATGCCAGCGCCACTAATATTGGGAACAATTCGAGAAAGGTAATATTCTTCAAAAGCCCTTCCGCCTCCCATTCCGGCGGCCACCGCTCAGCACACCAAGCTCCGCCGAAATAGATACCCAGCCCGACACCACCCGCAGCATCCGAATACAGCTGCAAATCATTACTTGAAAGCTCCGCTTGACGCAACACCGAAGTGCCATTAAATTCCCGCATGAATAGATCCCAAACCCTCAAATCATCCCGCATCACCTTGGACACTCTGATACGATGATGGGGCTTCTGGACCCCCGCTGTCGCTGCCGCCAAGTGCCGAAGGAACACCCTCCCCATAGGGATAACTTTACATGCAAAGTTCAGAGAGCCGATTAAGGCCTGCATCTCCCGGAGGTTCAACTTAGATGATGCTAGAGCATTCGCCACCAGAACCCTCAATTTTTCAACCTTATCCAAAGGCAAACGCGCCTCCAAAGTTTGCGAGTCCAATTCCACGCCTAAAAAGGTCAACCGAGTCGTCGGACCCACCGTCTTATCCCGCGCCAAGGGCACCCCCAGCTCGCGAGCTAAATTACCAAAACCCACTAACAGCTCGCTACACCCTAAGGACCCTGCCACTCCCACAAATAAAAAATCGTCTAAATAGTGGACCACCTCCCCCCGGCCGACTCTCTGCACTAACAACCAGTGCAAGAAGGAGCTAAACTTCTCGAAGTAAGAACAGGAAACTGAACACCCCATGGGCATACACTTAAAATAAAACTCCCCTTCGAACTGAAAACCTAACAACCGGAAAGAAGACGGGTGAACCGGCAGGAGACGAAAAGCCGACTCAATATCGACCTTCGCCATCAAAGCCCCGCGCCCTGCTCCCCTGACTAAACCCGCAGCCATGTCAAAAGACTCATAACGAACCGAGCACAGCTCCCGGGGAATCGAATCATTCACTGAGGTTCCAGCCGGGGAAGACAAGTTGTGGATAAGCCGAAACTTCCCTCGCTCCTTCTTAGGTACAATGCCTAACGGCGATACCACAAAATCCGGGAACGGCGGGTGCTGAAAAGGCCCCGCTATCCTGCCCAACCGTAATTCCTCCGCTATTTTGCCCCATACGATTGCCCCCAAACGCCTCACACTGGGTGAATTCTGAGTCGATGCAACCGCAACCACACCCTGGACAGGAATTACAAAACCCAAACTAAAACCCGACTGCAGCATTAACCCGTCCCGCCTCCGCGGATAAGAACGCAACCAAGAACTCAAGAGCTTAACCTGAATCGGCGAAGGAGCCAGCTTGAACGGACCCCCCTTACTTGAGCCCTGCCGTCGGTGTAGCCACGGGCCCTTTTTTAACACATTTGGCTGCCGCATGGGGGCCGCCGCAGCTCGAGCACGCATGCCAGAATTTACAGTCGGGGAAGGGACACATCGACCTGTTAAACCGCCAGCAGACATCTCCCCCCCCTCCGGAGACCGCCCTAGCCTGCCCTGAGATGATTCCCCCTCGAAAGGAACGCGCCGCCCCCCCACCAACCCCCGACCCTACCTTACCGCCACTTCCCCCACCCCCCCCCACCCTTAACTGACATCTGGGTTAACCAAAGGTTAATATCCTGCGTGCCCCACGTTAGCAACTTATTCTCCTCCATCTTATCATGGAATTTCTCGTCGTAATTAAGCCACGACCAGCCTTCATGCATCTGAGACGCTTCAAGAATCGAATCAGCATAAGATAACAACATACCGGACTGATGAGGAAAACGATGCCCCCACACACTAGCCAACCGCAGGAACGACCGTACCCAATTAACAACGTTCCGCGACACTTTCCGAAGCCGCCCTGCCTTCTCGTCCTCCTTCCGTTTTTTCTTACTGTCCCCCGAACGCTTCCTGCCTTCTAACAAACGAAAAATATCAATATATTTTCGCTTTTTAATCTTCCGCCGCAGTTTCTTTGGTACCCCCTCCCACAACTCCGACATGGCCACCAAAGACGCCGAACCCCCGCCCGAAGGACACCCCTCCTCCCCTCCGGCCACGGCCATCCCACGCACGCCACCAACCGCCCCCGAAGCATCCGACGAATCGGACGATGACGAGGAAGAAGAGGAAGAGTTATGGCGATACCGACATCCACGCTTCCTTTTGCTGCGTGCCTTGCCGGACCGCGCGGTCCGCGACCTCCGCTCCGAAGAAACACCCCCATCAGTCACCCTGATCTCACCTGCCGAGTCTTCGATGCCACGAGCCTCTGCCGAGAGGATCCCCTCGCCTCCAGGGCCCAAAGGCGTCCAGAGCACTTCCGCTCCTGAAGCTGGTACGCCGACTCCGGCTGCTCCCGCCTCTGCCAGGGATCTCGACGCCATACTCCCTTCACTGCATGACGGCACTGCCGACGGGCCTGTACCTAGCGCCGTCATATAGGGAACCTGTGAAGACAAAATGGGAAAACCCGACGAAGACAGGCCAAGAGCACCCCTCGGGGGCCATGCCCCAGTCCAATTGGACCCGGACGAACCCTGCCCCCCTCCTAACCAGTGCTCCCATCCAGCCCGGTGCCCCAACTGCCCATACCACCCAGCAGGGGACATACCCACCACCGAAGGAACCAAACCCCCAACCGGAGACATCCACCCCCAACCGTCACCCCCAGGGGCCCCCAAACCTTGCCTAGGTCCCCCCCTATCTGCCCTAAGGGGCCAACTCCCCCCTCCTGATGTTGCCCTAGTTCAGGCCTCTGAGGCCGTTCTTGCAAGCCTTCTGCCAGCCCCTCCCTGCAACCCACTGCTCCAGCCGGAGCAACTGTCGCTGATGCCCCTGCCAGCCTTTGAGGCTCTACTCCCTCAGCCTGTCTTATGGGCTGTTCAACCGCCCCCTCCCCCCTGCTAGGCCCTCTACGCCCCCTCCTCACATTCCCCACACCTCGCACCCCCCGTTTACCAACCCCAGTCTTACCCACACTCCCCGACCCCGAACGCCCTGTTCTAGCCAACTCCCGCCCCCTCAGTCCCCTTCCCTGCTTCCCTCTGGCAGCCCAGCCCCCCCCTCCCTGGATGGCTGCTTTCCCGCCATCACACCGGCTCCTGACCTTGCCTGTAAGCAGAAATGGGGCACACGCGGCCTGCCTCTAGAGCCCCAAGGAGTTGTGTATTTATTTATTTTATTTTAACAGGAGGCTAAAAAGAGCGCTGCCTGAGCCGGGAACCCGGCAAGCACCCTGCACGCGAGGTGCGGCCCTATCCCCAGCGATCCACCGCACTTGCCTGCTTACTGTCTGGCAATCAACTGCCCGCACGAAACGCCGATCCTCAAAGGACTCCGCCGCCGCCGCAGAGCCTCCCTCTCGCACCGACCACCGCTGCCAACAGACCGGAACGGGGAATCGCCGCTGAAGACTCAACCGGTAAACGAACCCCACCGCGAACACGATGCTGCTACCGCCGAGCCTCCCGCCAAACTGCCTGTGCTCTGGCAAGCAACGCGCACGCCAGAGCACATGGCAGGCTGAACCCTGATTGGCTCCACTCACTCAGAGCCTGAGCGGAGCCAATCAATTTAAACCCCGCGCCGCGGGCACGGGCTCAACGAGGCGCCCGATCCCTCACTCTCCCCCCCCCCCGTTCACAGGCAGGGTCCCGCGCCGGGCAGAGCACCCGGTTACGAGCAGGCGCCGGGACCCTGCCCGCGCCTTTAATCTTCTCTGAAATGTATTGGTTTAATATTTGCAGTGTTGCCTTTTGATAGGTAGGGTATGGTGCTTTGTGAGTCCTGGTAGTGCTGTTAGGATACGGCGGGTTTGCTATGGGTTCTAAATGGGCAGTGTTTGTAGTAGTTCTTAATGTGCCTGGCGGTTGGCACTGGATTATAGTAATGTAGAAATCTTTTAGTCTGTCTTTATCCATACACTCATTAAGAGACATGTTTACTAAAAGTTAGTGTATGTTAGCATTATGCAAATATTTATGCAAATAAGGCCACTTATGCAAATGAGGCCCCACACCGAGTCTCCGCACATGGCCCCGCACCCCCCTTGGGCCGCCCCTGCCCATCCCTATGAATCTCTCCAGATCACACCAATCTCCCTATGTTCCGCAAACACCTAAAAACCTAACTATTCACAGAACACTTTGGCCCCCCCCCAACCTAACCTCCTCAACTACACAGCTCAACTGCAATAAACTCACAAATGTGAATAGCTGTATATATTAGTTAAAATGTTAATAGTTGTTTATAGTAATGAAATGTTAAAATGTTATATTAGAAAAAATGTTTGAATGTTTAAATGTTACAATGTTTCTTGAATAACAAATGTTCAATGTAAAATGTTTTGTTCTATGGAAGCCGCTTTGACCTGGTGAAAAGCGGCATATAAATATAGCTAAATAGATAAATAAATAAACAAATTGAGATTTAGGAAAGTCTATCAAACCGAGGTTAGAAATCCTAACAGCATTTTCCAGCTGCTCAGGTTTCACTTTCATAGATGTAGCAACTTTCACCAAAGTTTTAGCACAACCATCCATACTATCCACACAAACAGACAAATCATTATAGCCTCCTTTCAACTTAAAGATATCTTCCATGTTCTTGTCACAGTCCTGCTGAATACCTTGAGATTGTGCTTTCATAGTATTCACTTGCGGTAATAAAGCTTCAGCAAGTTATTTGATGGAACACCAAATGGACTCAAGAGTTACCTGGCTTGGGGGTATAAGGAAAACATCCAATGTAGTCCCCCCAATAGCCCCTTCCAGCTCACCCATACCTCTCCTCTCCACACTAGATAAACCATTCCAGCTCACGTCATGCGATGCTGAAACAGAACTGATGAGATGATGTTCAGACGAGACCTGAAAACAGCCCCCCCCTCCCCATTTCCTGGAACTGGCCCCTGTTTCCTGGGCAGCACACCAGCTTCGGGACTGTTGGCCAGAGACCTCTTCTCCAAAGAAGTCACAGTGTCAAGTTTCAATGGGTGCCACACCTCCGGAGGAGTTAGATCAACACCCGATGAGGATACCAAACTTACCCGCTCCGATGCCCCCAATGCAGGGGAAACCACTCCTCCATCACTGGTCGACCCCAGCTGCACATGCAGACAAAGAAACAAGCCCAATGGACCTCTGCGAGGTAAATCAACAGTTGGGACGATGTCGGCTGGGGGAGCCTTTACCGCTTTTCCCTTCCATTTCCCCATTCAGAATATGTGGGAACCTCTCACACACTGGCTGCAACCATCTTGGATACGCCCTCTGAGGATCTCTTATTATTGAAAGGGATATGTTTTGATATTTAGCTATGGGGAACCTTTTGTGCTTTTTTCTGCCCTATCACACTGGCACCTGATGATGCTGCGGTCATCCATACGGCCAGGCATTCGTGTCCCCCTTGACTGGCAGATGAGCACACTAGATCCTCCTGTGCAACTCTGAAACCACACACACACACAAACTCTCTCTCTCTCACCTTCAGTCACAAGAAATATAATTCTGCCAAAAAGATGCCCTGAACCTATAAATAACAACTTGTATAACATCATAGCAAGGAGTCCCAGGACTACAAATATGATCTCCATGTCTCACCCAAACAAGAATTCTTTGCATACTCACTCACATACTATTCCTACATCAACAGTCCCATTTTTCAGGACATAGGAATTGTTAAGGTCCCCTAGATTAGCTCCTTTAGCACAAACAGCAAATGTCAGCATGGCCAGAATAAATCACTATTGCTCTTCTTAATATTTCTTTTAGGGTAGTTATTAATGTCTCTTTAGTTTACAAGATTCCCACACCTCTGATTTCTGTTCTTTATAAATGCATCTTGTGGTGTTTTTCCATACTGCAGTTCACCATTTTAAAACAAACTAGTCACCTTTCTATAAGTATTGCAGAATATTTTCTAAGTACTGGCCTTATTCCATGCCTCCGACAGGTATAACAGACACGTCTGCAGGGACCTCCCAAAACGTACATGGGCCTTTCCTGACTACACTTTATACATCTCTGTGGCAAACCATGCCTCCGTTCTGCCCCTCCCAGACACGTTCTGAGATCTCCGTGTTAGTGAGATAAATGTCCGCGGGTGCTATGTATCGGAATTTGCTTGTAGACGTTTTCGGCAAATAAACGTCCCCGGTGCATGTACAAACCCTTATTTGGTTTCTGGAATGACCTCCATAATAAATATGCCACATTGGGTATAACAAGGTTTACATTGCATAATGTGTGTTAAATCACATTAACGTTCATTAACCAATTAACACGTTAGGAAATAAAGCCTTAAATCTCAATAACTCTATTCTATTTATTTTTTTTATTGTAAAGGTTTGTATTGTATCATTGGTTTTCTTTGTATACCATAGCATTGGTTAAAAAAAATCCAGAAAATATCCTTTAAACAAATTAGACTGCAGATATAGAAAATTGGTGCCCTTTCTGCACTGCCTTTTGCATCTTTTGTCTTTTTTTTATGCATTAAGGTTGTGCAGTCATTTGAAATGACATTTTCTATATCATTTCATATAAGGTTTGAATGAAAACTAGAGGAAAAAAACATAATAAGTCATTTCCCATTTGTCATTACTAGTGTGAACTGTCACTCACTATGAATGCTGTTCAGCAAAAGTGTGTGCTATTGAGCAACATTGCTCACTAATGCGTGATAGTACTCAATATTTGTACACGTGCAAGTAGTACACACTATTGTTCAATAGCGCACACTATCATCAATAGCACACACTTTTGCTCAATAACAGGCACTGTTTGCCCACAGCATACACTATTAAGCGATAGCGTACACTATTAACATTTCCTTCAAAATGAAATAAAAAAAATAAATGAAAAAAATCATGCAAATGACAAGCAAAACTAAACAAAACAAAAATGTTTGGCCTGCACACCCTATTATGCACCCCTTTTTTATTCATCCTTCTGGATTTTTAGTTTCCAATTAGACATGTCTCTTTAAAATGTGAATCTGCCTAACTCTGTTTTTGAAGAATGAAGAAGACGGCATGCTATTATTAAACTCCAGCAGCCACTTATTTCTCAGTCCTTTCAAAGTCTGGAGGTGATCAGTATAAAATGTTCTGAACCCCCTTCATCCTTCAAGTCTAACAAAAGTAACCCCCCAAATGCATGGCTGCCCAAGTTCCTGTTGATGTTATATTTTAAAATATTTAAATATTAATGTGTGTAGCAAATGCATTAGTTCTGGAGTGATAAATCTAAAACACATATAGATGGTAATCTCAGACATTAAAGTTAGACTGATGGCCTTTTGGGTATCAGGGATTGACCATGTATACATTATTAATTTGGACTCTTACATGTCATTAAGTCCCAAACCCATTTTCTGTTTTACTTCCTCGTATGCTTCAGGCAGCAAGACTAGGTACATATTGACCTTTGCAAAGTATATCACAGATCAATATAATAAACTTTAAAGAAAATGGGCTGCAGTGGTGATGCTCAGAACCTACAATTAAAGGTACCATTCAGCAACTGAGAGGCCAACAGCACAAAACAGACTTGTAAAATACTGTAGAGTAAGATGATACTGAGAGTCAGATAAAACATCATTCTCCACTTCCTACTGAGGCCAACTGTTTAACGGAAAACATCTGACTAATGATCTCTTATGAATTACACATGTTATTTGTAAGAGAATAACATTAAGCTATAATACAGCCCCTATTGTCAGTGAATAAATTGTATTATAAAGATGGTGACAACTCAAGGTTATGCTGCATGTTTTCAGTATGTGATGACATTTACAAGAATATGCTTATTTCTTTTCCATATTTTTGTTCATATGCATACACTCCATTTGAGATTCTGGCCATTGGCTATACAACTTCCTAAATAAAACAGTTTCCTCTTGGTATATCATTTTTGAAATGGGAACCCAACTGTGGAACTTAGAGAAATGGCTATGTTTGGGTCAAGGGCTCTTCATTTCTTGACCTCCATTGACACTAACTTCAGACTGCTGACCTGATGAATCTAGATCTGTTTTGCATACAGTAACAAAATGAAACCCTCAAGCAATATGCCCCAAATATTCTCCTTTCAGGATCCATGCTAGTGCTGTAGTAAATGACTGGACCCTCACAAAATAAGCTACAGCTGAGAATTAGCATCTAGCCTGATTTATTATTGTGATTTACTCGGTTGCAAATTAATAATTGGAGGTACTTATGGCTCTCTTGAAAATATTTTATATGTCGATAGGAAGATCATGTAACATCCTGTTACATTTTACATGTGAGTAAGAGGGAGAGGGGATTTCTGGGGGAGTAGTTAGGTGACAGATAGCTTCATGTAAAATGCTAATCTGTTGATGTCGAATTTTGGTGACTCTATGGATAGATGCCCTAAACTGTGTTCAACCTTCAGTCAAGGTAGTGCTGATAGTGGTATTCATAGCTGCTGTTACCATATAGATACATCGCATTGCTGGTCTTCTTTTGTGCTGACTGTCAACCTTGCCAAGCCTGATGTCTTTCTCTAACAGTCTTTCTTGTGATGATGTGGTCAAATTATGAAAGCTGAAGTCTTTTGTCATTTGACCTTCTAAGGAAAATTTAGATTTTCTCTAGTGCAGCTTGATTTGTTCTTTAGGCAGTCCATGGTATACACTGTATTCTTTGACAGCACCATAATTCAAAGGCATTGATTTTATTCTTGTCTTCTTCATTTTCCATCTTTTGCATCCATGAGGTGTTCTGGTATACTTGTGTTTCTTAATATGGTCCAGAGTTTTTCATGTTTTATGCAATCAGAATCTTTGCTGTCGTCAATGAAACACATGTAGATATCCCTTTGGTATTATTTTGTCTTTTCAAGAATCCATTTCCCATCTGCCATGATGTCTTTTGTTGCTCACCCTTTCCTCATCCTACTTGACTTTGAGCATTTCTCATTTATGGTTGTAGTCGCCACTAAATGATATTGAGTATAATCTTGCTGGCATGTGGGATTAGAATGATTGTGTGATAATTTCCATAGTCAGTCAGATCACTTTTCTTTAGTATTGATATGAACACAGTGTTAGTCGGGCATGATGTTGTTTTCCAAATTTCCTGGAAGAGCCTTGTAAGCATTCTAACAGTTGCATCTGATTGCTGTAACACTTCACTGGGAATGCCATCAATGCCCGGTGTTTTGTTCTTTGATAAAGCTTTCAGTGCTGCTTTGACTTCTTTTATCACTAATGGTTCCTGATCATAAGACATGGGTTGAAATGACAGTTAATCCACTTGATCTTTACTGTATAACTCAGTGTATTCTCTCTATCTTTCTTGATCTTCTCAGCATCATTTTACATGTGTCTTTGAGTATCTTTTAGCATTACAATTCAAGGTTGGAATTTTCTCTTTAACTCTCATAAATTTAGGAAAACTGATCTTGTTCTTCCTCTATAATTTCTGATTCTATTTTTTATATGCATCATTGTAATACTTCTCTTTTCCTCATCTTGCTGTACTTTGAAAATCTTTGTTACGTTCCATGATTACCTCTCCTTCTTTCTCCTCTGGCTGTAGCTTCTCTGTTTTCTGAACAATTTTCAGAGTTGTTTCAGTCATCCATTTTGGCCCTTTTTTGCTTTTTTATCTTTTCACTTTTCACTTTCTTTGAGCACAATTTTCTTGATGTCATCCCATAGCTCTTATGGTATACTGTCATTTATATGCAAAATGGCAAAAAGGTTTGCAGGCAGTCTTTAAATTTTCAAGATCATATTTCGTATTTCTCTTGTACTTCATCACCTTTAGCTTGAGTTTTCATACTAGCAGCTTGTAGTCTGTACTATAGTCAGCAACAGGTTTTGTCTTTGTTCATGTTATTGAGCTTTTCCATCACTGACTTCCACAGATGTAGTCAATTTAATTTTTTTACTATCAATTGGGCAATGTCCTTGTGTACAGTTGCCACTTGTGTTGCTGGAAGAAGGTGTTTGAGATGAATAGATTGTTGGTCTTGCAGAATTCTATCAGTTTTTCTATAGCTTTGTTTGTTGCAAAGTCCATATTTTCCAACTGCTTTGCCTTCTTCTTTGTTCACAACTTTTGTGTTCCAGTCGCCCATATCAGTGTATCTTGCTTGCATGATCTATCAATTTCAGCTTGTACTTATTCATACTTTGTCCTCTTCTGCATCTGTTGTTGGCACATATACCTGCATAATAGTTTTGTTGATGGGCATTCCTGATAGATGAACAGAAATCAAGTGTTGTATTTCATTACATTTCTTGCAAGTATTTTCTTAATTATAAATGTTACAGCATATCTTCTTTGTCTTTCATTTCCAGCATAGTATACCATGTGATCATCAGATTCAAAGTGCCCAATGCCAGTCTTTCAGTTTTCTGACATCCAACAAGAATATTAAGCAAGGACAATATTTAGAAAAAGAAATATGTCCAATAATTCAGGACAGAAATCAAAAAAGAAAGAAAAATTGATATATCATCCAACTGACACAAAAATAGAGATGAGAAAAAGAAAGAAAACCCCAGGGTCAGGGGACATAATGGAAATTCTCTTTACAAAGTGAGAATAAGAGACTTCTCCTGCCATTGCTTAAATCATTAAAAATTACCATCCTAACCCTTTGCTGCTCTGGAAAGACCTGACCTTTATGTGTCCAGAAGAAATCTAAATTGAGTGGGTTCAGGGAATATGTATTTAATAGATAATGGAAAGTAGCAGAGGTGGAGACTGTCGCTACGTGGATAGTGGTGATATTACACAGCTACCTGGCTAGCGATCGGTGGGTAAAACTAGGCATAGCAAAAGCTGGCATAGTTTTACCCATGGAAGCTAAATGGGTAGCAGTATAATATTGCCGCTACCTGGTTAGCTTTGGTGGCTCCAGGGCATGTTCGGTGACCCTGGATGTTACATGCCATGACTGTTGCATTGAATATCTGGGGTTAGGGGTCGGCAGGCAGGCCTATATGCCATAGCGGCGCATAGCCTACCCAATTCAATATCAGGCCCTATGTCAACTCTTTCCAAAATTTTGGAAAGTGCACTAATTACTTTTCCAGTTTGTGAGGCTAACTGGTCTGAACATGTTGCTAATGCAGTCAATTAATTAAACAAAAATTCAATTTACATATAATTTATAACAAACATAAAAGTATGTATTTCCAGAACTCCTAAGATAACAAATATATCACAAACCTTTCTTCTTTAGGTCTTGATTGAGAAAACTCACCCATGCGACTGCACCTAGTACTTCCCCCCTCCCGCCAAATTTTACCATTACACGACCACTGCAGGCTTAACTAATGGAGACCCTCTCTGTAACTTGCTAATTACTGTCACCATGTCATTGTTAGAAAAAGTCTGAGTCCATTTCATAGCTAACACAGTTGATTTCTCCAGCCTTCATCAATAACCCACTGATCTCTGGGATGACTTCATCTGTCTTTTCTAATGGCAGAAAATCCTAGTCCAGAAATTGTCTCCCTGGGCTCTCCATTCAGGCTGGACTGCCCCCAGATACCTCCTCCATTGCTTCACTATCAAATGGAATGGAAGTTTGCCACCTTTCTATGGTTCCAGGGGTTCTCCACAAACTTTCTCCTTGTGTTTGCCTACAGTGTTAGAAGAGGGAGCCACTAGAGGAGGGAGCTCATGCTGACGCCATCTCTCATTTTATGGCCATTTTAGTCCCATGATCACCACATGGCTCTTTTTATAAGACTGGGTCTGGCAGCCAAAAATTATACACTTAAACACTGTTCTAGCTGCGGGGTGTAATCAGCCAATTTAATTCAAAGCAAATGTTGTGAGGTGGCACATAAAAGGCAAATTTAGCATTGTTGTGCTCTGCTTCCATCCAAATGTAAGGTTTTGGAGGGGAGGAAAGGAAATGGAAGGGAAAAGGAAACATCCCTCTTGCTATGGAGGGGGGGGGGGGTACCCTCAGAAAAATTTGGTTTGGGGGCCCTGAATTTGAATTCATGCTTCTAATTAGATATGAACTGACATATCCCTGTGAAAGTAGGAGGAACATAGGGAATTCTAGTTTAGACAGTGTTCTGCCGATATATATGATGGATATAGCATAGAAGACAGCAGGGTGCTGGTAAGAATTGAATGCACTGGCTCAAAAGCCCTTCTACTGTAGCATAACTGCATGGGATGTGGGATAGACAATGCAATGATGAAGCACTTTGGGAAGGTAGATAAGGCTTCAGTACTCCTGGATGCACTTCCCTATGTCGATGTATTGAAAAAGGTTCTGGGGCTCTGACAGTGCTGTAAGTCCTGGGAATACTGGCTCTTCATGGATAGGAAATCTGGAAGTGATGGAAAGTAAAGAGTGTGTGCGTGATAACAGTTCCTTGTTGCTTTTCCCTAATGGAGACCCTCTCTGCAACTTTCTAATTGATGTCCCCATGTCAGGATTAGAAGTCGGAGTCCATTCCATTTAAAGTAAAGAATGTGTGTATGGTAACAGTTTCTTGTTGCTCTTTGGACATGTGTTGACTTTGCATGATAGCTGTTCCTCAGACACAAAGGCATTAGCATATTTCCCATTGTATGCTATGGAACTAGGAGAAATAAGCATCTTAGCGAGCACACAAATAAGGTGGTATGGAGACTGAAATATGGACAGCTGTGTGACTATTTGCCTTTAGCTTGCACCAGCCTTATAGCATGAGTATAAAGCTTAATGGTTAGAGCAGTAGACTGATTACTAGGGAATCCTGGTTCAACTCCCACTGCTGCTCTCGCAAAGTCACTTAACCCTCCATTACCTTAGGTGCCAGCTTAGATTGTAAGGCCTCCAGGGGCAGGAGACTATGTACTGTGCCTGAATATAACTTATCCTCAGATTTGCAGCCAACACTCACCATAGTACTTGCATTTTGCCAAAGAGAGCTTCCTTCTGGAGATCATAAGATGCAACATGTATTGGCAACCTATCAAGGTGTGTCTGGAAATTTCTTATAATCAAGCCTATGGCTCCCAATACAATGGGACATCTTTCTGCCACAGTTTCTTAGTCTGTAACTGCATATCTGATATTTGAGAATCTTCTTCCTCTCTACCCAATTCACAGAATAATTGTTTGGAATGGACATCTCTATAATTAATGCCATTCTAATATTCTCCCTTTACCACTATGTTCACTTTTCTTGTATTAAGCTTTTTATTGGTCAGAATGGGAATGTCCCATGTAATTGTAACCTCTTCATTCTCTATATTTTGGAGATTGGCTGTGTTGACTGTTAACTTGAGATATGAATGAGAAGAGGAAATGCACAGAAATTGAGCCTTTATGGTTATCCTTTTCCACTTCCAACATGGCCCCAAAGGAAGGGGTGTTAGGTGCCTGCCCCCACCTGCCGAAAAATCCTTTGCTACATCCAGAAGGTACCTTGGGGTCACACATGACTTTGCATTATAGCAGCATATTAATGTGCCCTTTAAATAAGCTTTCACATGTAGTAGACTATGCGTGAGCTTGCTATTGTAAAGCCCACTTTTGTGATGTGACTTTCCAAAAGTAGGTTTTGCTCAGAAAATAGCTCAATACACCGGAGGTTTGGGGGGATTTGCACATTTTGTGCTATTTTTCAGGCAAAGGCCACTTCTGAAAAGTCAGCTCACACTTTAGTACACCAGCCTCATATAAGCTTTTTCAAGTCATAAGAAGGGATCTTTCATAGGATGAGGGTTTAAAATAAAATATCAGCAAAACTGCAGTTGGAACTCACCCTGTAAGTGTCTTTGAATATAGTTAATTTCACTTTTTCATGATGTTCATCCAAATCCACTCTGGTAAAATTTAGAAAATTATATCTAGACTTTAGTATTGTAGAAGGGAGGGTAATATTTGGTAACTACAGTTCAAACCTATGCTTCCAATATAATGACCTTAGTGGTGTTGGATTTCCTGAAAGTCTAGAACTGACTATCAGAGATCATATTTTACAGGAGAAAATGTTTCCAAAGAGATATTACTACTCTATAGTCCTTTGTTTTTCTTTAGAGTCGAGCAGGCAGGTTCTTAGGGATTTGATATAAAGTTGACATCACCATAGGTAGGATATTGCCATGAAACAAAGAGTCATTGTGGAGGAGTGGCCTAGTGGTTGGGACAAGGTACTTCAAGCCCGAAAGTCAGGGGTTCAAATCCCACTAGAGGACAGCAACCTTGGGCTGGAAGGACTGGGGTTTCTAGTCCCACAGGTGCTCCTTGTGGTCTTGGGCAAGCCACTTAACCCTCCATAGCCCATGTTCCCTGTAAAATAGTTATCTCCAAGTTATAATGTCCTGTTCAATGTAAACCATACTGGTGCAGAATAGCACAGTATATAAGAGAATGAAAATAAATAAATAAAATTTAGGTCTTCCAGTTAACAAACCTTCTTGACCTCCTCTGCTGGGTTCCTTTGAGTTTATTTTAAAGCAACTCAGGATCTCTAATTTCTCATGCTGCCAAAGAAGATAAATATATACAGCTATAACCATTAATTTGGAGAAGGAAGTTGACTATTTGACCTTCTCAAAGGTTCTACAAAGATTTAAAAAATCTTTCCAGAAAACAGTGGCTTCATAATGAAATCCTGTACTTGGGCTTGGCAGATCGACTACTGCTGAGACCTTTAATGCTGCGATCAGAGTAAAAGACTGAGGGGAATCCCAGCTGAACTAATGATACAGAGACCACAAGGCAAGTTATTAAGGATGTGAAATTAGGCAAAATGGAACATCAGAAAACAAAAATAATTAAAAAAAATCATTATGCCATTGAAAATATGCAATTAAAAACATCTATATATTAAAGTTCTTTTTGTTTCTCTAGATTAAAGAATTAATTTTCAAAATCCCCTGAGGAACCTTACTTAGAGAAACGCGAGGTGCCTACATGATCGGCATTGGGATAGGAGTTAAACCAAGTTCTGATTTGCATGGAATAGGAAAAGAGTTATGAAAAACAACATGTTCAGAGCTAAGTACTCAGCTATTGTATAATATAGATTGTAGTAAGTTTAAAAATCACAGCAGATCATTGATGTGAACAAGCACACAACTGAAGTTTCATAGAGACTGTAATGTGGTGCTTATGTTTATCTGAGATCAGCTGGGGAGAGAAACGTTTATAAAGACCATTACAGATGGTAGTTACAAAGGGATGTTAGAACCTATAGGATGGATTGAATGAACAGTAGTTTTGGCTTTCATATTGAAAATATGCAAACATTGCACATATACTTGCAAGCTTAAAACTATTTTTATTTTGTCTTATAACTTACAACGTAAGACAAAATTTTTGTGTCTATATTTGCCAGGAGAAAATGGTGATGCAAACATGAGCTGAACAGTTATTGTTTTCTTTTCTAACAGAAGCTGAAGTCTGCTACGTTAACATTCAATTAGGGTCTGATTCACTAAGAGGCACATTCTGTACTAAGCATCCCAGCCTCTGTGCGTCCGGTTGGAATTGGACACACAGAGGTAGACGCGATTCTGATCCCGAGGGGCACGTCTAGCCCCCACAGGATCAGAATCGCGTCTAGGCCTATACGTACAGACCAGGACCCGATTCCTATTGGCCTGCATGTACAAGCCCCAGCCCAGCTAATTCAGTCAGGCTCCTGAATGGAGCCATGGCACCCTGGTGTCCGGTTGCCATGGCACTTCAGCTCCATTCAGGTGCCATGATCCCCGGCCGCCGACAACTTTCTTTTCCCTACAGCCCTATCCCCAATCTGGCCTCCCATGGTCAGGGTTAGGCTGTGGGGAATCTCCTGCACCCTCTCAGTGTTTGGATCATGGTTGGACCTCCCGTCCCCCAACGTCTAGGGGGACTTATTCCACTTCCGAAGTGGAATAAGTCCCCCGTCAAGTCTGCTGGCCCCGGACTTCAGAATCAGCCCTGTAGTCCGAGGCCGCAGACCGCCCACTGCCCACCCTAACTCTGCCTAAACACCGCCCCTTCCTGCCCCCGTCTAAGCCTTCCCTTTCAAACTCCTTGTTCATACGGGGACATCTATCCCCACTATTCGCGCGACAGAATAGATCCTTAAAGCTTTTTTCCCATTCTGTGCATATGAAAAAAGACCTGGATGAATCAAGGCCTTAGTAACATATGTATTTGTTTTCTTTTTATGTACTTTGATGGGTATGCTGTTCCTTTAAGAAGTCTTGTTGAGCAGCAGGAATGGCAGCAGCTGATTCAGGTCATATGACCAAGAGACAGAAGATGGGATAGTTGCCATGCAGTGCTAATAAGTATCTGTTTTCTATCTATTCAACTAAGTAGTGCCCTTGGCAGTAAACAAAAACCATATTTAAAGGAATTTTACTAAATATCATACATACAAAATGGGAGAATGCATTTGGCAAATAGGCCCCTGAAGCAGAGATGCCAAGGGTGAACCATCTCAAAGAGTGAGATATACTGCTCCAAAGAGAGAGATTTTTCAAACCACATGTCTGGGGTATAAATCTAGAAAGATTTAAGTGTTGGATTGCCTTGCTAATGAAAGAAGTATCATAAAATGATATTTGTGTAGCAGCCCCTCCCCCCTTGCTCTAGGGCAGCAGGTTGATCACAAGAAGTTTTTTTTATCCGGGGCTCTTTCCCTCTCCTTCACTCAGCTAGCACACATTCTTATCACCAGGGAACAGGTTCTGCATGGGGGAAGGGAAATCCATTCAAGGCCCTTTGGACATAAATTAAAGAAGCTTTGGTATTGAATTGGGTGCCCCAATTCCTTTACTGTAACCAAAATGTCCAATTCAAACAGAAATATTCAGTGAAGTTATATATAGCAATTACATAGTCTTTGGTAACAGGTAGTGTTCTTTACAAGAATTTGTGTCTGTGATCCCAATTTAATCATGTGTCAGTTTTGGTGGTTAGGGCTCTTTTGCGATGTCTTTTATTCTCCCTCCTCACTAGGATCCTTTTCTTATAATTCTTCCTGTACTATCTTCACAAACAAAATCCACCATACCCCATAAGAACATAGGATAAGCCATACTGGGTCAAACCAGAGGGCCATCGAGCCCAATATCCTGTTTCCAATAATGACCAATCCAGGTCACAAATACTTGTCAGATTCTATGCTACTTATCTCAGGAGTAAGCAGTGGATTTCCCCTATCCACTTTAATAAAGGTTTATGGACTTTTCCTCCAGGAACTTATGCAAACCTTTTTTAAGCTCAGCTACACTAACAGCTTTTACTACATCCTCTGACCACAAATTCCAGAGTTTGATTACACACTGAGGGAAGAAATATGTTCTCCTATTAATCTTAAATGTGCTACATTATATCTTCATTGTGTGCTCCCTACTTGTTCTACTTTTTGAAGGAGTAAACAATCAATCAACGTTTACCTATTCAGTTCCACTCATTTTATAGACTTCTATCATATCTTCCCTTAGCCATCTTTTTTCCAAGCTGAAGAGTCCTAACCTTTTAAGTCTTTCCTTGTAAGGGTATCCTTCTATTCCCTTTATCATTTTGCTCACTCTTCCCTGTATCTTGTCTAATTCCACTATATCCATTTTTTAGATATGGCAACCAGAACTGCACATAATATTCAAGGTGCAGTTGCACCATCGAGTGATGCAAAAACATTAAAATAACCTTGTTTTTATTCTCCATTCTTTATGATTCCTAGTATTCTATTTGCTTCCTTGTCTGCCGCTGCACACTGAACAGAGGGTTTCATGGTATTATCCACAATGACGCCTATGAAGCATTTGACGACCGATAGGTAATCATGTATATATGTATATTGTATCCCCCACCCTCGTACCCTTGAATCGAATGTTTATTTAAAATTATGAAAAGTATCTAGTCTCTATTTCGTGTGATATGCAAATCGTTGCCAAAATCAAAATTGTACTCTAAAAATTCATTGTATTGTACGATACATGATGATTCTGTAAAGTAACCGCGGCTGATCGTAGGAAGCGGCGGTATACAAATGTTTACTAAATAAATAAAAAATAAAAAATAAATAGATCCTTTTCTTGAATGGTGATTCCTAATGAAGAACCTTGCATCATGTAACTATAATTTGGGTTGTTCTTCCCTAAGTGCATAACTTTGCACTTGTCTACATTAAATATCATCTGCCATTTGGACACCCAGTCTCCCAATTTCTCCCAAGGTCCTCTTGCAATTTTTCATAATTCCCTTGTGAGTTAAGAATTTTGAATAATTTTGTGTCATTTGCATATTTGATCACCTCACTCATTGTTCTAATTTCCAGGTCATTTATCCTAGTGCAACCTAGAGCTGCCATTTATGTCCTGCAGTTACTTAAAATCTACTTAAAATCTATTCTTAATGTTTTCAACTTTTTGCGCGGCGTCTCAAAAAGTTGAAAATATTAAGAAAGTAGACGTGGGCAGCATCATTGAAATCGCTGATGGAACGATCTCCTGATGAAACTGTGGCCGTGAAACGCCTCGGTGGTGCCCAGGCAGAGCGTTGAGATCAAGATTAGCGTGGAAAGCTCCTGAGTGAATGGCACTAAAGAAACATATGTTCTGCTTTTGTTGAGTCTACTCATATAAGAAATAGTACCTTCATGAGTTGAATAAGCAGTGGAGTTCTAATACTCAGATAGTGCCAAGCCATAATAACCACACTCCGGTTTGAAGAGATATAAGATTAGCCGAGTGGGGGGTGTTTACTATCAGGAGCACCAGCTAGAATAAAGTTAAGTGTAATAGTGATTCCTAAAAAATTGGGAACTGGTCATTGATGTTCTAATAGCTCACTTGGTACAGACGTTAGTCTGAATGGTGAGAAAAGTTCTGAGACCAGTTGGTTGCTTATTACACGAAGTTTCTAGTATATATTAAATACACAGATTTTGAATGGAATCCCCTTTTGGTTTAAATTGAACGAAGAATTTTTGATTGAGTTCCACAAAGAGTTAGCAAATAGGGTAAAACATAAGAACAAAAGAAATGTTTTACTGGGTCAGTCAAGCCCAGTATCCTGTTTTCAACAGTGGCCAATCCAGGCCATAAGTACCTGGCAAGTTCCCAAAGAGATTCCACAGGTTCCACAATGCTTGTACCAGGGCAAGCAGTGGACTTTCTGGGTACTCTTTAATAATGGTTTATGGACTTTTCCTCCAGGAACTTGTCCAAACCTTTTGTAAACCCAGCTACACTAACAGCTTTTACTACATCCTCTAGTAATGAATTCTAGAGTTTGACTACGTGTTGAGTAAAAAAAATATTTTCTCTTATTAATAAGTCTTAAATGAGTTGTATTGTAGCTTCATTGCATGTCCTCTAGCCTTTCTACTTTTTGATGGAGTAAACAATCTATGTTTACCCGTTCTACTTCATTCATTAATTTATAGACCTCCATCATATCCCCCCCTCAGCCGTCTCCTTTCCAAGTTGAAGAATCCCAACCTTTTAAGTCTCTCCTTGTAGGGGTATCCTTCCATTCCCTTTACATTTTTGTCACTCTTCTTTGTACCTTTTCTAATTCAAATATGGAACAATACAGAGACATTTTAATATCCTTTGTTTTATTTCCTTTCCTTTCCTTATGATTCCAAGCATTCTGTTAGCTTTCTTGGCCATCACTGCACACTGGATGGAGGGTTTCAATGTATTATTCACAATGACGCCTAAATCTTTTTCCTGGGTGGTGGTTTCTAAGGTGGTACCTTGTATCATGTAACCATAGTTTGAGTTGTTCTTTCCTAGATACATAACTTTGCACTTGTCCACATTAAATTTCATTTGCCATTTGGATGCCCTGTCTTCCAATTTTTCAAGGTCCTCTTGCAATTTTTCACAATCCTCTTGGGTTTTAAAAACTTTGAATAATTTTGTGTCATCCGCAAATTTGATCACCTCACTCGTTATTCCTGTTTCCAGGTCATTTATGAATATGTTAAAAAGCAGCAGGCCCAGCACAGATCCCTGGGGTACACCACTATTCACCTTTCTCCATTGAGAAAATTGGCCATTTAGCCCTACTCTCTGCTTTCTATCTTTTAACCAGTTTCTGAGTTACAATACTACACTGCCTCCAATCCCATGACTTTTTAATATGGCCAAGAGTCTCTCATGAGGGACCTTGTCAAAGGCTTTCTGAAAATCCAGATACACTATATCAACCAGCTCACCTTTGTCTACCTGTTTATTCAAACCTTCAAAAAATATAACAGATAGTAAGTCAAGACTTTCACTGGCTAAATCCATATTGGCCATCTCCCATTAAACCATGGCTATCTACATGTTCAGTACTAAGACTAGGGCTGTTAAAATCCATTCAAAAGCGAGGGTCGTAGACTTTAGGAAAACTAACTTTGCCAAGATGAGCCAATACCTCAGGGAGTCACTAGCTGGATGGGATCAGCTGGGGGATGTAAAAAAAACAGTGGGCAAAACTGAAAGGGGATATTTTAAGGGCAACCAACCCTTTTGTTGAAATGGTAAATAAAGTTAAAAGGGAAAGGAGACCACTATGGTTTTCGAAAGAAGTAGCTGAAAAGGTGAAGAAAAAGAGGGAGGCCTTCATGAAATACAAGAGATCACAGAGAGCGGAAGACAGGCATTTATATTTGGAAAAACTTGGAGAAGCTAGCAAAGTAGTCAGGAAAGAAAAGATTCAAAAAGAGGAGGAAATAGCCAGTGCAATAAAATGGGGGGATAAGATATTTTTCAGATATGTTAGTGAGAAGATGAAGGGCAAAAGTGGTATTGTCAGACTCAAGGGTGAAGGGGAGGAATATGTAGAAACTGATGAGGATACAGCGGAATTGCTTAACAAATATTTTGTTCTGTGTTCTGTAGGGATAATTGGCTAATACAGGGAAATTTGCCTCTGGTCTGTTTTATATTTTTGTTTTATATGATGCACCCTTGCCTGCTTGAACTGCATGCAGTCTAACATGAATGGCACAAGAAGACAACAGCGTGTGGGCTGCAAGAGAGAGAGAGTGTATGTGACCTGCTACAAAGGAGTCTGGGTAACCATACTTTGTGCAGAAGTGTGCAGAGTTTTTGGGCCCAGAGAAATACAGGCTATGCAAAGACCTTTAACACACATACTCTCAGCCTTGAAGATTACAAATTGTGCCAAGACACAGAAAACATGTACTGAGCACAGGAAGAAGCAATGAGCCGTAGTCAGCAGCATAGATAAGCAGACCTTGAAACTTCAGCTGCGAAAACTAATAAACATGGGGAGGGGTCCTAGAAGGAGAACTCTGGAGAAAGCTGCAAATGACATAAGAAGTTATGCAGAATTTTCTGGAACTTTGGGACAGAAAGAAGGGGGGGGGGGGGGACAGAGAGAGGTATATAAGAATGCAACTATACAGCTTTGGGAGGGAACCTTCTCTCTCCCTGTTGTGGGGGGCAGAGTATGTTGCCTACACTCAGATCCCTGAGACAGACACTTGTGTATTGGCATTTACAGCTTTTGCTTGTACCAAATAAAGGGTTCTACTGACAAGTGGCTGTGATCTGAGTTTCTTTTCTTCCTGGTGCAGGGCTTCACAGGTGCCCAGGAAATTGGTGACAATTAGGGATCCTTTGTAGGTCTGACCCGCCTACAATTGGCGCCAAAACAGGGACCCCAAGTTTTTTTTGGGGGACCCAGAGTGTAGACACTCCTAAATTCAGCTAAATTGCCCAAGGATTCCTCTGACTGCGCTTTTGGCTGCGTTTTCATCAGAGATGATACCTCCTGCTTTACAAGACAAAACAGGAGATGAGGATACCATCTCATTGGGAGATGAAGATACCTTCTGCTGGTCCAGAAGACGCGGATACCTCCTGCCGGTCCAGGAGATGAGCATACCATCCTGAGAGATAAAGAGAGACCCTTCCCCGAATGACGGCGAGATTTGGATACTCTAGGAAGACTCCAGTGGTGAGTATTGTGTTTTCCTGTCTACCCCCAAGGACAGAAGACTTACCCGGTTTAACTAGTGGGTGAATAGTGAATTCATACCTATATATGCATTTTATGTAAGCTATGTTCTGTTATGTAGAAAATATTAGAGCGTTTGTGTTTTGGATCCAGTTGTAAATATTAGGGAAAGGAAGTTTTGTCCAGACATTAGGTCTTTATACCTCCAGGATTGATTGGTGTATGCGTGAGACTGTACGTACCTTTGGGTGCGAAACGACTGTGTGTCCATATCTGCGGTTCCATACTCTCGCGAGAGGGATGACCGGGTTTGGAAAAAGTGTAAGGACAGCGCATCTGTGTGAGTCCTGGATTTTGTACCTTCGTCCCTCTGTAAATAAAGAGGTTTTGTAAAAAGCAAAGTTACCAGCTCCTCTGCAGATAAAGAGGTTTGATTTTACATCGGTAAAAGGCAGAAATATTAACAGGACTATTCTTGTAATTGAAGTGTCCCCAAAGAGTGAAAACACCAGGTTTACAGATTATAGGACAGTTAAGGAGGGACAGTTAAGAAGAATGTTCAAGAAGAATCCAATGAGGGGTTAGATAGAAAGGAGCTGAGTCTGTCCCTAACCCCATAGATTGCCTCATTAAACAAAACCCCCTGTTGGAATCCGCAATAAAAATTGTTCTAAAAAAATGGGAGAAATGAGCGAAAAAGGATCCTGCTCTCGCCTGGCCAGCGGGAGGATCATTCGACCCGTTCATTTTAGTAAAAATTAGGGACCTGATTCCATTCTATGTGTGATGTATTTTTAGTTATAATTGTTGTGAATGAATGGGAAGATCTTCCATGCTTTGATGTATTTAGATATTTGATAAATTGTGTGGATTTGTGTGATGTGACAAAGGTTAAGAAAAATTAAGTGTTTAAAGGAAGGATAGAAGTTAGTAACTTAACTGGAAAAACAAAACAAGACAAAATAGAATTGCTTGCCAAGTTAAGTCAAGCAAGTTTGTTTACTTAAAGGAAGAAAGTGAATGTTACAACTACATTCAAACAAGTGAATTAAGTAATTAAAACAATATTACAAGCTATGGTTATTGTCTTGTGGTAATATCACATACATATATTCCAGGAAAATTAGAAATAGAAGAACAATAACAGCTATGATCACTGCAGATTGTGATTCAAAAGTTACTTTGCTTTCTAAAGCAGAATATACCAGTGCAGCCGTTTCCCTTCTGGGAGTGCTTGGTTTAGCCCTGTATAACACTCACACAATTAATGCTTTCTCAATTAGATTTCATGGTCCCTAGAACTGAACTGACTAGAGTTCTTTACTAAACAAAACAAACAAAAAATGATAGAAAATTAAGGAAACTGCTTCTGCTCTTCCTTTGACCTTCAAAGTAGAGGTTAAGAGCCCTGACAGGACAATGGGGCATTCTGAGCCAGTAGTTACCAGACTGTAACTTGAAAATGATTTAAATCCTGAATGGATAAGAAGTTAATCATGCTTGATTTTATCTCTGGTATATATTTATATATATATTTGAATTTGACTGTATATGCTATTGAGCAAAATTAAAAGTTAAAGAGGGATTTTATATATTGTGGCAAGCACCTCATAGAGGACATAATTATTGTTCATAAATTACAGAAACAAAAAGAGTGTAACTATGTTTATTTAGGATTTAACATTTTCAAGCAACGTTTTAGATGAACTCTTAGGGGTATGTTTACTGGCTGTGTGCACTGCACCACTGTGTTGCCACAGAGACAGTGCATTCCCTGGAGATACCATGACTGTTTGTCAGACAGAGCCTGCCTGTTGCAGTGCACGACACCCACCTAAACAGGGCTGGGCCATGGTCTGCTGTGGGCAGCAGCCACTGCCCCCTCCACCACCAGTACCCCTCTGCCATCATGCTGACATGCCCTTCTGCTGGTGGTGCTGGTGGTGCGCAGTCTCGGGCCATCCAGTGTGTGGGTAGGTGGCTGCCTATGGTGTGGGTTCTGGGGTAGGGGTGCCTGCATAGCTGTCCACGCTTCCCCCCAGCACCGCCTGCCAATGTTCTGGGCCCTTGGGGGTACCTGCTGGGTACTATCCACAGCATGTGCCGCCTGCAGCCCTCTGTGTCCCCTTTTCCAGCATCTGTCCAGTTGCCCATTCCGACATGCCCGCCCTGCTGTTGTGCACGCCATAGGGAGCCTGTCCAATGGAAAGGGAAAACCCTGATCAGCGCTATGTCACTGTGGGATCATTCACCTTGTATGGGGACAGGGCATAGACCCTTCCAAAATTAATATTATTTTTTTGGAGCTTTTGGGAGTGTTTTTTGATGTTTCCCATTAATATCACTAATGTCCAGCTTGGTTATGTTCTTTTTACATTTTCTTCTGGTCATTTTCAATGTTTATTTGCCCTTTTGTTCCATGCACATGTATCACACATCACTTTTTGTAGGTTTCCCTGGTTTTGCTGTACATTGCTGACAGAAATGGTTTCTTTTCCCTTTAAGTCAGCTCTAACGCCAGGGTTTCACTGGTGTTAGTATTCATCCCCGGATTTCACAGCGATAGTGTGCGGGGAGCCTCTCCCCTCCCACTCTCCGCCCATTGACCCTCTCTCTCCGCCCCTGGGGAGCCTTCCTCCGCCCTCCGGAAGCCTTTCTCTACCCTCAGCGCTCATTTGCGCCTTATCACCTTATCACCTTTGTACCTTATCACGCGATAACGTCGCAGAGTGCACATTAAGACGGTTTAGTAAACATACCCCTTAGTGTTCACGACTCCTCTTTCTCTTGTTCAGCTGCATGGTAATTTACAGTTGCTTTGAAGAACAGAACAGAATCCTACTGTTTACTTTGCTAAGATAACATCAAGGTTGGCTGTAACTCTCAGTAATTTGCTTTAAAATAACTTAAAAGGGGAGTGTTTGCATTCCAGATACCCACCAGCCTTTTCATGAAAAAGTATCTGTTTCATGTCATACCTGTTTTCTGAACTGTGTGATTTAAAGTAATTACTTTGCATTATTAAGCTCAGTGCTGATGATTGCTGAACAGGACAGTAACACCATAGGCAGTAACTACATTGATCTTTCAGTTTTATTTGTTGCAGTATTGACTAATTTCCTGTTTTTCTGTATTTGAATTTTATATGTTGGTGTCCAGAGAAAAAGTGTAAGTTTCCTACAGCGCTCTCACTGGGAACTGGGTATACGATAAACTATAGCCATAAATTGTTGCAAAATAATAGTTTTATATTGTAAGGACTTTGCCTATATTGTTTAGACAGTTGCTATTTAGAATAAGCACATATATCTATTTAGAACTACACCAATTTAGTTAGTGGGACAGGGACACTGTTTACTCACGCTGTTATGCTTATTGAAAAGAATCTAAGTTTATGTTTTCTGCCTACCATTTCTTTACAACAATACTAAGTTTTTGACAATTGTTTGATGTTCTTAGCAACCTTGCCAAATAAGGATACATTAGTATGGTATAAAAACATGAGAAGGACCTATGTATGTAGTTGGTAGAATGATGCAAGTGATAAAAAATATTATGAGGGATGAAGTGGGATATTAAAAGGAAAGGACTCTGATGTCCAGTAAACTGCTGAAGGTAATTTAATGATGTGTATTTCCTACCAGCAAATGAATCTCCAGTGATAAAGAGACAAAGAGTTTCTCAGACTGAGAGACTTAGTTGACACCATACGAGATAGTTATGATGTGGATGAAATTAAGTTTGTCGCATTGCATTGTCTCATTGTGAAGAATATTTAGTCTTTTCATTTGATATTGGTTGCTGCTCTTCTGAATGAGGCCTGAGCCATTTCACCAATTGCAATCAGGAGATTCCAGCAGAAGGGAATTGGCCAGAGTCCAGATGGATCAGTGCGTCACCTTGACAAAAGGGACTAAAATATGAGAATGAGAGGTTCAACTTTTGAGAGAAACCAAACTTAAACTTCAGAGGAAGGTGAACCACTCTATGAAGTCCTGAAGAACTGCTGAGAGGCAAGACCAAATTATCTGAAAATAGGGACTGTTGGACTGATTGGGGACTTTTGTGAATGACTGTATTGTTATCCTTTCCTTATTGTTTTTCTTAGAAAGTAACTGAAATCTGCAAGCCATTTGGGCTTCAGCAATAGCAAAACCCACACCAGCTCAAGTTTTGCTGTAATATTTAAAAGCTATGGAAAAGATTAGGCGCCTGTCTGAATTACATATTGATGATTTTAAAGGTGGACGTCCGCTTGACAATATTTGGTGTGGTATTGCTTCATGGTTTGCTAGTTTAGGAGTAGGACTTAAAGCCTTCTTTATTACTCTTTTAAGTATAGCTTGTTTTGCAATCATTGCCTGTTGTGTATTATCCATTTTGCTTGCCTGCTGTAAACGCATGATACTGCACAGCACTAAACCCATGTACATTGTATCTATGGAACAGTATGAGAAGTTGCCTCTTGCTGACCCCTCTCTGTCTCAAATGGTTGTTGTCCATGCCCCTTAGTGGGATTACATTTGCATCCCTCCTGACAAAAAGAAAAAGAAAAAGTGGAGAATGTAGGGATAATTGGCTAATGCAGGGAAATTTGCCTCTGGTCTGTTTTATATTGCTGTTTTATATGACTGCACCCTTGCTTGCTTGAACTGCACGCAGTCTAACATGAATGGCACAAGAAGACAACAGTGTGTGGGCTGCAAGAGAGAGAGAGTGAATGTGGCCTGCTACAAAGGAGTCTGGGTAACCATACTTTGTGCAGAAGTGTGCAGAGTTTTTGGGCCCAGAGAAATACAGGCTATGCAAAGACCTTTAACACACATACTCTCAGCCTTGAAGATTACAAATTGTGCCAAGACACAGAAAACATGTACCAAGCACAGGAAGAAGCAGTGAGCCATAGTCAGCAGCATAGATAAGCAGACCTTGAAACTTCAGCTGCGAAAACTAATAAACATGGGGAGGGGTCCTAGAAGGAGAACTCTGGAGAAAGCTGCAAATGACATAAGAAGTTATGCAGAATTTTCTGGAACTTTGGGACAGAGAGAAGGGGGGGGGGGACAGAGAGAGGTATATAAGAAAGCGACTATACAGCTTTGGAAGGGAACCTTCTCTCTCCCTGTTGTGGGGGCAGAGAACGTTGCCTACACTCAAATCCCTGAGACAGACACTTGTGTACTGGCGTTTACAGCTTTTGCTTGTACCAAATAAAGGGTTTTACTGACAAGTGGCTGTGATCTGAGTTTCTTTTCCTCCTGGTGCAGGGCTTCACAGGTGCCCAGGAAATTGGTGACAATTAGGGATCCTTTGTAGGTCTGACCCACCTACAGTTCACAGATGAAGAACCAGGAACAGGACCTCAGAAAACACCCAAAATAGGAACAGAAGCGAGGGGCATCTTGAACAATTTTCAGAGGACTATATTCATGAGAAACTAGCTAAACCTAAAGTAGACAAAGCAATGGGACCGGATGGGATACACCCTAGAATACTGAGGGAACTTGTGGACATTCTAGTAGTTTCACTGACTGACCTTTTCAATGCCTTGTTGGAGTCGGGTGCGGTGCCAAAGGACTGGAGAGAGGCACATATGGTCCCTTTACATAAAAGCGGAAGTAAGGATGTGGTTGAAAACTACAGGCTGGTTAGTTTAACTTCGGTGGTGAGTAAATTATTGGAACCGCTGCTGAAAGAGAAAATAGTGAGGTTTCTGGAGTCCAGCAGATTACAGGATCCGAGACAGCATGGATTCACCAGAGGCAGGTCTTGTCAAAGAAATCTGATTGATTTCTTTGACTGGGTGACCAGGGAGTTGGACCAAGGGAGAGCCCTAGATGTGGTCTATTTAGATTTCAGTAAAGTCTTTGACACTTATAAACAAACTGGGCACCTTAGGGATGGACCCTAAAGTTACTGCTTGGGCTAGAAATTGGTTGAGTGGGAGGTGACAAAGGGTACAGGTAAATGGAGCTCACTCTGAGGAGAAGGTTATCAGTGGGGTGCCCCAGGGATCTGTCCTTGGTCTGATTCTTTTTAAAATCTTTATTAGTGATATAGCGGAAGGGCTGTCGGGTAAGGTTTGCCTCTTTGCAGATGATACCAAAATCTGCAATAGAGTAGACACCCAGGAAGGTGTAGATAACATGAGGAGGGATCTATCTAAGCTTGAAGAATGGTCTAGAATTTAGCAGCTCAGATTTAATGTAAAAAAATGCAAGGTCATGCATTTGGGCTGCAGCAATCCAAGGGAGCGATATAGTTTAGGGGGGTGAAGTACTTTTGTCCACTAAAGAAGAGCAGGATTTAGATGTGATTGTGTCTGATGATCATAAAGTAGCTAAATGGGTAGAAAAGGTGACAGCAAAAGCTAGAGGGATGCTTGGGTGCATACAGAGAGGAATGGCCAGCACAAGAAAGGAGGTGATAGTGCCTCTGTATAAGTCTTTGGTGCGACCTCATTTGGAGTATTGTGTGCAATTCTGGAGACCACACCTTCAAAAGGATATAAACAGGCTTGAGTCAGTACAGAGGGTGGCTACTAAAATGGTTAGTGGTCTTCATTATAAAGCATATGAGGACAGACCTAAGGATTTTAATATGTACACCTTAGAGGAAAGGCGAGATAAAGGTGGTATGATTGAGACTTTTAAATACCCTTGTGGCATAAATGCACAGGAGGAGATCCTCTCGATTGAAAACAAGCTCTGCTATGAGGGGACCTGAGATGAGGGTGAAAGGGATAGAGTCAGGAGTGATTTATGGAAATATTTCTTTATGGAAAGAATGGTGGATCCGCGGAATAGTCTCCCAGTGGAAATGGTAGAGATGAAGACAGTATCTGAATTCAAAGAAGCATGGGAGAAACACAGAGGATCTCTAAAAGAAAAAAGGGGACTGCTGTAGTGGTTGATGTGGAAGGACAGACTAGATAGGCCATGTGGTCTTTTTCTGTTGTCATGTTTCTATGTTTCTAAACAGCCCCAATGAAGCAAGTGCCAGCCTATATGGAAGCAATGACAATGGACTTCTCACATATAGTGAACTCCCCCACGAACTGCAAGGGAAATGCCCTTGACCTCAAATTCATCAGCAGCACCCCTACCCACATTATCTCTCCCCCCCAGCCCAAACCATCCCAGTGCCCTGGAAAGACCATACGTTGTAACCTTCCAGCTGCCCCTCAACAACCCCCACAGATCCACTACACCCCCTAAATCACACAAGAGACGTTTCAGTCAATTCCATAAAGATTCCTTTCTCGCTCACATCTCCCCAATCCTTGGTACTGAACTGCAAGACCTAGACTGTGCCATGAACACATGGAATGAACTCATCAGTGAAGCAGCCTCCAGTCCAACGTTGACACCGCCTAACAACCCTGCTCACAACAAAACCCATGGTACGCCTCTGACCTCTGAAAGCTCAAATCCCAATTAAGGAAACATAAATGCAGATGGGGGAAGTCACAGCTACCTGCAAACCAAACTCAATACATGACCATCCTAAGAGAATATCACTGTGCCACCAATCTCTCCAAGCAAAACTACCACACAAAACACATTCACTGATCACTCAACCGACCAAGAGAACTATTCACCCTTATAAAGGACCTCACATCAACATCCACCAACAACCATCTCTGCTCAACACCACTACCTCCCCCCTTGACTCTTGCTCTGTCAGCTGGATCAAAACCATCAAATCTGACCTTGCTCCATTCCTAGCAAAAATCACACATTTCTCCCTACTTCATGGCTATCTATCAACCTCCCTAAAAATCTCCGCAATTCACCCTCTCCTAATAAAACCTCACCTCGACCCATCTGATTTAATGTTAAAAATGCAAGATCATGCATTTGGGCTGCAGCAATCCAAGGGAGCAATATAGTATAGGGGGTGAAGTACTTTTGTCCACTAATGAAGAGGGGGACAAAATATAGACCCATCTTCATATGGATGCATCGCTAGCCTACCTTTCCTTTAAAAAAAAATAGAAAAAGTGGTCCATACCCAGCTGCAAGACTACCTCAACATCCATGCCCCAGTCGACCTTCATCAGCATGGCTTTTTCCTCAGCACGGAGTAGAAACCCTCCTAATCTTGCTCCTGAACAACCTGATAAAGGGAACCCAAAACATTCACCAAGGATTCACCCTTGTATTCCTCAACATTTCTGCTGCTTTTGACACCATCAATCATAACACCCTCCTACAGCACCTCTAGTCCATTGGAATACAAGGCACAGTACTACTATGGTTCCAGGAGTACCTCCACAACAGAACTCAACAGATCAGAATCGGAGCAACATCATCAGCATCATACATACAGATGCAAGGCATACCCCAGGCCTGTACACTCTCAGCTGTCCTCTTCAACATATACCTACAACCCCTCTGCAACACACATGATAACTTATCCATAAACGCAGATGACATTATGCTCTACACACCAGTTCACCTCAACAACCCATCCTACCACAAACTCCAGCAATGCTTCTCTGACATCTCAAAATGGCTATCTACAAACCACCTATCCATCAACCTCAAGAAAACAGAAGTCTTCTTCATCACCAGGAACAAATCCTTCATCCCCCCTCCTCCATTACCCTCAACAACACGGAAATTCAAATCAAACCTGAAATCAAGTACCTGGGAGTCATCCTAGACAGCCACCTCACCTTGAAGACTCAAATAGCAAATGCAGCAATAGAAATCTACTTCAAAACCTGGAGCCTACAACACCTCTGCCCTCTCTTCGCCCCATCAGATTTCTGCTCAGCCCTTCAAGCTCTTATAACACCCCATGCAGACTATTGCAATTCAATAAACCACGGACTACCTAAATCAACATTCCATCCTCTTCAAACAGCTCTCCACACGGCAGCAAGGACCACCATCGGAACTTACAAATACGAACCAATTACCCCATCCTCAAACACATCCACTGGCTTCCCCTGCAAAGCAGAATCCTCTACAAAATCTTTCCAGTGATTCACATTGAACCATCAATCATCTACCCACCTTCACTCCCTCATCACACCACAGCCTTTGAACAGACCATGAAGAACCTCCACAATGAACACTCTAACTACCCCCAAGCTGTAACAAAAAAACACTCAACAAGCCTGCACCAGATACTTTGAACTTTATGCTCCAACTACCTGGAACTCCCATCCTGCCCACATAAGAAACACTACAGATCTCCTCTCCTTCTTCAAACTCCTCAAGACCCACCTATTTACCCGCCACTTCAGCCCCCCCCCCCCAACCCTACTCCCCCTCCCATGAGCCAAACAGCATTTCTGGATCCACATGAAGGAAAAGATTTTACAAGCACATATAAATAGTTTATCAATTTGTACATAGTTAATTTAAGTTAAACCACTCTGTTCCTTTTCATTGTACAAAGTTACCTGGTTCAATGTAAATGTTATTTCTAAAATGAAGTTCCTTGTAAAACACTTTGACCTGTGTGAAAAATGGTATATAAATACAGCCAAATAAATACATTTCTGCTGTGCTTGTATAGAGGTTGTGACAAGTATGCTTCAAACTGGGATGACTGCAGTCTGTAAAACATAGCTAGATGCATGTATAATGGACAGAAATCAGGGGTGAGAGAATTTTGTAAGCTAAGGGGCATGAATAACTACCCCTGCTGCTGTTTTGAGTCAGCGTACGAGTCTGCAAGCACACAATCCCAATAAAGAATGGGAACACTCATACCAGCCCAAGCCCTGGGCACCATTTTTTCCAGCAATTGCCCTGCTTGAAAGAAATCCTATGAGTTAGTGCATAGATCTCCTAGCTTATTAAGGAAAGATGATATAATTAGTACAATCTGTACTGGTGTAGTTGATTTTGAACATTCATGGCATCAATGTACATAAAAGTGCAATTATTTGAAAAACAGTTTAAGCTCAATGTTTCTACCGCTTGCAAGATGTTTGAGAATGCATCCCTAATGTCAGTGAAATGGAGGAATTTTGCCAGGTACCCTTTCAAACAGACATACTCAAACAGACATACTCAAATGACAATCATTCTCCTTGTGAATCTGAAATTCATCATGTACATAGCAAGATAATTTCCCTCATTGCATTCATTTGGGTATGGAATCTTCAGGTCAGTAAAGTCAACAAGTTCTGGTAGCTCTTGCTGGTTAGAGAAAAGGGAATTTATCTGCTGGTCCTGTCACATCATTCAAGACCTTTCAATATGAAGTTTAAATGGCAATGAGAATTAGTTTAGAGTTACTGACTGAGCAGTGGACAGATACTCTAAATAATGTATTGCAAGCCTGTAGATCAATGGGGTTAAAGGATGTCAAACTGAAAATTGTTCATCAAATGGATTACACTCTCATTGACTATGCGGCATTAATCTGGGTTTCTGTGATACTTGGAGATAAGTATCTTGCTCTTCTGAGCTGAGAAAACATGCTTATTTAAGCAACTATCAGAAATAATGTACTGTTAATTTAATATTTTCTGTTTTATTATTACTTTAATTGATATCTTTAATTTGATTAAAAATTAAAATTTGTTTTCTTTTCTAAGCGGTGCTATGTATTATTGTAAGTAAAGTAAAAAGTAATGCAAAAATGCACCTTTCACTACCTTTCCTGATGAATGAGACACAGGACTGTTGGTTTTGAGAGAACTTCTGCAAAGGATAGGTCAAAGTGAGCAGGACATCTCAACTTCACTAGAGAAGATCAAGAAGATGGTTACTGTTTGAACCTTGACTATCACTGGGTTGAATCATAGTAAAATAGAGTTGGACTAGGAGTGTACGATGTGGGCAAAGTGGCAGATGTTTCAATTTGCAGGAGCAAAAGGCCTCAGCCTCCCTGAAGCAAGCAAGCAGAGACAACATAGAGGGGCATGTTTACTAATGTGTGCTAATCGATACTCCAGGGTTTAGCGCATAATAAACACTCCCTGCTAACAGCATGGGGCCCTGAGCTAAAACTCCTATGCTAACCAGGTTGTGTGTAATTCGGCAAGGACCGGACAGTTTGTGGGTGGAACATGGGCATGGACGGCGCTTCCTGGTTAGTGCAGGCATTTTGGGTGTGTGCTAACCATGAAGGTATCAGATAGTGTGGGTACACTTAAAGCTACCTCAAGGGGAGGTGTTAAATGCACCCACATGCCAATTAGCAAGGTATAGCATGTTAATACTATACTAACAGCAGGGAGACTGATGTATGTGCCCCTAAAAGTTATCTTGGGTGGCCACACTAACTTTCATGCCCCGACATACGCTACTGGCATGTTTATTAGTAAACATGCCCCTTGATATCTTATCTCCCTTGTTTTATTTTTTCTTTGTGACTTTTACAAGTTGTGCCCTACTTTTGCAGGGGATTCTGCCTTGTGTTCACCTATGTATCTTTGGCCTCTGAATAAGAACATAAGAGCATAAGAAATGCAATTCTGGGCCAGACCAAGGTCCATCAAACCCAGTATCCTGTCTCCGACGGTGGCCTATCCAGTTCAGAAGTATCTGGCAGGTACCCAAAGTCCTCTGCTTCCATAGTGGATAAGCAGTGGATTTCCCGGGTCTTCTTTAATAATGGTTTATGGACCTTCCCTCCAGGAACTTGTCCAAACCTTTTTTAAACCCAGCTACACTAACAGCTTTTACTAAATCCTCTGGTAATGAATTCCAGAGTTTGATTACGCGTTGAGTGAAAAAATATTTTCTCTTGTTAGTCTTAAATAGCTAACATTGTAGCTTCATTGCGTGTCCTCTAGTCTTTCTACTTTTTGATGGCGTCAACAACCAACCTACGTTGACCCATTCCACACCATTCATTAATTTATATACTTCTATCATATCTCTCCTCAGCCTTCTCTTTTCCAAGTTGAGAGCCCTAACCTTTAATGCCTCTCCTCATTGGAGTATCCATTCATCCCCCTTTACCATTTTGGTGGTTCTTCTCTGTATCTTTTCTAATACCGCTATATCCTTTTTAAGATATGGCGACCAGAATTGCACACAATATTAAGGGTCAGGTTGAAGCATGGAACGATACAGAGAAAAATAGAAACATGACGACAGAAAAAGACCACATGGCCTATCTAGTCTGTCCTTTCATAACAACTACAACAGTCCCCTTTTTACCTTTAGAGATCCTCTGTGTTTGTCCCATACTTTTTTGAATTCAGTTACTGTCCTCATCTCTACCACCTCCACTGGGAGACTATTCCATGGATCCACTACTCTTTCCGTAAAGAAATATTTCCGCATATCATTCCTGAATTTATCTCCCTTCACCCTCATCCCATGTCCCCTCGTAGCAGAACTTGCTTTCAATTGAAAGAGGCTCTCTCCCTGAACATTTATGCCACGGAGGTATTTAAACATCTCAATCATATCACCTCTATCCCGCCTTTCCTCTAAGGTGTACATATTAAGATCCTTCAGTCTGTCCTCATATGCTTTATAATGAAGACCACTAATCATTTTAGTAGCCACCCTCTGCACTGACTCCATCCTGTTCACATCCTTTTGAAGGTGCGGTCTCCAGAATTGCACACTATACTCCAAATGAGGTCGCACCAAAGACTTATACAGAGGCATTATCACTTCCTTTTTTCTGCTAGCCATTCCTCTCCGTATGCACCCAAGCATCCTTCTAGCTTTTGCGGTCGCTTTTTCTACTTGTTTAGCTACTTTAAGATCATCAGACACGACCACGCCTAGGTCCCGCTCTTCTTTAGTGGACAAAAGTACTTCACCCCCTATACTATATTGCTCCCTTGGATTGCTGCAGCCCAAATACATGACCTTACATTTTTTAACATTAAATCCCAGCTGCCAAATTCTAGACCATTCTTCAAGCTTAGCTAGATCCCTCCTCATGTTATCTACCCCTTCCTGGGTGCCTACTCTATTGCAGATTTTGGTATCAGAGGCAATATAACATCCTTGGTTTTATTCTCCATTGCTTTTCTTCTGATTCCTAGCATTCTATTTGCTTTCTTGGCAGCTGCTGCACACTGGGTGGAGGGTTTCAACGCATTATCTACAATGACGCATAAATCTTTTTCCTGTGTAGTGGTTTCCAAGGTGGTGCCTTGCATTGTGTAACCAAAATTTGGGTTGTTCTTTTCTAGGTGCATAACTTTGCACTTGTCTACATTAAATTTCATCTGCCATTTGGACACCCAGTCTTCCAATTTATCAAGGTCCTCTTGCAATTTTTCACAATCTTGGATTTGAACAATTTTGTGTCATCTGCAAATTTGATCACCTCACTTGTTATTCCCATTTCCAGGTCATTTATGAATATGTTAAAAACCAGTGGGCCTGGGGTATTCCACTATTTACTTTTCTCCATTGAGAAAACTGGCCATTTAGCCCTACTCTCTGCCTTCTATCTTTTAACCTGTTTCTGATCCACAAAACTACACTGCCTCTAATCCCTTGACTTTTTAATTTGGCCAAGAGTCTCTCATGGGGGACCTTGTCAAAGGCTTTCTGAAAATCCAGACACACTATATCAACTGGCTCACCTTCGTCTACCTGTTTATTCACACCTTCAAAAACGTATAACAGATTAGTAAGACAAGATTTTCCTTGGCTAAATCCATGTTGACTTTCTTCCATTAAATAATGACTATATACATGATCAGTAATTTTATTCTTTATAATGGTTTCTACCATTTTGCCTGGTACTGATGTCAGACTCACAGGTCTGTAGTTTCCCGGATCACCCCTGGAGCCCTTTTTAAACATTGGTGTTACATTGGCCATTCTCCATTCGTCAGGTACTATAGTTGATTTTTATGATAGTTCACAAATTACTAATTGTAGGTTTGCAATCTCATATTTCAGTTCTTTCAATACCATCCGGTCTAGGTGATTTGGTCCTGTTCAGTTTATCAAATAGTTGTAATACATCTTCCCGGTTTATCAATATTTCTTTCAATTCTTCCGATACATCACCTTTATATACCATGTCAGGCACAGGTAAATTTCCTACATCTTCTTCAGTAAAAACCGAAGCAAAGAATTCATTCAGTCTCTCCTCTATGGCCTTGTCTTCACTTTTTCTCTATCATCCAATGGTCCAACTGTCTCACAGGATTTTTGCTACAAATGTACTTGAAAAAGGTTTTATTATGCATTTTTGCTTCCACAGCAAGCTTTTTATCAAATTCTCTCTTGTCTGCCTTATCAATGCCTTGCATCTAACTTGGCAATGCTTATGTTATTTCACATTTTTGTCATTTGGTTCCTTTTTCCATTTCCTGAAAGATGCTTTTTTGGCCACAACAGCTTCTCTGACCTCGCCTTTAAACGATGCTGGCAGTTTTTTGGCCTTCCTTCCACTTTTCTTAACCTTTACAGCCTTTCCTTAAAAAAATAGAGCTTTTCAACTTGGAAAAGAGAAGGCCGAAGGGAAATATGAAAGAGGTCTATAAATTAATGAATGGAATTGAATGGGTAAACGCAGATCAATTATGCCATCAAAACGTAGAAAGACTAGGGGACACGCATTTAAGACTACTAAGAGAAAATATTTTTTTCACTCAATGTCTAATCAAATTCTGGAATTCGTTACTGAAGGATGTGGTAAAAGTTATTAGTGTAGCTGGGTTTAAAAAAGTGTGGAGAAGTTCCTGGAGGAAAGGCCCTTAAACCATTTTTAAAGAGGATCCAGAAAATCCACTGCTTGCCCTGGGACAAGAATTGTGGAACCTGTGTGCCTTTTTGGGAACCTGCCAGATACTTGTGACCTGGATTGGACACTTTTGGAAACAGGATACTGGGCTTGATAGACCTTGGTCTGACCCACTATAGCATATCTTATGTTCTTAAGTTGCATATGTTGCACCTATTTTATTAAGGAATATATGAGCTTGTGGCCTTTATGAAATAGCCTCTCAGTTACACCTGCTGTGAGGCGTGCGAATGTAACTATGGGGTGCTTTTACTAAAAGGCGTTAAGCACTTACTGCAGGTTTGACTGCACACTAATCTTTAGTGTGGGGCCATGACTATGTAGTAAAAATACTATTTTGGTAAAACCCATGCTAAGTGGTTAGCATGGGTTTTCAGCAGGATCAGGGTGGGACTGAGCCAGAGATTGGGTACGGAGGCTAGTGACAGCTAGATGTTGTGATGTTACTACATGGTAGCTATCATGACTACTGATAGGTGAGACTACTGATAGGTTTAATGAGCCGCTGCTCAAGCAGTCAGCTACTATGACTGCTCTCTACTAGAGATTCAGTTAAAAAACATGGTGTAATGAAATCTGCCCCTCTCCGTTCTGATATCACTGGTCAACACATTTTTACAAAAGTCATGTTACTGAAATAAAAATTGTCATTTCTTATCAATTTTTATATGCTGAACATGAATATGACAGTGAAATTGCAAAGTTGGCTCTAGTTATTTTGTAATCTACAAGAATTAATGTTTACATCACGAAATGCATGTCAATAGTAAATTTAATAGGCCTTTGGTTAATACCTGTAAAAAAACAAGTCATAGACTACTATTGTCTCTTGTACAGCTATGCGGGAGCTTCTCTGGGGAGTGTCCAGCAGTAGTCAGCCAGCATTGTAGTGGACCATTTTCCCTGGTATCTTTGCTCCATGTTTGCGATATCCTGGTGAAAACGTTCTCCCTGTTCATCACTAACCATACCACAGTTGTCAGGAAAGAAATCGAGATGGGAATCAAGGAAATTGATCTTTAGAGACATATTGCAGCCAAGTTTCTGATACTGCATCAGCATGTCTTCTACTAGTTCCTTGTAGTTTTCTGCCCTAACATTCCCGAGAAAGTTTGTTGACACTAGGCGAAAAGCATTCCATGCTTGTTTTGCTTCACCCTGCACCCTGTTGTTGAACCTGTCATCTTTGAAGAGCTCTCGAATCTGAGGACCCACAAAAACTCCCTCTTTAATCTTTGCTTCGCTGGGTCGAGGGAATTTTTTATGCAGGTATCTTAAAGCTGGCGAAGTGCGGTCCATGGCTTTCACAAAGTTTTTCATCAAACCCAGTTTGATGTGGAGGGGTAGTAGCAGGATTTTGTGAGCCTCAATGAGAGCTGGGTGCTGGATATTCTTCTCTCCAACTGTTACATTTTGTCTGCGATTCCATTCCTTCCGCAAGTAGTGCCAATCCCTTGCTCGGCTATCCCACTCACATAAGAAACACATGTATGTTATAAATTCCTGTTGCAGTCCCATTAAAAGGGCAACTACCTTCAAGTCATCACAGAGGTGCCAGCTGTACTTGTTATAGTTAATGGAAGTCAGTAGATGCTTTAAGTTATCATATGTTTCTTTCATGTGGATGGCATGCACTACTGGAATAGATGGAAGACGGTTTCCATTGTTCAAAAGCACAGCCTTCAGACTCAGTTTCAAAGAGTCTATAGTCTCCAGTCTTGTGGGTCATGAGTGATTGTTAAGGCATTCATGAGGCTTTCAATATCGGAACAGAATACCAGATTACTTTCCTTTCTGAAGAAAGGCTCCAACTGCTGGTGGCGCTTTCGGTATGAAGTAATGTTGACATCTTCTTCTAGAAGATTCCATTGTTGGAGTCTTGATCCTAGCAATTCTGTCTTGTTCTTGGATAAGTCCAAATCACAAACCAGGTCATTTAGTTCTTCCTGTGTTATTCTGTGTGGAGTTGATATGCATCCCAGTGAAAATCGATGTCACTGCATGCTGACGGACCAGGAGAAGAACAGGTCGGCTCACCCTTCTCCTCATCAGATGAATCAAGAGAATATTCTGATGGAGGTTCTGGAATAGGATGTCCCTCACCATGTGGAACTGGTCTCAATGCAGACGGAATGTTTGGGTAGACTATGCTCAACTTCTTTTGCTTCATTATTCTGCTGGAAAGAGGAGTAACCGGGTAAGGCGGACTCGGTGCTCCCGCCCCGGCCAGGACACCCCCCACCCCCTCCCCCAAGAACAACACTCAGACACATATTGGCATTCAACTGGTCGCAGCTTTATTAACCATAAACATTAACCGTAAACATTATCCAGACAATCTGTCAACAACCAAACCATCATCATACGGTTTCCGGCAGCGGGACCCTCACCAGCCATGTGAGTAGCAAAGTGAGTTCCCTCCCGCTTCCACCGGGAACCATCCCCCAGGCAATATCCATCCCCCCCTCATCCGGCTTCGCCATATTATTAGCAAAAGCCCCGAGGGGTTCTCCGGGTCGGGGGTACCCCACCCCCGCCCTGCGTATTGCCAAAACTCCAGACCCCGGACACCTCCGGGATCCCCCTCCCCCTTCCAGCTGCAACCCCCCAAATCCACCCACCATAGGGCTGGGCGGGTGGGATGCCAGTCCTCTCGCACTGCTCCAAAGGACTGACGCCTCACCGGCAAGCTCCCGGCTAACCTCAACCCTCTCTCCATCTGCTCCCTCATTGGCTCCCGCGCTCCAAACACTTGCGGGAGCCAATGAATTCGAAGGATGCCTTCCCCGCCTCTCCGGACCCCCCCTCCTTCTCTGCACGAGGCCGGGGCCATGCACCACGCCGCCCACCCGGTTATCAGCGGCATGCTGGTACGTGGCCACGCGGCCTTCCCGGAACCAAGCAGAAGTAACAGTCATTTATGCGGTTGCTTGGCTCTCTCCACACCATGGGGACTGCAAACGGCATTGATGGTCTTTTGCAATTCAGTCACTGTGAAAGCTGTGTTGTACATGTAGCGCAGCATATATGCGGGGCCCAAGGCTTGTCTTGGACACTAA
The DNA here is from genome assembly GCA_033557465.1 of Ichthyophis bannanicus. Classification (NCBI taxonomy): domain Eukaryota; kingdom Metazoa; phylum Chordata; class Amphibia; order Gymnophiona; family Ichthyophiidae; genus Ichthyophis; species Ichthyophis bannanicus. The sequence continues at coordinate 1,374,919,381 of CM066031.1, forward strand.
TCTTGCATCCGAAGTAAAGATGATATGCCTTCTTCAGTTGAGAAGTGATACTTTTCTTCTGGTTGGCAAATGTCACTTCCCCACAAATGTAGCAGAAATTGTCAACGGTATTAACACACTTTCGCGGCATTACTGTTCTGTATTGTACCTAAATGGCTAAAATTATATGATTAATAAGTTACATGTAACAGTAGCTTAAACTGTCTCTCACACAGTCTGAAATATTTTAAATGCTCAGCCTTTCTGACTGCGTATAGTACACTGCTGACGTCAGATGGCTTCAGCAGCCGTCTGCAGTAGTATTGCATTGCATCAGAAAATGATGCAATCAACTCTGGATGATGTGTGCATGCTGGTATTGTGCAATGTGATGCAATATTACATCATTCAAGGCTTATTTGGGATGTTGTTGATGTCTTACTGGGTAAATTTACACGGTGAAACATCAAAAATGAACTACATGCAATATCTTCAAAACGAGAGCCAATAAATGTTTTTATATGTTATATTCATGTTCAGCTCACCAAGATACTACAGATTAGGGCCTTTTAAAGCCAGTAACGATTTCAATGTTGACCAGTGTATCCCGCACTAAAGGCTGTCCAGATCCAACCCCCCTCATGCAACCCATATCTCTCCTTCAGAACCAAGTAAGCTTGAACAGCACCCATCCTTAAGAGAGAGTTCCCCCCCCGAAGACCAAGAACCACACAGAGAAAACCCCCAAGAGCACACCCAACCCCCCTCACCTCCATCAACTCCTGCAACCTACCCAGGGGGCTCCATGCTGTTAAGTGAGGGCAGCAGGATTGGTCTTTCCCCACGCTCCTGCCTCAGTTGCTGGACACTTCCAAATTGACAGTGGTTGCCCCTAGAAATAGTCTCACTGTTCCTGCTGCTTTCATTTAAGAAGGATGGAGTCCCCTGGGTAGATCCACTGGGGTGTGGAGTTTGGATCTTGGGGGAGGGGGCTTCTCTGTAGGGGCAATGGGTCTTTTGCAGGGTGCTGTCAACAGCTTACTTGGTTCTGAAAGGGGGTGGCATCAGAGAGGGGGTATATAGGAGAAGTGATCAAATCTGACCAGGTTTTAGTGGGAGGGGGAGTGTTTTATTGTGTGTTGGTTGGGGGGGGGGTATTTGCTGAGGCATGCAATGCAAACCTGTGTGGTAAGTGTCTGCCCTATGTGATTGATGCTGAATACCTTGCAATTTGCAATGAAATTCTTATGTGCTTACTTTAGAAACAAAGTGGTTGTGGTATTTGATCTCCTTGGAGAAAAATAAAGTTATACATTGTACCAGGGACACATAAAAATTAGTGGGAAACTAATTGCAAAAAAACTACAGAACTCTCTGGAATTCTTGGCCTCAGAGTTTGTACTGATTATTATTATTTCTTTTTTATAAACCTTGGTACAAGTATGGAACTCTGAGCAATACGAACCTACATACAGTATGTTGTCTATAAGGATACAACGGGTATAGTAGATAAGGGAGTTCTTTGTCTTGGAATCTACAAAGAAAAGAGAGAAATTGTAGGAATATGAGTAGATTACAGAGAGAGTGATGAATTTTCTGGAACTGGTGGAATGTATCTTTGAAAAAGCTGAAGAGGGAGGAGGCCTGGTGAGTAACAAGAGGAGGGGCAAAGTAGGGCAATGCAAGCGAAAAGACTCATGAGGAAAGAGGCAAAAGAAAACAAGAGGGCCAATGGGAGCAAGCCTAATAAAAAGCCGGAGGTCACCCTCTGATAGGGCCACATACTGGTTGACCAACTATAAAAAAAAAGTTTAGGAATCAGGCAATGATAGTTCTGGGAGTGGGAGGAGGTGAGCGCAGCACCCACTGCACTTACTTCTAGCAGTATTTCTAGCCGTGCTGTCTTTCCATCCTATTCTTCAAACCCCCCCCCCCCATATGGCCAGATAGCAGCAATGTTCAAGCACTTCCTCTCCTGCTGCCATGGGACTGGGAGGTAGTGCAGCCCACGACATTGCCAGAAGTAAGAGCAGTGTGTGCTGTGCTTAGATCCTTACAGCATCCCTGGCAGATATAGGAATATTTCTGAGGCTCTGGCTTGGGTTTGGGCCTTTTTAATGGATAATTATCAGTCCTCTCTGAGGTCATTGACTCATGGAGTACCTCAGGGCTCTGTTTTATCACCATTCCTTTTCAATGTGCATTTTCAGTCTTAGGTCTTACTTTATTTGCCCAGGCCGGAAAGGGAAAAATGGATGGGAGGATAGGGGAAGGAGGAAGTGGAGGGAGTGTTCTCTGAATGCTCCTTGCAGAACCACCTCAGACACCATCCCCCACTGCTCCACTAGCCCTTCTCAGACCAGGCCCTCTCAGTGTGCATCCCTCTCCTTGGTCCTTAACACACACTCACACAAACCTCTTGCCTCAGACACCCCCACTGCACCACTGCTCCACAAACCCTTCCTACCATTAACACCCTCCCCCAATACAAACACTCCCACACATCATTCCCCCCTTATGCAAGTCTCTGTACCACACCTCAGACATTCCACCACATACAAGCCTCTATACCGCACTTCAGACACCCATCACATATCTCTATTGTCTTAAAGGCCTCTCTACACACCCAACATGTATCTTCCTGCTCAAAACACCTTACCCTCACTCCCGCACACATTCCTACACCTGATATTCACCCACACACACTGTTCCCCAAATGTCTCTCAGTTTACATAATTATCTTGATAGTCCTCCTCTGCTCTCTGACTGGAACTCAATGGGGCACCCCCCACTCCTACTACCATGGACAACATGATATTATCTTAATTTTTTGGCCAGAGGCTCATTCAATCCTAGCTGTATCATTGAAGAGGACAGATATGGAAGTTGCTATGAGAGACAGTGGTGGGATTTGTTAGTGGTAATAAGAGCAGTGTATTGCAGTAGAGGAAAATGATTCTTGATTCTATATACTAATTGGACTGCAGTGAGGCAAGACAGGTGATGGAGAGACGAAGTTTGGGAAGCTATAGCAGGCAAAGAGAGAGATGACCAGGTCATAGCTTAGGGTTTGGACTGTGGAAGGAAAGACAAAGGAGCAGATTTTGATTATGCTATAAAGGATGATGTGATAAGCTTAGCTGAGGGATCAAACTATGGTAAAGGAAAAGATAGAGCTAACCATGATTTTAAAAGTTGAAAATACTGGATGATGGTGGTGTTGTGATACATATGTATCCTGATGCCATTTAAATTCTCAGCTATAGCCACTGCCTAGCCAGGAAATTATGTCATGCATTTAGTTCTGTTAACTAGAAGTCTGTTGTAAGGGCCTTCTTTCTAAAATTTGTTAAAAAGAAAAAAAGTGCATACAGGCATAATGGAAGTGCCCTTTCTCAAAAGTGCTTTCTCTGTCTACAAAGAGAATAAGCCAGGTCATCATCTCACCAGGCACAACTGTGATGAAGAGAACATTTTGATTTTAATTTCTTTTTAATATTAAAGAGGAGCTGCTAGTGTCTCTAAGAGTGCACATAATTCAAACCTGGAATCGATTAATGGTAGGCCAGAAATTTGTCTGTACGGCAGGCTTTATCTCTGGCCCTTTTCAAGTCCATGCTAAAAACTCACCTCTTTAGAGGCTGATTTTGGATTCTGATCCGCTTAGTCTCTTATGTATCTCCTTACCACTCCCTAGATGTATCCTTGTCCTCAGCTGTTGTGTTGTCTGTCTTGACTAGGTTGTAAACTCTGACGAGCAGGGGTCGTCTTTTACATGTGACTGTGCAGTGCTGTGTACGCCTTATAGCGCTATATAAATGATCAGTAGTAGTAGTAGTAGTAGAAATAAAAAAAATAAGTTATTTAAAAAATTTGCTTTTATACAAGGGGTTTAATTTAGCCAGATTCAAAACTTAGAAATGTTTCTGACAGTAACACTTTATCAACTCTAGTGAACAAAAATAATGTGTATACTATCTTTAAAAATTGAACCCCAGAGGAACTGCTCATCTCTGAAAAACCAAATATGCCCACTCTATTCAGGTTTTTATTATCGGCTTGACCCAGCTGGGAACCACATTGTACATTTTCTGCTTCTTGTCAGTACATGGAGGCTGCAAGATCTTCCTTTCTCTGTATAGCTATCCGGCTAGTGGACTGAACATTGCTGCTTTCTGGGGAGAGGCGGTGCTCGCCACTCTATCTGCATATCCACTGAATACTAGTGTCCAGAGCTTTTTGTCTATTGTGGCCACTGAATATCCATTAAAAGCAGAAATCTTATACACCTGTTGGAAAGTTTCGTTTGCAGCCTAGTGATCTGCCTTTCTCCCCTTATCTCCTGCCTCCCCTTCCTTTTTGTCTACTATTCCTTCATTCTAGCTACTCCTGTTCATTCACTAAGTATCACACACTCAGAATGTAGAGAATTGAGGTGGAGAAGAGAGGACTGGAGCTTTATCACAAACGAATATCGTAAGCCGTCAGTTAATTATAACAAAATGTTTAGTTTTCGCTGATTTTCGTGTTCGTGCAGATGCTGCTGCTCCCACTGTTAATGCAGGTTTTACAAGATGTTGGCCATACTGAGAGGTTATTGGGTGCCGTGCATCAAAGTGGCCACCTGGATTTATTTTGTATTGATAGAGGTTTACAATAACAGACAAATCAGCAAAGAAAGCTTCATAATTGCAAAATGGAATAAACAACATCATCCAAGAAAATGAAGAAAAGCTCACATTAAAGGACCCAGATCTAAGCTCACAATAAAAAGAAAAGTAAGAGGCCCAGGTGGGGATTCAAGATGGCGCTTTTTGATGCCGGCGGTGTGAGACGTACCTGAGGGTGGTGCTCGCTCTCTGCATACCCAGAGGCTTCTTTTCCTCTAGCCATGGGGAAAAGGAAAGGGAAAGGGTGACGGGAGCTCTCAGATGGTGTTCCCTCTCTGGCCCCGCGGCAGGCAATGCTTGAAGCCTTCGGTCTCTTACCCGCATCTCAGGTTTCAACCCCCTCTGCCCCACCCGGGGGGAGTACCTCAGGCAGCTATGATGACGGGGTTTCTTTCAGCCCCGTGATGTGGACGCCACCTCCCCATCCTGGAAGCCTGTCCTTGGCCGGTACTCTGGAGCCGCTGAGGTCCTATGAGGTGTCCATGGCAGCTTCTCCGGGAGGTGTCTGGCAGCTGCATTGCCTCCCCATAAGGGGAGTGTAGGTGGTGGAGGACTGGTAGCCCCGGAGAGATCTGTGGAGTACATTGTGGCTGTATGGGGTGAGTTGGCATTCCAAGGAGTAGTGGAAGAGGTGCAAAGACCTAAGGCGGTGATGATGGAGTCTCTATGGACTGTGATACAGGCTTTAATTCTTCTCTTCAGACTTTAACAATTCAAGTTCTTGGTGACATAAAAGTTGTTTCTCAGGCAGTGTTGGATCACTCTAAGATAATGGAGGATCTATCTGGGAGAATGTCTGTGGTAGAGTCAATGGTGGCCAAGCAGCAGTCTGTGACTAATATGGTGATGAAGGTGCACTATTGCGGCCCAGCATATGGAATACTTCCAAAATCAAGTAAGATGCAATAATTTGGGTCTGCTAAATTTTCCTAAGTCCCCTTTGGTCCTACCTCTTGAAATGGCCAAGAAGTATTGTATTGAATGTTTAGGGATGGATCCTGGGAATTTGCCTCCTCTGGTGAGGGCCCAGTATGTGCCGCAGTCTTGGGGTTTTTTCCAGCCAGCGGCACAGGTAAACTCTGTTGCCGACAACCTGACTGAGTTTTTGGCATCATTACTGAAGGTTATTATCTAGAGGACTACTCTTATTTTGACCTTTGCCTTGGAATTTTGATCAAAATGCAGTCTTTAAATTGTATTTTCGTGCTATGAATAAGCCCTTTTTAGGATCATGTGTACATGTTTTTCCTGATATGTCTCGATATACTCAGAAACGGCGACAGGGGGTTTCTGGCCCTACAGGCTAGGATCCAATCTCTAGGGCTGAAGTTTGTCCTTAGATTTCCTTGTGTTTGTGTGGTAACTTATGATGATAAGATTTTTACTTTTTTTGATACTAAAAAGTTGGCTGGTTTTCTTGTTTGTTTCTGTATGATTTGTGAGATCAATTCCTACACTCCCTGGGTTGCTTGCCAGTCTGTGGTTCCTTTATATCTATGAACTGGTGAGCTAATATTTAAATGGGAATTCCTGGTAGCATTCCCCTTTCAAAATCTGTCAATGGGCTCTCCATGGGTACAGAACTACTCAAGGACTTTGCACCTGTTTTGCAGAAAGTGCAAATTGTATGCTGGAAACCATATAATTTCAAAATGAGAACACTGCACACTTTCAATCACCTAGCCTAACTCCTTCCCTTTCCCCCATAGTTAAAAACACACCTACAGTATTGTGGATCTCTGAACCTATTTTTACCTGCAGTGAGGGAGAGGAGCTAATTTTCAAAAGTTATTTTATGTGGGTAAGCTTTTGAAAATTGGCATCCTTTGGGCTTTACGAGCTGATAGACAGAACTTGGCCATCATCTCCTAGTCTGTTGGACTGACTGATGAAATTAGGAGAAAAAACTCTGGGTAGTTGTGAATGAAATTTCATGATGCTCTACAAAGGCTCATGCTAGTGGCTCTGGAAGCCAAAAGAAACAGGAAGAACCTGTCAGGTCAAAAAACAAATCCCTGGGTGAAAATAATCTGAGTGAGTGGGATGTAGCATAAATACTGATTCTATGTTAGGGGTTTTCATTAGGGATCCTTATATGCAATTCTTGATCAAATCTACCATTAAGCAGGCTGAAGTGTACTGAAATGAACACAGGGTAATTCCAGTAAAGTGTTGCATTCCCATTTGGAAATGCTAAGTTGTAAATTAGTTTAAACATGCATGTTTCTTTGTTTGGGCAATTAGCCTCAGAAGGTGATTTCATAAACCACACGCCCGGGCCGTCCAGACAGCCAGGTGCACCTGATTCTGCAACTGCGGGAGCTAAACATTCCTGTGGGTGCAGGATCGGGCACTTAGATGGGCTGAGGCACACACAGTATCCTGAGCAGGGAGACGTACATCAGGCTGTCCGTCCTTACTACTCAGTGCTCCGTAATGGAATAAGTTCCACGTCCATCTGTCACCTGCTGGACGTACAGGGCCATGACCGGAATAGGCCCTGTACATTCAGGTGCTGCGGCCTGCCCCTGCTGTGCCCACACTCTGCCTCTGTCCCACCCCCATCCAGCGTGCCCTGCACACTGGCAAAGTATGTGCAGAGAGGCAAGGGGGTGGAATAAGGTCCCTGTGAATAGCAGGGGATGTACGTCCAAACTGGATGTGCAACCCCGCTATTCGCATTTCGGCATGACCACCTTAGTGGAGAAGTTAGCAAGCTCTCTGGGAGAGAGGTTGCAAGGACCTTGAAGGCAGATTGCTTTTCTTTCTCCAGGAGACCTCATACGTGCAATCTACAGAAGGAACCGGAAGAGAAAAGTCAGCTTTGGAAGAACTGGCACCCCTCCGGACTATTGTCAATATAGGAGGACACTTGACCTGTTCAGCAAAGGCTCAATATTTCCTTGTGGTCATACCTATTTTGTTTGGCACATTAGACTTTTCCTGTCCATTGTTAATTTTATCCACTCTGCAAAACCTATCTAGTAAAATTTTGCTTTACTTTTCAAGATACACAGACATTGGATTTATTTGGAGTGCTTGTTGGAGCTAGGATACAGTGAAAATAGAAAGCTACAGAGGTAGAGTATTTCCCCCTGCCCAGCATGACCCAGAGTTAAGGAAAATGGCATGCCAGCCCCTACCCACATCAACACCCTGCCATGTTGCAGAAAACAGACCCCAGCTTTATGGAAGACTGGAACTTCCTCTTCGAGGTACTCCAGTTGTACTTGCTCTTTAGTTCAAATCCTTTATTCACTTTTCAATATTTACAACCAAAAAACAGTTGTATTAGAAACAGCCAGGTCAATATTCAGCAGCACTTAAACAGTCAGCAGCACCTGCTAGCCAGTAGGTGCTGCTGACCATGATATTCAGTGGCACTATCTGGACAGCGCCGGGGAGGCCCATGGACAGAAAACCTTCTGCCCCTTTAATTTATTCAGCCATCTGTGCAGCAAACTTAGTAGCCTTTTTTTTGGCAGCCTGTGCAGGAGGATTATGGCAGAGAGAGATGGTGACTGTCCTTGGGGATCCCAAGCCCCTTGCGCAGAAGTGTTGAAATGCCTACATGATCACGGCCAGGAGAGTTATGACTGCCACAGGGATCCCAACCCCTGCAGGGAGTCAGTGACTCTCCCAGCTGTGATCGTGGCTGTTTCAGCACTTTTGTCTATGTGCTTGGGATCCCTGCGAGCAGTCACCAGCTCTCCTGCCACGTTCCTGGGGCCATTTCAGCACTTCTGCCCATGGGGCCAAGGATCCCCATGGGCAGTCACTGGCTCTCCCGACTGCGGTACCGCAGCCATTTCAGCACTTCTGCTCACAGTGCTTGGGATCTCATTGGGCAGTCACTGACTCTCCTGCTGCAATCCCACAGCCATTTCAGCACTTCTGCTCACAGTGCTTGGGATCTCATTGGGCAGTCACTGACTCTCCTGCTGCAATCCCACAGCCATTTCAGCACTTCTGCTCACAGTGCTTGGGATCTCATTGGGCAGTCACTGACTCTCCTGCTGCAATCCCACAGCCATTTCAGCACTTCTGCTCACAGTGCTTGGGATCCCCATAGGCAAACATAGGAGTGATCAGTGATCTGCAAAAAATAGCCCTTCATTGGCGGGTTTTACCATTCTGCTCGTCGCCAGCCTCCACAAATAAAACTGGCCGAGTCAGCCTAAAATCAGTTGGTTTGTGCTCCGCTAAGATTTCAGGGAATTAGGATTATTATAGATTCTTTATATTATGGAATCAAAAGCAGTTGAAAGTTTTCTTATTTAGTTGGGCCTATTCATGAATGGTTTATTTAAATGATTTTATTTTTTATGTTTTTTTATTTGTTTTATAATTTTTTATTATGTTCATCTTTTCATATTTCATGTCATTTTGTACTCTGCTGAGAATTATTTAGATTAGCAGATTATAAATTTATGCAAATAAACATTCAGCACTGCTTTATGGATAACACTCCAAATAACTCAGGACAGCAAAAAATATTTGGTGCTGGCCATAGTCTGGATAGTGGTGCTGAATAGAAAGATTTTTTAGCCATGGCTGCTGGCATTTAAAACAAATACTGATCAGCATGGCTGAGCATTGACTTGAACATTACCATAAGGAGAAACATTGAATGTCAAATTACTTGAAAGGAAATGCAAAACAGTGATGAAGCACTGTAGTCCACAATTTAGGGAGAAATCTAATCTCTATATGTGAGGAAAAGAAAGCATTACCTAATATTCAAAGAGTAAATCTGCTTATGGCAGAAAGTACTCCCCTTCGTTATAAATGCAATGATAACCTAATTAGATTGCATTAGGAGAGGATGTTACGGGGCACTCTGACTATTTACCTGCTCTTTAAATTCCATTGCAGGTATTGTGCCCTCCACTACTTGCATTTATTTATTTATTTAATTAAAAGATTTTCTATACCGCCTTCTCCTTCAATCAAGGCGGTTTCCACAGCAAACAAGCATAAGAGTGGTTCAAGTGTGTTCATGCAGTGATACAGATTGTGTGTTTGTGTTGGTGTATATTAGATTCTTTTGAGCTATTTATATTATGAGCTATATACATTCTTATGTACAAGGGACAGGGGAGGGGGGTTGGTCTTTTGTTCTTGCTTTTTGAGTAGATCATGTGATGTGTCCATAGTGATCAATGAATAGTGTTGTCTTAAGCTGCTTCTGAAAGTCTTTGAGGTCTGTTGTTAGTCTTAGTTCATCTGGGAGGGTGTTCCAAATTGCTGGTGCAGCCAGGGAAAGGGTTCGTTCTGCTGTGTCCTTGCGGACCTTGGTGATGTCTTTTGGGGTGTTAACGTGATTGGAAGTGTCTCTTCTCCTTGGTCGTGTGCTTCTGTCTGGTTGTATGAGTGTTTGTAGGCTGAGGGCTGATGACTGTTGTTTGATCTTAAAGATGTTTATGACTGTCTTATATTTGATGTGGGAGCTGATTGGGAGCCAGTGGAGGTCTTTCAGTATGGGTGTGATGTGTTCATGTCTTGTTGTGCCAGAAATTATGTGAGCTGCTGTGTTTTGTGCCAATTGTAGCGGTCTGAGAGTTTGTTTTGATAGACCAAGGTATATTGGGTTGCAGAAGTCTAGTAGTGGGGTTATTAGTGCCTGGCAGACTGTACGGAAGTGCTCTGGGACGAGGAGAGGCTTGAGGCGTCGGATAATTCTCATCCTGTGGTATGCGCTTTTGATGGTTCTGTTTATGTGTGATTGTAGATTCAGTTCCTTGTCCAGGGTTACTCCGAGGTACTTTACTTCAGGTTTTATGGGTATGGTTGTGTCTTTTATCTTGATGTTGCGTGGAGGGGCGAAGTCAGTGTTTCGAGTGATGATTAGTGCCTCAGTCTTGCTATAGTTTATGGTGAGGTTGTTGTTTTGAAACCAGCTGGTCATGTGTATGAGACAGTTTGTTATTTTGGAGTAGTCCGGGTTGTCAACTGTGATGGGTGTGTATATCATGATGTCGTCGGCGTAGATTGTGTATTGTATGTTGTGTTCCTTCATGATGTCACATATTGGCTGGATGTAGAGGTTGAACAAAAGTGCTGATAAGGCTGATCCTTGTGGTACTCCTTGTAGGACTTTTATGGGTTGGGAAGTGTTGGGGCCTACCTTGACCTGTATCTGTCTGTCGGTTAGGTATGAGTGGAACCATTTCAGGGTGGATCCATGTAGCCCAATGTTCTGTAGTCTTTCCAGTAGAGTTCTGTGATCCACTGTGTCGAATGTTGATGAAATATCGATGAAGATCATTAGTATTCCTTTCTTGGAATTGTCTATGATGCGAAGAATGTTATTGAAGAGGTATATCAGGAGTGTTTCCACCCCATGGTTGGGGTGGAAGCCGTGTTGGTTGATGTCTAGTGGTGCGTGGTTGTCGATGTGGTCTTGTAGCTGGTGCTGTACTGTCTTCTCAATTATTTTTGCCAGTAGGGGTATGCTTGAGATCGGTCTGTATGCTGCTGGATTGTTTTTATTGAGTGTGGTTTTCTTCGGGATAGGTCTTATTGTGGTGAGCTTTAGTTGATTTGGCATGTTCCCTTGGGTCAGAGAACTGTGCACCATTTTGTGTATGGTGTGGATGAAGCTTGATTTGGTGGCTTTGATCCATGTCACTGGGCATGGGTCTGTTGGTGCCGTGCTTGTATTGATTGCAGTGATGATGTGAAAGAGCTGTTCTGTGGATGGGGTGCTGAATGTGCCCCAGGTTTTTGGGGGCGAGTTTGGCTTTGAGGTTGTGTTGGATCTTTGTTGTGCTGCCGAGTGGAATTTTTCTTGTATGTGGTCAGCAAATTTTTGTGGGTTTATTTGCACATCATTTTCTGCTTTCTGTTCCTTGGTGAGGGTTTTCACGATTTCGAATAGCTCTCTAGGTTTGTTGGTGGATTTGAGTATGTTTGTGTGGTATTCCCTCTTTATTTGTTTGATGAGTTCATTGTAGTGTTTTTGCTTTGTTAGGTATAGTTCCTGGGTATTGGATGACTTGGTTTGTCTCCATCTCCGTTCTAATTTTCTGAGTTCCCTCTTTTCGTTCTGTATGTCTTTTGAGTACCATGGCTTGTGCTGTAATTTGGTGCAGCGGGTTTTCTTGGGTTTGTGATCCGTGGCTTTAGCAGCGTCATTGATGGTGTTGTTCCAGTTTACGATTTGAGCTTCTAGATCATCTGTTTCTGAGGTTAGGTGTGATATAGTGTCCTGTAGGAACTGGTCCCTGTCGAAGCTCTTGAATCTTCTTTGTGTGGGTGTGTTGTCCGGGTGTTTGTCTTGTTCTCCTCCTTTTGGCACAATATTTATTCCAATTATGTGGTGGTCTGACCATGGTACTGGTATGACAGTGGATGTTGAAATTAGTCCTCTCATGATTAGATAGTTGGGTGCGAAGATGAGATCTGGCGATGATCCGTGTCTGTGTGTCGGGGTGTTAATTATTTGGATGAACTGAAATGAACTCATCGCTTGAAGGAAAGCTTCTGCATCTTTGATGTTGGTAGATTTGAGGTTGAAGTCTCCTAACAGTAGAGTGGGTTTGTGGTTTGAGCTGATTGCGCAGACCGCTTCTAGGGTGGAGGCAAGTTCATCAGGTGGTGCACGGGGTGCTCTGTAGGTGAGGCATAGGGCCATGCGTTTGTTCTTGACAGTGATGGTGTTGCATTGTTGGGTGTCTGTGGCACTTTGTGATTTGAATTTTAGGGTATTCTTTGCAATTATCAAGACTCTTCCTCCTCGCTGGTGAGCGCGTGGGCAGTTGTATGCGGTGTATGTGTTGGGTATTAATTGATGGAGTAGTACATTGTCTGTGGGGGTGAGCCATGTTTCAGTGATGCAAAGTATGTTGGGTTTTTGATCATCTATGTGGTCTGCTATTGTGTAGATCTTATTACGTATGGATCTGGCATTTATGAGCTCTATTGATATTGACACTGGAGTGTTTGTTGTTCCGTGTGCTTCTTTTGGGTTTGCATGGGTGTCGGTCTTGCGCCTGGTTTGCCTCTTGAGCATGGGTGTTCTGTGTGTGTTCCCGTGATTATACTGTGGGCATGTATATGTCCATGCTATTGGTGGGGGCCATGGTGTGTTTGTGTGTGGGTGGTGGTTGGTTGCGTGCGGTGGGAGGAGTTGTGTGAGGAGGAGGCTGATGGGGAGAATTAGGGTTGTGTGCATGTTGTCTTTGGGGCTGTCTTTGCTGTATGTTCTTGTTTGCTTCACTTACGTTTTGCTGCTTTTTCTTTCCGATTGCTTCCTGGTATTTTCTGAGCAGCTTCTGTGTGTCTTGTAGGTGGGTCTGCTCCTCTTTTTCTTTTGTTATTTTGTGCTCACCTCCATACCTCGCCTAAGGGCCACGCCAAAGGGCCCTCTGGCGAGGCCCTCAGGCGCGGACCTGCCAGGCACGGGTGCGCCCTGCTGGGGCGCTGCTTTTAAGTCCGGCTTTTGTTGCTCCCACTGCCCCGATTGGGCAGGAGCTTCTGAGCAGGAGGATTTCCCGCTCCGGCGCTCTCCCCCGATCGGGGGAGCTTCAGAGCTCGGCGGGCGGGTGGGCGGGTGATGGCAGCTGCAGCAGCTCCCTCTGTGCTGGGGCGCTGCTTTTAAGTCCAGCTTTTGTTGCTCCCACTGCTCTGATTGGGCAGGAGCTTCTGAACCGGAGGATTTCCCACTCAGGCGCTCTCCCCCGATCGGGGCAGTGGGATCGGGGCATACAGAACAGACCCACATAAGGGATCTTAAAGCCATAATGTGAACTCTTCCCATAGGGTTGTTGCTTCCATGACCGGGGAATAGTTTTGTGAATAGGGTGTCATAACATTAACTGCAATTGGGACTTTTGTTTTTCTACAGATGCGGTTGCCTTGGGACCTCTCTGAGCCCTGCTTGGGTTGCACTGACAGAACTGATGAACCACTGCGTGATTTCTCCCGAAACGGATGCACTTATGTCTATATTTACAGTAAATGTTTCTTGCCCTAAGTACTAAACAATGTTTTAGTGCCAGCGTATCAACTACACTCAAATTCAAATTTAGTTTTTAATTCATCTTTCCCAAGATACTTCAAAACAATTACAATTAAAATAGACATATATAATTCCACCAATTTCAAAATTATCACATACTTCTAAAACATAGATTATACAGCAAAGTTATAAATAAAAACACAATAGCTCAAGTAACAGACATAAAATATAAAAGAAGTAGACAAAAATAAAATTAACACACAAAAAGAGAACTATCTGCTTAAGCAGAAATAACATTATCATAAAAAGGGACAGAGCCCAAAACAGAACAAACAAGTTGAAAAGTGGATGCTGTAAGCATTGCACAAAAATGCTTTTCATTGATTACGAGGGTATGAAAGTGGCTATAGGTGTGTGGGAACTATGCAGTGCCCGCCCAATGGTTTCTGCTGTCCTAGGTAGACCCCATTGCCCACCCCCCCATCTCATGGGGGGGTGGGCAATCTCTACATGTTTTTTTTTAAATGGCACAGCTGCGCCACCACAGGCCTTACAGCAGACTCACAACCTGCCGCTTTTGCCCCTTCTGATGCAACTTCCTGCCCCTTCTGACAGGAAGTTGCTTTGGAAGGGGCAGAACTGGCAGGCAGTGAATGCGCATGAGCAGGTGTTTTAAGGCCTGCTGCAGCAGAAAGCTGCTATTTTGAAAGAGCCACAGGGTCACCATGCACCCACTGGAGCCTCTCACCCTAGGCAGCCGCCTAGTGGATGAAATGGCCCCGAAGCTATGATTTAATGGTAAAAAAAGCAGGATCATGCATTTGGCCTGTAAAAACCCAAGGCAGTGGTGCGGAATAGGAGGTAAAGTTCTACTGCACAAAAGAAGAGCAGGACTTGGGGGTGATTGTGTCTAATGAGCCTAAGGTGCCCAAAGAAGTAGGAAACAAAGTGACAGGAAAAGCTAGAAGGATACTTAGGTGCATTAGGAGAGGAATGATCAGCATGAAGAAACAGATGATACTGTAGGATGAGAGTGAAAGGGGATAGACTCAGGACTCATTGCGGAAATATTTCTTTATGTAAAAATTGGTAGATGCATGGAATAGTCTCGCAGTGAAGGTAGTAGACAAGGACAGTATCCAAATTCAAGAAAGCATGGGACAAACACAGATGATCTCTAAAGGAAAAAAGGGACTAAAGTATAGTAGTTGTTATGGAAGGGCTGACTAGATAGGCCATATGTTTTTTTTCTGCCATCATGTTTCAATGTTTCTGTCTTGGGGAGTGCATGTGGAGCAAGATTAGGAGAGCAGGAAAGTTTGAGTATGGGCTGTAAGTGCGGGGGGGGGGGGGTGAGGGAGGAAACTGTTAATTTCTATACACAACTATGTTTCACAGCTAGGGGGCACTGTGGATCAGATTCAGCTCATTGAGTAGCCCTCCAAGCTATTTTGCCCTTTGCCATCAGTCGTATGTAGCTTCTTCCTGGCCCAACTAAAAGGTTAACACTCCAGACGTGAATGGACAAGCACACTAATCACTTTGTTTGTCAGGATTTCACAGCAAATCAAAAGTAAAATTACCTTTATTCAAACATCAATAATTATATGCAAATTATAAATAACACAGCCTATCCCTAAAACACATATGGTCTCTTTAAGAGCTGCACTGTCCTTGTCAGAGCTCTAACCACCTTGTGGTAGTTTCAGATGCAATTCTCTTTTATGCATTCAGTCTTTCTCCCCAAAACCAAACAAGGAACTGTATCTCACCAGTTTAAATACTCAGTCTTAGAATCAGTCATTTTAATAAAACACCAGTTTTGGCTCTGGCTTTTACCATTTCAATAGAGTCTGTTGTGCCGGCATCCCCTAGTGGCCTCATGACACATCCCCCCTCTTAAAATATTACGGGCTGAATGTTCATCATTACTACAGCACATAATTCTAGACATCTTCTTTGCTGACGTAACCAAGGCCAACCTCTCGTGCCAGAGTCGAAGAACATTTATGTGGTACACTTGTTCATGTCCCTTGGTGTCTCGTATCAAATACGATGCTGGACCAAGTGGTTTGACCATTATGTAGGGTCCTTTCCAGCGGGCTTCAAACTTCGGAGTGGGGCCTGATACCAAGACTATTACCTTCTCACCGGCAGTTAGACATCGGGGTTTGGTATCTCTGTCATAGTACTGTTTTTGCTTTTTCTGACTGTCCTTCAGTTTTTCTTCAGCAAAACGTGAGGTCTGTTTTAACCGGCTTCTTAAACTTCTCAAAAATTGCGGTATCCCAACTTCATTTGGTACAGATTCCACCCATTGTTCTCTCAGGATATCCAGAACTCCTCTGGGCGATCTCCCATACATCATTTCATAAGGCGACGTGCCTAATGAAACCTGTGTTCTTTCTCTGCAGGCGTACAATACAAATGGGAGCATCGTGTCCCACTCTGCCATTTCTCCGTCTAGCACCCGTCGCAGCATCTGCTTGATAGTCTGGTTCATTCTTTCCACCAAACCATTGCATTGGGGGTGATATACGGCGGTTTTGAGATGCCTGATGCCAAAGGCGTCCCACACCTGGGCTAAGTACTTGGACAAAAAGTTCGTGCCTCTGTCTGTCAAAACTTCTTGAGGGATTCCAACCTCGCAAAATAGCTTTATAAGCTCCATGGCGATGGATTTTGCTGAAACATTCCTCAAGGGCACCGCCCACGGGAAGCGTGTTGCCTGGTCTAAGATGACCAATATATATTGGAAACCCCTAGGCATTTTTATGAGGGGTACGACTATGTCCATGGCCAGCCTTCTGATAGGATCAGTTATTACTGGCATTGGCAGTAATGGCACCCCAGCTGGTCTTATGGAGGTCACTCGTTGGCAGGAGGCGCAGGACTCACAAAAACGTGAGACCTCCTTAAAAACTCCTGGCCAATAGAACCTGGCCAGTATCTGGTCAAGGGTCCCTTGTACCCCTTTGTGACCGCTCACTGGGTGATCATGTGCTAACCTCAGCACTGCAGATTTAAAAGTATTTGGGACTACCAGCTGTTTTTGGATGTCTTTAGTTCGTGGGTCTATACTCTCCCTGTATAGCATCCCTTCTTCTCTTATAAACCTTGGGAAATTATTTCTCTTTGTCTGAGCGTGTTCAAATGCGTGTGCTAGCGCAGGGTCATCTCGTTGCTCTCCGGCAAAGGAAGGGAATTTCTCCACGAGCTCTGCTGGAATCCAGGGTAGTTCTTCGCCTGCTTCCAAGTCGGCTCTGCCTTGAGAGCATCCCTTTCTTTCTTTGCGCTTTTCGGCTTTTGTCTTTCTGTCCCTTTCTGAAGGGGCATTTACTAAATCGTCATGAGATGGGAGGTCATCTAAACTTTCTTCCCTTGAACATGAGGGTTCCTCCGAGGCTTTCGTCTGGTTGCGAGTGGAGACGAAAACTTCTCGGGGGTTTAGACCCTCCTCTAGGCCTCTTTCAAATTGTGGCCAGTCCCTACCTAAGACTAACTCTTTAGGTAATCTGGGCACTATAGCTATCAACATTCTTTTTTCTATTCCCAAACCTCTTACAAGTAAGTTATATACAGGATAAAAGGTGGCAGCGCCATGCACACATTTTATCTTGACTTTGCCCTCTGGTTGATCTGGGGCGGACTCAGCTCGCTCTTTGATTAAAGACCAGAGCTTGCGTGAAATCATCATCTGGTCCACGCCAGAGTCAAGAAGAGCTTTGGCAGCAACCCCTTGTACAGTTACATCAAGTACAAATCCTTCAGATAACATTTCTCTGTTCTCCCCCATGAGAGCAGTACGTGCTCGGCACTCACTCATAACATGTCCCATTTTCCCACAGCCAAAACATCTTTTAGAGTAACTTCATTTGGTACACTGTGACATTTACTCTCAAGAGGATGAATGAGCTGGATATCCAGCCCTCTGATAACAAGGTCTACTTTGGTTAATTACCAAATTGTACCATCTCTACCTTCTTAATATTTTCCACATTATGAGTTTTAAACTGTGAGAGACTTCCTGATGACTGCTTGAATGTCGCTACTGCCATCTTTGAACCTTCCCCAGACTGCTGGGGGGCTAATTTGGGCTCTAGATATCTTTCAGTTAAAGCAATAGCCTCTGCAGTAGTGCAACAATTCTGTCGGATAAGGAAACTCTGTATACTACTGGGTACTGCAGACATGAACTGCTCAAGGATTATCATATCCATAAGCGTTTCAATCGTTTTCTCACTAGGCCTTAGCCACTTCTCGGCTAAGCTCTTCAGCCTGTGACCTAATGCTTTTGGCGTTTCACCTACTTCAAGGTGTGCCGCGCGTAGCTTACGGTTATAGACGAGAGGAGTCAGACCCAGGCGATCCCTGATGGCCTTCGTTACCTCGCTATAATTGTTCGCTAACGAAGCGGGCATTGCCCTATAGGCTGACAGTGCCTCTCCTGTGAGGGAAACTGCCAATCTAATGGACCACTGCTCTTCCGGCCAACCTATGGAAAGAGCTATTCTCTCAAAAGAGGCCAGGAAGTCATCCACATCATCAGTTACCCCCAACTTCCCCAAAGTCAGAGAGTCGTAGGACCCTAGTCCTACCGGACAGCTGCCCAGTCTCAAGCTCTGTTCTGGATGTTTTGCGGCTGCTTCCTGTGTCTTCTGTTGATGCATCAGCCATGCTTCTAGCATCTGCAGGACTGGCTTTTGCTGTTCCTGAATGGCCAGGATTGCATGCTCTTGTGTTTGCGCAGCCAGCTCTCCCTGCTTGCTGAACTGCATAGCCATCCAGGTGAACATCTCTCGCTGATCCATGGTGACGAGATTTTCCTAGGAAACAAAGAGAAAAAAAAAAGAAAAACCCAAGTGCGGCTGTACCAGAACCAGCCCTCCACTCTTTTCTTTTTTTTTCAATTTCCCCTCTAAAACTTTAAACTTGTATCCAAATCAAGTCATGCCCTTCTACCTGTTACCTGGTAGAAGTGTTGACTCCAACTTTCAGAAAGGATGGTGCTGCTCTGCGTTGTAGCACTCTGCCACCATTGTCAGCAACCTCGCCTTCCCTTCCGGATTTTCTTTCGGTCCGGTCCGCGTTTTCTCCTCCGATCCGGGTTTTCTTCTCCTCCGGTCCGGGTTTTCTCCTCCGATCCGGGTTTTCTTTTTTTTTTTTTTTCAGCTTAATACTGGTAATTTTTTCTTTTTTCCAGTATGTCTTGGGGTGATACCTACATCCTAACAACTACGCCATTCTGTCATGCTGGCATGCTGGCATCCCCTAGTGGCCAATGGCGGTAAGGGCATGCTGTACAACATATTTATTTTCAAGGAGCGTGGGGTATTTTTAAGGCCAAAATGGAGATCGGTCTTAGGTATTTCAGCTCCTTGTGAGAACTCAATAATTAAGCCACGAGTGTAGGGAAACAAGGCTTTTATTTCCCCTCTGTGCAAGGGTTCATTAAGACACTAGAAATCAAAGAATGTCCTTTGTTCATAAAAGTTCCAGTAATAAGCAGGTAAAACCAATTGTTAATATCTTCACAATTAGTTGAAAGGGTTAAAGGGAGGAATTCAATTCATTCCAGGGCAAAGCAATTTAAACAAGACTTCTTCTTATTTACAAGGACGCTATGGATTCTAGGCTAGAAGCCATACACAAACTACAATCCATAGCTTCTTCCTGAGGAATGGGAATAGTATTTGCTTCTTCTATTTCCATAAATTCTGTTTCACTACTTTCCCCCTTAGAGCACATGCTGTCCCTGGCAGTTACAGCTTTATATGGACTGTTTCTGATATCTTGCCTCCAATAAGACTGTGCTTTAAAGTCTTTTGGTAGTTCTTCAAACCACTCTGGTTTCTTTCCTCTTCTTATAAAGTGAGTTATAGCTTTAGCAGTGCTTTTAGGAGTTAAGCTTTCTTTATCAGGAATAAAACTTCCATACCTTGAGTTTCTGTAGCTTGAAGCTCTGGAGCCTTCTCTCTCATGCACGTCTCTGTGACAACAGGTTTTCCGTCGGTAGCTTCTGGGCAGTGCTGGACTTCCTGAAAGCTTAGTAAAACCTGGTACGGATTCTCCAGCTCTATGCTTCAGTGACAAAGTAGCTTTGTTAAAAACTCCTTCCCTTTGGGTACCTGGTAAAGCTTGTTCAGCATACTCCAATGCCTGCAGGCTTTCCTCCAAGCCTGGCTCTCTGGCTCTCTGTATATGTCTTTCAGCTTTGGACTCAGAAACGTTGCTTAAGCAGGGAGTGGCATACCCTCCAGCCTGACTGCTTTCCTTAGCAGACTCCCTCTGAACAGCGGCTCTCGTAGCTTGGCCCCTCTGAACTCTACCTCTCTGAATTCACTCCTTTTGGGCTTGCTCAAGGAGGATTCCTTCCTTCAGGTCTCTCCTTCCTTCTTCAGCCGTAATCCTTGTTCCTTCTCCTTCTGCCGTTCTTCCTGTTCTTCCTGCTGCTTCTCCTTCTGACTTGCTAGCATTAAACTTCCGTTTATAAAGGGATCTTCCCTTTGAATCTCCCAGGCTCATTTCCAGGTGCAACTGGTTAGCTCTCCTAGCCTCATTAGCCTCTGTAGGATCACTCCTGCCCCCTCTAGCTGTGCTTTGAGGTAATTGCACCTCTAGAGCTCTGTGAAAAACAGAGTTTCTTTTCAACTCTGTATCTTTATTGGTACCAGCCTCATGACAAGTCCTTAAAAAGTACCCAGTCAAAGGGACATGAACTAACAAGTGGTTTTAAGTCAGTAGGTCTCGAAACCCCTCTGGTATGAAAGCAACAACGCAGCACTGTGGCTTGCTCCTGGACCACTGTAAGATGCTGAGAGGGTCTTGTACTAAAGGGTGCTAAGGTGGTGCACCTAATGTGTCAAAATAATAGTGCTTTAGGTGCAAACCCGCTGGAATAACTGTCAGGGTTATGAAGTGGCATTAGGATAACCTGTGCTAATATAATTACTCTGCGGTGTGAACCCAGCACTAACTGTGCTGAACTTACCACTCCTGCTCTCTGCCCTTACTTACCCACTCATGACCCTAATGTTGGTTGCAAAGTTAGAGTGGGAATTTCCCCATACACTAGCTGGTAACACTTGTCCCAGCGCGCCTTCAGTGCATGCCTGAACCCATTAGTAAAAGACCCCCTAAGTCTCCGCAACATTGTACTTCCCCCACTCACTAAAAAGACTCTCAGGCAAAACAAATATTTATTTAGCAACTTTTTTATACTGCTATCTCTACAAGTTGAAGTGGTGTACAATTAACTCAAGGAAAGGAAAAGGTTACAAGTAACTTAATAATTAATCAATTTGACTAACTTAAAAACTAGTAAGTAGCAATTAACTCAACTGTAGGTAGAAGAGGTAGATGGTGGAAGTTATATATTATGAAGTCTTATAAAGGAAAAGCCCGATATTCAAAAAGCATTTACATGGTTTACAGCCCTGTAAACAGTGTATCCTAGTAAATGCCGCTATCCAGGATATTCAGTGTCACTAACATGGTTAGTGCCACTGAATATCCCCAATCTTATTTTATTTTATTTATTTAACATGGTTTTTTTATACTGCCTTATCTTACATTCAAAGCAGCTTACATTATAACAACTGGAACTATACACTGAACAGGGAAGTTGAACTTGGGAGCTTAATTGGGATAAAATAAAGATAAAAAAGATATCTCTAGCAACGTTAAAATGAGAGATTTATTTATATTCTCTTATATACCGTGCTCTTCTGCATCAGTGCAGTTTACATTGAACAAACTGAAATTACATTGAACTGGGCATTATAACTTGGAGATAACTATTTTACAGGGAACATGGGCTATGGAGGGTTAAGTGGCTTGCCCAAGACCACAAGGAGCACCTGTGGGACTAGAAACCCCAGTCCTTCCGGCCCAAGGTTGCTGTCCTCTAGTGGTATTTGAACCCCTGACCTGCTGGCCTGAAGTACCTTGCCCCAACCACTAGGCCACTCCTCATACAGTAATTAGCATAGGAATACATTTAACTAAATATACTGGTGATAATAAAGGTATTAGTGTAGATATGTAGTGCATGACATGGCTAATGAAGGGATGTGAAAGAGAGCAATGGGTTATCTTGTGTGAGGTAGAAGCAGAAAGAGGAGAGCAGGAGGAAGGCTCAAATGAGTGGGAAAGTGGGAAAGGTCTGGGGAGTGGAGGGGCAGAGAATAGAATAGAATTTGAATGTGAATTGAGGAAATATTTCATGAATTTGGGCCGCCATAATGTTCTGAAATAAGGATATTTTTTATAGCTTTTCTGAAGTACCATAAGTCTTTGATAGTTCTTATGTTCTCAGGGAGTGTGTTCCAAAGTGATGGAGTGTAGAGTGTGAACACCCTGTTACATATTAATTGTTTAGCTTTGATTTTGAAATTAGGGATAAGTAGTTGGACGTTCATCAAGCTCACTTTTCTGGGTCTTCACTGTGGTTGAAGAGTGATTGGGGCTAGATGGTGGATGATTTTAAAGATTATGAGCAATGTTTTGAATTTCGATAATGCCTTCTCTGCTTTGGTTAATGAGGATGCCCAAGCCAGGGAAGCTGAAGGGCCCTTAAATGAGATAGTCAATGCCCAAACTCCTGATAAAGCACCAAATAAAAAGAAAGACTCAAGGAACAGAAAACTACTACTACTTGGTGATTCCATCATCAGAGGCACCAACTTGCAAACACAGTTCAAAGGAGGGAAGTTAGTCAAATGCCTCCCAGGCTCTTCATCTAGCAAGAACACAAACCAAATTGTTGATGTACTTAGCGCTGAAAGTGAGCACTCCAAAATTGATGTTATCATCCACTTGGGTACAAATGACCTGGCTAGAAACAGTGCCACTACGGTTCAAAGGGACTTTCAAACTCTGGGGAAGAAACTAAGCCCATTGTTAACACTATAGCATTCTCAGAAGTTCTACCTGTTCTTGGTAAGGGGGCAGAAAGGCTACATCTCTTAAAGAGCTTTAACACATGGCTCCAAACCTGGTGCAAAGAGGAAGGATTCAGATCTATAGGCGACTGGGGAAACAGATGGACCAACAAGAGACTATACTGTGCTGATGGACTACATCTCTCTGTCGCAGGGAAAAGAATCCTAAGTATGTGGATATGCATTTAAACTAGAAAAAGGAGTGACGAATGGAGAAGGTCAAGTTCTGGATGTCACTCCCTGTAAAAGCAGAACAACATCAGAAACAGACACACTTTTAAACCACACATCAAAAACAAGTGGGAAGAAGTGGACAGAATAAAATCAATGCAAAACATATGCAAGCCAATTAAATGCTGGAAAGCAATGAGCACAAATGCTCGAAGCTTATCCAATAAAGTTCCAGACCTGGAAGCCCTAATGGTGGAAATGGACTTGGACATTGTGGCCACTACAGAAACATGGTTTAATGAATCGCATGATTGGGATATAACCATAGCTGGCTATAATCTATTCAGAAGAGACAGAAAAAAATGGAAGAGGAGGAGGAGTAGCCTTGTATGTCAAAAGCAATATTAAAACTACTGAAATGCAGGGGGCATGGGGAAAAAAAGAAGCGCTCTGAGTTGTGTTGGAAAGAGGAGATGGCACTGTCATCCATACTGCTGTAGTCTACAGACCTCCAACTCAAATCGAAGAGTTAGATAACGAATTGATTATAGACATTGTCAAAATAGCCACAAAGGGGGAAGCAATCATATTGGGTGACTTTAATCTACCCGATGTGGATTGGATTACTCCTTCTGCAAATCTGGAAAGAAGCAAAAAAATTGTGGATGCTCTCCAAGATGCATTACTTAGACAAATGGTGATGGAACCAACAAGGGAAAGCTCAACGCTGGATTTAGTGCTCACCAACGGTGATAGCGTGTCGAATGTCTGGGTGGGTGCACCTGTGAGCAGCAGCGATCATCACACGGTATGGTTTGAGATAAAAACCAAGGTGCAGTCCAACTATAACAAGCTCAAAGTTCTAAACTTCAAAAACACTGACTTCAATAAAATGGCCATGTACATAAAGGAGGAGTTGACAGGGTGGAAGGAGATAAGGGAAGTGGAATTGCAATGGGCTAAACTAAAGGTGGCAATAAAAGGGGCAACAGATAAATATGTAAGAAAAGTAAATAAAAACAAAAGGAGAAGGAAACCTATTTGGTTTTCCAAAGAAGCTGCTCAAATAAAGGCAAAAAAGAGAGCTTTCGCAAAATTCAAAAGCTTTCAAACAGAGGAACACAGAAATGAATACAGGATCCAACTCAAAGAGACAAAAAGAGAAATAAGGATAGCAAAAATCAAAGGCAGAGGAAAAGATGGCTAAAGATGTTAAGTGTGGTGACAAAACTTTCTTCAGGTATATTCGGGAAAGGAAGAAGATCAGAGGTGGAATCGCAGTACTCAGAAGTGCTGGGAACGGACTCGTGGAAAGGGACATTGAAAAAGCGGAATTGCTAAACAAATACTTCTGCTCTGTTTTTACTAAAGAAAATCCTGGAGAAGGACCAACTGTGACTCCCAAATATAAAAATGGGAATGAAGTAGATAGCACACCATTCACAGAAGATGATGTGTTAGAAAAACTGAAAGTAGACAAGGCCATGGGACCAGATGGGATACATCCCAGGATACTGAAAGAGCTCAGAGAGGTTCTTGCAGGGCCATTAAAGGATGTTTTCAACAGTTCCTTGGAAACAGGAGAGGTTCCTCAGGACTGGAGAATGGCTGATGTTGTACCTCTACACAAAAGTGGTGACAGGGATGAAGTGTCAAACTACAGACCCGTGAGCCTTACCTCGGTGGCGGGAAAAGTAATGGAGGCGCTTCCGAAGGAGCGAATAGTGAACTTTCTCAAAACCAACAGGTTGCAAGATCCGAGGCAACATGCTTTTACCAAAGGACAATCTTGCCAAACAAATCTGATTGAGTTCTTTGACTGGGTGACCAGAGAACTAGATCAGGGGCATGCGATGGATGTCATCTACCTGGATTTCAGCAAAGCCTTTGATACTGTCCCTCATAGGAGGCTTATCAATAAACTCAGTAGTTTGGGGATGGGTCCCAAGGTGGTAAACTGGATCAGAAATTGGTTGACTGATAAAGACGACAGAAGGTGACGGTAAATAGAGCTCACTCAGAGGAAAGGAAGGTGATTAGCGGGGTGCCCCAGGGTTCCGTCCTGGGCACGGCACTGTTCAATATATATGTGAGTGATATTGCTGAAAGACTGAATGGAAAGGTCTGTCTTTTTGCAGATGACATGAAAATTTGCAACAGAGTGGACTCCTCCGTGGGGTGCTTAACATGAGAAAAGATCTTTGAAAGCTGGAAGAATGGTCTAATGCTTGGCAATTAAGATTTAATGCAAAGACATGCAGAGTCATGCACTTGGGTAACAGAAACCCAAGGGAAATGTACGCGATAGGGGGTGAGAGATTGGTGTGCACGGATCAGGAGAAAGACCTTGGTGTGATTATTTCTGTAGATCTTAAGGTGGCAAAACAGTGCAACAAGGTGGTGGCAAAAGGCAGGAGGATGTTGGGCTGCATACGAAGAGGAATTACCAGCAGAAAGGAAGAGGTTCTAATGCCACTGTATAAGTCACTGGTGAGGCCTCACTTGGAATACTGTTTTCAGTTTTGGAGACGTTATCTTGCAAAGGATGTAAAAAGAATGGAAACTGTTCAGAGGAAGGCGACCAAAATGATTTGGAGCCTGCGTCAGAAGCCTTATGAGAAGAGACTTGAAGACCTAAATATATATACTTTGGAGGAGAGGAGGAATAGGGATCTGGCAAGTTAAATGCAACGCATTGATAAGGCAGGCAAAGAGAGAATTTGAGAAGAAGCTTGCTCTGGAAGTAGAAACGCGTAATAAAGACTTTTTCAAGTACATTCATAACAAAAAACCTGTGAGAGAGTCAGTTGGACCATTAGATGATAGAGAGGTAAAAGGGGCACTAAGAGGGGACAAGGCCATAGTTGAGAGACTGAATGAATTCTTTTCTTTGGTCTTTACTGAGGAAGATGTAGGGATGTTACCCATAACTGAAATGGTATTTAAAGGTCATGCTGTGGAAGAATTAAAAGAAATATCGATACACCGGGAAGATGTATTACAACTATATGATAAACTGAAGAGTTGCAAATCACCTGGACCAGATGGTATATATCCAAGGGTACTGAAAGAACTGAAATATGAGACTGCAGACCTGTTATTAGTAATCTGTGAACTATCATTAAAATCATCTGTAATACCTGAAGATTTCAGGATGGCCAATGTAACGCCAATTTTTAAAAAAAGGGCTCCAGGGGTGATCTGGGAAAGTACAGACCAGTGAGCCAGGAAAAATGGTAGAAACCATAATAATGAACAAAAATACTGTACATGTAGATACTCATGACTTAATGGGAGACAGCCAACATGGCTTTAGACAAGGAAGATCTTGTCTTACTAATCTTTTATGTTTTTTTGAAGGTGTGAATAAACAGGTAGACAAAGGTGAGTCAGTTGAAATAATGTATCTGGACTTTCAGAGGCCTTTGACAAGGTCCCTCAGAGACTTTTGGCAAAACTAAAAACTCATGGGATAGGAGGCAGTGTACTATTGTGGATCAGGAACTGGTTAAAAGATAGAAAGCAGAGGGTAGGGCTAAATGGTCAATTTTCCTAGTGGAGAAAGATGAATAGTGGAGTACCCCAGGGATCTGTGCTGGATCCGCTGCTTTTTGATATATTCATAAATGACCTGGAAATGGGAATAACGAATGAGATTATCAAATTTACAGATGACACAAAACTATTTGGAGTTGTTATAACCCATGAGGATTGTGGAAAATTGTAAGAGGATCTTGATAAATTGGAAGACTGGGCATCCAAAAGGCAGATGAAATTTAATGTGGACAAGTGCAAAGTTATGCACCTATGAAAGAACAACACAAACTATGGTTACACGAAGCAAGGTTCCACATTAGGAACCATCACCCAGGAAAAAGATTTAGGTGTCATTGTGGATAACATGTTAAAAACCTCAGCCCAGTGTGCAGCGGTGGCCAAGAGAGCAAATAGAATGCTAGACATCATAACAAAAGGAATGGAAAATAAAACAATGGATATTATAATGCCTCTGTACTGTTCCATGGTGTGACCGCACCTTGAGTATTGTGTACAATTCTGGTCGCCATATCTTAAAAAGGATATAGCGTTATTAGAAAAGGTCCAGAGAAGAGCCACCAAAATGGTAAAGGGGATGGAAGGATACCCCTATCAAGAGAGGCTGAAAAGGTTAGGGCTCTTCAACCTGAAAAAGAGACGGCTGAGGGGAGATATGATAGAGGTCTATAAATTAATGAATGGAACGGAACGGGTAAATGTAGATCGATTGTTTACATCATCAGAATATGGAAAGACTAGGGGACATGCAATGAACCTATTGAAGACTAATAAAATAAAATATTTTTTCACTCAACATGTAATCGAACTCTGGAATTTGTTACCGGAGGATGTAGTAAAAGCTGTTAGTGTAGCTGGGATCAAAAAAGGTTTGGACAAGTTCCTGAAGGAAAGGTCCATAAACCATTATTAAAAAGGACCCGGGATATCACTGCTTGGCCCAGTACAAGTATTGTGGAACCTCTGTTTTTTGGGGAAACTGCTAGGTATTTATGACCTAGATTGGCCACTGTTGGAAACAGGA
Source organism: Ichthyophis bannanicus (assembly GCA_033557465.1). NCBI lineage: Eukaryota > Metazoa > Chordata > Amphibia > Gymnophiona > Ichthyophiidae > Ichthyophis > Ichthyophis bannanicus. Next base: position 1,374,946,684 of record CM066031.1, read on the forward strand.
TACTGGGCTTGATGGACCTTGGTCTGATGAAGTATGGCATATCTTAGGTTCTTATGGCATATGTTAAATTACAGGACGAGCAGGTGAATGAGCCTTGAATGTTATAGTCAATGTTTTTGGGTCCTATAATTTTGTTACCTAAATTAATATGAGGGACACAGTTGGTATCTGTTTTTGTGGCAGGGTCTGGTGACGGTCCATGAACATACGAATATAAGAAATGCCATACTGGGTCAGACCAATGTCTATCAAGCCAAGTATCCTGTTTCCAACAGTGGCCAATTCAGGTCACAAGTACCTGTCAGGTTCCCAAAAGATACACAGGTTCCACAATGCTCATCCCAGGGTAAGCAGTGGATTTCCTAGGTCCCTTTAATAATGGTTTATGAACCTTTCCTCCAGGAACTTGTCAAAATCATTTTTAAACCCAGCTACACTAACAGCCTCTCATTGGGCTTTAAGGGCTTGTGTGCATCAGTGATGCTGAGAGCTATCAGTAGCTTAACTACTGGTAGGGTCTCCCAAGATGGACAGGTCTCAGCTGAGGTGCCAAACTAAGACAAACTACCTATCTGGGCTGCAGCCGAATACAACGGTGTTGTGGTGGAGGATCTCATTTCTGTGAAAGTGGCAACAACACTAGAATTACCAGTGGTTAGTCACAACAACATTTTTTTATTTATTTATTTACATTCTCTTATATACCGTGCTATTCTGCATCAGTGTGGTTTACATTGAACAAACTGAAATTGGACTATAGTGTTGAAAGAAGAGACCCCCAGGTTAAAAGGCACTCAACTGGCTACCGGGGAGGAGCTGAAGAGTTTTCAGAGTAAAGTCAGTAATTATGATGTGGTTGGATCAAAGCCCTCAGGATGTCTGACTGCTGATGTAGCTGTGCATGAAATGAGAGCAGAAGCTGTAAAGATATTTTACATATTGGGACATGGAACATATGAAGCATGAACTACGAGAAGTTGGAGGTGGTGAAGAATGAAATTGAAAACGTACAACTCGATCTGTTGGGTATCAGCAAACTGAAATGGACTGCCATTGGGCACTTTGCATCTGATGACCACATGGTCTACTATGCTGGAAATGAAAGACAAAGAAGAAATGGTGTTGCATATATAATCAAGAAAAAACTTGCAAGAACTGTAATGAAATACAATGCAATCAGTGAACACTTAATTTTTATTCATCTACAATGAATGCCCATCAACACAACTATAATTCTGGTATATACCCCAACAACAGCTGCAGAAGAGGATGAAGTTGATGAGTTCTATGAACAAGTTTTTATTGGTTTTATTGTACACCGCTTTGCTTGCCCATGAAAGGCGGTTTTTATCAAGTGAAATAAAACATAAAACATAAAACATAAGTACAAGCTGAAATTGACAGGACATGCAAACAGGATATACTGATAGTTATGGGTAACTGGAATTCAAACGGCAACAAAGAAGAGGGCAAAGTGGTTGAAAAATATGGACTTGGCAACAGAAATGACACTGGAACACAAGCAGTGACCGTACACATGGACATCACCCAATGGACTCCACAAAAATCAAATTGACTACATTTGTGGAAGTCAATGATGGAAAAGCTCTATAACATCAACAAAGACAAAACCTGGAGCTGACTCTGTTACAGATCACCAACTTACTAGTATGCAAACTCAAGCTGAAGTTGAAAAAGAGCAAACCACTCATGAATTTAGCAAAATATGACCTTGAGAATACACCACCGGAATTTAAAGGGTGCCTGCAAAATAGATTTGCTGCTTTTAGGTAGAATGACAGAGCTCCAGAAGAGTTATGGGATAACATCAAAAAGATTGTGTTGGAAGAAAGTAAGAAGTCTTTACAAAAGGTGAAAAAGCAAAAATGGCCAAAATGGATGACAAAAGAAACTCTGAAAAGTGCCCAGAAATGCAGAGAAGTTACAACTAGAGGAGAAAGAGAAGCAATCACAGAACTCAACAGAGATTTCCAATGTGCAGCAAGACAAGACAAATACTATAATGACGCGTGCAAGGAAATAGAATCAGAAATTATTAGAGGAAGAACAGGATCAGCTTTCCTAAAGGTACGAGAATTAAAGAAGAAATTCCAGGCTACAAGATGGTCAAGAATCCATGTTGGATGATGCTGAGAAGACCAAGGAAAGGTTGAAAGAATATACAGAGTCATTATACCATAAAGGTCAACTGGACAAACAGCCGTTTCAACCTGTACCTCATGATCAAGAACCGTTGGTGATGAAAGAAGAAGTCAATGCAGCATTGAAAGTCTTATCAAAGAACAAAGCACCAGACAATGATGGCCTCCCCATTGAAGTATTACAGCAATCGGATGCAGCTGTTGCCATACTTACAAGGCTCTGCCAGGAAATTTGGAAGATATCATGGTCAACTGATTGGAAAAGATCAGCATTTATATCAATACTAAAAAAAGGTGATCCAACTGACAATGGAAATTATTTCACAATTGCTCTGATCCCACATGCCAGCAAGATTCTACTCAAGATTATTCATCAGAAACAACAACCATACCTGGAACGAGAACTGCCTGAAGTGCAAGCAGGGTTCAGGAAAGGGTAAGGGACGAGAGACAACATTGCGGATGTGAGATGGAGAATTGAAAAGACAAAAGAATATCAAATGGATATCTGTGTTCTATCGACTACAGCAAGGCCTTTGACTCTGTAAACCATGAGAAACTCTGGGCCACATTAAGAAGCAAGGGTATTTATTATTTATTATTTATTTATTTATTTAACAATCATTTATATACCGCATCTTCCGGAGATCAGTTGCGGTTTACAATAAACAACAATCAACAAAGCAGGAGCTTGGTTTTACATGGAACATCTTGTAACAGTAAACAATATATCAGCTAACAGCATATGTTAATACAAAACAAAACATTATAAACTATATACAATTACCAGTTTGTGGGAACTTTAGAATTGAATCACGGTACATTTTTACAGGGTATACCAGAACATCTAATAGTTCTCTTGTACAACCTTTACATTGATCAGAATGGTTTAAAATTAGCAAAGGTATACGACAAGACTGCATACTTTCCCCCTTCCTGTTTAATTTATATGCTAAACAATTCATTAGAGAAGCAGGACTGTGTGAAGACAACAGAAATTTGAAGACTGGTGGAAGACTCAACAACCTTTGCTGTGCTGATTATATCCACATTACTGGCTGCAAGTGAAGACAATCTGAAACATTTGCTTCTCAAGATCAAGGAATATAGTCTTAAAATGGGCCTTCACCTTAATGTAAAGAAGACAAATATCCTGACAACTGGCAAAATCAATAAGTTCATCACTGATGTAGAAGAAATTGAGATAGTTGATCCAAGTAGGTTAAAGCTGTTCACTATCAGTAAAGAAATGAGAAGCAGTCAAGAAATCCGATGATGCTTTGCTCTTGGCAGAATGGCTTTGAAGGACCCAGACAAGATTCTCAAGAACAGAGGTGTCTCTATCCATATGAAGATTTGACTTGTTCAAGCCATGGTGTTTTCAATAATGTCATATGGATGCAAAAGTTGGACAGTGAAAAAGATAGGAGGAAAATCGATGTCTTTGAAGTATGGTACTGGTGACGAATACTGTGCATGGCCTACCTGAAGAACAAACCAGTCAGTACTAGAGGAGATCAAACCTAAGCTTTCTTTAGAAACTCAGATGACAAGACTTCAACTTTCATACTTTGGACACATCATGTGAAGAGAGAGATCAATATAGAAAGATGTTGTGTTTGGCGAAGTAGAAGGTCAACGCAAATGAGGAAGGCTGTCTATGCCTGATGAAGATAAAGTAACTATACACCCTCAAGTACTCACCCTCAAATATGGAGAAACGTAGCCCCTCAACCCATGATGACACACCCTTAACCCCCCTAGCCTACAACCTGACAACTCCAAGTCTCCCGATCTCATTGACTGGTCAATGTTTTACCTTATTGACAAAAAGCATCTCAAGATTATAATAACCGCCATCAACACAACCACTAGTGACCCCTGCTGAATCAACTGACTGAAAGCAATTAAAAATGAGTTCTCCCCAATCATCCTGGAGATGGTGAACCACTCATTACAGCAAGGATACATGCCATATGACTTAAAACAGGCAATAATCTGACCAATATTAAAATCAGCAACTGCTGACAAATTCCATCCTAATTCATATAGACCTATCTCAAGCATGCCGTTTCTAGAGAAGATCATAAAAAACGTTGTGCAACTACAACTACAGGATTTCATTGAACTAAATGCACCTCTGGATGAACAACAACATGGCTTTAGACTGCATCATAGCATTGAAACCCTGATGTTATCATTTCTAGACAAACTGGTACGTGGTTTGAACTCCCAACAAAAAAGCATTAATCTTAATCTTTATAGACATCATCTCAGCATTTGATAGCATCGATCCCAAAATACTTATAAGAAGACTAAAACAAATTGGCTTGCAGGGAACAGTCATTCAGTGGTTTGGGTCCCATCTTTCCAACTGATTGGCCAGGCATCATCATCAACCTTCAAACAAAAACAAGGTATTCCTCAAGGCTCCTTCTTGTCCATCCTATTATTTAATCTTTATCTATAGCTAATATGTAACATCTTTAAAAAGAACAATGTAGGGAACTATCGCTGTGAGTGAGAGGAGGTGTACGGAGCCTGGAGACAGGCTCCTGGGATTGCTGCTGCGGTTCTTGCGCCGCTGACGACACCCTCTCCTGCCCTGAGTGATCGGGCAGGCATCGCCGTGGTTACCTGCTGCTGAGGTCCTGCGACGTCCCTTTAAAGCTGTGCTGTGGCCCTGCTGTATTGGAACTATCGCTGTGAGTGAGAGGAGGTGTACGGAGCCTGGAGACAGGCTCCTGGGATTGCTGCTGCGGTTCTTGCGCCGCTGACGACGCCCTCTCCTGCCCTGAGTGATCGGGCAGGCATCGCCGTGGTTACCTGCTGCTGAGGTCCTGCGACGTCCCTTTAAAGCTGTGCTGTGGCCCTGCTGTATTGGAACTATCGCTGTGAGTGAGAGGAGGTGTACGGAGCCTGGAGACAGGCTCCTGGGATTGCTGCTGCGGTTCTTGCGCTGCTGACGACGCCCTCTCCTGCCCTGAGTGATCGGGCAGGCATCGCAGTGGTTACCTGCTGCTGAGGTCCTGCGACGTCCCTTTAAAGCTGTGCTGTGGCCCTGCTGTATTGGAACTATCGCTGTGAGTGAGAGGAGGTGTACGGAGCCTGGAGACAGGCTCCTGGGATTGCTGCTGCGGTTCTTGCGCCGCTGACGACGCCCTCTCCTGCCCTGAGTGATCGGGCAGGCATCGCCGTGGTTACCTGCTGCTGAGGTCCTGTGACGTCCCTTTAAAGCTGTGCTGTGGCCCTGCTGTATTGGAACTATCGCTGTGAGTGAGAGGAGGTGTACGGAGCCTGGAGACAGGCTCCTGGGATTGCTGCTGCGGTTCTTGCGCCGCTGACGACGCCCTCTCCTGCCTTGGACGTTCTGATTGTTGCCATTGATTGGTTGTGTCCTGAGACTTTTTCTATAAATTAGTTGGTGTTCTGTGCGACCGCGGAGCGTGACCGCGGGCGTGATCTGAAGGGGCGTGTTTAAAGGGGCAGGTATTGCCCCTTTCACGCCCCTTTGGCGCCACGCGGCGCTTCGTGGCCTTTTTATTATATTTCTCTTAGGTTTATTATTGAGCTTCTTTGGCATTCTGAACTGTCGGCATTTAGCTGCGGTTAGTCACTGCTTTGTAAATGGGGAAGAGGAAGGCTAAAACGGAGAACAAGGTGCCAGCAGAGGGCGCTGCCGGGGTAAAAGGAGGTAAGGTAGTGGGCCCTTTAGACAAGCACCTTGTTCCCCGTCCGCTGGCGCAGTCCTCTCCGGAGGGAGTCTCCCTAAGTTCTGGGGGTCGGACTCCCCCTCCCTGTCCAATGCCCCTTCCTCCTGATGTTTCCTTGTTGGAGCCTTCAGATATGGTGAGTCATTTTTCCTTTTTTACTTTACCTACTCCTGTATTAGAGTCCAGCTCTGTTTCAGAGCTTCCTATTCTTTCTCCCGACGGTGAGGTCACTTTAAAAGATCTATGGGGAGCGCTTCAATGTATAGATAGTAAGTTAACTGCTAATGCTAAGTCTTTGTGCACGTTTTCTCATGAAACTGTTGCTTCATTGCGGCAGTTGGATGATAAAATTCTGTCAGTAGATAGAGTAGTCTCCAAATTAAAGGATCAAGTTGTTCCTCTTACTGCTGCTAATCTCGCTGGTATAAAAGATTCCATGATGGTACACTCTAAGATAGAGGCTCTTGAGAACTCCGTGCGTGCTTATAATTTACGCTTTTTGAATTTCCCATGTACTTCCTTGTTAGCACCTCGGATTTTACTGGATAAATATCTGAAGGAGGTTCTCTCTATCACTGAATTAGTGGATGTTTCTTCTCTTTATTACCTTCCCCTACGTCCTAAAAAGTTGTCCTCTCCTGAAGGGGGTGATGTTTTGCCTGAGCCTTCAATAACTAATTTGACCGCCTTTCTTGAAGACTCACAGGATATTATACATTCCCGTTCTACGCTATTGGTGACTTTCCATTCCCTGGATTTGAAAATACGAATTCTTAAAGCCTTCTTTAAATGTAAGGCTGTTAAATTCTGTGGTTACACAGTAAACATTTTTCCTGATGTGGCACATAGCACTCAACTCAGACGGAGGCTTTTTTTAGCCTTAAAGCCTCAAGTTTTGAGTTTGGGAGCTACGTTCTATCTACATTTTCCTTGTCGATGTGTTATTAATTTTGAGGGGGCATCATATGTGTTCACTGATAGTTCTCATTTAGAACGCTTTATATTGGATCGTCAGGTTCTGCTTGGGGCTATTCAGGGTGAGTGATATTGTAGTGCACCTAGTAGATGGGCAAGATGTTTGCCCTGATTTCTGTAATGTATGTTTCATGCATTTTTCATAAATTCTTTGGTCATGAGATCACAGTGGGTTCCCGTAATGTGGTCTATATCATGTTCTTTTTCTTGAGACAGATGTTATATCTTATTTCTTTGATTTTCCTTGTGTTTTTCCGATTTTTGTAAGTTTTGGAAACTTCATAAATAAAGATTGTAAAAAAAAAAAAAAAAAAGCACAACGTAAATTATCATCTCTATGCCGATGATATAATGATTACACAGGTACACTAAAAATTTTTTTTTAAACTGCCTCTAATGTTTCAATTGATTTTTACGTTTTTTGGTACGCTGAATCCAAATCTGGTAACCAATTTGCTCCATCACGTACAGATTTTTTGCTACATTGGGTTAGCAGTTTGAGGTGAACGTTTCAGATTGAGTGCGATCGAGATAAAGGTTTCTTGTATGAATTCTTTATACTAATTGTTTAGTAGTTATTCAAATAAGAATAAAGAAAATTGTAACAAGGCAGCACATAAGAATAGAGTAATGTCAACAAAACACACTGTGATGGTAGCAAAATTGTCTGCACTTAAAACAGCCACATACATGTGCACAAACATTGAGCATATAAGAGCGAGGTTAGACACAAAGCAAAGCAAAGAAATGTGCAAAAAATGTTGTACAGGTATGTATGTAAGAATAGAAAACGCAAACCGCACCATTGCAATACATGAAGACAAACACCCGATGGTGTGAAAATGATTATACCCCACATAATGTCTATATGTAAATAATGTATATAAGTTGCACTGTTCTGTGCCATTCAGTTTAACATTACTCTGTTTACTTTATATTGCTTATACAGTATTTATCTGATGTTATATGTAAAACAAACTATGCTTTGTTGACTGTTGTTATCTGTGAACCGCAGCTGAACTGTGGAAGCAGCGGTATATAAGTCTTTGTTAAAATAAATAAATAAATAAATAAAATAAAATTATAATAAATGAGATCTGACACTGTGGTAATAACTAGCAAATTTTTATTTCAAAGTTTAGTAAAAACACGATATTTGTCAACACAGTTTAGATTTTAAAGTCATTCTTGGGTCAATCAATCTCCTGGTGGGCCCGTTTCTTCTTCCCCCGAATGCTTCTCTTGGTGCGCTGCTTGGCGTATTTTTCATCTGGGGTTTCCCGCAGCAGCAACCAGCAGAAATCAGCCATCATAGTGGTGTTCCATCTTCCTTGGTACCTTCTCTCTGCGTCCTTGATGTCCTGGTGAAACCTTTCACCTTGTTCTTCACTGTATGCCCCCAAGTTTTCGGGAAAGTAGTTCACATGGGAGTGCAAGAAATGGACTTTCAGGCTCATGTTACAGCCTTGTTCTTTGAAGGCATTGAGCATCCTGGCAACAATATCCTTATAGTTCTCATCCCGCCTGTTCCCCAAGAATTTGAGAACAACATCCTTGAAGGAATCCCAGGCTTCTTTTTCCTTCTCAGACATCGTTTCAGTGAATGCTCCATCTGAAATGAGTTTCCTTATATCAGGGCCAACAAACACTCCTTCCTTTAGCTTTGCTTCAGAAAGTCGGGGGAACTTTGAGCAAAGGTACCGAAAGCACTCACCATCTTTTGGAAGGGACTTGATGAATTGCTTAATGAGACCCAACTTAATGTGGAGAGGTGGTAATAGAATTTTATCACGAGGTACCAAGCTCTCATGAAGAACATTTTTCTCACCGGGTCTCAAATACTCCCGAATTGGCCAATCTTTTTTCCCCCAGTGTAGGTCGCGGGCCCGGCTATCCCACAAGCAAAGGAAGCAGGGATATTTGGTGAAACCGGATTGCTGCCCTAATAGCATGGATAGAATTTTAAAGTCTCCACAAATCATCCACTTATGCTCATCATAACGAATCTTCTGAAGAATCAGGGCCAAATTCTCGTATTTTTCTTGGAGAATAACAGAGTGAGCAATAGGAACTGAAGCGAATGTGTTGCCATTATGAAGAAGAACACCTTTTATGCTGTCTTTTGACGAATCAATGAACAGCCGCCATTCAGCAGGATCATACTTGAGTTTAAACTTTTCCATCACTCCGTATATATCGTTGCAAAATACCAAATCTTCCTCTTTGCTGAAATACTTCAAAAATTGTGTCTCGCGGTTGCGGTACCAATAAAAAGTTGTTCCTGGTGACAATAGATTTTTCTGTTTAAGCCGAGAACCTAGCAGTTGGGCAGCATCTTTTGGGAGTCCTAAATCCCGGACTAAATCATTCAATTCAGCTTGAGAGAAAAGTTCAGGTTTCGGATCTGGTTCAGTTTCAAGCTCGGAAGTACTGGACTCATCGAGAAAAGCCATCTGATGAGTCTCATCATGATCAGAACCGTCCACACAAATATGATCCAAAGATTTTGGTGGTTCAGGCACAGGTACTTCGTTGCTATGAGGCATAGGCCTAATTGCTGAGGGAAGGTTGGGGTAACTTATTACGTTCTTATTTTTTAAGTTGTATCCCTTCACAATGCAAGAGCAAAAATAGCAGTCACTGCTGTGGTCTCTTTGTTCACGCCACATCATAGGTATTCCGAAACGAAATGCTTGTTTTTTACCTTTCATCCATAAGCGTAGATCTTCCTCACATGTCTTGCACACTTTGTGAGGAGCCCACGGTTTGTCTTGATCGCCTAACTTCAAACCGAAATAGGCGAAATATACTTTTTTAATAAATGCAGAAATGTTCCTCTGCCACTTTTTCACGGTATATTCCCCACAAATAAAACAAAAACTGTCCGGAGAGTTGACGCAACCTCTGGCTCTGTGAGCCATCACAAATACACAGCACTGCAAACTACAACTGTAGTGAACCACTTCGGAATAAAGCTGGATTACGACTGAGCAAACAAAAGGTAATAATGAACTTGCAAGAAACTGAAATTTGACAGGAACGTTCATGTCGCAACCACCGTGTTTGAGCGAGTGAACGAGGCGAGGCGAACAGGAAAGAACATGCGCCAGCGCGAGTACTGGATTTAGCTCCCCGCCTCCCAATTGTCCTGTTAATGTATAAAATGAATACAAAACCCTCTAAAATATCATGAGGGAGTGTTTCTAGTTAGTTAACCATTACAACCTCTATTTTGGGCCAAGAAAATAAACTGCAGTCGGCTAAAAAGAAATTATGTGAACATTCCTTATATGGGTAAGAAATCTAATTTTGCAAGAAAACGTGACGTGATGGAACATTTTGGCTATTTTTCCTGGGTTCAGCACCCCAAAATCTATAGGAATCAGTTGCAAAACTGGAGGCAGTTTTTTGGTAGTGTACCTGTGTATCATTCCATAGATACTTCTGACCCCGACTACTCACAGATAATCACATGCCTAGGTGATATAACAGAATGGCTCAATGCACATAACCTAAGGATCAACTTTAAAAAAACAGAAGTGCTCTATGTTTCCAGAAATCCAAGCTGCAACCCCCCCAACAAAATCCATTTACAAGAAACAGAACTCGAAGTCAAGGAGGAGGTGAAATACCTTGGCATAATCCTGGACCAATCACTAAATATGATCTCCCATATAAAATTGTTACTAAAGTCATATACTTCAAATTACGATTGATCCAACATTTTAGACCCTTGCTAGAAGACCGTGATTTCAGAAAAGTCCTTCAAGCACTAGTAACCCCCCGCCTTGATTACTGCAACAGCATCCTACAGGGCCTACCGAAGAAAACCATCCACCAACTTCAACTAGCCCAAAATTTGGCAGCACACATTCTATATAAGGCTCAAAGCACCGATCCTATCACCCCAGTTCTATATGACCACCACTGGTTACCAGTCGCTACAAGAATAAAATACAAATACTTGATGACTATATTCAAGCATCACAACAAAATAGTCAAAACTTGCTTTCCTCACTCCTCTTGTCCCCTACTAAATCTAGATTATGAAGACACTGCTCCCAAAACACCAATGCCATACCCAATCGCATCCACAATACTAACTAATCTACCAGCTCCAGAACTTTCTCATACATTGCCCCAGTATGATGGAATTCTCTCTTGAGAGCAGTAAAAGATCTTATATAGTTCCGAAAAGACCTAAAGACACATTTGTTCAATGAGTATTATGGTAACTCCTACGATAACTTCCCAAGCCCAAGCTAATTAGAGACACTCAGCATTATCTGGCTTTGAGAATGTGATACATAAATTATGAAGCATCTGAGTTTCTCTCTTCGGCAACATTGTGTATATAGTTACTGCAACTTTGTATACAGTTAATTGTAAGATAGCTCTAACAAGTTAACTGGGGTTTTTTTTAGTGCCATCAAGTCAGTGTTGACTCTTGGCAACCCAGCTACCTCTGACTCAAAGGCACTTAACAGCAAAACATTAACAGCAACAAATTTGAGTTTGATTGCGCGCTTAGTGAAAAAATATTTTTTCTTTTAAGTCTTAATTGGGTTACATTGTAGCTTTGTTGTGTGTCCCCTAGTCTTTCTACTTTTTGATGGCATAAACAACTGATCTATGTTTACCCGTTCCGCTCCATTCATTTATTTATAGGCCTCTATCATCTCTTCCCTCAGCCATCTTTTTTCCAAGTTGAAGAGCCCTAATCTTTCAAGCCTCTCCTGATAGGGGTATTCTTCCATTTCCTTTATCATTTTGGTGGCTCTTCCCTGTACCTTTTCTAATTCTACTATATCCTTTTTTGCGATATGGTGATCAGAATTGACACAATATTCAAGGTGCAGTTGCACCATGGAACGATAGAGGCACTATAATATCCTGGGTTTTATTCCCCATTCCTTTCCTTAGGATTCCTAGCATTCTATTTGCTTTCTTGGCTGCTGCTGCACACTGCGCAGAGGGTTTCACTGTGTTATCTTCGATGACGCCTAAATCTTTTTCCAGGGTGGTGGTTCCTAATGTGGAACCTTGCATCGTGTAAGCATAGTTTGGGCTGTTCTTTCCTAGGTGCATAATTTTTTACTTGTCCACATTAAGGGGCTTGTTTACAAAGCCGCGGTAGCGGTACACGATCGTTATCGGAGCCGCGACCCCATTGATTTCAATGGGGCCGCGGCTCCGATAACGACCGCGAACCGCTACCGCGGCTTTTTAAACAAGCCCCTAAATTTCATCTGGCATTTGGATGTCCAGTTTTCCTATTTATAAAGGTCCTCCTGCAATTTTTCCACAATTCTCTTGTATTTTAATAACTTTGAATAATTTTGTGTCATCTGCAAATTCGATCGCCTCACTCATTAGTACCATTTCCAGGTAATTTATAAATATGTTAAAAAGCAGCAGGCCCAGCACTTTTCTCCATTGAGAAAATGGGCCATTTAGCTCTAATCTCTGCTTTCTATCTTAACTAGTTCCTGATCCACAATACTACACTGCCTCCAATCCCTTGACTTTTTAATTTGGCCAAGAGTCTCTCATGAGGGACCTTGTCAAAGGCTTTCTGAAAATCCAGATACACTATAGCAACCGACTCACCTTTGTCTACCTGTTTATTCACACCTTCAAAAAATATAACAGATTAGTTAGACAAGACTTTCCTTGGCTAAATCAATGTTGGCTTTTTCCCATTAAACCATGACTTTCTACATGGTTAGTAATTTTTTTCTTTGCAATTGTTTCTACCATTTTACACAGTACTGATGTCAGGTTCACCGGTTTGTAGTTTCCCAGATCAACCCTGGAAGCCTTTATAAAAATTGACATTACAATGGCCATTCTCCATTCTTTAGGTAGTACAGATGTTTTTAATGATAGATTACTGATAGTAGGCCTGTAATCTCATATTTCAGTTCTTTCAATGCCCTCAGATATATACCATCTGTTCCGGGTAATTTGCTACTCTTCAGTTTATCAAATAGTTATAATATATCTTCCCAGTTTATTGATATTTCTTTCAATTCTTCTGATACCTTTAAATACTATTTCAGGCATGGGTAACCCCCCCTACTTTTTTTTTTTTGTAAAAACTGAAGGAAAGAATTCATTCAGTCTCTTTGCTATGACCTTGTCTTCCCTTAGCACTCCTTTTACCCCTTATCATCTAATGGTCCAACTGACTCTCTCACAGGGTTTTTTTTTTGCTATGAATGGAGTTGAAAAAGTTGTTGTTATTGATTTTTGCTTCCACATCACGTTTTGTTTCAAATTCTCTTTGCCTGCCTTATCAATGCCTTGCATCTAACTTGCCAGTGCTTATATTGTTTATTTTTATTTATTTATTTATTTAAAAGCTTTTCTATACCGCGCTCTTTAAAATCAGTGCGGTTTACAATTAACATTTCCTTGTACAATGCAGGAAGGACCTGCATTGTACTTACATTTAACAGGTGACATAACTTGGATTTATAACTGGGGCAACTATATACAGTCTGAGCCCTTTGTCGCTACAACGTTCAATGATATGGCTGGGACTCGTAACTATGTACAAAACTTGTCATTTATTTACAGTCTTACTTTACTTACATTTGTTAGCAGCTCGTTGGCCTATCAGGTGGCTGGGTTAGAGCTCCCAGTAGTCTCGGACTTCATACGGTATGTTGGGGATGCTGTTGGGGTGGGCTGGGGTGTGGCAGTTGGGGTTGCTTCATTGGTCTGTGAGTAATGTCCAAGAAACAGATGATGCTTTAAGGCCTTCCTGAATTGGGTGAGGTTGGTGATCGCTCTGATGTTGGGGGGGGGGGGGGGTATTCCAACATGTTGGGGCATAGAACGCGAAGGCTCTGTTCCTTGTTGCCTGAGAACATTTTGTTGTTTCCTTGGGGATTACAAGTGTGTTGGTAGCAAAGGTCCTTCTTGATCTGTTATGGGGGGTGGGGTTGAGGAGGTCTGTGAGGGAGGAGGAGGATAACTTGTGGATGGCTTTGAAGGTCAGCAGTATTACTTTGTATGTGAGCTGGCAGTTGATCGGTAGCCAGTGTAGGTCCTTCAAGATGGGGGTTATGTAGTCTCTTCTGGAAATCCTGGCGAGGACGCGGGCAGCAGCATTCATCGTGAATTGCAGCGGGTTTAGTGTGCTCTTGGGGAGACCATGTAGAATGGCATTGGCGTAGTCAAAGTGGGGTGTTACCAGCACTTGGAAAATTGTTCCGAAGTCGCCAGGCTGCAACATGGGTCGGAGATGCCAAAGTGTTCAGATCTTATGATAGATGGCTCTGAAGGTGTTGTTTATGTGTGCTTTCATGTCGAGGTGCTGGTCTAGTGTGACACCCAGGTAGCGTACTGTGGATTTACTTGGGAACTCTGCGTCTCACACTTTTATTGTAGCGGGAGGGGAAAAGTTTTTGTTTCTTGTGATGAAAAGAACCTCTGTTTTGTTGAAGTTGATTTGGAAGTTCTGTGCGTGGAGCCAGTCAGAGATTGTATCAAAGCATTTCACTAATGTTGAGAGGTCGGGTTGGTTAATGGTGAATGGGACGAGTAGTAGGACCTTGTCCACATAAATCAGGCTGGGGATGTTGAAGGAGCAGATGATTTCACATATTGGCTACATATATATGTTGAACAGGAGGACCAAAAGTGAGGAGCCCTGGGGAACCCCTTGTCTTTGTTGAAAAGGCTCAGAGGTCTTGGATCCCATCCTTACGTACTGCCATCTATCTGCTAGGTAGGACTTGCACCAGCTCCAGGCTAAGCCCTGGATTCCCTTCTCATGGAGGCATGTCAGGAGCTGCTCATGACTGACTGAGTCAAATGCAGCGGCGATGTCCAGGAAGATAAGCGCATATCTGTTTCCGATGTTATCTATCCCTCTGCTTAAAGTGTTGATTAGCGTGGTGAGTAGCATCTCAACTCCATGCGATTCCCTGAAACCGTGCTGACATGGTTCCGGGGGGGGGGGGGGTGGGTGGGGGGGGGAGGGCAGTGGTATCGATGTGCTGCTAAATCTGCCTTTGGACAACCTTCTCGATTATCTTAGCTAGCAGGGGGATACTTGAGATCGGACGGTATGATTCGGCCTTCTGGGGGTTTAGCTTATTGTTCTTTAGGAGGGGCCGTATGGAAGTCTGTTTGAGGGTTGACGGGAAGGTTCCCGTTGAGAAGGATAGGCCCATGATCCTGGCTAGGATTGGGCTGAGTTCTGTGTGCATCAATCTTATCCAGAATGCTGGACAGTGGTCGTTTGGGGCAGTTGTAGTGTTGATGGCTGCAATGATGTCCTCGATGCTTCTCTCAGATGGTGGTGTGAGTGTGGTGAGCGGCGTTAGATGGTATGGGTTATGGCTAGGTGTGGGTTTCATGGCTGTGTCAACTTTCTTGAACTTGGCCAGTAGGTAGACCGCATATTCTTGAGGTTGTAGTAGGTTCGGTTGGGGGGGGGGGGGGCGCTGGTTCTTTCATTAAGGACTTCACTATGTTGAAGAAATCCTGCGGCTTGTTTAGGAATCGTTGCAGGAGTTCATAGTGGTGTGCTTTCATTTTCTCTGAGATTGCTTCCCAGTGTAGTTTTAAGTGGGATGTGTATGCTGACTGGTCAGCTGGGGATCGGGAGTGTCACTATTTTCTGAGGAGGAGTAGTGAAGTCCACAGCTCTGTGGAGAACCAGCAAGCTGATTTCCTTCTTCTTGTTGGCCTGTCTGGATCAAGTGGCTTGTCTGAGGAAGGTAGCCGTGTGAAGTAGCTCAGGCTATTATCCCACCTGGCTATCATTTCATCCAGGTTAGGTGCCGACAGTTTGAGATTTGAAAGTACATTCTTGATGATCTCTTCTTTGTCAAAGAACCTGAATCATCCTGCGTGTGCCAGTGGTGCCTCGCTTGCCCCGCCGGGCGAAGTGTGATCTCGCTGTATGGGAATCTGGAATGTGATTAGACTGTGGTCGGACCATGGAACCGGAGTGATGGCTAGGTTGAAGTTGTAGGCTTATGTCTGGCCGTGGGATGAAGACCAGGTCCAATGTGTTCCCTCTTTCGTGGGTAGGAGCATTGACAATCTGTTCATAGCCCAGCTCAGTTAGTGCTTCGAGGAAGGCGTTGGCATGGGTGGTTTGGAGAGCTGGCAGGTTAAAGTCACCCATCATCCAGTTTGGTTTGCGTGTATTTTTCGGGTTGCAAGCAAGGCCGATTATGGATGAAAGGTCTTCTGTGGTGGAAGCTGGGGCCCTGTATATGAGCTTTATGTTGCTGTGCTTGTTGGTTATGGTGATTGTGTCCAGGTGCGTTGTGCTGTTGGAAGTGAGCAGCTAATATTGGAGCTCTGTTTTTTTGAGGATGAAGGCCCCTCCGCCTCTCTGGCCAGCTCTGTGGCAGGTGTGGATTGAGAGGTTGGGGGGTATAAGTTGGTTGAGGAGGACTGTGTCTGAGTCAGACAGCCAGGATTCTGTGACCATTAGGATGTCAAGATCAAGGTGTGTTATGAGGTCGGTGATGGCTGGCCATTTCTTGCGGACCGACCGTGCGTTTATGAGAGCGCATTTCAGGTTGTGAGGCTCATGGGACTGCACCACTTTGGAGTTCTCGGGGTGTTGGAGTGATATGTAGAGTAGGTGGCCGGTCGTGGTAGGTGTTGATAAATGGGCGACGGGTGCTTCTGTAGCATCTCTTTCCCAGGCTGTGCCAGGGTATCATGGATGGTATTGGCAAGTATGTAAACACTGGTGAAAGTTAGGATGGAAATGGCCATATTGGACTGATCAGTGCTGAATCCCACCTCTGACAATAGCTCTTTTTTAAACAGTGGCAAATATGAAACAGTAGAGACTACTTTGTATGGCAGGACTTCCTTATGTATCAGAGGCTATATTATCACTCCGTTACACATAGTATATCAGAAAGAAAAGTGGTTAAGAGCTTATTACCTTACAGAGCATAACTGAGATAGTGGAGCTTACAGTGCCTAGCATCCCCTGTTACTTGAAAGCGATTGATACAGGTAGTCAGCATCTCATTTCTACAAGTCTATGGATAAACTTTTACCGGCAGTCTTAGTTATGGCTGGTGCCGGGTTTCTTCTAATTTGTTGTATTATGATTACCTTGCAGTTGGATGGCATTGTCAAACATTCTAGCAGGCAACCCGGAGTTAAGTCTGGGGTGTTTAACTGTTCTCCTCTTCGGGTGAGTCTGGCGGCTGGTGCCTACAGGATCTGCTGAAGGTGGCAGCATCCGGCGATGAAGACAGGCAGTTTAGGTGGTTCACCGGTGGCATCGTCAGACCACCAGGACCCCACCTAAGGACCACGCCAAAGGGCCCTCTGGTGAGGCCTGCCAGGCGTGGGCACGCCCAATGGTGCTCCTTTTTAAAGGTAGCGGCGGCTGCCCCGATTGGGCAGATCACCGATGGCGGCCGGTTCCTGCTGGCTCGGGCAGCTCAATCCCAGGAGGGAGAGCTGCTGCTGCTGGGCGGAGGACAAGGCGGTCTGTTTCCTGTTTTTATCATTTGGCTCCTTCTTCCATTTCCTGAAAGATTTTCTCTTAACTATAACAGCCTCTCCAACCTCACCCTTAAACTATGCAGGCAGTTTTTTGGCCTTCCTTCCACTTCTCTTAAAGCATGGAATACATCTGGTCTGCACTTCCAAGACAGTATTTTTAAACACCGTGCTTTATGCCAATCTTTAAAAATGAGTTTATGTCATTGTGTACAGGTTGTGGTTGCTGGTGAATATCTGTTTGAGGTTAAGTGGCTGTTGGAAAGCCAGGATAGGGCTGCAATCCAAAGTCTGTGAGGGAATGGTATTGTCCAGGATGGTTGTAGATTCCCAATGATATATTTTAATGGTTTTAACAGAGCTATAGGTGAACAAGACATGTTCTGTTATTTTCTCTTTTGGAACGGTTCTCGATAGTTGTCTAGCTCTGTTAGTCTGCTTTTTCAGTTCATCGGGTGGTACGGTAATCTCAGAAATTTTGTAGTAATTTCTGAAGTTGAAAGTTTCCTTTAGAGGGTTTGAAACAAATTATACAATAAGGTTTTCCTATAAATTAAATTAAAAAAAAAATGAAATGTTTATTTTCATTCATTTTGTTTTGAAAATGAATTGTAAATCAGAGCTGCCTGTTGAAAAAAGTGTGTTTTGTAAATTAAAAAAGAAAAGCTTCCTAGTTTTATGGCTGATCCTCTCTCCACCCAGCATCTTACCACTACGTCTGGTCTTCTCGAGGCTGCAATATCTTCTGTTCACTACTTCCTCTCCAGCATTGTGAAATTAGTACCAACAGGCTGGAAGCTGGTAAAATTTGGAATCTGCCATACAACAAGATGCATCAGCTTTTGGTTAGTAGCCACCATTTTGTTTTGTAGCAAATATTCTTTATTTCCTGAATACCACTTTTTACATTTTTTTAAATTTTTTAAATTATATCAAGCACTGTTCCAGAATACTTTCAAGGTGAATTATATCATATCCATCAATATAATGAACTATAATAATAATCATAGTAAAAATATTCATTTAACATCATATTGGTCAAAGTAATAAAATATAAGATATTAACCATACAATAAAAACATCTAACAAGTTGGAACAGAAGAAATAATGTTAAGCATACCCTTCATTATATTAACATAATCAATAAACCCATTGCTTCATCAATGTATGGGCACAATTACATAATATAAAACAGCTTTATTTCATCCCATTACAACATCAGTAAATAGGTATCTCTATTTACTCCAAAAACCACTGGTCAGCTATAAAAGATCCTAACAGCCCACATATTTGAAAGCTATAGTCTCCAAAATTCCTGAAAAAAGCCTGCTGAAAGAGCCATATTTTGATATTCCATTGAAATTCCATATAATCTACCTGCATTATTTATTTATTTATTTGGTTCTATATACCGCACTATTTTGAAATCAGCGTGGTTTAAAGAGATCAAATATCCACTCATTACATAGAACAGGTAAAACAGAACACTGAACAGGTATTACAGTAAACAGTAACCTTTTACATTCGAAGAGGGGGTATCAACTTGGGTAGTAACAGGGCAAAATATTTATAAGATGGTTAGTGGGCTATGAGGGATAGGTGGGTCTGGGCTATGGCAAAAAGGTGGATCCAAAGTGGATCTATGTTATATGTTCATAATACAATTGGAAAAGATATGTCTTTATTGCTTTCTTGAAGGTAAACAGGTCGGACATGGCATGGATTGGGGCAGGGAGGGAGTTCCAGAGAGAAGGCGCCTATAGTGAGAAAGCTCGCTTCCTAGCAGCTTGGAAGCTTTTTCTTATTACTGATGGGATGGTGAATGTGTTTGCCATGACTGTCCTTCTTATTCTATTGTCCGGTATCCAATGTATGAGTTCTTCCAGGGAGATTGCGGAGAGGTTGTGCAGGATTTTAAGTGTCATTAGGAGGGCTTTGTACTTGAGGCAGCTAGCTATCGGGAGCCAATGCAGTTGTTTTAGGATGGGTGTTACATGTTCATATCTGGCGGCTCCATACAGGGTTCATGCTGTAATGTTCACGGCCATTTGTAGGGGACGAAGTGCACAGTCTGGTAGGCTGTACAGAACGATGTTTGTATAGTCGAAGTGTGGGATGATAAGTGCCTAGAATACTGTGCGGAAATCGGCAACTTCCAGCAAGGGCCATAGGTGACGGAGGGTCCGTATTTTGAGGTATATTGCCTTAGTGATATTGTATATGTGTGATTCCATACTCAGGTGCTGGTCCAAGGTGATACCTAGGTACCGCACCTCTTGTTTAGTCTTCAGGACTGTATCTTTTGCCTAAGGCAGGTAGTAGTATGAAGGTTGGCTCTTTTGTGATAAACAATACTTCAGTTTTCTTACAGTTTACTCTCAGGTTGTGTGTTCCCAGCCAGTCCAAGACTGCATTAAAGCATTCCATAATTCTGGTGTAATTGGGACCGTCTGTGGAGAATGGGGTGTAGAGCAGTACATTGTCAGCATAGATGTGGTAAAGTATGCCATATGATTGGATTATTGTGCAAATCGGCTGGATGTATATGTTGAAAAGCAAGGCAGATAAGAATGAACCCTGCGGTACCCCTTGAGTTTGCTGCTACGCGGATGATGTTTGAGCACCTATGAGTACCATTTGCTGGTGGTCCACTAGGTATGATCTGCACCAGTCTAAGGCTAAGTTCTATATGCCTTTCAGTTGTAATCAAGTAAGTAGGAGGCTATGACAGATTGTATCAAAGGCCAATGCGATATCCAGGAAAATTGGAATAAATCCCTGTTTCATTTTATTCATGCCCATGACTAGATTGTCTAGAAGAGTAGCCAGCAGAGTTTCGACACCATGTTGGTGGAATCTATGCTGCTGATAGTCCAAAGGAGCGTAGGCATCGATGTAATCTTGGATCTGCTGCTGGACTATCTTCTCCGTTATCTTAGCCAGGAAAGGAAGGCTAGATATAGGCCTATATGAGTTTATGTCACATAGGTCAAGCTTGACATTTTTTAGTAGGGATCTGATGGTGGCAATTTTTAGTGGTGATGGTAACAGACCTTTGGAGAATGAGAGGTGGACAATTCTTGTGATGTATACACTTAATTCAGAGCAGGCTGACATGATCCAGTGAGAGGGGCATGGATCGACTAGTGAGTTTGTTGAGTTGAGCCCCCTTATGATGTCCTCGATATGCTCAGCGGAGCATGGGTGGAAGGAGTTTAGCACAGGAATGTTGGTGTTGTCACTAAGAGGATTGTCTGAGAAAGGATTTTCTATTTTATGAGGAATCCCATTGTTTTTTTTTTTTGGAAGTGGGTACTGAAGTCCTACGGATGGGGTGTCTGGGAGGTTGTTCCAGATTGTAGGTGCAGCCAGGGAGAGTGCTCTTTCTGTGGTGTCCTTGCGTGTGTTTCTGAAGTCTCTTGGGGTGCTGACTCGGTTGGAGGTTCCTTTTCTTCTTGGGCGTGTGCTGGTGTCTGGTTGTATGAGTGTGTGCAGGCTGTTAGCTGAAGTGTGCTGTTTGATCTTAAATATGTTTATGATTGTTTTGTATTTGATGTGCGAACTGATTGGGAGCCAGTGTAAGTCTTTCAGAATAGGTGTGATGTGTTCATGTCTTGTTGATCCAGATATTATGCGGGCTGCAGTGTTTTGTGCTAGTTGTAGTGGTTTGAGTGTTTGTTTTGCTAGTCCAAGGTAGATTGGGTTGCAGAAATCCAGTAAGGGTGTTATTAGTGCTTGGCATACGGTACAGAAGTGCTCAGTGGCGAGGAGGGGTTTCAGTCTTCTGATGATTCTCATTCTGTAGTATGCATTTTTGATTGTTTTGCTTACGTGTGTCTTGAGGTTCAGTTCATTGTCCAGAGTCACTCCGAGGTATTTTACTTCCGATTTTATTGGTATGGTTGTATTTTGTATCTTGATGTCCGGTGGGTGGATGAAGTCTGGGTTACGAGTGATGATTAGTGCCTCAGTCTTGCTGTAGTTGATTGCGAGGTTGTTGTTTTGACACCATCTTGTCATTTGTGTGAGGCAGTTTGTTATTTTAGAGTAGTCCGGGTCGTGAACTGAGATAGGTGTGTATATCATGATGTCATCTGCATAGATAGTATATTGAATGCTGTTCTTTTTCAGGATGTCGCATATTGGCTGGATGTAGATGTTAAACAGTAGTGCTGAGAGTGCGGATCCATGTGGTACTCCTTGGAGGACTTTTATGGGTCGAGAGGTGTTGTGGCCTACCTCTACCTGTATCTGCCTGCCAGTTAGGTATGAGTGAAACCATTTTAAGGTGGGTCCATGTAGCCCAATGTTTTTTAGTCTTTCCAGGAGAGTTTTGTGATCTACTGTGTCAAATGTTGAAGAGATGTCAATGAAGATCATTATGATTCCATTCTTGATGTTGTCTATGGTTCGTAGGATGCTGTCGAAGAGGTAATAAAAATATATTACTCTAATAGCATATACTAGAATTCCAGAGTCTACTTAATACTATCTCATACTTAAACACAATTAAATGTGTAAATGTGAAGAAATCATCACTGGCATTATTTAAAAGACTGTTGTTTTATAGAGCGGGTCTCAGACTATTAGGGAGCTCTCGCATTGACTTTTGCCATTAACTGCTCCTTTTTTGCATCAATGACCCATTTTTTTGAAAAACTTTTATAAAACCCTTGTGTTATCAGTCCAAGTGATTAAACATAGATTTCCCAATCGTCAACAATAAAATGCATAAAGTCAGGCTTATCTTGATGTATTTTATCCCAACGCCAGACTCAGCGCTGCCGCGTTTCATGAACTGATTTAGTTTCTTCAGGGGCTTGTAAGCCACTTCTTTATGTTACTTGTCATTTGCATGTGTTAACCGTGGACCTTTTCTCTGCAGGATGTCAAAAATGCCGCGCATGCCAGGGTTTTATAAAAGTTTTTCAAAAAATG
This sequence comes from Ichthyophis bannanicus, assembly GCA_033557465.1. Lineage (NCBI taxonomy): Eukaryota > Metazoa > Chordata > Amphibia > Gymnophiona > Ichthyophiidae > Ichthyophis > Ichthyophis bannanicus. Next base: position 1,374,968,972 of record CM066031.1, read on the forward strand.
GGTCGCTGATGCAAAAAAGGAGCAGTTAATGGCAAAAGTCAATGCAAGAGCTCCCTAATAGTCTGAGACCCGCTCTATAAAACAACAGTCTTTTAAGCAATGCCAGTGATGATTTCTTCACATTTACACATTTAATTGTGTTTAAGTATGAGATAGTATTAAGTAGACTCTGGAATTCTAGTATATGCTATTAGAGTAATATATTTTTATTGGCTCAATTGCAATATTACTCATAAGTTTTAAGACCACATAAGATTGTTTCATCATGTCGAAGAGGTAAATCAGTAGATATTTTTCCTGTGGGTGCTTCCATCTGAGGATCTTTCCTGGGGGCTGGCATACAATGTGAATGAGATACTTGTAGCTCGGTATATGTGGTAGCTTTGAAGTGGAGAATGCATCTTCCTGCCCTCTCCAGCTGTAGCCATGTATGGTGGAAATTAGGCCTTATTGCTGATAAAAGGTTTCTGCACCTATGATGGATTGGGCCAAGCAATATTGAAATAGCATGTTGGGAATCAGGTCCGGCATTGTGTTAGGGAATGGTGAACACCTAGGTGTGGGAGCAGTGAGGCTGAAGGATGGTAAGTGTGATGACTAAAGCGTGAGTGAGATGCAGACTACTACCAAAATCTAAGGCCCATAAGTTGTATTAATGCCTGCAGTATGGGAAATAACATTCTGGATCTTGAGGCTTTAATGGAAGAGGCTGACTTGGATTTAGTGGCAGTCACAGAGACAAGGTTCATGGAGAACCATGACTAGGATACAATTATACCAGGCTATAATTTATCCAGGAAGGACAGGGTAAAAAGCAAGGGGAGTAGCAATAAATGTAAAAATTATTAAAGCAATAGAATTGCAGAGCTTACAAGGGAAGGAGGAGGCATTGTGGGAGAATGGAATATTCCCTTTCACTATACAGACTTCCACAGGCAGAATAACTGGACGAGATTTAAATGAAGACATTCACAGTATTACTATGAAAGGAGAAGTGCTACCGATAGGTGATTTCTATATGCTGGAATTTGATTGGCACATCCCTGCTGCAGTGTTGTCTAGAAGTAGAGAGATCTAGGATTCTCTACAGGGAGAACTATTCTGTTAACAGATAACAAAACCCACACAGGAGAGGACATAGTGGACCTGGTGCTTACAAATGTTTCTGATGTTTTAGAAAATGATCATCTTGCATCCAGTGATCATCAGATAATATGGTTCAATATTAAGACAAGGGCTGAGAGAGTTCATTCAAAGGTGGGAGTCCTAGATTTTAGGAAAACTAACTTTGCCAAGCTGGGACAATAGCTCAAGGAGTTGCTAGCTGGACAGAACCAGCTGGGAGATGTAGAAAAGCAGTGGGTAAAACTCAAAGGGGATATTCTAAGCACAACAAACCTTTTTGTTAGTAAAGTAAATAAATATAAAAGGAAAAGAATACCACTATGTTTCGTGAAAGCAGCAGATGAAAAGGTGAGGAAAAAGAGGGTGGTATTCATAAAATACAAGAGATCACAGAAAGAGGACGACAAGCATCTATTGGAAAAGCTAAGACAAGCTAGAAAAGTAATCAGGAAAATAAAGATACAAATGGAACTAAAAATAGCCAATGCAGTAAAATGGAGATCAAGACATTTTTCAGATATGTTAGTGACAGAAGGAAGTGCAAAAATGGTATTGTCAGATTCAACAATGAAGGTGAGGAATATGTAGAAGCTGATGAATATAAAGCAGATTTGCATAATAAATATTTCTGTTCTGTGTTCACAGATGAAATACCAGGAATTGGACTTTAGAAAACACATACAAATAGAAAAAAAGTGAAGTGAATAAGAAATGATATACAGAAATGATGATTCCTTTCATCTGATAGTAGAATTACCTCTGTAACTGAAGTCCACTACTTGATCTGGAATTCTCCAACAAATTGATCTTTATTCCTTTTGCTAGACAAGCTAAAATAAACAAAAAATACCTCTCCTAAAACAGACTGCCTTGGCTATATTAAAAAAACTGCACAAGGGGAGAGTCTACTGCCTATCAATAGTGCCGTTTATCTCCTTGTACATCATACAAAGAATGTTTCAAAACAGCAGTACATCAGTATTGCACATTTATCATGATACACAAATAACACAACTATAATACAAAATCACAAATGTCCAGTACAAAATACTCTAATACAAAAATTTCAAAGCTAAAAAGCAGCGTGAAGTTCTTTATACAGATCATCTACCACAAACCCTTTTCAAAACAGGCCTACATTATAGCCTCTGCTGTTAGCAACAAAGTTACAAATTAACATAACACTATATCGAAAGGTGTAATAAATGTAACAAAATGTTGCTACAACAGCACTGGAGCCTTAATTAAAAAACAATCCTGAGAGCAAAAACAGCTCCTACGAATAGTATTACAACCGTGGTCAATAGTAATCACAAAGCTGCAATAAATTCACATATAAAATGCATTCTAAGTCACTTAGGTGTGGGTTGAAAGAGTTGTTTGTCTCATAGTTTTCTTCATTGCCAATGTCTCAGATGTTCAAAATAACAAGTAATGTGTTAGCAACACAACAATACACCAAATACTGGACACCTTCCTTCACCCGACCTGCATGTAGGTTTTGAATCATTGCTTCAGGGGCACAGCACTCTCCCAGTATAATCTGGCATCACAAAACAAATAAACAATGCAGTTTTGCAGTAGAAAGTCTTAAATCACAAAACCTACATTATCCAAACCCCCAATGGGCTCTCATAAAAAGAAAACTCCGTAACTGCAATAAATTGCCAACATCTCTTGATGTACACAGAAGAAAATCAAATGGAAGCAAAACCAAAAATGAAAAATAAAATCTTCAATGGTCCCCCCCAGCCACAAAATAAAATACAAGATGGAAAATATAGCTAAAAATGTGTCTCCTGCCAATTTGGATGAATGCACAAAGGGAGCATTGGTTCATGAGATCTTCAGCAGTGAGATTCATGTACCTAGAATCTCAGTAAGTTTGAAAAAGCAAATTAGCACTCGGGATGTATGTTTGTAAACCTCTCATTCAGCAGTTAGAAGTAAGGAGATCCTAGATTCTCTATAGGGAGAATTATTCCGGCAACTGATAACAGAACCCACACGTGAAGGAGCCATACAGGACTTGGTGCTTACCAATGGGGAAAGTGCTTCTGATGTTATAGTGGGAGATCATCTCACATTCAGTGATTGCTAGATGATATAGTTCAGTATTAGGACTAGCACTGATAAAATACATTAAAAAGTGAGAGTCTTAGACTTTAGGAAAACTAACTTTGCCAAGATGGGACAATATCTCAAAGAGTTATTAGAGGGATGGGAACAGTTGGGGGATGTAGAAAAGCAATGGGCAAAACTGAAAGGGGATATTCTAAGGGCAACAAACCTTTTTTGTTAGAAAGGTAAATAAATGTAAAAGGAAAAGGAGGCCACTATGGTTTCAAAAGAGGTAGCTGAAAAGGTAAAGAAAAAGAGGGTGGCCTTCATAAAATACAAGAGATCACATAGAGAGGAAGACAAGCATCAATATTTGGAAAAACTTAGAGAAACTAAGAAAGCAGTTAAGAAAGCAAAGATATAAAAAGAAGAAGAAATAACCAAAGCAATCAAATGGGGGGACAAGACATTTTTCAGATATGCTAGCGAGAGGAGGAAGTGGAAAAGTGGTATTGTCAGACTCAAGAGTGAAGGGGAGGAATATATAGAAGCTGATGAGGATAAAGCTTAAAAAATATTTTTGTTCTGTGTTCACAGATGAAGGGCGAGGAAAAGAATGTCAGAAAATGCCCACAAATAAGAAAAGAAGTGAAGGGGATCTTGAATGATTGTCAGAAGATTGTGTTTGTGAGGAACTAGCTAAACTAAAAGTAGACAAAGTGATGGGACAAGATAGGATGCATCCAAGAACATTGAAGGAACTTGGGGATGTTCTGGTGGCTTCACTGACTGACCTTTTCAATGCTTCTTTGAAGATGGGAGTGGTCTCAGAGGACTGGAGAAAGGCACATGTGGCTCCTTTACACAAAAGCAGAAGTAAGGATGAGATTGAGAAGTACGGGCCGAGCCGCCGGGCCCCGGTCCCGCGGCGGACCAGTAACCGGGTTCCCGGGGCCTGACCACGCGGTAGGCCTCTTTCTGCTGGGGGGGGGGTGGGGGGGGGTGGCTGGGCGGCAGGCAGGGCATCAGCGCCGTGCTCCCATGTTGGTTTGGTGGAGCCCGGCGATTGGACTGCATAGGCGGTCAAGGGGCGGAGCAGCGCGAGCAAGGAGGGAGCGCCGGCCGGCCGTCTCCCTCTTTCTGCTTGCTCGCGCTGCAAGAAGGTTGGTTAGGGGGCTCCGGGCAATATTTTGGTAGGGGGACAGGCCGCGCCTCGTGGTGCATCCGTTTGTCGGGGGGCGGGTTCCGTTGCGCGGCGCCGGCCCCGGTGTCTGGCTCTCTTGCAGAGCCACGTTACCCTTTTTCAAAAAAAAACAACACAAATGCCGACACACCACCGCCGCGTGTGTGCCGTTTGTCGGGCACGTGGGGGGGCCTCTGCTCTCCCCTTCCTCGCTTGTGGGCTCGTTTTTCGTGGGGGGGTGCCTGGTTAGGGGGGGGGGGAGATTTTCTTCAGGGCCGGATAGGGCAAACATAATATCAACAACTATAAACAGGACAGATTAGGACTCAATCTTAATAAACATTAAAAAAAAAAAAAAAAAAGGAAAGCCACTAATTCAGGGAAAGGGAACATTTTCCCATACCTGACCACTCTCCTTCGCGCAGGTTTCTTCGGGCTAGATGCCCGGCGGTGCCTCACGGCCCGTCAGGTTACTCGGCTGGGTGTGGGAAAAGGGCCGCGGGGCGGGGCCCAGGGGCCAGGGATGGCGAGGCGTGGGGCCTCGCCTCTGGGTCGGGGTGGGGCGACGCCCACCGCTTCCCCGGTACCCAGGGCTTGCCGTGGGGTCCGGTCAGGGCGTGGGCGCGGCAGGTCCCGAGGGGCCCGGGGCCGGGGGGCCACTGTGATGCCCTCCGTGCCCGGGAACGCGGCTGAAGGCGCAGTGCCCGGAGCGCCGGCCCCTTTCCTGGGGGTTTCGGCTAGTGGGGCTGTGCCGGCGGTGCTTGGGGTCCCTGAGGATCCTGGTCACCCGTCATTGGAGGGGGGGGGCGGGCAGGCCCTCATGCTTTTCATCTCCCCCGGTCGAGGGGTGCCGTTCCCCCGCACCGCTGGGTTCCCTGCCCCCTCCCAGCTTCTTTAGTCCTTCGGGCCCTTGGGCATATGGGGCTGTTCCGTGGGGTGGCTTAGGGCAATGGGGGGGGGGGGGCTGGGGTGGCTGGTTCGGTGATGGGCGTGGGGTAGCTGGGAGCACTGCTGCATTGGATGCCGGGGGTCTGGGGTCTTCGGCCCAGGGTTGGGGTGCTGGGCCGGGGGCGATGCCTAGTACCTCTGGGGCTCTGGCTGCTGGTTTTTCTCCTTTCTCTCCACAGGTCCCGCGGAACTCGATGCTTCGACATTTATGGCTGCTGCTGCAGGGCTGGCTAGCGCTGGTCCTTTGAGTTCCGTGAATGAGTTGGTTGCTGTGGCGCCTGGAACGTCTCATGGGTGTGCTCCGGTGGATCCCTCCGGTGTGAGTGGTGAGTATGCGGGGCTCTCTGGAGGGGCGGCGGGGGGGGGGGGCCCTCGATTCCTTTCCGGTTTCTGCTGGGGCGGTGAAAGAAAAGGCTAAGCGTAGGCGGGATCATCGCTGTAGGCGAGCGTCTTCGTCTTCTTCTTCCTCGACGTCGTCCTCGGCCTCCTCGCACGGCTCCGTGCCGGCTTTGGCTGACGGTGCTGTGGGTGTGGGGACTTCCGTCGTACGTTGCTCGGAGTTATGGGAGTGCGTTCCGCGGAAGTTGCGCCGGCGGATCAAACGTCGTAAGTATATTGATATCTTCCGTCTGCTCGACGGTCGGAAGCGTTTCGGCGAGAGCAAGAAGAAGTGCAAGGAAGATGAAAAGGCGGGCAGGGTGCGCAAGGCATCTCGCAATACCCTTAACTGGACCCGTGCCTTCTTGCGCTTAGCGAGTGTCTGGGGGCACTATTTCCCGGACCAGTATGGGGCTTTGTTGGCTTACGCCGACAACATTTTGGCGGCGTCCCAGGCCCATGAGGGGTGGGCCTGGTTGAATTATGATGAGGAGTTCAGGGACCAGATGGAGGAGAATAGTCATTTGTTGTGTGGGACGAAGGACATCAATCTTTGGTTGACCCATATGTCTGCGCGGGGTCGGGCCGGGGGATCGAGTGCCGCGGTCGCCAAGGTGGGGTCGTCTCCTGTGCCGTCGGGGGGGGCATTCCTTTCGAGCCTCCGCCCCTGCTTTGCCTCCGTCCAGAGGGGGCGCCATCGGGGGGGACGTCTGCTGGCGCTTTAATAAGGCGTCCTGTCCCTTCCCCGACTGCAAATTTAAGCATGCTTGCTCCTTGTGCGGGGGTGCGCACGCGGCTGCAAAGTGCAGCAGAAAAGGGGTCGCTGGAGCCCCGGCAGGGGATAAGTGAGTCGGGGGCCGGGGCATTGGCCCCTATCCCCATGAGGGTTGAGGTGATGTGCCTGTGGCTATTGGCGTATGGGTGGTCCCGTCGAGGGAGGGTTGCTGGTTTGATTTTAAGAGGGTTTTCGCGAGGTTTTCGCATCCCTGTCCAGGGTGCGTCCGCGCGGGGGGGGGGGGGGGGCACCGCAATGCTGCTTCCGTGCGGGAACACGGGGATTTCGTGCGACGGAAGATCTCGGAGGAGTGTGCACTTGGGTAGAGTGGTGGGCCCCTTCTCGGCGCCCACCTTTTCCCCGTTCACAGTCTCGCCGCTGGGAGTGGTTCCCAAGAAGGAGTCGGGCAAGTTCAGGTTGATACACAACCTCTCTTGCCCTCCAGGCACTTCGGTCAATGACCGCATACCCCGTGAGCTCTGTACGGTGCATTATGCTTCTTTCGACGTGGCTGTTTCCCTTGTGCGTCGATGCGGGCCAGGTGCCCTGCTCGCCAAAGTGGACATCGAATCGGCTTTTCGTCTTTTGCCGGTACATCCTTCGGCTTTCCCTTTGCTCGGTTTTCGTTTTGAGGTGCAGTTCTACTTTGATAAGTGCATGCCTATGGGCTGTGCAATCTCTTGTGCTTATTTCGAGGCTTTCAGTACCTTCTTGCATTGGGTTGTGGAACGGCAGTCGGGGGTTTCGTGCATTGTGCACTACCTTGACGATTTCCTGTTTGTCGGGCCGGCGCGGACCTCCACCTGTCCCACTCTTTTGCAAACTTTCCTGGGCCTGGCCGCTGCCTTTGGCATTCCCATTGCGGCCAATAAGACTGTGGGACCGGTCACTTGCCTCACCTTCCTTGGCATCGAGATTGATACGGTTGCTATGGTCATGCGCTTGCCGGCGCCGAAGATTCAGCAGCTCCATGAGTTGGTGGCCTCCGTCGGCTCCGCCGCTAAGATTTCCCTCCGGGTACTTCAGTCGTTGGTAGGGCATTTTAACTTTGCTTGTCGTGTCCTTCCCATGGGGTGCCCCTTCGCCCGGCGTTTATCCTTGGCCATGGCGGGTCTGCGTCTCCCTCACAATGGGATCCGGGTGTCTGTGGGGATGCGGGAGGACTTGCGGTCTGGGATGCGTTCCTGGCTGGTTTCGATGGTTGCTCCGTGCTTCAGTTGCCAGAGCTTTCGAATCTCGACCTGCACTTGTTTACAGATGCGGCGGGCAGTTCCAGTTTTGGTGCCTTTTGTCACGGTGCCTGGTGTGTGGAGCCTTGGCCTGTGGATTGGGTACGATCCGGTTTGACCCGGAATATCACCTTCTTGGAGCTTTTCCCGATAGTGGTGGCGTTCTGGGTATGGCTGGACCGGCTGCGCGATCGGCGGGTTGTCTTCTGGTGTGATAATGCTACGGTGGTCGAGGTCATTAACTGCCATGCGCCTCGCTGTCCGATGGTAGCTTCCTTGATGAGGGTTTTTGTGTTGGCCTGCTTGCGCCTGAATGTCACCGCCCGGGCACGGCATGTGCCTTGTTCCCAGAATTCCATTGCTGACGCTTTATCCCGCTTTCAGTGGGCGCTGTTCCGACGGTTGGCTCCCGGGGCGGACGAGCTGGCCTCAAGGGTCCCGGAGCATCTCTGGAAGATTGGGATCCCGACATAATGGCTTTGCTGGCAGCATCGGTGGCGCGCAGTACCTGGGCGACGTACCGGCGGGGCTACTCTCAGGTGAGTGCATTTGTGAGCGCGCCGGGCTGGTCTGGAGGGGCAGTGCCCGACGGACTGGTTGCCCGGTTCTTGTTGTGGGCTAGGAAGGAGGGCTGGGCTCGTTCGGCGGTCACTGGAGCGTTGGCGGGGTTCTCCTTCTTTTGTAAGGCCGCTGGTTTGGGTAACCCTCGCGTATCCTTCCTAGTCCGGCGGTTGCTCGCGGGCTGGGCTCGGGTGCAACCGGGGTCGTGGGACTGGCGGCTCCCGGTATCTCACGAGCTCTTGTTGCAAATTTGCGAGGCTTTACCGCGGGTAGCGGCCTCTGGGTTCGAGGCGGTACTGTTTCATGTGCTGTTTACTACGGCGTTTTTTGGCGCCTTCCGGGTGTCTGAGCTCGTCCCTAGGTCCGCCAGACGGGGGGCTTTGGGTGGGCTCGATGTCGAGCATGTCCGGGTGGATTCGGCGCGTGTCCGGATCTTCTTACCGCGGTCGAAGACGGATCAGTCCGGAAAAGGGGGGCTGGGTGCTGTTAAGCGCTATTTCTCCCTTGTTGTCCTGCCCGGTTCGTGCGCTGTGCAACTACGTGCAGCGGCGGTCGGCGGCACGTGGCTATTTTTTCATTCACGCAGACGGCAAGCCGGTGACTCAGTTCCAGTTTACGGCTTTACTGCGTCTGGTGTTGCGTGCCTTGGGTCGTGCGGAGCGGAGTTACGCTTCGCATTCGTTCCGGATTGGGGCGGCTACTAGTGCGGCAGCTGAGGGCCTCGACATGCGGGTCATTCAGCGCATTGGTAGGTGGCGTTCTGGGGCTTACGCGGGGTATGTTTGCCCATCGGCCTCCGGCGGCACGGAATAGGGCCGCGTGGTGCCTGGGTGGCGGTCCAGCTGTGGGGTGGTCGGGGGGGGGCCTGGGGGTACTAACATCTTCTCTTCCTCTTGCAGAGTTGCTTGCTGGTGGCAGTCCGTTTTTTCTGCTTTCAGATGGTGTGTGCTCCGGGGACTGGTGGATCATCGGGCACTCCTTCGTCTACTGGGCAGAGCGTCGGGCGGCTGTTCGGCCGTTAGGTGCCCACCTCGGCCTGGCTATGTCTGGAGTGCGGCTGTGCTGGCTGGGTCACCGCGGCATGCATTGGGGATAGCTCGTGGCCCGTGTGCAAGCGGAGATCGGACTGCGGCGGTGGCCGTTTGGGCTGCTGCTCCACCTGGGCGGCAACGACGTGGCAAGTTGGTCTTGCTGGCACCTTATCAAGACTGTCCAGAGCGACTTTGCGCTATTGTGGGAGGTTCTCCCGGGGGTGGCCATTATCTGGTCAGACATTATTCCCCGTCCTGCTTGCTGGACCCAGCGGCGTTGGTCGAGGGGTCTGGTTAAGATCAACCGGCAGATTGGGCGTTGGGTCCAGCAGACGGGCGGGATTCAGGTACTGCACTCTTGGGCTGATGTTGCTTGTGCCGGTCTGTACCGGCTCGATGGGGTTCACCTTGCCCCGGTGGGGCAGGACTTACTCTTAAATGACTGGCAGGAGGCATTGGAGTCGTGATGCTGGTCGCAGCTTTCGGTGGTGGGGGCGGCGCAAGGATAGTGGTCTACCTTGCGCCAGTGGCGGGGTGGCGAGCTGGTGCTCGTTGACCCGCCGGGGCATTTCAGGTTGATGCCGCTTTCCACGGGAGCAGCACTGCTCTTTAGGTTTGGGGAGACGTCCCGTCTGGGGTCTCTGCCCGGAAAATTGGCAACTCTTGAGCCGGCCTTTGCTATAACATGGCGAGGCGGGCGGTAGAGGGCAATTGGAGGGGGGGGGTGGATGGTGCCCCACTTTGCTACACATGGCTGGTGGGGGCATCCTCCGGATGATGGGTGGGGGGGGGGGGTCTATTCTGTTATTGTTGTAAGTGCTGAGTTGGCCCATGTTGGGCCGGTGTTCTATTACCGTTAAATAAAAGCTGCGACCAAGCAATTTTGCACCAATGCTCGTTGTCGGTGTGCTTTGTCAGAGTGGGAATGGGTTGTTGGTGGGATTGTGTGGTGGGGGGGAGGGGTGCTCAGACCGGGGTTGGGCATCCGGATACCTCGGTTAGTACGGGCCGAGCCGCCGGGCCCCGGTCCCGCGGCGGACCAGTAACCGGGTTCCCGGGGCCCGACCACGCGGTAGGCCTCTTTCTGCTGGGGGGGTGGGGGGTGGCTGGGCGGCCGGCGGGGCATCAGCGCCGGGCTCCCACGTTGGTTTGGTGGAGCCCAGCGATTGGACCGCGTAGGCGGTCAAGGGGCGGAGCAGCGCGAGCAAGGAGGGAGCGCCGGCCGGCTGTCTCCCTCTTTCTGCTTGCTCGCGCTGCAAGAAGGTTTCCCTCCCTCCCTCCCTTAGTTTGGCTGGGGGGGGGAGAGGGTGTTGCAGCTGGTGGGGGGGGGTGGCATCGCCAGGGCGGGGTGGCGAGCTGGTGCTCGTTGACCCGCCGGGGCATTTCAGGTTGATGCCACTTTCCACGGGAGCGGCACTGCTCTTTAGGTTGGGGGAGACGTCCCGGCTGGGGTCTCTGCCCGGAAAATTGGCAACCCTTGAGCCGGCCTTTGCTATAACATGGCGAGGCGGGCGGTAGGGGGCAATTGGGGGGGGGGTGGATGGTGCACCACTTTGCTACAAATGGCTGGTGGGGGCATCATCCGGATGATGGGTGTGGGGGGGGGGGGTCTATTCTGTTATTGTTGTAAGTGCTGAGTTGGCCCATGTTGGGCCGGTGTTCTATTACCGTTAAATAAAAGCTGCAACCAAGCAATTTTGCACCAATGCTCGTTGTTGGTGTGCTTTGTCAGAGTGGGAATGGGTTGTTGGTGGGATTGTGTGGTGGGGGGGGGGGGGAGGGGTGCTCAGACCGGGGTTGGGCATCTGGATACCTCGGTTACTACAAGCTGGTTAGTCTGAACTCTGTGGTGAGTAAATTATTGGAAATGTTGCTAAAGCAGAGGATAGTGAAGTATCTGGATTGCAGGATCTAGATACTTCACTGCAATCCAGATGCTTGCAGGATTGCAGGATCCGAGGCAACATGGGTTTACCAGAGGCAGGTCTTGTCAGACAAATCTGATTGCTTTCTTTGACTTGGTGACCAGAGAGTTGGACTGAGGGTGAATCTTTGAGACTGTTCCACACAGGCAACTTATAAATAAATGGAGCACCCTAAGAATGGACTCTAAAGTGACTGACTGGGTTAGAAATTGGTTGTGTGGAAGGTGACATAGTGTATAGGTGAATGGAGCTCACTCTGAGGAGAAGGATACTTCCAGTGGTGTGCAGCAGGGATCTGTCCTTGGTCTGATTCTTTTTAACATCTTTGTTAGTGATATAGCGGAAAGGCTGTCAGGTAAGGTTTGCCTCTTTGTGGATGGTACCAAAATCTCCAATAGAGTAGACACCCAGGAAGAAGAAGATAACATGAGAAGGGATCTAGCTGGGATCTAGCTAAGCTTGAAGAATGATTGAGAATTTGGCAGCTGAGATTTAATGTTAAAAAATGCAGGGTCACTCATTTGGGCTGCAAAATCCAAGGGAGTGGTACAGTGTAGGGGACAAAGTACTTCTGTCCATGAAAAAAAGAGCAAGACCTGGGTGTGATTGTTTCTGATGATCTTAAAGTAGCTAAACAGGTGACAGCAGAAGCCAGAAGGATGCTTGGGTGCATAGGGAGAGGACTAGCCAGCAGAAAAAAGGAGGTGATAGTCTCTGGTGCGACTTCATTGGGAGTATTGTGTGCAATTTTGGAGACCACACCTTCATAAGAATATAAACAGGATGGAGCCAGTGCAGAGGGTATCCACTAAAATGGTTGGTGATCTTTGTTATAAAGCATGTGGGGACAGTCTTAAAGATTTTAAAATGTATATGTTGGAGGAAAGGCGGGATAGAGGAGATATGATAGAGATGTTTAAATACCTCCAAGGCATAAATGTGCAAGAGGAGAGCCTCTTTCAATTGAAAATGAGCTCTACAACAATGGGACATAAGTTGAGGGTGAAAGGGGATTAATTTTATTTATTTTTATTTCTTTAACAGTATTTCTATACCGCCTTATCTTACAATGAAGGCGGTATCACAGCATAACAATCAAAGGAAGTGATAGTGTTTTTCATGCAGTGAGGGCTATATCCTGATTTGTGTGTAAGATGTGTTGTGTGTTTGATTAGGTTGAGCTATGTACATTGTGCGCTATGATACATCGTGTGCTATAATAAATCTTCTATACATTTAGTGTTAAGAAACATCATGTGCCGTTATACATTCTCTTATCAGTGGGTCAGAGGGGGGGTATGTTGGTTGTTCCTGGTAGTTGGTCATGTGACGTGTCCATAGTGTTCTATGGACACGTCACATGGGATAGACTCAGGAATAATATTGTCACCACCAGGTGGGCAGGCTGCCGCCTAGGGCTAGCAGGTCTGGGGCTGATGGTGGTCAATGAAAATAAAGTAGTTGTAGACACGAATGATAAGGTAAATTAGGATTTATTTCCCCTCCCGGGGTCGGATTCTCCAGATGTATAACACAGCAAACTTAGGACACATAAACCATATTTTCTGGTATAATATAAAGGAAACAGAAAAGCTTCTTCTTGTTTCTTAAAGTAAACGGTAATTGTAAAGCATATGAAAACTCAGCACACAGCTCCTCTCTGTACAAACAGGCACTCTTCACATATAGTGTTAGCTTCCAGCACTATACAGCCTCTTATCTAACAAAGAGAGGTTGTTCTATCAGAGAATGTTAATGTACAGTCCATCGGGTCTCCGAACGAGCATTCACTGAGGCTATCAGTGATCATGGGTTCATGCAGGTTCTCAGAAAGACCTGAGTTTTCTTGGCTACAGAATGTCTGTAAGTTACCTTGTAATGTCTCCTCACAGAGCCTATCTGGCCAGCTCCCTCTAGGGCTGGAATAATTGCTGCTGTACTTCTCTGTGTCTGGGAGAGAAGGAAGCCACCATTCAGGGTTTCTAGAATCCAACTTCTTATAGGTGTTTCTAGCTTTGGGATATTTGTTGGCTCTAGCTTCAGGCTTTGGCACCGAGTAAAAGTATTCCTCTCTCTTATCAGCACAAGGTTTAGCTCTGCGTGGCTTTCTTTGAGGCTTAGGAACTTCGAATACCTCTTCCTCTGTCATGCAAATATCTTCAATGGCATACCTTTCTCTTTCAGGGACTTTTAACTGCTCTCTTCTCAGCTCTCCAGATAAATCCCTCGGCTGGGTGTTACAGCCCTGCCCCCACCTAGGATTTCTCACATGAGGCTTCTCAGTTTTAACCCTGTAGGTATTTCTACTGTCAGTATATTCTCTTAGCTCTCTGCCAGAATCACTCTCTAGGTTACAGCTTTCAGATACATACTGTTTGGGTTTCTTAGGCTTCCATTCACTCCAGCTAGAATGTTGCCTCTGAGTTTCAAATGGCTTTACTTCAGCAGAACACTCACAGCTGCTCTCTGACCTCACTGCTCCTAGCTGCTTCCTCCTGAGGTATTCTGGGTAGCTTCTGGGTTGAACTCTTCCTGGTTCCTGAACTCTTCCTGGTTCTGAATCTGAATCACCTCCTTGGGTCAGACTCTGAAGCTGAAACTGAACCTTAAGCTGAAGCTGGAACTGGAACTGGACCTGAAACTCTATTTCCTGCGTGACTCTTATAGTTGCTAATAGCCCTCCCTCTATCCAGGTGCAAGCTATTAGGAACTGGGGAATGTTTTTCAGCTGGGTGTGTTTGCAAACCCCGTGGCTGGGTTTGTTTATGTTGCCCCTGACAACTACTGCTCACATGGCTTGTCTTCCTGTCAGCTTCTAGGCTAGAATTCACTGAATCCTGTGTTTTTAGGGCAGAGAATGAATCTTCCTCATCGCACATCCCCCCCTTACAATCTTATGGGCTGCTGACGCCCTCGTCTGACAGCACGTAAGCTGAGGCTGACTATCCCAACGCTTCTCTACTTTGACCAGCCTTACTGATGCTGATCGGTCTTGCCATGGTTTTAGTAAGTTAAGGTGGTAGACTTGTTGATGCCCCCTTTCATTCTCGACCCTATAGGAGACGGGGCCCACTTTCGCTACCACTGTACAGGGTCCTTTCCACCTAGACTCGAACTTTGGGCCTGTAGCTGGCACTAGGACCAACACTTTGTCCCCTATGTCCAATTGCCTTTCTTTGGTCCCCCGGTCATATTAACGCTTTTGCCGGCGTTGGCTAGCCTGCAAATTTTCTATGGACACCCGGGAAGTTCTTTCCAGGCGGTTTCTGAGGTCCCTGAGAAACTGGGGTACCCCTACCTCTTCTGCCTCTGGTGCAACCCATTGCTCCTTTAGGATATCCAAAATCCCCCTCGGAGCCCGACCAAATAGCAGCTCGTAGGGCGATGCCCCTAAAGATGCCTGTCTACGCTCCCGGCACGCGTAGAGCACAAATGGGAGTAAATTATCCCATTCCCCCATCTTTCCCTCCAGGCCACGTCACAACATTTGTTTGATCGACTGGTTCATCCTTTCGACCAGTCCATTCGACTGGGGATGATAAGCGGAGGTCCGGATATGCTTTACCCCAAACGCATCCCATACCAAGGCTAAATGTTTAGATATAAAATTACTCCCTTGGTCTGTCAGGATTTCTTGGGGAAATCCGATTTCGCAAAATAATTTGATGAGTTCAAGGGATATTGTCTTAGCCGAGATATTCCGTAGCGGAATGGCCCACGAAAATCTTGTTGCCATATCTACAATTACTAACAGGTATTGGAAGCCCCTTGGCGTCCTAATTAAGGGTCCAACTATATCCATAGCCAGGCGTCGAACTGGCGTTGAAATAGTGGATGTGGTTATCATTGGTACAGGTTTTGGTTTGGAGGCAGTGACCCTTTGGCATGCGGGACAGGACTGGCAATAGCGGGCTGTCTCCTTAAAGACTCCTGGCCAGTAGAACCGGGCCAAGATCTGGTCCAGCGTGCCTTGTATGCCTTTGTGGCTACCAACGGGATGATCGTGTGCCAATCGCATAACGATCACTTTAAAAGTAGTTGGCACCACTACGTGCTTCCTGACAGTTCCTGTATGTGGGTCTGCACTTTCCCTGTACAATAATTCTTCCTCTAGAAAGAATCTGGGCAAGATGGTTCTATCCTCCTGAGCATATTCAAAAGCTCTTTTTAAAGCAGGATCGGCTCTCTGCTCTTTTGGGAAGGACGGGAATTTTTGAACCAGTTCAGCTGGTACCCAGGGTAAATCTTCCCCCGCTTCCAGCTCCTCCCTCCCTTGGGACCTATTCCTTTGCTCACAACGTCTCTCTGCTTTTCCTTTCCTCTCTTTAGAGGGAAGGTTAATTAAATCGTCATGAGAGGGGAGTACCTTAGCTACCTCATCCTCCAGGCCTTCCTCACCCTCTGGGGTTTCCTCCTCATCTGGTGGATCTGCCCCTATTTCTGAGGATCTGACCTGGGATCTGGTAGAAACCAGGTTTGTTTTTCCCCCTAAACCTTTTTTTAGACCTTGGTGAAAGGGTGACCAATCACGTCCTAAGACCAGCTCATAAGGGAGATGTGGGACTACAGCTACCTGCACTTTTTCATCAATACCCATTCCTTCCACAGACACTTTATAGCGCGGGTAATATACAGAAGTGCCATGCACGCATCTCACTTTCACTCGATCCCTTACTTGACTCAGGGCGACTGGGTTATGGGCTGTGATGGTCTGCCACATCTCTTGGGAGACCATACTTTGGTTGGCTCCTGAATCTAAGAGTGCCAAAGCCTCCAACCCTTCTACCTGGACTTTGAGCAGAATACCTTCCCCTAGGTCAGGGGTCTCAAACACGCGGCCCGCGGGCCGCATGCGGCCCGCGAGAGCATTTTCTGCGGCCCGCGACGCACGTCCTGCTTTGCGTTGCATTTTTTTGTCCTCCTGATGTTTCTATATTTATTTTACCTCGCGTGATTCCGGGGCTGCATGGTGTTTCTTACGTCCGCGTCACACGCCTGCCCTCCACCAATGAGCGACAGGCAGGAGGAGGAGAAAAAGGAGGAGGGGGGGGGGGGGCCCGGGCCCAGAAGCAGTGTGAATAGCCACGAGGTACCAGCGCCGTGAAGAATCGCCTGCTTGGATCATTGGACTCGGAGGATCGCCAGGGTGCACAGCTCTCCACGGCAGGTAAGGAAGCAGTCTGCCCAGCCCTGCCTCCCTCAGTCCCTCTCCTCTTCGGCTTTCAGAGCCGCGAAGGGAGAGCTTCTCCCTCGCGACTCTGTTAAGCTCGAGGGGGCAGAGGGGAAATTTCCCATAAGCCTCAGCCAGCTTAAAAGAGTCGCGAGGGAGGACTCTCCCTTCGCGGTTCTAAGCCGAAGAGGAGAGGGAGGGAGGGAGGGAGGGAGGGGGCCTGCCTGCCTGCCTGCCTGCCTGCCTGCGATTTTTGCGAGGGAGGGAGGGAGGGAGGCCTGTGATTTTTGCCAAGGAAGGAGGGAGGGAGGGAGGGAGGGGGAGGGAGGGGGGCCTGTGATTTTTGCCAGGGAGGGAGGGAGGGAGGGAGGGGGGGCCTGTGATTTTTGCCAGGGAGGGAGGGAGGGAGGGAGGGGGGGGGCCTGTGATTTTTGCCAGGGAGGGAGGGGAGGGGAGGGGAGGGGAGGGGGCCGGAAAGTGCAACCGAAAAAAAAAAATGCACAAAAGGTAGGAAAATATCTCTTTATTTTGAGTTTATTAACTGGAATATGTCAGCTCTGGGAAATGTGCATCATTAATGTCTGTGCTTTAGTACAAGAAATTAATTTATAGTTTTATTTCTACAGTGCTGAGGTATTCTGTGTAATTCCTATTTGACATTGCTACTTGTTCTCTTTTCCCAGTAGGTCATGTATTCTCTGAAATGTATTGATTTAATATTTGCAGTGTTGCCTTTTGATAGGTAGGGTCTGGTGCTTTGTGAGTCCTGGTAGTGCTGTTATGATACGGGGGGTTTGCTATGGGTTCTAAATGGGCAGTGTTAGTAGTAGTTCCTAATGTGCCTGGCGGTTGGCACTGGATTATAGTAATATAGAAATTTTCTAGTCTTTCTTTATCCATGCACTCATTATGCAACATTATGCAAATATTTATGCAAATATTTATGCAAATGAGGCCCCTTATGCAAATGAGCCCCCCGTGTCTTATGCGGCCCCCGGGTTACTTTAGAAGTCCTCATTCGGCCCTCAAAGCAATTTGAGTTTGAGACCCCTGCCCTAGGTGGTTCTCTCCTCCCGACACTAGGGCAGTTCGCTCTTTACACTCCCTGTGCAAATGTCCATGCTGGCCACAGTTAAAACATTTCCTGGAAATATTTCTTTTTACAATTTTACCAAACACATTTTCACCAAATACATTTTCACCAAATACATTGCCCTTAGGGGTCTTTCTTAATCCGCCCATTCTATCAAGACCAGCCACTTTTAAAATATTACCTCGGGAGGTGCTGGCTAATTCTGCCTCAAAATAACACTCCGTGAGGTTGGCAGCGTCTTGGGTAGAATGACACTTTTGAAGCATTATGAAAGTTTTAATTTCAGGTGGTATAGCTTCCAAATATTGCTCTAAGATGATGGTGTCCATCAATGACTCTACTGTCGCCCTCTCAGGAGCAAGCCATTTGGTTGCTAGTCCCCTTAACCTTTGTAACAACGCTTTAGGCATTTCTTTACTCATGAGCCTAGCTTCTCTGAAAAGCCGTTTATAGTGCATGGGCGTCAAACCCAGCCTATCCCTTATGGCTAATTTCACATCAGGGTAACTAGACGATAGACCGACAGGCATTGTCTTGTAGGCCGCTAATGCTTCTCCTGATAAAGTCATAGCGAACCTAACGGCCCATTGGTCAACCGGCCATTTAGCCGCCTTTGCGATGCGCTTGAAGGCATCAGTAAAATCATCAAAATTGTCATACGATTTTAACTGTCCCAATGTTAAAGCATTGCAATCAGGTAGTCCTACCCCCTTTGACACTGAGGGATTAACTTCTGCTGCTGCAACAGTTCTCTTGATGAGAGTCTCTAGCAATTCAAGAAGTGGTTGCTGCTGCGCGTTCATCGCTGCCATAATCCGTTCTTGACTCAGTCTAGCCAGTTCTCCTTGAGACTTCCATTGCGCCTCCATCCAGTCTTGCATTTCTTTGGGATCCATTCCGTCACTCTGGCGTGTACCTGTAAAAGAAAAAAAAACAGGGCCCACCAAGTGCGGCACAGACTTTTTTTTTTTTTCTATTTGCTTCCTTTTGTACCACAGCTTCCCCCTTTCTCACCGATCCTAACTACCCCCGTGCCCTCCTACTATTACCTCAGCACGGTGTAGGATCATGCATTGAGAAAGGTGTGTCTTGACTGCCTTCCATGTCAGGAACTTGAAAATCCACTCCGGGTTTTTCTTCTGTCCAAGACAGCAAAACTTTTCTTCTTTTTCTCTCAGCAAGTTATCCTTTATGAATGTCCTTGTATTGTGTTGTTTTTTCTTTTGAAAAATCCGAGAGACTACACCAATTATGTCACCACCAGGTGGGCAGGCTGCCGCCTAGGGCTAGCAGGTCTGGGGCTGATGGTGGTTAATGAAAATAAAGTAGTTGTAGACACGAATGTTAAGGTAAATTAGGATTTATTTCCCCTCCCGGGGTCGGATTCTCCAGATGTATAACACAGCAAACTTAGGACACATAAACCATATTTTCTGGTATAATATAAAGGAAACAGAAAAGCTTCTTCTTGCTTCTTAAAGTAAACGGTAATTGTAAAGCATATGAAAACTCAGCACACAGCTCCTCTCTGTACAAACAGGCACTCTTCACATATAGTGTTAGCTTCCAGCACTATACAGCCTCTTATCTAACAAAGAGAGGTTGTTCTATCAGAGAATGTTAATGTACAGTCCATCGGGTCTCCGAACGAGCATTCACTGAGGCTATCAGTGATCATGGGTTCATGCAGGTTCTCAGAAAGACCTGAGTTTTCTTGGCTACAGAATGTCTGTAAGTTACCTTGTAACGTCTCCTCACAGAGCCTATCTGGCCAGCTCCCTCTAGGGCTGGAATAACTGCTGCTGTACTTCTCTGTGTCTGGGAGAGAAGGAAGCCACCATTCAGGGTTTCTAGAATCCAACTTCTTATAGGTGTTTCTAGCTTTGGGATATTTGTTGGCTCTAGCTTCAGGCTTTGGCACCGAGTAAAAGTATTCCTCTCTCTTATCAGCACAAGGTTTAGCTCTGCGTGGCTTTCTTTGAGGCTTAGGAACTTCGAATACCTCTTCCTCTGTCATGCAAATATCTTCAATGGCATACCTTTCTCTTTCAGGGACTTTTAACTGCTCTCTTCTCAGCTCTCCAGATAAATCCCTCGGCTGGGTGTTACAGCCCTGCCCCCACCTAGGATTTCTCACACGAGGCTTCTCAGTTTTAACCCTGTAGGTATTTCTACTGTCAGTATATTCTCTTAGCTCTCTGCCAGAATCACTCTCAAGGTTACAGCTTTCAGATACATACTGTTTGGGTTTCTTAGGCTTCCATTCACTCCAGCTAGAACGTTGCCTCTGAGTTTCAAACGGCTTTACTTCAGCAGAACACTCACAGCTGCTCTCTGACCTCACTGCTCCTAGCTGCTTCCTCCTGAGGTATTCTGGGTAGCTTCTGGGTTGAACTCTTCCTGGTTCCTGAACTCTTCCTGGTTCTGAATCTGAATCACCTCCTTGGGTCAGACTCTGAAGCTGAAACTGAACCTGAAGCTGAAGCTGAAGCTGGAACTGGAACTGAACCTGAAACTCTATTTCCTGCGTGACTCTTATAGTTGCTAATAGCCCTCCCTCTATCCAGGTGCAAGCTATTAGGAACTGGGGAATGTTTTTCAGCTGGGCGTGTTTGCAAACCCCATGGCTGGGTTTGTTTATGTTGCCCCTGACAACTACTGCTCACATGGCTTGTCTTCCTGTCAGCTTCTAGGCTAGAATTCACTGAATCCTGTGTTTTTAGGGCAGAGAATGAATCTTCCTCATCACAATATGCAGAACTATTTCTTTACAGAAAGAGTGGTAGCTGGTTGGAATAGTCTTCCAGTGGAGGTAGTAGAGACGAGGACAGTATCTAAATTCAAGAAAGCATGTGACAAACACAGAAGATCTCTGAAGAAAAAAAGTGGACTAGTTGATATGGAAGGGTAGACTAGATAGGCCATATGGTCTTTTTCTGCTGTCATGTTTCTATGTTTCTATAGTACATTTCTAAGTAATTTTACAGCATATGTGCTATTGTCAATATAACTTGGGGCCAAGACCATGAGGAAATTTCAATGTGATAGGAGTATTTAACATATACTGTTGCAATACATCTTCAACCAAGCTAATATACCCACACATGCAGCAAGTCTAGAACAGCAACGTTATTATGCTTGTGCATATCAGCATTTAGCAATATTGGCTGGTACAGCTACATAATAAATAATAAGAGCCTGTAATAAATAAATGACAAGTTTTCTACTTTAGGGAAATTAGAATTGCACAAAATTAGACAACAGTAGAAAAATTATATTAAAAAAAAACTACAGTGAAAATCCATATAAGGGGGTGAGGACCACCCCATGGTACTAGTTGTCCAATCTGAATCCATTTTTATTTAGTGCGGTCTCCTTGTAACCCTGCTGTGTCTGGGTTTTCTTGGCAATGTATCACCAGAGGTAGATTGCTAGGCCTTTTCTTCTGAAGCAAGGGAGGGTAAAGTGACAAGGAGTGCCAGAGGGAATTCAACCCTTGATTGTCTGGGTTCTAGCAGTTACTCTAACCACTGGGCTACTCCTCCACCAAAGCCATTAAAAACATCTAAAAATGGCTGCTGTAAGGCTTCAGCAAAATTTCTCTTCAGCTGACTCCTGCTCAAACCTCTAATGAAACTATGACATAAAGAAATGAATTGCCTCCACCGTCCACCTTCAAAAACATGATGCTCTGAGAAGTTTATAAAATACTTGTCTGAAAGATATTTGTGGAAGAAGTTCATAAATCTTTTCTAGAACAGTTGCCTTCCTCACTACAGATGTGTTTCCATTCCCCTGCCTGAGATCCTCTCTCCCCTCTAGAACACGGTGACAGACAGTATTGCAAACCTACGCTGCCTGCACCATACAAGCACGCTGAAGCAATGCACTCATGTCCACGTGTTCGCACAATAGCCTGTACCCACGTGGCCATTACCCTCCCATGCAAAAGACAGCAGCCTCAGGAGCTAGGAGTGAACCTTTTGGGTATGCAAATAGCTTCTGCATTGGTTCTATCTTGTGCAACTTCCTGCCTTTTCCTGAACTAGTGGCGGAGCATTGAAGCTGTGGCCACATAAAGATGACAAGGTGCAGTCAGAGATGCTGGTCAGGACTTGGCACTGGAGCACTTGCCAAACTTGGTTCTGAGATAATTAGCTACATTGGATGAAGCAGGAGCCAAAGCAAAGCTTTAAGAATAACGGCAACAAAACTGGCATCCCTGCACTCAGGACCAAATTTACCTACATATGAGCCCCATGTTATGCAGGGCCTGGGACAGTTGCCCCTTTTGCTTATTGGTAAATTTGGCCTTGTCCTGACATAGCAGAAGCAGGAGAGGGAAGCACAGAAGCTGAGACTTTGATAGACAGTTAATTGCAGTGTGGGACAAGAGGGCCCAATGTCCTACACCACGGGATTCAAGCACCAGGAGATCCTGCAGGACAGTGGACCAGGGAGCCATCGGCACATGGGACTTTAGACCACCTGTAGAGAGACCGGTACATGCACCCAAACACACACTGGCCAGTGGTTAGAATAACTCAGCTCAATTACTGGGTTTTGGGTGGGGCAGCCATGAACTAAAATTCCTGATATTAGTGACGGATTACCCCAGGGAGTTAGGACACACATGCCTGGATTTTGTGGGCTGAACTGTCACAGTACAAAAAGAGGACCTTCAGAAGAGAAATCCAGGATAATAAACTATTATTGCTTTAGTTAAAAATAAAAGTCATATTACTTAAGAGAGGTCCTCCTGATGCTGGCATGTTCCACACCCCATGACACACATATAAACATACACACATACTGAGCCCCCAAGACATGCTGCCAACATACATTCACCCCCAACACACACACACATACACACACATTCTTTCTCACACTCACACCCATGACACATACAAACACATACACATATGCACAGCCTCAACGCACTGTGCAAACACTCACATGCCCCCACCACATACAAGCATAAACACACATCCTACATCTTCTGACATTTTCCTCAGACATCCCACAGATAAAAGGTTAGAGCCAGTGGAGACAGAAATACACATCATACCATTGGTTCATACACACATACAAACACGCACACACACATGTGTTTCATATTCACCATTAGTCACTATGCACACTGAGGATAATTTTATATGTAGGCACTATTTATATCATCAAGAGGATGCTTACTTGTCCTTATAAAATACTAACATATACTGCAAAGAATACGCCTTGAATGATCAATTAATGATTGCACCCCTGGCTACGTCTACCCAGAGAGTACA
The DNA here is from genome assembly GCA_033557465.1 of Ichthyophis bannanicus. Taxonomy (NCBI): domain Eukaryota; kingdom Metazoa; phylum Chordata; class Amphibia; order Gymnophiona; family Ichthyophiidae; genus Ichthyophis; species Ichthyophis bannanicus. The sequence continues at coordinate 1,374,991,739 of CM066031.1, forward strand.
CACCTTCAGCTCATACTTTTATGCCGTTCAGTATTTTATAAACTGTCTTTCATGCACATAGTTGGCCATCTGCACATGATTCTGATTTTAGAAAATTATTTCCACTATCTCACCCACGCAGCCACACACTCACATATCCTCTGCTGCCCTACTGAGAAAGAACTCCCCTGGCCTGAGGAAAGGGAAATGCACATATCTATTATTTATTTTTATTTTATTTAAGCTTATTTCTATACCGCCTTTGTACAATTCAAAGCAGTTCATATATACAACAAATTTGTGAGAGTATGCCTGGACGACATACTGTTTACATAGAACAGGAACAGTAGAAAACTGTATCACTTTGAACAAGGAACAGTAGAGGCTAGGTTTCTGACTGTTTATAGTTGTGGTTTTCATAGTTGGATTGATCAACTTATGTACATATATACTGGGGAATTTGTTGTATATTTAGTGTTCATTTTAAGGTGGTTGAGATCTCGAGTCTGTGTCCTTGCTATACTCAGTCTGGGAGAGGTATGTTTTGAGTTTTTTTTCTAAAGTCCAACAAGTCTTACATTTAAATTCTTTCATAATCAAAATCTGATTGGAAAAGTTAAGGAGAACAAAGTAATTCAAGTCTGCAATGCTGACGGGAGAGGGAGAGACAGGGATGGAGGATAATCATCTGAGTACACAGCTTACACCCCACAGCTTGCATCCCTCCCCTACCCCAAAATATACACCAACAATACCATTTAGTGCGTTTATGTTGATAATACGAAGTGCACAGAATAGAGATCAATGAACCTGCTCAGATAATATATAATAATTTATTAAGAGTCACACATTCCAGTATTTATACTTAAAATATATTTTCTATCTTTGTGTCTGCGGATTTTCACATTGTACTGTGATACTTTTCTCATCATATTATCTGTAGTGTTTCCCCTTATTTTTTCCTGGTTCTTTATTTCATCTTTTCCTATATGTGTTTCTCTTTCTTTTCTCTATCCTTCCTTCCCCTTCCCCACTCTCTTTCCCTTCTCTTCTTCCTCCGTTTTCCCCTCTTTCTCTCTTTCATTTCCATTGTCTTTGTTCCATTCTTTTTCACCTTTTACTACTATGCCCTCTATCACTGCCTCTTAACTACTTTTCCCCCTTTCCATATTTTTCATTGCTCATCTTCATCTCTTATTGCTCACCTTCTTCTTTGCATCTCTAAACTCAACTCTTCATCTCCACCACGTCTACCTTTTCTTAACATTTGCTTCTTGTTGTTTTTCTACTCTTTCCCTTTTCTCAACTTACCCTTTATCTCATCCCCTCTATGGTTCTTATCTCAAACCAAGCTCACGACCTTTCGGTCTCTGAGTATTAACCCCTTTCTAATACCCCCAGCTCTCCATTCGCCTTCTCAGCCCCTCCTCCATGTTGCTTTCTCAGCTCTCCCAGTTCCCACATCTATCCCTTCGGCTCTCCATCACCCTCTCTTGGTGCTCTTAGCTCTCCAAGTACCACTCTCAACTCTTTATGTCTGTCCGATTCTTCTCAGTACCCCTTCCTTCCATCTTTTGCTCTTAGCTCCTAGCTCTTATTTTACCCTTTGTCATGTCTTCCGCCCCAGAGTGCCTTTCAGAAGCCCAAGCTCTCTTTCTCCTCATCTCAATCCCCCAAATCTCCATCTGTCCTTTCGAAGCTTCCCCAGCTCTTTATTTTGCCCCTTGGCCACAGCTCTCTGTTTTTACTATTACCACATCTGAGCCTCCTGGGGTAGATGCAGTGGCAGCAGTTATATTGCTGTAAAATATTAGAGTAGGCAGAATGTTGTGCAGGGACAGTGAAAAATGTGTCCACTCACTAGTCTCATGGCCCAACTCCCACTGCCACATCTATCCATAGATGGAGGCTGTTTTTTGTTTTTTTTTAAATTCCTGCTCATTTTTGGTCTCTCAGGTCTTGCCAGGGTTATAATCTGGCACCATGAACTTTCATTAACAGCTAGATGAGAATTGTCTCCTTTTTCTTCAAGATAATTTTTGAACTTAAGTTACTTGTGTGTCTAACTCATATTTACTAAAAGCAGTTCCTTTGCATTCACTCAATGCCAAAGCTTCCATTTCTCTACTTCCCTGAATAAGACTTGGGGAGAACAATTTTGCAAAGGGTTTACAGTGGGGAAAAGCATTTTACCTGTGTTAATCAGCTGCCTGGAAACTGCCCTACCTTAAAAGAAGGCACTTTCTCACCTGGCACATCTACTTTCAGCTGCATAGAGGGGAGATGCTCCTAGGCATGTTTTTAAGTTAGGGAAGGAATAGTTCACATCAGGGCCGGCCTAACCCCCCCCTCCAGTTGCCACCGCCCCGCCCCCAGCTGCTGCTGACCACCCCCTCCAGCTGCCACCGATTCCGTCTCAGGAGGGGGAGGTGGGGAGCAACAGTATTTCAAAAAGTGACAGCTTTTTGCTGCCACTTCCTTGCCCGCGGCAGGCCATGTCCTTCAGCACACATGGCCTGCCACTTCTGATCCTCTTCTGATGCAACTTACTGTCAGAGGGGGGTCAGAAGTGGCAGGCCAAGTGTGGCCTGCCGCAGGCAAGAAACAGGCTGCAAAAACCAGCCACTTTTGGAATTATTGTTGCTGCCTGCCTACCCCTCCTGAGATGGAATTAGTGGCAGCTTGGGGGGGGGGGGGGGAGCAGTTCGGCCAGTCATATATGCTGCTGATGCAGCCACCCCTGGGTTGGCCAACCTAGGGGTAACGTTTTTCCATGCATAAAAGCCTGTTTTACACACAGAAAAGGTTTTTATGACTCTGCAGCCGAAGACGTACATTTGTAAAAGGTATGCACATGGAAAGAGTGCACTTACTTTTATGCGAGCCACATGTAGGTATTGCCAGTGCAGTTTGGGTGGCGTGAAGGCATAGTTGAGATGTATGTGCATATTTTATGAAATGCGAGCTCGATACTCCAAGTGATTGCCATGCTTAGCAGAGTATAGTAGTGTGGCTGAATATCCCTGGGTGCCACCGCTGCATGCCCCACTGCTGGCCAGCTAGCACCGGGGCATTCTGGGGGCGGTCCAGGGTAGTACCCAGCAATAATCGGGCAGTGGCAATATTGAGTCTCTGCCCACTTATTGCTCCATGGCAAAAGTCAGGTGCGGTAAAGGCTGGCCTAACCTTTGCCACTGAAGCTAGCCGGGCAGCAGCTGAATATTGACACTGCCCAGTTAGCTTCCTGGCAATACCACCACTGCATATTGGCCCGACGTGTTTACCTGTAGCGCACACACACATTCACACTTTCTTCAGAGCAGATTTGAATTTGTGCTCTGGCATTTGTGCGCTTTTGGGGCTGACCTGGGAGCCTAATTTGAAAAGGTAGCTATGTGCCTACGCTGTCTTTATCAATTAAGTTGAAAGTAAGTGGGTTTTTGGACTTTTATGCATAAGCGTTCTGTTAGAAAATTACCCCCATAGAAGGCAAGTTCCAGTCTTTGTATATAGCTTTCCAGCAAACTCTAGATGCAGACGAGCTGCGGCAAGGAAGAGCACCCACAGTAATTTCCAAAGTGATAGTACATGCTTCCTTCTGCTTTGCCATCTGGTGCAAAGACATGGATAAAAAGCACAGTCTGTCTTTGTCCCAGAGCGGGAATAAAGGCCTGATATAAATTTAGTAAATTCCATTCATGCGATACACAGTTCACGTTTCTGCCAAAGGCCATTTAGTCCTCTGTGACATATTAGTTTAAATAAATAGCGTACTAGGTAAACAGAAACCTAAAGTAAAAATGGCTGCAACTACTTGTCGCGTCTTTTATTTTTACAGAGGGAGAAATGGTGCAGCTTGACAATCACATTGCTATGATTAATTAGCAGGTGGACAAATCTGAGAGACATGGGCAATTTTCCAGAAGGTTCTTTAAGGTTGCAATGGCTCTGATGAAAGGAAGTCATGAATAAATGAACAGAACAGTTGTGGTAACATCGCATATAGCCAGAGGATAGTACTAGTTTACTAACTGTTTCTGTTTAAATCTAAAACATTTTCTTAAGGAAGGGTTTTGCTTTCTAACGATTTCCTAAATACTATTGTTATGTGCCAAAACTAACACAAGCCAACAAAATTTCCTCATGATTTGAGACTATAGGACCACTATTGCTTTCATCCAGAAACCAGTTAATAGCGTGGTCTGAACTGTGGCCCTCTTTTGCTTACAAAACCTGCTGTGTGTGGAAGTGGAACAGTTATTGGGTAAAGAGAGGCTGCGTTTCTGCCTTGGAAATTTATTGAGATGGTTCAACTCTCTTTTTAAGATCCTTCTTTCAGACCATCCATATTCTGAGCAATTATTTGTGGTGATCGAGAGAAAGAAAAAAACCCACCAAATACCTTAAGGCAATTGCAGAGTTGCTAAGTTACCCAGTTCAAGGAGTGAGTTTTAAGCCAGTCCTGGATTTTTGATAATCTCATCCAGGGGTTGCCCAAGGGGGGTGCGGGGCCATGTGCGGAGATTAATTGCGGGGCCTCATTTGCATAATGAACCTCATTTGTGTAAATATTTGCATAATGTTAACATGCGCTTTTAGTAAACATGCCTCTTAATGAGTGTCTGAATAAAGAAAGACTAACAGATTTCTACATTACTATATTGCAGTGACAACCACCAGGCCCATTAGGAAGTACTTCAAACACTGATCATTTAGAACCCATAGCAAATCCATCGTATCATAACAGCACTATCAGGACTCACAAAGCACCAAACCCTACCTATCAAAAGGCAACACTGCAGATATTAAAACCAGTACATCTCAGAGAATACCAATGCATCTCACTGGGGGAAAGAGAACAAGTGGGATTGTCAAATAGAAACAATATGAACAGAATACCTCAACTTGGTTACATATGCAGAACATAGACTGTCACCACACAAAGAACAAGGGATCACAATTTAGAAATAGGAAGATAATAATTAAACTGGGAACCCCAAAAGCCAAACATGAAATGTACAACACTGGAGAAATAAAACTATAAATTAATTTCCGCTTGCACTAAACAAAAACGCGAAGATGTTAGCAATACACCCAGACCTGACATATTCCAGTTAATAAATTCAAAATAAAAAGTATTTTTCTGCCTTCTGTTTGGGATTTTATTTTTCAGCTGCAATTGCTCCAGTCACTTTCTTCTGGTTTCTTCGTGTCTTCTGCGAGCTATCCATTTGTCCTTTCTTCTCTTTTAGATTTTTTCCATTCTCTCTCTATGGGGCTTGTTTACAAAGCCGCGGTAGCGGTTTGCGATCGTAATCGGAGCCGCGGCCCCATTGATTTCAATGGGGCCGCGGCTGCGATCGCGATCGCAAACCACTACCGCGGCTTTGTAAACAAGCCCCTATATCTGCTTTAACAAACTGATCTTTCCCCGTTTGCTCTTTCTCCCTTTTCTTTCCTTATTCCTTTATCATCCACTCAAATTTCACCCTTCCATTCTCAGTCCCCACTAACTCTCCCAATACCCAGCCCATTGTAGACTTTCCTTCCCTCCCATACAAAATATCTTTCCCCTCTCTTCTCATTCTCCATCCCCAACCCTTTCTAGTCCTCCCCCAAAATCAGCTCCCTTATAGTTCTAGACCCACCCAACATCCGCTTCCTTCTAGTCCCAATCTCCCAAGCCCCCACATCAGCCCATTTCCAGTTCTAGCCCCCCCATATGCTTTTTTCCAGTTCCATTCCAGCCCCCATCAGCTCATTTCCACTCCAAGCTCCCCCATTAGCCAATTTACAATCCTAGCCCCCTTGTCAGCCCATTTCCAGCCCTATTCCAACTCCCCTCAGCCCGCTTCCAGTCCTATTCCAGCTCCCATCAGCCCATTTCCAGTCCTATTCCCCCATTAGCCATTTCCAGTCCTATTCCAACCCATCACCCATTTGCAGTCCAAGCTCCCCCATCAGCCCATTTCCAGTCCTAGACCCCCATATGCTCTTTTCCAGTTCCAATCCTAGCCCCCCTCGTCAGCCCATTTCCAGTCCTATTCCAGCCCCCATCAGCCCATTTCCAGTCCTAGCCCCCCATATGCTCTTTTCCAGTTCCATTTCAGCCCCCCATCAGCCCATTTCCACTCCAAGCTCCCCATCAACCCATTTCCAATCCTAGCCCCCTCGTCAACCCATTTCCAGCCCTATTCCAGCCCCCATCAGTCCATTTTCAGTCCTAGCCCCCCCCCATTACAGCCCATTTCCAGTCCAGGTTTCCCTCCCATCACAGCCTATTTCCAATTCTAGCCCCCCCCCACCATTACAGACCATTTGCAGTCCTAGCCCCCATCACAGTCCATTTCTAATCCAAGATCCCCCATCATAGCCCATCCAGTCCTAGCCCCCCATCACAGCCCATTTGCAGTCCTAGCCCACCATCACAGCCTATTTCCAGCCCCCGTTCCCCCTCCCTCGATCACATCTCATCCAGTCTTAGCCCCCCCCCGAACAGCCCCGCGGCACAGAGGGAGCCAGGGAAGCCCGCACGAGGCCCCGGTTCCCTCTGCACAGCCACCAGCGTGAGGAGTCTTTTCCCTCAAGCTGGCGGCTGTATCTATGAAGCCGCAAATGCTGGGAAAGGTTAAAGGGCATTACCTTTAACCTCTCCCGGCATTCGTGGCTTCACAGATACAGCCACCAGCATGAGGGAAGAGACTCCTCACGCTGGCGGCTGTGCAGAGGGAACCAGTGCCTCGCATGGGCTTCCCTGGCTCCCTCTGCAGCCGTCCACATTGTGCAATAATGGAGTTCATGTGGGGCCCCCTGAAGCACGGGGCCCTGCGCAAACATTATCGCACAATGGATGGGCCGGCCCTGATCTCATCTCAATGCATTCTGGGACCTGCAGCACTGATTCCAAGGCTAAAATTAGGGACTATAAAAATCATACTGCATTGCAATGCAAATATAAAACCAGAACTGGCATAAAATTTCACTTCTGGGAACTGGGTAACCTGGCAACTCTGAAATTGCATTTGCCTGTAAGATAAATTCTTCCTGACTTGAAGAAGAGGAGGAAATCCCAGTTTCATAATTTTAGGGGCCTTTTTGCTGGAATGTGCTGATATTTTGCACTTACAGAGCACTAAGTGCTCAAGTTCCTGTGCTGTGTGGTGGTAACTGCAACCCTATGTGGTAAGTATTAGGAGGGTGCCCAGAAAGACCTTTACTGTGTGGTAAGTACAGTGACAGCTAACAGGGAGGCACTTACCAAGTGAAGTACATTGGTGGCAGCATGCGGTAAGTTGCAATGCACTAATGGGCTGATGCAGAAAGACCAATGCATCCTTTATGCAAAGATAACACAGCATATAAGCACAAGGTCCGACAGGCGAAATGCAGAAATGAGACTGATGCGGGTGTAAACAGCAAACGAAAAGCAAGTGCACACAGGAACTCCCAGCATATTTAAATTATATGCAAATTAGTTGCATATATTAAAATGGCATGCTAATTGTCTGTACCCAATGCAGAGAAATGCATAGAAGATTTTGTAACCTGTCAAAGTGCCAATATCTCTACGCCTGGGTCTGCAGTGGCTTAAATATACTGTGCGTGCCCCTGACAGTATTTTGATGGCATGTAGGGCTTTGCTCAAAGATGATCCAGGCATCGGGAAAAGCCCCCAATGCCATCAAAATACAGTCAAGGGGTCAGGTGCCCCAGACAGGAACCAAATCTCCTGCGGCCCAGTGGCCACAATCCCTCTACCCACCCAATTAAGAATAAATCTGGTGGTCCAGTGGTCCCGAACCCCCCACTCCCTCCCAGTACCTTTACAATGGAGTGGGAGCATTGCCCACATGCGCCTGCTTCTGCGCCACCATCATGAAAAATGGCGGCACCTATCCACACCCGATGCATCCCAAGATGCACTGCATGGGCCAGGTGCCGTCATTTTTCAAGATGGTGGTGCAGGAGCGGGAGCACATGGGCAACAGTTCTTACCTATTCTCTGCTCATAACCCACCAATGCCAGTGTGGCAATGGATACCACAGCTATTCCCTAATAGTTGTCATAAGATAATTTAGGTGATAACTGCTTAGCGCACTTTAGCAATAGGACATCTCAGTCAAGGCTGGTGTTAGATATGCTGGAACCCAGAGCACAAATTAGAAAGGGGGCTCCAAACCCTGCCAATAGACCATGCCCAGGGCAGGCTCTACCATTAGGTGAACTAGGTGGTCACCTAGAGTGCTGGCCTTTTGGTGGCATTCCTTGCCACCACTGTGGCCCCTCTCTGGGGCCAGCAGAAGCAAAAAAGGCAAGTAAACTATGACACAGCACTTACATAAGACTCCAGCACTGCGTTGCAGTTCCTGTCTGCTATTATCTACCACTTCCATAAACCAGACGTCTCTGTAGAAGGGGATGGAAGCGGGAAATAATACAGTGCCAGAGGCTTATGTAAGCTCTGCATCACAGTCCTTTGCCATTACCGCCACTGCTGGTCCTGGAGAGGGGTGGCAGCAACAGCAATGGGGGCCAGTGGGGGCAGGAGGATGGACGGCACACCTAGAACGCTTCCGATCCTTGTCCGGGCCTTGTTTTTCCTTCGTCAGCTACAAGCAGGTTTGGGGCTTCCTGTGGCATTGAGGTCTGAGGCAATTGCTCTGTTTGCACCACTATAATGCCAGCTCTGCTCTCAGTCTCGGTCAAAAGTATGAGTTTCTTGCAGTTCATCTATTAAGGAAAAAGGCTGCTAAATCATGTTGTTGCCCCACTGTGGAAGGGCACTTGATGACAGGATCTGTGTGGCTTCAAAATTTCAGATACTCAGTCCATAAGTTCACAAAATCTCAGTTTTCTCACAGGGCTGATGTAGCTACTATTGTGAAAAGCAAAAACATTACAAACCGTCTTTTAAGTCAGACTTTTCAGCCAATTAGATATCATAAAATATATTTAAAAAATGGCTGAACTTATTTCACACATAAAAATGTATTTGTTAGCCAGGAGAAAGAAGCCCCATTGATGTGTTAACCTATTTGAATTTGTGGAAGTAACGGAAAATAAACAAAAATAATAGAAAATAATACTTTTTAATTGGACTAAATACATTAGAACATAAGTAATGCCATATTGGGTCAGACAAAAGGCCTATCAAGCCCAGTATTATGTTTCCATGAGTGGCCAATCCAGGTCACCAGTACTGTTAGGTTCTCAGAGGTAGACAGATTCCATGCTGCTTATCTCAGGGGTAAGCAGTGGATTTCTCAGTCCACTTTAATAATAGTTTATGGACTTTTCCTCCAGGAACATAAAAATATTTGTTAAGCAATTCCGATTTATCCTCATCAGCTTCTACATATTCCTTCTCTTCACCCTTGAGTCTGACAATACCAGTTTTGCAGAACAAGACAAAGAAGCTTGCTACAGTAATTTTTTTACATTTTACATTTCTAGACAAGCTTTCGGGAGCTTCCCCATCCCCCGCCTTCATCTAGAGGAGATTCATTACTAGACTAGTATAGGCAGGGACTACAGAGGGTATAATGAGTGGGCCAGAATGGTTTTTAGGATTTCTATAGTAAATCTCCATCAGATATATTTGCATACAAGCAATGAACACAAATATATCTTAAATGTATTCACTGTGATTAAACAGAAAGCCAGACTGAGGGGGTAAGTCCACAGGACAGCGCTTGAGAACCACTTTGCTAGTAGCTTGAACTGTTGATCAGATAGTTCTCGTTTTAATAAGAATCTAAATTTTACAGAAATCCACACTACAGGTCTTATTTACTAATGCTTAGCATGCGATAACAGCGCCATTGAGCATTACCTGATAAGCTTTACAAGCAGATAATGTGTGATGACAACATTATAGCACGCTAAGCGTTAGCAAATAGGGGCCTATATTTTTTCATCTTATAGCTTTGTTAATGGATTCCTAATTTGTACTCATTTGGGGAGTGAATTATTAGTGGAAACAATGGAAGAATGCTTAAATACTTTTTGTGTGGGACCCTCAAATACCGCATATTATTATTATTATTATTATAACTACTGTTGTTATTAGATGTGGTTTTGCATTCAAAAATTACCTTGAAATCTGATTTGACAGGTCTTCGCTCTTTTTCTGATGCTATAACCCACCCTCCTTGGGGAATTTCTGCATCTTGGCCAAAACATTAGACATTTAATATTTAATGTAAAAAGAGAAGCCATTCAGAAATACTTGGAAACAGTTTTGTTACTTATGGCAATTATGATTTCCCTGAGCTCTCCTTAAACAAAGAGCTTTGTTCTTTGCAAGCAATTACCAGAAGTAAAAAAAAAAAAAAAAAAAAAAAATCCAACCAAGACAAAACCCTACAATGCCAGTAAAATTTTTAAAAAGCACATCTGCAAAATAAAAAAAATAAAATAAAAATTAAAAGCTGGGGGGAGGGGGCGGGGATGCTTCATCAGATAGCCAGCTGGATAAATATAAAGAATGTGTGACTAATATTTGAAAATCAACACTTTTTCTTCCAAAATATCTTGTTTTCTAAAGATTTTACAGGGGAGCTGAAGCTTACAGTATATGGGACCAGATGTTCTAAACTTTATTTTTTTTATTAAAGACATAGAATGGGAGAAGTCTTGTAGAATATTTGACCTATATCAGTTAAATTATCCCCCAATTAGGTTGATGCATATTCCTTGGCGGTGTAGAGTTGCATTGTCAGGACAGCAAGAGAAAGTACAATGAGACCAACAAAAGCTTTGAAACAATTCTGGGTTGCTGCAGAGGGCAGAAAAATACCTTGGACAAGTATTTTCTGCACCTGTATAAATATGGCAAAGGAACGCGTCAGCATTTGGTCTCATCTTACAACAAAGCACTTATTGTTCAAGTATCACTCCCACGCACGATGCCAAATGGAAGTGACACTGGGTCAGATCAAAGATCAGCCACTGTGGTAGACATGTTTAAAATAGTGTTAGTATCAGTTTAAGGTTAATACAGATTAATCATACATTGCAGTACAAAGACCTGAATTCATGTGCAAACTGGATTCATTCCCATGTCTTTATGTAACAGTTCCATTCCTTGTGGATGACTGCGGTTTATGTGTATGTTGTGGGGGAGGGGGGAGTTTTTGTACATAGTGGGGTTGAAACATATGGTGAATTGGACCTCGCTGCAGTTAGCAATCGTTGAACACAAAAATGCAGTAAAAACATATTTCCGATGTTCCACACAGTTGTTAAACTGACTTAATAGGGCTATGCATTTATTTTTGGATGAATGGTAAAATTCTTGTTACTACTTCTTATCATTTGTATAGCGCTACAAAGCACATGCAACATACACATAAGAGACAGTGTCTGTTCACAGAGCTCACAGTCTATTCAAGATAGACAAAATGAGCAAACAGGGGACTAGGGTAGTTCTTTGAGGGAAACAATTTAAATAGGAGCATAAGGGAATCACGATCCAAAAGCAGCCTCATCGAGGTGCATTTTTTTAGCCTGGATTTGAATAAGACCAGAGATGGAGCCTGACATATGAACAGAGGTAGTCTATTCCAGGAATGTGGCACAGCAAGATAGAAGGAACGGAGTCTGGAGTGGGCAGTAGAAGAGAAGAGCACAGATAACAGGGATTTGTTTGAGCAGAGTTCCAGAGGAGGGGTGTAGGGAGAGATAAAAGACAGGTAATGAGGCACAGCAGAGTGACTGCACTGGTAGGTAAGTAGGAGCAGTTTGAACAGATTGCAGAAAAGGATAGGGAGCTAGTGAAGTGACCTGAGGTGTTACATGAGTGCAGTGACGCTGGTGGAAGATGAGCTGTGCAGCTGAGTTTCGAACAGATTGAAGGGGAGAGAGTTTCAATGGGAGACCAGCGAGGAGCAGGCTGCAAGAGTCTAACCAGAAGGTGATAAGAAAGTGTGCTCAGACAGGGAGAGACAAATTTTTCTGTAATAGCGAAAGAATCGACAGGTTTTAGTTTATCTGTTAGATATTTGTAGAGAAAGAAAGAGAAGAGTAAAAGATGTCCCTAAGACTGGAAGCCAAGGAAATAGGCAGGAAGATGAAAGATAGCATAGCATTTTTGGTACCTATGTGTCATATTGATGCCATCTAAAGGCTCATTGTTATATCTCACTATTTTCTTACTTCCTTGTTGTTGTCACCATTGACCTACTGATGTAATATGACATAGTTCCTGTGCTCCAGCTGTATTTAGTGTGCATTTATTTTTAGCTTTAAATCATGGGGGCTTTTTTACTAAAGGTTTTAACATGCATTAATGAAATTAGCATGTGTTAAGTGCCCACAGCCCTTTTATATTTATGGATGCAATAGCACTTAGCACACATTAATTTCATTAACACATGTTAACCTTTAGCAAATGGACCCCTTGCTGTATGATGGAGAAATTTCTCTTAGGTTTCCACTGATACTATCATGATCTTTGCAGTTTTCCGAGTCATGCCACATATTAGTAAATCGAACTGTAGTTTCAGCCATCATGCTGTGGCTTTCTTCAGGATGAAGTGTTTAAGCAGTGGATGTCTGTTCTTATACTGTATATAGTGATCAGGGCCGTACCGAGACTGAAATACGCCCTGTGTGACTTGCACATCGGGTGTGCGCCTCCCCTTCTGCACCTACATTTAGACACTTTATGGGGGTGCAGGAGGGGGGGGGCATGCACCCGATCTGCAAGTCACTGGCACGCTAAGCAGGTCTGGTCCCTCCTGGAGAGACCAGACCTGCTTAGGGTGCCGGCGCAAAGACTTAAGGTGCGCTTTTCGTCTCTCTGCTGCTGCCTGCCACCAAAAAAGTGGCGGGCGGCAGGCAATGGCAGAGAGCCAAAATGCGCCCTTTCAGTCTTTGCTCCCTGTGCGGCCACACCGCTTGCACAGGGCTCGGTACAGTCCTGATAGTGATTCTCAAACCGGATTGGTGGGCTTGAAGCAGAAAATTTGAATTTTGGTGGGAAAGTTCATTGGGTAGATTTGAACTCTGGTTGCCCTGTTCCTAACCCACTATGCTAAGCTAGATGTCCAGGTTCTGAGATATGGTTCTGGGGATGTTTCTGTAGATGCCCCTGCGGACATCCATATCAGGTACGTCCATATTTGTGAAATCATGTTTGCACCTGGACATGCCTACTTTCTTTTTTCAGAAATTTTGGCTTAGACATCCCAGATTGCACTTGGACATCCCTTCTAAAATTCCCCTCCACATCTAACAGCTAAATAAAATCGACCTCACTACTGCCAGGCACTGGACACAATCTTCCTCAGCACTTAACAGGGATGCATAAACAGCATGAAAAGATCCCACTATCCATTTATAACAAGAAAATTTAGAAAACTTAAAGGCCTTGATCAAGGTTATTTGAGCCCATACTGCATGGAATGCTGAATTAAGAATGTATTATGCTAATGGTACAATACAAGAAAATGAGCAGTCTGATGCAAGCTACCAAGATCAACACATGAATGATCAGCGGCTATGTAAAGCTAAGTATGACTCTAAATGATATGGATGAGCTAAGTGTATGATAAGGAAAATAAGCAGTTTGATGCAAATTATTAAGATCAGGAGTTATAAAGGATTGGCAGCAATGAAAAGCTAAGTATGAATTAAAATTGTACGGATGAGCTACTCTTATGGATTAATAATGATGATCTGAAGTAAGCAGCTATGACTGGCAACAGTGAATACAAATTAGTCAAGTCTGTACTTTTTTAGATATGCCATACTGGGTCAGATCAAGGTCCGTCAAGCCCGGTGTCCTGTTTCCAACAGTAGCCAGTACAGGTCATAAGTATCTCTCAGGTTCCCATAAGGTAGACAGATTCCATGCTGCTTGTCCCAGGGGTAAGCAGTGGATTTCCCCAATTCTCCTTAATAGTAGTTTATGGACATTTCCTCTAGAAACTCATCCAAACTTCTTTTAAATCCAGTGACACTAACTTTTACTACATCCTCTGGTAACAAATTCCAGAGTTTGATTATGTGTTGAGTGAAAAAATATTTTCTCCGATTAGTCTTGACTGGGTCACATTGCAGCTTTATTGCATGCCCCCTAGCCTTTCTACTTTTTGAACGAGTAAACAATCAATCTACAAGTCCCACTCCATTCATTATTTTATAGATCTCTATCATATTTCCCCTCAGCCGTCTCTTTTCCAAGCTGAAGAATCCTAACCTTTTAAGCTTTTCTTCGTAAAGATATCCTTCGTCCCCTATACCATTTTGGTCGCTCTTCTCTGTACCTTTTCTAATTCTGCCATTTCCTTTTTAAGATATCGGATTGTAAATAGTTTGAGGTTTCCCCCCACCAACCTTTTTATGTACATAGCTAACAACCTGTTATATGTAACTGTTCTGGTTGAATTTACTGTTATAATGTAACCGCTTCTGATCACTGGAAGTAGCGGTATAAAAATGTAACCAAATAAATAAATAAGATATTGGGACCAGGATTGCAGACATATTGAAGGTGTGGTCGCACATGGAGTGATATAGAGGCATTATAGTATCTTTGATGTTATTCTTCATTCCTTTTCTTATGATTCCTAGCATTCTATTTGCTTTCTTGGCCGCCGCTGCACACTGGGCAGAGGATTTCAATATATTATCCATGAAGATGCCCAGATCCTTTTCCTGGGTGATGATTCCTAATGTGGAACCTTGCATTAAGTAACCGTAGTTTTGGGTTGTTCTTCCCTATATGCATAACTTTGCACTTATCCAGATAATATTTCATCTGCTATTTGGATGACAGAATGGACTGTTATACAGAAGTTAGAGAAAAATTGAGTTCTAGCAGTGAGAGTCTTTTTCTTAGAGATTTTAATTATAAGCGATCCATCCACTAGGCAGGCTAGGCAGCTGCCTACTACTATTACTACTACTATTTAACATTTATAAAGCGCTACCATACGCAGCGCTGTACAGGCATATAAGCGACGGTCCCTGCTCGTAAGAGCTTACAATCTAATCAAGACGAAAAACACACAGAGCAAAATTCTAGTTAGGGCAAAACCAGGTTGGTCGTCTCCCAATACTACTAATAGTACTACTGCGCATTTCTATTTAAACACTACCTTATATTACATCGGGCATCAGGTTACAATACATTACATCACAATACATTACATCAGGTTACAATACAGGCAGGCTGGGCATCATGGACTACATTACAACACATCATGGAGGATGCTTACATGGTGACGTTTCGCGTGGTTCCGCTGCATCTGGCCAGTTCTTCGGTGGAGTTGCTGGAATGAGGGGGAGGAGGAGGCTGCGGCCCTTCCACAGTGCCACGCCTAAGGTGGCAGATCTCTGTGGGTGGCAGGCCATGTTCTTCGGTACACATGGCCTGCAGCCCCCACATGTGTTAAACAGCGCCACCCTCAAGAAAAAGATTTTTTTAGGCCTGTGATGTGGGAAGCTACAACAGATACAATTTAATGGTGCTGTGATTGTAGTAACTAAGTTATAAATGTAGTAATATGGAGTTGAAGACAATTATTAGCAGGTTTATTTGAGATATGATCTATAAGAGAACCAGTCAAATATTGTTGAGCGGTTCTGACTGTGGATCCAAATTTGTGGGTGCTTGCAGAGGGCTCAAGGTTTATTTGGAAAAAAATTGATAGTTCTACTACAGAAAGATACATCTGTGACCAAAATTGTACATTGGTATTCACAGGGCCAGTGCAGGGTTTCTGGTGCCCCCCTGCAAACTATAAATCGGCGCCTCCTCCCTCATTATTATTAATGTTGGCTACAGGGGCGGCTGAAGGCAATCTGCTGCCTGAGGCGAAGAATGAGATGGTGCCCCCCCCCACCTTAGAGGGGGAGGGGCTTTTTCAGAAATGCAATCAGAGACTGAACCAAAGCAAAAAGCCGATTAGATTATATGGAGGAAATACAAGATGTTTGCACACAAGGCAATAACGAGCTGCAATCGCACCCTGTGTGACTTGCAGCTCGGGCGCATGCCCCCCTTCTCCCCTCTCTCCCCCCATACCTTCGTCCAGAACTGCCTGCTCTTTCGCTGATGCTGCCGCCCTCTGTTTTTTTCAAGGTGGCGCCGTCAACAGGGAAAGAGCAGGCAGCGCTGGACGGAGGTATGGGGAGGAGGAGGGGGAGCATGCGCCCAATCTGAAAGGCGCCGGCATTTTAAGCAGATCTGTCCCTCCCTGCTCTGACATCGCATCGGAGGAGGGAGGGACCAGACCTACTTAAAGTGCTGCGAAAAGGCTTGGGGGGGGGGGGGGGTGTGCATTTCGGTTGCCTGCAATTGTCCTGCCAGCTGCGGCAGGGCAACAGCAGATAGACGAAATGCGCCCCCCAAGCCTTTGCGCCCTGTGCGGCTGCACCTCTTGCATAGAGCTAGGTACGGTCCTGTTTGCACACCAAGGAACCAAAAAACAGCAAGAATCAAGAGCACAGTTTATAAAACTTAATTATAAATCATTTTTATTTTTATTTTGTTCTTATAATCTGCGTTATGGTTCTTGCTTTTTCTTTTTCAACATATATTTTGCATCCACAGTAGGTGCAGAGCAGAACCAGGACATTCACCCACAGAACTCAATATTAAAAAAAAAATCTGATTCTGATCATCTCACTAACAACAACAACAACAACAACAACCACTATTCTACAGTATCAGGCATATTGTAAACTAATACAAAACCCTACAACAAAGAGCAAACCTACCATACCATACTATGTCAGCACAAACTTCCAAAACTCACATAAGGAGCCCATCCAAAAAAAGGTCACTGTAAATACTCCAGTGGGCCCTGGGACACCCATACACCTATTTGAAAAGCTGAACAAGTCAAATTAGTACAGTACAGCATAGATCTTTATGTACAAACTCCATGTTAACAGAACACCTGACCTCAGTCACACACTCACAACATCGACCCTCACCAAGTACAAAAGAAGTAACCACAATCTAAAGTAAAAATAAAAATATGTAGACAAAATTTAAACTGAAACCCCAAGAAGCCAGAGTCCACATGCAGTGAAACATCAGATAAATAAGAGATGCAGTTCCCCAATGCAGTGTAAAATATAAAAATAGCACTAAATCACTAAAATTAAATAAAATTATTTTTCTACCTTTGTTGTCTGACCATTTTATTCTCTGATCATGCTGGTCCCGATCTGAGGTTTCTGCTTTCCTGTCTTCTCTTAGCTCTCTTTCTGTGGTCTATGGTCCATGGTCCATGGTCCATCTGCCATTTCTTATCTCTTCTTTTGTTTTCTTCACTTCCTTCCATCAGCCCATTTCCAGTTCCAGTAACCCTCCCCAGTATCAGCCCCCTTTCTAGTCCTCCCCTCCCAGTACTTTCCAATGTCAACCGCCTTGCATTCCCACGACTGCCACTGGTGTCCATTCCCTTCCAGCCACCCTCCATCCCCACTGTCCAGCCCCTTCTAGTCCAAATACCATCCCAGGTATCAGCTCACGTCCACTCTCAGTGCCATCCCCCAGTCAGCTCCCTTCCAGTCGCTCTACCCTCTGTCCATCCCCCTTCCAGTGCCATTTGCATGTCAGCTCCCTTCCAGACTCCTCCCCATTACCCAGTCAGCTACTACTCCCATCCCCAAGTGTCAGCTCCCTTCCAGTCCCCCTTCAGTACATCCCAGGTGTCAGCTCCTTTCCAGCCCCCTCCTTCCCCTTGTCAGCTCCCTTTCTGCCCTCCCCTTCCCCTGGCAGACCCTCTCAGTATCCGCTCCCTTCCAGTCCTATTCTACCATCCCCCTGAATCAGCCCATTTGTAGCCCTAGACCCTAGTTTTCTTCCAGGGCCAGCAGCACCCTCCTCCCCTTCCCCATTACCCCATTAGCCCATTTACAGTCCTATCCCCCTTACCAGACCACTCCAGTCCTAGCTCCCCAATCAGCCCATTACCAGTCCTAGCCCCCCATCAGCCCATTACAATTCCTAACCCCCAATAAGTCCATTTCCAGTCCTAGCACCCCAATCAGCCCATTTCCTGTCCTAGCCCCCCTAATCAGCCCATTTCCAGGCCTAACCCCACAAATCAGCCCAATAGCAGTCCTTGCCCCCTTCCGATCATCCCATTTCCAGATCTAACCCTGCATCAGCCCATTTCCAGTTCTAACCCCCTCCCAAGCAGTCTATTTTCATTCTTAACCTCTCATTAGCCCATTTCCAGTCCTAGCCCCCCATAGCCCTTTAGCAGTCCTAGCCCTCCTCCCGATCATCCCATTTCCAGTTCTAACCCCCCCATCAGTCCATTTCCAGTCCTAGCCCCCCCATAGCCCATTAGCAGTCCTAGCCCCCCTCCCCATCAACCCATTTCCAGTCCTAGCCCCCCCATCAGCCAATTTCTAGTACTAGCCCTCCCCCCATCTGGCCATTGCTATTTTCTGTGCTAACCCCCCCCCCCCCACCAGCCCAGCTCCAGATCTTCTTTAGGGAACTGGAACTGGAAAAAAACCCAAATGGCTGCAAATGCTGCTGCCGCTGCAGCGGTAGCAGCAGCAGCATGAAGTGCCCCATGGTGACCGCCTACCCGGAAGAGCCCTCACAAACCTCCCCCCTCCCACACTGGCTCAGCTTTGCAGAGCCGCGCAAAGGGAGAGTGTTTCTCTTTTGCGCGGCTCTGTTAAAGCTGAGCCCATGGCGCTGATGGGAAACAGCATTTCCAGTTTTCCGGAGGTATGGGGAGGAGGAGTTGCACCAGCAGCAGCAGCAGTGTTTGCAGTTGCTTTTTTAAAAATTATTTTGAAGGCCGAGTGAGGCAGTCTTTTTGAGGGCAATTTTTGCCGCCCCCAAAAAGATGCTGCCTGAGGCTACCGCCTCACTCGACCTCATTATAGAGCCGCCCCTGTTTGGCTACACTTCATCCTCCTTTTTCCCAAAACTCCTTTGTGAACTCTTTTCACAAGATGCTAGTATTTTTCCTTCAAATCCAATGTTGTAAGAAAATTGTAGTGAATGGGCAAATGCATAGCCAGAATGAAAATGGAGTGGAGGAGTGGCCTAGTGGTTGGGGCAAGGTACTCCAGGCTGGAAGGTCAGGGATTCAAATCCCACTAGAGGACAGTAACCTTGGGCCAGAAGGACTGGGGTTTCTAGTCCCACAGGTGCTCCTTGCGGTCTTGGGCAAGCCACTTAACCCTCCATAGCCTATGTTCCCTGTAAAATAGTTATCTCCAAGTTATAATGCCCTGTTCAATGTAATTTCAGTTTGTTCAATGTAAACCACACTGATGCAGAATAGTGTGGTATATAAGAGAATGTAAATAAAATAAAAAATAACTACTTAGCATCATACAAACAGGCTGTGATAGTTCAAGAGCATGCTAAATTTTAGATATGGATCAAAAGAAAAATACTCAATTGTACAGACAGCTCAGAAGTATTTTACTTATTGAATAAGTATGCAAGAGAAAGATTTTGTACAAAAGGAAGGAATCAAAAATATAATCATGCAGTCAATGTACAATTAGAAACTATAAACAAAATAGGTGAGAAAAGAGCAAGAATAACATGTCCACTTTCCAGCCATAAATGATTAGTAGTAGTAGTAGACCAAGGAGTAACCATGCTTTTACCCATTACTCTTAGGTTTTCAGGATTTCTTTACCAAAATTATACTTTACTCAAGAGTGAGGTGATAGAAAGAATTCTCACATGCAGACATCTGCATTGTTGGCAGAAACTGGCATAATGGTTCAGTACAAGTAGCATGGGTGCAACTAATGCCACCTCAGTGGAAATATGCTGGTAATATGTGTACGGGGCGAAGGGTCAGCTGGACTGTGGGCCAGACAGTTCCCAAGCAGACACCTTGCTTCGCCCAAAAGGGGAATCACTCAGGGAGGACATATCACTTCCCAATAAAAGAAACATCACAGAGAGGACTTACACTTCCCAATAAAATCTCACCTTATGCAGGACAACATGCTCATACATGGTAATAACCATTTAACATAAAGTAAAAATAAAAATATGTAAACAAAAATTAAATTGAAACCCCAAGAAGTCAGACTCCACAGGCGGTGCAACACCAGGGAAAGATAAGATGCAGTTCCCCATATTGGGCCCGATTCTGTCCCACACGTCCATCCCCTCTGTGCGTCCGGTCTAGCCCCGTGGGATCAGAATCGTGATCAGTCTTGCATGTGCAGGACTGCACCAGGCTAACTCAGTCAGGGCATTTAAATGGAGCTGCAGTGCCATGGTGTCATGTTGCCATGGTGCCGCGGCTCCATTTAAAAGCTGCGATGCCAGCCGCTGACCAAAACTGCAAATTCCCCACAGCTTGACCCCCGATCTGGCATCCAAAGACCAGGGTCAGGCTGCGGGGAATGACCCCTGGCCCCCCAAACCCCTTCCATGCCCTGAATGTAAAAAAAAAAAAACCACACAGAAAACAGTACAAAGACGTGGGCAGTATTTGAAACACACAACTTTTATTGATCCTAAAAAGGGGGCCAAACCCAACACAGGCCGCATTTTGTATAATACTTCTTCAGGGGTGAGGCACACCAAAAAACTATAAATACATCATAATAATACATTAAAAATTACATATAAATAAATAAAAATTAAAAACATGAAAAACAAAGATGAAAGAATGAATAAGATATGAAAACTGCAAATTGGACACAAAATAATAACATGAAACTAATAAAAAACTTAGAAAACTTTGTATATTACCACATGCTAAATGGATAACAATAAATAATAAGATTTTGCAAGATTTTCCAAAGCCATGGAATCTCATACCAGCTCTATGCAGACGACATTATGTGCTTCACCCCATTCAACTTAGCAACCCCTGACTTTACCAGCTTAAACAATTGCCTTACAAACCTAAAAACATGGCTCCTACAGCACAACCTCCTAATTAACCAATCTAAAATGGAAGCCCTACAAGTATTCACCAATACATCATACACCCCACCAACAACCATTACTCTCAGTGACCTCACCCTTACCTTAAAAAAAACAAGTAAAATACCTAGGAATCATACTTGACCAGAACCTCACATTCACAGAACAGATAAGGAGGACAGCTAATACAATATATGCAAAAATACGTACCCTTCGGAACCTCCAACCTCTCCTGAATCCTGACTCCTTCTGTACTGTCTGCCAGGCTCTCACAATCCCCTCCCTTGATTACTGCAATCTTATCTACCAGGGCCTCCCCAAGAGCAGTATACACAATATCCAAATGGCCCAGAACACTATAGCTCGTCTCATCACAAACAACCCCAGACGATCACACATCATGCCGATCCTCAATGATCTCCACTGGCTTCCCATCCAACTCCGAGTTAAATTCAAAGTTATCACTCTCACTCACAAAATCATCTCCAATGAGTCAGCACCATGCCTCTCCTTACTCCTATCTAGCTCCAACAACAATACAACACACCGCACCTTCACCAAAAATCTCCTTGCCATCCCAACCTCCAAAAGGCATAGCAAGCAAACCACCTGTAACTGAACTTTCTCCCTCTATGCCCTTCTCTATGGAATGCCCTTCCATAGGAATTAAGAAACTGCTCAGATCACATAGATTTCCGAAAGAAACTAAAAACACACCTCTTCCAAGAACATTTATCCCTACCACCATAACCCACACCTGACCATCCGCCTCTAGTATCCAACCCCCCTTTCCTACCCCCTCACCTTCTAGCAGCCCCTCTGTAACCTGTAGAAATCTATGCAAATAGTTGATACTATAAAAATGCAAATCCATGTAAATAGTTGGTCTTTGTAAAAAGTTCGGTTGTTATACCGTTTTATATCCATTTTCAATGTGAGCAGTTGAAACACACTGCATTGTTATGTACTCTGTAAACCGTCTTGAATCGTAGAAAGACGGTATAAAAAAAACAGTTAAATAAATAAATAATAAATATAATAAATGAATAAAAATAATGAAAAACACAATAAAAGGTATTCTGAATAACCAACAGAAAGTAACATTAAATCATAAACACCATATGACACAATTCTGTGTGTAATCTAAGAACATGTAGATTATAAACAACATAAAATTATAAAAACTAAAAACAGTCATAAAAATGAATGAATAATAATTATACTGAACCGTATTAAACTAATGTGTCCATAAATACCAAAAAAGGAGAAATCCAAAGGATAGAAATTGAAATAAATAATGGAGTGGAGGAGTGGCCTAGTGGTTGGGGCAAGGTACTTCGGGCCGGAAGGTCGGGGGTTCAAATCCCACTAGAGGACAGCAACCTTGGGCCGGAAGGACTGGGGTTTCTAGTCCCACAGGTGCTCCTTGTGGTCTTGGGCAAGCCACTTAACCCTCCATAGCCCATGTTCCCTGTAAAATAGTTCTCTGTGTGCTGTGCTTTCCTGTCTAATCAGTGTGTTTATACCTCAAAAATTTCCTGTCATGATTTGACAATTTCCAATCTGTAATCAAAACCGCTGCTGATTGCTGGAAGTAGCGGTATACTAAATAAATAAAATAAATAAAAAATATATTATTAATGAATAATAATTAAAAGTGAAACGATGAAAAAGATAAAACAATAAATAAATAAATAATTTTATAATAAAATATAATTGCTTATAACACAAGAGAGCAGGAGTGAATGAGAGCAGGAGTGAATGAGAAAACAGTTACCTGAGGACAGTGGAGATAACTGCCAACTGATAATAAGGTCATAAAGACCCTAAGTTATATTCCATTCCCTGTAAAATCCAATAGTACTTAATCAGGAATGAGCCATGAAGATGTCCAATAAGACATACTCGATTTGAAAAACAACATTATGTTCAACTATCTGTTTATAATATGGATTATAATGTAACAAATCCAACTGCTGATTCACAAAACCTGATTCAACTAATTCTTTGCCAAGGAGATTCTAAAATATACTCGAAGGGATGTATGTGTGATACATACTGTATGTGTGTTAAATTAACTGTTATGTATCAACCCTATAGTCAATGTAAATGTAGCTATCACGACGTATCCCATGCTGGCAAAAATGCTCAAAGGAGTATATATAGTAATGCAACATACGTAATAAATTTGACTATTATGTATCCTCCAACTCTGAAACCAATATTAAAGCAGCGCATAAGGAACACCGCCCCGGGTAGACAAACCATAATGTGTCACGACTGGTGAGTTTATATATGTGTAACAGTGTGATGTACTTACTGCGTGTCGGATCATATAAATGCATGCGGGGATTCTAATGTATGTGAATGAGTAAGGCGAATTCTGAAATCAAAATTAAAAAGCATTTATTTAAAAGAACTCTAGAAACAGTACCACCCAACCAAAATATAATGAAAAGGAATACCACAAGTCTATCAGACATCGGAACCATGCCGCATCGTAAACTCTGTGAGTTTTGGAAAAACGCCGACGCATGCGTATCCTTAAGAACCCATCTAACCGCAGGAAAAGGAGGGGGTAACGTACAGACATATAAACAATGAATACCAACTATCTGATTGAATAGTTTGGAAGGCAGCAGTAGAAGCACCATTATCCAATATGAAAAAAATTAAAAACATCAATAAAAGAAACAAAATCTTCCGATATTGAAAAATGCCATAAATGAACCTGACAATACACGCGAGGGTACCGCCAAGAAGGTAATGTATTATGGGCGTTCCTCGTACAGCACTGGATTGAATAATGTGTAACTTTATGTGAACAATGAATCCTATAAACGATAAAAAAAGCCAATAATAAATAGCGACATATGTGATCCCGATTGATGCTACGTGGATCCAGGTTTTAGGATTGTGTATTGCAACCGTTCTTCATACAACTCAAAAGATTTTAAAATGGACTACAAAGATGCATTATTCACACCTGAAATTGCCAATACATCAGGTCCCACGAGGACAAAAAACGTGTTGAATAAAAAGTAAAAACCATTTGAGAAATTAAATATGAAAAGCGTTAAAACCAGGAGACTGCTATAAGCTTTATAAAAGAGACCTTAAACATTTTTTTTGAGTCTTTTTGTATCACTTGAAAATCAAAACTAATATGGAATACACCAAATTGTGGAATAGAACATATGTCAAAATCACAATGGACCCAAAGGAGACCAAAGGGTATTGTATAACCCATGTACATAAATGATTAAACTAATAAACTAATAAAAACATAAACCACTTAAAGAATTAAAAACTTAAAAAAGTTAATAATTCTTCTCAGAAGAGGATCACCCAAGACATAAAAAGAATGAAATAAAAATTTTTGATAAATAAAAAATAAAATGGGATCATGGTCATAAGGACAAGATGTAAATACAAAAATTCAAAGAAAAACAGAAAAATCGCTTTCCAAATTTAAACCATGTGGTATCAATGTGTTGAGAGAAAAAATATAACATTGTTCTAAGCGTAAAATAGTTTTATCGATTTCACCTCCTCTCCAATTGAGCTTCACCTTCTTCATGACACAAAGGGGTATGTTTACTAAGCAGTCTTAACGTGCGCTCCTCCACGTTATCGCGCGATAAGGTACCTTATCGCACAATAATGGTGCTTTATCGGGTAAAAAGTTACCTTAGCACGGGATAACGCGTGCAGTGGCGCAAACGAGCACTGAGGGTGGAGATAGGCTCCCGGAGGGCGGAGGAAGGCTCCCCAGGGGCGGAGAGAGAGAGAGTCAATGGGCAGAGAGTGGGAGGAGAGAGGCTCCCTGCACACTAACGCTGTGAAATCCGAGGCTCAAAACTAACATCAGTCAAACCCTGGCATTAGAGCTGATTTAAAGGGAAAAGAAACCATTTCCGTCAGCAATGTACAGCCAAACCAGGGAAACCGACAAAAAGTGATAAGTGTGATACATGCGCAGGGACCAAAAGGGCAAACAAACATTGAAAAGGACCCCAACAAAATGTGAAAAAAACATAACCAAGCAGGCCAATATTGATATTAATGGGAAGTATCAAAAAACACTACGGAGAAAGCTCCATAAAAATAATATTAATTTTTGAAGGGTCTATGCTCTGTCCATATACAAGGTGACTGATCCCACAGTGAAACAGTGCTGATCAGGGTTCCCCTCTCCATTGGACAGGTACCCTACGGCGTGAACATGTTCTGCAACAACAGGGCGGGCATGTCGGAATGGGCAACTGGACAAATGCTTGAAAAGGGGATACAGAGGGCTGCAGGCGGCACATGCTGTGGTGCAGCTGGGCCACAGTGCGGACCAGGGTGATGCCTAGGTGGCCCATAGGAATGCTGAAACTGTAGAGCAGCCAGACAGCGACTGATGAGAGACCAACATGGGCATGGGTGTGTTCCCCACAGTGTCACAGGGGATAGTACCCAGCAGGTACACCCAAGGACACAGAACATTGGCAGGTGGTGTTGGGGGGGGGGAGGGGAAGCGTGGATGTCTATGCAGGCACCCCTACCCCAGAATCCGCACCATAGGCAGCCACCTACCTGCACACTGGATGGTCTGAGACTGCGCATTACCAGCACCACCAGCAGAAGGGCATGTCAGCATGGTGGTGGAGGGGTACTGTTGGTGGAGGGGGCAGTGGCAGCTGGCCACAGCAGACCACGCCCTAGCCCTGTGTAGGTGGGTGCTATGCACTGCAACAGAGAGGCCCTGTCTGGCGAACAGTCATGGTAATCCCAGGGAACGCACCACTTCTGTGGCAACATGGTGGTGCAGTATACACAACAAGTGTGTTCAGGAGCAGAAGGTCACAGGTTCAAGTCCCAGCTGTGGTTCCTGCCAACCCAGCACCCATATTTTACCCACCACTAATACATGGTAATAAACACAGAACCTTTATTGCAGATAACTTTAACTTGGCCAAAACGCCTGCATGTCAACCTACAGAGCACAGACACCATAAACAGGCGCATTACCTAGAGCAGAGTCTCCCAAAAGCAGTCCTGGAGGGCCAAACACCATTCAGGTTCCATGCTGTCTCCAATAAATATGTCTGTGCTGCCTTTCTATGTACCGCTCCCATGGTATGCAGATGTATCTCATGCATAGTCATTAGGGCCAGCATGAAAACCTGAACAGTGTCCTGCCCACCAGGACCGGAGTTGGGAACCTCTGCCCTAGAGCAGTGGCCAACAGGGGCAGACACACCCTCACCCACAGGCTCCATTATCCAAAGCCACCTGGAGAGGCAGGGGTTTTGGCCCTGTGTGCCTCTCCCAATACTAGCACTTGCATACCTTAACAATGCCACCCTAAACCTGGGAATACGGTACATCTCTATCAAAAGGTTGCTATGATCACTGCCAGATAGCAATTCCTAAATTAAGCACAATTTGCTGATTGAGCTGCATCATAGCAACCTTTCTGATGTCTGTTGAGTGTGCTGCAGGTCCTGTGTCTGACAGGGTTTACCACCCTGGGGAGTGACTCCAACAGTATTCCGTACCATAGCCATGCCTGCACTGTGCCCAGGACTGGTGCGGTGGCCATGGCTGCCAAACACCTCTATAGTTGAACAATGCTGGCATAGGTGTGGGGAGTGTGTGTCTCTCTATCCAGTGTGTGGTGGCTGCCAACACCCTCCTCAGCCCACACTGCTAGCACTGTTGGCAGTATTGGCCTGCAAATGTGCATACTGAGAAGCAAGGCAACGTGGGAATAGCCTGGACAGGGTGTCCTGGCCTGGATGCATCAGCACAGGGCATAGGGCAATGGCTTGGACATTGTAGTGCCCGGCCACAACCTGCACTGACAGGATGGCCACAGCATGTCCTGCTGGGAGGTCACTCTCACCCTGACTGAGCAGTGACCATGGCATGGCTAGGCTCCCCCATAGTGCTATATTGTATTTCTCTCAAGTGAAATATGTAGGTGTCCTACTCTGGGGCCTAATCACTGACCTAGCTGCTTGGTGGGTGTGCTCACATCTCCAGGATCATGTACTGTGGACTAACTAGAAGACTGCCTGCGGTGATATGTGTAGGGCTGGAATGCCTTGCAGGGTGCAGTGGCTGGTGACTCACTCTGTGCGCTGCTGGAGAATGTCAGTTGGTGGTGGGGAGCAGCTGAGCATTTTCAGGCCTACTGTCTTTCTGCCATTGCCTGAGGGATGCGTACAGCTCTGCATTGGCTGCCCTGTAGAGTGTCTGCTCCCCAGCAAGAGTGGGGTTGATGGCCCCCCTCTACTGCCACTATTGCAGGGTGGTAGAATCCTGTCTCCCACCCTAGGCCACAGAGAGTGGGTTGGGTGGTGGTACATAACCCACCTATGGGTCCAAACACTCCCCTTCACTTACATCATGTTTCCATGGGGAACCAAAACAGAATATACACTATTCTGGGTATATCATAGCCCATAAGGGCTAGACCTGATTGACAACTACAGATGGACACTAAGGTATCCTAGTTGGTTCTGCAAGAGCTAACACACACACTGACACTGACACTGATGGGTACCTGCAACATGGCCTCTTTCAGGAATGGAAGGTGCTGGCTGCCCCACCTCACTCTCAGGGTGAGCACAATACCCACACAATGTGACGTTCTGTAGCTACCCTGTGCCACTAACACACACCGTCGACACCCCCTACCAGACTGAGGTGCTGTGGGGGTTCACTCGGTCAGTTCCCACTACCAGACAGAGGTGCTGTGGGGTGCATACCCCATCCTGTGATAATCTGTAAACTGCTGATTTGCATGTGCATTGCATCATGGGTACGGGTGGTTTGACCCGACCCTGGTAACAACAGCAGAGTGTTTGTGTGGTGACCTGAAGTCCTTCTGTAGCCAGCCAGGTGCTTGCTAGTAGTTGTAGAGCAGTAGCCCACTAGTTACTTCACTGCTTGTAGAGCCAGAGATCATGGGTTCAATCCCACAGTGGGATATTGTGTATTTTTGCTTTTAAATTGGTGCTGCCAGCGAAAACAACCTCACAGTGCTCTAACCTGAAGGTGCCTCATAAGGCACCCCTTAAAGTGTCTTAGAAAGGTGCCATATAACGTGCCTTATAAAGCGCCCTATAAGGCGTACTATAGGGGACATTATAAGGTGGCTTGGTGGA
This sequence comes from Ichthyophis bannanicus, assembly GCA_033557465.1. Classification (NCBI taxonomy): domain Eukaryota; kingdom Metazoa; phylum Chordata; class Amphibia; order Gymnophiona; family Ichthyophiidae; genus Ichthyophis; species Ichthyophis bannanicus. Next base: position 1,375,019,772 of record CM066031.1, read on the forward strand.
CAAGGCACTCCATAATGTGCCCCATGGAGTGTCTAATAGGGTGCCTTATAAGGCACCCTAGGTTACGGCACTGTGAGGGTGTGCGTGCTGGCAGCTCTAATGTAAAAGAAATAATAAAATGCTGCACACAGCATTGCCTAAATGTAAAGGGTAATGCCTCAGACAGCCATATAGATTTGGCATAGTGGGGGATCAAACTCATGACCCCTGTACCATCGGTCTGTGTATTAACCATTGTGCTACACCTCTGTTTCTGTGTTTGCATCTCTGCGCGCCTACTTAAGATTACCGTGCGTTAATGTGCTTAGCAGCATCTCGCATGATAATGTGCGCAGCGAATGTTATCGCACGATAATCCCATTTTGCTACGTTAAGACCGAAACACCCACTCCTTTTATGGCAGCCTGCACGCTATCGCCGGGCGCACGTTAAGACTGCTTAGTAAACATACCCCAAAATTTTAAATCTGATATCTTGTGTTCCTTGTCTACCCAGTGTTGGACCAAGGGCTTATTTATTAATCTCCTCCTTATACAACTCTTATGTTCCACGATGCGTGTACGAATGCTTTGTGTTGTTTTGCCCATATATAGCAGGTTGCATGGACATAAAATAACATAAATGACATGTGATGTGCCACAATTCGAAAAATCATCAATATAAAATATTTTCTGTGTGACTGGATGGATAAAAAACTTAGCACGGGTAATGCATTTATGCAGACCGAGCAATGACCACATTGATAGTGTCCCTTGTGTATTGACAACATTTTCTTCTCAGTAAAAGCTGAAGGCACTAAAAGATTGCGGAGGTTGACATTCCGTTTATGAGCCACCACAAGTGACATGTCCTGAAAGCCCGGAATAACCTGTATTAGATGCCATTCTTTCTTGAGAATCGCTACAATGTGTTGAGACTGCAGGGAATAAAGTAAAGGACACACCAGTTTGGTTTGAGCTTTTTTATCTTGCGGTTCCAATAACTTTGCCCGCGAAGAACTGCAGGCTCTTATATATGCATTGTCTATATATTGTTTGGGATATTGACGTACTGCAAACCTTTCTTTTAATTCTGTAGCTTGTTGTTTGAAATCAGCATCTGTAGTACATAGTCTTCTGGTTCTCAAAAATTGTCCCACTGGTAGGTTATTTCTTAACACAGGGGGTTATGGAAACTGGTAGAATGCAATAACTGATTCCTAACAGTGGGTTTTCTATATAACATTGTAATAAATTTTGTACCCTCTTTCTTAATCAACAAGTCTAAATACGAAATCTGTACCGGGTCATACGTTATTTGAAAAAGGAAGTTTTCATTTAATCCATTGATCCATGTATTGAACATTGACAACTCATCCATAGGACCATCCCATATTACAAGAACATCGTAGATGTATCTAATCCATAATTTGACTCTACTTTCAAAAGGATTTTTAAAAAAAAATTCTCCTCAAACCGATACATATATAAATTAGCAATGTCAGGGGCCATGGATGACCCCATCGCAACACCTTTAATTTGCTGGTAATACAAATCTCTGAAACAAAAAAAGTTTTTACGTAGCGCAATTTCAACTAGTGTGAGAAGAAATGAAGTGGGGATACGTTTATGTTCTGGCCTAATGAGGAGATATTCCTCAATAATATCCAATGCTTCAAGTTGTGGTACATTAGTGTACAAGGATTTAACGTCTAGTGTAACAAGTATAACATCAGGGCCCAAATTATCAAATCTCGAAAGAATCTCTATTGCATGTGAAGAATGACGTACGTAGGACCACATTTGGGATGTCAATACACAACGGACAATATCAATCAGCAGTTGGATTTGTTACATTATAATCCATATTACAAACAGATAGTTGAACATAATGTTGGTTTTCAAATCGAGTATGTCTTATTGGACATCTTCATGGCTCATTCCTGATTAAGTACAATTGGATTTTACAGGGAATGGAATATAACTTAGGGTCTTTATGACCTTATTATCAGTTGGCAGTTATCTCCACGGTCCTCAGGTAACTGTTTTCTCATTCACTCCTGCTCTCATTCACTCCTGCTCTCTTGTGTTATAAGCAATTATATTTTATTATAAAATTATTTATTTATTTATTTATTTATTATTGTTTTATCTTTTTCGTTTCACTTTTAATTTTTATTCATTAATAATGTATTTTTTTAAATTTATTTCAATTTCTATCCTTTAGATTTCTCCTTGTTTGGTATTTATGGACACATTAGTTTAATACAGTTCAGCATAATTATTATTCATTCATTTTTATGACTGTTTTTAGTTTTTATAATTTTATGCGGTTTACAATCTACATGTTCTTAGATCACACACACAATTGTGTCATATGGTGTTTATGATTTAATGTTACTTCCTGTTGGTTATTCAGAATACCTTTTATTGTGTTCTTTCATTATTTTTATTCAGACATTTATTATATTTATTATTATTTATTGTTATCCTTTTAACATGTGGTAATATACAAAGGGGTATGTTTACTAAACCGCCTTAACGTGTGCTCTTCCACGTTATCGCGCGATAAGGTACCTTATCGCCCGATGAAGGCACGTTATTCGGCGATAAGGTACCTTATCGCCCGATAACGCATGCAGCGGCGCAAATGAGTGCTGAGGGCAGAGAAAGACTCCCAGAGGGCGGAGGAAGGCTCCCCAGGGGCGGAGAAAGAGGGTCAATGGGCGGAGAGTGGGAGGGGAGAGGCTCCCTGTACACTAACGCTGTGAAATGCGAGGCTGAAAACTAACGCCAGTGAAACCCTGGCGTTAGAGCTGATTTAAAGGGAAGAGAAACCATTTCCGTCAGCAATGTACAGCAAAACCAGGGAAACCTACAAAAAATGATGTGTGATACATGTGCACGGAACAAAAGGGCAAATAAACAGTGAAAATGAACAGAAGAAAATGTAATAAAAACATAATCAAGCTGGCCAATAGTGATAGTAATGGGCAACATCAAGCACCAGCACCAAGTCCACAGCACCTTCCATGGCAGAAATAGGCCATGCTGCAGGTCCCCAGCAGTGCTAGTGTGTGAGATAGGTAGTTCCTGCAGACACACCTTGGATACATCTGAATTTCTCAGTCAGGTTTAGCCCTTATGGACCCATAGGCGGATTATGTACCACCACCCAACCCACCCTACCCTCTGGGGCTGAAGGTGGGAAACAGGGTCTCCCACCAACAGATCCACATTCTACCTCCCTGCAATGGTGACAGTAGAGGGGACCATCAACCACAGTCCTGCTGGGGAACAGACACCCTACAGGGCAGTCAAGGCAGCTCTGTACACATCCATAAAGCAATAGCAGGCAGACATTAGGCCTGGAAATGCTCAGCAGCACCCCACCACTATCTGATATTCTCCTGCAGCAAGCCTCCAGCCGCTGCACCATGCAAGGTGTTCCAGCAAGACACATACCAGCTGCAGACAGTCTGCTAGCTAGTCTATAGTGCATGTTTCTGGTGGAAATGCATGCACCCAGAACTGGGATGTCAGCATACACACCAAGCAGATAAGTCAGTGACTGGGCCCCAAAAGGGAACCCATAAACATCACATGAGGAAAAAAAACTATATAGCACTATGGGGGAACCTAGCCATGCCATGGTCACTGTTCAGTCAGGGTGAGAGTGATCTCCCAGCAGGACATGCTGTGGCCACCCTGTCTGTGCAGGTGGTGGCCGGGCACTACAATGTCCCAGCCATTGCCCTATGCCCTGTGCAGATGCATCCTGGCCAGTCCACCCTGTCCGGGCCATACCCATGGTACCTTGCTCCTCATTATGCACATTGGCAGGCCAATACTAGCAACAGTGCTGGCAGTGTGGGCTGTGGAGGGTGTTTGCAGCCACCACACACTGGATAGACAGACACACACTCCCACACCTATGCCAGCATTGTACAACTATAGAGGTGTTTGACAGCCCTGGCCACTGCTCCAGTCCTGGGCACAGTGCAGGCATGGCTATGGTATGCAATACTGTTGGGGTCACTCCCCAGGGTGGTAAACACTGTCAGACACAAGACCTGTAGCACACTCCACAGACATCAGAAAGGTTGCCATGATGCAGCTCAATCAGAAAATTGTACTTAACTTTGGAATTGCTATCTGTCAGTAATCATAGCAACCTTTTGATAGCTGTGTACCGTATTCCCAGGTTTAGGGTGGCATTGCTAAGGTATGCAAGTGCTAGTTTTGGGAGATGCACGCAGGGCCCAACATCCTGCCTCTCCAGGAGGCTTTGGATAATGGAGCCTGTGGGTGAGGGTTTGTCTGCCCCTGTCGCCGCTGCTCTAGGGCAGAGGTTCCCAACTCCAGTCCTGGTGTGCCAAACACTGTTTGAGTTTTCATGCTGTCCCTCATGAATATCCATGAGATACATCTGCATACCATGGGGCCGGCACATAGAAATGCAGCACAGGCATCTTTATTAGAGGCAGCATGGAACCTGAATGGTGTTTGGCACTCCAGGATTGCATTTGGGAGACTCTGCTCTAGGTAATGCGCCTATTTATGGTGTCTGTGCTCTGTAGGGTAAAATGTAGGTGTTTTGGGCATGTTTGTCATCTGCAATAAAGGTTCTGTCTGTATTAGTGGTGGGTAGAATATGGAGCTGGGTTGGCAGGAACCACAGCTGGGACTTGAACCTGTGACCTTCTGCCTCTGAACACACTGGTTGTGTGTACTGCACCACCATGTTGCCACAGAGACAGTGCATTCCCACCTACACAGGGCTAGGCCATGGTCTGCTCTGGGCAGCTGCCACTGCCCCCCTCCACCACCAGTACCCCTCTGCCACCATGCTAACATGCCTTTCTGCTGGTGGTGCTGGTGGTGCACAGTCTCAGGCCATCCAGTGTGCAGGTAGGTGGCTGCCTATGGTGCGTGTTCTGGGGTAGGGGTGCCTGCATAGATGTCCACGCTTCCCCCCCAACACCGCCTGCCAATGTTCTGTGCCCTTGGAGGTACCTGCTGGGTACTATCCCCTGTGACACTGTGATAAACACACTCGTGCCCATGATGGACCCTCATCAGTTGCTGTCTGGCTGCTGTACAGTTTCAGCATTCCTAAGTGCCACCTAGGCATCTGCCTGGTCTGCACTGTGCCCCAGCTGCACCACAGCATGTGCCGCCTGCAGCCCTCTGTATCCCATTTTCAAGGATCTGTCCAGTTGGCCGTTCTGACATGCCCGCCCTGCTGTTGCCGCACATGTGCATGCCATAGGAAACCTGTCTGATGGAGAGGAAAACCCTGCACAGCACAATTTCACTGTGGGCTCATTCACCTTGTATGGAGATGGAGCATGGACCCTTCCAGAATTCGTATCCTTTTTTTGGTGCTTTCATGGGAGTGTTTTTTGATGTTTCCCATTGAGATCACTATTGCCCAGCTTTATTATTTTATTTTTCCATTTTCTTTTGTTCATTTTCACTGTTTATTTTCCCTTTTGTTCCGTGCACATGTATCACACTTATCACTTTTTTGTAGGTTTCCCTGGTTTTGCTGTACATTGCTGACAGAAATGGTTTCTCTTCCCTTTAAATCAGCTCTAACACCAGGGTTTCACTGGCGTTAGTTTTCAGCCTCGGATTTCACAGCGTTAGTGTGCGGGGAGTCTCTCCCCTCCCACTCTCCACCCATTGACCCCTTTTCTCCGCCCCTGGGGAGCCTTCCTCCGGCCTCCGGGAACCTTTCTCCGCCTTCAGCGCTCGTTTGCGCCGCTGCGCATGTTTTCGCACGCTAAGGTACCTCTGCACCCGATAAAGCGCCATTATCACGCAATAAGGTACCTTATCGCGCGATAATGTCACAGAGCACACATTAATCACTGGAACAACTGCCTCAGTGCAATCGCCCTACGCACACCAACCAACAAGCCCCCAGGGAAAATAACGAGTGCTCCATGGTACACAGCCGATCTGAGAAATTCTCTTACCCAATTACGGAAACTCGAGAAGCGCTGGCGCCGATCCCACTCTTCAATTGACCAGACAGCATACAACTGTCATCTGGCTGCACACCGCAAGGCAACCACTGATGCAATGAAACAATATTACTCAGAGACCTTAAAGAGATCACTTAGTAAACCCCACGATCTTTTTGACCTAGTCAAGACTCTATCAAAGGAACCAACCCCCGGACCTCAATTTGAGATTCACCCACAAGATTTTTGCCAACTATGCACAATCCAAGATATGCCAGACTATCAATATCATGACTACAACCACCAACCGGAACGAGATTGCCCTACAGCTCTAACCGTATTCTCTACCCCTACCAAGAAAGGAATTGAAGACACTATTATGGCCCTTAAAACCACCACATCTCAGTCCGATCCATGCCCAGCCTTCTGGATTAAGGAGCTCCGTTGCCACTTCAGCCCAATACTATCCAATATAATGAACCTCTCCTTCACAACAGGTTCCTTCCCCTCAGCTCTTAAACACACCTCTATCAGACCTCTTCTAAAAAACTGCAAACTCGATCCCCAAAAAGTAGATTCATACAGACCGATATCCAGTATACCTCTACTTGCGAAGATCATTGAAAAAGAGGTACAACGACAACTGCAAGATCACGTCGACGCTGTCGCACCATTAGACCCCTGCCAACATGGTTTTAGGGAATCCCACGGAGTGGAAACTCTTCTTACCACCCTCTTCTGCAAGATAATCACTGGCATTGATGACATCCGTCAAGGATTTGCTCTCATCTTTCTGGACATCGCCGCAGCTTTTGATTCAGTAAGTCATGAGCTTCTCTTAGGTCGACTAATTGAGAAAGGCATTGCTGGTAGAGCGCTTGATTGGTGCAGATCTTACCTGTCCGAAAGATGGCAGCATGTGCGTTCTGGAGGGATGACCTCGGAACCTTTCCACCAAAGCCAGGGAGTCCCACAAGGTTCCTCCCTTTCAGCCCTCCTGTTTAACATATACATGCAGCCAATTTGCAAGATCATCCGATCCTTCAATGTTGACTGCATGTTATACGCTGACGATGTCCTGCTATACATACCCTTCTCTACGGAACATCTCGACCTCTCTCCACTGACGAGCTGTTTCAATGCAATATCCGACTGGCTTTTCTCCCAAAACCTCTGAATACAACATAAGAAAACGGAAGTACTCTTCATTACGAGGAACCCTAACTTCACCCCACCACAATTCCTTAAAGTCAAAGAAGCAGAGTTACAATCTAAACCATCAATACGCTACCTGGGTGTCACCTTGGATCAACGCCTGGACATGAAAGCCCACATAGGGAACACAGTTAGAGCAGTATACTACAAGATCCGCTCACTTAGGCATTTACGATCCATGCTGGAACCAAATGACTTCAGGACTATATACCAGGCGTTGATCATACCTCATTTTGATTACGCCAATGCCATCCTTCAAGGCCTGCCCCTATCCACCTTGCAACCACTACAGCTCGCCATGAACGCGGCAGCAAGGGTCATCCATGGAGCCTCCAGAAGTGACCACGTGACACCTCTGCTGATACAGTTACATTGGCTACCTATCCAGGCTAGAATCGTTTTCAAGATTCTGCTATTCACTTTTAAAGCTATTAACAAGCTCTCCTCTGAATCAATAAATGCCCTCATCCATACCACATCTCCTAATAGAGCAAGGAGATCCACAACTACAAACACCCTAAAAGTCCCGAAAGCATTAACAGATTGCACCACATCCACAGCCAATAGGGCGTTTAGTATCAGTGCGCCAAGATGCTGGAACGCACTACCTCCAGATATCCGGGCTATTAAGAGCCTTACACAGTTTAGGAAAGCCCTCAAATACCACCTTTTCAATAAGTACCTCATAGAACCCAACCTCACCCACTGAGACTGAGATGTAATCCGCTAAGCTAATATATGGTTTCCCAACAACATGTCAAGAAAGATTCTCTAACCCTTAGTGGTGCAGTTGTTTCAATGGAATTCATGATTATACGACTCGATGTAGCAATATTTGTAAAAAGTTTACCACTGTTATCCAAGTTTATGTAGTAAGTTTGTAAATAGTTACCCCTGTTATCCAAGTTATTTGCCCTGTTATCTGTAAACTCATACGTGTTAACTGTACTGAGCATTTCTGTTCCATGTAAACCGCGCTGATGCCGAATAGTGCGGTATATAAGAGACTTTAAATAAATAAATAAATAAATAAAAATTAAGACGGTTTAGTAAACATATCTCACAGTGTTTGAACTGGACAATGAAACAACCCAATAGTCAGAAGAGGGGACAAATGCAGCCGGGACATACAGACATACAAAAAAGGCAAAGACAAAGGCATAAGGACAAACAAAATTGTATAACCAGACAGTGTAAACTATACATACAGTACAGGTGAATAAGACATGTAGATCTAGTCTAGTTCTTAAGCAATATGAAAGAATGCAAAGTATTGTAAGTCAGTCAGTCAGTCACCATAGCCATTAAAGGCTTGGGAGGAGTTAGACTTTTATGTGCATCCTGAAGTAGTGGTAAACATGAAACACACCCTCAGAGCTGTGGAGAGAAAATGGAGAAACACCAGATCATCAAACAGCCTAAACACCTACATTCTCAAGCTACAAGAATACCAGACAACTACATATAATGCAAAAAGGAATATTGCACAAAACTGATTCACAGCTTACTAAATCGCCCCTGTGAGCTCTTTGAAGTAGTTAAATCATTAACAAACGACAACTTAACTAAAAGACAATAAAGTCTAACCCCACAAATCATGGCTGACTACTTCCAGACCCTGACCTCACCCCACAGTGCCAACACAAATGCCCTCATGGACCTAACCAGCCAACAAGGGATAAAACCCAGGAACATCTGGAACTCTTTCCCAACCATCACAGTCGAATACCTAGGAAAAATATTCACAAGCGTCAACACAGCTACCTCCCCACTCGACCCCTTCCCAGTCAGCTGTATCAAGGCTACCAAAAAGGAACTAACACCAACAATACTCAAAATCACCCAGCTATCACTAAAGCAAGGATACATACCCCTAGAACTTAAAATGGTTTCCATTCGCCCAGTAATAAAAGGAACAGCAAATGACATAAACATAACCTCCTTCAGACTCATAGCCAGCCTCCCATTCTTGGATAAAGTGAAAAGATCATACTACAACAACTAAAAGAACACCTAGGGGGATGTTTACTAAAGTGCGGTAAACGTGACTAACGCGCATTATACGACGTTAACAACCGTAAGTGCCGTATAACGCGCATACCGACGCGCTAACGACCGTTAACGTAATACTACGCGCGTTAAGCATAGTTAACGATCGTAAAGTCCCGCGGCACGTTAAAACAGCGCAGAAGGTGGAGAGTGGGCGGAGAGAAGGGGTCAATGGGCGGAGAGTGGGCGGGGAGAGGCTTCCCTCACACTAACGCACTGAATTCCTGAGCTCAATTCCAACGCGAATGAAAACCTGTCGTTAAAGGCATTTAAAGGGAAGAGAAACCATTTCCGTCAGCAATGTACAGAAAAACCGGGGAAACCCACAAAACGTGAGCAGTGTGATACATGTGCACAGAACAAAATTTCACATAAAACGTTAAAAATGACCACAAGAAACATTTTAAAAAGCATAATTCAGCTGGGAAACAGTGATAGCAATGGGCAACAAGGAAAAACACTCCCTGGAAAGCACCAAAAAAAAAAGAAATGATGTGTGGAAGGGTCTACGCTCCGCAGACCCTTGCAAAGATCATTTCATTGTAATGGAGCTGTCCTGGGAGTGTTGTGTAATGTTTCCCAATGATATCATTGTTGCCCAGCTTGGTTATGGGTGTGTGCCCCTTTTGTGAGGTCTTTTATGAGGTTTATGTGCACTTTTGTCTGCATACAAGGTAAATGAGGCCACAGTAAACCTGTTGCAGAGCAGAGTTTCTGACTCGTCAGGCCGGTTTAACTAACTCCAGGGACTGCAATGTCTCTGTGGCCACAGTGTGGTGCAACAGACACAGCCAGTGCCTGTAAGACCAGAGGGTCACAGGTTCAAATCCCAGCTGGGGCTCCTGCCAACCCAGTCCTCATAGTTTTACCCACCACTAAACAGTGATAGTAAAGACACTCCTTTATTGCAGAGAACATACGCATGGCCTATATTTTACCACACCAAACACAGACACCAGAAACAGGCACATTACCTAAAGCAGAGTCCCGCAAATGCAGTCCTGGAGGGCCCCACACCATTCCGGTTTCATGCTGCCTCTAATAAAGATGCCTGTGCTGCATAGCTATGCACCACCCCCATGGTATGCAGATGTAGCTCATGCATATTTATGAGGGACAGCATGAAAACCCGAACAGTGTTTGGTACAACAGGACTGGAGTTGGGGAACTCTGCCGTAAAGCAGCAGCCAACAGGGCCACACACCCACTCACAGGCCCCATTGGCCAATGCCACCTGGAGAGGCAAGACATTGGGCCCTGCCTGTATCTCCCAATACTAGCAGTTGCATACCTTAGCAATGCCACCCTACACCTGGGTATATGGTACACAGCTATCAAACGTTTCCTATGATAACTGTCAGATATCAATTCCTACGTTAAGCACATTTTGCTCATTGAGCTCCACCATAACATTCATTCTGATGTCTGCGGTGTGTGCTGCAGGTCTGGTCTCTGACAGTGTTCACCACCCTGGGGAGTGACCCCCCAACAGTCTTGTGTACCATATCCATGCCTGTACTATGCCCAGGACTGGTGTGGTGGGTATGGCTGCTGACCACCTCTATAGTAGCACAATGCTGGCATAGGTGTGGGGGTGGCTGTCTGTCTATCCAGTGTGTGGTGGCTGCAAACACCTTCCACAGCCCACACTGCCAGCAATGTTGCCAGTATTGGGCTGCCAATGTGCATAATGAGGAGCAAGGTACCATGGGTATAGGCCGGACAGGGTGGCCTGGCCAGGGTGCATCTGCACAGGGCATAGGGCAGTGACAGGCACATTGTAGTGCCCGGCCACCACCTACACCAGAGCTACTCAATTCCAGTCCTGGTGGCCCGCAACCCTGCAGGTATTTGGGATATCCCTAATGATATGCATGAAATATATATGCATTAGAGATAGCCTGCCAACCTGACTGGTTTGTGGCCCTCCAGGGCTGGATTTGGAGACTCCTGCCTTACACCTCTGTCATTTAAGATTGTGAGTGGGCAAGGTACAGATGTTCTAGACATCAAAAGGGTAGATAGAATGTGTCACATTCCTCCTAGATTCTCAACACCACCAAAAAGTTGTCTAATAGACAATATTTTGGTGGTGGTGAGAGGCAAGGAGGAATGTGACAAATTCTAACCTCTTTACAATCTTAAATGACAGAGGTGTAAGGCAGGGGTCTCCAAATCCAGCCCTGGAGGGCCAAACACCAGTCAGGTTGGCAGGCTATCTCTAATGCATATATATCTCATGCATATCATTAGGGATATCCCAAAAACCTGCAGGGTTGTGGGCCACCAGTACTGGAATTGAGTAGCTCTGTGTTAGCATAATGCATAGGTGCAAGACACCCTACAGAGTCTGTAATATAAGATGCCCACACTGGTAAAAACACACATACCCACGCACGATTGTACGCACGTACCAATGCACGCAACAACGTACGTGGCTAGGCACACTCCGAGGGTGTTTTTCTGACACCAATACTCAACGTAACGAAAAACATGCCTTCTCTTTCCCTCTGTAATGTACAGGGTGATGCCTGGGACAGCCTTCTGCGTTAGGCACACTGGGGACTCAAACCCATGCTGCCTGTAACAGCGGTCAGTACCATAACCATTGTGCTACAGCTCTGTTTCAGTGCTTTGTGTCTGTACGTCTTCTTACGTTTAACGCGCAGTAACGTGCCACGGCGCCCAGTAACGCTTGTTAATTTTTTTAACGCGCGTTAGTGGTGACGATGTACCGCCCATGTCCTTATTTGGGGTTTCTGTCACTACCGCAGCTCCTAACGCGAATTGCACTAACGCAGTTTAGTAAACATACCCCCTAGACTCACACTCTCCACTCGATCCCCAGCAATATAGATTTAGACCCCACCATGGAGTTGAATCCCTCATGACAGCATTAACAGACAACCTAATAAAAGGCACTAGCAAACCCAATACAGGATTTATACTGATCTTCCTTGACATCAAAGCGGCATTTGACTCAACCTCAAAATGTAATGGCTTCAAGCAATTGGACTAGAAAACACCCCTCTGCAGTGGTTCAAATCCTACCTATCAGACTGACAGCTCCAAGTAAAAATCGGCACCACAAAATCAGCACCATACATCCAAGATCAAGGAGTCTCCCAAGGCTCTGCCCTCTCCTTCCTAATTTTCAACATCTTCCTCTAGCCAATCTGCACAGTCATACAAAGACACAACATCCTATACCACATATACGCAGATGACATCATGATATATGCTCCCATCAACACACCTAACCCAGTAATCATTCACATAAAAAAACTGTTTCACCTTCATCACCCACTGGCTCACAGAGCACAACATGACTGTAAATTAAAAAACAAACAAACAGATGCTCTATACATCTTTAGAGACAGCAACATAACCCCACCTACCTCCATAACCATTGATGGAACCCAATCGCAAGTAAAGCATGAAGTGCGTCACTTAGGATTCACCCTGGATCAACATCTCTCCTTCTCATCCCACATCAGGAATATCACTTAAAGTATCTACTACAAACTCGACACTCCAGCACCTCAAACCAGTCCTAACCTATCATAACTTCTGCACAGTTCTCCAGCCACTTATCTTTCCACACCTCGACCACTGCAACCTCATCTTCCAAGGCCTACGAAAATCGACAGTCTACCCCCTCCACCTTGCACTCAACACAGCAGCCTGCATTCTCTGCAATGCTCACAGAGCTGAACACATAACTTCCCTTTTCATACAGCTACACCGACTACCATTCGCTGAGCACATAAAATATAAATCCATCCTCACAATCTTCAAAACCATCAGCGGCTTATCAGCCACCCACCGCCAATCACTAATACAATTGACACCTGGAAACTGAAACAGAAGAACTGGCTCCCTCAACACACTATGCATACCAGCACTTTATACCAAAACCAGTTCCACCACATCAAAAAGAGCCTTCTCCTACTTGCACCATCCCTATAGAACTCTATCCTTGTCAGCCTACGTGCTACAAAGGACTTATCAGCCTTCAGAAACAGCCTCAAGACTTACTTGTTTACAGAGTGCTTCACCGAGGACATAACAGTGTATCACCTATTATACAGATACTCCAAGTTTATTACCCTGTTATAATGTATCACTATTTTGTTATAATGCAAACCGCTTTGACCACAGCATAAAGCAGTATATAAAAACTGATAAATAAATACATAAAAATAAAAGGGGTAGTCTTGAGTTTGCATTGCCCGTCTGGGAGTGAGTTCCAGATGAAACTTCCTGGTGGGTGTCACAACTTATAATTTCCTTTGGTGAGAGTACAGTTAGAGATACGTCTTGAGATGACCTTAGAGGCCTTCAAAGAGTGTAGAGTGCTAGCTTTTCTTTAGGTATTCTGGCCCATTTTGTCTGAAGGTCTTGAAAATCAGAGATAGAGTTTTAAAGTTGGCCCTGCTGGCTCCCAGTAGCCAGCGCAGTTTTTGCAGCAAAGGTGTTATGTGGTTTTAATGCTTGCAACCCTCTATCAGTCATGCTGACCAATATACAGGGCATTGTAGTAGTCTAACCATGACATTTTCACAGCATGGACCATGATAATCTAAATCATTTTCTCAATATATGGAGAGAGATTTTGTAGCTGCCGCAGGTGATAGAAGCAGTTTTTAAAGGTTGCCTGAATTTGTGGACTTAAAGTAAGTGATGACTCCTGCTGTTATTGTTAAGTGCCATCGAGTCGGAGTTGACTCATGGCGACCCTCTGGATAGCTATCCTAAATTGTGTTCGGTCTTCAGTCAGGCGGTTCATTGTTGACAGACTGGTACCCGTAGCTGCTGTTATTGTATCGATCCATCTCATTGCTGGCCTTCCTCTTTTGCGTTGACTTTCTATCTTGCCAAGCATAATGTCTTTCTCTAATGATCTCTCTCTTCGCATGATGTGTCCAAAGTATGAAAGTCGAAGTCTTGTCATCTGAGCTTCTAAAGAAAGCTTAGGTTTGATCTCCTCTAGTACCGACTGGTTTGTTCTTCGGGCAGTCCATGGTATACACAGTATTCGCCGCCAGCACCATAATTCAAAGGCTTCAATTTTCTTCCTGTCTATCTTTTTCACTTTCCAGCTTTCACATCCATATGATGTTATTGAAAATACCATGGCTTAAACAAGTCGAATCTTTGTATGGAGAGAGACATCGCTGCTCTTGAGAATCTTATCTAGGTCTTTCATAGCCATTCTGCCAAGAGCAATGCGTCGTCTGATTTCTTGACTGCTTGTTGCTTCTTTATTGATAGTTGATCCAAGTAGATTAAAGTTGTTCACAATTTCAATTTCTTCTCCTTCAACGATGAACCTGTTGATTATGCCAGTTGTCATGATCTTTGTCTTCTTTACATTAAGGTGCAGGCCCATTTTGAGACTATATGGGGTGTTTACTAAACTGCGTTAGTGCAAATCGCGTTAGGAGCCGCGTTAGTGAAAAGAAAGCCATAAAAGGACATGGGCGGGACATCGTAACGACTAATGCGCGTTCCAAAAACTAACGAGCGTTACAGGGCGCCGTGGCGCGTTAATCATATGAAGGCGTACAGACACAAATCATTGAAACAGAGCTGTAGCACAATGGTTAGTGTACTCACCGCTATTACAGGTAGTATGGGTTTGAGTCCCCAGTGTGCCTAACGCAGAATGCTGTCCCAGGCAGCACCCTGTACATTACATAGGGAATGAGGAGGCATGTTTTTCTTTACGTTCAGTAGTTATTAGTGAAACACACTCTCGCAGTGCGCATAGCCATGTACGTTGGTACGTGCGTGGCTGCATGCGTTGTTACGGGCATAGCCCCGTGCGTAGGTACGTGCGTACAATCGTGCGTGGGTATGTGTGTTTTTACCAGCGTGGGCACCTTATAGTACAGACACTTTAGGGTGTCTTGCACTTATGCACTATGCTAACAGATGTACGTGTGATGGCCTATGGTTTATCAGAGCCTGAGAGCAGGCGCTGGATCTTCCCAGGGTTGGATCGTGCCAGTCACACCCATGATGCACTGCACATGCAAATCAGCTGTCCACAGATACACACCATGGGGAATGCACCCCCACAGCACCTCGGCCTGGTAGGGGGAAGTGACCATGTGCACCGCCACAGCACCTCGGCCTGGTAGGGGGTACTGACCGTGTGTTGTACTGGCACAGAGTAGCTACACACCGTCACATTGTGCTGGTACTGTGCTCACCCTGAGGGTGCAGTGAGGCGCCCAGCACCAGGTCCACAG
This sequence comes from Ichthyophis bannanicus, assembly GCA_033557465.1. Classification (NCBI taxonomy): domain Eukaryota; kingdom Metazoa; phylum Chordata; class Amphibia; order Gymnophiona; family Ichthyophiidae; genus Ichthyophis; species Ichthyophis bannanicus. The sequence goes on from CM066031.1 coordinate 1,375,035,243, forward strand.
CACCATCCATGACTGAAAGAGGCGATGGCGCAGATCCAAAGCAGTGTTAATGTGCGAGATAGGTAGTTTCTGCACAAACACCTTGCAGTCAGGTGTAGCCCCCATGGACACCCCCCCCCCCCGTGCCAAGGGTGGCAAACAGGGTCTCCTAACAATAGATCCACCTTCTACCTCCCTGCAAAGGTGGCAGTAGAGAGGAACATCAACCCCAGTTCTGGTGGGGAACAGACTCTGTATGCAGACAGACACCAGGCCTGGATATGGTAAGCTGCACCCCACCACTATCTGATATACTCCTGCAGCAAGCCATCAGCCACTGCATCAAGACACATACCAGCTGCAAACAGTCTGCTAGTTAGTCCATAATGCATGCACCCAGAACTGGGATGTCAGCATACACAGCAAGCAGAGAAATCAGTGACTGGGCCCCAAAAGGAAACCCATATCTATCACATGAGAGAAATACTATATAGCACTATGGGGGTGTCTAGCCATGCTGTGGTCACTGCACGGTCAGGGTGAGAGTGATCTCTCAGCAGGACATACTGAGGTCACCCTGTCTGTGTAGGTGGTGGCCGGGCACTAAAATGTGCCTGTCACTGCCCTATGCCCTGTGCAGATGCACCCTGGCCAGGCCACCCTGTCCGGCCTATACCCATGGTACCTTGCTCCTCATTATGCACATTGGCAGCTCAATACTGGCAACATTGCTGGCAGTGTGGGCTGTGAAAGGTGTTTGCAGCCACCACACACTGGATAGACAGACAGACACCCCCACACCTATGCCAGCATTGTGCAACTATAGAGGTGTTCAGCAGCCATACCCACCACACCAGTCCTGGGCACAGTTCAGGCATGGATATTTTACGCAAGACTGTTGGGGGTCACTCCCCATGGTGGTACGCACTGTCAGAGTCCAGACCTGCAGCACACACCACAGACAGCAGAATGATTGTTATGGTGGAGCTCACTGAGCAAACTGTGCTTAATGTAGGAATTGATATCTGCCAGTTATCACAGGAAACGTTTGATAGCTGTGTACCATATACCCAGGTGTAGGGTGGCATTGCTAAGGTATGCAACTGCTAGTATTGGGAGATACAGGCAGGGCCCAATGTCCTGCTTCTCCATGAGGCATTGACCAATGGGGCCTGTGGGTGTGTCTGGCCCTGTTGGCTGCTGCTTTACGGCAGAGTTCCCCAACTCCAGTCCTGGTGTTCCAAACCTGTTTGGGTTTTCATGCTGTCCCTCATAAATATGCATGAGCTACATCTGCATACCATGGGGGTGGTGCATAGATATGCAGCACAGGCATCTTTATTAGAGGCAGCATGGAACCTGAATGGTGTGGGACCCTCCAGGACTGCAATTGCGAGACTCTGCTCTGGGTAATGCGCCTGTTTCTGATGTCTGTGTTTGGTGTGGTATAATATAGGCGTATTAACCATGCGTATGTTCTCTGCAATAAAGGGGTGTCTTTACTATCACTGTTTAGTGGTGGGTAAAACTATGGGGACTGGGTTGGCAGGAGCCCCAGCTGGGATTTGAACCTGTGACTCTCTGGTCTTACAGGTACTGGCTGTGTCTGTTGCACCACACTGTGGCCACAGAGATGGTGCAGTCCCTGGAGTTAGTTAAAGCGGCCTGACGAGTCAGAAACCCTGCTCTGCACAGGTTTACTGTGGGCTCATTTACCTTGTATGGAGACAAAGGTGCACATAAACCTCAAAACAGACCTCAAAAAAAAGGGCAACCACCCATAACCAAGCTGGGCAACAATGATATCATTGGGTAACATTACAGACCACTCCCAGGAAAGCTCCATCACAATGAAATGATCTTTGAAAGGGTCTACGGAGCGTAGACCCTTCCAAACATCATTCCTTTCTTTGGTGCTTTCCAGGGAGTGTTGTTCATTGTTGCCCATTGCTATCACTGTTGCCCAGCTGAATTGTGCTTTTTACAATGTTTCTTGTGGTCATTCTTAAGGTTTTATGTGAACTTTTGGTCCTTGCACATGTATCACACTGCTCACGTGTTGTAGGTTTCCTCGGTTTTGCTGTACATTGCTGACGGAAATGGTTTCTCTTCCCTTTAATATGCCTTTAACGACAGGTTTTCATTCGCGTTGGAATTGAGCTCAGAAATTCAGCGCGTTAGTATGAGGGGAGCCTCTCCCTGCCCACTCTCCACCCATTGACCCTTTCTCTCTGCCCACTCTCCACCTTCTGCGCTGTTTTAACGCGCCACGGAGGTTTACAATCGTTAACTGCGGTTAACGCGCGTAAAGTACGTTTAACGATCGTTAGCACGTCAGAACGCGCGTTCGGACGTGCTAACAATCGTTAAATGTACTTTACGCGCGTTAATCACGATTACCACACTTTAGTAAACATCCCCCTATGTTCTTTGATTGTGAGAAGCAAATGTTTCAGATCATCTTCACTTTCAGCCAGTAATGTGGTATCATCAGCATAGCGAAGATTGTTGATGAGTCTTCCGCCAATCTTCACACCTCTGTTGTCTTCATACAATCCTGCTTCTCTGATGATTTGTTCTGCATATAAATTAAACAGGTAAGGGTAAAGTATGCAGCCTTGTCTTACGCCTTTGCTTATTTTAAACCATTCTGTTTCTCCTTGTTCCGTTCGAACTGTTGCTTCTTGAACAATGTACAGATTGCGCAAGAGAACGATCAGGTGTTCTGGTATACCCATGCTTCTTAATGTGGCCCAGCATTTCTCATGGTTTACACAGTCAAAAGCCTTGCTATAGTCGATAAAGCACAAATAGATATCCTTTTGGTATTCTTTAGTCTTTTCAAGGATCCATCTCACATCTGCAATGATGTCTCTCGTTCCTCGCCCTTTCCTGAACCCTGCTTCCACTTCAGGTAGTTCTTGTTCCAGGTATGGTTGTAGTCTCTTTTGAATAATCTTCAGTAAAATCTTGCTGGCATGTGGGATCAGAGCGATTGTGCGATAATTTCCACAGTCAGTTGGATCACCTTTCTTTAGTATTGGTATAAACACAGATCTTTTCCAGTCAGTTGGCCATGATGTTGTCTTCCATATTTCTTGGCAGAGCCTTGTGAGTACGGTAACAGCTGCATCAGATTGCTGCAATACTTCTATGGGAATGCTATCAATGCCTGGTGCTTTGTTCTTTGATAAGGCTTTCAATGCTGCTTCAACTTCTTCTTTCATCACCAATGGTTCACGATCATAAGGTACAGGTTGAAACGGCTGTTGGTCCACTTGATCTTTATCATATAAAAACTCTGTATATTCCTTCCACCTTTTCTTGATCTTCTCAGCATCATTCAACATAGAACCTTGAGCATCTTGTAACATTCCAATTCGAGGCTGGATCTTTTTCTTTAACTCTCATAGCTTTAGGAAAGCCGATCTTGTTCTTCCTCTAATAGTTTCTGCTTCTATTTCCTTGCAAGTGTCATTGTAGTACTTTTCCTTGTCCTGTCTTGCTGCACGTTGGAAATCTCTGAGTTCTGCGATTGTATTTCTTTCTCCTCTGGCTTTAGCTTCTCAGCGTTTCTGGGCAATTTTCAGAGTTTCTTCCGTCATCCATTTTGGCCGTTTTTGCTTTTTCACCTTTTGTAGAGACTTCTCGCTTTCTTCCAACACAACCTTCTTGATGTCATTCCATAACTCTTCCGGAGCTCTGTCATTTGTATCTAAAGCAGCAAATCGATTTTGCAGGCAGTCTTTAAATTCCAGTGGTATATTCTCAAGGTCATATTTTGCTGCATTCATGAGTGGTTTGCTCTTTTTAAACTTTAGCTTGAGTTTGCATACTAGTAGTTGATGATCTGTACCACAGTCAGCTCCAGGTTTTGTCTTTGTTGATGTTACAGAGCTTTTCCATCGTTGACTTCCGCATATGTAGTCAATTTGATTTTTATATAATCCATTCGGTGAAGTCCATGTGTTGCTGTGCTGCTGGAAGAAGGTGTTTGAGATGAATAGATCATTGGTCTTGCAGAATTCTATCAGTCTTTCTCCAGCTTCATTTTTGTTGCCAAGTCCATATTTTCCAACTACTTTGCCTTCTTCTTTGTTGCCAACGTTTGCGTTCCAGTCACCCATGACTATCAGGATATCCTGTTTGCATGTTCTGTCAATTTCAGCTTGTACTTGTTCATAGAACTCTTCAATTTCATTCTCTTCTGCAGCTGTTGTTGGGGCATATACTTGAATTATAGTTGTGTTGATAGGCAATCCTCGTAGACGAATAGAGATTAAGCGTTTGCTGACTGCATTGTATTTCATTACAGTTCTTGCAAGTTTCTTCTTTATTATAAATGCAACACCATTTCTTCTTTGTCTGTCATTTCCAGCATAGTAGACCATGTGATCATCTGATGCAAAGTGCCCCATGCCAGTCCATTTCAGTTCTCTGACACCCAACAGATCAAGTTGTACACGTTCCATTTCATTCTTGACCACCTCCAACTTCCCTTGGTTCATGCTTCGTACGTTCCATGTTCCAATGTGTAAGACATCTTTACAGCTTCTGACTCTCATTTTATGTGCAGCTACATCAGCAGTCAGACTTCCCGAGGGCTTTGATCCAACCACATAATAAATGCTGGCTTTACTCTGAAAAGTCTTCAGCTCTTCCCCAGTAACTAGTTGAGTGCCTTCTGACCTGGGGGTCTCATCTTCCAGCACCATAGCACAATTTGTTTTGTTGTAACTATCCATTGGGTTTTCATGGCAAGATACAGAAGTAGATTGCCGGGCCTTTCTTCCGTGCAGTTTAAGTTTGGTGTTGTTGCCGTTGTCACAAAAATGTGATCCTCCGCCATCAACACTGTCCCATTCTGCTGCTGCCCAGATGGGTGGTTTGTCTTGGTCTGGCACCTCAGCTGAGACCTGTCCATCTTGGGAGACCCTGCCAGTAGTTAAACTACCGATAGTTTAGCTCTCAGCATCAAAACTACCGATAGTTTAGCTCTCAGCCTCACTGATGCACACAAGCCCTCACAGCACGACAAGCTGCAAACCAAGTGAGAGGATGACTCCTAGCAGTATCCCAATATTCCTGACCTGTGATTTTAGGGGGAGTTCATAATTCCCAAAAGAGATTTTGATATCAGGTATCTGTCTGCCTGCATTAGGGCTCACAGAATATCCGTTTTACTTAGGTTCAGGCAAAGTTTGCTGTTTTTTTGCCCATTTTGAGTTGCTTCTACATATATATTCATATATGGTATAATACTATTTATTTATTTATTTAACAAGGTTCATATACCGCTTTTCACCAGGTCAAAGTGGTTTCCAGAGAACAGAACATTTTACAGAGAACATGACATTGAACAGATATCATGTTAATAGTTAACTTTTAGTATAAATAACATTTTGTTGAATAAAAGCTTTGTTCTTAAACTTGAACATCAAAAACTATTTACATTAAAGATTATGTTCAGTTTGGTTATGGATTTGGATGGGGTTAAGTGATGGGGTTAAGTGAGGGGACCACTAGTACAAACTCTTTTTGTTTAATACTGTATTTAGTGGTGCAATTCCATAATTGTGGACTTCTTGTGGCCTTGGGCAAGCCACTTAACCCTCCATTGCCTCAGGTACAAAAACATAGATTGTGAGCTCTTCAGGGACAAAGGGAAAAAATATATACAGTACCTGACTATACACCACTTTGACTGGTAGAAAAGCAGTATATAAGCCTAGTTAAATAAATAAGGGTTAAACAAATAAATAAATAAGGGTTAAATAAATAAGGGTTCAATTCCCACTGGCACTCCTTGTGACCTTAGGCAAGTCACTTTACCCTCCATTGCCTCGGAAGAAAAGGCTGGCAATCTACTTCCGGTGATACATTGCCAAGAAAACCCAGAGGTAGCTGGGTCGCTATGAGTCAACACTGACTTGATGGCACTAAAAATAAATAAATAATTTTAAAATTTCAAGAGTGGAATTTAATTACTTCATGAAGTAGTGCTCCTGCTCATAACCTTATGGATACATATTGAATTATTTCATAATACTTTCCATTTCCCCTCTGTATTCTTCTGTCTAGTGCTTTATCCTATTTAGTTTCACCACAAACTTCCTTAAATTTTCTCTACATTTCTCTACTGACAATTTCAAGCCTGTGGGTTCCTAGAGCATCACTGCTAGTTCCTCTGTGTGTAACATGGTATGTGGTATGAATGAACAACAGCCCTTAATGATACTTAAAGAACTACATATGTATTTGGGATAGAAATGCAGGACCATTATCAATGTAAGGCAGTGTGATTACTGTATTACAGTTTTAAGTTAAGCCAATAAAAGGTATAACCTACAGTTTGGCTGTTGATCTTTATTGCTAACTGCAGTCCCTGTGGAGGCCTTGTCTAGACTGGGAGATCCTCATTAGCTCTATCTGCCAACCTTGGGCTTACTGGTCAGTCAAATTGATGACTACGTAGTAAGAAAGGATCATTCACACAGTCCTAAGACATACTTGTGACTAGATACACAAGCAGCTTATCCTTAAAGAACATCCTTTTCCAACAGATAATAGGCTGTGCATTGACGAGGGGGTCCAGCTTCAAAAGGAGCTGTGTTTACAAATATCTCCTCCTTTCCTAATGCATTTATCCTTTTCAGCCTCTGTCTTTTGCTGTATGTATTGTAGGATGACTCTCTCTTACTGAGAAAGCTTATGAACTGTGGGAGGTTTTGTGCAGAGCTACCAATGGTGACAATCACCTAATGCACCATCTGGCATCTGATGAAAGCATAGTTGCTTACCTGTAATGGTAGCTCTCCAGAGACAGCAAGGGTATGCAGCCACACTCTGATGGTGAAGTCCTATTGAGCTGAATTGCCCGGTTTTCCCTAGCTCAGAGAAGTCTTTAGATCTCTCTGAGCATGTGTATGCCCTTCCCGTCTGTTTGCCTCTGGTGATGTCAGTTCATAGCATAGTTGAGAGTGGTTCCATTTGATGAACTTCCTGATCTCAATTGTTTGAGTCTCTTGTCATTTTAAGTTTCTTGTTGATTTGTTTGTTTGTTTTTTTGTGGGGATGGCAGGAGGGTGAGTGTGGCAGTATACTCTTGCTGTCTACGGAGAACCCCTGTTACAGGTAAGAAACTATGCTTTCTCTGGATACAAGCATAGGGATGCAGGCATACTCCAATGGTGAATCCAGAGCTAAGGGCCACCTCTTCTAACATTTTGCCAATGTGGACTAAGCTTGGAGACAGGAGGCAGACAAAAAAGGATTAGGTTGCAAAGAGGTTGCAGAGGACTGCTTTCCAAAGGCAAAATCTCATGCCGATGAATGGTCCAAACTGTTGTGTTTCATGAATGTAAGAAGGAATGTCCAAATAGCCACTCTACAGTTGTCTTGAGCAGAGACTGAAGCTAAAGTAGCTATGGATATTGCGGTGGTCTGAGGTTGTAAGGCTCTTTGTATCAGGGAGATTGCCCATTGAACTGGCTTGTAGCAGATTCAAATACAGTCATGGTCTGCATGGAGGCTCGTTGTCTTGGGTTATTAGGATTAAATGTTATGAACAGCTGTGAGGAATGGTGCTGGGATGTGGTGTGATGAAGGTAATATAAGAGAACTCTTCGACAGTCCAAGATCCTCCAGGGATCCCCTTGGTGGATTTGGAAAGAAGGCAGGTAGGATGAGGGGCTGATTGATGTGAAAATTTGACACCACTTTTGGCAGGCATTTGAGATGAGTCTGGAGGACAATCGTGTCATGAAGGACCTGAATGTAAGGAGGATAGTGAACCAAAGCCTGGAGCTCCCCAATTCTTCTGGTGGACTTTATGGTGACCAGAAAAACTGTTTTCTACATGAGATGCTTGAGGGAGGCAGTTGTCAGGGGTTTGAAGGGTGCCTTCATGAGTTCAGAAAGAACAATGTTCAAGTCCCAGACTGGTACTGGAGGCTGGACCAGTGGTTTAGTGTTTATGAGACCTTTCATGAATCTGGCTACTAAGGGATGCATGGAAATGCACAGGAACATGGAAAGCCACAATGGCAGATAGGTGATAGTGAACCGAGATTGTTTGGAGTTGGATAAGTGAAACAGATAGGTCAGCACCTGTCCCAAGGGACAATGAATGGGGTCTTGTTTGCACGAGGTCGCCCAACTGGAGAAATGAAACCACTTGTGATGGTAAGATCACTATGTCATAGGTCTCCTGGAGTCTACAATAACTGCTTGGATGTCATCCAGCAGGGTGGAGTCTTGTTTCAGGTCTTCTGCAGTTTCCAAGCAGTGAGCAACAGGTTCTTAAGGTTGGGGTGCAAGAGAAGGCTGTGGTTCTGAGTAAGAAATTGGTGTCTCCTGAAGTAGGGCTAGGAGATGTAGGCCACTGGGGTGCTATGTGGATGACTGAGGTCTTGTCTTGTCTGATCTTGAGCAGAACACGGGATGATGAGTAGGAAAAGAGGAAAAGCATAGAGGAGCCTCTGTGTCCAGTCTATTGTGCATGCATCATGTGCCCACTGATGCTGGTTGGGCCAGATGGAGCAGAAGAGAGGGCACTGACATTCTTGGCCGATGCAAAAAGATCAGCATCCAGTGTGCCCCATGCACTGAAGAAGCTGAGGTTGGCAAGCTTGTACGACTGGTTCCACAGGCTGTGCCAGCTCCCTGACTGTGATCCTTTACCTCGGAGATGACCCTTTGCACCTTAGAATCAAAAAGGCTTTCTCCCTGAAACAGGGCATTTGTCAGTCATTCATCAAGTCCTCTCTGAGACCAGACACTTGAAGCCAGGTGGTGCATCTGGCTGCGATAGTGGTGTCTGCAGAGCATGCCACCAAGTTGTAGATGTCATAAGTGGTATGGATGATATGATAAAGAGATTCATGAAAGTCAGTGATCAGCTGCACAGGGTCTTCTGTGGAGTCATCATCAATCCGTAGGAAGAGATCATGATGGTAATGAAGAATCTGAAGTTGGTGGGTGAGGATCCACATGGCTAATGTGCTACTTTGATAAGACTTTCATCCAATGGCATCTAGGGTTTGCTGCTCCTTTCCTGATGGTGTTTGCATCAGCAGCTTAGAACTCTTGGATTTCTTCTGCACAGCTTCCGATACTACTGACTGATGAGGAAGTTGCTGGTGTTCAAAGCCTGAGGCTGGCAGGACTTTGTATTTCAAGTTGAGATGACGTGATGTAGCGCTTTTTGAGGTGGAGATTTTCAAGATGGAGGACTGGAGATCTTGAAGTACTTGGGAGACTGGTAGTGCTATCACTTCCTTGCGGGGTACTGCAAGCTTTGAGAATGGACTGAAAATCACACTTGTTTGTAGGCATATGTGAATCATTAAGGGTGAGTGCCTGGAAAAGTTTCTGAAGAAACCTCAGTTAGGAAAAGTCCTCCACAGGATCTTCTATAGGACTCTAGTGTAGGGATAGGATATCTTTGTCCTCACTGGAGTTTGCAGCCTCCCAGCTAAGGCTGCAAGAGCAGAGGGACCCCACATCATTGTTAAGGAGTGGGGGGAATGCCAATTGACGAGAGGGAGATGAGTGAGGAGTGTGGACTGGGGACCTCTGTGGCTCTGAGATTGGGACTTTCCGGGTTCAGTGCAGGACAAACCAGTTTTGGGGTAGTTTTTTTCCTGGTGTGGCCCCCATGGTGCTTGACAGAGCTGCAGGTATTACCTGAGGGCCTGGCTGAACTTGAGGCCTCTCCTGAAGTGGACTGGAGCTTCAGATGTTTAGATTTTGCTTTTGCCTTGCCCTTGAGACCTCTGGCTTTAGCTATTTTGAAGAGGGTTGTGGGTAGGCAAGCTGGAAGAAAGAGAGCTCTGGGGATGGGTGGGGGGTGGAGCTGGTCAGCTGAATTGGCAAGCTCTGACCCCCCCCTTGGGTTATAGCTAGTGCTGGGGGGAGCTGCCTCTGGCTGTGCGGCTGCCATCATGCTTCCCATTTGTGCCTGAGATGGGCCCGATGGGAGGATGGAGAGGGAGTTATTTGGTGCTATGGCTATGAGAAGGCCCCACAGGTGGGAGCAATCATGGCCTGATGAATTTCTGCTTACTCCTCTTTCTAGTGTCTTACATAGTAACATAGGGATATGTTTACTAAACGGCGCTAATGTCGCAGCTGCGACGTTATCGCATGATAAGTGATGTTATCGCGCGATAATGGCGTGTTACTGTGCAATAACGTCATGTATCGTGCGATAACGTCTGCTGCGGCGGTAAGGTGCACCAAGGGTGGAGCAAGGCTCCCCAGAGGGCGGAGGAAGGCTCCCCAGGGGCGGAGAGAAGGGGTCAATGGGTGGAGAGTGGGTGTGGAGTGGCTCCTTGCACACTACCGCTGTGAAATGAAGTACAGAAAATTAGCGCCAGTCAAAACCGTCACTAGGCACATTTGCAGGTCAGAGAAACCATTTCAGTCAGCAATGTACAGCAAAGGCAGGGAAACCCAAAAACGTGATAGTAGTGATACATGTGCAGGAGCCAAAAAAGCAAAGAAACATAAAATGACCAGAACCACATTTGAAATCCCAATAACCAAGCTGGCCAATAGTGATATTAATGAGAAACATAAAGCAGCACTACTGACAAAGCATAAAAAAGAAGATATCATGTTTGGAAGGGTCTATTCTCAGTCCCCCTACAAAGTGAATGATCCCACAATGAAATAGCGGTGATCAGAGTTTTTGTCGTTTATATTGGGCAGGTTTGTTATGGTGTGGAAATGTGCAGCAACAGCAGAGTGGACACGTAGGAAAGGGCAACTGTACTGTTGCTGGAAATGGGATACAGAGGGCTGCAGGCGACACTTGCTGTGGTCCAGCTGGTGCACATTGCGGACTAGGCAGATGCCTAGGTAGCACATAGGAATGCTGAAACTGTAAAGCAGCAAGACAGCAACTGACGAGGGTCCAACATGGGCACGAGTGTGTTCCCCACAGTCCCAGGGGATATTACCCATCAGTTACCCCCAAGGGCACAGAACATTGGCAGGCAGTGCCGGGGGGAAGCGCGCATGTCCATATAGGCACCCCCACCCAAGAACCCACACCATAGGCAGCTGCCTACCAGCACACTGGTTGGCCTGGGACTGCGCACCACCAGCACGGCCGGCATAAGGGCATGTCAGCATGGTGGCAGAGGGGTGCTGGTGGTGGAGGGGGCAGTGGCAGCTGCCCACAACAGACCACGGCCAAGCCCCATTTAAGTATGTGCCATGCACTGCAACAGACAAGATCTGTCTGACATACAGTCATGGTATCCCCAGGGAATGATCCGCTTCTGTGGCAACAGTGTGGTGCAGTACACCCAGCCAGTGTGTTCAGGGGCAGAGGGTCACAGGTTCAAGTCCTAGCTGTGGCCCCTACAAACCATGTCCCTATATTTTACGCAGTAGTAAACCATGATAATAAAGACAGAACCTTTCTTGCAGAGAAATGAAACATGCCATAAACGCCTATATGTCACCCTACAGAGCACAGACACCATAAACATGTGCAATCCCTAGAGCAGAGTGTCCCACCTGCAGTCCTGGAGGGCCAAACACCATTCAGGTTGTCAGGATGTCCCTAATAAATATGCATGAGATGTATTTACATGCACCGTCCCCATTGTATGCACATGTATCCATGCATAATCTTAGGGACAGCATGAAAACCTGAACCGTGTTTGGCCCACCCGGATCGGAGTTGGGAACCTCTGCCCTAGAGCAGTGGCACAAACACCCACACCCACAGGCTCCACTATCCAACGCCTCATGGAGATTCAGGCCATTGGGCCCTGCGCAGACTAGCATCTCCCAATACTAGCACCTACATACCTTAGCAATGCCGTTCTAAACTTGGGAACACGTTCCACATATATCAAAAGGTCACTATGATCAATGTCAGATAACACATCCTATGTTAAACACAATTTATTGACAGAGATTCATCATAGCAACCTCTCTGATATCTGATAGCAAGGTACTGTGGGTATGGCCCAGACAGGGTGGCCTGGGCAGGATGCATCTGCACAGGGCATAGGGCAATGGCTGGGACATTGTAGTGCCTGACCACCACCTGCACGGACAGGGTGGCCATAGCATGTCATGCTGGGAGGTCGCTCTCACCCTGACTGAGCAGTGACCACGGCATGGCTAGGTTCCCCAATAGTGCTATTCACCATTTTTCTCAAGTGATATTTATGGGTTCTCTTTTCTGGGGCCTAATCACTGGCATACCTGCATGGTGTGTGTGCTGACATCTCAGTTTTGGGTGCACACAGTTCTTCCAGGAACATGTGCTATGTACTAGTTAGCAGACTGTCTGCAGTTAGCATTTGTATGGCTGCACCACCTTGCAGGGTGCAGCAGGTGCACACTGACTGCCCTCTGCTGGTAAATGTCAGATTGTAGTGGGGGGGCGGGGGTGCCAGCTGGTCTGACTGGGCCCACTACCTATCTGCCAGTGGCCCTGTCCCAAGTGCAGATCTTTAGCAGCTGACTGTTCACCACCAGGACTGGGGTTGCTGGTCCCACAGCCTGTTCTCCTGTACCTCCACTGCCCACCCCCCCTTGCAAAGGGTGAAAGTGTGGGCCTGCTGGGGGGCAGATCATGTCCCCTACCCTGACCCAGGGAGAGCGGTTTGCTAAGTACATTGTCACCATGTGAGCCCTGACAGACCCCCCCTGCTCCCTAAGCAGGTGACCATAGCAAGCACAGTGGATATGCACTATGTTGAGTGTATCATGGTCCACAAGAGCCAGACATTACTGGCAATTACAAATAGACACAGTGTCCTCCTAAAAATGCCTGCAACAAATACCTATCACACAATGGCACTGATGGAGACCTGCAGCACAGCCCACCTCAAGCAACCCGGGTACTGCGGACCTGGTGCTGGCCACTCCACTTCACCCTCAGGGTGAGCACAGAACATGCACATTGGCATGGCCTGTGGGTACTCTGTGCCAGTAGCACGCACAATCATTCCCCCTACCAAGCTGACGTGCTGTAGAGGTGCATACCCCATCTGGTGAGCAGATGTAGACTGCTGTTCTGCATGTGAATTGCATTATGGGTACTGTTGGTTCTATCCTATCCTGGTAGCCACAGCAGATAGTTTTATGGTGACGTGCACTCTTTCTGTAGCCAGTCATTGACATGATAGCTCCCATAGTGATATAACACAATGGTTAATGCAATGACTTCAATAGCAGAGGTCATGGGTTTGATTCCTCTCTGTTCCCCTTTTTTTATGGCTGTCCTACACAACTATGTTTCATTCATGTAACAGTCATATCTGTGCAGATCTGTGCTACCATCACATTATACCCTCATCACTATTGCCATCCATCCTTCTGTCCATCTATGTGTGTGTGCCAGCTGTATGGCGTTCTGCCCTAATGTGCAGGCTGCTACCAAATGTCCTGCACTGGCACACTTTTCTGCATTGCGGCTCTTCATGCTTGCCTCTCCTGTGTCTGCTCTGCATGGCACTGCTCTCCTCTGTCCTCCTGTCATTGCACTTATCCTGCCACCTGTAACTCCTCTGGTGGATACGTATCCCCATCCTCTGCCACACACTGTCATTGTTGCACTGTGCATTATCATCACCCTGTACATCGGTACAGCTGCCCCCGATATGTTTGTCCACTTTACCTGCTGCCACATGGGCTGCATGCAGATTTGGCTGGTCCATGAGCTCCATCATCTACTTCCTTCCATCACTTGTTCATTGCCTTTCCTTGGTGCTCTGTGCAGTGTTATGGTTACATCTGTGTTTGAGCCATACATTTCATGCTTGTGACTTTGGGGCACCGTTGTGCCCCTGGGCACCATCTCCTGTGTCACCTTGGCATCCCTGGAGCATCTTTCGCGGCACCTTAGGTTTGGCCAGCGTATGGGGTGCCTTATATGCTGCCTTGGAGGGTGCTAACCTTTCCTGCCACCCTCCAGGGCACATTATGACCTGCCTTGGATGATGTGGTGCTATATGATGTGCCTTATGGTATGCCCTAAAAGGTGCATTAGGTTGCGGCACTGGGGTGAGGCTTTTTTGGCTGGCAGTGCAAATTGTTGGGATGTGTCTGACTGTTACAAGCAGGAAAAGAGATTGCCTCACTCTTTTAACTGAGCCCAATGGGGGGGTCAAACGCATGACCACTGTATCAGCAGTCAATGTATTAACCAGTGTGCTACACCTCTACTGCTGTGCTTGCAGGTCAGCACGCCTAATTAAGGCTAACGCGCGTTAGTTTGCCATGGCTCCATCTATTGCGCGATAATGGACTTTATTGCGCGATAACCCGAAATGCTACCTTAAGACCGGAATGCCCACTACCTTATATGGCATTCGTCACAGTAAGACTGCAATAAAATAAAGACCTTTTCAAGTACATTCGTAGCAAAAAACCTGTGAGAGAGTCAGTTGGTCCATTAGATGATAAAGGGGTTAAAGGAGCACTAAGAGGCGACAGGGCGATAGCAGAGAGACTGAATGAATTCTTTGCTTCGGTCTTTACTGAGGAAGATGTAGGGATGTTACCCATGACTGAAGTGGTATTTAAAGGTGCGGAAGAATTGAAGGAAATATCAATACATTGGGAAGATGTCTTACAACTATTAGATAAACTGAAGAGTAGCAAATCACCTGGGCTGGATGGTATACATCCAAGGGTGTTGAAAGAACTGAAATATGAGATTGCAGAACTGCTATCAGTAATCTGTGAACTATCATTAAAATCATCTCTAATACCTGAAGATTGGAGGATCGCCAATGTAACACCAATTTTTAAAAAGGGTTCCAGGGGTGATCCGGGAAACTACAGACCGGTGAGCCTGACGTCAGTACCGGGAAAAATGGTAGAAACCATCATAAAGAATAAATTTACTCAGCATGTAGATAGTCACAACCTAATGGGAGACAGCCAACATGGCTTTAGACAAGGAAGATCTTGTCTTACTAATCTGTTATGTTTTTTTGAAGGAGTGAATAAACAGGTCGACAAAGGTGAGTCAGTTGATATTGTGTATCTGGACTTTCAGAAAGCCTTTGACAAGGTCCCTCATCAGAGACTTTTGGCAAAACTAAAGAGTCATGGGATAGGAGGCAGTGTACTATTGTGGATCAGGAACTGGTTAAAAGATAGAAAGCAGAGGGTAGGGCTAAATGGGCAATTTTCCCAATGGAGAAAGGTGAATAGTGGTGTACCCCAGGGATCTGTGCTGGGTCCGCTGCTTTTTGACATATTCATAAATGACCTGGAAAGTGGAATAACGAGTGAGGTTATCAAATTTGCAGATGACAGAAAACTATTTAAAGTTGTTAAAACCCAAGAGGATTGTGAAAAATTGCAAGAGGATCTTGATAAATTGGAAGACTGGGCATCAAAATGGCAGATGAAATTTAATGTGGACAAGTGCAAGGTTATGCACCTAGGGAAGAACAACCCAAACTATGGTTACACGATGCAAGGTTCCACATTAGGAACCACCACCCAGGAAAAAGATTTAGGTGTCATTGTGGATACCATGTTAAAACCCTCGGCCCAGTGTGCAGCGGCGGCCAAGAGAGCAAATAGAATGCTAGGTATGATAAGGAAAGGAATGAAAAATAAAACAAAAGATATTATAATGCCTCTATATCGTTCCATGGTGAGACCGCACCTTGAATATTGTGTGCAATTCTGGTCGCCGTATCTTAAAAAGGATAAAGCGATTTTAGAAAAGGTACAGAGAAGAGCCACCAAAATGGTAAAGGGGATGGAAGGATACTCCTATGAAGAAAGGCTAAAAAGGTTAGGGCTCTTTAACCTGGAAAAGAGACGCTGAGGGGAGATATGATAGAAGTCTATAAATTAATGAACGGAGTGGAACGGGTAAACGTAGATCGATTGTTTACCTTATCAGAATATAGAAAGACTAGGGGACATGCAATGAAGCTACAGGGTAAACTATTTAAGACTAATAAAAGAAAATATTTTTTTACTCAACGTGTAATCAAACCCTGGAATTTGTTACCGGAGGATGTACTAAAGGCTGTTAGTGTAGCTGGGTTTAAAAAAGGTTTGGACAAGTTCCTGGAGGAAAGGTCCATAAACCATTATTAAGAAGTGACCGAAGATATCAATGCTTGACCCAGTACAAGCATTGTGGAACTTGTGTCTCTTGGGGAAACTGCTAGGTACATATGACCTAGATTGGCCACTGTTGGAAACAGAATACTGGGCTTGATGGACCTTGGTCTGACCCAGTATGGCATATCTTATGTTCTTATGTTATGTTCTTATGTAACGCCGGTAACATTAAGACGGTTTAGTAAACATACCCCATAGTAAATGATGACAGCTAAAGATCAGTATGGTCCATCTAGTCTGCCCAGTAAGATGGCAAGAGTAGGTGCACCTGCCCCTCTTTGCAGGCCACCCCTCCCGATGTCTTTGTTGTTTTTTGTTAAAAACTGGCAATCATGGCTGGGGGGGGGGGGGGGGTATGAGATCGTGATCTGGGAGCTGGATGGCTGTTCCAAAGAGTTTATAGAGAGTTAAGCATATTCACTGATGAGATCTTTGATTTGGTTTGCTCTGTTGAAACTGCAATAGGAGCTTTCGAGAGAAAGTTTGTGGAGACGGGGACAGCCATGGCTGCTTGTCGCAGTAAGGAGAAAACTGACATCACCAGAGGCAAGCGGGCTGGAAGGGCACACATATGCTCAGAGAGGTTCAAAGATTTCTCTGAGCTAGGGGAGAACCTGGGCAACTTAGCTCAGTAGGCTCTTCACCATTGGAGTGTGCTTGCATTCCCCTGCTTGTCTCCAGAGAAAGGAGAGTGCTATGGTTCATCTCAGATTGTCCACTTTGAGAAGCAATGGAACCAATGTACACCTTAGGTTGTCCTTAGGTGTAATCCTTTATTTGTTCAGTTTGTCTTAAATAGATTGTAAACTCTGTTGATCAGGGACTCTCTCTCATAAGTATGTGTATAGTGCTGCACATGCCTTAGTGCTTCAGAAATAATTAATGGTAGTAATAGAGTTTTGTATTAATTTCCTAGCCTTAAACTTAGCCCATCAATACAGTTATCTGCTGAACCATAACTACACTCTCTTCATGGTGCATGTGCTTGCTTTTATGAGTTTTAATGCACATTTATGCTTTATGCACTAATAGGTAATGAGCTGTATCACATAGTTTGGGACATAAACTAGATTTTGTGCAGTAACAGCATTTGTAAAGCACTTCAATGCTTCTAAAAGCGTTAATGCTCTTTTAGTCTGCTACAGGGTTATGCTTTTGTTGGAAAGATAATCTATTTTATTTTGATTCATATTTTTTTTTATTTATACATTTTTTTTTCAAATACTTCCAAGTATAACATTTGTTCGAAATAAAGCATATCCATAACAATAGGCAATGCAATGTGTGCCGTTGAGTCAAAGCTGACTCCTGGCAACCCAGCAGTCCCTGCGCTTTTTTGCCAGACCTTTCTTCTGAAGCAATGAAAGTCAAATGACTTGCTCAAGGCCACAAGCAGGGCCACTTTAACCACTCATGGGGCCCTGGGCAAATGTCAGTGTGTTGGTTGTTGTTGTTAAGTGTCGACTCATGACGACCCTCTGGATAGTTTCCTAAACTGTGTTCGGTCTGTGTGTGGGCCCCCTTTTATTTTTTCAAGATTGCCTCCCTCCAAATTATGCAATGGGTGAAAATCGAATCACCTTCCAGATGGCACATTTGTCCTTAAATTTTACCTTTCCCGTGTGATATCATAAAACACTTTGAGAAACAGAAGTACCCATTCTAAGGATGACAAATAGGTGGAGAAATATGCCATGAAGCAAGTAGACCTGGATATTCAATGCCAGGCTCATATCTGGCAACCAGCATTGACCCAGTACAAGCATTGCGGAACCTGTGTCTTTTGGGGAAACTGCTAGGTACGTATGACCTAGATTGGCCACTGTTAGAAACAGGATACTGGGCTTGATGGACCTTGGTCTGACCCAGTATGGCATATCTTATGTTCTTATGTAATATCTGGTTTTCCTGGTGAGCGTTTTAGCTAACCAGGTAACAGCAATATTCAGCCACTGGACAGAGAACTTAACCAGCTAAAGTTAATCCAGCCTTTTTTGTGCCTATCTTTAGACAGTTTTTAGCTGTTGACCAGTTAACTCGAGCACCGGCCCCAGAATGCCCCAATGCTACACAGTTAGCATCGGGAAATGCAGAGGCATTAGATATTCAGCAACACAAATAGAAACAGAACTATATTTCTTTTGCACTCTGCAATATGTAAAGATAGAAAAGATGTTGTGCATTGAAATTCACAAGCTGGCACCAAAATTCCCAAAGATAAACCAAAAATAAAATCATTTTTTGTAACTTTGGGGTATGTTTACTAAAATGCGGTAAACGTGAATAACGCGCGTTGTATGACGTTAACAATCGTAAGTGCAGTAGAACGCGCGTAATCACACGCCAACGACCGTTAACGTCATACTACGCGCGTTAACCGTAGTTAACGATCGTAAAGCTCCGCGGCGCGTTAAAACAGCGCAGAAAGAGGCGAGTGGGCGGAGAGAAGGAGTCAATGGGCGGAGAGTGGGCGGGGAGAGGCTCCCCTCATACTAACGCGCTGAATTGCAGAGCACAATTCCAACGCGAATGAAAACCTGCGGTTAAAGGCATATTAAAGGGAAGAGAAACCATTTCCGTCAGCAATGTACAGCAAAACCGGGGAAACCTAGAAAACGTGAGAAAACGTGAGCAGTGTGATATATGTGCACTGAACAAAATAGCAAATAGGAATGGAAAAAGACCACAACAAAATCCTAAAAAACTATAATCAAGCTGGCCAACAGTGATATTAATGGGCAACCACTAAAAACACTGCCAGGAAAGCTCCAAAAAAGAAATGAGTCTTGGCCACGGAGCGTAGACCCCTCCAAAAATCATTTCCTAATCCTAATTATGAGCGCTCCTGGGAGTGTGTTCCAGGGTTGCCCATTAATATCACTATTGGCCAGCTTGGTTATGTTCCTATCCTCTCATGCTGAGGTCATATTTGGGGTTTATGTGCACCTATGTCACCATACAAGGTGGATGAGCCCACAGTAAAAATGTGCAGAGCAGAGTTCAGACTCTTCTGGCCAGGTGTCCCATCACCAGGGACTGCACTATCAGTGTGGTGCAGCAGACACAGCCAGTACCTGTAGGACCAGAGGGTCACAGATTCAAATCCCAGCTGGGGCCTCTGCCAACCCAGTCTCCATATTTTACCCACCACTAAACAGAAATAGTAAAGACACCCCTTTATTGCAGAGAACAGAGGCATCGTTCAAACACCAATATGTTACCCTGCACCTCACACACACCATAACAATGGCTATTACCAACAGCTGAGTTCCCCAAATGCAGTCCTGGAGTGGCACACCTCAATCAGGTTATATTCATTTTCCAAGATAAGGACATGTCAGCATGTTGGCGGAAGGGTACAGGTGATGGAGAGGGCAGTGGCTGCTAGTCCCAGCAGACAGTGGCTTAGCCATGTGCAGGCTGCCACATCCACAGCAACAGACAGGCCCTGTTGGATGTATAGTCATGGACTACCCAGGGAATACAGCATATCTGTGGCAACACGGTGGTGCAGTGCACACAGACAGTGTATGCAAGAACAGAAGGTCACAGGTTCAAAGCCCAGCTGTGTCAATGTCCATTCCAGTCCACATATTTTTCCCCCGACTGTAATGACAAACCTGTATTGCTGCGAACATACACATGGTTATTACGCCTATATATTATCACACCAAGCACAGACACCAGAAACAGCCGCATTACCCAGAGCAGAGTCCCCCAAATGCAGCCCTGGAGTGCCACACACCATTCAGGTTCCATGCTGCCTCTAATGAAGATGCCTGTGCTGCATAGCTATGCACCACCCCCATGGTATGCAGATGTAGGCCATGCATATTTATGTGGGACAGCAGGAAAACCCAAACAGTGTTTGGCACACCAGGACCTGAGTTGGGAACCTCTGCTGTAAAGCACCAGCCAACAGGGGCAGACACACCCACACCCAAACCCACAGGCACCAGTGGCAAATGCCCCCTGGAGAGGCAGGACATTGGGCCCTGTGTGCATCTCCCAATACTAGCACAGGCATACCCTAGCAATGGCACCCTACACCTGGGTATACGGTACGCACCTATCAAACATTTCCTATGATTACTGGTAGATATCAAGTCCTACGTCAAGCACAGTTTGCTCATTTAGCTCCATCAGAACAATCATTCTGATGTCTGCGGGGTGTGCTACAGGTCAGGTCACTGACAGAGTTTACCACCCTGGGGAGTGATGGCCAACAGTATTGCGGACCATATCCATGCCTGGACTGTGTCCAGGACTGGTGTGGTGGGCAGGGCTGCTGAACCCCCTCTACAGTAGCAGAATGCTGGCATAGGTGTTGGAGTGTGTGTCTGTCTCTACAGTGTGTGGTGGCTGCAAACACCTTCCACAGGCCACACGGCCAGCACTGTTGCCAGTATTGGCCGGAAACTGTGCATAATGAGGAGCAAGGCACCATGGGTAGAGCCCAGATATAGTGGCATGGGTAGGCTGCATCTGCACAGCGCATAGGGCACCGACTGCGGCATATTAGTGCCCGGCCACCACCTACACAGACAGGGTGACCGCTGTATGTCCTGCAGGGAGCTCAGTCTCACCCTGACTGTGTAGTGACCACAGCATGGCTAGGCATCCCCATAGTGCTATATTGTAGTTCTGTCATGTGATATGTATGTGTTTCCCTATGGGGGCCAGTCATTGACTTATCTGCTTGTTGTGTATGCTGCCATCCCAGTCCAGTTCTGGGTGCATGCATTTCCAACAGGAACATGCATCATGGACCAACTAGCAGCCTGTTTGCAGCTGGTATATGTCCTGATGGAGAGCCTTGCAGGGTGCATTGGCTGAAGGCCTGCTGCAGGACAATATCATATAGTGGTGGGGTCCAGCCTAGCATATACAGGCCTAATGTCTGTCTGCTATGGATATGTAGAAAGCTGCAGTAACTGCCCTGAGGGGTGTCTGACCCACAGCAGAACTGGGGGTGATGGTCCCTTCCACTGCCATCAGTGCAGGGAGGGAGAATGTGTTTACCACCAGAATCCCCCTAGGGACTACACCTGACTGATCCAGACAGATATATCCAAGGTGTTTGTGCAGAAACTACCTAACCCACACATCAACACTGCTGTGGATGTCCAGCATAGCCTATGCCTGCCATGGATGTTGCTGTGGACCTGCTGCTGTACGCATCACTGCACCCTCACGGTGAGCGCAGTACCCGCACAATGTGACGGTGTGTAGCTACACTGTGCCAGTAAAACACACGCTCAGAAACCCCTACCATGCCTAGGTGCTGTGGGGGTGCACATGTTCAGTTACCCCACCAGGCCAAGATGCTGTGGGGGTGCTTTCCCAATGGTGTGTATCTGTGAACAGCTGATTTGCATGTCAAGTGCATCATGGGTGTGACTGGGCCAATCAAACTCTGAGAACTACTGTGGATGGACTGTGTGGTGAACTGACGTCCCTCTGTAGTCAGCCAGTCATAGAGAAGGAGATACAGATACAGACATAACTGCAACCCACTGTCAAATGCACCGACTGTGGAGCCAGAGGTTATGGGTACGAACCCACTGTGCTGATACGTAGCAGGGCTGTCAGATGCAATTCCGCTCGGAGCAGTGTTGTCTGAAAAAAAACATTATCTGAGGTGCTATAGAGAATCAAAGCCAATGTTCTATGCCCAAAGGCCAGAGAGGAAATAGTCCAAATGTGAAAGAAAACACATGAAAAGGAGCAAATCCATGCTATACATTCCCAGAAAGTAAACCTCACAACACCTCCACATTGTTCCCAATGTCAACCTTACAGCTAATTAATCTGGGACTCCCTCTGTGGCCCTGTCTCCACACATTCCCCTCAATACATCTAAACAAAAGGTACATCAGATATGTCTGATACAGCTCTACGTCATGGTCACCTCTAGGCAAAGGAAGGTGAATGTATGCAAATGTGAGATGTGTGCAGAGAAAGGGGCTAGGAAACATAAAGCAGACCCTGTAATGAGCAGAGTCCAAACGACTTTACCTAGGAGATGTAGCAGCAGTACTAAAACCTGGGGGTTAAATATTAAGTGCCCACGCAGGTAAGAACACACGTACCCACGCACGCTATTATGCCCGCACCAACGCACGTGGCTACGCCCGTAACAACGCACGTGGCTACGCCCGTAACAACGCACATGGCTACGCCCGTAACAACGCACGTGGCTACGCCCGTAACAACGCACGTGGCAACGCACATTTCTTTCTGAAGACATGGCTGCAATGTCTAGAAAGCCAGCATTCACACAAAGGGAGCTCTACCTGCTCACAGAGCTATTCTGCCTCAGACAGAGGCGCCTATTCCCTGGGTCATCGAAAAGGCAGAATCTCGTGAGGGTGAGAAGGGCATGGGAGCGCCTCACTGTTCGGTACAACCGAAGCTCAGACTACCCACGTGAGGTAAGTTCATGGGAACAGGCACCCCAACCCAGGATGTGCAGAGGAACACCATGCAACCAAGTCAACAATCAACTATGCACATATAGGGACTGCAAGGTGTCTCCGCATCCAGCTGTAAGTGAGGTCTGTCCCACCCCCCCAAAACAGACTCCCCCTGGCCACAGGGGGTGCCTGCAAACATCGCGCAGGTGAATTACAGAACACATTCTTATGGTATGTGCCGCTGTTGTAGTCTCAATGATGTGCCCTATCTACAGAGGACCATAGGCACATCACAAATGCCAAGGCACACACAGGGGTCTGTCACCTGGCCCTGTCTGTGATCATAAGGCCAACACACATCCCAGGAGACAGCAGGCCCCACCTCAGGGGCCATCCCCCGTCCTGGTGCAATGGTATATGTCCCTGTTAGGGGGTAAAAGACATAACTATAGCCCAAGGATGTTGCAGGCCCCAAATGAGGGTCTATCTTCAGTCCCTGTGCTATGGTAAATGTCCCTGTCTGTGAGTAAAAGACATAACTATAGCCCAAGGATGCTGCAGGCCCCAAATGAGGGCCCATCTGCAGGCCTTGTGCTATGGTATCTGTCCCTGTCTGTGAGTAAAAGACATAACTATAGCCCAAGGATGCTGCAGGCCCCAAATGAGGGCCTATCTTCAGTCCCTGTGCTATGGTATCTGTCCCTGTGTGTGAGTAAAAGACATAACTATAGCCCAAGGATGCTGCAGGCCCCAAATGAGGGCCTATCTTCAGTCTCTGTGCTATGGTATCTGTCCCTGTCTGTGAGTAAAAGACATAACTATAGCCCAAGGATGCTGCAGGCCCCAAATGAGGGCCTATCTTCAGTCCCTGTGCTATGGTATCTGTCCCTGTCTGTGAGTAAAAGACATAACTATAGCCCAAGGATGCTGCAGGCCCCAAATGAGGGCCTATCTTCAGTCCCTGTGCTATAGTATCTGTCCCTGTATGTGCATACAGGGCTCAGCTATAGCCCAAGGATGCTGCAGGCCCCAAATGAGGGCCTATCTTCAGTCCCTGTGCTATGGTATTAGGGTTGCCAACCGTCCGGTTTTCAGCCGGCCTGGCCGGTTTTTCCATGGCCAGGCCGGCTGCCGGCACAGATGTCAAACCGGCCGTTGAAAAGCCGGTTTTTTGCTCTGGCCGCAAGATCGGGAGCGGCCAGAGCAAAAAACCAGCTTTCCTCCCGAAGTCCGCGGCGCGAATGCGAACATGAACGCGATTCCCCATAATAGTGCAGCCGCTGCTTCTGCTTTGTACAGAGCAGCGGCTGCACTACACTTACTTTGAAAAGTAAAGAAACTGTATGAGGAGCCCTCCGGTCATGGCAGAGCCCGAGGAAGTGATGTCATGGGGGCGGGTTCCTCACAGGCTGTCTTTCCTTTCAAATTAACTTTATTGCAGCTAAAGACAACCTGGGCGGCGCCCGCCCCCATGACATCACTTCCTCAGGCTCTGCGATGACCGGAGGGCTGCTCACACAGTTTCTTTACTTTTCAAAGTAAGGGTATTGCAGCCGCTGCTCTGTACAAAGCAGAAGCAGCGGCTTGGGCAGGGCAGGGCAGGGCAGGGGTGTGAGTGAACCAGCAAAGGGGGGGGGGGGTGATGGTATGATAAAACCAGCAGGAGGGAGTGAGGGAGGGGGGGGTGGGTGTGAGTGACCCAGCAGGAGGGGGTGAGTGAGTGACAGGGGGGTGGGTGAGTGAACCAGCAGTGGAAGGGGGGGGTGGTGTGAGTGAACCAGTAGTGGAGGGGGGGGGTGTGTGAGTGAATCAGCATGGGAGGGGGGTTGGTGTGAACCAGCAGGGGAGCGGGGTTGGTGTGAGTGAACCAGCAGGGGAGGGGGGGTGATGGTGTGAGTGAACCAGCAAGGGGGGGGTGAGTGAGTGACACGGGGGTGGGTAAGTGAACCAGAGGGGAGGGGAGGGGAGGGGTGGTGTGAGTGAACCAGCACTGAGGGGAGGGGGTGTGTGAGTGAACCAGCACTGAGGGGGGGTGTGAGTGAATCCTCGGTAATTTTTGTGGGTGGGGCTGGGGGCGGGTCAGGGGCAGGACTGGGGGAGTAGAATGGGTGGAGCATAGCGAGCCACAGGTGTCGGGTTTTTCTCTGTGAAAAAGTTGGCAACCCTATATGGTATCTGTCCCTGTCTGTGAGTAAAAGACATAACTATAGCCCAAGGATGCTGCAGGCCCCAAATGAGGGCACATCTGCAGGCCTTGTGCTATGGTATCTCTCCCTGTCTGTGAGTACAGGAAACAGACAATATCCCCAGGATGCTGCAGGCTCCAAATGAGGGCCCATCTGCAGGCCTTGTGCTATGGTATCTGTCCCTGTCTGTGAGTACAGGAAACAGACCATATCCCCAGGATGCTGCAGGCTCCAAATGAGGGCCCATCTGCAGCCCTTGTGCTATGGTATCTGTCCCTGTCTGTGCATACAGGGCTCAGCTATAGCCCAAGGATGCTGCAGGCACCAAATGAGGGTCTATCTGCAGTCCCTGTGCTATGGTATCTGTCCCTGTCTGTGAGTAAAAGACATAACTATAGCCCAAGGATGCTGCAGGCCCCAAATGAGGGCCTATCTTCAGTCCCTGTGCTATGGTATCTGACCCTGTATGTGCATACAGGGTTCAGCTATAGCCCAAGGATGCTGCAGGCTCCAAATGAGGGCCCATCTGCAGCCCTTGTGCTATGGTATCTGTCCCTCTCTGTGAGTACAGGAAACAGACCATATCCCCAGGATGCTGCAGGCTCCAAATGAGGGCCCATCTGCAGCCCTTGTGCTATGGTATCTGTCCCTGTCTGTGAGTACAGGAAACAGACCATATCCCCAGGATGCAGTAGGCCTCACCTCAGAGCCCTACCCCTCATCCTGGTGGTGTGGTGAATGCCCCAGACAGTCAACACAAGAGGCAATCCAGATCCCCAGGATGCAGTAGGCCTCACCTCAGAGCCCTACCCCTCATCGTGGTGGTGTGGTGAATGCCCCATACAGTCAACACAAGAGGCAATCCAGATCCCCAGGATGCAGTAGGCCTCACCTCAGAGCCCTACCCCTCATCCTGGTGGTGTGGTGAATGCCCCAGACAGTCAACACAAGAGGCAATCCAGATCCCCAGGATGCAGTAGGCCTCACCTCAGGGCCCTACCCCTCATCCTGGTGGTCTGGGAAATGCCTCGGTACGTGAACCATTGGGTCAAACCATAATGCACACTGTTAATTGTATATGTGTAGCGGCAGAGGCCACCAAAGGGTGTCTGACCCCTAATGTCAATATGTGTTTGCACCCCAATAGGTCGAGGATCTCCGCAAAAAGGCACGGGAGCTGAGGGCACGATATCCCCGTTTTGTGCGCCGAGTGCAGAGGGAGCGGCTGGCACAACAGGACAGTGAGTGATGTGACATGGCCCTGTGGCCCAGTGGCTGACATGACCACAGGATGTATGTTACTGCTATGGCACATGTGTGACCATGGGAATGACACGTGTCCCCCTCTCCCACAGTGGATGCACGCGCTGCGGAGGAACAGGTGGTGCAGGATCCGGGCCACGGTGATCCGCAAGGAGAAGATGACATGGATCTGATGCCTGACCCAGCGGAAATGGTGGTGGAGCGCCACACACCACCTCATGGGGCCGAACAACCCTCGGACGCAGAGGGGGAGGAGGAGGATGTGGGGGAGGGTGGGGGGCCGGCTGAGGAGGACATGCAGCTGCCCCGTGCGGAGACGGTGGGGGAGGAGGTTGGGGAGGGGGGGAGGGCAGAGGTGTTGGGGGTGCAGGGGGAGGAGGGGCGGGTGCAGGTGGCCCGGGCGGGGAGGGGCCCTGCTGTGGTGGGACAGGGGCCTGAAGTGGGTGACCTGCCCAACGTTGCGCTGGTGGGGGATGGGTTGGGTGGGGGGGTTGGGGGGGCATGTGTGGTGGGTGCCCAGCAACATGAGCTGTCACAGGGCTACGGGGGCACAAGCGACCTGCACCATGGTGATGGCGATGCACACCCCCTGGACGTGGGCATGCAACACATAGCCGAGGACATGCGCACCGTGGATGCAGCCACACAGACACGGGGAGACCTGTGTCTGTGTGGCTGCATGTGTGGGCTGCGCGTGGCCATGGCTGTGCGTGCGCATGCACACGCCCAGAGGCAGAACGCCCTTATTATGGGGCAGGTCCTTGCGACCCTGGCCATGGTGGCTGACCGGCTACGCTTGCTGGAGGAGCACGTAGCTGGGGGCGCACCAGAACAGCCACCATGTGCCAGGGGTCCCCGGGGTGTGTAGCGCGTGGATACGCAGTACACACCCGCCCTGTGACAGACCATGCCATGGCCTCTCCATCACAATGTCCACAGGGATGGGAGTGCCCAATGCTGTGTGGCTAGGAGGCCTAGTTGGACCATGCTGGTCTTTATCTGGCATCATATACTATGTAACAATGTTGGACTATGTGTGTCCCAGTTCAAATGTTGTAAATATGTTTTAAATATAAATATGTTTTAAATGTTCTACGTTTCATATATGAACCTGGTGGTCAGATGTCCCTCATTGCTAGGTGACAGTGCTGTGCGAGTGATGGGTGTGTCAGTGTTCACTCTGAGAGGCGAGGGAGGACGTGGAACAGGTAAGGGCTGCGGTGAGAGCACCTCCACAGACATGTCACAGCTACGTTGCTGAGAGGGTGGGGCAATGAGCAGGGGGGAGAGTGGCGTGCATGAGTGACGTGTGACAGCAGATGTGTACGAAGGTGCGGGGCGCGCAGCACAGAGTGACAATGGGACATATGGCGGGGGAGGGTGGATGGCCTGTGTAGCCTATCCAGCATGACCCCATAGTGTTAGGCTGTGGTGGCAAAGGTAGGACGGCTGAGGTGTATGCGTAAGGGTGGGGTTAGGGTGAGAACACAGAGGGTGCACCTCAGGAGGTGGTGCAGCTGGTGCCTGAGGGGGGGGGGAGTGAGCGGTGTTGCCAGCTGTGACTGTGTAGGGCCCAGCAACAGCTGGCTAGATGGCAAGCACGTATACCAGCATGCAGGGTGGGAAAGGGGGATGGTACAGGATGTTCCAATGATCCGCTGGGAGACGCATGACCACCTTGCTGTATGGTGTGATGGGTGTAATGGCTGGCCCTAGGGGGTGCAAGAGCATACTGTCAGTGGAGTTCATTGGCCCATCGGTGGTGGCACCCACAGGGGTGTGGGGGTCTGGGGGTGGGCACAGCAGAGGGTGGGGACGGGGGCTTAGCGGGATAATGCCCAGAGGAGTGGCACAGTGCGACGTGGCTGTGGATGGGGTGGAGCGCAGTGTGGATGCTGCAACAGGTGACAGTTAATGGATGTAGCTTATGGAGCCAAATGTGGTATTGGGATGTGCCTGATGGGGGGCAAGGGGGTGTAGGTGTATATTGCGGCCACTGGTGCACAGGGTGATGGGTAGGCCTTCCCGGGGGGTCACCCTAAGGTGTTGGAAGCTGCAAGGGTGTGCTCAGGGGACCACAGTGGACATGTGTCACGGGTGCGCCAAGGTGGATGGCTGTGGGAGCATGTGAACCGGAGTACGTGACATGTGCAGTGCACATACTGTATGGGTTTAGCGTGATGGGAGCGGCCAATGTGGCTCCCCATGCAGGACATACAGTGCACCTACACCAACACAGAGACTAATGGTGGGTGAGGGCTCAACAGGGTATTGGTCCACGGGGTCCGTGAGCCCCCATGACACAATGCAAGCCACCACGACATGGGAGTGGTGGTCCAGCATTGCAGCTTATGTGATTGGCTGCGTACCCATGGTGGACATGGCTGAAGGGGGGGGGGGCAATGGCTGATGACATCAGTGGCACCGTGTCGTGCCCTGGTCACGGGCCAGGGGGTGGGGTGGGGTGTGTGATTGTCGGGCCCCAAATGAGACAATGAACACATGTCACCTTCACTGGCCACCTGTGTAGCCCTTTATTTTCCCCTCCCTCTGCCACCCCTTGGGCGGCCCCGCCCAACCCTTGGTGTTTGTCGCCCCCCTGCTGCCGCTGCTGGTGCTGTTGCTGCTGCAGGTGTATGTGGTGGTGTTGGCTCTGGCTGCTGCAGATGGACAGTGACTGCTCCCCTGCCTGCCGCTATCCGCTCCTGGGCGTCAGCCATCCTCTCACACGCCGTGGCCAGGCGGTCGACACGAGCAAGGACTCCAGACATGGTCCGCTGCAGGCGGCGTGCCAGCCGCAGTTGGCGCCACTGTGCCCGTGCCACCGAATGCAGTACATGCCGTATACCTGTGGGGAGAGGCCATAGTGCAATGTGAGACAGGGGTAAAAGCAACACCTGTTCGGAGGCATATCAACCATAGCACATTAGGACACTCACCCTCTGCATCTCTGTGGGCTGCTGCAGAGTGCGCCTGCATCTCCCCGATGACATCTGCCACAGCAGCCAGTGCCTCGTTCCTGTGTCGCTCCGCCTCATCCGCAGGCCCGTCCCCAGTGCCTGCAGTGGTGGGTGTTGTGTCCCCGTCTGCAGTTCCTGGGACCTGCATGTCCCCATCCCCCAGGGGTGCGGCCTGCCTCTCTGCTCCCACATGGGCCACCTCAGACACAGTGTCCACTGGGCTGGATGGTCCCGCGGCTGACTCGCCCTGTGCCTCCTCCTGGGCGTTGATGGCACTGACATCACCTGGGTGCCACAAAGTTACATAGGTCAGATGGGGGTCTGGCTGCCTCCCCACCCCGTCACATACCCCCTCAGGCATCTGTGAGTTGTTGATCCGCGTGTGTCTGGCCCATGGCTCTAGTGGCAGCCCACTACATTTGTGCACTCCCCATGCAAGTATCCCCTGTGCCCTGCTTCCCCAGGCCCCCCACACCCCTGGGTGCTGCCGCACACCCCATGCATGGCCATCACCACCCTCATCCTGCCACCACCCAGCCTGTCCTAAGCAGGTGCAGTGTGCCTTCCGGTTGGCCGTCTCCCTACCCGTGTGGCCCTACTGCCCCTGCCAGCCCTGCACCGTGAGCCATGCAACATGTCGGCACCCTCTGCTGTCACTGTGGGCCTGCCACCCCTGCACAGTCTCCCATTCACTTACTTTTGCCACCCACTGCCACCCATAGACAGGCCCCCCCACCGTGGCTCTTGAATGGATGCTGCCTCTGTGTCTCAGTTGCCCCCCAATTCCCAAACAGCCACGTACTGCCCCCCCCTCTGTTGTGGCGCACACCATGTGTCTGTGCTATATCCCACAGTTGGTCCGCACTCCCCCCTTACCTGCTTGTGGGTGCGCTGTGTCCAATGCAGCGGGTAGGCCATGTACATATATTGGCCCAAGTCTCTCGGCCAGGCGACGTTCAAGGTCTGAGAGTTTTGCCACCTGAGCTGGGCCCCCTCCAGTGCCTTGGGCCCCACGTTGCTCCCTCACAAGCTCAGTCCGTATGTTTCTTTTGATGTCACAATAGCGTTTTCGCAAGTTTTCAATGTCGCGGTGGGGTCCCCCTGCTGCTGCCACTGCTGCCTGGACCTCAGACCATGCCCTGTTGTGAGTGGCTATTGTGAGGGTTGAGCTCTGGCGCCCAAACAAAAGGTCATATCTCTCCAAGATGTTTGCCAGGAGGAGATCATTTTCCTGCTGGCTGAAGCGTACGGCCCTCCGCCGTATCTCTGCTGGGACTGGGACCCTGGGCTGCCTTGGTCTCCCAGCTGCACTTGCATGTGCACTTGGTGCTTGCCCAACCCCAGATGGCCCTGGCACCTCATCTTCGCCAGATGTTGTTTGTGCTGATGGGTGGGTGGGCTGGTCCACTGCATGCTGCTGCTCCTCTGCCTCCCTGCGCTCCATACTGTCACGTATGGTTGTGCTCGGGGGTTTGCCATACACAGCCAATCATAGATATAGGTTTTCATGGGGCGTGGGTCGCGGGGCGTTGGCTACGCGCACAGCCACGCGCACAACCACGTGCGCCGCGAGGCGCGTTGCGACGCGCAGGAAGTGACATCATATGTGTTCGTGTAGGCAGCAGGTGCCATTTCAGGGATCCATCTTACACGTGCCTTTATAACAGTTTCGTTGTGTGTACTGCTGGCCCACATATTCCCACGTTTGATATATTGCTATGTTTATCTGCACCTTAGTAGTAGAGCTGGACACTGCAGCACTACGTGACGCATACGTGACATCACTCAGATGTTGCACGCTTCATTACGCGCGTTACAACGCCTCTTCCGTTCCCTGCTCATGGGCATGTTCGTTGTCTGTCACTCCTATATTGGCGTCTGGGTGTGGTTTCTAGTGTGATACGCAGTTTCTTTACACCCTGCTACATCTCAGGGACTCACGTAGATGATTGTGAAATGTAGATGATTGGCCGCGGGTGCATTATGGGAACGCGCGACACAGCGCGGGGTGCCATTTCAATCAGGTAAGTTTTATGTTTGCTGTATTCTGGATCTTTCTATTCCACCAGGTGTGTGGCAATTATGTGATGTCCATCCCCACCCCGACCACTATTTCTAACCCAGCTATCCTCCAACCTGTGTCTATCATGGCTCAGACTGCGCATGCAGGTGGTGCAGTGGTTGCATTGGTCAAACTGGCTGGGCTGCTTTTTCCAGAGGAGGGAGATGTTTTTCCTGGGGCTGCGGCCCTGGGCATGTTTGCAATGCCACTGCAACTCAGGCCTGCAGCTGTGGGGGCTGCACAGGTGGGTGTGGGTGACCAACGGCGCCGTAGGCGTGCTGAAGCACAACCCCACCTGGAACGTCTCTACAGGCCCAGGGCCTTGCTCCAGGACCTGAGAGAGGGCCAGGTAATCTCCCTCTACCGGCTGGACACAGGGGCCATTAGGGATCTCTATCAGGAACTCAGACCTCACCTTGAGCCCCTGACTGCCCGGTCACATGCTATACCGGGTATGACCAAGCTCCTGGCTGCCCTACATTTCTTTGCCTCTGGCTGTTTCCAATCCTCGGTGGCAGCAGTGGGTGGGATGAGTAGGCCGACCTTCTCTCCCGCTGTCTCCACCAGGTACTGCGTGCCATGGTCAGCCGGGTTGGGAATTACATTGCAATTCCCAACGGGAGGCAACATTGGGCGGCCCTGGCACAGGCATTCCATAGGATTGCTGGGATACCACACGTGATGGGTGCTATAGATTGCACTCATGTTGCCCTTGTCCTGCCACGCAACAGGGAGGTTGTGTACCGCAACCGCAAACACTTTCATTCCCTCAATGTGCAGGTTGTTTGTGATGCAAGTATGCGTATCCTGAATGTGGTCCCGCAGTTTCCAGGGTCTGCCCATGACTCCTATATCCTGCAGAACTCGGCAGTGTTTGGCCAGTTTGAGGCTGGTCAATATGAGGACTACGTCCTGCTGGGTGGGTATTCAACGTGTATGACATGCACCTACTGTAGGTGGGTGTCTATACACCATTGTCACCATTGTCCACTGCATGCCTGACATTGCGGTGTTATTTCCGGGTGCAGACTATTGGGTGTGGCACACTACCTCATGCCGTGTCACTGGTGTTTTGGTCACAGACATATGTGCAATGACACCCATCTCTCTGTCTACCATGTGTGTTTGTTTGCTCTCACATGTGTGTCCCAGCGGCCATGTGGTGTCGCCTTTTCCGTGGCCTTGCCCTTTTTTATTCTGAGTTACTGTGTCCAGGGGCACCCGTGCTGCATATGATGTGTCCCCTCCATGCCTGTGAGCTACACCTGCAACATGCCCATGGCCTCCACATCTGGGCATGGGCATACTGCACTGGCAGTTGTACACATGTCTCCCAGTGGGGTCAGTCACTTGGGCAGCCCATATGTTGCATGGTTGTACGTGTGTCATCCTGTGGGGGGGATGGGGTCACAGACACATCCTCATGGTGGTCATTCTGTATGCGTGACCTTCTCTCTCTGGCCATGCTGGGGGCTACACGTGAAATGTGCTGTGGGCGCTTCAGCTATGACACATGTCTGCTGCATGTCTGGGCACCTTCTTCGGTGTCCCCTGCCACCACCGCCTGTTGCTTCCCCCACCCCACCCCCGCAATGTATCCCAGTGGCCTATGCTGTGTGTGCGCCAGATCAGGCCAGCCACCTACTTGCACACCTGTGCATCCCTGCACCCCCGGGTGTGTTTTGCCACTGTCGGACATCTTGGCTCACAGCTCCCACCACTGCTCTCTTTCGGCACAGTTTTGGCACATGTCCTGTGACACGGTTACATGGGTGTGCACTGCCCCTATCGGCATGTCATGGTCATTTGCCTCTGGCCTCGACAGCCTCTGATGCACTACCACTGTGTGCACTGCTTTTGCCTCATATCTGTGTGCACGGCCTCTCGGCTGTCCAGTTCTGTATTGCTACGTCTGTCATTCCATTGGTGCCTCAGCACGCATGTAATCTTGCACCATTGTCTTCTGCAGGTGATGCAGGATATGGGTATCGCACCTGGCTGCTTACCCCTGTGCGTCTCCCTCGGCCAGGTGCAGAGATACGGTACAATGAGGCCCATGCCTCCAGTCGCTCAGTGATTGAGCGCACCTTTGGCGTTCTCAAAAGTCGCTTCAGGTGTCTGGATAGGACTGGCGGGGCCTTACAGTACGGACCGCTGACTGTGGCAAAGATCATCATAGCCTGTTGCATCCTCCACAACATTGCTCTCAGGCACAATGTTCCAGTCGATATTAATGAGGATCTCGGGGTGGATCCTGTGTGCCCTCCTGCACCTGGCCATGGTGACACACGTGCGGGGATGGCAGCCAGGCAACATCTGATCAAGGAGCTCTTTTCCTGCAAGTTATGGGTGTGCTGGGGACGTGTCTCTGGGTTAGCCATGTGTTAGCTGGTGTACGGATTGTGCAGCACTGCCATCTCATGTCTCCATATCTCTGTCATGTTCTTGGCTCCACAGGATGAGCTTCTGTGTTCCGGGCCCACACGGATTGGCTGACTATGCTTCCTGAAGCTGTGCTGCATGTGGGGAGTATGTGTTCATATATGCACCATTCCTGTTGATTCGGGTGAGTTGTCAGATAGTGAGGATTGCATTGCTGTCGTCACGGTTAGACACATATATGTTGTTTTCTCTCCACTGCTCCTATGGTGATGCACATGTCTTTGGACCACTGCTCCATCACCCTTAGCTTCCATCTGTCACACATGTGGCCATTACCTGTTCACATCTTGGGAGTCTTCATGGTGTATCTTAGACACATATTGTGAGGCTGTTTGTGTACTCGGGCACAGGACATTGTATTGTTGGAGGGTATGTTGAACAGCCACTGCCATTGAGTCATTTGACAGATTTGTGCCACTCATGCATGTACTGTGATGTGTGTCTCCATTTGTCGTTCAGTGTTGGGGGTCCTGCCATCTGAACCTTCTGGCATGCGTACCTTGTCACACAGTGTATGTTACTGTTTCTGATTGACCTGTCTACATGACCGATAATTCTGCGGTACCCTGCCTATCTGTGTTGTAGGGATGTGTTTGGCCACCTCTCCAATTATGTTCCCTCATCCCTCTGTTACCTTCTGCTTGTGGGCTAATGTACATTGTGCACATGTGTCATATATTTTTCTCAGATGTGTCACAGTTTTGCTGGTGGTCCAATGTACATCAACATTGTGTTTCCGCAAAACACAATGCACCGTGGACATGTTCCACTCACAGCTAC
The DNA here is from genome assembly GCA_033557465.1 of Ichthyophis bannanicus. NCBI lineage: Eukaryota > Metazoa > Chordata > Amphibia > Gymnophiona > Ichthyophiidae > Ichthyophis > Ichthyophis bannanicus. The sequence goes on from CM066031.1 coordinate 1,375,069,456, forward strand.
CCATGCAGACGTGGTGATGTCCGCCGTCCATTGGTGTCTGCATCCGCTATTGGGGCTCTTTGTGCTCTTGCCTGACACGGACATTCCCAGTCAGGCCACTGGTATACCTTTCAGGTGGGCCTCACCTTCCATCCTCTGGGAAATACACCACGTGCTGATGCTGCATTTGGCCTATTGCTATCAGGATGTCCTTCATTGTTATCTGTGTGTGCCACCACTGCTGCACATGCTCTGGACCCCTGGGGTGTATGCGTGTCATGTGCATTTACATGAACATATTGGGATGGTGTCCTGGTCTTCAGGGACATCTCCTGCAGTGGTCCATGTGCACTGTGCTCAGTGTTGTGGCCATGTCATGTGGTGCTATCTATGCATTCTGGGTGTTGCTGTTTTTATGTGTGTGTCTCCTTTCTGTCCTCCAGGGGTCGTGGGTGGGTGTGCCATTCCCTTACCTGATATCTGCATCTTTTCACACAGGACACTGACAAAAATGTTGACACATGTGCTCCACTGCATCTGGTGATCCCGTCATCCATATGTGCTTGGCCACAGCACCCATGTGAGCGTGTTCCTGGATGTTGGTGACACAGGGAGATAGTCCTCTGCACTTTGGACACAGGCCTTTTTCTCTTACTCATTGCTGGCCTATTGTTACTGTTCCTGCGGTGACTTGCCTGCCATTGCTGCCATGACCTGTTTGGGTGTTTCTTTTTTTGCAGTAGGGGGGTGATGAGCTGTACATGGGTTGGTGATTTTTGAGCCGTCACTGTTGGCATGGCATGTGGCCTTGTCACTCTGGATGCTTTCACCAGAGTCTTTTGTTTGCTGGGGATGGTGTCTGCTGTGCATACAGTGAGTGCATACACTGTGCGGACATGTCATGGTGAGACCCTCCACCTCACATATTACTGTCTGTTTGCAACGTCTGCTGAGTTAGAGCTTTGGATTTTGGGTGGCACCAGCGGGGGGTGGTCAGGGTGTGTAGGCTCCACGGGCAGAAACAGGTGGGTGGCGTCGCAACGTGGGTTGGGCATGTCCTTGCGACGTTGGCTGCCACACAGGCCCCATGTCGTTCTTCACGTCATATGGTGCATCGGAATGCAGAATATGCTTTCTGCTTTGGTCTGGTGATTGACTGTTGGGGACAGATGTTTGCACCTTCGTTGTTTTGGATATTTGTGGGTTTGGTCACCCCATTTCATTGCCACTCGTGTGCTTGACGTTTTGGGTGACACCTGGCAGTTGTCTTTTCCTTCCTTGTTTGCTGCTTACTTGGCCATATGATGTGTGCAGCCACATCACATCTCCGCCCACCCATCCATGGTTGAGCTGTTCATGTCCGTGTGGCATGTTTGCTGCCCCTGTGCCACATTGTCTGGACTAATTGTAGTTCTCCTCCTGGAGTGGTGCATGTGCTGGGCTACCTGTGTATTGGTGCTGCTGATGTTGGTTGGCCTGGGCCTCATCCCTGATCTTGTTGGTCATTAACATGCTCCTCTTTCAGTCCATTGCCCTTTCCACAGCCCATCCACATGGCCCTCCATTGGCCTATCCCCTTCCACCCCTCATGTGTCACTCCCCTGATCAGTTGCATGTTGTTTACACTGCATTATATTTCCTGGTGTGTGTGTGTGTGTACCTGTTCATATGTGTCTTCCATCCCACCTGTGGACTGTGTTGTTGGCTGTGGACCCCTCCTCCACATGTGTACTGCATCTTGGCTACGCTCTGTGGTTCCATCGCCTGACACGCAGCTGTGGTTTTGGATGTTGACATGCTGTGATCCTGTCTGCATCCATTTCTGTGTGCCTCAGGGTGTTGTTGTGGTCATTTTTTTTCTGCAGTGCTTTCCATCCTAGTGGTCATAGCTTTGCACTCTCTCTGTTCCCCTGTTTTTCTGCCTTTCCTGCACTGGTACCTGTGGTCGCTGTAACACTCATTTCTTGGCTTCTACGTCCTGGCCGCTCATATTATCCTAATCACATTTGCTGTCCATCCTTTGGTCCATCTATCTGCATCATTGTGGTGTGAGATGTCCTGTATGTTGCTGTGGACTGTTGCCCCGTATCCTACCCTGCTACCCTTGTCTGCATAGCATCTCTTTTTGCTTGGTGGTCCCGTGCCTGTTCTGCATTTTAGACTCACTCCTCTGGCCACCTCACCCTCCACTGGGGGACACATATTCTCCTCACCTGCCACACACTGTTTTTCCGGTACTCCAGGGTGCCAACACCCTTTGCTGTGATGCTGTTGCCACCGCCATGTTTGTCTGCGCTGCTGCCAGACACGTGTGATGCTGTCAGGGATGAGGGTCCGTTAACTCCCTACTCGCCCTCCATCTGTCGCCTGTTCATTGTCTTTACTGTGAGTTCTAGGTGGTGTTTGTACTACATCTGTCTCTGTTCCACGCAGGTCCTGCAGGCCCTCCAGGAACACCTTGCAGCCCCTAGGGCACACTGACCTTGGCAAACATACCATTTTTGGAGCACCGTGCCATATTGTTCTATGGGCCACGGTTCCATCAGCACTCTCCTATCCCTATGTACTGTGATAAGGAAGCTTATCATAGCTCAGGTAGGAGCTATAGAAAAGATGATGTGACTCTGAACAAGCAACCTGTCAGTTCTGGTAGAAGCAAGAAAACAGAGTTTTCACATAAAAGACTACCAGTCCCAGAATGCACCAGGTTTCCAGCAGCCATGAGGGAGGCTGAAGTAAGAAAATGTGTGTGCAATCAAGAGAGCTATGAGGTAATCCCTAAGCACTCATCTCAAAGGGCAGGGCCTGATTCAAGACAGCTGCGCTGTGTTAGGGAGCAGCACACATTAGAACAGAATAATAATAGAGCTTATTCTTCAGGAAACAGTTTCAGCAACAGTTTCAAGAACAGCTACAGAGGGAGGAAGAGATACAGAGACAGCAACGGCTACAAGCACCAGTATCACCTGGAGAAACAGAAGCCAAGCCAAGCAGATAGAGAGAGAAGGAAACTCTCTGGAAGGAAGAGAAGAAAGGCCATTGGAAGGTCTGGGAGATTCCAAGGCAGTACTCATACTGGGAGGTATTCCAAAAGCCAGCAGAGTCCATTGGACTGGATTCAGCCAGAGGAATGGAGTGGCAGAGATAGGAATCACCAGTGGCTACCTGGAAGAGAGAAGACTGCATGTGGAAGGGACTTTCAGACCAAGGCCAGAAGGTATGTGAGAGAAGATCCAGCGTCCAGGGATCAAGATTGGAAGGCTGGACATCAGAATTGGATTACATATTGGCCAGGCTATACAGAGAGGAATAATGATAGCAGGAGAGGCTCAGGTATGAACACTGATCCAGACCCTATCTATAATAGAGAATGGCAGCAAGGGAATAAGCATTCTCATGATAGTGCCTTAATGAAAGACTCATCTGTGCCAATGTATGATATTGACCCTATGATTGTTGATGCAGGGGGAAATACAGCAGATGAAACTATTTACATGGACTGTTCTTTATCTAAATGCTATTGCTAGTTTTCTATGAGCAAACACATCAGCCATCACAAAGAAACCTAACTTTGTTCTTTATTTCCACTGCAAACAGCTCTTAAAGCAGGATTTGGGCTCACACAGTAGCAGCCAGCCAGCTAAAGGCTTTCAGCTGGTCCATTGATAGTAATTAGGGCTGCACCTGATTGTGTGTGTGAGCAAGGGAGAATCACTGCTGAGATCGGCGTGGAAAATAAGCAGAAGTTAACCTAACCAGCAAAGTTTATTCTTTACTTTGTGCCTTTGTATTTGGTAATTACTTGCTAAGAAAACATTAGCTAATTGCCTGACAAGCTGAAGGTTGTTTTCTGGTTTATTTTGTGATTTTTGTTATCCATTTTAAACACTGCAAGCAAGTAACCTCATTTATAGTGCTATCAAGCATACATGTGCTGGGTGAATTAAACCCCATCAATAAAAGAAGTATTTTATTGATCTTACCACTTGGTTTCACAACTCAAATTATTGTCATCAGCTGTGTTTGGGAGTGAATGAACTACAATACCCACAATACCTTGCAGGAATCATATGAATATATGCATCGTCAAGATTGTGTAAGTTCTCACCCTAGGCAGCCGTCTGACAGTACCTCATATTGCACTTAGCTTTGGACACCTGTCTTGACACCGTACTGGTACACCTTTTCAGGCTTCTTCTTGGGCATACTGTTGGGCTACTGTCTTTTGCTGCTCTATGGCAGTGGCGCACATATTCATTTCTCCCTTCCGGGCCAGGCGCTGTGGGGGTGCCTACCCCCTCCTATGGTCATCTCGGGACTGCTGCTGTGCATGTGCAGTGCACCATGGGTACTGTTGCATACACCCATATCCTTAGCACCCCAGCAGGCACCTTGGGTGAAGACATGGCGCCCCTCAGTGCACAGTCATGGGGTTGTGGTTCAGGTATTACGGACATCTGCATTTTCTTGTGCACACTAACCATAGTATGTTTGTTTTTGCTTTTGCTTTTGCCAGTGACATTCAGTTTTGGAAAGGGGTCTGTGATGTTATTGGGCCTTATATATTTGGCAATGATCATGGCCTTGGTCTTGATTGTGTTTGCCATATGCCCTTGTTTGCTGAGACCTTGCTTTGTTTCCTTGTCAGGCATCCCTTGTATGTACATAGTGCAACTTCTGTGGTTCTGGTGTGGGTGTTTGGGTCATTTGACAGTTCTGCTCCAGTAGCTGGCCACCTCATTATTGGGACTGTGTTATTTGCACTAGCAATATGAGCAAATAGTTACTTCCATGCCTGGGGGGGCCCCTAGGTCATGGGTTTTAGCACACAGTGGCTCATTTGGCGCCCCTTGGGGGGCATTTTCTTATCTTGCTTTACATTGGTGCTGACAGCAGCAACACCCTCACACTGCAGACTCCTCACAGTGACTCATCAGGGACCCTATAACATGCCCTATGGGGCGCTTTGTGACACGCCCTATAGGGTGCTCTGGCAGACAGGGCACATTAGCCTTTGCCCTCTGGTGTGGCTTTTAGGGTGCCCTATATGACACCTTCGGGTTATATCCCTGTGAGTGGGTGTTTGCCAGCAGAACTTGTTGGACGTACAAAACAGACTGCCTATGACATTACTGATCTAGTGTGGGGGTCATGACGCACACTCATCCACAGATACGCCCACCTGGCAGGGACACATTCACTTAGTACAGGGCCCATAGTTGTGCCAAACAAAGCATGTCTTGGTGGTGTTTGCTGCTGGCTTACAATGGCAGGACAATCGGGTTGTCCCCTGCCTTGTTTCAAGCACAGTTTGACGTTGTCTTTCCTTTATTAAATGATTTGTGTATATATTTGACTTTGTACGTTTCACACACCCGGTTCTGGCTGCAGATTCACACTGTTTTCTACCTTTGTGGGCTGAGGCTCTCTTGATTAAATGGCCACTCCCAACGAGGGGAGGTGGGCATTTTTTCCCACCTCTAAGGTTGTTTGTGTCTGACAAAAATATGGGGTTATCTATGGTTTAAGTAGAGTGGTGACTGGTGAGTGACTACTGTTTGTGGAGGGTACTGTTGCAGGCAGCTTTGGTCCTTGGGCACACAGGGGGAATTGAACTCACAGACCTTGCACCACCTGACAGTGTCTTACCCATTGTGCTACGGATCAGGCTGCCTTAAAGGATACCTTTTCTAGCTTCTTATGGGGCACCCTGTTGGGATACTGTGTGTTGCTACTATGTGACAGTGACGCACACAGTCATTTCACCTTACCATACCAGGGGGCTATGTGGGTACGTACCCCTTCTTGTGTTCATCTCTGGACTGCTGGTCTGCATGTGCAGTGCACCATGGGTATGCCTGCATTGGTACAGATCCTAGCCAACACAGCAGGCAGTTAGGGTGGTGTCCTGCTGCCCTTCAGTAGCCAGCCAGGGGGTTGTTAGCAGCTATGGGGCTGCAGGCCAGTGGTTCCTTCATTGCCTGTGGGGCCAGTAGTCATGGGTTCAGACCCACAGTGGACTCCTTTTATAGGGCTGTCTGCTGCATTATATATTTTTAATACACATGACTGCTACCAGCGACAGCCCCTCAGCGTAATATAACCTTACTGAGCCTCATAGGGCGCACCATGTGTCACCTTATCTGGCTCCCTTTACGTTCCCTTATAGGATGCTCTATGGGGGACATTTTGATGTGCCTCAGCGGACACTCCACTTTATAATGTAGCCTATGGTGTGCGTTATGGGGTGCCTTCTGCGGCACCTTCGGGTACGCCACTGTGTGCGGGTGTTTGCTGGCAACCCTACAAAACAAACAAAACATATACATGCCCCCTCACTCGCTATATAATGTACAGGATGCTGCGTCAGCCAGCCTTACTTATCTGGCACCCTGGGGACTCGAACCCATTATGCCTGTATCAGCAGTCACTGCAGTAACCATTGTGCTACAGCTCTGTATTGGTGATGTATGTCTGGGTGGCTTCTTATGCTTAACGCGCGGGGACGCGCCACGGCGCCCTGTAACGCTCGTTAGTTTTTGGAACGCGCGTTAGGTGTTACGATGTCCCGCCCATCTCCTTATTTGGGGGTTTAGATTATTACCGCGGCTCCTAACGCGAACTGCACTAACGCGGTTTAGCAAACATACCCCTTTGTCTTCTGGATATTTTAGACAAAACACTCCACTCCCACAACATACAAATACTTCATTTTTCTCCAGAGCCATTCCAGATACCAGTGATCTATACCAAAGATCTATAACTCACATGTGATATATTACTGTAAAATCTGGAATCAAATACACCAAACACCTGCTCGAGGGCTGAAGAAAGCAAAACACTCTTCATCTTCCTATTCAATGCTTACTAATTTTAGTACCAATGATGGCTTTAGGGGGTGGCAAATCAGACAACTACTTGGGGTCTCACATCAGGTGATTTTGCAAAGTAGCAGCTGTCTTTGCATTTTAACACTCAACTATTTACCTAATTTACTCTCAAAATACTAAGATTTATGATATGTGATTCCCCCAAATAATATTTAGATTCATAAAATAAAAATAAAAATCCAGATTGCTTATACGTCATCTCTGTTCTCCAAACATTCTCTTCCACAAGGTCTGAACAGCCTGAAGACCAGCAATGTCTGGTACTTCTGGTCTACCAATTTACCCCAATTTACCATCCTCTTTTATTCTCAGTTTCATCTTATGTCTTTCCTTTCTTCTGATTCCACCTCAATTTCATCTGTTCTGTTTATGCTTTAATTTGTACTTCATGGGCCTGATTTTGAGTTGAGCAGGCTATGTGCTATGGCGGTGCATAACCTGCCCTTCGACTCCTTTAACCTGGATTTTCACTTCCATGGTGGTGGAAGTGAAAGTCTGGGTTAGCCTGGATACCCCAGCAGCCACAGAGGCTACACAGGTAGCAGCGATTTTCGATGCTATCTGCACAGCCCTCTGCACCTTAAAGATAGGCAAGGTTTTTCCTCAACTATCTTTAAGGCACAGAGGCTATGTGCGTAGCATCGATAATTGCTGCTACCTGTGTAGCCCCTTCCTCCACCCCCACTTTGCCCTGGAACACCCCTAACATGGCCTGATGAATTATTTGGGATTTTTGAAAGGCACTACTCATGTAGGTGCCCTTTGAAAATCCCGGATAAGGCCTTTACATGGATAACTAAGGAAGTTACCCATGTAAAGGCCTTCGAAAATTGGGCCCCATATTATTGTATCTCTTTTTATTCATTTTCCATTTTATGCATTTCCTCTTCCCTCTGATATTTCTATTTCCTTCTCTTATGCTGTGTATAGGAGTGGAGGAATAACCTAGTGGTTTAAGCCCTGGCTTGGTAGCCTGGAGATCAGGGTATAATTCCAATCAGATTTCCATGTGGCCTTGGCCAAGTCACTTAACCCTCCATTGCCTTGGGAAAAAAAGGCCTGGCAATCTACTACCAAGAAAATCCAGAAGCTGTTGGATCACTAGGGGGTATGTTTACTAATCTGTGGTAAAGTCACAGGCGTTAAGGTGCCTGAAGCCATATTAGGCAGGGGGTGTCTCGGCATTAGGGTGTCTTGGACCATTTAATGTGAGCTAACAGGACCAAGTGTGGTAAGGTGATAAGACATCCTAAGAAGAGACAAAGCATCTTAATATGTGATAAGGTGCCCTAAAAGGGGACAGGGCATCCTAAAGAGAGACAAGGTGCCCTAATATGTGACAAGGTGTCCTAAAGAGACAAAGTGCCCTAAGATGGAAAGCATGCACCTTAAGGCAGGAAAATGACTGTAACACAAATGCTAGATAGAGCACCAAGGAATGTCAATGTAAAGGTGATGGAAAAAAGGACTGGTGGGAGATGATGGATCTGCCATATCAGTGGGCAGCCTATGTGGCAGCCAGTAAAGGTGATGAGGATGTGGGAGGGAGCTGTACCCATGCACAGGATGTTTGCAGTGACAGGAGGACAGTAGTAGTGGTTACGTGCAGATCAGGCACAGGAGAGGTGAGCATGAAGAGCGGAAATGCAGAAAAGAGTACCAGTGTAGGTCATGGAGTAACGGCCTGCACAAGAAGACAGGACTGTACACAGCTGACAGAGGCAGATGGATGGGCTGAAGGAAGGATGGCGGCAGAGGAGAGGGTGGTATGTGTTGCCTTCACCAATGTGCAGAGCCCTGACTGTTACAGGCATGAAAATGATCTGAGTAGCACAGCCACAAAAAGAGTAAATAGGAATTAAACCCTTGTCCCTTGCTTAGGGAGGCCTTACATTAACCAGTAGGCTATACTGCCACACCTTTCTGCATAGCAATGGCTGGATACAAAGAGACTGCAGGTCACTGCCTAAAACATCTGCTGTGTGCACCAGCATAGGGTAGCCCCACCAGTACCCATGATGCAGTGTACATGCAGAACAGCGGTCTACATCTGATCACCGAATGGAGAATGCACTTATCCATCACCTCAGCTCAGTAGGATGCACTGACAGTATGTGATACAAGCACAGAGCAGCTACACACAATGCTACTGAACAATTTCTGCGGTCACCTTGAGGGTGAGGATGGGCACCCAGCACCAAGTACCCAGTACCAGAGATGGCATCTGCTGCAGTTCCCCATCATTGCTGGTGATGCTTGTCAACATGTGTCCTGCAGCATGCTGTATGTGCCAGTCACATCTGGCCTTGTGCTTTTTCTCTGTTGAAAGGAGACCCACCTAGAACAGTATATGACAGTACCCAGTGTTACAATGCTGATACCATGGCAGCCAACTATCGGGGTGACTAGACTTGCCATGCCTTGCCTAGGGTCCTGCTGGCCTTATCAGTACCACTTGGAGTAAGCCTAGAACACCTCACGCTCAAACCACATAGGTCTAGCATTCACCCACTGCAAGCACAGTCAGACTGCACCTGCTGCCCACCACTGGATTTCCCAGCAATGCACATACCAACTGTGGACAGCCCACAGGTCCTCTGTGCACCCAGGCTTGGCATATACATCCAGCAGTTGATTCAGCAACCGGCCCACACAACAGGAAGTGCATCCACATCATTAGAAACAAAGACTATATAGCGCTATGTGGATACATAGCCATGCCATGATCACTGCTGGTCAGAGTGAGAGTGCCCTCCTAGCATGACAAATTGTGACCACCTGGTCCATGCAGGTGGCAGTCGGGTACTATGATGTCCAAACCATTGCCCTATCCCAGATGCAAAAAGTCCAACAAAACAAACATGATTCCACGTGCAAAAGGCAACCCAGTAAGAAACGTGGAATGCAATGGAGGACCGTATAAAGCAAAAAAGTAACCTTTCTTAGATTATTCCACTTCAGCCACTGGCCCGACACTGGCGGTGTTTCGTAAAAGCCTTCCTCAGGGGCTTAAATGGCTAAAAACAATATATAATATAAATGAAACATTTAAAACCATGAACAAAAACATAAAAGATCAACATAAAAACAGAACATAAAGAACAAACAAAGGCATAGAAATAAATAATCAGATATCAAAGTTAAAATGTAAAATATAAAACCAAAGTGCAACCAAACATCGGAGCCAAAAAACTAATACAATAAACATAAATAAAAACATATGTATTTATGCGAACCAAACCTTAAAATGAATTATTAAATAAATAATTAAATACATGACTTTGTAAAATGATAACTAATAAAACAATAAATAAATTGATAGTAAAAAACATACATAAGCAAACAATTTAAACATGAAATGGATCATGACATTTTTAACAAAATATTTATGTTTAAAAAGCTTATGAACTAAAAAAACAAATAAAATACAAGCCAAAAGATAAATAAATAAAAAAATATGTATAAAACATAACTTTTAAATACATATATAATAAACGAAAATTGCTCGTCAGGGATCTGACTAGTAACAAACATGGGGGAAACATACCTGTATCGTGTGCTGCTTTTATTGAAGTATCTCCTGTATTATCATAATAATAAGCATGAGGAATGGAGATAAAAATACCAATTACCCAAGAACGAGCGAAGGATAATTCTTGGGTAATTGGTCCCTGGGGATGGCATGCTTCCCATTAGACAGACCTTGGCATATGTTGCACTGTGCATGGCACACTGGATCAGGGCATGGCTTTGGTCTTCTGCAGGCAGGGGCTGCTGCCCTCCCTGCCCATACTCCCCATGCCTTGTTGACATGCCCATGTGCTGTCAGTGTTGGTGGTGCAGGGTCCCAGGCCAGCCAACATGCGGAATGGTGGGTGCCCAGAGCGCAGGGTCTGGAGGGAGGCGGAGGCATACATGGATGGCCACACATCTCCCCCGCAACCATCTGCCTCTCCAGGGACCCCATCACTGCCTGCCGATGTTATGTCTCTTCAACTGTGGAAGAGACGATTGAGGAATGTTTTGTTAGAGGTCTAAAAGATAGTGCCTAGAATGGATTGGGTAAACATAGATTGATTGTTTATACCATCAAAATATGGTAGGACTAGGGGACATGTAGTGCGGCTACAGTGTAAGCCATTAAGGACTAGTGGGAATGACTGGTCTGTCAGCACGTATTCAAACTCTGGAATTCATTTCCGTAGGATGTCGGAAAGGCTGTTAGTGTAGCTGGGTTTCAGAAATGTTTGGACAGGTTACTAATGAGGAGCCAAGAGTATCCCCTGCTTGCCCATTACCCACACTGTGGATCCTGTGTGTCTTTAGGGGAAACTGCTAGGTACATATGCCCAGAGGATACTGGGCATGATGGACCTAGGTCTGATACAGTCTGGCATATTTGCACATCTTATGTTCTTATGTGCCACCTAGGCAACTTCCTGGTCCACCCTGTGCATCAGTGGCCTCTGCTTTATGACCAACATGCACCCTTCTTTGCCCCATTTGCACCATCAACATAGTGCCCTGGGAGGAGTGGCCTAGTGGTTGGGGCAAGGTACTACAGGCCGGAAGGTCGGTGGTTCAAATCCCACTAGAGGACAGCAACCTTGGGCCGGAAGGACTGGGGTTTCTAGTCCCACAGGTGCTCCTTGTGGTCTTGGGCAAGCCACTTAACCCTCCATTGCCCATGTTCCCTGTAAGTATTAGTGTATGTGTCTCATATCCCCTCGTGTTAAATGTATCCCCCAGCCGCTTTGACCCGGTGAAAAGCGGGATATAAATGCAGCTAAATAAATAAATAAAATAAAAATACTTGGCCACTATGCTGTTGCTGCTAATGAAGCACTATTATCACTCTCTTGGGCTCACCTGTCTGTGCAGAACATTGCAGACATTAAAATTGATTCTCTTTCCTCAAAATGAAACCTTACTGACAGGTTTTGATATGCAGTAGGGTTCCTGGTGTTAAGCTGCCTTCATTAAAGGAGCAAGCCTTGTTCCTGCCTACTCCCTGCCCATTGACCCTTACTCTCTGCCTACTCTCCACCCATAGGGCGCTTTACGCTGCCGGTCCCGTTAGCGTGTGCTAAGGCAGCGTTTTACGCATGTCCTTCTTTCTCTTCTTAATGAACTGCATGCTGCACATGGTCATGGGTCTATCTCTCTCGCTGTTTCTCTTGATCTATCCGCTGCTTTTGACTTGGTTGATCACCGCACTCTTTTGGTTTGTCTTAGGGATGCCGGTCTTACCGGTTCAGTTCTCCAATAGTTTTGTTCTTTTCTTTCCTGTTGTTCCTTTTCGGTTTTATCAGGGTCTTCTTCTTCTCCCCCTACCCCCTCTCTTGTGGTGTTCCCCAGGGTTCTGTCCTTGCACCTCTTCGTGCGATAGAGGGAGCCGTGGCACATTAACGCGCGTTAGCCTTAATTAGGCGCGCTGACCTACAAACATAGCAACAGAGATGTAGCACAGTGGTTAATGCATTGACTGCTAAAACAGGTGTCATGAGTTCAATTCCCCCAGTGAGCTTAATGAGTAAAGCTGCCTGAGGCATTTTCTTTTTAATTTAAATTAGTGCTGCCAGCAAACACACCCTCACAGTGCCGTAATCTAAGGTGCCGCATAAGGCGCCCTATAAGGCACTCCAGAGGGCACATTATAAAGTGCACTGTCCGCCTAGGCACCTTATAATGTTCCCTATAGGGCGAATTATAGGGCGCCTTATGAGGCACCTTAAGGTTGCAGCACTGTGAGTGTGTTTTTGCTGGCAGCACTAATTTAAATTAAAAAAAAGAAAATGCCTCAGACAGCCCTATCAAATAACCCCACTGTGGGATCAAACCCATGATTTCTAGCTCTACAGGCAGTGAAGTAACCAGTGGGCTATAGCTACTAACAAAGCCCTAGCTGGCTACAGAAGGACTTTAGATCACCACACAAACTGTCTGCTGTGGTTACCAGGATAGAGTTAACCCACCCGTACCCATGATGCACTGCACATGCAAATCAGCAGTCTACAGATGATCACTAGATGGGGTATGCACCCCACAGCACCTTGGTCTGGTAGGGGGAACTGACCGTGTGTGTTACTGGCAGAGAGTAGCTACACACCGTCACATTGTGCGGGTACTGTGCTCACCCTGAGGGTCAGCTGAGGCACCCAGCACCAGGTCCACAGCACCTTTCATGACTGAAATCGGCCATGCTGCAGGTCCCCCTCAGTGCTAGTGTGTGTGATAGGTAGTTCCTGCAGACACACATAGGATACATCTGTATTTCTCAGTCATGTTTAGCCCTTATGGGCTATGATGCACCCAGAATAGTGCATGTCCTGTGTTGGTGCCATGGTCACATGATGTAAGTGAAGGGGGGTGTTTGGACCCATAGGCAGATTATGTACCACCATTCTCTGTGGCTCAGGGTGGGAAACAGGATCTCCCACCAACAGATCCCCATTCTACCTCCCTGCAATGGTGGCAGTAGAGGGGACCATCAACCTCAGTCCTGCTGGGGGAGCAGGCACCCTACAGGGCAGTCAATGCAGATCTATACACATCCATAAGGCAAGGCAGACAGACAGTAGGTCTGGAAATGCTCAGCTGCCCCCCCCCCCACCCCATCATCTGACATTCTCCAGCAGCAAGCACAGCAAGTCTCCAACCATACACATACTAACTGCAGACAGTCTGCTAGCTAGTCAATAGTGCATGTACCTGGAGAAGATGCATGTACCCAAAACTGGGACATCAGCATACACAGCAAGTAAATAAATCAGTGATTGGGCCCCAAAAAACAAAACCCATAAATATCACTGGAGAGAACTACCATACAGCACTATGGGGGAACCTAGCCATGCCGTGGTCACTGCTCAGTCAGGGTGAGAGTGACCACCCAGCAGGACATGCTGTGACCACCCTATCCATGCAGGTGGTGGCTGGGCACTACAATGTCCCAGCCATTGCCCTATGCCCTGTGCAGATGCATCCTGCCCAGGCCATACCCACAGTACCTTGCTCCTCATTATGCACATTGGCAGGCTAACACTGGAAACAGTGCAAGCAGTGTGGGCTGAGTAAGGTGTTGGCAGCTACCACACACTGGATAGACAGACACACACTCCCACACCTATGTCAGCATTGTGCAAATATAGAGGCTTTTGGCAGCCCTGGCCACCACACCAGTCCTGGGCACAGTGCAGGCATGGCTATGGTATGCAATACCGTTGGGGTCACTCCCAGGGGTGGTAAACACTGTCAGAAACCAGAACTGAAACACACTCCACAGACATCAGAAAGGTTGTTATGATGCAGCTCAATCAACAAATTGTGCTGAACTTAGGAATTGCTATCTGCCATTAATTATAGCAACCTTTTGATATATGTATAACCTATTCCCAGGTTTAGGGCGGCATTGCTAAGGTATGCAAGTGCTAGTATTGGGAGATGCTGCTGCACGCAGTGTCCAACATCCTGCCTCTCCATGAGGCTTTGGATAATGGAGCCTGTGGGTGTGGGTGTTTCTGCCCCTGTTGGCCGCTGCTCTAGGGCAGAGGTTCCCAACTCCAGTCCTGGTGGGCCAAACACTGTTCGGGTTTTCATGCGGTCCCTAATGAATATGCATGAGATACATTTGCATACCATGGGGGCAGCACATAGAAATGCAGCACAGGCATCTTTATTAGGGACAGCATGAAACCTGAATGGTTTTTGGCCCTCCAGGACTGCATTTGGGAAACTTTACTCTAGGTATTGCACATGTTTATGGTGTCTGTGCTCTGTAGGGCAAAATATAGGAGTTTCAGGCATGTTTATGTTATCTGCAATAAAGGTTCCATCTTTATTACCATGGTTTAGTACTGGGTAAAATATGGGGACTGGGTTGGCAGGAGCCACAGCTAGGACTTGAACTTGTGATCTTCTGCTCCTGAACACACTGGCTGTGTGTACTGCACCACACTGTTGCCACAGGGGCAGTTCATTCCCTGGGGATACCATGACTGTTCATCAGACAGAGCCTGTCTGTTGCAGTGCACGGCACCCACCTAAACAGGGCTAGGCCATGGTCTGCTGTGGGCAGATGCCACTGCCCCCTCCACCACCAGTACCCCTCCGCCACCATGCTGACATGCCCTTGTGCTGGTTGTGCGCAGTCTCAGGCCATCCAGTGTGCCGGTAGGTGGCTGCCTCTTGTGCGGGATCTTGGGTAGGGGTGCCTGCATAGATGTCCATGCTTCCCCCCCCCACCACCGCCTGCCAATGTTCTGTGCCCTTGGGGATACCTGCTGGGTACTGTCCCCTGTGACACTGTGAGAAGCACACTCGTGCCTATGTTGGGCCCTCATCAGTTGCTGTCTGGCTGCTCTACAGTTTCAGCATTCCTATGTGCCACCTAGGCATCTCCCTAGTCCGCACTGTGCCCCAGCCGCACCACAGCATCTGCCACCTGCAGCCCTCTGTATCCCATTTTCCAGCATCTGTACAGTTGCCCTTTCCGACATGCCCACCCTGCTGTTGCCGCACATGTGCATGCCATAAGAAACCTATCCAATAAAGAGGGAAAACCCTGATCAGCGCTATTTCAATGTGGGATC
Organism: Ichthyophis bannanicus; assembly: GCA_033557465.1. NCBI lineage: Eukaryota > Metazoa > Chordata > Amphibia > Gymnophiona > Ichthyophiidae > Ichthyophis > Ichthyophis bannanicus. Next base: position 1,375,084,913 of record CM066031.1, read on the forward strand.
ATTCACCTTGTAGGGGGACAGAGCATAGACCCTTCCAACAATGATATCTTTTTTTTTGGAGCTTTCTCAGTAGTGTTTTTTTATTTTTCCCATTAATATCACTATTGGCCAGCTTGGTTATGGTGATTTTAAATTTTGTTCAGGTGATTTTCCATGTTTGTTTGCCCTTTTGTTCCGTGCACATGTATCACAACTATCACTTTTTTTGGGTTTCCCTGGCTTTGCTGGTCATTGCTGACAGAAATGGTTTCTCTTTCCTGCAAAAGTGCCTTAACGCGAGGGTTTCACTGGCGTTAGTGATCAGACCTGGATTCCACAGCGTTAGTGTGCCTGGAGCCTCTCCCCTCCCACTCTCCACCCACTGACCCCTTCTCTCCGCCCTCTGGGGAGCCTTCCTCCGCCCTTTAGCACCGGATTTCATGGCGTTAGGGTGCCTTAACGCCGCTGGCGTGTTATCGTGCGATAAGGTAGTTATTGCACGATAACGCGCCTTGATCGCCTGGTAACGTACCTTATCGTGCGCTAATTCTGCCACTGAGATGTTAGCGCCCTTTAGTAAACATACCCCTAAGTAACTGAAGTTGCTTGAAAGCTATGAATTGAGACAAAGAGGGGCGTGTTTACTAACATGTGCTAATGATTAGTGCAGGGTTTAATGTGCAATAAAAGGCTAGTGTGGGATTGTAGTAAATGTTACTGCACGTTAAAATGTCAGTGTGGTAAAAATCCTGCCCTAACCTCTTGGTGTGCAATTGGGTGGAGACTAGGTGGGTTAGAGGTGAAAAGTGGGCATTACCCACTGTGAATGGCATGGGTATCATTAGCGCACGCTAATCAAAAATTTTGCAGTGAGCATGGATGCATTTACCACCATATCAGTGGGTGATGGTAAGTGCACCCCTGCTAATCGCAGCTGCAGGTTTTACGTGGTGAGGTACTTCCCACAGCGTTAACTGCCTGGGAACTTGTCTGGAACTACCCCAACAGTTCGCGTGGGATGACCACGCCTCCTATGATAATTTTTGGCACTAAACATGCACTAAGATGCCAATTTTTAGCATGGTTTAGTAAACAGGTATCATAATGCATTAGTATTGTATACAAAGGAGCAGATGGGCTTTCAGAAATGCTAGAAACAAATTCTTTTTTGAACATTCAAGAAAATAAAGATGCTATTAAAGAAGTCAAAGATAATCACTATAACCACGATTACTCCATGCAGCTGAGACGCAGTAATCTGAGCCAAGATAAACTTGCAGAGATGAAAAGTTTCAAGCTTTCTGTGATGCAGACCAGTCTAATTTATTGAGATTCATAAATTTTATCTTTATTGGACAATCTTTTATTGGGCAAACAAAACAGATGTTGTACTATGTGAACTTTCAAGATCATGTACAGTAGTAATCTTCTTCAGATGTCAGGGAGGGTGATCCAAACAGAGTGTGCATTATCCCCACTTAGAAATTTAAAAGCAAACTTTTGTAAAAGCACCATGACGGTCCCAATGAACATTTTGGCATAAGCAAGTTTTGTAGCAGTCTAGGTCACTGGTTCCCAAACCTGTGCTGGGGAACCCTCACTTTATGCAAATTTCACTCATACCCATTCATTATGGATATTCTGAAAAGCAGACTGGCTGGGGCTCCTCCTAAGTAGGTGCCCAGACATACAAACATTGAAACAGAGGTGAAGCACAATGGTTAATACACTGACTGATGATACAGGGGTCATGAGTTCGATCCCCCAGTGTGCCTAATACTTAAGGCTGGTTGATGCATCAGCTTTGACATGTAAGTATTGTTTCCTGTGGCACTTTATCTGTATTTTATTAATTGCTGCCAGCAAACACACCCTCACGTGCTGTAACCTAAGGTGCCGCATAAGGCACCCTATAAGGCACTCCATAGGGCACATTATAAAGTGCACTGTCCGCCACGGCACCCTATAATGTCCCCTATAGGGCACCCTATAAGTCGCTCCATAGGATACCGTATAGTGCACCTTATATGGACGGTAACCATAAGGTGCCCTATAGGGCGCCCTATAAAGCGCCCTCTGAGGCACCTTATGGGTACAGTACACTGAGGGTGGTTTTGCTGGCAGCACTAATGTACATTAAAAATAGACAATGCTTTGGACAGCCCTATCAAATAACCCCACTGTGGGTTTGAACCCATGACCTCTGGCTCCACAGGCACTGAAGTAACCAGTGGGCTACAGCTGCTAGCAAGGCCCTGGCTGACTGCAGAAGGACTACATGTCACCACACAAACAGTCTGCTGTGGTCACCAGGATAGGGTCAGCCCACCCGTATCCATGATGCACTGCACATGCAAATCAGCCGTCTACAGATGAACACAAGATGGGGTATGCACCCACACAGCACCTCGGCCTGGTAGGGGGAACTGACCATGTATGTTACTGGCACAGAGTAGCTACACACCGTCACATTGTGCGGGTACTGTGCTCACCCTGAGGCTGCGGTGGGGCGCCCAGCACCAAGTCCACAGCACCTTCCATGGCAGAAATAGGCCATGCTATAGGTCCCCAGCAGTGCTAGTGTGTGAGATAGGTAGTTCCTGCAGACACACTTTGGATACATCTGTATTTCTCAGTCAGGTTTGACCCTTATGGACCCATAGGCAGATTATGTACCACCACCCAACCCACCCTCTGGGGCTGTGGGTGGGAAACAGGGTCTCCCACTGACAGATCCACGTTTTACATCCCTGCAATGGCAGCAGTAGAGGGGACCACCAACCGCAGTCCTGCTGGGGAACAGACACCCTACAGGGCAGTCAATGCAGCTCTGTACACATCTGTAAAGCAATAGCAGACAGACATTAGGCCCGGAAATACTCAGCTGCACCCTACCACAATCTGCTATTCTCCTGCAACCACTGCACGACACATACTAGCTGCAGACAGTCAGAAAGCTAGTCCATAGGGCATGTTCCTGGTGGAAATGCATGCACCCAGAACTGGGATGTCAGCATACACAACAAGCAGATAAGTAAGTGATTGGGCCCCAAAAGAGAACCCATAAAAATCACATGAGAAAAACACTATGGGGGAGCCTAGCCATGCCATGGTCACTGCTCAGTCAGGGTGAGAGTGATCTCCCAGCAGAACATGCTGTGGCCACCCTGTCTGTGCAGGTGGTGGCTGGGCACTACAAGATCCCAGCCAGTGCCCTATGCCCTGTGCAGATGCATCCTGGCCAGGCCACCCTGTCCGGGCTATACCCATGGTACCTTGCTCCTCATTATGCACATTGGCAGGCCAATACTGGCAACAGTGCTGGCAGTGTGGGCTGTGGAGGGTGTTTGCAGCCACCACACACTGGATAGACAGACACACACTCCCACACCTATGCCAGCATTGTGCTACTATAGAGGTGTTTAGCAGCCCTGGCCACCACACCTGTCCTGGGCACAGTGCAGGCATGGATATGGTACGCAATACTGTTGGGGGTCACTCCCCAGGGTGGTAAACACTGTCAGAGACCAGACCTGAAGCACACTCCACAGACATCAGAAAGGATGCTATGATGGAGCTCAATCAGCAAACTGTGCTTAACATAGGAATTGCTATCTGTCAGTAATTATAGCAAACGTTTGATAGCTGTGTATCGTATTCCCAGGTGTAGGGTGGCATTGCTAAGGTATGCAAGTGCTAGTATTGGGAGATGCACGCAGGGCCCAATGTCCTGCCTCTCCAGGAGGCATTGGCTAATGGAGCCTGTGGGTGTGGGTGTGGGTGTGTCTGCCCCTGTTGGCTGCTGCTTTATGGCAGAGGTTCCCAACTCTAGTCCTGGTGTGCCAAACACTGTTCGGGTTTTCATGCTGTCCCTCATGAATATGCATGAGATACATCTGCATACCATGGGGGTGGTGCATAGATATGCAGCACAGGCATCTTTATTAGAGGCAGCATGGAACCTGAATGGTGTTTGGCCCTCCAGGACTGCATTTGGGAGACTCTGCTCTAGGTAATGCACCTGTCTATGGTGTCTTTGCTCTGTAGGGTAAAATGTAGGTGTTTTGGGCATGTTTACGTCATCTGCAATAAAGGGTCTGTCTGTATTAGCACGTTGTAGCAGTGGGTAAAATATAGGGACTGGGTTGGCAGGCAACATAGCTGGGACTTGAACCTGTGACTTTCTGCCTTTTAACACACTGGTTTTGTGCACTGCACCACTGTGTTGCCACAGAGACAGTGCATTCCCTGGTGATACCATGACTGTTTGTCCGGCAGGGCCTGTCTGTTGCAGTGCATGGCACCCACCTACACAGGGCTAGGCCATGGTCTGCTCTGGGCAGCTGCCACTGCCCCCCTCCACCACCAGTACCCCTCTGCCACCATGCTGACATGCCCTTCTGCTGGTGGTGCTGGTGGTGTGCAGTCTCAAGCCATTCAGTGTGCAGGTAGGCGGCTGCCTATGGTACGTGTTCTGGGGTAGGGGTGCCTGCATAGACGTCCACGCTTCCCCCCAACACCGCCTGCCAATGTTCTGTGCCCTTGCTGGGTACTATCACCTGTGACACTGTGATAAACACTCTCGTGCCCATGTTGGGCCCTCACCAGTTGCTGTCTGGCTGCTGTACAGTTTCAGTATTTCTAAGCGCCACCTAGGCATCTGCCTAGTCCGCACTGTGCCCCAGCTGCACCACAGTATGTGCCGCCTGCAGCCCTCTGTATCACCTTTCCCAGCATCTGTCCAGTTGCCCATTCCGACATGCCCGCCCTGCTGTTGTGGAACATGTGCATGCCATAGGAAACCTGTCCAATGGAGAGGGAAACCCTGATCAGTGCTATTTCACTGTGGGATCATTCACCTTGTATGGGGACGGAGCGTAGACCCTTCCAAAATTCATATCTTTTTTTGGGGGCTTTCTTGGGAGTGTTTTTTGATGTTTCCCATCACTATCGCTATTGCCCAGCTTGGTTGTGTTTTTTTGACATTTACTTCTGTTCATTTTCAATGTTTATTTGCCCTTTTGTTCCGTGCACATGTATCACACTTATCACTGTTTTGTAGGTTTCCCTGGTTTTGCTGTACATTGCTGACGGAAATGGTTTCTTTTCCCTTTAAATCAGCTCTAACGCCAGGGTTTCACTGGCGTTAGTTTTGAGCCTCGGATTTCACAGCGTTGGTGTGCAGGGAGCCTCTCCCCTCCCACTCTCCACCCATTGACCCCTTCTCTCCGCCCCTGGGGAGCCTTCCTCCGCCCTCCGGGAGCCTTTCCCCGCCTTCAGCGCTCGTTTGCGCTGCAGCGCGCGTTATCGCGCGATATGGTACCTGTGCGCCTTAAAATGTGCCATCATCGTTGGATAAGGTACCTTATCGCGCGATAACATCGCAAAGCGCACGTTAAGACAGTTTAGTAAACATATCCCTAAGTGTACGTATGTGTACTGCTTTCCCTGCTTCATTGTTTAATGTTTTAATTCCCATATGCTTTCCCGTATTCTTCATTCCTGTAATGACACACTCCTCTTTCTTCCATCACCCTCACAGGTCATCCACGAATCCACTCCTACCTCAACTTTCTACATTCTCGTATCTTTACTCTGGAATACTATTCCAAAGTATTTACATTTAGAAACCTCTCTTCCTAGATTTGAATCTGGCTTAAAAGTTTACTTCTTTTCCCAGGCCTTTAAGGATCGATGACTCATGGGTGAACATTCCCAGACCTGCTGGACAGTTGCTTTTCTCTGTTTTTGTTTGGTTTCCCTTATCTCGTCTGTCAGTATAGTTTTGTTTCTTTATTTATGTATTTATTTATTTGTTTGTTATTTATTTATTATTTTAAATTGTAGTATTACGGAGGTCATTTTGGAAGCCCTATGCATGATTAGGACATCTGAAAATATCCATTCAGACATCTAATTCACATACACATCCATGTAGTATATGCAATCTGCTTTAAACAATGCAGAATGGGTTCGAAAAGATTACCATTTGAAACATGACGTGGTGTCGGTGAAGTTAATGGGACAAATGTTTGGACAGCGTGAGAGTTTTGAATTAAGTAAATACTGAAAATATGGAATAAGAGTGATTTTATAATAAGGTCTCAGCATTAAATAAAGTAAAAAATTCCACTTTGGACTGGCTCAATTTCGAGCCAGTTTTTTTCTCATTTGGGTCCAACAAAAAAACCCCCTTTGTATTTCTAGATAATGGATTAGTATACATGCAGAGAACTTGTATATATTGTGCAATTTGATGATGAATTAGTGCAGGTCAGCACTACCCCCACACTATGCGGTTGGTCATGAGTAACAGGAGTGTTCTGTCTATATTTCTGTTTTGTTTGTGTGTGTTCTATCTTCTGTCTGTCTTTTATCCTGCTCCTGTTTTCTGCAGTGCTGTGTCTTCATTCTTAACACTTTATTGCCTCTGTTCTCTGACTAATACTATCTAACTGCACATTTAAGCGTGCTTTTTCTTTCTTTTTTCTCCTTCTCCCTTTTCTTCTACAAGGCCTGTCTTGTAGGCATTTAAAGTCTTAGGGAACTTCCTGAGGAATCAGCCTGCTTCCACTTACCTGCCTTCAGCACTTGCCCAGCCCCTCCTCCTGCTGGGGCTTTGTTTAGAAGCATTCCTCTCTGAGCACATGAGCTGTTGACCATCCATTGGTGGTTCCTTTTTGGGAGAGCACCCTCATTGCAAGCCTCTGCTAACTTTGTATGCTCTGTTCAGGTATTTTCCCATGCCTGTTTAGAATCTAGCTTGTTATTTATTGTTCTGTCTATATTTCTGTTTTGTCAGTGTGAGTCCTATCTTCTGTCTGTCCTTTACCCGCTCCTGCTCTCTGCAGTGCTGTGTCTCCCTTCTCAACACTTTAGTAACCACCCACCCCCACCCCTGGCTTAAAATTCTTTCATAGCCTTTCTCTGCTCATTGACACAATTACTCAGGTGCACCTCAACCCACCAGGACTTCTCCTCCCTCTCCACCTGTATCTCCTTTGATTTTCATTTTCTCCTCTTTTCCCTCTCCTATGGTTGCACATTACTTTGTGTTCGTGATGTGGAGGAGTAGCCTAGTGGCTAGGGCAATAGCTTGGGACCAGAAAGACCAGGGTTCAAATTTCCCTGGTATTCTTTGTGGCCTTGGGCAAGTCACTTAACCCTCAAGTTCAAGCTTAGATTGTAAGCTCTCAGGGACAAGGAAATGCCTACTGTACCTGAATGTAACTCACCTTGAATTACTATTGGAAAGACATGAGCTGAATTCTAGCTCTCCTTACTGTTTTCCCCTCATTCTGACAATTCCATGTCCCTACTTCTCATTGCTCATTTCTTTCTGTCCCCACCTCCCCTACCATTTCGTCTTCTACATTATTATCTGCTCTTGAGCGTCACCATTTTCTTCCTCCCATTCAGCCATCTCCACTCCCACTGAGGGAACCTCACCCTCACTTCCGTCGTGCCGCCTCCTCTCTCTCCTATTCTCTCCTACTATTTCTCTTTCTCTCATCTGTCAATCTCAACCCCAACCCTGGCCCCCCTAAACCTTTTCACATTCCCAGGGCAGATCGATTTCTAACCTGTCTAATCTTATTCGTGTCCCTCTCTGCTCTCCATCTTCTCTCCCTTTTTCATGTGTATTGTGGAATGCATATTCTGTCCCAATAAACTTGCCTTCATTCATGAGCTCTTTATCTCTAATTTATTTATTTTATATATTTAGCAACTTTTTATACTGCATACTCTACAAGTCATAGTGATTTACAATAAACTTGAAAACAGGAAAGAAAGGTTACAAGTAACTTGATAAATGACAATCAACTCAAGACCTTAAAAGTAACAATTAACTTAATTAAAGATGGCAGAAAGTGGGCAGTAGCAGTTAAACAATGTGTAGTCTATACAAGGAAGGGTTTAACTTAGGAATGATTAACTTATACAAGGAATAAAAGTACACTGGGGAGGTGAATATAGAAAAAAATCAACTCAAACAGATGTATGGTAACTTAGGAGTATGTTTACTAAACAGCGCTAACATCGCAGCGGCGACGTTATCGCGCGATAAGTGATGTTATCATGCGTTAATGGCGCATTAACATGCGATAACGTCACGTTTTGCGTGATAGCATCTCCGGGAGCGTTAAGGTGCACAGAGGGTCGAGTAAGGCTCCCCAGAGGGCAGAGATAAGGGGTCAATGGACGGAGAGTGGGCGGGGAGAGGCTCCAGGCACACTAACACTGTGAAATCAGGGTCTGAAAATTAACGCCAGTGAAAACCTCGCATTAGAGGCACATTTGCAGGAGAGAGAAACCAGTTCAGTCAGCAATGTACAGCAAAGGCAGGGAGACCAAGAAAAGTGATAGTAGTGAGACATGTGCAGCAACAGTATAGTGCCCACATACGAAAGGCTGCAAATGGGGTACAGATGGGACATGCAATGGGGCAGCTGGGTGGACTAGGCAGATGTCTTGGTGACACATAGGAATGTAGAAACGGAAAACCAGCAAGACAGCAACTGACCAAGGGCAAACATTTCCACGAGTGTGTGTCCCATAGTGTCCCAGGGGACAGTACCCAACAAGTACCCCAAAGGGCACATAATATTGCCAGGCGGTGCCGGGGGGAAGTGTGGATGTCTATGCAGGCACTCCTACCCCATATCACGCACCATAGGCAGCCACCTACCAGCATACTGGATGGCCTGGGACTGCGCACCTCCCAGAACCATCGGCATAAGGGCATGTCAGCATGGTGGCGGAAGGGTGCTGGTGGTGGAAGGGGCAGTGGCATCTGCCAACAGCAGACCAAGGCCAAGCCGTGTTTAGGTGGGTGCTGTGTACTGCAACAGACAAGGTCTGTCTGACAAACAGTCATGATATCCCCAGGGAATGATCTGCCTCTGTGACAGCAGTTTGGTGCAGTACACACAGCCAGTGTGTTCAGGGGCAGAAGGTCACAGGTTTAAGTCCCAGCTGTGACTCCGGCAGACCATGTCCCTATATTTTACCCAGTACTAAACCGTGGTAATAAAGACAGAACCTTTACTGCAAATAAAATAAACGTAAATGCCTATATTTTACCCTACAGAGCACATACATCATAAACATGTGCAATCCCTAGAGCAGAGTTTCCCAACTGCAGTCCTGGAGGGCCAAACAACATTCAGGTCTCATGCTGTCCCTAATAAATATACCTGTGATGCATTTGTATGCACCGCCCCCATTGTATGCAAATGTATCTCATGCATATTCATTAGGGACAGCATGAAAACCTGAACCGTGTTTGGCCCACCCGGACCGGAGTTGGGAACCTCTGCCCTAGAGCAGCAGCCAACAGGGGCACAAGCACCCACACCCACAGGCTCCACTACCCAATGGCTAATGGAGAGTCAGGCTGTTGGGCCCTGCGTGGAGCAGCATCTACCAATACTAGCACCTGCATACCTTAGCAATGCCGTCTTAAACTTGGAAACACGTTCCACATATATCAAAAGGTTGCTATGATTAATGTCAGATAACAAATCCTAAGTGAAACACAATTTGTTGACAGAGCTTCATCATAGCAACCTTTCTGATATCTGTGGAGTGTGTTTCAGTTTTTGTTTCTGATAGTGTTTACCACTCCGGGAAATGAACCTAACAGTATTGAGTACCATAGCAATGCCTGCACTGTGCCCAGGACTGGTGTGGTGGCCAGGGCTGCCAACCACCTCTATATTTGCACAATGCTGAAATAGATGTGGGAATGTGTGTATGTCCATCCAGTGTTTTGTGGCTGCCTACACCTTACTGAGCCCATAATGCTTGCACTGTTTCCAGTGTTAGCCTGCCAATGTGCATAATGAGGAGCAAGATACTGTGGGTATGGCCCGGACAAGGCGGCCTGGGCAGGATGCATCTGCACAGGGCTCAGGGCAATGGCTGGGACATTTTAGTGCATGACCACCACCTGCAAGGACAGGGTGGCCACAGGATGTCATGCTGGGGGTGGGGGGATGTCACTCTCACCCTGACTGAGCAATGACCATGGCATGGCTAGGTTCCCCCATAGTGCTCTACAATAGTTCTCTCATGTGATATCTGTGAGTTTCTTTTTCTGAGGCCCAGTCACTGACATGCCTGCTTGGTGTTTGTGTGTGCTCTCATTTCCTTTTTGGGTGCACACAGTTCTTTCAGGAACATGTACTATGTGCTAGCTAGCAGACTGCAGTTAGCATGTATATGGCTGGAACAGTTTGCAGGGTGGAGACTGACTGTGCCCTCTGCTGGTGAATGTCAGATAGTGGTTGGGGCAGCTGAGCTTTTCCGGGCCTACTGCCTGTCTGCTAGTGCTCTATGTGATGCGTACAGCTCTGAATTTTGCCCTGTAGGGTGCCTATTCCCGAACAGGACTGGGGTTGATGGTCCCCTCCAATGTTCCCTCTAATTTTCTGTAGGCTCTGTGCGCATAAAATATCAGCTGTGCAGCTTTTGAAGGAAGGTTAAATTTTTGTGCGCCACATAACGACCCTCAGAGTTATATACTTTAAAATTTGACTACACGTCAGAATACAGTATGTACACCACATTGATTGCACTAGAAAATATTGTAGAACTTGTGAAAACCGTAAATACACAACAACTTTTCAATTTTAAGAATGTCTGTGTTGTTTTCTATCAGAATCAGAACCGTAATTTTTGTGCGCTCTGTTGTAAAGTATGTGCGCTCACTCGGCGAGGTGTGTGCGCGCGCACACGCGCACAGCTTAGAGGGAACAGTGGTCCCCTCTACTACCACCATTGCAGAGATGTAGAATGTGGATCTGTAGGTGGGAGATCCTGTCCCCCACCCTGACCCACAGAGGGCGGGTTGGTGGTGCTACATAATTCACATGTGGGTCCAAGCACCACCCTTCTCTTATAACATGTGACCATGGCAAACACAGGATATGCACTATTCTGGATACATCATAGTCCACAAGAGCTAGATGTGACTGGGAAATACAGATGGATACAGGTGTTGCTTAAGTGTGTCTGCAAGGACTACCTATCACACACTGGCACTGATGGGGACCTGCAGCATAGCCTATTCCAGCCAAGCCAGGTGCTGCAGACCTGGTGCTGGGCGCCCCACCTCACCCTCAGGGTGAGCACAGGAACCGCACAATGTCACGGTCTGTAGCTACTCTGTGCCAGTAACATACACGGTCAGGTCCCCCTACCAGGCCGAGGTGCTATAGAGGCGCATACCCCATCTTGTGATCAGATGTAGGCTGCTGATCTGCATGTGCAGTGCATCATGGGTACGGGTGGATTTACCCTATCCTGGTAACCACAGCAGACAGTTTGTGTGGTGACCTGCAGTCTTTCTGTAGCTAGCCAGCAGCGTGGTGGATGCTATAGAGATCTAGCCCACTGGTTGCGTCAATGACTGCAAAGGCAGAGGTCATGGGTTTGATGCCACAGTAGTGTTATTTAATAAGGCTGTCTCTGGCTTTTCCTTTTAATTTAAATCAGTGCTGCCAGCAAAAACACCCTCAAAGTGCCATAGCCTAAGGTGCCTCATAGGGCACCCTATAAAGCGCCCTATAAAGTGCCCTATAGGGCACATTATAAGGTGCCTTGGCGGACAGGGCACTTTATACTGTGCCCTATGGAGTACCTTATAGGGCGCCTTATGTGGCACCTTAGGTTACTACACTGTGAGGGTGTTTTTGCTGGCAGCCCTGATTTAAATTAAAAAAGGAAATGCCTCAGACAGTACTGATTTAAATTAGAAAAAGGAAATGCCTCAGACAGCCTTCTTACATAACACCACTGTTGGATCAAACCCATGACCTCTGCCTTCACAGTCATTGCAGTAACCAGTGGGCTACATCTTTATAGCTTCTAATACTGCGCTGACATGAACTTAGGGTTAACGCGCATTAACATGCCATGGCACCCACTATTGCACGATACAGATTCTTGCTACCTTGCCGCCGGAACGCCCACTACCATATATGGCATTCTTCACATTAACACTGCAACTAGCGCCAGTAACATTAAGACGGTTTAGTAAACATACCCCTTAGTGAGGTAGTGATCAATGGGGGTAAAGCAGAGATGCATTTACAAGCATACTGGGGGAGTGATGTGGCAGGAGAAGGATGTAGCGTCTTGATGAACTAATCATTTTATGACTGGTTAGGATGGAATGGATGGAGAGTGTGGATATTTGCATGTAAGGACTTTATCTTTGAGGGTTATGTTTGTTCATAGGAGTTAGATCCATAATGCTCTAGAAATAAATATGTCTTTATTTTCCACAGGAACTCAGTAATGTTGTCTAGGATGTGGGTGAACAGTGAGAAGGCTTATTTGGAGGTGGTTTGATTACATCTGATTTGAAGAAGTGGGACCATCAGCATCTCTTGAGTGGTTCTGTGTCTTGTCCTAGTTTCAGGAGGCTTTAAAATGAGGTTTTAAAGAATGGGCTGATTGATAATGGAGATTTTGAAAGTGTTTAGTATAGCCTTATATTTAATTCTCATGCAGATTGGGAGCCAGTGCAGGTGGTGTAATATGGGGGTAATATGATCTCTGCATGGTGAATTTGATATTATTCTTGCAGCTGTATTTTGGACTTTTGTAGGGGTTGAATGGTAGCCCTTCGGAGGCCCTGATAGACTATTTATTTATTTAACAGGTTTTTTTTATACCGCCTTAACGTTAATTCAAAGTGGTTTTACATAGAACAACATAGCAACATGCTTTTACATGGAACAGGTATTGCAACTTGGAAGATTACATGGGGCAATTAATACATTTAACTATATACAAGTGCATTGTAGCAGTGCAAGGTATAGCAGGGTTGCCTAACAGAGATCAAGAGGTTGTTGAATCTGTGTCAGGCCATAGCTCTTCTAAGGTAGGACCATAATATTCATAGAAGAGGTGGGTTTTTAGGGCTTCCCTAAAGTCCTTTAGGTCTTTAATTGCACGTTACTTTCTTTTTGGTGCTTTAGTGGGACTTTCCTTGAGCACAGTAGGTGGTTGAACTCCAGTAACCTCTTCGGCTTTGGGAACTGCTAACACTTAATCAGGAGTTAGTGGGCCTGAGTGGGGGGGGGGGGGCTAGGACAGGAAATGGGCTGATGGAGGGGCTAGGATAGGACTGGAAATGGGCTGTTGGGGGGGGGGTGCTAAGATTGGAAATGGGCTGTGGTGAGGGAAAGGATTGAAATGGACTCATGGGGGGGCTAAAACTCTGCCACCATGCTGACATGCCCTTCTGCTGGTGGTGTGCAGTCTCAAGCCATCCAGTGTGCAGGTAGGCGGCTGCCTATGGTGCGGTTTCTGGGGTAGGGGTGCCTGCATAGGCATCCACGCTTCCCCCCAAACACTGCCTGCCAATGTTCTGTGCCCTTGGAGGTACCTGCTGGGTACTATCCCCTGTGACACTGTGATAAACACTCTCGTGCCCATGTTGGGCCCTCATCAGTTGCTGTCTGGCTGCTGTTCAGTTTCAGCATTCCTAAGTGCCACCTAGGCATCTGCCTAGTCTGCACTGTGCCCCAGCTGCACCACAGCATGTGCCGCCTGCAGCCCTCTGTATCCCCCTTCCCAGCATCTGTCCAGTTGCCCATTCAGACATGCCCGCCCTGCTGTTGTGGAACATGTGCATGCCATAGGTAACCAGTCCAATGGAGAGGGAAACCCTGATCAGTGCTATTTCACTGTGGGATCATTCACCTTGTATGGGGACGGAGCGTAGACCCTTCCAAAGTTCATATCTTTGTTTTGGGGCTTTCTTGGGAGTGTTTTTTGATGTTTCCCATTGCTATCACTATTGCCCAGCTTGGTTATGGTTTTTTTTACATTTACTTCTGTTCATTTTCAATGTTTATTTGCCCTTTTGTTCCGTGCACATGTATCACACTTATCACTTTTTATAGGTTTCCCTGGTTTTGCTGTACATTGCTGACGGAAATGGTTTCTTTTCCCTTTAAATCAGCTCTAACACCAGGGTTTCACTGGCGTTAGTTTTGAGCCTCGGATTTCACAGCGTTGGTGTGCAGGGAGCCTCTCCCCTCCCACTCTCCACCCATTGACCCCTTCTCTCCGCCCCTGGGGAGCCTTCCTCCGCCCTCCGGGAGCCTTTCCCCGCCTTCAGCGCTCGTTTGTGCCGCAGCGCGCGTTATCGCGCGATATGGTACCTGTGCGCCTTAAAAAGCGCCATCAGCGCGCGATAAGGTACCTTATCACGCGATAACGTCTCAGAGCGCACGTTAAGACGGTTTAGTAAACATACCCCTTAGTGTATGTTCTGGTGGAGCCTCTTCTATTGTCATCATGCTTTTAGTTGGTGTACATCAGGGTTCTGTCTTCGGACCTCTCCTTTTCTCTCTGTACACTCAGTCCCTTGGTGCACTTATTTCCTCCCTTGGTTTTCAGTAAAATCTTTATGCTGATGACTTCCAGATCTACCTTTCTGTGCCTGAAATCTCTCCAATAATCCAGTCCTGAATCTCTGCTTGCTTATCCGACATTGCAGCCTGGATGTCTCACCACAATCTGAAACTGAACATGGCCAAAACTGAGCTCCTTATCTTTTCCCCTAACCCAAGCTCCCCTTCCTCCCTTCTCTATTTCTGTGGATAACACTACACGCCTCCCTCTTTCCTCAGTTCGCAATCTTGGGGTCATCTTTTAAATAAATAAATAAATAAATCTTTGACTCTACTCTCTCTTTCTCTGCACACATCCAGCAGATAGCTAAAGCCTGTCACGTCTTTCTCTAAAACATCAGCAAAATGTGTCCCTTCCTTTCTACATACACTACTAAGACCCTAATCCACTCACTAGTCACCTCCCATCTTGACTATAGTAACCTGCTCCTCACTGGTCTCCTTCTGAATCATCTTTCTCCCATTCAATCTCTTCAAAACTCAGCTGCATGGTTTATCTTCCCCTAATGTCACTATGCTCATGTAACCCCTCTTCTCAAGTCACTTCATTGGCTCCCTATCCATTTCTGAATCCAGTTCAAACTTCTCCTACATACCTACAAATGCATTCATTCTGTGACTCCTCACTTTCTTTCCTCACTTATCTTACTCTACACTCATTCTCGTTAACTCCGCTCCTCTGGCAGATCCCTTTTATCTGTGCCCTTTTCTGCCACTGCCAACTCCAGACTTTGTTCATTCCACCTTGCTGCTCCATATGCCTGAAGCAAACTACCTGATTTGGTGTGTTGCACTCCTTCTTTGGTCTTATTCAAGTCTAGGCTGAAGTCCCACCTCTTTGAGGCTGCTTTTGGTTCTTGATGCTCCTCATTCTCTTGTCCACTACTTATGTGTATCTTGCCATACTCTAGTCCCCAGTTTTGCAATGTTTTTTCACCTTTATTAGATTGTAAGCTCTGATGAGCAGGGACTGTGTCTTACATCTATATATACACTGCTCTGTACACCTTGTAGCGCTATACAAATGATTTGTACTAAACAGCAGTAAATAGGGGTGTGGCTAGCTGCAAGATGGCGGCGGTGAGGATCTGAACTGAGATGCCTAAATGAAAAGGCAAACCTAGGGCTTTCCCTGCGGAGCCCTTGCCTGCCGGTGTGGGGCCTATGGATCGTTTTGTTCGACTATCTGAGGACCAGATTCGGGGGATTCGAGAGGGCTTGGAGGCGCCGGTGGAGGAGTTCTCGTTGCTCTCTGCCCTGGATGTCTCTCTCTCCCCGAATGGGCGTATTCCTCCCACCCTCCCAGGCTCTGTGGCGTGCCCTCCGTTGAGTGGGGCTGCGGTCTCACCAGAAGTGTGTGTTTCTGCGGCGTTGGAGCGGGACTTGTTGGAGGTGTTCACCGGAGGCCAGCCAGGTGATCACCAGGCTGCTATGCCTGGGGAGGCACAGTTTCCATCGAGCAGGAATACTACTCAAGAAGTGAGCAGTGCTGAGGAGCTGAAAGGTGCGTCGGGACTTCTATGTCTGCTCTATCTACATTTTCTTTTGGAATTGTTTGTCCTGCCTCTGTGACCTTGGACAGCATTTGGGACACGATTTCACAATTATCCAAGGTAGTTGGTCAGCAATTGGCCCTTTCTTCTACAAAAATTTCTTCTCTTGAGGTGACTATGCCTACACTTAGTAATGATGTTCTGGAAACCAATGCAAAGTTAAACGTTTCGGATCAGAAGCTTAATCAGGTTTCTGACTTAAGGTATTCCTTGATTAAGGATAACACCGCCCTTAGGGCGAAGATAGAGACATTGGAGAATGTGGCCCGTTCTTCTAATATAGTGTTATTGAACTTTCCACTGATTGCTGGGGTGACTCCTCTGGATCTTTTTAAGAAATATCTCCAGGAGGTTTTATCGGTACCCTTTGATCTGATGCCACCGGTTACAAAAGTGTATTATCTACCTATGGGGAAAAAGGAGGGGAAAACATCTATTGAAACCTTGGAAATGGATTTTCCCAATGTCTCTGATTTACTTCAAACCCCCAAGGATGTGGAACTGTCTGTTTCCATGTTGCTTGTAACATTGGCTTTGTCTTCTGATAGAGAATGACTTTTCAAGTTGTATTATAAAAAGAGAGCTAATTTGTTTCATGGGAAGAAAGTTTTGCTTTTCCTGGATGTAGCCAGGGAAATGCAGAAGCGGCAGAAATCTTTTCTATTACTCAGACCTGGTGTGGTCCAACTGGGAGCTTCTTTTGTGTTATGGTTTCCCTGTAAATGTATAGTAATGTATAAGTCACAGAAATATGTTTTTTTTCAACCTGAAGACCTTTCTTCCTTTATCAGCACTCATATGTCTATATCTTCTCCTTCTTGAGTAGGTTGTTTTTCACCCATTCATGTGTACATTGGTTCTTGGAACACCGCTTTCACCTGCTTTTTGGTAAAGTTGTTTCCTTAAATTAATTCAAAGGGGAGATCCTGTCCCCTTTGTGTTTTGTGTGTTGCTCCCCCTACTTTGGTGGACTAATGATAACTCTTGCTATTATTGTCTTGGTTATATTTCCTTTTGTATATTGCTGCAAGTTGTATCTTTCTGTACAAGCTTTTGCTTGATTTATTGTTAAAAATTTATAAACATAAAATTTAAAAAAAAACAGCAGTAAATCATTTTTTCTTCATTACTGTTTTTTGATCATGCGGAGACTCATTTTTGTAAGGGAGTGCTTAGACTAAATGAAATTGTAGTTATAATTATCTACTATTTTTCATTATTTTGCATCTTTGTATTATATGGTTAATAGAAAGCATTTTAAGAGAATAATAGGCAAGTAGAGGCACATTCCAATGTGGCTGTCCAGGCCCCTGTGCGTCCGATCAGAATCAAGACATCCAGAGTTAGACCTGATTCTTATCCCACGGTGGGCGTTGTCATTTTCAGTGGCAGTATTTTAAAAGTGGCAGTTTTGTGCCACCGCTTTTTTGTCTGCAGCAGGCCATGTATTTCAGTAAGTTGCATTGGAGAAGGATCAGAAGCGGCAGGTAATGTGTGCCAAAGCATATGGCTTGTCGCAGGCAACAAAGCGGCGGCACAAAGCCACACACATGGATCAGCCACCTCAGGTGGCCACCTAGTTTGCCTAGTGGATGGAACAGCCCTAAGTTTGATAAAGTAGCAGCATGTCAAGAAGGTCCATACATCAATTTAAGGAGAAAATGGTAGAAATAATTTTCAAAACAGAAAAACGCAGTAACTGCTATTAAAAACACCATATTGTATGCCACATGACATTCAATCATATGTAATAATTGATTGAAGTTCCTGGCTGAGGGAAGATATGATGTTGTTGTTGTTAAGTGCCGTCGAGTCGGAGTCGACTCATGGCGACCCTCTGGATAGCTATCCTAAATTGTGTTCAGTCTTGAATCAGGCGGATCATTGTTGACAGACTGGTACCCGTAGCTGCTGTTATTGTATCGATCCATCTTACTGCTGGCCTTCCTCTTTTGCTTGACCTTCTATCTTGTCAAGCATGATGTCTTTCTCTAATGATCTCTCTCTTTGCATGATGTGTCCAAAATATGAAAGTCGAAGTCTTGTCATCTGAGCTTCTAAAGAAAGCTTAGGTTTGATCTCCTCTAGTACCGACTGGTTTGTTCTTTGGGCAGTCCATGGTATACACAGTATTCGTCGCCAGCACCATAATTCAAAGGCATCAATTTTCTTCCTATCTATTTCACTGCCCAGCTTTCACATCCATATGATGTTATTGAAAATACCATGGCTTGAACAAGTCGAATCTTTGTATGGAGAGAGACATCTCTGCTCTTGAGAATCTTATCTAGGTCTTTCATAGCCATTCTGCCAAGAGCAATACGTCGTCTGATTTCTTGACTGCTTGTTGCTTCTTTATTGATAGTTGATTCAAGTAGGTTAAAGTTGTTCACAATTTCAATTTCTTCTCCTTCAATGATGAACCTTTTGATTATGCCAGTTGCTATGATCTTTGTCTTCTTTACATTAAGGTGCAGACCCATTTTGAGACTATGTTCTTTGATTGTGAGAAGCAAATGTTTCAGATCATCTTCACTTTCAGCCAGTAATGTGGTATCATCAGCATAGCAAAGGTTGTGTTGATGAGTCTTCCACCAATCTTTACACATCTGTTGTCTTCATACAATCCTGCTTCTCTGATGATTTGTTCTCCATATAAATTAAACAGGTAGGGGGAAAGTATGCAGCCTTGTCTTATACCTTTGCTTATTTTAAACCATTCTATTTCTCCTTGTTCCGTTCAAACTGTTGCTTCTTGATCAATGTGCAGATTGTGCAAGAGTACGATCAGGTGTTCTGTTATACCCATGCTTCTTAATGTGGCCCAGAGTTTCTCTTGGTTTACACAGTAAAAAGCCTTGCTATAGTCGATTAAGCACAAATAGATATCCTTTTGGTATTCTTTAGTCTTTTCAAGGATCCATCTCACATCCGCAGTGATGTCTCTCGTTCCTCGCCCTTTCCTGAACCCTGCTTGCACTTCAGGTAGTTCTTGTTCCAGGTATGGTTGTAGTCTCTTTTGAATAATCTTCAGTAGAATCTTGTGAGCATGTGGGAGCAGAGCGATTGTGCGATAATTTCCACAGTCAGTTGGATCACCTTTCTTTAGTATTGGTATAAACACAGATCTTTTCCAGTCAGTTGGCCATGATGTTGTCTTCCATATTTCTTGGCAGAGCCTTGTAAGTACGGTAACAGCTGCATCAGATTGCTGTAATACGTCTATGGGAATGCTATCAATGCCTGGTGCTTTGTACTTTGATAAGGTTTTCAATGCTGCTTCAACTTCTTCTTTTATCACCAATGGTTCCCGATCATAAGGTACAGGTTGAAACGGCTGTTGGTCCACTTGATCTTTATCATATAAAAACTCTGTATATTCCTTCCACCTTTTCTGATTGGCTGCAGCAATAGTCTTCCCGACTGCCCCGGCTGCTCCTGGCAGCATATTACAGCGTTGGCTGCCTTGCGGCCGCGGTCGCGGCCCGCGGTCGCGCGCCCGAAGGGGGCGTGACCAAAGGGGGAACGCCCCTTTGGTGCCCCTTCGGTGCCAATTTGGGGCTTGTGCCCTCGTCGCAGTTGGTATGCCACGAGGCCACGCGAAGAGGAAGAGCAAAAAGCTTCAGGGAAGTCAATCTGGTAAACAAGCAGCTACTGTTACATCTACCCCGTCAGCTGTTACTGGTCCTATGGATCATCATGTGATAGTTCTCTCGCAAGCGCTTTCCTCAGCTCAATGCTCTTCCTCACCTGGGTCTGGCATAACCCTTAGTTCCATCGAGAGGTCTCCTCCACCCAACCCAGGATCTTCTCAAGTGTCTGAGGAAATGTCATCTGCTTCTGGGTCGTCCTCCTCCTCCGGAGGGGAAGATGAGATTCCTGTTTCCCTTCCTGTGTCTTCGCATGAGGTACTTTCATTAATTCCTATTCCTATGGTTGCTAGTTTTGATGCTAATCGAGTTCCTCAAATTGAAAATCCAGAGACTGTTACTCTTGTGGACATTTGGAAGCAAGTTACTGCAACTAACTCAATGTTATCTCAATTTATGAGTCAAACGGCTGTATTTTCAAAACAGGTTTCTTGTAAATTTGAAAAAGTTGAGGTTTCTATTAATCAATTGTCTCAGCGTGCTGATCAGCTAGATACGCAGGTGGCATCATTGCAGTCTGCTAATATGTTAACTTCCAAGGATACTTTGATGTTCTATCAGCAATTAGAAGTTTTAGATAATGCCTCTCGGGCTAAAAACTTACGTATTCTTAATTTTCCAAAGCACCGTTTATTGACATCTGTTTTGTTATTTCGTCAATATTGTAAGGAAATTTTGTCTCTACCTAATGCAGATACTGTTGTTTTGGAGAGGACTTTCTACTTGTCTGCTCCAGCGGCTTCTAGGGAACTTGGTGAGCCGCGGCAGGAGGAGGGTACTTCTTTAAATTTAACTGATTTATTAGAACACTCCCAGGTTCCCATTTCTACTCGTGCTACTTTGGTAGTCACTTTGGCCAATTTTGTAGATAAGTCTTCTATTCTGAAGGCTTTTTTTCCTAAGAAAGATTTCCTTTTTTATGGCCAAAAGATGTCCATATTTCCGGATGTCTCTAGACAGACACAAATACGTAGAAAGTCCTTTCTGCAATTGAAAGCTAGGGTTTTGGCTATAGGGGGTATTTTTCGATTACGGTTTCCATGTAAATGTTTTGTGACCATTCAAGGAATCAGTTATGAATATTTTGATCCTTCTTTACTGGAATCTCTTTTGGCTTCCTTACACGCTTGAGTGATATTACTGTATATTTTGTAGTTAGGATTATACAACTTGGTTGGTTGGGTGTTTGTAGCCTTATAAATTTCTACTCCGGCTCTCTTTTCAGCTGTTCTCTCCTTGTTGTGGGTGGAGAAATGATATGTTTATGAGATTTTTCTTTGTCTTATTTGTAAATTTGTTTGTTCATATTATTTGTTTCTTGTTGAATATATTCATTGGAAAAAAAAAAAAAAAAAAAAAAAAAAAAAAACTCTGTATATTCCTTCCACCTTTTCTTGATCTTCTCAGCATCATTCAACATAGAACCTTGAGCATCTTGTAACATTCCAATTTGAGGCTGGAACTTTTTCTTTAACTCTCGTAGCTTTAGGAAAGCTGATCTTGTTCTTCCTCTAATCGTTTCTGCTTCTATTTCCTTGCATGCATCGTTGTAGTATTTTTCATTGTCCTGTCTTGCTACATGTTGGAAATCTCTGTTGCGTTCTGTCATTGTCTTTCTTTCTCCTGTGGCTTTAGCTTCTCTGTGTTTCTGGGCAATTTTCAGAGTTTCTTCCGTCATCCATTTTGACCGTTTTTTCTTTTTCACCTTTTGTAGAGACTTCTCGCTTTCTTCCAGCACAACCTTCTTGATGTCATTCCATAACTCTTCTGGAGCTCTGTCATTTGTATCTAAAGCAACAAATCAATTTTGCAGGCGGTCTTTAAATTC
The DNA here is from genome assembly GCA_033557465.1 of Ichthyophis bannanicus. Classification (NCBI taxonomy): domain Eukaryota; kingdom Metazoa; phylum Chordata; class Amphibia; order Gymnophiona; family Ichthyophiidae; genus Ichthyophis; species Ichthyophis bannanicus. The sequence continues at coordinate 1,375,106,355 of CM066031.1, forward strand.
CAGTGGTGTATTCTCAAGGTCATATTTTGCTGCATTCATGAGTGGTTTGCTCTTTTTCAACTTTAGCTTGAGTTTGCATACTAGTAGTTGATGATCTGTACCACAGTCAGCTCCAGGTTTTGTTTTTGTTGATGTTAGAGAGCTTTTCCATTGTTGACTTCTGCAGATGTAGTCAATTTGATTTTTATACAATCCATTGGGTGAAGTCCATGTGTACAGTCACCGCTTGTGTTGCTGGAAGAAGGTGTTTGAGATGAATAGATCGTTGTTCTTGCAGAATTCTATGAGTCTTTCTCCAGCTTCATTTCTGTTGCCAAGTCCATATTTTCCAACTACTTTGCCTTCTTCTTTGTTGCCAGGATATCCTGTTTGCATGTTCTGTCCATTTCAGCTTGTACTTGTTCATAGAACTCTTCAATTTCATTCTCTTCTGCAGCTGTTGTTGGGGCATATACTTGAATTATAGTTGTGTTGATAGGCATTCCTCATAGACGAATAGAGATTAAGCGTTCGCTGACTGCATTGTATTTCATTACAATTCTTGCAAGTTTCTTCTTTATTATAAATGCAACACCATTTCTTCTTTGTCTTTCATTTCCAGCATAGTAGACCATGTGATCATCTGATGCAAAGTGCCCGATGCCAGTCCATTTCAGTTCGCTGACACCCAACAGATCAAGTTGTACACGTTCCATTTCATTCTTGACCACCTCCAACTTCCCTTGGTTCATGCTTTGTACATTCCATGTTCCAATGTGTAAGACATCTTTACAGCTTCTGACTCTCATTTCATGCGCAGCTACATCAGCAGTCAGACGTCCCGAGGGCTTTGATCCAACTACATCATAAATGCTAGCTTTACTTTGAAAAATCTTAAACTCTTCCCCAGTAGTAAGTTGAGTGCATTCCGAACCGCGGGTCTCATCTTCCAGCACTATAGAACAATTTGTTTTGTTGTAACTATCCATTGGGTTTTCATGGCAAGATACAGAAGTAGATTGCCAGGCCTTTCTTCCGCACAGTTTAAGTTTGGTGTTGTTGCCGTTGTCACAGAAATGTGATCCTCCCCCGTCAACACTATCCCATTCTGCTGCTGCCCAGATGGGTGGTTTGTCTTGGTCTGGCACCTCAGCTGAGACCTGTCCATCTTGGGAGACCCTGCCAGTAGTTAAACGACTGATAGTTTAGCTCTCAGCATCACTGATGCATACAAGCCCTCACAGTACGACAAGCTGCAAACCAAGTGAGGGATATGATAGAGTTCTATAAATTAATGAATGGAGTGGATTGGGTAAATGTAGATCAATTGTTTAGTCATCAAAAAGTAGAAAGACTAGGGAACATGCAATGAAGCTACAATGTAACCCATTTAAGAATATTAAGAGAAAATATTTTTTTCACTCAACGCGTAATCAAACTCTGGAATTCGTTACTGGAGGATATAGTAAAAGTTGTTAGTGCAGCTGGGTTTAAAACAGGATTGGGCAAGTTCCTGGAAGAAAGGTCCATAAACGTTATTAAGGAGGACCTGGGAAATCCATTGCTTACCCTGGTACAAGCATTGTGGAATCTGTGTACCTTTCTGGGAACCTGCCAGGTACTTCTGACCTGGATTGGCCACTGTTGGAAACAGGATACTGGGCTTGATGGACCTTGGTCTGACCCAGTATGGCATTTCTTATGCTCTTATTATGCTGCAAAAAGATTTTGTCTGACATAAAGGTAGTTAATTCCTCAGGTTCAAAGAAAATATCTTTCACCCCCTGCTACTTAATCATACATAAAGCACATTAAGCCAAAACAAAGGGGCTCTTTTACTAAAGTTTAATGGAAATAAAAGGGCTGCGGGTACTTAACACACGTTAATTTCATTAAAACCATAATAAAAGAGCCCCAAAAACTTTGCTTTATGAAGGAATATCTCATTGCTGGTGCTTTCGTTTAAGATGGGCTGCCTTTCTGTGACACACAATTGGGCCTTTTCCATAGTGGGCCCCAGAATCCGGAGCATGCCTTTGCCCTTGCTTAGACAAGAGGAGGACTTCCTTTCATTTTGAAAGAACTCTAAGTCATTATTGTTTGCACAGCTGTTTGAGGAAGCATATCCTGAGAGGGGAGGGGCAGAGGCAGGGATTTCTTTGGCAGAGATGGCAATATGTAGACAGGGAAGCCGAAGTGACCTTCAGCTTGGGGGATACATGTGGATATGTGGATGATCTGGGATTGTCATCTATTTGAGCGCAAGTCACTTGGTGCTTGCTGCCTCTTTAAGATCACATCATTATGGAGGGGTAGCCGGGAGCGCACATTGCCAACATATGTACTCTTTATTCTCCAGCGAGAACTTTCTGCTCTTTGAATGATTTATGTCTGCATTTCTTTCTCGTCCGGCGCTCGTCAAGTATGACTACACTTGAAAAGATGCCTTCTTTGCAGCAGCCCCCCAGCCCTTTGGAATAGCCTGCCTGCATTTATTCGCATGGAGCATAATTTAAAAAATTTTAAGAATGTGCTTAAGACATTCCTTTGTAAGACTGTTTTTAATTTGAAACCCACCAGGTCTTAAGGAGTGATGTCTGAGTTGTCAACCTCATAAAAGCTTAGCCCCCTTCCCTCCTACCCTCTACCCTTATGCCGCAGTCCTACCTTATTCCCCTCTTTTTATTAATTTTACTACCTATTTGCTTTGCTTCTTTTTCCTGTTTTTAAGACAATAGAGTTTCTCTTTTTTATTTCTTTTATTGTTTTGTAAACCGCATAGTTTGTATTCAGTTTTGCAATATATCAAATAAAGGTGAAACATAACCAATGTATTTTTCTGTCTCTAGCAATGTGTCTTCCCAGCACAACAACAGGATCTCCTATACTTGCCACTCACATAGCTCAATTTAGTAAATTTCAAGGCCCCTAATGCAAAGTCCAAACTCACAACTTCATAGTCCTTGGGGGCTTTTGGGCAATTATGTTTCTGATATTACGATCCATGAAAAACTGGTTATAACACGATCTGTGAATATAATAATAATAATAATAATAATAATAATAAAAGGCAAATATATTAGGATGTCATTATGTTGTATTCGATGACTGTACACTGTCTAGAATGCTTTGTACTTGGTGATATATGCATGCTTTTAAAGAAAAATAAATAAACGTGAATTTTGAAAATCCATCACAACAAAATCAATTCATTTGAGGAACTTAAACACTGCAGTTTATATTAATAAGGGATGTAATTAGAGAGGGCTGGTTAGAGGGCTATCGTTTGTGTAGGACTAGCTGGGCAATCACTGGGGGCATTGTGAGATAAGAAATACTCTGGGCATGACACATATTGCCCAATAAGTGGTCTGTGGGGCTGAAGAAAAAGAAGAGCTCTTATGGACTGAGTACTTTACTGGCTAAAGAAGAGTAACCCTGAAAGGTATAAAAAAGTGTTTCCAGGGATCTTCAGACCATTATAGCTAAATACTCAGAGGAGCCGCTGTCCCTCTGAAGAGTGGAAGTGAAAGAGAGTTCATGGGGGGAGTGGAGGGAGAGAACATACAAGGTGAATGAGCAGGGAGAGCAGGGGAATGAGTGAGGGGAAAGAGTTCATGAGGATGAGTGAAGGGGAGACAGAGGGAACATTTAAGGTGAGTGAGTGGGGAGAAGAGAGCATGCAGAATGAGAGGGAAGAATTAATTTGGATGAGTGGAGGAGTGAGTAGGTGTATGGGAGAGGAGAGGGAGCATGGGAGGTGGATGAGTTGGGAGGAGAGAAAGCATGTAGAGTTGGTGAGTGAGTGGGGAGTATGGAGGGTGAATATGATGGAGGGAAGAGCAAGTAGGAGAATAGGAAACAGTGAAAGACATCAGGTGGAAGACCTGCAAGTGGGAGAGTATGGGGTAGAATGGGCCGGGGAGGGAGAGCAATGGGGGGGGGGGGAGAGGTATGGGGTTGGGGAGAGATCAAGGGATCAGGTGGAATGGAGAGGGCACAAGAGTGTGATATATATTATAATGCTTCCTCCAAAATATTCTTCAACCCCTCCCACACAAAATATCCTTCTCAAGCCTCCCTCACCCCCAAAGCACTCCACAAGCACTCCACAAACCTCACCGACCCAACAGCCCTCTCTTCTCATACACAGCCACATACCTCACCAACATCTACAGGATATAAACATGGAGGTAATAATCATAAAACAAGCTCATTGAAAATGCAATACAATTCTATACTTGTTTTGTATGATGAATTGTAAAAGGAAACATCCTAATTCTAATGTTAGGGATTGTGGAGTGTTTCTTGCAAAATGCTGAACCGGAAGTCTCAGTTTATACTGAGATCCTTTCCTATCCTGTACAGAATCCAGATTTCACTCTTAGGTAGGGAAATACCTCTGCATATGCTCTGACCCAAGAGACAGGGATAAACACCTCAAATGTCTGACTGAATCCCTAAAAAATAAGGCTAAAATCCCAATATCATTTCTAGGAAGATTGCTTCTTCACTTAAAACACCCCTGGAAAACCAATTGCAGTATGAAGAAAAGAAAACCAGAAATTCCCTCTTGTAGTGACATACAATCCAGAGGTGGAAAAACAGAAAAATCATAAAAGACCTGCAGGAGGATGAATCAGTAAAAGAGATATTCCTTGCTCCACCAGTGTTGGACTTCCAACTGCCACCAATCTGAAGCAAAATTACTGAAAAGCAAACTTCTAACAGAAGCTCAAGAAAAGAGCATAACACAAGTCCCAGCAATAAACGTACCACACTGCAAACTGTGCCGGCACATATCACAGGAGCCCGCAGTCACCCACATGGCAAAAGCATTCAGCATCAGGTACTCCTTCTCTAATGTAGTATTTGTTACTCAATATAGATAAAATGAAGAAGGATGCTACATTGGGGAGAAAGGATAGAAATTAAAGACAAAAATTAATTCACACAGGCATCACAACAGATGTCATAAAGCACAGGGGTCAAAGCATAAAATTCAGCAGGAAAGCTGGTGAACTGCTGTGTATCCCTAAGGGGGAGGTAATACTTTTTTCTCCCCATATCTTGCTGAGTACCTGTACATGGTGTCCTCGTTGTATGAAATCTATACCAACTCTAAACAAGGCAACACTACAGTAGAAGTATGGTAGTAAAGAAAAAGGAATCAATTCAAATCACAATGCAATTATCAAAATTGTATTGACAAACATTCATACATAACCTAAAATTTTTTTTTATTATAACCAAAACGATACACATTGTATCGTTTTGGTTATAATAAAAAAAAATTTAGGTTATGTATGAATGTTTGTCAGTACAATTTTGATAATTGCATTGTGGTTTGAATTGATTCATTTATTTGCAATTTTGTGGTTTTTCTATATATAGGAAAGAAAAAGGATACATACTGGCTACAGGTTACCCAGGTTAAGTAGGTGCCTACCCATAGCTTATGCACTAGGCTAAAGATGGTGATAGCAATGGTGCAAAACATTCAGGAGAATAAATATTCCTATTGCATCAATAAGTCATGGTGAACTTGTTCATGGACCCTCTGCCGCAGGAGATAAACCACAGAAACGAATAAAAGGTTAAGGGGATCAAAATCTGTTAGATGGACTCCTGAATCAAAAAAGCTCTCTTTAGGTACTGATTGCAGAGAGTACACAAAGAGAGGTCACCAGAAATGTACGAAAGAGGAAAATTATCAAAGAAAAAGCTGCAAAAGGAAACTGATACACATATAAGACCTCTGTGATGGTGTCTATAGAATGTTACCATCCCTCTCCAAAGGGAGTATCAACAGTCCCTTTTAAGAGAGTCTGCAGCCCAGAGTTCAGGGCAGGGAGGGCGTGGCTCACAAGGAGAAGTTAAGAACCCAGCAGGCAGCAGGGTAGAGACAGGCCCATGCAGCCAGAAGTCCTTCCAAGGCAAGCTGTGCAAAGGAGTTTTGAGGTAGGAACTTTAACTGGGGCTGGAAGGGCTGAGAGAACCAGCTTGTGGAGGTTTAACAAGCTTGGAGAGAAGTACAGCTGATTTTCTTTTCCCGGAACTGCAGTCTGTTCTGGGTTTTGCTTTGTGGAGGTTTAACAAGCTGGGACAGAATAAAAACTGCTTTTTTCCCCCCTGAACTGCTGTCCAGTCTATGTTTTAAAGAAAACCCCTTCCCACTGCACGCCACACTACCACAACAATTAAGGAAGGATACCTGAATAAGGGACATTTTAAAAAGCATAGTTATTCACCTGTAACAGGTGATCTCCAGATAGTGGCAGCACAAGGCAATCTGCTGCCTCCCCTCCCGTGTCAGCCCCATTGCAGACCCCATCTTCCCCTCATGTCAGTTCCCTTCCAGCCACCTCCTCCCCTTATGTCAGCCCCATTGCAGACCCACCTTCCCCTTATGTCAGTTCCCCAGTTCCAGCTCCCTCCTCACCCCCCGATGTCAACCCCTGTTGCAGACTCCACCTTCCCCTCATGTCAGCCCCCTTCCAGCCCCCACCTTCCTATGGGGTGGGACACAGTTGCACAGGTTCCTTCACAGAGGCGGGAAGGCTCTGCACCTGTTTGTTTTTTATTTAAACTGAAGATCGCTAGCACAGCTACAGCTCTCTAAGAGGCAGGAGTTGCGGCTCCCAGGAAAAGGAGAGGTTGAGTCTGCAATGGAGCTAACACGGGGGAAGGTGGGGCTGGAAGGGGGCTGACATGAGGGGAAGGTGGAGTCTGCAACGGGGTTGGCATGGGGGTGAGGAGGGGGTTGGAACTGGGGAACTGACAAAAGAGGAATGTGGGTCTGCAATGGTTCTGACATAGGGGAAGGAGGAAGCTGGAAGAGAACTGATATGAGGGGAAGGTGGGGTCTGCAATGGTGCTGACATAGGGGGAGGAGGGGGCTGGAAGGGAACTGATATGAGGGGAAGGTGGGGTCTGCAATGGGGCTGACATAGGGGAAGGAGGGGGCTGGAAGGGAACTGATATGAGGGGAAGGTGGGGTCTGCAATGGTGCTGACATAGGGAGAGGAGGGGGCTGGAAGGGAACTGATATGAGGGGAAGGTGGGGTCTGCAATGGTGCTGACATAGGGGGAGGAGGGGGCTGGAAGGGAACTGATATGAGGGGAAGGTGGGGTCTGCAATGGTGCTGACATAGGGGGAGGAGGGGGCTGGAAGGGAACTAACATGAGGGGAAGGTGAGGTCTGCAATGGGGCTGACACGGGGGGGGGGGGGGGAGGCAGCAGATTGCCTTGAGCTGCCCCTGTCTCCAGGAATAGCAGGAATCAGTCTTCACTTATGGGTGACATCACTGACAGAGCCCTCATGCAGGAACTCTCCCCAGCTTTCACAGAAAGCCTTTGCAAGTTCCAGCACACATGCGTGATTGCTTTTCTGCCCGAACAGAAACATCTTACCTCAGTATGAGACACAGCTTAATTGATCCAAAAAGAAAAAACAACTCCATGGAGATGAGGGAGGGTAGTGAGGAATGATTCCTGCTGCTTCCAGAGAACACCTGTTAAGGTGAGTAACCACACTTTCTCTGGGACCAAGCAGGAAGTCAGTCCTCACTTATGGGACTCCCATAGCTACAGGCTACCAGAAAAATCAGTAAATCGCCCAATGGAACAACCAGAAAAACGGAATCATAAAGATCAGTGGAAAAATGCTGAAAGGTTCCAAAAGGTGACATACGGCTCCAGCATCAAGCAAGAGATGACTCTCCGATAGCATGTACAGACAGAAGTGCCGGAGGGAAGGAGCTACATTAATTCCAAAAGAGGTGCTGGAGTACGACTTGGCCAAAGGTGCTGTCATGCCAGGAATCCACATGCAGGCAGTAATGGGCTGTGAAGATGTGGACAGAAGACCATGTTGCAGTCCTACAGATCTCCAGTAAGGAGATCTGTAGCCACACTGTGCGCCATGACATGGCATTCTAAGGAAAGTCCAGTCTGGGCATAGGCAAAGGAGATACAGTTAGCCAACAAGATCAAAAGAGTGCATTTAGAAACTGCCACACACAACCTGTTCAGGTCATAGGAGATTAAGAGCTAGGAGGAATGGCAGTGGGCTCTTGTCCAATCCACATAGAAAGCCAATGCCCTCTTACAATCCAGGGTATGGAGAGAGGCCTCTGCCCTGTTTGCATGAAGCCTAGGAAAGAAGGTGGGAAGTACCACTGACAGGTTGAGATGAAAAGGCGAAACCATCTTAGGCAGAAATTTAGGATGAGTGAGTAGGACCACCCTATTATTGTAGAACCTGATATAGGATGTGTGTGCTACCAGCGCCTGTAGTCCACTGACTATGTGCTGAAGTGCCACCAAGAAAATGACCTTCCAGAAACTTGAAAGGGCAGGTGTCCAGTGACTCAAAAGGTCCCATGCCACCAGTGGTGGTTGGATCAGTAGATGCAATAGCAAGAGGCCCCCCATGAAGCAACCAATGAGGGGAGTGGGCGGAAAGAGGCTGACCATCTGTTGTATGATGGTAGGCTGCCAGAGCACTAAAATATACTCGAACTGAGCTAGACTTCAAACCAGCATGAGAAAGGTGTAGAGGGTATGCTAGAATCTGCTCCACCGAGCAGGAGAAAGGGTTAAGGGCTCTGTCCGCACATCAAACAGAGAATATACGCCATTTGAAGCCATAGGCACATCTGATGGAATCTTGGTGGAATGCGAGGAGAATATTCTCCACATCCCTAGGCAGGTGAAACTGAGCAAGAGCTACCTCTCAGCATCCAAGCTGTGAGGGCTAGGGACCTGAGATTGGCATGGAGGAGGGTCCCCTCCTCCAGAGAGAGCAGATCCAAACATGGCCGAGGTGAAGAGGCGGTAACTGGGAGAGGCGAAGCAACAGGGGGTACCATGGTTGCCTGGGGCAGTGGGGCAGTGAAGCAGTGAGTATCATGGTGGCCTGTCCATCTGAACCTTGAAAAGGGTTTTGGCCACCAAGGGAATGCCTCAATTCAGGAGGAATGCTTCAGAGGCCACCTGATTGTGACAGGGAGCTCTGGAGCAGAAAAGCGGCAGCTGGGCATTGTGAGGAGCAGCAAAAGGGCCATGGACGGAGTGCCCCACTTTATTTATTTATTTAGAATACATTTGTATACCGCAACTTCCAGCGATCAGCAGCGGTTTGATTACAGATTGAAAATTGCCAAATCAAGACAGAAATTTCGGAGTATCAGTACATTGATTTGAAAGGAAAGCACGGCACACAGTAATAAGGTCATAGGAGAGGAGTCAGAAATTTACATATGTACATTTTTCCTAACAGAATTCCTGTTGCAAATTGTGACATCTTGTATTCCCCTGGGATTTACATCAAATTGTAATAGCATTGGAATAGATGAGTCTTTAGCTTTTTCCTGAACGCATTAAGGTCTTTGGTCGCTCTGAGTTCAGGCGGTAGTTGGTTCCAGAGGGTCGGGGCAGAGTAAAAGTATGCTCGGCGGCTAGTACTGGATTTGACGGATCTGAAAGATGTTGCAGGCTACTTGTGTATTGAGAGTCCACTCATGTGGCTGCAGTACTCTGCTGAGCCTGTCTGCCAGTGGGTTGTCCTCTCCCGGGAGGTAGACCACCTGGAGAAGCATGCTGTCTTGCTGGCAAATTTCCAGAGTTGAATGACCTCCCAGCAGAGGATGGAAGAGCCCATGCCGCCCTGATTGTTGATGTGGAACATTACCACCTGGTTGTCCATCTGGATGAGGACTACCTCGTTGGGCAGTGGAAGACTTGAAAGGCATTCACTACTGCTCTGAGCTGGAGAACATTTATTTGATGAAGACTTTCCCCGATTGTCCAGTCCCTGGGTGCGCATGCCACTGAGATGGGTTCTCCAGCCCAGTTTGGAGGCATCCATGGTCAGCATCTGCTGATGTTTCAGGGCCTGGAAAGTCCTGCTAGAAGATTAGTTGGCTGCTGTCAACAGGAAAGTGAGTCCTTCAGTGGCGAAGTCACCCTAACCCGGTCCGTGAGATGATCCGTCGCCTGATGCCACTGTGTACAGAGTGTCCATTGCAAACAAACAAAGAGCAGTACACAATGGAAGGAATACTTTAATCAGCCAAACATAAGGTCTCCTGACACATGTTTTGGCTGTGGGGCCTTCTTCAGGGAAATAAGACCTCAGCAGGAGATTGTCACAAAAAAAACAATAGGAAAAGCACCACAGGTGCTCAATGTGTTCAATGTGTGGTGCTTTTCCTATTTGTTTTTTGTGACAATCTCCTGCTGAAGTCTTATTCCCCTGAAGAAGGCCCCCAGGCCAAAGCACGTGTCAGGAGACCTCATGTTTGACTGTTTAAAGTAGTCCTTCCATGGTGAATTGTGTCCTGCTCTTTGTTTGTTTGTGTTGATGCTGCAGGAAGGGTGTTCTTTCTGGTCTCTCAGAGTATCCATTGTGCCTGCCACATCTGAAGCTGGGCAAATGGGGTTACATGGACTGTGGAGGCCATGTGACCCTGAAGGCAGAGAATTTGGTGACCCGAGACCGGTGAGCAACGCTGGACATCCTGGGCCAGAGCAACGAGGAGTTGGGCCTGGTCTGATGGAAGGAAGGCTCCAGCTTCCATGGTATCAAGGAGAACCCCAATTAACTCAAGGCACTGGGTGGGTTGCAGGTGGAAGTTTGGGTAGTTGATGATGAAACCCAGCTGCTCCAGCACCTGGATGATGCATTGTGCGGATAGATGGATCTAATCTGGCATCCCGCCTCTGATCACCCAGTCATCCAGACAGGAGAAGATGAAGATGCCCTGCACCCGAAGAAAAGTGGCTATGACCACCAGACATTTTGTGAAAACTCTTGGGGAGGATGCCCTTCCGACTGGAAGAACCCTATATTGATAGTGATATCTGCTGATAAAGAAGTGGAGGCATTGTCGGTGCAGAAAGTGAATGACGATGTGGGTATAGGCATCTTATAGATTAAAGGAGCACAGCCAATCTTCCTGCTGGAGGTAGAACAGCAACGTTCTAAGGAATACCATCTTGTACATCTCACATACTAAGAAATGATTGAGCTTGCGGAGATCCAGAATGGGATGGAATCCGCCTGATTTCTTTGGAACCAGAAAGTAGCGGGAGTAGAATCCCTTTCCCGTTTGAGATAATGGAACAACTTCCACTGTTCTTTCTTGTAAAGGAGCCATGAGCTGTTGCTGAAAAAGTTCTAGATAGTAAGGTTCCAAAGGATACTCCCCTGGAAAGAAAGAGGGGGGGATCTGATCGAAATGTAGGAGGTAGCCCCCCTTTACCATTCACAGAGCCCAGGTGTCGGTGGTTATGATGGGCCAATGATGGGCAAATGATGTTAGATGCCCCACAATGTGCTGCGGAACTGGGCCTGAAATGGAAGAAGGGCCAGGCCCAGGAGTCAAAAGCCCCTCCCAAGCTGTGGTTGTAGCACCAGTTGGGGCTTCAGTGCTTTAGGCTGACATTGCTTCTGGCCTTGGCCTTTGGCTTGCTGCGCCTGCTGGGATGGCTGGTATGAATGGTATGGGAAATAAATATCATAGACATTTTTCTTCGGGAAGAGGGACTTTCTTCCCTGAGGTCTTCCGCTGGGAAGGATCAGTGATCTTTCTTGAGAGCCTGTTCATGGTGACCTATTCAATCTCCAACTCTGTGGCCTTCTCCATCATGGGTTTGCTGAAGAGGCTCTTTCCCTGACATGGGATGCCATACAGGAGCTTGGCTGGGCTAGCCGGGGAGACATCTGGATGTCTGGCAGGCCGGAATCGGGGCACATCAGGGATGTCCAGGCCTTATGCCCTGTTTCTGCTTCGGCGGGGCTGTATAGCTCCTGCAGGAGCTGAATCAGGTGCATATCCTTGTTGTCCAGATTCTGGAAGGCCCGGACATACCCTGACTAGAACTGGCCTCCACAAGCACCAGATGACAATATCATAATATATAAGTGAATTACAAAAGTATTCCATTGACAGTCTCAGGGGAAGATGGGGTGGTGGTGGGGAGTGGGAGAGATGGATGGGTGATCAGAAAATGACTGTTGTTGTTAAGTGCCATTGAGCCTGTGTCGACTCATGGTGACTCTCTGGAAAGTTGTCCTAAACCTTTTCCAGTCAGGTGGCTCATTGTTGATACAGTGGCATCCATACCTGCTGTTATTATATCAATCCATCACATTGCTGGCCTTCCTCTTTTGCATTGACTTCAGCTTTGTCTTTCTCTAATGATCTCTCTCTTTGCATGATATGTCCAAAGTATGAAAGTCAAAGTCTTGTCATCTGAGCTGCTAAAGAAAGCTTAGGTTTGATCTCCTCTAGTACTGACTGGTTTGTTCTTTGGGCAGTCCATGGTATACACAGTATTCTTCGCCACCACCACCATAATTCAAAGTTATCGATTTTCTTCTTATCTTTTTAACTGTCCAACTTTCGCATCCATATGACGCTATTGAAAATACCATGACTTGGACAAATGGAATCTTTGTATGGAGAGAGACATCTCTGCTCTTGTATAGATCCTTCATAACCATTTTGCCAAGAGCAATCCATCATTGGATTTCTTGAGTGCTTGTCGTTTCTTTATTGATTAATCCAAGCAAGTTAAAGTTGTCAATTATTTGTCAACTATTTCAATTTCCTCTCTATCAAGAATGAACTTACTGATTTTTCAGTTGTCAGGATCTTTGTCTTTTTTATGTTAAGATGCAGGTCTTTCAATTAATGAATGGAGTAGAATGGGTAAATGTAGATCAGTTGTTTATGCCATCAAAAAGTAGAAAGACTAAGGGCCATGCAATGAAGCTACAATGTAGCCCATTTAAGAATAATAAGAGATTTTTTTTCGCTCAGTGCATAATCAAACTATGGAATTCATTATCTGAGGATGTAGTAAAAGCTGTTAGTGTAAATGGGTTTAAAAAAGACTATGGGGTATGCTTACTAAACCATCTTAATGTTACCGGCGCTAGTTGCAGCATTAATGTGAAGAATGCCAAATAAGGTAGTGGTCGGTCCAGAGGGAAGGTTGCAAGGAATCGGTATCGCGTGTAAGTGGGCGCCGTGGCACGTTAACGCGCGTTAACCCTAAGTTCATGCCAGCGCAGTGTTTGCAACTATAAAGATGTAGCCCACTGGTTACTGCAATGACTGTGAAGGCAGAGGTCATGGGTTTGATCCTGCAGTGGTGTTATGTAAGAGGCTGTCTGAGGCATTTCCTTTTAATTTAAATCAGTGCTGTCAGCAAAAACACCCTCACAGTGCTGTAACCTAAGGTGACGCATAAGGCGCCCTATAAGGCAGTCCATAGGGCACATTATAAAGTGCCCTGTCCGCCAAGGCACCTTATAACGTGCCCTAAAGGGCGCCTTATAGGGTGCGTTATAGGGCGCCGTATATGGCGCCTTATGAGGCACCTTAGGCTATGGCACTGTGAGGGTGTTTCTGCTGGCAGCACTGATCTAAATTAAAAGGAAAAGCCTCAGACAGCCTTATTAAATAACACCACTGTGGCATCAAACCCATGACCTCTGCCTTTGCAGTCATTGAAGTAACCAGTGGGCTACATCTCTAAAGTGTCTAATCCACCACTGGCTGGCTACAGAAAGACTGCAGGTCACCACACAACCTGTCTGCTGTGGTTACCAGGATAGAGTAAACCCACCTGTACCCATGATGCAAAAAACAAATCATTAAGAAAAACACGAATTCTAAAGTTGGTCAAACCCCCTGGTACAATAAGGATTTAAAACTAATGAAAAAGAATTTAAGGAAAGCTGAATGTAAATGGAGGAAAAATAAAAACACGATTACAAAAGACTTATACCTCACGCTCCTTAACAAGTATAAAGATGCAATTAACAATGCCAAGAAAAATTACCACGCCTCCATCCTAAATAACGCAATAAACAGACCTAGAGAACTTTTCTCAATAGTCCAAAAGCTGACAAATAATACCCACAACTCCAGCAACGAAATCACAGATATTACTCCACAAACATTGGCAAATTATTACATGAACAAAACAATGTCCCATCCCCCCCTACCTAAACCCATAAATACTTCTCAAATACATTATGCAGACGAATGGTCTGTTTTCCAACCCCTAACTAAAATTGCACTCAAGAACATTATCACAAATATTAATACAACAACCTCACTCCTTGACCCTTGTCCAGTAACCTGGATAAAGAACTCCCTACCTATTCTCTCTCAATTCATCCTTCCAATAATAAATCTTTCTCTAAAAAATGGATACCTACCCCCCACACTAAAACACGCACAGATCCGCCCAATCCTAAAAAACACTACCCTTGACAAATCATCACCTAAATCCTACAGACCTATATCGAGTATTCCGTTTATGGCTAAATTAATTGAAAAAGCAGTACAAATTCAAACTCAAGATTACATTGACAGCTCAGCCCCCCTTGATGATCAGCAGTATGGGTTTCGCCCCAGACACGGAGTAGAGTCACTTCTAACAGTTCTAATCGATACACTTGTAAGAGGGATAGACAATTCAAAACAAGCATTCTTACTCATATTCATTGATGTCTCCGCAGCTTTTGACAGTGTCCACCATTCAACAATGATCAATAAACTTAGGCAAATAGGTATAAAATCTACTGTTCTAGATTGGTTTACCTCTTATCTAACTGATCGAACTCAAACGGTACAAATCGGTAACTTTACTTCAAATACATACAATCAAGAACTAGGCCTCCCCCAAGGTTCGGCACTGTCAGCGTTACTATTTAACATATACTTAAAACACATCTGTAAAATCTTTTAAAAATTCAATGTCCACTATCACCTATATGTGGACGACATTATGATGTATGTCCCTTTCAAAATACCAAATATCTCTTTACAACTTATTAACGATTGCCTCAATGAAATAAACACCTGGCTAAATGAAAATAACCTATACATCAATCACTCAAAAACAGAAGCACTAATAGTAACTAAAAACACAACGTTCATACCCCCCTCACATATTACACTGCAGAACAACGACATCAAACTAAAAACTGAAGTACGTTACTTAGGCGTCATTCTAGACAAACACCTCAGCATGGACACACACGTAAGAAATATAACAAAAAAAGTTTACTTTAAACTTAAAATATTAAAGCAACTTCATCCCCTAATGCACCTGCTAGATTTTCAACGAGTTATACAAGCAATAATAACCCCCCATTTCGACTTTGCAAATCAAATCCTACTAGGTGCAACAAAACAGACCTTGAAAAAACTTCAATTAGCACAAAACGCGGCAGCTAGGACCATAACGAAGGCCCCACCTTTTCAACATATAACACCTATATTAGAATATTTACACTGGCTCCCGATTCAAATCCGAATAGATTACAAAACTCTTTTAACTACCTACAAAGCCATAAATAAAACAGCACCCCCGACCATAAATAACCTCATCAAAATAGAGCCTACTCATAATCTGCAAAGGAGAGACCAGTTAAACAAATTAACAACACCAAAAGAATTTATAAGGGCCAAAAAAACCACAAATAAGAAAGCCTTCTCCCATGCAGCCCCCATATTGTGGAACACAATCCCATCAGAATTAAGATCCTTATCTGAAATCATGAAGTTTAGGAAAAGACTTAAAACACACCTATTTACAATGCACTATGGTTCCTTGACGAATTTACCTCTCACCTCTCCGCTAGATAAAGGATAACCCTACTCCAGCTAACATATTCGTCCAGAAAAAGAATGAAGTACTGAAGTCCTAAACCAATGTATTGAAAACAACTGAATAACAAATAACCCTGTATATAGTTTAATTCTGTTCCATTGTACATAGATTACTATTGTTAATTTACTATTGTTAATTGTTGATTGTAAGCTCCAATTTGTTATATGTAAAAACAGCTCTCCCTGTTTACTGTTGTTCCATGTAAACTGCATCTGATCAATGGAAGGAGCGGTATATAAAAAATCTGTTAATTAATTAATTAATTAATTAATTAATGATGCACTGCACATGCAGATCAGCAGCCTACATCTGATCACAAGATGGGGTATGCGCCTCTATAGCACCCCGGCCTGGTAGGGGGAACTGACCGTGTGTGTTACTGGCACAGAGTATCTACAGATCATGACATTGTGCGGTTCCTGTGCTCACTCTGAGGGTGAGGTGGGGCGCCCAGCACCAGGTCCGCAGCACATGGCATGGCTGAGATAGGTTGTACTGCAGGTCCCCATCAGTGCCAGTGTGTGATAGGTAGTCCTTGCAGATACACCTGTGTCTATCTATTTCCCAGTCACGTCTAGCCCTTGTGGACTATGATGCACCCAGAATAGTGCATATCCTGTGTGGTTGCCATGGTCACATGTTATCAATGAAGGGTGGCATTTGGATCCAAAAGCAGATTATGTAGTACCACCCAACCCGCCCTCTGTGGGTCAGGGTGGGGGACAGGATCTCCTACTAACAGATCCACATTCAACATCTCTACAATGGTGGCAGTAGAGGGACCATCAACCCCAGTCCTGCTGGGGAATAGGCACCCTACAGGGCAGTCAATGCAGATCTCTACACATCACATAGGGCATGGGCAGACAGACAGTAGGCCTGGAAAAGCTCAGCTGCCCCCACCACTATCTGACATTCACCAGCAAAAGGCACAGTCAGTCTCCACCCTGCAAGGTGTTCTAAACATGCACATGCTAACTGCAGACAGTCTGCTACCTAGTACATAATACATGTTCTTGGAGGAACTGTGTGCACCAAAAAATGGGATGTGAGCACACACACCACACAGATATGTCAGTGATTGAGCCCTAGAAAAAAAAAAACCCTCATAGATATCACTTGAAAAAAAAATGCTGTAAAGCACAATGTGGGAACCTAGCCATGCCATGGTCACTGCCCAGTCAGGGTGAGAATGTCCCCCCCCCTGCATGACATGCTGTGGCCACCCTGTCCATGCAGGTGGTGGTCAGGCAGTACAATGTCCCAGCCATTGCCCTATGCCCTGTGCAGATGCAGCCTGCCCAGGCCGCCCTGTCCGGGCCATAGCCACAGTACCTTGCTCCTCATTATGCACATTGGCAGGCTAACACTGGAAAAAGTGCAAGCATTGTGGGCTCAGTAAGGTGTAGGCAGCCACAAAACACTGGATAGACATACACACACTCCCACACCTATTTCAGCATTGTGCAAATATAGAGGTGGTTGGAAGCCCTGGCCGCCACACCAGTCCTGGGCACAGTGCAGGCATTGCTATAGTACTCAATACTGTTATGGTCACTCCCCGGGGAGGTAAACACTGTCAGAAACAAAACACTCCACAGATATCAGAAAGGTTGCTATGATGAATCTCTGTCAACAAATTGTGCTTAACTTAGAATTTGTTATCTGACATTAATCATAGCAACCTTTTGATATATGTGGAACGTGTTTCCAAGTTTAAGATGGCATTGCTAAGGTATGCAGGTGCTAGTATTGGTAGATGTTGCTCCACGCAGGACCCAACAGCCCGACTCTCCATGAGCCATTGGATAGTCAAGCCTGTGGGTGTGGGTGTTTGTGCCTCTGTTGGCTGCTGCTCTAG
The DNA here is from genome assembly GCA_033557465.1 of Ichthyophis bannanicus. Taxonomy (NCBI): domain Eukaryota; kingdom Metazoa; phylum Chordata; class Amphibia; order Gymnophiona; family Ichthyophiidae; genus Ichthyophis; species Ichthyophis bannanicus. Next base: position 1,375,123,895 of record CM066031.1, read on the forward strand.
GGCAGAGGTTCTCAACTCCGGTCTGGGTGGGCCAAACACAGTTAGGGTTTTCATGCTGTCCCTAATGAATATGCATGGATACATTTGCATACAATGGAGGGGGGGTGCATACAAATTCATCACAGGCATATTTATTAGGGACAGCATGAAACCTGAATGGTGTTTGGCCCTCCAGGACTGCAGTTGGGAAACTCTGCTCTAGGGATTGCACATGTTTATGGTGTATGTGCTCTGTAGGGTAAAATATAGGCGTTTATGGCGTGTTTATTTTATCTGCAATAAAGGTTCCTTCTTTATTACCATGGTTTAGTACTGGGTAAAATATGGGGACATGGTCTGCAGGAGCCACAGCTGGGACTCAAACCTGTGACCTTCTGCCCCTGAACATACTGGCTGTGTGTACTGCACCAAACTGTTGCCACAGAGACAGGTCATTCTCTGGAGATACCATTACTGTTCGTCAGACAGACCTTGTCTGTTGCAGTGCACGGCACCCACCTAAACAGGGCTTGGCCTTGGTCTGCTGTGGGCAGATGCCACTGCCCCCTCCACCACCAGCACCCCTCCGCCACCATGCTGACATGCCCTTATGCCGGTGGTGCCGGTGGTGCACAGTCCCAGGCCATCCAGTGTGCCAGTAGGCGGCTGCCTATGGTTCGTGATATGGGGTAGGGGTGCTGACATGGACATCAGTACTTCCCCCTGGCACCACCTGCCAATGTTCTGTGCCTTTGGGGGTACCTGCTGGGTACTGTCCCCTGAGACACTGAGGAACGCACACTCGTGAGCATGTTGGACCCTGGTCAGTTGCTGTCTTGCTGCTTTTCAGTTTCTGCATTCCTATGTGCCAGGTAGGCATCTGCCTAGTCCACATTGTGCCCCAGCTGGCCCACTGCATGTGCCACTTGCAACCCCCTGTACCCCATTTACACCATCATCATAGTGCCCTTTCCTATGTGGCCACTCTGCTGTTGCTGCACATGTGAATGCCACATAAGCAAGCTGCCCAATATACACCACAGCAAACCCTCATCAACACTATCAATGTTGGAACATTCACTTTGTAGGGGGAATTCGAATTGACCCTTCCAAAAGTGACATCTTCCTTTTTATTCTTTATGGGTGGTGTTGATTACCGTTTATCATAGTTTTTTCTATTGGCCAGCTCGGTGTTTTGTATTTCTATTTTGGTTCTGGTCATTATCTCTCTGGTTTTTGCATGTTTTGTTACTGCACATGTATCACTTATCTGGGTCTCCCTGCCTTTGCTGTACATTGCTGACTGAACTGGTTTCTCTCTCCTGCAAATGTGCCTCTAACACAAGGTTTTCACTGGCGTTAATTTTCAGACCCTGATTTCACAGCGTTAGTGTGCCTGGGGCCTCTCCCCGCCCACTCTCCGCCCATTGATGCCTTATCTCCACCCTCTGGGGAGCCTTACTCCACCCTCTGTGCACCTTAACGCCGCCGGAGACACTATCGTGCGATACGTGATGTTATCGCACGGTAATGCGCCATTATCGCGTGATAACGTCACCACTGCGACATTAGCACTGTTTAGTAAACATACCCCTATGTTCCCTGATCTTGAGAAGCAAATGTTTCAGATTGTCTTCACTTTCACCCAGGTTGTTGATGAGTCTTCCATCAATCTTCACACCTTGGTTGTCTTCATACAGTCCTGCTTCTCTGATGCTTTGTTCTGCATATAAATTAAACAGTTTGGAGGAAAGTATGCAGCTTTGTTGTACACCTTTGCTGATTTTAAACTATTCTGTTTCTCGTAGTTCTGTTCAACTGTTGTTTCTTGATCAATGTAAAAGTTGTGCAAAAGAACTATCTAATGTTCTGTATATCCATGCTTCTTAATGTGGCCCAGCATTTCTAATGGTTTACACAGTCAAACGTCTTGCAGTAGTCAAGAAAACAAATATAGATATCCTTTTGCTTCTTTTTGTCTTTTCAAGGATCCATCTCACATCCACAGCTTGCTGCTTGCCCTTTCCTGAACCCTGCTTGCACTTAAGGCAGTTCTCGTTCCAGGTATGGTTGTAACCTCTGTTGAATGATCTTGAATAGAATCTTGCTGGCATGTGGGATCAGAGTGATTGTTAGAAAACCTACAGCCCTATGGTATACTCAGAAGGGGTTAAGGAGAGCAGAGAGAATATGCAGAAGATCAGGTAGAGGATATGAACTATTGCCAGCAGCTATCAAAAGAGTATTGGGATCTGGCTGAAAATACAAAGAATCAGCATTTTAGCCAAAGAATACCTTCTCCTTGAATTGACCTATGAACTATTTGACATAGTTAATTTATTTATTTATTTTAAAACATTTATTGACTGCTATATGTTACCACATTCTAGGTTGTTTACAACAAAGCATAAAAATACATAAGAATATCAATCACCCTTCCCCCCCCCCCACCCCACCATCAAATTACCTTTCCCACCTCACCAAGCAACTTAATGGCTAATGTCTGGCATTACTGCTAGAAAATCATGACTGCCCTCCATCCAAATGGGAAACAAAAGATTTTACTGACATCCTAAATGCCATCTAGTCCATCTCCTTCCACAAAACCTCTGGTAACATATATCAGAATCTGCAACTTTGAATAATTATGAAGGAAATTAATCCAGATGATTAGGCGGAATAATTATGAATTAAAACATGTTTGTAATAACTTGGAGGAATCAACTTTGTACTCTCAAAAAGTCAGTGTTGAGACCCACTTGTGGACAGCATTTAATTCAGCAAGTGTAGAAGAGCTAGAGCAGAAGGTGGGAATATTGAATATAACAATTTCACATATAGATCCTTTCTCAATAGGTGGATTAAGCCCAAGGCCAGTGCAAGGACTGGAGGGGCCTTGGGCAGGCCCTCCATCTTGCCAACCTTTGTAGCCCCCTGCCCCATTGCCTCCATTGTTGCCCCTCTCCAGGGCCTGCCGTGGCAGCAATTGCTCCCGAACTGCAGCGGTGGCCAAGAAAGCAAATAGAATGCTAGAAATCATAAGGAAAGGAATGGAGAATAAAACAAATGATATTATAATGCCTCTGTATCGTTCCATGGTGTGACCGCACCTTGAATATTGTGTGCAATTCTGGTCGCCGTAACTTAAAAATGATATAGCAGAATTAGAAAAAGTACAGAGAACAGCCACCAAAATGATAAAGGGGATGTAAGGATACTCCTTTGAGGAAAGGCTTAAAATTGGAAAAAAGACGGCTGAGGGGAGATATGATAGAGGTCTATAAATTAATGAATGGAGTGGAACCGGTAAATGTAGGTTAGTTGTTTATGCCATCAAAAAGCAGAAAGACTAGGGGACATGCAATGAAGCTACAATGTAACCCATTTAAGACTAATAAGAGAAAATATTTTTTCACTCAATGCATAATCAAACTCTGAAATTCATTACTGGAGGATGTAGTAAAAGCTGTTAGTGTAGCTGGGTTTAAAAAAGGTTTGGACAAGGGCGGGTTGGTAAGTGGTGCTACATAATCCGCATGTGGGTCCAGACACCCTCCCCCCTTGCTCTTATAACAATTGACCATGGCAACTGCACTGGATATGCTTAATTTGGGTGGCTCCTGGTATCCAAGGGCTAGATGTGACTGGGGAATACAGATGGACCCAGGATCGTCTTAGGTGTGGCTGCAAGGAATACCTGTCACATACTGGCAATGATAGGATCCTACAACAATGCCTAACTCAAGCAACCTGGGTACTGCGGACCTGGTGCTGGCCGCCCCACCTCCCCTCAGGGTGAACACAGTACTGGCACAATGGCATGGTGTGTGGCTACTCTGTGCCAGTATCATGCATGGTCAGTTCCTCCTACCATGCTGAGGTGCTGGAGAGCTGCATACCCCATCTGGTGATCAGATTTAGACTGCTGTTCTGCATGTGCAGTGCATCATGGGTACTGGTGGGTTTAACCTATCCTGGTGGATGCAGCAGACAGTTTGTGCAGTGACCTGCAGTCTTTCTGTAGCCAGCCATTGCTGAGACAAATGCCATAGAGGTATAGCCCACTGGTTAATACAATGACATCCTAGGCAGAAGTCATGGGTTCAATACCTCCATGGTCTCATTTTAGTAGGCCTGTCTGAGGCAAGTCCTTTTCATTCCTGTGACAGTCATATCTCTGCAGATCTGTGCTCCCAGCACATAATACCCTCATCACAGTTGCCAGCCATCCTTCTGTCCGTCTATCTGTGTCTGTCAGCTGTGTAGCGTCCTGTCTTCATGTGCTGGCTGCTACCCCATGTCCTGCACTGGTACCCTTTTCTGCATTGCGGCTTTCCATGCTTTTCTCTCCTGTGTCTGCTCTGCATGGCACTGCTACTCCTCTGTCCTCCTATCATTGCAAATGTCTTGCCACCTCTACCTCCACTGGCGGACACGTATTCCCATCCTCTTCCACCCACTGTCATTGTGGCACTTTACATTGCCAACACCCTGTGCATCGGTACAGCTGCCTCCAATATGTTTGTCCATTTTGCCGGCTGCCACATTGGCTGCATGCAGATTTGGAAGGTCTATCAGCTCCCACCTCTACTTCCTTCCATCACTTGATCAATTGCCTTTCCTTGGTGGTCTGTGCAGTGTTAGGATTACATCAGTTTTTTGCCCTTACATTTCATGCTTGTCAACTAGGGGCACCTTACTGCCCTTGGGCACCATATCTTGGGTCACCTTAACATCCTTATGGCACCTTGTATGGCACCTTATAAGATGCCTTAACCTGAGGCACTTCATGAGGCACTTTTTGAGGCACCGTATAAGGCACCCTACAGGGGACCTTATACAGCGCCTTCAGCCTTGTAATGTGCTGTCAGCTTCAATATGTATTGTCCATTTAATACGCGATACCTGGCAAGGCGTCCTTTACCGCACGTTACACAGCCATTGCTAACTCAACGCTGATACGCCCACTTCCTTATATGGCATTGCTCACATTAGCACTGCACTTTTCACCGGTAACGTTATCGCGGTTTAGTAAACATACCCCTATGGGGAGCAACTACCACCACCCATTTTGCTGGAGGTAGTTTCTCGCTGCCAAGTGAACTTTCAAAGTCTGTGCCAGCCCAGGAATGCCCATGCCCTGCCCAGGCACCACTCATACATGTACTACCCAGGCTACATGTTTTTTTTAGTGCATTCACTATGCTACCTTTTAGTGTAGTATAAGAGAGAGAAACAGATTGGAAGAAGCATGTAGATAGTCATGGCCTAATGGGAGACAGCCAACATGGCTTTAGACAAGGAAGATCTTATCTTACTAATCTGTTATGTTTTTTTGAAGGTGTGAATAAACAGGTGGACAAAGGTGAGTCGGTTGATATAGTGTATCTGGACTTTCAGAAAGCCTTTGACAAGGTCCCTCATCAGAGATTTTTGGCAAAACTAAAGAGTCATGGGATAGGAGGAAGTGTACTACTGTGGATCAGGAACTGGTTAAAAGATAGAAAGCAGAGGGTAGGGCTAAATGGACAATTTTCCCAATGGAGAAAGGTGAATAATGGTATACCTCAGGGATCTGTGCTGGGTCCGCTTCTTTTTGACATATTCATAAATGACCTGGAAAGTGGAATAACGAGTGAGGTTATCAAATTTGCAGATGACACAAAACTATTTAAAGTTGTTAAAACCCAAGAGGATTGTGGAAAATTGCAAGATGATCTTGATAAATTGGAAGACTGGGCATCAAAATGGCAGATGAAATTTAATGTGGACAAGTGCAAAGTTATGCACCTAGGAAAGAGCAACCCAAACTATGGTTACACGATGCAAGGTTCCACATTAGGAACCACCACCCAGGAAAAAGATTTAGGCGTCATTGTGGATAACATGTTAAAACCCTCAGCCCAGTGTGCAGCGGCAGCCAAGAGAGCAAATAGAATGCTAGGTATCATAAGGAAAGGAATGGAAAATAAAACAAAAGATATTATAATGCCTCTGTATCGTTCCATGGTGAGACCGCACCTTGAATATTGTGTGCAATTCTGGTCGCCGTATCTTAAAAAGGATATAGCCTTATTAGAAAAGGTTCAGAGAAGAGCCACCAAAATGGTAAAGGGGATGGAAGGATACTCCTATGAAGAAAGGCTAAAAAGGTTAGGGCTCTTTAACCTGGAAAAGACAGCTGAGGGGAGATATGATAGAAGTCTATAAATTAATGAACGGAGTGGAACCGGTAAAAGTAGATCGATTGTTTACGTTATCAGAATATGGAAAGACTAGGGGACATGCAATGAAGCTACAGGGTAAACTATTTAAGACTAATAAAAGAAAATATTTTTTCACTCAACGTGTAATCAAACTCTGGAATTTGTTACCGGAGGATGTAGTAAAGGTTGTTAGTGTAGCTGGGTTTAAAAAAGGTTTGGACAAGTTCCTGGAGGAAAGGTCCATAAACCATTATTAAGAAGGGACCCAGGATATCAATGCTTGACCCAGTACAAGGTTTGCGGAACCTGTGTCTTTTAGGGAAACTGCTAGGTACGTATGACCTAGATTGGCCACTGTTGGAAACAGGATACTGGGCTTGATGGACCTTGGTCTGACCCAGTAGGGCATATCTTATGTTCTTATGCACACATCTACAGGTGCAACTACCATAGCAACAGGATGAATGACAGACTGCTTTAACCAACCTGAGGCCTCCTGGGGATAGGGCAGACCTGCACACATCTACAGGAGCAGCTACCATAGCACCAGGATGGGTAACATACCTCTTTAACCAAGCCTGAGGCCTCCTGGGGATAGGGAAGACCTGCACACATCAACAGGAGCAACTACCATAGCACCAGGATGAATAACAGACCTCTTTAGCCAAGCCTGAGGCCTCCTGGGGATAGGGCAGACCTGCACACATCACCAGGTGCAACTACCATAGCACCAGGATGACTAACAGAGCACTGTAATGTGGCCTGAGGTCTCCTGGGGATAGGGTAGACTTGCACACATCAACAGGAGCAACTACCATAACACCAGGATGGGTAACAGACCTCTTTAACAAAGCCTGAGGCCTCCTGGGGATAGGGAAGACCTGCACACATCAACAGGTGCAACTACCATAGCAACAGGATTAAAGACAGACCTCGGTAATGCGGCCTGTGGCCTCCTGGAGATAGGGGGGACTTGTGCACATCAACAGGGTGACCTATATCAATCCCAGGTTGACCTACTGACACGCCCTTTTCAATTTTGTGCTTGTCTGATATGTGTGTTGCTTGCTGGCTATTATGTTGCACTTCTCGGTGTGTGTGACCTGTCCCCATGCACTTACCTCATGTGGGTAGTCGGCTACTGTATTATAGCGCCTGGTGAGGTGCACCCAGGCCCTCCTCACCCTTGTGATGTCCTGTCTGTGGGAGGAGCCTGGGAATAGGCGCCCCTGGCGGCTGCAGATATGTTCTGCCAGGAGCTGGAGGTCCCCGGGGGAGAAAGCTGGCTTCCTCGATCTGGCAGCCATCTTGTCTATTTTTAGTCCCTGCCCTCATGATGCAGTAAAAGTGGACATGTGCAGTGTGGTGCATACCTACATGCAGAGGTATGTGCTTACCATTCCTTTGGTGTTGTGATGTGTGTTTGTCTGTGGATGTATTTGTTTTTGTGGCAAATTACATATTTGTGATGTGTGACACATATCTGCATTTCCAGCCATGACTCATGTGGTTTATGTAACTTTATGATCTTCAGGGATTTAAACTCACACTACATTGTTGACTGACATATCCCCTAACTACTATGCTACACATACCAGGTTATATTGTGCTGTCGAACCGGTATCTTGTAGGCATTGCCACTTTATATTATGGCGTGTCAGGCTTTCAGCCATCTGGGCCTAAGGCGCGTTTTACGTCAACATTGATTACGGTGCCGTAGAGCGCACCTTAGGCTATGGTACACTACAGTGTGCGTCATGGGGCGCTTTAGCCCCAATGGCATGCTATATGGCGCCCTAAACCACGCTTCACACCACGGTGTGTTCTAAGGTACCATATATGTATCTTGTGATATGCACCTTACAAGGCGCCATATTATAAGGTGCTGTATGGGATGCTCGTCAGGTGCCTTGCAAGGTGCCCTGTGAGGCGCCATCTAAGGCACCTTATAGGGCTCCCTAGGCAAGGCGCCATACTAGCCACCCCTGGACAAGGTACCTTCGAGGGCACCCTGTGATATAGAGCCATTGATTAAGGTGCCCTAACAATGTTACGGTACCCTAGGTTAGTGTGCCCTATGGGCTGCAAGGTGCCTCAGGTTGACATGCATTACCTATGAGGCATTGAAACAGATGCCACCCTAATACTGGATAGGGAACGTGGGAAAGGCAGTGAAAAGGTGATTGAAGGAGGGAGGGCTGGGAGCTCCTGGACATGCCATATCTGCGGGCAGACCATGTGGCTCCCAATACCATTGAAAGACATATTGTGGGCAACTGTACCACAGCACAGGGTGTTGGCAATGTAAAGTACTGGTGAGACAGTGGGTGGAAGATGATGGGAATATGTGTCCCCCAGTGGGGGCGGTGGTGGCAGGATAGTTACATTGATGGGTCAACAGAGGAGTGGTGGTGCCATACAGATCAGGCACAGGCGGGGAAGCACACATAGGCACAATGCAGGAAAGAGTACCAGCGCAGGACATGGGGTGGCAGCCTGCACAGGCAGACAGGACTCTACACAGCTGACAGACGCAGATAGATGGACTGCGGGAATGTTGGCAATTGTGGTGAGGGTATTATGGGCTGGCAGCATGGATCTGCAAGGATATGACTATTGGAGGCATGCAAAATATCTGAGTTAGACAGGCATGACAGGAGAGATCAATGGGGAATTGAACCAATGACCACTGTTTGGAATGTCATTGTGCTAACCAGTGGGCTATACCTCTATGGCCTGTTGTACAGCAATGGCTGGGTACAGAAGAACTACAGGTCACTGCACAAACCATCTGCTCTGTGCGCCAGGATAGGGTAACCTCACCAGCACCCATGATAGATTGCACATGCAGAACAGTGGTCTACAGCTGATCACCATATGGGGTCTGCACCTCTCTGTTACCACAGCTTGGTAAGACGGCCTGACAGTGCGTGATACTGGCACAGAGTAGATACAGACCCTGCCATTGTGCAGGTTCTGTGTTCACCCTGAGGGTAAGGATCGGCGCCCAGCGATAGGTCCGCAGTACATGTGGTGCTAGAGATAGGTCCTGCTGCACATCCCCATCCCTACCAGTGTGTGATAGGTGTTCCTAGTAGTGCAACTGAAAGTACCTGTATGCCCATCTGTGTTCTGCAGTCACATGTAGTCCTCTGGGACCAGACACCACCCAGATCAGTGCATACCCAGTGTTACGGTCTGGCTGCCATGGGCACCTGTTAGTAGGGCAGAGGGGGTGTCTAGACATGCATGAGAGGTATGTAGCACTGCTACTTCTGGTCAGAGTGACATATACTATATACCCCAAAGGGCCCACAATCACCCATATTGTAGGTGAAGGAATGGAGGGACAGGTGCCTGAGCCCCGGGGAATGGCTGTGGGACCAGCAACCCCGGTCCTGATGGTGAAATACAGCCCTCCAGGGCTGGTGTGCAGGACCCATACCTGTGACTGGGGCAGTGGCAGACCAGCAATAATGTGAGGGTGGGCCTGAGAATCCTCACTTGCTACATACCACGGTCTGATGGCAGACCGTGGTATGTAGCAAGTGAGGATTCTCAGGCCCACCCTCACATACCATGGTCTGATGGCAGACCGTGGTATGTAGCAAGTGAGGATTCTCAGGCCCACCCTCACATACAACGGTCTGATGGCAGACCGTGGTATGTAGCAAGTATATTGTATATAGAGGATCACATGTGACTGCAGAACACAGATGGGCACAGAGGTACTTTCAGTTGCACTACTAGGAACACCTATCACACACTGGTAGGGATGGGGATGTGCAGCAGGACCTATCCAATGTACAGTACAATGACATTCCAAACAGTGGTCAGACAGCACCTGCAGCAATATGCACCAACCATGTTCCAACCAGGCACAGACTAACTGCAGACAGTCCACTAGCACATGCTCACAGAGAAAACATGTGCACCCAGATGTAGGATGCAGCATACACACCAAGTAGGTATATCAGTGGTTGGGCCACAGAGCTAGGATCACACAGATATTGCTGGGGATAGATAGTATAGAGCACTATGGGGGAACCTAGACATGCCATGGTCTCTGCTCAGTCAGGGTGAGACTGATCTCCCAGCATGACATGCTTTGGCCATCCTGTCCATGCAGGTGGTGTTCGGCCACTACAGTGTCTCAGCCATTGCCCTACTCCCTGTGCAGATGCATCCTGGCCAATCCACCCTGTCCGGGCCATACCCAGAATACCTTGCTCCTCATTATGCACATTTGCAGACTAACGCTGGTAACAGTTGGACATTGTGGGTCCAGAGCGGGGTGAGCAGCCACAAAACAATGGATAGACATACACACACACACACACATACTCCTACTGCAACACTGCAATAATAGGGGTGATTGGCAACCCTGCCTGCCACACTGCTGACATTGCTAAACTGTGCAGGAGGTAGTAGTAGTGCTGTGATGGTACCTGCAGCTCTGTGCTGGGGCCAACAGCCTGACTCTACATGACGCTTTCGATAGTGGAGCCTGTGTGAGTGGGTGTTTGTACCCCTGTTGGCCGCTGCTGTGGGGATTGCACGGTTTGATGTTGTTTCTGCATAGTGGGGTAAAATATTGCGATGTGCTCTGCAGGATCCACAGCTGGGAACTGAACCTGTGATCCTCTGCTCTGGGACACACTGGCTGTGTGTACTGCATCACAGTGTTGCCACAGAGGTCCCTGGGGCTACCTTTACTTCTCCTTAGCCAGACCTTTTCTGTTGCACTGCACACCACATACTGGTACAGGACATGACCTAGGTCCACTGCAGGCAGGTGCCACTGTCCCCTCCAGCACGAACACACACCACTGTGCCATGCTGACATGACCATATGCTGTCGGTGCTGGTTGTGCGCAGTCCCGACCATCCACTGTGCAGGTCGGCAGTCGTCTAGGGGGTGGGGTCTAGGGTGGGGTGGCATACATGGACATCCTCACATCCCCCCATCACTGCCTACCAATATTATGTCCCTTCCACATGGGAGAGGGATGGCGGGGGGGATGTCATGTCTGTGCCCTGGCAACTATTGGCTAGGGTGGACAAGGTAGTTATAGATTGTGTTTGGCCTTGGTCAGCTGCTATCTTGCTGATTTCCAGTTTCTGTGTTCTTATGTGCCACCTGGGCGACAGCCTAGTCTGCCCTGTGCCCCAGCTGCCACCACTACATGTCTTGCTTGCAGCTCCCTCTGCCCCATTTGCAGCATCGCCATAGTGCCCTTTAGTACCTGAGCACTCTCTGTTGCTGCAAATGGAGCACTACTATCACCTTTTTTGGGCTCCCTGCCTATGCTGTACATTGCTGACACTGAAATGGTTTCTCTCTCTTGCAAATGTGTGCTAATGCCAGGTTTTCAGTTGCGGTAAGATTCAGCCGTTCAGTTCCCCACGTTAGTATGGAAGGAGCCTCTCCCTGCCCACTCCCTGCCCATTGACCCCCCTTCACTCCGCCTTCTCTCCACCCTCTGCGGGACATAACGTGGCTGGTGATGTTCCTGCACGTTATGCAACGTTAACACGTGTTATGTAACGTTGGCGCGTGTTAACATTACATAACATGCATTAATGTAGCCTCTGCTACGTTAGCGCACTTTAGTAAACATACCCCTAAATATCTCTGTAAAAATGGGTAAAAGGGGCAACATCTGAAAAGCAGTATGTACAAATGCCCGTAGCATGGGAAATAAGATCCCAGAAGTTGAGGCTTTAATGGAAGAGGCTGAGTGATTTAGTGGCAGTTATGGAGACATGGGTCATGGACAAACATGACTGGGCTATACTTTATTCAGAAAGGACAGGGTAGGAAGAAGGGGAGGAGGAGTGGCACTATATATAAAAAATAATATTAAAGCTATGGACTTACAATGGATGAGTAGCCTAGTGGTTAGAGCAGCAGCCTAGCACCCAAAAGATTGGGGTTCAATTCCCACTGGCACTCCTTATGATCTTGGGCAAGTCACTTTACCCTCCTTTGTCTCAGAAGAAAAGGCCTGACCATCTACTTCTGGACATACCTTGCCAAGAAAACCCAGGGGCTACTGGGTTGCCAGGAGTCAGCATTGACTTGACAGCACTAAAAAAGAGGAATTACAGGGCATAAAAAGGAAAGAGGAGGCACTGTGGGTTAAAATGGGAAAGGGAAGTCCATTTACACTGGAGTGATATGCAGTTCCCCCTCACAGGGAGAAGAAGTAGATGGAGATTTAATAGAAGACATAGGCAGCATTGCCATGAAAGGAGAAGTGCTGCTGTGGTGTCACCTAGAAGTAAGGAATTTCTGGATTCTCTACAGGGAAAAATATTCAGGCAACTGGTAACAGAACACACAAGTGATGGGGTTATACTGGACTTGGTGCTTACCAATGGGGAAAGTATTTCTGATGTTATAGTGGGATATCATCTCACATCCAATGATCACCAGATGGTGTGGTTCAGCATTATGACTAGGGCTGTTAAAATCCATTCAAAAGTAAGGGTCTTAGACTTTAGGAAAACTAACTTTGCCAAGATGGGACAATACTTCAAGGAGTCGTTAGCGGGATGGGAACAGCTGGGGGATGTAGAAAAACAGTGGGCAAAACTGGAAAGGGATATTTTAAGGGCAACAAACCTTTTTGTTAGGTAAATACATGTAAAAGGAAAAGGAAGCTGCTATGGTTCTCAAAAGAAATAGCTGAAAAGGTGAAGAAAAAGAGGGAGACCCTTAGGAAATGCAAGAGATCACAGAGAATGGAAGGCAAGCATCTATATTTGGAAAAACTTAGAGAAGCTAGTAAAGTAGTCAGGAAAGCAAAGATACAGAAAGAAGAAGAAATAGCCAATGCAATAAAATGGGATGATAAGACATTTTCAGATATGTTATCGGAGGAGGAAGGGCAAAAGTGGTATTGTCAGATTCAAGGGTGAAGGAGAAAAATATATAGAAGCTGATGAGGATAAAGTGCAATTGCTTAACAAATATTTCTGTTCTGTGTTCACAGATGAAGGACTAGGAGTAGGACCTCAGAAAACACCCACTATTAGAAACAGAAGTGAAGGGGAGCTTGAACGATTTTCAGAAGACTGTTCGTGAGAAACTAGCTAAACTAAAAGTACATCAAGTGATGGGATGAGATGGGATACATCTGAGAATACTGAAGGAATTTGGGGATGTTCTAGCGGCTCCACTGACTGACTTTTTTCAATGCTTCTTTGGAGTCAGGAGTGGTCCCAGAGGACTGGAGAAAGACACATGTGATCCCTTTTCACAAAAGTGGAAGTAAGGATGAGGTTGCAAACTACAGGCCGGTTAGTCTAATCTCTGTGGTGAGTAAATTATTGGAAACACTACTAAAAGAGAGAATAGTGAGGTTTCTGGAGTCCAATGGATTGCAGGATCTGAGGCATGTGTTTACCAGAGGCAGGTCTTGTCAGAAAAATCTGATTTCTTTGACTGGGTGAACAGGGACTTGGACCGAGGGAGAGCTCTAGACGTGATGTACTTAGATTTCGGTAAAGCCTTTGATACCGTTCCGCACAGGCAACTTATAAACAAACTGAGCACCCTATGGATGGACCCTAAAGTTATAGATTAGGTTAGAAATTGATTAAGTGGGAGAAAGCAAAGAGTACATGTAAATGGAGCTCACTCTGAGGAGGTTACTAGTGGTGTGCCGCAGGGATCTGTCCTTAGTCTGATTCTTTTTAACATCTTTGATAATGATATTGGCAAAGGGCTATCGGGTAAGGTTTGCATGTTTGCAGATGATACCAAAATTTGCAATAGAGTAGACAACCAGGAAAGAGTAAATAACATGAGAAGGGATCTATCTAAGTTTGAAGAATGGTCTAGAATTTGGCAGTTGAGATTTAATGCTAAAAAATGCAGGGTCATGCATTTGGGTTGCAAAAATCCAAGGGAGCAGTACGGTGTAGGGGGTGAAGTTGTTTTTTACACTAGCTGCCACAGGCTGAAAACTATAGTGTCTGCAGTGGTGAGGGTTAGTGTGTGGGAACCTACCATGCACTTACTTGTAAGTGCTGTCCACACCTCTAACATACCCATTCTCCGCCCCTTTCCAGAGCCCTGTGCAGCAAGCAGTAACTGTGGGAAGTGTGGATGCTGTGTGCTAACTGTTATTGGATGCTATTTCCCATGGTAACTGCTTACAATACTTTAGTAAAGAGGCCGCTACCAATGAAAAGGGAATACGGTAATATTATACCAGGCCCTCTACAACACCAACACACTTCCTATTGGAAGAATGGAACAAGGCAAACTCTTATACAGTCATACATAGCAGTTACATATTAGCAGAATCCCTCTCCTCTTTCCATAAGCAGAATACAGACCAACCCTTGCTTAATAGAAAATAAGTGAATGCAATTATAAACAGAGATATGCAGACAAAAACTGAAATGGAAACCCTGAGAAGCCAGACTCTGCATGCAGTGGAACGCCAGAGGAGGAAAAACTAAAATGCATTTCCTCATGCTGATCAAAATACAGTGATATATGAAATGCATGTTCCCAAAACTGACAGTAAGAACTGAATATAAAATGTTTTTTTAATCTACCTTTGGGAAATATTAGGCATGTTTTGAATCATGTCAAGGTACAGCCCATCAGTCTATTTGGCTGCTTGTCCCTTTCATCTTCTCTTCTCTATTGATTAATAGCTAGATTTCAATTCTCCTTCACTTTAATTTCTCACTCCCCCCTGTTACCCACCTACCAGCGTTCCATCTCACTCTTTCATCCATTTCTCTCCCTCTCCAGCTTTATATTCCTTCTCTTTCATCCACTCAACCCTTCTCTATCTTCATCTCCTGACCAGATCTATCTCCTTCCCTGTAAGTCAGGCCCCTTTCTTCTGTCTCCTACCCTTTATTTATTTATTTGAATTTGATGATGTACCTCACAAAAAACTGGCCCAGGTGAGTAACAATAAGTTTCAAAACAGTATATTCCTACTTGTATGCACTCCTTCAACTAATTCCATCCTCTAAAACAAAGTGAAAAACAAATATAAAATATCATCTTGGCCACTCCTCCACTAACTGATAATACCACTACCATTGCAACATCACAACTAGCCTTAAAGCATTGCTACTCTTCACCAAATGCTAAATCAGAAGTTAGACTTTTAAGCAGTGGTGTACCAAGGGCGGGGCAATGGGTTCGGCCCACCCTGTGGGCCGGCTGGAAGGGAGTGCACATCCACTGGGCCCACACTTTGGAGGCAGTGTGGCAAACATACCTCAAAGACGATTGTGAGACTTTGGCTGGGAGAGAAGCCGGCCTGTATTGGAGGCAATACGGCAAGCCAACCATCTCTGAAGTATGTTTGCCACACTGCCTGCAAAGAGTGGGCTCAATGGGGGGAAGGGTATATTGCACCGTACCACAGAATGGCACATCGTGGGGAGGCACCAGCCACAAGAGAGGGTACCTGCCCCGGGTACAATGGGGGCTGGGAATGCCACTGCTTTTCAGGTTTTCCTAAAAGGCCAAAAGTTTGGTGTCATTCCACCAGGAGCACATTCCAAAGCTGGAGATCATAAATGGCAAAAGCTGTCTGATAATGTCAATTTTGATTGGTCAGGGAATTTTGATCAAAGCTGTTGAAATGGCCACAGAGCTGGATGGTGCATAGAAAAAAGGCAATCTGCCAAAAGCAGGGGCATGGTAAGGTCTAAAAGTACAAACATAACACCTTGAACTGAATCTAATTTTTCACCAGAAGGCTCCAGAATCAGTATCACATGGTCAGATCTTGAAATATGTTCCTGCAATAGCAGACGTTGATCTAAGAACACCCTCAAACTCTTACACTACACCCTTCTTTACCCCGTGTTAGGGGAAGCCTGAATAAAGATTGCTGATTTATCGATATTCAGTTTAAATCTATTCTTCTGTAATCAGCATGTCATAGAGATTAAAAAGACCTCCAACGGATCCACTGTCCTGGTCTAATCTGGTCCCTTATGCACCATTAACTGATTGTCATCTCCAAAATATGATATTGGATCCCAAAGCATTCAACAAGGATAATAATCAGATTCAAATAGAACAACCAAAGTAGAAATTCTGATCCCTGCAGAAATCCACATGACAAAGTAAATAACTCCAAATAAACTCCTTGCAAAATCACTGGAAATGATTTAATCCAATTCAGTGTAATCCTGCATATTCTAACCTCAGTAAGACTCCATGATCCATTGTATCAAAAGCTGCTGACAGGTCAAAAAACACTAAAAAGAATCCTGTTTTTTGTTATCTGCTGAATGAACCTCATTCAATGTGTTTGTGAGTGATATTGCTGAAGGACTGAATGAAAAAGTCTGTTTTTTTGCAGATAACACAAAAATTTGCAACAGAGTGGACTCCTCTGAGGGAATGGATAACATGAGGAAAGATCTACAAAAGCTGGAAGAATGATCTAATGCTTGGCAGTGAAGATTTAATATGAAGAAGTGCACTGTCATGCACTTGGGAAGCAGAAAGCCAAAGGAATTGTATGCGATAGGGGACGAGAGGTTGATGTGCACAGACCATGAGAAGAACCTCAGAGTGATTGTTTCTGAGGATCTCAAGGTGGCAAAACAGTGTGACAAGGCGGTGGCAAAAGTCAGAAGGATGCTGAGTTGCATACAGAGAAGAATTACCAGCAGAAAGGAAGAGGTACTAAGGCAACTGTACAAGTTGTTGGTGAGGCCTCACTTGGAATATTGTGTTCAGTTTTGGAGACCATTTCTCACAAAGGACATAAAAAGGCTGGAAATAATTCAGAGGAAGGCAACCAAAATGATTTGGAGCCTGTGTCAGAAGGCTTATGAGAAGAGACTCGAAGACCTAAATATGTACATTCTGGAGGATAGGAGGGACAGGAGAGATATAATTCAGACCTTTAAATACTTCAAGAGTATTAATGAACAAACAAACCTCTTCCAAAGATGGGGAAGCTGTAAAACTAGAGGGCATAACATGAAGCTGCAAGGGGGTAAACTGAAAGGCAATGTCAGGAAATACTTTTTCACTGAAAGGGTGGTGGATGCTTGGAATGCCCTCCCGATGGAAGTGGAGGGGCAAATACAGTGACAGAATTCAAAATGGCATGGGACAGACATAGTGGATCCCTTTATAGCAACAGGATAAAATCAAAACAAACATAACTATCTCTTATATCTCAGTAAATAGGGGTGACCTACACAGAGAGATGGGTACACCCCTAACAAAGGCATGGGGAGGGGTGACCTGCACGGAATGGCAGGTCCACCTACTTTTGCCACCTTGTTGGGCAGATTAGATGGACTGTGCTGGTCTTTATCTGCCATCATATACTATGTCACTATGTTACTTTACCTAGGGACAGTCAGTTTCAAAGGAAATTAATCTTTTATTATCGGCTGCTAAACATGTGGAACCCTATTCAGAAAGGGGCACATTCAGACCCCATGCACATCTCCAGAGAGGACATACATGCAGAACACTGATTCCACAACCCCTTGTATAAATGCACATGGGGATGTAGAATTGGCATGTGGCTATTCCTGGTGAAGCACTCCTAACTGGCAGGCACCATCCTGAGCCACACACATGTGTAGGCAGGGCACATACTGCCAGTGTTGCACCAGCTGCCCCATGCACCTGCAACCCCAAAAACATCCCCAACTCCGTGTCCTGCAGACCACATGCAACCAGAACCAGGAAGAAGGCCCCCCCCATCATAATGTACACATCAACTTGGCTATCAGGCAGCCTAATTTCAGAGAGGCAGAAACAAGGCTGCTGGTGACTCTCCTCCCCACCAGGCAGAAGCGGCCAGCCAACACAGCAGCATGCAGGGGCTGGGAACACATCAGGACTACCCTTGCCCAGTAAGTACATCACAACACAGACGGACAAATCTGGAAGCAAAGAGAAGTGGGCAAGCTGGAGCAGCACACAAATTGGCACAGAGATAGACATGCACCAAGGTGGAGAGGAAGGGCAGGGAAAGCCATGATCTGCCCTTGGCAGAAAGCAGTCAGGCTGCACAGTGGCAGCACAGCACAGACAGAGCAGCCCCACAGCAGGGGCCCTTGAAACAAGGGAGAACAGGATGCAAGCAGGCCCACAGTGAAGGTACAGGGGGATACAGAGACAGATGAAAGGGACACGCATAGCAGAGAACAGTCCCAGAATGTCAGCCATAGCCCCAAGTCACAAAGATGCCCCCTGAGTAGCCCAAAAAGAAAAGACCCTGTACATTCCCCCAGCTGGGAGGCAAACCCAGCACCCTTATTGCTGTAGGTTAGGCACAGAACCAGCAGGCTAGAATTGTGAGTGCTCCTAAGCCCTAGGAAGTGAGAGCAGAGCAAGTCAGAGGGGAGGCCCAATATGAATGGTATAGGTGCAAAATGCAGTATTACAGGCCCCCAGGTCAGAGGCAAACCCAACACCCTGAGCACTGTAGGTCAGGCACAGAACCATCAGGACAGAGCTGTGAATGCTCCCAGGTCCCAGGAAGGGACACTAAATGCAATGATGAAACACAGCCACCCCCTCCGGCATGGCATGGCAGGGTGACATGCCACCGATAGTAAATGGAGACAGGGCACATGATGCGCATGAGTACAGTGCCAGCAGCACCCCGCTAATGACTAGGCAGGTCTGTGCCCTTGCATGGGAGAATGATGAGCTGTGTCTCTGTGTCCCACAGGCGTTTACGGATCCTGTGCGACACAGAAGCCTATCATGTGCGATACCGCACAATCTGTAATACGCGTCCATGACTGAAAAGCCGTATCTAGCAGCAGCTGCAGGAGGAACAGGGTGAGTAGCCATGCAGATACCTAGTATGAGCAGCAGGCTGACAAGCCCCCAACATAGAGGCAGGGCACCACATGTAAGAGCACACACCACAGTGATATGGATACTACGGAAACAGCATGTCCCTACCCCAATGTCCCACAACACTTAGTCCCAGCCCACAGTACCCCATCCCCTACAGAGCTGGGACATTCTGGAACATGCTGTGTGTGTGTGCTCACCCCCCCCCCCCCCAGCAACCACAGTAGTGCAGCAACAGAAAGAGCAGGGTGTTGACATGTGTGGTGCAGCCATCACGATGTCCCACAGAGAGTTATGGACATGGAGCATGGTAAGGTGACACAAAGAGGCCTGCCTGCCCCACCACAGTGGCAGTGACAGGGGCACTGTCTGGAGAGTGACACAGGAATCACATACCTGTTGTGAGCCAGCCATGGGCCCGGAATGACAGCACCCTGTGCTACAGGCATATCAGGAACTCAGCTGCCCATGTATGACATGCCAGACATGCAGCAGAGGTACTACAGTAGCAGCACAGCAGGAGGAGGAGTCACCACTCCCATCCCCTGATGGCTCCATCCCTGACACCGTGGAGGATGCTGGTGCAGATATGCCCCCCAGTTCCAGAGGGAGTGACAGCATGACCACCACTGGGGGCAGCAGCAGTACACTGACAATCCCCATCCTCCTGTCTAACCCAACATCATCTGTGGATGATGATGAGGATAAGGAGGGCCCGGCAGGGGAGGCAGCATTCCCCCTTCTACCTCCCCTGAAGGGATCAAAGCCAATGGCAGTGAGCAGGGTTGGCCTATGTCCCACAGCACACCTGGGGGATAGTGTGCAGCAAGTCAGTGGCCAGGTCGCACCAGTGCCATGCACAGGTGCTACATCTAGAGGGGATGACCTCTGGATCCTCATCCTCCATCCCCTGGTAGAGAGTATGTCTGTTGTGACAGGAAGGCAGCTGGAGGTCCCCATGGAGTGTTGTGGGGGAGGCTGTAGCAACACAGGCTAAGGGGTCAGGTGGGGGTGGTGAGGGGGTGGTGTGTGAGTGCATGGGGGAGTATGAGTGGCTGGAGGGTGGTGGTGAGGGCAAGGGGGTGGAGCACATGCAGGGGGAGTGTGTGGGGGTATGTGAATGGCAGGACAGTGGGAGTGAGGATGAGGGGTCTGTGTGCAGGCAGGGTGAGTGTGTGGGGGTATGTAAGTGGCAGGAGGGTAGGAGCAAGGATGAGGGGTCTGTTTGCAGGCAGGATGAGCATGTGAAGTGTATGAGTGGAAGGAGGGTAGGAGAAAGGGTGAGGGGATGGAGGGCATGTAGGGGGAGAGTGTGGGTAAGAGTGAGTGTGCATAATGGATGGGGTTCTGAGTGCGGTTGTGGGATGGGATGTGAGAGTGTGGCTGGAAGATGTGGATGATGTGGAGGCAGTGGGAGCCAAGATTATAGAAGCTGGGATTGTCAGGAGGCTATGGTGGTGCCAGGTCATCGCAGTGATGAGGGTGGTAATGGGTGGAGGTTCCTGTGACTGGGTGCATGTGAGAGCATGGTGCCCATGTTGGTGGGCGACAAAGTCTATCCCTATCTGATGTGGGCCCGATGAGGGGGGCCAAAGAGGAAATGGAAGCCCCGGAGATATGCCAGCCATGGGCCATCTAGAGCGTGTGCTTGCACACAGCTTTGCATGGCTGCATAGGCCCCTCTCCCACCTCTCACACCATGTGGAGGGCCTCAGGGGTGAGGTACAAGGCCTGAGGGGTGACACACCACCCCCAGTTGCACAGCAGATAGATCAGCAGGGCACTGAGGGGGCCCCACCGCCAGACAGGCACACAGGGTGGACTGACTGGCAGTGGCCCTGTAGGTGCACCAGGGGCATGGGTTGCCAGTGTGTGTGGGTACTGTTTGCCCATATCATGTGTCTATCCCATGCATGTTTGTGCATGTTTGAAAAGTGCTATGCTGTTCAATATGTGTGCCTTGTCTGCCTATGTATTTGTTGCAGGTGATAGATGCACAAGGGACAGGTGGACCATATAATGTGTATGTCCCAGCTGCAGCAGCCATGGGCACCATGCCATGGATGCACATGACCAAGCACATGGGCCTACATGCAGGGTACCATTTAAAGATGCCACCAGACAGACAGCAACTCTGACTAACAATGGCCCTGGTCATATATGTAGCACTACAGGGTAGATACATGCCACAAGTTCATGATAGCCCATGCATGGCTGAGCCAAATAGCCAGGTAGACTGGTCACCACAGTAGCGTGGGATGGGACAAACACCCAGGGGGATGGGGTGGTGCCATACAGTGGGTGGAAAAGCCATGAACATGTGGCAGCAGCACAGCCAGCGGTCCATGGGGTTGCCATGGCCTAGGGCTGGCCACAGCACAGACATTATTGGTGCATGTCGTCCAGAGGGGGGCTGGATAGGGAGAGGGGACTGGGCCAGTTGGCCATGGATATGGAGTGACCCATAATGGAGGGTAGGGAGGCATGGCAGACTGACTGCACAGTCAGAGCTGCATGCAGCAGTGGCCCTGAATGTGGAAGCTGAGTGGGAGGAGGATATGCTGCATGTGGTGCATGGGTCTGGGTAGGATGGGGCCTGCAGCTGACCAACCACACTGTGCATTGACAAACAGATAGAAGGGGGAGGGCGGGAGGGCCTGGTGTGGGCCACCAGCATTGGTGGCATAATAGGCCTGGCAGGGGGTGAAGGAAGGGTGCATGGGGGTACCAGGTGTATGACACATGTGGATGTGCAAGTCAGTGAGCTGTAGGGGGGCTAGCTGCAGCATGGCAGAGCTGGTGGTAGCATAGGTGGGCTGGGGGCAGGGGCCACATGCTGCCACAGACACCTGTCCCATGCGTGGGGCTGCCTGTGTGGCAGCCCTGCCATCCCATGGTGACAGGAACAGGTCTGGGACTGCATCTGTGGTGTATGATGGCAGCCATTTATGCCCTGTGTGACTGGATGGTAATGTGCTGGGGGTACAATGTATATGTGGCATACCTTGTGCATGACCCTCCCCCATGACAGCCACCATATTTGTGGCACTGGCAGCAGGCAATGGGTGGGTGACAGATGCACAAGGGATAGGTGGACCATGTGATGTGTGTGTCCCAGCTGTGGCATCCATGAGCACCATGCCATGGATGCACATGACCAAGCACATGAGCCTACATGCAGGGCACCATTTAAAGATGCCACCAGATACGTGTGACAGCACATGTGGGATCTGGGGGGGGGGGCATGGCACGTGGCTAGGTGGACACCATACCCCTGGCACATGCCATCAAAAATATTGATGGGCGGGCCCTGAACCCAGAGGCAGTGCCCATACCAGCAGCCCACGGTGGCACACTGCTGTGACCAATGTCCCAGGCAGGTAATGTGCATGATGCACAGAGGTATGGGCCAGCCACACAGGCCATGTATGCATGGTGTGGACATGCATAGGCCCATGGTGGCTATGGTACATGCCCCAGCCCCTCCTCAGGCACTGGCATGAGCACCGGGTTGTATGGATGGAGAACATATAGCTCAGGCAGTCAGGCAAAGTATACCTGGACAAGGCTGTCATGCACCCCCACCTCCCAGTCTGGGGATCATCTGCGGCAGCATCCGGCTCATCGCCATCACCCTGGTGGTCATCTGGCAGTGCCTGCTAGTACCGCAGGGTATAGTTGTAGAGCATGCGGCATGCCATAGCAATCCGGCACACCTTGCGAGGCTTGAAGAGCAGCTCCTCCCCTGGACTGGTCCAGGCATCGAAACCGACATGTCAACTGGCCAAAGGTGCACTCAATGATCCCCCATGTGGTCCGGTACACACAGTTATACCAGTGCTGTGCTGGACTGCTTGGATGGAGTATGGGGGTCAGCAGCCAGTCATGTAGGGGGTAGCCACAGTCACCTGCAGGTGGAGACAGAACAGCAAACCATTGATCATCTGGTGTGTAGTGAGGGGGTCATGTTTTAGTGACCTGTTGTAGGCTATGGATAGCTGACTGTATACTCATATATGAGTGGCTGTGGCTGCTATATGGATGGTCCCAGGGGTACCAGTGTGGCATTATGTGTCCGCAACTCACCACATGTGCATGGGCACCCCCAAAGGTGCAGGGTCCCTGTTAGAGGGTGGGCCTGGACATCATAGAAATGTATGATGTTCCTGCCTTGTGTCTGGCCCACATCTAGCTTACCCCTGAGTAGTGGTAGATCAGGTTGCACAACAGCCTGTACATGCAGGCCTGCTGCCATTCCAGTCGCCTTCCTCAATCCCCCACTGCTTGCATGGGTCCATTGTGCATACTGTGGGGGATGAAGGCAGGACGTGTGCAGAGGGTGGGTGTGGAGTGGGTGGGACCAACCCCTGGATGAACAGATCAAGGGTGTATCATGAACACATTTGTCAGGGGGTTGCCAGAGGTGTGACCTGTGCATATCTCTACTGTGGTGGCATAGGGGCAAGGCACCCCCCTGTATGTGCCCAGTGGTCGCCCCCAGGGCCAAAGGGCCTACTTGCAGAGCCTCAAGGTCATGGAGGTGGGCCACCAACACCTGCCCATGCTGTGCCCCATGCCTCCCAGTCCCAGGGTGTCTGTGCCTATGCCCACTTAACAGCCATCTGCCAGTGATGTGCCCCCCCATTGAACCATGCATGGAGCCCCGATTGGCTCAGGATGTAGGCATCGTGGCAGGACCCTGGGTATGTCTTGCAGATGTCCATTATCTCCCCATGCTTGTTGCACACCACCTGCATGTTGACAGAGTAGAAGGCCTTGCGGCTCCGATATGCAGCCTCATACCATTATGGGGGCTGGAGGGCGACATGTGTGCCATCCATCATATTTAGGACTGATGGGAACCCTGCCACAGTGTAAACGTCCTGCATGGTCTGGTACTGGTCCTGCTGAGTTGCTGGGAAGCAGATGGTCTGCTTCATGGACTGCAGGTAGAGGCCTAGAAACTGTGTGAGGCACCAGGATACTGCAGGCTGTCTGAGTCCCACAACAGCTGGCAGCACCATCTGGAATGAGCCTGTCGCGAGGAAGGCCAGCACGGTCACCTTCAGGTATACTGATATCAGATGGCCCCTCTGCATGAGGCTTTCAAGCCTTGGCTCCAGCTGCTGGCAGAGATTATGTATGGCAGCCCTGTCAAACTGGTACCTTGCCATATATACTGCATCACTCATGTCCATGAACTGGACCATCTGCCATTGGATACATGCATGTGGGCACCTCTGCTCCATGTCCTGTTCATCATGGTCACAGCTGTGCAGCAGGGCCAGCACATACCATCCCTGGATGCCCTGCATGTTGTCCTATTCAACCCAGCTGGCTGTGCATAGCTGGGTACCCACTGCACACATTGTCACATAGCTCAGTGAGCTGCAGGTGGCACTGTCACTGTCCCACACTCTGTCATGTCGCAAAACCGTTCAGGCCCGAGGGTGCACTGACATGTCCTTGGCACATATACAGAGGCAGACATTCATAGGCATGAGCATGCATGGTGCTGTGCAGCCATGCACATGCAGGCACATCAACACAGTATAAAGGTTGTCTACATGCACCTGGCCCCCACCATGTCCTGCGTCCCCTTCATACATACTATGTCTGCTTCCTCTTTGCAGACTGCTGCTCATCCATTGGCATTTCCCTCCATTTGCACCAGCTACAGGAGGCAAACCACTGACCTTCTATATTCCATGCACATGCCATCCCCACCATTCTGTGCAGCTGCATTACTGTGGGGGGTGTGCGGGCGCAGATACATGTGCATATGGTCGTGGGCATGTCAATGCAGAGACATACGTGTTGGCATATTCTGGCATGCATGTCCAGGATGGTCATGTCCTAGGCCCCCAGGCATTGCCTGTGTATAACAGACAGTCCATTTAATGGCACCTAAGGTCACTATCAGGAAGGCAAGGTTCTCCAAGGGTGAGGTGACCCTCATGCTGGAGGAGATCCTCCAGCATCTGCCACAACTGGTGGGTGATGCATTCACATGTGTGGATGCCTATAAGAAGCAGCAGCAGTGGCTTGATGTGTGACATCATATCAATGCCATATATCACCAGAATTGCGACATCAAGGATGTAAAGCACAGGTGGTGGCAGGTGTGTGGCAACACTGCCTGGAAGGCACAGCAAGGGGCCAAGGGTGTGGAAGGGGAGCAGCTCACTGCACTCAAACAGCGCATCCCTGCTACAATTGACCCTGCCACCTCAAGGGGAATAGGCCCTCTTGACACATTTCAGGCATCCCAGGAGCAAGGTACATGTGTGCCATGTGTGTCCCTGCCCTTTACCTCATGTATACCCCCATACCACTGTGTGCATGCATACACTTGCATGCAGCTACTACCACTGGATACCATATTGTCCCATCCATGCTGCCTCAGCCAGGTGCGCTCACATTGCGTGTGGCTGCTCCAATGTTGGCCTGTGTGTTGGGGGCATTGGCAGAATGGCTACCAAGTGGTGGTGGTGGTGAGGCTGACTGCACAGGGCACCAGGGTGGGTGTCTGTGCAGAGGTCTCTGTGCCCATCTGGCTCTGTAAATGGTGACAGCGTATGTGGCCAACCATTTCAGCAGCTCCTCTGTGCCTGTGTGGCCTACTAGCTCATCTGCATGGCCGCAACACTGCCACCCCATCATTGTCTGCATTGGCAGTTGCAGGTCTGACCCCTCAATGTTGTCTGTGTCTTCACAGGTACCCCTGCTGTAGATTCATAGGCAGCGGTGCCTGCTCTGCTGACAGTATCAATGGAAGATACCACAGGACAGGGAGGGAGACCCGCCTGATGCCCCACTGCCATGCACCGCTGGTATTGCTGCACTGCAACAGCTACCTGATGGCCCTAGCCCAGATAACCTGGAGCTCCATGTCCCCTCACCATCACCTCCACCACAGCAGCCTATTGATGACAGCGACGGCCAGGGAGGCACACCCATAGAGGTGTACAGTGACACCTGCAGCAATGTGCTGAGCTTCTGCTTGCTCACAGTGCTGCCCAGAAGGCATGGCCTGAGCAACAGCTGGAACTTCTGCATCATTCCACGGCATTTCAGGAGAAGTATGTCGTGGCCACAGAGCAGCTGACGATGGCTACTGGCACCCTCCAGGCTACCATGGTGGAGATCCTAATGGAGCTGTGCTATGTCCCTGGGTGGTCTGTCCCTACACAGCCCTATGCACACTCCAGTGTGCCTCCTGTGGGGTCTAGGCAGGGGCATGGCGGAGCAGCTCCCAAAGCTGCAGCTTCCTCAGCAGCATGTGCACTTGCACCTCCATACGCAGGCCCCAGTGGTGTGACAATGCGGGCCTCTGCACATACCCACAGTACTGTTGGTCAGTCCACCACACAGGCATCCCCTCTCCTTGTGCCAGTTCCATGGGACAGCGGCCCCCGGATGGTGTTTCCCCCATGCTATGAGAGTATCATGGAGTCAGGCAACATGAGCTGCGACATCTTTGTGTCTAAGGACTCACCACCATGCACACCTGTGACCATGGTGACTAAGGCACAGGTGCATATGCCCTCAGGGAGGTTGAAGGCCAAGGGGCTGGGATGGGAGAGAGGCCACAGGGGGGTCATCTAGCACTAGGGTTGGGGAGAGGCATACTTGGTATGTGGGGTTGGGGCCCAGGGGGGTGCACAGGCAGTGTGGGTTTGGCCAGGGGTATGTGGGGTAGGTGACAGTCACATTCAAGGGCTGTCTGTGTGACATTGTGGCATGTGGGTGGGCATGGGTGGTTGGCGAGTGGGTAGTTCCACAGGATAACATTGCCAGTTGTGCGGGGAAGTTAGACAGGGGCGGGAAAGGGACAGCTTGGGGGTGGAGTCTGGGCAGTCGCCGGCCCTGTAGATACAGGGCTGATTCTAATGTCGGCCCTGTACATTCAAGGCCTGCGACATGTGCGGGGAATAACTTCCCTGGATGTTTCTTTTTGTGACAGCCGGGGTGCAGATGGGGCAGGGGGGCTGGAAGATATTCCCCGCAGCCTGACCCTGGCATTAGGAGGCCAGATCAGGGGTTGGGCTGCAGGGAATAAGCATTTATTCTCAGGCGGCCAACATCGCGTCTCTTCAATGGAGCTGCAGTGCTATGGCAACATGACACCATGGAGCCGCAGCTCCATTGAAGAGCCTTGACTGAGTTAACCAGGAACAGTCCTGCACGTACAGGCCAGACTGAAGCACAGTCCCGGCCTGCACATGCAGGACTGTTCACGATTCGAATCCCACGAGGTTAGATGTGCCCCACGAGATCAGAATCGCGATCCCCTCTGTACATCCAGTTCAGACCAGACATACAGAGGAGATTGACGTTGGGGACAGAATCAGGCCCACACTGTCCAGCCCTGGTTCCTGGTGTGTGGGGCATTGGTCTGATGGCCAGTGCCCCTCTGTACCATCTCTGGGGGCATTTGCTATCATCACCACATGCATGGGGCATCTGTCCGTGCTGTGACTAGTGACACATTTGTCACACCCTCCCCTCATGTGGGTCTGCTTGGACACACATCCACCGCAATAAGAGTTGGTGCTTGCCCTAGGGCTCTGTTCACAACTAATCTTGGTAGGGTGATAGTTACCCCACGTCTGCTCCTTCCACAGAGTGCTGTAGCTGCTGCTGCCTGTATTCAGGGTATGATTGCCTTGGGGCTCTCACAGGCCTTGGGACACTGATGACACAGTGACCCATTTGGGGTTTCCTGTCTTGCTTGCTGGCCAGTGGCTATGGTGGTGGCTGTCCTGGAAACATTTGCTTGTCATTGGCTGTGCAGATGTTTTTCAGGGCCTGTTCTGACAAAGCATGGTGTGGTTGCTGCATGTGATGCACTTCAGTGGGCAGATATGTGCCCCTAATATTTTATATGGTGTGGTGCTGTTATTTTGCCACATTGGGTGGTGGCGGGTCATGAATCCATGGCTGGCTGGTTCCCAGAAGGTACTGTTTCCAGTGTGCTTCACATCCACTATGTAATATGCATGGCTGCCAGTAACTATCGCCCACATTACCAGTATTACACTCTGCTCATAGTAGCAGGTATCATCCCTCGTGGACAGGTATGTGGGTGTTGTAGTGCCTTGTTCGGCATCCAGTCCCATATCTCTACCTATTGGCATTTCCATGGGCCAATAGTGTTGAGTCTGGTCAGGCATGTGCTGTGTCAGGCCAGCCCCTGTGCTAGTTCTTTGCATCCACAACTCTCATTCACCCTGGCCTGCATGTGTTACACACAGGGGGCCATTGTTGTGTTCAGGACACATACAATACATATCTTACACCTGCAAATCTGTCTGACCACCATGACACGATCTGGACAGTGCATGGGTGGAGTTTGCGCCTACTAACCTCTACTGCATGGCTCTACATATGGCCACTCTACTTCTGACTCGATGCAGTCACACCTCATATTCAGTG
Source organism: Ichthyophis bannanicus (assembly GCA_033557465.1). Classification (NCBI taxonomy): domain Eukaryota; kingdom Metazoa; phylum Chordata; class Amphibia; order Gymnophiona; family Ichthyophiidae; genus Ichthyophis; species Ichthyophis bannanicus. The sequence continues at coordinate 1,375,152,350 of CM066031.1, forward strand.
GATATCTCTCCATCAGTTCCGCTTATCCATAACACTACTGTAGACTGTAGCGTTCTCTGGCAATATGGCTGGGATGTTAAACATTGGGCATCCTTCCACCACTACCAGTTGACGTCCACATATTTCATGCCCTTCCTGCAGTGGCCTGGACGACTTTACATCTGGGGGACACTTTTGCTTTAGATAATAACATATCTCTTCTGGGGGAACAACCGACATTAAGTCCCCTTTCATTCTGAGGCAGATGATTCTACTGTAGTTTTAAGGTGACCTACCCCCATTTACAGTACCTGTTTCTGCCATTGGCACACATATTCAGTGGCTTACCCTTGTGGAATAATTTACTTGGTACCATGATTATGGTGGCAACATTCATGGTTATGGGGCAAACCTCAATCTCTGTGCATCCTCTTTATCCATGTATATGTTACATAGCCAAATATGGTTGGTAGCACACGTCTTTGCTGACAGATTTGGGAGGCTGTTTCAGAGGTATTCCCACATCATGACTGCAGCAGTAACACATGTGAACTGCCTTTCACATGGAAATGCCCTCTTAGGCATCTCGTTGCTGTCAGAAGGTGTATCCCCTTAACATTCCCCAGAGGGGTAGTGTGGGCAGTATGAGGGGGTTCTTGGACAGGACCACTGTGTAGTCACATATCATGCTACGATTGCATTACACGCATCTCTGGTCCACGGACATGTCTATATCAGACACGGGCACCGTTTGCACCTGAGATTGTATCCACAGATCTGCATGTGCCTGCAGGACTGGAGACCATGTTTTGTGGGGCTCGTGCAGGCGCTATTCAGCCACCCCCCTGCCTCAGACATGGGGAATGATTTTGGACGTCCCCATGCAGACCATTTTCGGAGACGTTAGACATGTATGATCTTGCCTGTCCCTACGCTGTACCCACTTTGCCACGCCCTTCATGTAGAACATGCATCTCCTAGGCTATCTGTCAAAGACAACAGAGTGTTAATGCACAGTAGACATTACTACCAATGTGATATTACAGCTGTAGAAACCTGGACCATATCTCAGACCCAGTGCACACCTATATGGAGTTCCAGAATGTAAATGTCAACATGTATGTCGGGACATACCTTGCATCACATGGAATGTCATATTCAGAGGCAGCCGCAGTGATTCCCACTCTGGTCATCTCTACAGACCCACCTTAGATGTCTTGGGATGGGCCCTCACCAAGTCCACATACCCAAGGGATGGAGGTCACGAAGACTGCCTACTATTGCTGGGCAACACCTGTCTGACCCTACTGTGCCTCTGCCCTATATATGCACACATTCTACTGCTCTGAGCTCTCATACCCATCATATCTCTCCCTATACTCCTTTCCATGAGCACTGCTCTTCTGCCAGTTTGCTTCTATCTGCGCCCTTCTCTTCTACAGCCATATCCGGACATCACTGACCTCACTGTACTGCTCCATATTCCAGGGACACAGTACCTGAGTCTGTCAGGCATGCTTTGTCCATGGACCCTCTGAGGTCCCGGCTGGGCACCCACCGCAGTACTGACACTTTGGGATCTGATCCACCTAGGCTCCCTTATGTTTTCTATCCATTCTCCCTGTACATATCCTGCTCACAGCTGTTGTGCTGTCTGTGCCAGATAGATTGTATGCCCTGCCAGGCAAGAACCATCTGCTACATGTGTCTGTGCAGTGCTGCATACAACTTATGGTGCTATAGAAGTGATCAGTGGTGGTTCCTATGGCTGTTGTGGGGCCTTCTGGCTATGGCATCTGAGGCATACCTATCTGGATACCGGCATTATTTATAGCTGCTACACCTGTCCCATCTGGGATGTGTCAATCTGTCTACATCCACTATCGATGGGGTGACCCTGTCTGCCCTCCCACAGCCATCTTTGTGGCACTGTTCCCCCAGTCAGGGCTGTATGGGCATGAGGGGGTAGGCTCTATATCATCACACCAGGTAGCCAGACCCCAGATATGTCATCACTCTCTCAGCTCTCATGCATTCTGGCCTGGGTAGGGGTGTGCACCGCTTGGGATAGTCAGGGGAATGTTGGCACTATATCAGTTTTGTCTCCCAGTGGCAGACACAGCAGATGTGTGGCTGCCCTCTCACACTGCCAATACTATCTGCTGTACATGGGGTACCCTGTGTATAATACGCCAGATGATACGAGCATAGATACCCATGTTGTTACCTGTACAGAAATATCACTATCATTACTAGTGCCCCTCAGATTAAGGGCATTCAGGTGTGCATACAGCACTCCCCCAATCGGGGTAGAGCGCCTGAGCGGGACATCCTCCCGCTCAGAAGCTCCTGCCCAATCGGGGCAGTGGGAGCAACAAAAGGCAGCAGCAGCAAACATTTAAAAGCGGCATCCCTACAATGAGGGAGCCGCTCCAGCCCTCCACCTCCCGCATCGCTCAGCAGCTCCCCCGATTGGGATAGAGCACCTGAGCGGGACATCCCCCCGCTCAGAAGCTCCTGCCCAATTGGGGCAGTGGGAGCAACAAAAGGCAGCAGCAGCAAACATTTAAAAGCGACGTCCCTACAACGAGGGAGCCGCTCCAGCCCTCCACCTCCCGCATCGCTCAACAGCTCCCCCGATCAGGGTAGAGCGCCTGAGCGAGACATCCTCCCGCTCAGAAGCTCCTGCCCAATCGGGGCAGTGGGAGCAACAAAAGGCAGAAGCAGAAAACATTTAAAAGCGGCGTCCCTACAGGGCACGCCTGCGCTTTGTGGGCCTGTGCCTGAGGGCCTCGCCAGAGGGCCCTTTGGCGTAGCCCTTAGGCGCGGCACAGAGGCGCACACAAGCAGTACCAAAATAAAGGACAGACCCCCCAACAGAAAACTCCGGAGCTCCAAAAGGCAACAAAAAGCAACAACCCCCCCAAAAAAACCACGGAAATCACCTCAGCGAACAACACATCAAGAAACCAAGCACGCCTACTAACCACATCAAGGTTCGACTACGAATCATGCCACCATTCCTAGCTCCCATATACCTCCTGTCACCCCTCCTGACCATCTACCCCCCCCTGCAGTCACACTCACCAACCTACCCAGACCAAACACCACAACCATCCAACCCACCAATATCTACAACCCCCCTCACACGGAATAACACCCAAACGGCACACACAACAACCTACATCCCCAACCCCCCGACAGCACCCCCCTATCCATTTCACTAGTTAATGCTCAATCGGTCAGAAACAAATACCACATGCTACACGACCTGATCGAAGCCCAAAAGATTGACATCCTATGCATAACAGAAACTTGGCTAACAGACACAGACACCATGATCATGAACCAACTGACACCGACAGGATACAGCCTTCAACATTGCTCCCGAACACACCCCAGAGGAGGAGGCATAGCTATCATAGCAAAAAACAACCTTCAACTCAGGCACCAAGCATCAGAAACAACCAATGAAGCGGACATACTCACCCTCATCAATAAGCACCTCTCACGCTGCCTAGTCTACCGAGCACCCACCCAAAGCACCGATCTAACAAGAATACTCCAACACATATCTGAGAGCACCATCTATACAAAAGAGCAAATAATCCTAGGAGACTTTAATCTCCCATCTCTCCAAGACAAGAAAGCAGAAACCTTCATCAATGCTATGGAAGCAATGAACCTATTACAGATCATACATGAGCCAACACATGAAAAAGGAAATACACTGGACCTCATATTCCTAAACTCCCAAACCGCCATCTCATACAAGAACCCAGAGATCACACACGTACCATGGTCTGACCACTACCTCATCAGCATATCCCACACCTACCACCACATGAACAGCAAGGAGAACATACAACACACAAGAAGATTTAAAACGTTCATCAAAGAAGATTTCCTGGCACAAACCCTACCTGAACTCCAAACACGTTCCAGCAATATTGACGACCTGGTCCACAACTGGAATACCACAATCTCTGCTGTCACCAACACAATAAGCAAGACTAAAACCAGACACACCTCTGCAAAAGCCCGATGGTTCACACCCAGCCTCCGGAAACTAAAGACCAAACTCAGAAGAGCAGAAAGAAAATGGAGAAAAACCAAAAAAGAGGACGACAAAAAGATTTACACATACGAATTAGACGCATACCACACAGAAACAGACAAAGCAAAAAAGGCCTTCCATACAAAGATCATAAACACATCAATAAACAAACCACGAGAACTCTTCAATATTGTCAAACAACTGACAAAAGCGCCCAACCACTCCGACCAGCTACCAAACATCCCACCTGAATTACTAGCATGACATTACAAGCAGCTTCAACAACCACAGAATCCACATCCGAATGCAGAGACAACAACAACAAACCACCACATCACCACAGACAGAAACTGGAATACATTCGAAACAGTCACAAAAGAGGAAGTATCATCCATCATCTCTCGACTAAATACCACCACCTCCCCACTAGACCCCTGTCCTACAGAATGGATAAAGAAAACAAAAGATGACCTGAGCACACCATTAATCCGCATTGTTAACGAATCCCTTAGCCAAGGACGCATGCCAGATCTCCTTAAAACCTCAGTCATCCGACCAACCCTAAAAAAACATAACCTGGATCCCCTCGAACCCACCTCCTACAGACCTATAGCAAGCCTCCCATTTACCTCCAAACTCATTGAGAAGGTAGTCCAGAGACAACTCCAGGAGCATTTAGACGCTAACAACATATTGGACCCACAGCAACATGGCTTTCGTCCACTCCACGGAGTCGAGATACTCATGACATCGCTAATGAACACTCTTGTCATGGGAACCCAAGCCAAGCACTCTGGATATGCCATGATCTTTCTAGACATATCAGCTGCCTTCGACACCATTTCCCACAACATCCTCATACACAGACTACAAGTAATCGGCATCAAGGATAACGTACTCCAATGGTTCCGTTCCTACCTGACCAATAGACAACAATTGATCCGCACAAACATATCAACATCTCCCCCCTTCCAGCAACACCAAGGAGTACCCCAAGTATCCACATTATCTGCCATGCTCTTCAACATCTACCTGCAACCACTCTGCTCAATCATACGCACATACAACATTAACTACCATATCTATGCAGACAACATCATGCTCTATGCTCCAATCACAACATCCAACCCGACCAATAAACAATAATCAGAATGCTTCACCGAGGTATCCAGCTGGCTGCAAAAGAACAACCTATCCATCAACATAAAGAAAACCGAAGCCCTCATAGTAACAAAAGACCCAGACTTCACACCACCTACACACCTCGACATTGGAACCACAAAAATACAAATACAACCACAAATAAGATACCTAGGAATCATCATAGACCAAGCACTCACACTCAATCAACAGATAAAAAAAACAGCGCTACAATCTACCACAAGGCTAAAACAGTACAACGCCTCAGACCTCTCCTTGAACCTCAGGACTTCAGAACAGTGATGCAAGCCTTGACATTCCCCCACCTGGACTACTGCAATATAATATACCATGGACTTCCAGCCACCCATACCAACCCACTTCGAACTGCATTAAACACCACAGTAAGAATTATCAACAATGCAAAAAAACAAGACCATATCACCCCAATCCTGAGGGAGCTACACATACTCCCTCTAGAAGCAAGAATCAAATATAAATCCGCCCTACTCACTACCAAACTCAAACCTCCCAGCTCCGCACCCTACTGCCTCAACCAGCCCACAACAGAACAACCAGACAAACCACCAACAACTCCCTCGTCATCCCACACAAAAGAACGAAATACACCCAATGGACCTGCAACAGAGCCTTCGAACTATATGCACCATCCCTCTGGAACTCTCTACCAAATCACATCAGAAGCAATACAGACCCCTTATCTTTCAGGAAGCAACTTAAAACTGCACTATTCCAAGAATTCCTCAGACCAGAAACAAGCACCCAACACTGACTCCCTCCCAACCACCATATTTCATTCCCCTGAACATATGTCCTATGTAACCATAACAGAATGTCTATGTCTATGTCCCAGTTAATTGTTAAAAATCACTATTGTTGGCCACCTGGTGACGGCCCCAAACCCTTGTAACTGATTATTGTATATTCTACCGCTTTGACCCGGTGAAAAGCGGGATATAAATACAGCTAAATAAAATAAATAAATACTATATGCTCAACAGCACACTGTACATCACGGGCATGCATTAGTGCTGTTTACACTGTTGGGTGCCTCTATTATGGGATCCCTTATCTTTGTTGGCCATGTTTGAACATTTAGCTATAGTGGGACTTCTCTGTCTTTGCCTGCCTCATCAAACTGGTACTTGGTGACACTGTGGTCATCCATACAGTCCAGGTATTGACCAAGCTTTCATACCCCCTGCACTGCTGCTACCCACACTAGCTCCCCTCTCCATGCACCCCTCAAACTACACATACATACACACTCTCACTTTCTTTGATAACAACATAATTCTGCTAGAGGGCTGCCCTGCACCTGTACATCTTTGCTATGACATAACATATATACATGGGGTACCAGGGCTGCATATCTGATCTCCTGTTCACACCCCACAAGGTACCCTTTCCCTGCTCATATCTATTCTCTCCCTGCAACAGCAGTTCCATCTTTATGTACATAGTTTTGTTGGGGTCCCATAGATTGTCTCCTTTGGCACATAAAGCACATAGGTGCATGGCCTGATTGGACACTGTTGCTCCTCTTAATATTGCTGCAGGTCTATTTAGATATGTTTCTTTACCCTACAATATTCCCTCAGTTCTGCTCCCTGTACCTTATGACTGCTTCTTGTATTTGTCCTGACTATAGTGGCACCACTTCAAAACCTACTTGTTACATCCAGTCACCTATACGGGACGTATTGCGGGACAGAGCTGGATTTTTTCTAAGTCTGAGCCTTATACCTGGTTTCAGCAGGTGTAATGTGGACATTTCTGGATTACACCTTATACATACATGGCCCTTTCGGGAATAAGATTTTTACATCTCTGCTGCTGACCACGCCCCTGTTCCACCCTCTCCCACCCACGTTCTTAACTCCCCGTGCTACCGCCTGGACGTGCATGTCAGCAGTATTTCGAAAAACGGTGGGAGACGTTTTTGCTACTTACACGTCCCTGTTGCACGTGACATCCCTTATTCTTGTTCTAGAATGTCCCCCAAAGAAAACAATTTTCATAACTCTGTGGAGCGGTGCAAAGTCCTTGGATATTTTTACACAGGGACATAGTACCAATTCTCAAAGGGAATGTGCTTCCCTTTGTAAATAACATAGGAAAATGTACCTGCAAAGATTTGCACCCGCTTTATTCTGTGATCGTGTTTCTTCATGAACAATTGTGTATGTAGGTTTAATAGTACAAAGCTCCCTGACATCGCCCTGAGCAGTCTTCTTTCTCTTGCATAGTTTACCCAGGAAAAGGATGGGAAATGTCTAGACAATCTATTTATCTGTGTAAGTGACTTTTGAAAATCATCCTCCCTGTGTATTTGAAACTATTCTTTAAGACTGAAATAACAAATTCTCTGCTCACTTTTTAAATAAATTTATTATACGTGGTTGAGACACTTCAGTAGCACAGTCTAGCACTTTATTAGTCTGATTTATTAGTGCTGTAACCTTTTATTATTGTTTGCATATATTACTGCATCATCAGCACAATATAAGTGAATAGTGTTTTTTCTTCAAGTCACTGCCAAATCATCAGTTAAAGAAAAATGTTGTGTACATTAAAGGGCCTATTACATATCCTTGTGGGACCACAGCATTTAGTAGGCAGTCTTCCAAATAAAGCTTTTGAAGCCTTTCCCCGGAAGTCATACAGGATTCTTCTGGCAGAGGCCCACGCTTAACATTTACTAAGGCACTCTGTTACATCCAGTTATAAAATAAAGAATTAATAGCAAGAAATTTACTGATTAGCTCTCAAGTAATCACTCAAGGAATGGTGATATGAAGATTCCAAACTAAATCGTTTGGAATGACTTTATTGTCATTTGATCTGTAACCTTGAATCACTGTTGATTTTGCTTTGAATTCAGTTTTTCTCTATGTGATTTCCTGCCCTTTTTTTTTAAGTGCCAACAAGTCAATGCCGACTCCCGGTGACCCAGCAGCCCCTGGGCTTTCTTGGCAAGGTGTGACCGGAAGTAGATTGCCAGGCCTTTTCTTCTGAGGCAATAGAAGGGAAAGTGTCTTGCTCAAGGTCATAAGGAGTGCCATTGGGAATCAAAACCAGATTATGTGGGTATTAGACTGTTGTTCTAACTACTAGGCTACTCCTCCACTTTCCTGGCCATTATTGTTCATGAATTTGCAATGCTATCAACAACGAGCTTTGATTTTTTTTTATGACCCTCTCTCAGAAGACTACCAGTCAATGAAATAAAAATACATACCACCAAGAACTGAACTTTTGGTACTCATACCAAGCTGACATATTTTCATAAGTTTAGCTAGCATAATGGGAGAAGAAAAATTTAAAGTACCTGCCTGTGCTGCATTTGAAGGCAGGACAGGTCTGGGCCGATTTGTGCTGCAGAGAGGCAGTGGGGGCATGTTTGCGGCTCCGCAGGTCTGCTGCAGCATCAGGACATCTGTCGGGGGTAGGCCCGCGATCTGGGTGATGTCACCAGCAGGCTTGGGGATGGCTCTGAAGGCAGCAGGCAGCCTCAGGGGTGCAGTGCTGGGGTCCCGTGGTGCCACTGGGTTGTGCAGCACTTAAAAAATTTAAAAGTTTGCTTCAGCTTGAAGATGTAAGTAACTGCGCATGTGCAACCTATGTGCATGTGCAGAGTGACTCTGGGATGGGGGCGAGCATTGGGAGCCAGACTGGATCAGGAAAATAAAAAAATAAATCTAAATTAAATTAATAATATACACCAGGGAAGGCTCAGTCTGGGCTGGAATCAGGTCAGGGAGGCAAATTTAACCTCGGGGGGCAGATAAAAGGAAAAAAGAGGCTAGAAAAAGTGCAAACAAATAAAGACAGCATTTAAAAATAATAAAAGAGGCAAGAAAAAGTAAAGTTAAAATAAAAGGAAAATAAAATAAAACTTTCCTGTGAGCGGGATTGTACCAAGCTAAAAATGCTGACTAACGAATCTGGTGCCACCCCATCCACCCAGCCACGTTCAGTAACTCATCTTTTTGAGCTTCATGGAAGCCTAATTATGATATCAGTGCCCCCTTCTAGACTTGCTCTCTGTGCGGCCGCACCGCTCACACAGCCCTTAGTATGGCCTTACCTGTGAGTAAGTGTGGAGAGAGTCTGTGTTTCTATGTATGTGTGGGATTGGGCTGTAGTAGTAAAACGCTGAAAAAGTTAACTAAAGCAAACCTGTACACTGTAGCCAACATATGTAGAAGCATGCTGGAGGTGGAGGGATATCTGGTCTTGGTACTGAGGTCCCTGTAGCAAATGAGGGAAGCATGAGAGAGCTTCATAAATATGATGCAGTTAGCATGCAGAATTAATTTCAAAACAGGCATTTTTTTAATTTGGTCAAAAATCATATTAGGGCATAAGTCGGTTGGGATCCTGAAATTATTTTTTTAGCCTGTAAGTTTGAAAATGGAAAGGCTCAGACGGAACTATTGTTTGATTGGCTGCAGAGGAATACTAATTTGGGAGAAGAGTTTTTATATTTTTGTTGGTTGGATCCTGAGGGAGTGGTGGTGAAACTCAATCTCCAAGGTCCTACATAACTTACCTGTTACAAGCAAACAATAGTTAATTAAAAGTGAAAAAAAGTTTTACTGAAGTGTACTCTTGTGCATTATTTGTAAAAGGAGATTTCTTTCCTAAAATCTATTTACATTCACATTAAGTACGTGTTCTAATTGAAGAAGGGGTTTTTGACATAAATACTCAGCAACTACTACTATTTTATTCTATGAATCCTGAGTTTTCTTAGTGGAGGCTTACCCTCTGTTCACCATGACACTTAAGACATTTGGTAAGGTAGGGTAAGACTGCAGTGGACTACCCGGTTTATGCTAGTATACTTAAAGGACTTATGTAGGGACTTATAGGATTCCTTACTAACCAGACGTTTGTGGAATGCAGAAAGATAGTATGACCCATTAGCTAAAACAACCTTCTGGGAAGATTGCCACAGTGGGTCACCCCTGCTTGAGTATAGAGACCCTAGAGCAGTGGTTCTCAACCTTTTTTGTACCGTGACCCCTTTTACCGTTGGTCAACTTGTGGTGACCCCCAATGATAAAATCGAATGCGTCTCTCTTCCTTTACCGTTAATGCATTGTCGCTGTAATCATTTGTTGAATTATTAATATATTAAAGGCCTTTGCAATATGTTTATATTTATAAAATACTTATTTAAACCACAATTATTAATCACAAGTAACAATATTTGATTTCAAAATTATGATGATTTTGTAGTCAAATCACTAATATGAAATATAAAATTATTTTTTCTACCTTTGCTGTCTGACCAATTTATTCTCTGATCATGCTGGTCCCGATCTGAGGCTTCTGCTTTCCTGTCTTCTCTTAGCTCTCTTTCTGTGGTCTATGGTCCATCTGCCATTTCTTATCTCTTTCGTTTTCTTCACTTCTTTCCATCAGCCTATTTCCAGTCCCACTAACCCTCCCCAGTATCAGCCCCTTTCCAGTCCTCACTCCCAGTACCTTCCAATGTCAACTTGCATTCCCATGACTGCCACTGGTGTCCATTCCCTTCCAGTCCCCCTCCTTCCCCACTGACCAGTCCCTTCTAGTACAAATACCATGGCAGCCCCTCTCAGATCCACTCCCTTCCAGTTCCATTCTCCCATCCCCTTGTATCAGCCCACTTGTAGCCTTAGCCCCCAGTTTTCTTCCAGGGCCAGCAGCTCTATCCTCCCCTCCCCACAATCAGCCCATTCCCAGTCAAAGCCCCCCAATCAGCTCACTTCTAGTGCTAATCCCCCTCAACCCCATTACCAGTGCTAGCCTCCCCTAATCAGCCCAATACCAGTCCTACCCCCCATCAGCTCATTACCAGTCCTAGCCTCCACTAATCAGCTCATTTCCAGTCATAGCCCCCCCGATCAGCTCATTTCCAATGCTAGCCTCCCATCAGTCCATTACCAGTCCTACCCCACCCCATCAGCCCATTACCAGTCCTAGCCTCCCCTAATCAGCTCATTTCCAGTGCTAGTCCCCCCCTCAACCCCATTACCAGTGCTAGGCTCCCCTAATCAGCCCATTTCAAGTCCTAACCTCACCGATCAGCTCATTTCCAATGCTAGACCCCCATCAGTCCATTACCAGTCCTACCCCCCCCTTGATAAGTCCATTCCCAGTCCTAGCCTTCCCTAATCAACCCATTACCAGTCCTAGCCCCCTCCCATCTGCCCATTACCGGTGCTAGCTCCCCCATCAGCCCATTATAATCCTAACCCGCACTGTCTCTCGCTTCTGTCCAGCATTTATCCCGTCTGTCCATTATGTCCCCCTGTCTCTCCCCTTTGTCCATGCCAGCCCCCTCCCTCCCTCCCTCCCTCCCTCCATGTCATCCCCCTCCCTCCATCCATCCATCCATCCATCCATCCATATCAGCCCCCTTCCTCCCTCCATGTCAGCCCCCATCCTTCAATCTGTCCATGTCAGCCCCCTCCCTCCATCCATCCATATCAGCTCCCTCCCTCCATGTCAGCCCCCCATCCCTCCATGTCAGCCCCCCTCTGTCGATGTCAGCCATGTTGCAGGTTCCCTGCCCCCTCATCCCCTCTCCCCATGTCTGCCTCCCTTCTAATGCAGCTGCGGGTTCCTGCATCTTAAGGAACCACGGCTGTACCTGTAAAATCGTTGCGGAGCCCTTCCTGTTTCCACAGGCTCCGTGCAGCATTGTCCCACCTCCAAAGTGGTAAACAACTTCCTTTGGAGGCGGGACAATGCTGCACGGAGCCCATCAAGACAGGAAGGGCTCCGCAACGATTTTACAGGTACAGCCGCGGTTCCCTAAGAGGCAGGGAGCTGCGGCTGCAGAAGAAGGCGGTGAGTTTCCGGAGTTTGCCGCTGCTGAGAAGCGGACTCAGCAGCGGCAGCAACTTGTGTGCATCTTAATTCTATTTTTTAACTTGGTGGAGGCTAAGCGACCCCCGCTAAATCCTGTGGCGACCCCCGTGGGAGTCGCGACCCACAGGTTGAGAACCACTGCCCTAGAGTGTTCTGGAAAGAGTAGAAGGTAATTATTGTGAGCTGAATTTCCACTGAGAGGGGCTCTTAGAAATAGTTCCACAGCAGAGAGTAATGTGCAACTGAAACTGCACTTTGCTGAACAAACTCGGATCAACAGTCATATACAATATCTGTGGTATTTACAATTTCATCAAGATTTGTTTCTTTCTCCTGGGAATATCTCCACAGGCACACCTGTCTTTTCTCTCTTTCTTGTATCTTAGAAGTCCTCAGGTAGTGGCAGTCAGTTTTTGCCCTATATATTCAGTGCCACAGATTATATGCATTCATTTAAGCACCATAGCTGATGCTTACATTAACACACTGATCACTGCCACTGAATATTACCCGCAGTAATACTGTCTCTATCCCATGCCCCTGATGGCATCTTGACTAAAAGGGATGGAGAGTTCCAACCTTCTTGAAATGATCTAGAAGCTGCTGGTATACATAAACTTCCCCAAAATTGGCAAATTTACAATCAGATGATACAACTGAACATTATTCACATCCAGATCCATTTATTTTTTTATTTAACAAAGACACAACTAAATCCTTTTCTATTGTTGCAGGAAACTCCCCTTGCATCAGAGAATTTCTCACCATCCCTAGCTATAATGACATCACCAATGATTTGCAAAATGTGACCAGTTCAAATGGGAAAAGGTGTAATACCCAGGTCTTTGTCTTTCTCCTAGGACAAGCACTGGTACGGAAGTGCTCTCCTAGAGCTCAGAAAGGAAAGCCTTTCTGAGCACATGTTAGTCTCCACCCCCGGGCCTGCCTTTACCTGGCTCAGTTCTCTTTCTTCCGCCCTACCACTCGGACGGAAATTTCAGCTCTCCAACCTTCCATCAACATGGAAAAAAACACCAAAAGAAACAAAGACAAAAAGGATAAGGGCAGCAAGCCTGGGTTTAAAAAATGCCCACGCTGTGCAATGAAGATGAATACCACAGATGCACACAATCGGTGCTTACGCTGCCTAGGCAAGGACCACTGCATGGAGGACTGTCTCCACTGTGTCCAGATGTCCCCCAGGGCACGCCGATCCCACAGCCATGCACTTCAGGACTACCTTGAGAAGGACTCTCCCTCAGATCTTCCTGCAGTCCCGCTCTCTGGCAAGGCGAAGAAGCAAACGGAACAAGGAGCCTCCGACTGCATGGCCAACCCCAACATGGCCGCCGGGCAGAGCTTCTCAGCGGCAATCTGGGATGCGCCCCCCCGGGGCCTCCATCCCCGGTCTGCCTGCCTCCTTCGGCAACCCCGAGGCCTCCGGTGCTTTCCTGCAGCACCCGCCGTCAGCTCCTGCTCCTTCCTCCGAAGCGGTAAGCAGCAGGAAGCAGCTCCCTTCCAAGGGCGCCATTCCCCGCACCACAAGGAAGGAGCTGCCCACCAAGCCGTCAATTGTCTCAGCCCTCAAGGACCTGCGCTCGCCTCGCGCCATTGGCCGGTGCCACAGGGAAGCCTCAGACGATGCCGGGGAACCCCATGCAGCCTCCAGAGACCACCACAGGAACTCCAAATGGCGCCGGATGCATCACTCGGGTAGCCGCTCCAGCCAAAAATGTTCCCCGCACTGGTGCCATCGCTCAGCGAACCACACCAGCACTGGCTATTACAGGGGCAGCAGCAGCAGCAGGGAGACACGCGGTGGACACAGGCACCACAGAAGGTACAGTTCCCCATCCCCTGCACAGAATCTCCACAGACATGACTACAGGGGGCACAAGCAACCACTATCTTCAGCCCCCCTTGACCCAGAGCACCCCCCCAGCAGCCATGATGGCCCTATGGAAGGCCTTCCTGGCTCAGAACCTTCCTCAAACACATCAACCAGCTCAACCCCACCGGCCAAGCAGGACACCGACCCCGCGGAGATCCCCTTCACCTATCAGGTTCTCCCCTAAATCTTTCCCCTTGGACAGCGAAGCTGAGGAGGCAGCTGAGCGCATCTCTTCACTCAGCCCCTCACCAACGAACAGCAGCAGAGATTCTCCTCCTGAACCTCACTCAGCTCCCTCCCTCCCACCTTCGCAACCGGAGGACCTCACCTACCCCAGATATCTCCAGAAACTCGCCTCAAGGCTCTCCCTGAATCCCTCAGACACTCCGGACCCGAGGAGCGAGGTCCTGGGCCTTCTCAAATACCTGGACACCCCTAGATCAGTGATTTCCATACCGATCCACTGCCTCCTTTTGGACACTCTCAACCGCAACTGGCTGACCCCCACCTCTATTTCACCAACGTCACGCAGACTAGATGCGAAATATCAGGTCCAACCCTCACCAGGCTTTGACAAGACTCAATTACCTCATCAGTCAATCGTCGTGGAGTCCGCCTTGAAACAGGCAAAGAGCTCCCGCACACATGCCAATGCGCCACCAGGCAAAGAGCAAAAGACACTGGACAATCATGGTAAGAAGGTCTTCCAGTCCGCCATGCTGAGTGCTAAGATTGCAGCGCACCAATTTCAGCAAGTCCTGTATCTCGACACGATCCCCGACAGCCTCAAGAAAGCTGCGGACGACCTACCTAACGACAACAAAGCCACCTTCTCTTCCCTTCTAGTGGACTTAACAAAATGTGACAAACACCTCATCCGCTCCACCTTCGACGCATTTGACGCCGCCTCCAGAGGAGCCGCCACAGCCATCACAGCAAGACGCACGGCCTGGGTCAGAGCGTTAGGCCTGAGAGTGGATACGCACGAATGCCTGATAGATGCCCCATGCTCCGGAGACAACCTTTTCGGAGACAAGGTCAAAGAGACGGTTAGCAATATGAAAGAACACTTTGACACCCTCTAGTCTCTGGCATTCGATGGTCTGGACAAAAGCTCCAGCTCCAGAAAGTCGCAGGGCTCCTACTACCAAAAGCCCCCACAACCCAGACGGTACCAGCCTCAACAAAGGTGGCAGGCAAAGCGGACAAACTAACACTCCTACCAGCCAACCTACCATCCCTACAACCACAAACCGCGCAACAAGGAGTGCAAGCCACAGAAACAAGCGGCAACCTCCTCTGGGAAAAGCACACCATCCTTTTGACGGGACAACTCCGACACGCTAGCCGGTGGGAGGACGCCTGACCTTCTTCAAAGAGGCGTGGGGGAGAATCACCTCAGACAAATGGGTCCTAAAAATCATACACAGAGGCTACCGCATCCGCTTCATGGCAACCCCACTTCAAAAGGCCTTTCCCCGCTCCCACATTCCACTTCTCATGGCCAAGGCGATGTCTCAAGAAATCGAGACTCTCCTGACTACCCGAGCAATAGAACGGGTACCCAAGAAGGATGCTGGAAGCGGCTTCTACTCCAGATACTTCATGATCCCCAAAAATTCTGGCAGGATGCGTCCAATCCTCGATCTACACCGCCTCAACAGGTTCATTCACAAGGAACGCTTCAGGATATATTCCCTCGAGTCCATCCTACCCCTCATCCAGCAGAACGACTGGTTAGCCTCGCTGGACCTCCAGGATGCCTATGCCCACATCCCCATTCACCTGGGCCATCAGAAATTCCTACGCTTCTCCTTCAAAGGTGCACATTATCAATACAGAGTACATCCTTTCGGCATCTGTGTCTTCTCATACCTGGACGACTGGCTGATCGCTGCGCCCTCAAGGCCTGCCGCGACAAGGTGATACACCAAACCACCTCGCTCCTCTCCACCCTTGGCTTCCTCATCAACTTCCACAAGTCACAAATCCAACCTCGGCAGACATTGGACTTCATTGGAGCAACCCTCTGCACCTGACAAGCAAGAGCCTTCCTCCCCTCGGCCAGGGTGGACATCATCTCCCGTCTAGCCCGCAAAATCTCTATGGCCAAAGACACATCTGCCAGAACACTCCTTCACCTATTAGGCCACATGGCAGCGACCACACATGTTATCCAACTCACCAGAACACCACATGAGAGGTCTACAATGGCATCTTCGCCGCCAGTGGAACCAGCGAACACAGCCACTGTCTCAGCGGATAACCATAAACCAGAAGATACAGGCCTCCTTGTCCCGGTGGACACACAAAACACACCTCTCCCTGGGCAGAGCCTTCAGGGACCCCCCTCCCGATCTCACCATCACCATGGATGCATCCAACCAGGGCTGGGGCGCCCACCTCCTGCACCTATGCACCCAAGGAATGTGGACAGCACAGGAGGGCAAGCTACACATCAACCTGCTAGAGTTGAGGGCCATCAGGTACGCACTTTGAGCGTTTCAAGCCTGACTGTACGACAAAGTAATACTAATTCTGACAGACAACCAGGTCGCCATGTTCTACGTAAACAAGCAGGGAGGAATGGGCTCGTTTCCCCTCTGCAAGGAAGATCATGCAATAAAGAACTTTGCCCGATCCAGGGATTGTCACCTCCTGGCCAACTACCTCCCGGGCGAACTCAACAACCTGACAGACAAACTCAGCCACCAGCTGCTACCCCACGAATGGTTGCTCCACCCAGAGATCACAGCCTCCATCTTCCTCCAGTGGGGCCAGCCACAAGTGGACCTCTTCGTACACCCCAACAATACAAAGTGCGCAAACCTCTGCTCCAGACACCCGACGAACCAGAGGGTTGCAGCATACGCCTTTCACCTACATTGGGGGAGGCACAAGCTTCTTTATGCCTACCCCCCAACACCGCTTATCTCCAAGACCCTGCAGAAGGTCATCACCGACAAGGCCTCCGTAATCCTCATTGCACCTTTCTGGCCAAGGCAAATGTGGTTCCCCCTTCTTCAGCATCTCTCGCCGAACCCCCCAGTTAGCCTTCCCATGCGCCCGGACTTCATCTCCCAGGACGAAGGGCAGACCCTGCACCCCAACCTCACTGCCCTGGCACTAACGTCCTGGAAATTGAATGGCAACGCCTATCCAACTTCAACCTCATGGATGAGGTCCAACAGGTCATCCTGGCTGCCCAGAGGGACTCCTATGCATTCAAATAGAAGAGGTTTGATGCCTGGTATGGGGCAGAAGGGGCCTGCCCCCTCTCCTGCCCCCTCTCCTGCCCCATACCCCTGATCCTCCAATACCTCTCCTCACTCTCTCGTACCAGACTCCAAACCTCGTCCATCAGGGTCCACCTGGCGGCCATCACCACCTGGATGGCAATCCCATCTCATCACACCCCCTGGTATCACGTTTCATGAAAAGCCTGGCAAATCTATGGCCCCCCGTAAGCAAGCCCATGCCCACCTGGGACCTCAACATAGTGCTCAAACAACTCACAAGGGGCCCCTTAGAGCCAATGGATCAGGCCCCTCTCAAGTTCGTCACTTGGAAGACATTGTTTCTAGTTGCCATCACTTCCGCCAGAAGAATAAGCAAGCTCCAAGCGCTGGTGGCCCAACCTCCTTACACCACGCTCCACCCTGGACACGTGTCCCTTCGAACCCACCCCAAGTTTCTACCCAAAGTGGCATCTGCCTTCCATATTAATCAAGCAATTGAGCTCACGGCCTTCTACCCAGAGCCGCGTAATAACCCAGAAGAGCATTGCCTACACACTCTGGACTGTGTACGTGCATTGTGCACATACCTAAACCGGATGGCAGCCAACCGCCGGGCCAACCAACTTCGTGTTCTTCGATCTCAACAGAGCAGGACAACCGGTCACCAAACGAACCCTATCACAGTGGATCACAGCCTGCATCGCCCACTGTTATTCGAGTGCCGGCGCAACTGCCCCGGCCCACATCCACGCCCACCAATTACGGGCCATGGCGGTCACACTAGCAGACCTCAACACGGTGCCGCTCAACCACATCTGCAAGGCCGCAACCTGGGCCTCATCCCACACCTTCCAGAGGCACTACTGCCTGGAACTCTTGTCTCTAACCAGCGGCTCGTTTGGCCATTCTGTGCTAAGCGCAGGAATCCAGCCCTCGACCTCAACCACAACCGCAACCTGAGGAAGGCGAACTTCCTCCTATGACTTGAATGACCTTGACTGTGACTGCGAAGGACTACCTCCTCCGATGCGGAAGGTTTATGTTGATCTCACAAAGTGTTTGATGTTGATCTCACGAGTTGTTTGTTGTGATGTTGATCTCACGAGAGGTTTGATGTTGATTTCACAAATTGTTGGAGCACTGTTGTTGAAACCAATTGCCTGCCCACGCTTCATGAAGCGTTGTTGTCATGCACGTTTGTGATGCTTGTACCTTCATTAATAAAACAGTGTTGCATCCTAAGTGCTCTGGACTATCTCTCACAAACCGCAAGCCTCCGCCTTCCACAACAACAGCGGCCACGCTGCGCTGGTGAGTCACCAGGTGTGGCTGACTCATCCTGCTTGTCCTAGGAGAAAACGGGGTTACTTACCTGTAACGGGAGTTCTCTGTGGACAGCAGGATAAGGCAGCCACATGTTCCCACCCTCCTCCCCTACGTCGAAGGCATGCAGCCCGCGATATCCCTCAGCGGGCGGGCCATGCCCCTACCCGGCGGTGGAACGGCCGCAAGCTAGGTACTAACTGAGCCAGGTAGGAGCAGGCCCGGGGGTGGAGACTACCATGTGCTCAGAAAGGCTTTCCGGAGGGCAGAGCCTGATGTTCAGCGGGTTAGTCGCATAGCGCAGAGGCTCCTGAGAGGCCTACTAGGAATCTTGACTGTAAACCGCACAAAACCCCCGATTCACTACTCCGGGTCCACCGCGGCGACTTAGGCGGATGGCGGGACCCAAACCGGTGTGCTTGGATTTTGGAAATCCGACCAATACTCATGGTAAACGCTCAAAGACAGAGCCTCCTTCCCCCCAGAAAATGGCTGCGGCACGGGAAGGGCCTGAAGAGCTGCAGGAAATATTGGCTGAGATTCGTGGGGTGAAAGACCTTGTGCAAACGAATGGAGAGTCGCTTCGAGCGGTGCGAGAGGACCTGGCTGTGCTGCAAAGCAAATTTGAAGGGATCTCTCTGCGGCAGGATAAAATGGAGGGGATCCTCGACTCGCACACTGCTCGTTTAGCAAAGTTGGATAAAGTCGAGCGACAGCTGCTTGCCCTCCAGCGAGAGGTAGAGGAAGGGAACAACAGAGCCCGTAGAAACAACGTTCGAATTGTTGGCATTCCCGAGGGAGCTGAGAACGGTGATATGACTGCCTTTCTTTGCAAAATGCTTCCCTCACTGCTGAAAATCACCTTTGCAAGGGATCTGGAAATTGATCGGGCTCACCGTGTACCCACAAACCTTGCACTTAATCGTAAGTCACCGAGGCCTATTATCTTTCGGCTCCTCCGTTACCAGCATGTTGAGCAGATAATGAGCGCGGCACGTACGAGAGGTCCCATAGAATTCGAGAGCCACAGGATATCCTTCTTCCCAGACTTGGCCAAACCTATGGTGGAACGGAGAAAGCGTTTCTTGGAATATCGACCACGACTGCAGCAGTTACAAGCTCGATATGGCCTAATGTATCCGGCTAAGCTCCGAGTAACGCTACACAACCAGACCAGAACATTTGATGATCCTGAGATCTTGGCAGCATACTTGGAGGCTAAAGAGGCAGATCAGATGCGCTGAGGAACCGCGAGGCATCTTTCCAGGTGATCGAGCATCACGTTGCATTGGCATTGTGCGCTGCCAGACCCAGGGTTTCGATGGCCCGGGACTTGACTGTTTCGACTGGCTGTTTATTATTTGGACTCGCTGCCTAGCCTGATCTCGCTCCGGTGGGCCTCAGTGCCTTAATCCAGCTGTGCCGGTTCACGCGTTCTAAAAATGGCTCTCTCGGGCCTACCCCGCGGACACAAGTTCACCATAGGGTATTGGGGTATTGCTTCTCCTCTAGGGCACATAGGTGCTTATCTAGCTCGTTGGGGTGCATGGGCTACTGTACCATATGTATACGATGTAGCTGTTCAGATACGCCATAACCTTGCTAATCGCTATGAATGGTATTTTACATTGGTGCGATTCTTCTTTAAATCTCTGATGCACTGTCAATGGCCCTATGTAAGGTTTTATCATTAAATGTAAAAGGGATCAACAACCCGATTACGAGGAAAAAAATCATTAGTTATTTATGTCTTGAAAAAGCAGATCTAGTGTTGCTACAAGAGACGCACTTAAATACAAACGAAACCCTGAAACTTAATATTAAACCTTACATGGTGGCCGCCTATTCTCCAGCTGTCTCAAAAAATGTGGGGTAGCTATTTTGTTAAGGAAGTCATTGAATGCCACTATTATTGACACTAGCTCTGATTTGGAGGGTAGATGGACCCGGGCTCAAATTCGGTTTGGGAATCTTGAAGTGACTTGTGTATGTTTGTATGCTCCCAATATAGACTGCCCCACATTCTTTGCTACCATTGCCCAAGTGGCCCAAGCGTCTGCCAGTACTCCTCTGATTGTCGGAGGTGACTTCAATCAGGTCATTGACCCATTGATTGATAGGCAGCCGCCTAGAACCTCTGGTTTGCCCAAGAGTCACCTTATGCTTGCTTCCATGATTCAGGAGCTCGCGCTAATAGACCTCTGGAGGCTATTGCACCCTACGGAGCTTGAGTTTACTTTCTTTTCCCCTCCTCGCCAGTCTCAGTCTAGAATAGATTTTTTCCTTGTATCTAAAACATTAGTATCCCGAGTTGAAGCGGCGGTAATCCACCCCTGCATATTTCAGACCACGCCGCCATTTCCTTTAAATTACGAGATAGTCCACCTAGTGGGAAACCTGGAGATTGGTTTTTTGATAGGACCATGCTTGATAACCAGGAGTTTCGAGCAGAGGTTCGTTTAGCTATCCAAGATTACTTCCACTTTAATCTGCCTCAAGCCACGGCGGGATGGGCCTGGTGGGAAGGATTTAAAGCTGCCATAAGAGCGACTATCACTAGCTTTCAAATCCGATTGGGTAAACAATGTAAGCAGCAGCTGCTTGTACTAGAACACCAAATTAAAGTGGGAGAGCGGGTTCTCACGTCCCGAGCAGATCCATCTGTACTGATCAGATTGCAACGGCTACGCTTTCAGTATAACTCGATCCTGTCTACTGCAGCCTCGCAGAGCATTAAGGCGCAACAGGGGACTTACTACCGGGAAAGCAATAGGGCTGGAAGGCTACTTGCTAATGCCCTGAAGGGTCAGAGAGAAGCCAAAAGAGTGGCGGCTCTCTGAGACCCGCAGGGGCGGGGGATAATTACGAAAGATATAGCAATAGTGGAACTCTTCCGAGACTTTTATGCTCAGCTATATCAGTCCGAAAGTGTCTTCGCACAGGAAGGCTTTGAACATCTGTTATCCGGTATACAGAGGCCGACCTTATCCGTTCAGGATAGGGAGGCCATGGATGAACCCTTCTCGGAGCATGAGATCCATCAAGCGATCAAACGGGTGGCTACAGGTCGGGCGGCGGGCCCAGACGGCCTTCCGGCGGAATTTTATAAAATCTTTTCTACAGATTTAGTTCCCCAACTACGACTTTATTATACTGCTCTCGCTGCGGATAACTCCCATATCGGAGCCTTCTCGGCGGCGAATGTAGTAGTGTTTGAAAAAGAGGGGAGAGATCCTCTGTTGACAGCTAATTACCGCCCAATCTCACTTCTCAATGTGGACTATAAGATATTTGCAACTGTTTTGGCCACCCGGCTGTCGGGGAAAATGTCTACCCTGATTCACCCAGACCAATGCGGCTTTATAGCCGGTAGATCTACCGCTGATAATGCTAGAACCTTATGTCACGTACTTGCAGGCTCTGCAAATCTGGATCAACCCCTAGTTGGCCTCTCCCTCGATGCTGAGAAGGCTTTCGATCGCCTGGAATGGTCCTTTTTATTTGCGACTCTCAAATGGTATGGCTTCAGGGAAGGCTTTCTCCGATATTTAGAAGCCATGTATACTCAACCAACGGCTAGAATTTGTGTCAACACTATTCAATCCCGCCCGTTTAGTCTTCATCGGGGCACGCGTCAGGGGTGTCCCTTATCCCCCATGCTGTTTAACTTAGCGCTTAAACCTTTAGCCCTTCTTATTAGACAGTGCGCAGACATTCATGGGTTTCCTCTTCGTAGGGAGATTAAGCTCTCTGCATACGCTGATGACTTAATGCTCTTCGTATCCCCAACCTCTGTTCCAAACTTATTGGCAAAGATTGACTGTTACTCGCAGCTATCGGGCTATAAAATTAATTGGACTAAGTCAGTTGCTTTCCCACTTAATCACTGGGCCCACAGGGAGGATATGAAGGCCTTCCCCTTCGTCTGGCAATCCCATATGGTGAAATACTTAGGGGTCCACTATTGTTATCCCTTGGAAGAAACCGTTAGTTTCAATGCTAAAGAAGTAGTATCTAAAGTCCGTGCACTGACTAATAAATGGTCCCCCCTCGCCTTATCGTGGTGGGGTCGGGTTGAGACTGTGAAAATGATGATTGTCCCTAAAGTGAACTACCTTCTAGAAATGATGCCGTGTTTACTGTCCCCTCAAATATATAAGGAGATTGAGGGTCATCTTAGTCGCTATTTATGGCAAGGTAAACCGCCGAGGTTAGCCAAACAAAAACTGAAACTTGACAAAGGGATGGGGGGGGGGGTTAGATTCACTGACTTTCTATCATATCATAGAGCATTCCTTTTAAAGCAGGGTTCTTGATGGCTGGAGACCTCTACGGATGGTCGCCCAGTTTGGCTGGAAATAGAGGAGGTGCTTAGTGCTCCGATACCACTGGCAAACCTACCTGGTATGCGTTTCCAGTTGAGTACACATCATCCGCGAATGATCGTTGATACCCTCGTGGCGTTTAATACCCTTATTCACATTATGGGCCCACAGGCATGCCCCCCAAGCAGGCTCCCTCTGTGGCATAACCCTCTTTTCAAAATCCAGAACAAGCCGATTGCCTGGAGTCCCTGGCACTCCAGGGGGATCTGGGAGGCTAGCCAATTGTTTGCCGGTAATCGCTGGAAAGCCTTTAGTGAGTTGCAAAGAGAGTTTGGGCTGCCACCTAAGCATTACTTCCAGTGGTTGCAGCTCAAACATTGCCTGGAGAGCGCCCGGGTTGTCCCGCGGCCAGACGCGATCGAGTCAGGGGTAACAGAGCTAGTCCGCTCGATCGGGAGTATGACGGGCGTGGCATCTAACCTATACAAAATATTGTGCCAGAGCAATGGCACGGAGACGTCTAAGATCCAACGGGTCTGGGAACGAGAATTACAAGTTACCCTAACTGCTCAACAATGGAGGAAGGTGTGGAGCAAGGTAGTCAGGGTGTCCCGTTCCGCCTCTATTACCCAAACGCTCCTTTTCTTTCAACACAGATGTTTGTACACTCCAGACAGGATGTCCAAATGGAATGCCACCATTAGCAACCGCTGTTGGACATGTCATACAGCAATTGGCACATTAGTCCACATTGTTTATGAATGCCCAAGGCTGAAACTCTATTGGGAGCAGGTTTGGGAATGTATACAAACTATTCTCAAATTTAATGAGCCCCTCAGTTGGAAGGTTGTGGGACTACGCTCAGTAGCGGGGCTCCCATCCCTTCCGAAAACTGGTAGTTTTTTGTTAGATTTTATGATGGGCCTGGCTATTTGTTTAGTCATACGGAATTGGAAAGATTGTGCCCAACTTAATGTACATGAGTGGTGGAATTTAGTCTGTATGTACAGCAAATATGAACAAATGCCTCGCAGGGCTTTTCCCCATCACAGATCTCATATGCTCAAGTGGAAAATGTTAAATGATTATGTACAGGTAGCCAAATGTTTCAGCAGAGTTGCTCAGACTTGATCGACCATGTTTAGGATTGATGTGTTGTATCGTTATAGAAGGGAGTCAGCCTGCACCTGCATAGGGTACCGTTACTTATCCTAGAGGAGAAGCCGGGGGGTGGGGGGGACAGGGGGTGTTTCTTCTATTTTATGTTAATTACTGTTATTGTCTTTTGTATGTGTTCTGTTTCAATAACGAAAATAAATACAGTTAAAAAAAAAAAGAAAGGCTTTCCTTTCTGAGCTCTAGGAGAGTACTTCTGTACCAGTGGCGCTGTCGGATGACGTCACCAGGTATGGCTGACTTATCCTGCTGTCCACGGAGAACTCCTGTTACAGGTAAGTAACTCAATTTCATCTTCTCCCCAGATACCTCTCCCCCCTCTATTTCCACCCTTTTATCCCCTTCAAAGACCTGCCGCTTTCCCCTATCCTTCTTCACAGCCCCCTCTCCCTATCCATTGCCTCTCAACCACTCTCCAGCCTCAATACCCTCTCTATACCTCCTTGCACTCTCACCCTTTCCACCTAACATATTCCTACTCATACCCACCCCCACCTAATTGCCTAGACCCTCAGCCATGAGTTCTCATCCCATTCCTGAGTTTGTGATTTTCTTCTCTTCCACCAATTTCCTTCTTTCCTTCCTCTTGCCTTCCTATCTCATCTCTTTCTTCCTCTTCACATTTTCCTCTCTTATCACTAGGCCTAGGAAGAGCATGTGTGTGTGTGAGAGAAAGTTTGCATCCTGTCTTCTCCCTCCTCACCCCTCTCCTCCATACCATCCATGCCATTATATAAGAGTCGAGAAAAATTTAAACTTTCCTGCTATTCTAAACTCCCTATTTCATTCCCCCACCCCAAACTAAACAGGTAACCTATACCTATGACAGCTAGTGTCAAGAAACCTGACACTTATTTAATTGTACAGCAGAGATTGCCTATGATCTTATAGCTGACCTGGTATGAGTCGCTGTATATCATATAGTTTCATCCGGTCATACCCAGGATAAAATAACTACTTTAAAGCACACAGTTTTCCAGTGTGGAGAAATGTGTAACAGATATTATGGGGTATGTTTACTAAACTGCGGTAATCGTGAATAATGCGCGTAACATACACTTAACGATCGTTCGCACGTCATAACGCACGTTCTGACGTGCAAACGATCGTTAAGTGTACGTTACGCGCGTTAACCGCAGTTAACGATCGTAAACCCCCGTGGCGCGTTAAAACACCGCAGAAGGTGGAGAGTGGGCGGAGAGAAGGGATAAATGGGCGGAGAGTGGGCGGGGAGAGGCTACCCTCACACTAACGCGCTGAATTTCAGAGCTCAATTCCAACGCGAATGAAAACCTGTCGTTAAAGGCATATTAAAGGGAAGAGAAACCATTTCCGTCAGCAATGTACAGCAAATCCGGGGAAACCTAAAAAACGTGAGCAGTGTGATACATGTGCACAGAACAAAATGTCAAATAAAACATTAAGGGGGATGTGTACTAAAGTGCGGTAATCATGAATAACGCGCGTAAAGTACTTTTAACGATTGTTCGCATGTCCTAATGCGCGTTCTGACGTGCGAACGATCGTTAAATGTACTTTACGCGTGTTAACCGCAGTTAACGATCGTAAACCTCCGCGGCGCGTTAAAACAGCGCAGAAGGTGGAGAGTGGGCGGAGAGAAGGGATCAATGGGTGGAGAGTGGGCGGGGAGAGGCTCTCCCAATACTAACGCGCTGAATTTCAGAGCTCAATCCCAACGCGAATGAAAACCTGCCGTTAAAGGCATATTAAAGGGAAGAGAAATCATTTCCGTCAGCAATGTACAGCAAAACCGGTGAAACCTAAGAAAACGTGAGCAGTGTGATACATGTGCACAGAACAAAATAGCAAATAGAAATGTAAAAACAACATAACAAAAGCAAAAAGAAAGTATAAACCAGCTGGGCAACAGAGATAGTAGTGGGAACACGTAACAAACAATTCCTTGAAAGCTACAAAAAACGAAATAGGATGTTTGTAAGGGTCAACGGAGCGTAGACCCGTCCACAAATCATTCCCCAGTCAGTCCTGCCCTGAGCTCACCTGGGAGTGTCTGCAATGGTTGCACATTACTATCACCATTGGCCAGTCTGGTGAGGGTCTATCCCCTTTTCCCGAGGTCAATTGTGGGGTCGATGTGCATGTGTATCGCCATAGAAGGTGAATGAGCCGACAGTAAAAATGTGCAGAGCAGGGTGTCTGACTCACTCTGCCAGGTTACCTATCTCCAGGAACCTCACTGTCTCTGTGGCTACAGTGTGGTGAAGTGGACACAGCCAGTACCTGTAAGATCAGAGGGTCATGGGTTCAAATCCCAGCTGGGGCACCCACCAACCCTGTCCCCATATTTTACTCACCACACAACAGAGATAGTACAGACACCCCTTCACCCCAGAGAACATGGGACAAAGAACTATATTTTACCCTCCCCCCCCTAACAATGGTCAGTTCCCACAGCTGAGTTCCACAAATGCATTCCTGTAGTGCGACACCCTAGTAGCTCATAGGCATTTGCCAAGATAACGACATGTCATCATGTCGGTGGAAGGGTACAGGTGGTGGAGGGGCCAGTGGCGTTTAGCCACAGCAGACAGTTGCCCAGCCATGTGTAGGCTGGCACGCCCACCGCAACACACAGGCCCTGTCGGATGTACAGTCATGGACTCCCTAGGGAGTGCAGCTTATCTGTGGCAACACCATGGTGCAGTGCACACAGACAGTGTGTGCAGGAACAGAAGGTCACAGGCTCAAAGCCCAGCTGGGGCTACTGCCAACCCAGTACCCATATTTTCCTCACAATTAAACCGTGCTAGTAAGGAAAACAATTTATTGCTGATAAGATATGCATGGTTAATACGCCAATTTTTAACCACACCGAGCACAGACACCAAAAACAGGCGCAGAACCTAGAGCAGAGTCCCCAAAATGCAGTCCTGGAGGGCAACACAACGGTCAGGTCCAATGCTGCCACAAATAATGCATAATGAGGAGCAAGGCACCATGGGTATAGCCCTGACAGGGTGGCCTGGACAGGCTGCAGCTGCACAGCGCATAGGCCACTGACTGTGACAGAGCAGTGCCTGGCCACCACGTACACAGACAGGGCGACCGCCGTATGTCCTGCAGGAAGATCAATCTCACCCTGACTGTGCAGTGACCACGGCATGACTAGGCATCTCCATAGTGCCATATAGTACCTCTATTATGTGATATGTATGTGTCTCCTTGTGGGGGCCAGTCACTGACTGATTTGCATCTTGTGTCTGCTGCCATCCCATGTCTGGGTGCACGCAAGTCCAACAGGAACATGCAGTAATGGACCACCTAGCAGACGTTATGCAGCTGGTATGTGTCTCGATGGAGCGCATAGCAGGGTGCAGTTGCTGTAGGAAAATACCAGATAGTGTCTGGGTTCAGCCTAGTATAGACAGCCCTACCACCTGTGCTATGGATATGTAGAGCGCTGCAGTGACTGCACTGTAGGGTGTGATATCTACAGTAGAACTGAGGTAGATGAACCCCCCTACTGCCCCCATTGCAGAGAGGCAGAATGTGGATCTGCTGCTTGGAGAAACGGTCTACCACCAAAATCCCCCTAGGGGTCTGTAGGGATGACACCTGACAGAGACAGGCAGATATATCCAAGGTGTTTGGGCAGTCACCACCTATCTCACACATTATTACTGCTGTGGACCTCCAGCATGGCCTATGTTTGCCATGGATGGTTCGGTGGACGTCATGCTTGGCGCCTCACTGCACCCTCAGGGTGAGCACAGCAACCACACAATGTGATGTCGTGTAGCCACTGTGTGAAAGTAAAACACACGGTCAGTGCCCCCTAGCAGGCTGAGGTGCTGTGGGGGCGCACATGGTCAGTTACCCCCACCAGGCCGAGCTGCTGTAGGGTTGCATTTCACATCTTGTGTCAATCATTGGACAGCTGATTTGCATGTGTAGTGCATCATGGTTGTGTCTGCTCCAATAAAACACTGCGAATCACAGCATATGGACTGTGCGGTGAACTGTAGTCGCTCTGTATCCAGCTAGGCATGTAGAAGGAGCTACAGAGGCTTACTCCACTGGCAAATGCACTGCAGTCAGAACCTATGGGTATGAGGCCTCTGTGGAGATACATGGCAGGACTGCCAGGTGCAGCTGCTTTTGGAGTAGTGGTGTGTGTAACCCAACAATATCAGAGGTCAGGTACAGACTGCAAGCCGTCCTTTGACAGCAAAGAGCAAGAAATGACAGAGAGAAAGGGTGTACGGTCATGCATGAGAAGACTACAAATAATGATATATACATATCAAAATACACAGATAAACAGATGCTCTACAGTGGTCCAGATGCCACCTCCACCGTATGCCAATCAGGGACACTCACTGTGCCCTGGTCCCCATCCCCCCCCTCAACCCATGTAAACAAAAAGGACATTACAAATGTCATAGACATCTCTTTATCAAGGTCAGCCCTCTACAAAGCAATGTGAAATATCCATAATGTGAGATGTCAGAGGCAGAAGGTATCAGAACACATGCTGCTGACCCTGCAAGAAATAGCAGTAGGCCAACAATGTGGGGATGTAAAAGCCAGCCCATGCCCACAGGCTAGGATAAGCCATAGGCCAACACATGTATAGATGGTAGTGTTAATGTGAGTTGCAGTACACCATGAGGCTATAAAATCAAACATGCCAACGCACGAGGCAACGCCCATCTGCCGATATCAACGCACATAGGTACGCGCCGTGTCATGGCCTCTGAACGCTGTCGCAACCAGGGCCGGATTTAGCTATACGCCATGTACGCCATGGCGTAGGGCCCACAGCTGCAAAGGGCCCACAAAAATTGAAGTAGTTAGGCTTTTTTTTTTAATAAAATAAAAAAAAACCTGCTGGCTGCCGCCGCGGGGCCCCCTCTGCTGCCGCGGCAGCATGGACTGACCCGCGGGGGCCCCCTCTGTAAGCTCGGTCCCTCCCTCCGTGCCTCCGTGTCTCCCTCCGTGCAGGCTGTTAGAGACGCGAAGGCAGACTGTCTCCTTCTGCCTTCCCGTCTCTGTTAAGCCCGCAGGGCTGATGGGAAATTTCCCATCAGCCCCTGCGGGCTTAACAGAGACGCGAAGGAGACAGTCTGCCTTCGCGTCTCTAACAGCCTGCACGGAGGGAGACACGGAGGCACGGAGGGAGGGACCGAGCTTACAGAGGGGGCCCCCGCGGGTCAGTCCATGCTGCCGCGGCAGCAGAGGGGGTCCCCGCGGCGGCAGCCAGCAGGTTTTTTTTTTTTAAATAAATTTTACTTTAGGCCGGGGGAGGGGGAGGGGGTAGGACTGGTAATTGGGGGGGCTGGGACTGGGGCTGGAAATGGGTTGGGACTGGGACTGGAAATGGGCTGGGACTGGGACTGGAAATGGGTTGGGGGGATTAAGGCTGGAGGTGGGCTGATGAGGAGGACTGGTAATGGGCTGTGGGCTGTTGGGGGGGGGGTTAGAACTGGTAATGGGCTTTGGGGGGTTTAAGAATGGTAATGGGCTGTGGGCTGATGGGGGCAGTCTTGTAATGGGCTATGGGGGGGCTAGGACTGGAAATGGGCTGGGGGGGGTTAAGACTGGAGGTGGGCTGATGGGGTTAGGACTGGTAATGGGCTGTTGGGGGGGGTTAGAACTGGTAATGGGTTTTGGGGGGTTTAGACTGGTAATGGGCTGTGGGCTGATGGGGGCTGTCTGGTAATGGGCTATGGGGGGGGCTAGGACTGGAAATGGGCTGGGGGGGTTAAGACTGGAGGTGGGCTGATGGGGTTAGGACTGGTAATGGGCTGTTGGGGGGGGGTTAAGAACTGGTAAAGGGATTGGGGGGTGTTAATACTGGTAATGGGCTGTGGGCTGATGGGGGCTGTCTGGGAATGGGCTATGGGGGGGCTAGGACTGGAAATGGGCTGGGGGGTTAAGACTGGAGGTGGGCTGATGGGGTTAGGACTGATAATGGGCTGTTGGGGGGGTTTAGAACTGGTAATTTCCTTAGGGGGGTTAAGACTGGTAATGTGCTGTGGGCTGATGGGGGCTGTCTGGTAATGGGCTATGGGGGGGGGTTAGGACTGGAAATGGGCTGGGGGGGGTTAAGACTGGAGGTGGGCTGATGGGGTTAGGACTGGTAATGGGCTGTGGGCTGATGGGGGGGGGTTAGGACTGGCAATGGGCTATGGGGGGCTGACTGGAAATGGGTTGATGGGGTTAGGACTGGAAGTGGGCTGATGGGGGGTTAGGACTGGTAATGGGTTATAGGGGGGGCTTAAACTGAAAATGGGGTGATGGGGGGTTAGGACTGGTATTGGGTTGGGGGGTTGCTATGACTGGAAATGGGCTGATGGGTGGCTAGGACTGGAAATGGGCTGATGCAGGGACTAGAAGGGAATGGATGCTGGGTGAGGCTGGAACTAGAAGGGAGCTGATGTTGGGGGAGGATTAGAATGGGATGGGGCTGGAAGAGTAAAATGGAGAAGGGAAAAATATTTTGTGTGGGAGGGATAAAAAAATCTACAATTGGCCGGGTATTGGGAGAGTAAGTGGGGATTGAGGATGGAGGGGTAAAATTTGACTGGATGAAATAGGAATGAGGAAAGAGCAAAAGGAGAAAGATTAGTATGTTAAAGCAGATGTAGAGAGAATGGAAAAAAACTAGAAGAGAGAAGAAAGGACAAATGGACAGCAGACGATGGAGAGTTAGCAGAAGACATGAAGAAACCAGAAGAAAGTGGCTGGAGCAATTGCAGCTGAAAAAAATGCACAAAAGGTAGAAAAATATCTCTTTATTTTGAATTTATTAATTGGAATATGTCAGCTCTGGTAAATGTGCATCATTAACGTCTGCGCTTTGTTTAGTACAAGAGCAAATTAATGTATAGTTTTATTTCTACAGTGTTGTACATTCCAAGTTTGGCTTTTGGGATTCCCAGTTTAATTATTGTCTTCCTGTTTCTAAAATGTGATTACTTGTTTGGTGATGGTCTATGTTCTGCATGTGTAACTGAGCTGAGGTGTTCTGTTTATATAATTCCTATTTGACATTGCCACTTGTTCTCTTTCCCCAGTAGGTCATGTATTGTTGTTCTCTGAAATGTATTGGTTTAATATTTGCAGTGTTGCCTTTTGATTGGTAGAGTATGGTGCTTTGTGAGTCCTGGTAGTGCTGTTAGGATACGGCGGGTTTGCTATGGGTTCTAAATGGGCAGTGTTTGTAGTAGTTCCTAATGTGTCTGGCAGTTGGCACTGGATTATAGTAATGTAGAAATCTTTTAGTCTTTCTTTATCCATACACTCATTAAGAGGCACGTTTACTAAAAGTTAGTATATGGTAACATTATGCAAATATTTATGCAAATGAGGCCCCTTATGCAAATGAGGCCCCCCCCCCTTGGGCCGCCCCTGCTGGGGGCCCACAATTTTTGTTGGCATAGGGCCTCACTCAAGGTAAATCCGGCCCTGGTCGCAACGCACATAGCCACGCTTCCATGAACGCACGTAGCGACGCCCATATGAACGCACGTGGCTACACCTCCATGAACGCACGTGGGTACGCAGCTAAAATACATTCTGAGCAGATGGCAGCCATGTCACGAAAGCGTGCATTCACACAAGCAGACCTGTACCTGCTGACAGAGCTCTTCTGTCTCCGCCAACAATGCCTCTTCCCTGGCTCCTCCAGGAGGCAGAGCCTAGCAAGGGTGAGGAGGGCCTGGGACCGCCTCACAAATAGATACAACAGGAGCTCTGATTACCCACGTGAGGTAAGTGTCTGGGGACAGGCACCCCAAATGAGAACGTGGTGAAGAACAGCCTGTAACCAAAGCACCATTTGAATCTGCACTGCTGGAGAATGTCTGGTGTTACCGTGGGCTGCTTGTAGCTGGGTCATCAACACACCCAATAGCAGAACCCACAAGCCCACAGGGGTTAGAAGCAACCATGGCAGAGATGAACAAATGACCACATTGGTATGCTACGGGGTGCAGTTGCATCCTCAGTGATGTGGGCAATCAACAGAAAACCACAGGGCCAAAACGAAGGCAAAGATACACACAGGGGTCTGTCATATGCTGTTGTCAGCTATCACACAGTACAAGGACATTTTGGAATTCTGCAGGCCCCTAAAGGGTGTCCATCCCCTGTCCCTGTGCTATGGATACAGTCCTTGTTAGTGCTCCCAAGGATCAGGCCATAGCCCCAGGATGCGGAGGGTCCCATATGAGGAGCCCATCCCCTGTCCCTGTGCTATGGATACAGTCCTTGTTAGTGCTCCCAAGGATCAGGCCATAGCCCCAGGATGCGGAGGGTCCCATATGAGGAGCCCATCCCCTGTCCCTGTGCTATGGATACAGTCCTTGTTAGTGCTCCCAAGGATCAGGCCATAGCCCCAGGATGCGGAGGGTCCCATATGAGGAGCCCATCCCCTGTCCCTGTGCTATGGATACAGTCCTTGTTAGTGCTCCCAAGGATCAGGCCATAGCCCCAGGATGCGGAGGGTCCCATATGAGGAGCCAATCCCCTGTCCCTGTGCTATGGATACAGTCCTTGTTAGTGCTCCCAAGGATCAGGCCATAACCCCAGGATGCGGAGGGTCCCATATGAGGAGCCCATCCACAGTCCCAGTGCTATGGATACAGTCCTTGTTAGTGCTCCCAAGGATCAGGCCATAGCCCCAGGATGCGGAGGGTCCCATATGAGGAGCCCATCCCCTGTCCCTGTGCTATGGATACAGTCCTTGTTAGTGCTCCCAAGGATCAGGCCATAGCCCCAGGATGCGGAGGGTCCCATATGAGAAGCCCATCCCCTGTCCCTGTGCTATGGATACAGTCCTTGTTAGTGCTCCCAAGGATCAGGCCATAGCCCCAGGATGCGGAGGGTCCCCTATGAGGAGCCAATCCCCTGTCCCTGTGCTATGGATACAGTCCTTGTTAGTGCTCCCAAGGATCAGGCCATAACCCCAGGATGCGGAGGGTCCCATATGAGAAGCCCATCCCCTGTCCCTGTGCTATGGATACAGTCCTTGTTAGTGCTCCCAAGGATCAGGCCATAGCCCCAGGATGCGGAGGGTCCCATATGAGGAGCCCATCCCCTGTCCCTGTGCTATGGATACAGGCCTTGTTAGTGCTCCCAAGGATCAGGCCATAGCCCCAGGATGCGGAGGGTCCCATATGAGGAGCCCATCCCCTGTCCCTGTGCTATGGTAGCTGGGCCTGGCTTTGACTACAGTAACAACACACATCCCCAGGATGCAGTAGGCCTCACCTCAGAGCCCTACCCCTCATCCTGGTGGTGTGGGGAATGCCCCAGACAGTCAACACAGGAGGCAAACCAGATCCCCAGGATGCAGTAGGCCTCACCTCAGAGCTCTACCCCTCATCCTGGTGGTGTGGGCAATGCCCCAGACAGTCAACACAGGAGGCAAACCAGATCCCCAGGATGCAGTAGGCCTCACCTCAGAGCTCTACCCCTCATCCTGGTGGTGTGGGGAATGCCCCAGACAGTCAACACAGGAGGCAAACCAGATCCCCAGGATGCAGTAGGCCTCACCTCAGAGCTCTACCCCTCATCCTGGTGGTGTGGGCAATGCCCCAGACAGTCAACACAGGAGGCAAACCACATCCCCAGGATGTAGTAGGCCTCACCTCAGAGCTCTACCCCTCATCCTGGTGGTCTGGGAAATGCACAGGTTCGTGCCCCATCGTGTCAAACCATATTGCACAGTGATAATTGTAGATGTGTAGCAGAAGAGGCCACCAAAGGGTGTTTGACAACTAATTTCAATATGTGTTTCCACCCCAATAGGTCGAGGATCTCCGGAAGAAGGCACGGGAGCTGCGGGCAAGATATCCCCGTTTTGTGTGCCGGGTTCAGAGGGAGCGGCTGGCCCAACAGGACGGTGAGTGATGTGACATGGCCCTGTGGACCAGTGGCTGACATGACCACAGGATGTATGTTACTGCTGTGGCACATGTGTGAACATGGAAATGATACGTGTCCCCCTCTCCCAAGGTGGATGTATGCGCTGCGGAGGAGCAGGTGGTGCAGGATGCCGGGCCCGGTGAACCACAAGGAGCCAAAGAGCTGGATGTGCTGCCTGACCCAGCGGAAATGGTTTTGGAGCAACACACACCACCTCATGGGCCTGAGGAACCCTCGGACGCAGAGGGGGAGGAGTCAGATGTGGGGCAGGGTGGGGGTCCGGCTGAGGAGCACAGGCAGCTACCCCGTGTGTATATGGTGGGGGAGGAGGCGGGGGAGGGGGTGAGGACAGAGGTGCTGGAGGGGCAGGGGGAGGAGGGGCATGCGCAGGTGGGTCGGGCGGGTACGGGCCCTGCTGTGGTGGGACAGGGGCATGAAGGGGGTGACCTGCCCAACGTGGCGCTGGTGGGGGATGGGTTGGGTGGGGGGTATGGGGAGGCATGTGTGATGGGTGGCCAGCTACATGAGCTGTCACAGGGCTACGGGGGCGCCAGTGACCTGCAACATGGTGATGGCAACGCACACCCCCTGGACGTGGGCATGGCACACATAGCCGAGGACATGCGCACCGTGGATGCAGCCACACAGACACGGGGAGACCTGTGTCTGTGTGGCTGCATGTGCGGGCTGCGAGTGGCCGCGGCTGTGCGTGCGCATGCACATGCCCAGAGGCAGAACGCCCTTATCATGGGGCAGGTCCTGGCGACCCTGACCATGGTGGCTGACCGCCTACGCTTGTTGGAGGAGCGCGTAGCTGGGGGCATGGCGGAGCAGCCACCATGTGACAGGGGTCCCCGGGGTGTGTAGTGCGTGGATACGCAGTACACACCTGCCCTGTGACAGCCCATGCTATGGCCTACCCCACACATGGAGGGCAGCAGAGCTGTTTGACAGCGAGGTTTGCATGTGGGCCAATGAACACCCCCACCCACAGTTTGTTATATAAATAAAGTTTTACATTATTACCGTTTAACTGTGCTGTCCAGATATCACTCTGTGCTTTGTGTCAGTGTTGTGTGAGAGACACATGAGGACACACACATGTGTGTCAGTGTGAGCTACATTATTAAAGAGGACCCAGAAAATCCACTGCTTACCCCGGGACAAGTACTGTGGAACCTGTGTGGGTTTTTTTGGGAACCTGCTAGGTACTTGTGACCTAGATTGGCCACTGATGAAAACAGGATACTGGGCTTGATGGACCTTGGTTTGACCCAGTATGGCATATCTTATGTTCTTATGTTCCACAAGGGGGAAGTGCTGTGCCATAGACAAGAGCCACCTGTGGAAGAATGTCAGAACTACTAACTGGCTACTACCCCTGCCATAGAGCTAGGAGACACTCCGAATCATCCTCAATGAGCAATCGCTGCCTCCAAGTTCCACTGTGAGCCTGCCAGTCTCCAGGAGACCAGGCTCACTGACCATTTGCCCCAACTCAAGTCAGGCATTTCCAGTCTACCAGCAAAGGGTGGAACACTTATCAAAGGACTATGCTCCAGGCCTGCACACAGCACTACCTAAAAGTCGAAGATGGTTACTATCAAGGCCTTCTGAATAACCTTGAGCCTTGCAATCTGAGACTTCATACATGCAGCAATCTCTGCTCCTGGGATGGTCATGCACCTACTGAGAACCATAATTCCATCCTAGGGGCCCAGCAGGGTGGTCAAGATAACCATTGGCCAAGGAAGAAGCTGAGACAGGACCTTAAGGATCCCAAGGGTCCAGCTCAGGGTTTTCTCCCTAAAAGCTCATATGCTACCGCTAGGGTCCTGGAGAAGGCAGAACATCACAGAGCCATGTGTCCACCAGGGACAAAGAGAACCAGTATGCTATCCTTGCCTGAAAGTCAGATCCAAAACCTACAGAGCTGCTTTAACATACTCTGAAGGCTAAACAGGGCATGGCCAAGGAAAAATGCATTTTACAGGGATCCCACCTGGCCTATGGAGGAACCACCACTTTGTCCTTTTAAGACTTACCTTGCAGCAGCCTGAATGGCACTTAAGACCCTTAGACAAACCCCATAGGGGAAGGCTGGGCTCGCAGAGGAATGGAGGAGTGCAGAGATGAAGCAGCAGCTATGACATCTTTAGCTGCCTCTGAGAAGAGCATTCAGGCAGGTTACACTCAGGCCCAAAATGCCCCCACAGCGGTCTGAAAAGCAGCTAGCCAATTGAATTCAGCCTGAAGGCTGTTTTAGGAGCTGCAGTGCAAGCCAACCCGCAAGCAAGGCCCTGGGTCACTGAAAGGCCCACAGGGGCCCCTGAGCACTCGATTAGCAACATCCTACCATGCTCAGCTCTCGCTGAGGCCACGCAGCCCAACAAAATGGCTGCAGAGCTCACGAGTCTCAAAGAAAAAGAAAGGAGCAGCAGGGGCCATAGGAATAGCACTGGGCCTCAGGCCCAATGCGGGAGGTGTCAGGGTGTTGGCCAAAAGGTGCCTTGAGTATCACAGCCCAACCAGCCATGGTTGCAAAAACACTAGGAGCCATGGCTGCATTGGACCGAAGTAAACCGCGACAGCAAAAGAAAAGCACAAAAAAACCCCAGCACCCGAAAAATGTCACCTGGAGCCACAGCAAATGGGAGTCCCAAAAAGGGAATCCTGAGGCATATCAGGCCAACCGAGTACACCCTATCAGGGAGGCCCCAGATGCCCACATAAGTCTGGGGAGGTCTGGCTAGGGAAATCTTTTTTTTTTTTTTAATTGAATCCGTATGATTCAAAGCAGTTGAGAGCCAATTTAACTCCCACTGAAATCAATGGGAAAATTTAAAAAAAAATGTGCAAAAAGGATGAAGATCAAATAAGGACAGACAGTGTGAAGGGATGCTGGGCTTAGCTTGCTAACCCCCCGCGCCATAGGGGCCCCATGGGGTTTTCCTGCTCTTCTTCCAGTCCACCAGTGAATCTGAAGTAAACAGCGTGGACACAAAGTGGCTGTCTGCTGCAGGAGACATGGGTGTACCCGCGCTGTGAGCAATTGAGCCTTTCAGGACTCAATCCAAGACTCCACACTACAGTACATGTGGGGAGTCTGACTTAGTCCAAGACCTCTGCACGGAAGTGTGGGCGAGGAAAATCAGGACTATCTTCACTGATGTACAGTACCAGTCCACACACTTTGCCACCTGCTGGAGGCAGAAAATACCTGCTTCTCTCAGTGCAGAGGATGTACCAGGTGATGACATCACTGAAAGTTGCCCAAGTCTGTCTCTGCCTGCTGGTAGAGGAACAAACTCGTCTGGACTGGTCTAGCAGGATGATAAGGAAGCATAGTTTTTCAGAGGTATAATACCGATAAATACTGTCCCTGCCCTCCGTAAACCTGTGAGAATAATAACTTGCATATGACCTGTATGGAGTTTGCCTATTTATAAAAATCCATTTCTTTGAGTAAAACACTGATTTATCTGTGATAATGGCTTTGGAAATTACCTTCAAAGTGGTTAAAATGGAAAAAGAGAAACAAATTGCATAATAGTGATAGCAATTCGATAAAATTACAGGGAACAGAAAAGACAAAAGGCCCTTAGCTGGGATATTCAGCAGCACAGACCCTGATGCTAGTCGGCTGTCATTGGGGCATTCCGGGATTGACACCCGTCGATAATCTGGCAGCAGCGATATTGATCCGCTGCCCAGTTATCACAACATGGTGAAAGTCAGGTGCAGTAAAGCTGAAGCAGTGAATGAATATTGCAGCTGCCCGGTTAGCTTGATGGCAATTCGGGCAACCCAGATTTTCAATACTGGAGCCCAGATATGGCCATGGCATTGAATATCCCAGTCTAAAGTTCAGCGGTGGTGGCTAGCCACTTTAGCAGTGCTTGCCAAAGCCACTGAACATCAGGCCCAAAGATTTTACCACAGTTTAGTAACTAACCTCTTTAATCATTTAGTGAACATGTAGAACAGCATTTTATTTGCTCATGTAGGTGCTTATAAAATTAATCTGGCATATACACACCTACAAGTATATGCTGGGAAAACATGATGCATACGTTACATTCCTGGGAATGGAAAATGGGTGGAGCAAAGACAAAATCAACGCTTCTGCGTGCGTTGGATAAAATATGGGCCAATTCTTAACAGCACATTCGTGCACAAAATTACTCCTGCCTCAGAGCAGATGCCACTTTCCAGGAATATTTTATAAAGTCCCATAGACACACATATTATCTTTATAAAATACATGCAACATATGAGCCTATATCCCTTCCCTGCCTAGGTGCCTCATGAAATAACCCTCTGAATTGTTTTCTTCACTGCATCAGAGAAGCAGAACCAAGGTGTGAAGATTGGTGGAAGACTCATCAACAACCTTCGCTATGCTGTTGATACCACATTACTGAAAATGAAGATGATCTGAAACATTTGCTTCTCAAGATCAAGGAACATAGGGGTATGTTTACTAAACTTCGGTAACGTTCCCCGCATTAGGTTCCCTGGATGCCCATATAAGGGAATGGGCGGTGCATCATTATGGCAAGCCGTGTCAGGTAATGCGCATTACAAGGCGCCTTAGGCTAACACCCATTACAAGGCACCTTATTAGGCACAGTACAAGGCACGTCATAAGGCACGTTACTAGGCACGTTATAAGGCATGTTACAAGGCACCTTATTAGGCACAGTACAAGACACGTCATAAGGCACATTATAAGGCACGTTACAAGGCACCTTACTAGGCACAGTACAAGGCACATGCCCGATAAGGTGCCTTATAACGTGCCTTGCACTGTGCCTAATAAGGTGCCTTATAAGGAGTGATCCTACCTAACAAAAGAGATCACTCAAACAGAAAGAAATTTTTGTCGGAGCTACTGCCATGAAAACTTACGCTCTCTCGAGGCAGAATGCTCCTTTTTAATCAGAAATTTTTAAAAGGGATAGCAACACCCCAAAATACCCAAAAGGATATGAACAACCCATAGGGTACAAAACCGAATGTGAAAATGAGTCCTGTGATAGTAAAAGGCCGTAGCCTGCACTCCACAATATAGCTGCCTAATATTAACCACGGGTACTTAGCTCAAGTCCAGACTCCCGTGGGTCCATCAGAAAAAATTCAAAAGCAGCAGGAGTATCGTCTTCGACGAGGGGAACCTTTCCACCACCGTCAATGATCTGTAATCCAAACAAATGCGTTGGTGAACAGTATGTTGACACAACGTTGCGTTTCGGGCGTATACATTTCTCAGCCCTTCTTCAAAACCATAGCTGACGTAAAAGAGGAAAAACCCCAATGCAATTTAAAATGTCAATGAATCAGCTGATCACATTCGTAACCAATAGGAACCTGGCCAAAATTTAAAGGTATATTCCTTCAAAGAATACTCCACCAATCTAATGAGGAGTTGAGGCCTCCCGGGGTTAGTGACTGTAGGAGGAAAATCCAGCGTTGCTCACGATAGAGAAGAGCTGCCCCCCGGTCACCTCCCCGGGATCTTTCAGGGATATGATCCATAATCCGCCAACGTAAGTCCGAGAAAGAATGTTGAAAATCAATGCAATGTTGGACCACTGGGGCTGTTAACACCCTTGTGGTTATCCGAGACCGGTGCTCCTGAAGACGTTTCTTCATGGGACGAATAGTCTTCCCTATGTAAAAATTTTCACAGGGACAAAGCAATAGATAGACAACAAAACAGGATTGACAGGTGGTGTGCCACCGACTGTAATAGGTATGCTGCGTATTCGGATGAGTCCAGCCCACCCCCTCTAATGTAGATGAACAAAAATCACAGGATTGGCAACAAAAATGTCCCACTAACTCAGGGGTAGACGGGCGATCTGTGGTATGTATCAAATAATCTGCTAAATTCCTACCTCTCTGAAAACCCAACATCAAAGGTCTATCAAAACATGAATGGAGAGATAAAATGGACCAATGTTTCCGAAGAATGTTAACCAAATCCCGAGTGCGGGGCATGAAGGGTAAAACCCCCACAAATGGTGAACGGAGTCCCGAACCAACCTCCCGTGTTTTAGTTGTGTCTTGCCACCACTCAGGATGGATGAAACGGGCTCTACAATAGGCCTTATGAATGACAAGCGCAGGATATCCGGTTTGAGGGCATCTACTATCAACAGATTTATGGGATTGCCATGGGGGCCACAGTGGCCCCCTCGATAGCCACGTTCTATATGCACCAGTTTGAAGTCCAACAATTTTATTCGTCAAGATGGTATATTTACATCCGCATGTGGCAGAGATTTTTGGACAATGTTTTTTTCTTCTGGACGGGCACTGAGGATCAATTACTGTAGTTTTTTGATTGGCTAAATTCCCTTTCAACTGATTTACAGTTCACCCCGAAGTATGATTTTTGGTCCCTTGAATTTTTGGATCTTAAATTATTTAAAGATCGCAGGGTAGTTAGATCCACCCTTTATCGGAAAGCCGTGCAGCGGAACACCTTGCTGCATTTTCAGAGCTATCACCCCAGCTCCCTTCGTAGGGGGCTTCCAGTGGGTCAATTTATCCGGTTGCGAAGGCTGTGCTCCACGTTGGAGGATTTCAAAAAGGAAGCAAAGGATTTAAAGCTTCGGCTTCGGCAGCGCGGATATCCTGCGCTTGTCATTCAAAAGGCCTATTGTAGAGCCCGTTTCATCCATCCTGAGTGGTGGCAAGACACAACTAAAACACGGGAGGTTGGTTCGGGACTCCGTTCACCGTTTGTGGGGGTTTTACCCTTCATGCCCCGCACTCGGGATGTGGTTAACATTCTTCGGAAACATTGGTCCATTTTATCTCTCCATTCATGTTTTGATAGACCTTTGATGTTGGGTTTTCAGAGAGGTAGGAATTTAGCAGATTATTTGATACATACCACAGATCGCCCGTCTACCCCTGAGTTAGTGGGACATTTTTGTTGCCAATCCTGTGATTTTTGTTCATCTACATTAGAGGGGGTGGGCTGGACTCATCCGAATACGCAGCATACCTATTACAGTCGGTGGCACACCACCTGTCAATCCTGTTTTGTTGTCTATCTATTGCTTTGTCCCTGTGAAAATTTTTACATAGGGAAGACTATTCGTCCCATGAAGAAACGTCTTCAGGAGCACCGGTCTCGGATAACCACAAGGGTGTTAACAGCCCCGGTGGTCCAACATTGCATTGATTTTCAACATTCTTTCTCGGACTTACGTTGGCGGATTATGGATCATATCCCTGAAAGATCCCGGGGAGGTGACCGGGGGGCAGCTCTTCTCTATCGTGAGCAACGCTGGATTTTCCTCCTACAGTCACTAACCCCGGGAGGCCTCAACTCCTCATTAGATTGGTGGAGTATTCTTTGAAGGAATATACCTTTAAATTTTGGCCAGGTTCCTATTGGTTACGAATGTGATCAGCTGATTCATTGACATTTTAAATTGCGTTGGGGTTTTTCCTCTTTTACGTCAGCTATGGTTTTGAAGAAGGGCTGAGAAATGTATACGCCCGAAAC
Source organism: Ichthyophis bannanicus (assembly GCA_033557465.1). Lineage (NCBI taxonomy): Eukaryota > Metazoa > Chordata > Amphibia > Gymnophiona > Ichthyophiidae > Ichthyophis > Ichthyophis bannanicus. The sequence goes on from CM066031.1 coordinate 1,375,193,808, forward strand.
GCAACGTTGTGTCAACATACTGTTCACCAACGCATTTGTTTGGATTACAGATCATTGACGGTGGTGGAAAGGTTCCCCTCGTCGAAGACGATACTCCTGCTGCTTTTGAATTTTTTCTGATGGACCCACGGGAGTCTGGACTTGAGCTAAGTACCCGTGGTTAATATTAGGCAGCTATATTGTGGAGTGCAGGCTACGGCCTTTTACTATCACAGGACTCATTTTCACATTCGGTTTTGTACCCTATGGGTTGTTCATATCCTTTTGGGTATTTTGGGGTGTTGCTATCCCTTTAAAAAAATTTCTGATTAAAAAGGAGCATTCTGCCTCGAGAGAGCGTAAGTTTTCATGGCAGTAGCTCCGACAAAAATTTCTTTCTGTTTGAGTGATCTCTTTTGTTAGGTAGGATATAGATGTGGGATACTCTTTTAGGTTTATTTTGGAAGATTATAAGGAGTGATGGCAACTGTGGTGAGGTTATTATGGGCTGGCAGCACGGATCTGCAAAGATATGACTGTCACAGGCATGCAAAATATCTGACATGGACAGGAAGGAACAACAAAGAATTGAACCCATGACCACTGCCTGGAACATCAGTGTACTAACCAGTAGGCTATACCTCTATGGCTTGTTGCATAGCAATGGCTGGGTACAGAAGGACTGCAGGTCACCGCACAAACCATCTGCCCTGTGTGCCAGGATAGGGTAACCCCACCAGCACCCATGATGCATTGCACATGCAAAACAGCGGCCTACAGCTGACCACCAAATGGGGTCTGCACCTCTCCGGTACTGCAGCATGGTAAGATGGACTGACAGTGTGTGATACTGGCACAGAGTAGCTACAGACCATGCCATTGTGCAGGTTCCGTGTTCACCCTAAGGGATAGGATGGGCACCCAGCACTAGGTCTACAGTACATGTGATGCTTGAGATAGGTCCTACTGCACATCCCCATCACTATCAGTGTGTGATAGGTGCTTCCTAGCAGTGCTAGTGAAAGTACTTCTGTTCCCATCTGTGTTCTGCAGTCACATTTGATCCTGTGGGACTGGACACCACCCAGATTAGTGCATACGTGATATTAAGGTCTGGTTCCATGGGTACCTGTTATCAGGGTAGCAGAGTGTCTGGACTTGCATGAGGTTTAGATAGCACTGCCTCTATGGGTCTAAGTGGTATGCACTATATACCCCAAGGGGCCCACAATCACTCCTTTTGTAGATGAGGGTGTGGTGGGACAGGTGCCTGTGCTCTGGCTGTAGTATCAGCAACCACTGTCCTGTTGGTGGATGATAGCCCTCCAGGGCTGATGGGCCAGAGCTATACCTGTGATAGTGGCAGACCAGCAGTGATGGGATGGGATGGGATGGGATGGGATGGGCAGGGGAAGGCGCAACTGCCCCACACAACGGTCTGCCATCCACCTGCAGCATCCTACAGGGTAGTCCCACCATGCACAGACAGCCCACTAACCAGTCTACAGTGCATGCTCACAGGGGAAACCTGTGCAACCAGAGATGGGATGCACAGCACAGACACCAAGCAGGTATCTCCATGATTGGGCCCCAGAACCAGAAACACACAGGTATCACTGAAGAAAAACAATGTGTGGCACTATGTGGGAACATGGACATGCCATGGTCACTGCTCGGTCACAGTGAGAGTGACCTCACAGCGTGACATACTTTGGCCACCCTGCCCATTGTAAACGGGAGTGCTTGTTGTGAAAGTTCCACAATCTTGGCAAAGACAGGAATTTCTATGACTTGCAAAGGATTGTGGGTCTTGTAGTTCATTCACACAAAATCAGCCGTTCAACAAAAATAATGAATTGTAGTTGCTCGAGTGTAAGCAGAAAACAGATTTTATTTATGGGGAGTTATTTCCTCGCACAGATATGCTTGGTAACATCAACAGGATACTTTCTTCAGGAAATATATTCAGGTAACAAAACAAATAAATAAAGCAACTGAAATACTTAGTGCCTGGCTTAATCACAGGATATTGGCAGGATATTTAGGCGCAGTAACTGGATTGGAGCTGTTGCTGACTATAATTGCTGAGTGGCACAATCCGGATAAGTCTCAGCACTTATCCAGATTGCGCCCAATTTTTTGCCAAGACTTTACCAGATTACAATTTAGGACTGCTGTTTGCGTGGCCCAAGTAATCCGGATAACTCCCAGAAGAAAATCAGGCAAACTGCATAAGTGCTTGACTTATTTGCGTGATCTATACTGCCCCCCCCCTTCCCATTCTGCCCCCGGATTGCCCCTGCCAGGGAGGTCTGTGGTGATATTTAGTGGCATCATCTGATAGTACTACTGAATATCACAGTCAGTGGCCGGTTAAGGCTTTTGAGCATCGACCACATAGTTTTCACAGAGTTAACTAATAATAATTATTATTATTATTATGGACCTTCACATTTAAAAAGAGCACTGGTGGATAGAGTTCATCAATCATGCACTCTTGATTTCATCATCAGTCCATAATATAAAATTAATACATATATAAGTGCATTTATTTGAAAAACTCTTCTGTGAGAAAATTTTTAAACATGCATGCCAACATGGTCTTCAAAATCCATTTTCTGTTCAAAAGTGTCCCTTCCTAATCCTCTTCACAAGCATATATTCTATACTGCAGTGCCTTTTCTTAAGCCATCCATTCCTAATCTGACATGGTTGTGTCTTGAAAAACCTTTCTGCTTCAGGGAAATGCTCATTTATTCCATCGTGGAATGGTCTAGTAGCATCTCTAACTTAAAATTGCTTTCTTAAGCAGCCTTCATTCACGAGTGACATTCCTTCCTACATAAATGAAGGCTGCTTAAGAACAGAAGTGTTTTTCAGATAAAGTACACTTTATGTATTTATGAATTTTCTAATGAAATCGAAACTGCACGATTGATAGGCTCTATCCACCAGTGCTCTTTTTAAATTTGATGATTCATAGCTATTATCAGTTAATTCTGTGAAAAATAAGGGGGGCTATTCAACAGCAGTGGCTAACCATCTCTGATGAACTTTAAAACCAGATATTCAAGGCCGGGGCCATATCCAGTCACTGGCTTTGAATATGCGGGTCGGCCGGATAGTGCCAAAGCTGACCATACAGCAGCGATATTCAGCCACGGCCCAGTTGGCTTCAGTGGCAAAGGTTAGGCAAGCCTTTCAGGTGCCTAACTTTCGCCACTGAGAGACAACTGGTTAGCAGCTGAATCACTGTGAGCTGGTTATCCACGGGTTCTAGAACACCCTGATGCGAGCCGGCTGGGTTGGGGAGTTCAGCGGGGGCACACGGGGCTATTCAGTGGCACTAACCATGTTATCACCACCGAATATCCCACTCACTCCGACTAACACAGTTGGAAGGTTTGCTAACCATGCTAATCACTTTGAAAATGCCCCCTATAGATATCTATATCTATATCTATATTTATTGAGTGAGAGGGATTTTTCTATGTTGGCCTTTCTAAAATAGCCATAAAAAAGGTATGGTTTTGAGAATTTGTATAGGTGCCTTATTATAAAATGAACCCTATTACAGTGTTTCCCAACCCAGTCCTATGGGGCACACCGGCCAGTCAGGTTTTCGGGATATCCCTAATGACTATGCATGAGATATATATGCATTAGAGATATCCTGCCAACCTGACTGGTTTGTGGTCCTCCAGGGCTGGATTTGGAGACCCCTGCCTAACACCTCTGTCATCTAAGATTGTGAGTGGGCAAGGTGCAGATGTCCAAGACATCGAAAGGGTATATAGAATGTGACACATTCCTCCTCGATTCTCACCACCACCAAAAAGTTGTCTAATAGACAATATTTTGGTGGTGGTGAGAAGTGAGGAGGAATGTGACACATTCTATATACCCTTTTGATGTCTTGGACATCTGCACCTTGCCCACTCACAATCTTAGATGACAGAGGTGTTAGGCAGGGGTCTCCAAATCCAGCCCTGGAGGGCCACAAACCAGTCAGGTTGGCAGGATATCTCTAATGCATATATATCTCATGCATAGTCATTAGGGATATCCCGAAAACCTGACTGGCCGGTGTGCCCCATAGGACTGGGTTGGGAAACACTGCCCTATTATACATACAGAGCCTGATATTCAGCAGTGACAGCTACCTGATTTAGGGGTATGTTTACTAAACTGCGGTAAACGTGAATAATGCGCGTTGTACAACGTTAACGATCGTTAGCGCGCTATAGCGCGTGCTGTAGTGCATTAATGATCGTAAACACGCTATAGTGCGCGCTATCACGCGCTAACGATCGTAATGCTCCGCTGCGCGGTAAAACAACGCAGAAGGTGGAGAGAGGGCGGAGAGAAGGGGGTCAATGGGCAGGGAGTGGGCGGGGAGAGGCTCCCATTACACTAACATGCTGAATTTCAGAGCTGAATTCCAACGCGAATGAAAACCTACCGGTAAAAGCACTTTAAAGGGAAGAGAAACCATTTAAGTGTCAGCAATGTACAGCCTAGTCAGGGAAACCAAAAAAAGGTGATAAGTGTGATACATGTGCACAGAACAAAAGGGCACAGAAACACTGAAAATGACCCCAATTAACTGGAAAAAAACAACAACCAAGCTGGCCAATAGTGGTATCAATGAGAAATATCAACCCCCCCCCCCCCGAGTAAGCTCCATTGAACAGATATAAATCGCGGAAGGATCCATACTCCGTCCCCATACAAGGCGCATGGGCCCACAGTGAAATAGCACTGCTCAGGGATTTCCCCACCATCGGAGAGGGTTCCTATGGCGTGCACATGTCCCGCAACATCAGAGCATGTCAGAACGGGCAACCGGGCAGATGCTGGAAAAGGGGATACAGAGGGCTGCAGGCGGCACATGCTGTGGTGCAGCTGGGCCACAGTGGGGACTAGGGTGATGCCTAGCTGGCCCATAGGAATGCTGAAACAGTAGAGCAACCAGACAGCAACTGCTGAGGGCCCAACATGGGCAAGAGTGTGCTTCCCACAGTGTCACAGGGAATAGTCCCCAGCAGGTACCCCCAATGGCACGGAACATTGGCAGGCGGTGCTGGGGGAAAGCGTGGACAGCTATGCAGGCACCCCCACCCCAGAACACGCACCATAGGCAGCCACCTACCTGCACACTGGATGGCTTGAGACCGCACACCACCAGCACCACCAGCGGAAGGGCATGTCAGCATGGTGGCTGAGGGATACTGGTGGTGGAGGGGGCAGTGGCAGCTGCCCAGAGCAGACCATGGCCTAGCCCTGTGTAGGTGGGTGGCATGCACTGCAACAGACAGGCCCTGTCTGACCAACAGCCATGGTATCACCAGGGAATGCACCATCTCTGTGAGAACATGGTGGTGCAGTGCACAGAACCAGTATATTCAGAAGCAGAGGGGCACAGGTTCAAGTCCCAGCTGTGATTTCCACCAACCCAGTCCTCGTATTTTACCCATTACTATAACGTGCTAATACAGACAACCGTTCTTGCAAATAACGTAAACATGCCCAGAACACCCACATTTTACCCTACAGAGCACAGACACCATAAACATGCACAGTACCTAGAGCAGAGCCTCCCAAATGCAGTCCTGGAGGGCCAAATACCATCCCGGTTCCATGCTGCCTCTGATAAAGATGCCTGTGCTGCATTTCTATGCGCCACCCCCATGGTATGCAGATGTATCTCATGCATATTCATGAGGGACAGCATGAAAACCCGAACAGTGTTTTGCTCCGCAGGACTGGAGATGGGAACCTGTGCCGTAAAGCAGCAGCCAACAGGGGCAGACACACCCGCACCCACAGGCCCCATTATCCAAAGCCTCCTGGAGAGGCAGGACTTTGGGCTCTGCGTGCATCTCCCAATACTAGCACTTGCATACCTTAGTAATGCCACCCTAAACCTGGAAATATGGTACACAGCTATGAAAAGGTTGCTATGAGTACTGGCAGATAGCAATTCCTAGGTTAAGTACAATTTTCGGAGTGAGCTGCATCATAGCAACTTTTCTGATGTCTGTGGAGTGTGCTACTGGTCTTGTGTCTCACAGTGTTTACCAACCTGGGGAGTGACGCCTACAGTATTGTGTACCATAGCCATGCCTGCACTGTGCCCAGGACTGGTGTGGTGGCCTGGGCTGCCCAACACCTCTATAGTTGCACAATGCTGGCATAGGTGAGGGGAGTGTGTCTGTCTATCCAGTGTGTGGTGGCTGCCAACACCCTCCACAGCCCACACTGCCAGCACTGTTGCCAGTATTGGCCTGCCAATGTGCATAATGAGGAGCAAGGTACTGTGGGAATAGCCTGGATAGGGTGGCCTGGCCTGTCCGCATCTGCACAGGGCATAGGGCAATGGCTGGACATTGTAGTGCCCGCTACCACCTGCACAGACAGGGTGGCCATAGCATATCCTGCTGGGAGGTCACTCTCACCCTGACTGAGCAGTGACCATGGCATGGCTAGGTTCCACCATAGTGCTATATAGTATTGCTCTTTTGTGATATTTATGGGTTTTCTTTTGGGGCCCAATCATTGACTTATCTGCTTGGTGTGTATGCTGATATCCCTGTTCTGGGTACATGCATCTCCTCCAGGGCCATGCACTATGGACTAGCTGGTGGACTGTCTACAGCTAGTATGTGTCTTGCTGGAACACCATGCAGGGTGCAGCGGCTGGAGGCTTGCTGCTGGGGAATGTCAGATAATGGTGGGGGGCAGCTGAGCATTTCCAGATCTGCTGTCTGTCTGCTATTGCATTATGGATGTGTACTGTTCTGCATTGCCTGCCCTGTAGGGTGTTTGATCCCTAGTAGGACTGGGGTGATGGTCCCCTCTACTGCCACCATTGCAGGGGGTTGAAAGTGGTTCTGTGGGCGGGAGATACTGTCCCCCACCCTGAGCCCTAGAGGGTGCGTTGGGTGGTGGTATGTAATCTCCCTGGTGACCACAGCAGAATGTGGATGTGGTGCTGTGCAGTCCTCCTGTAGCCAGCCATGTGTTTATTAGCAGCTCTAGCCCACTGGTTACTTCATTGCCCATAGAGCCAGAGGTCATAGGTTCACAACCCACAGTGGGGTTCATTGATAAGGCTGTCTTAGGCATTGTCTGTTTTTACTGTATATTAGTGCTGCCAGCACAACCACCCTCAGGGTACCGTCACCTTAGGGTAGCTCAAAAGGCGCCCTATAGGGTGCACCTTACACGGCGCCCTATAGGGCGCGCCTTACACTTCGCCCTATAGGGATCGCCTAAATATTCCTATCAACTGGTATATAATACATGACCATGTCAGAGAGAACGTCACTATTGGAACATATTTCATAGGACGGGTACAATTTTCCTGACATGTGCAAACTGTAACCCGCCTGCAGACTATGGATTAAAATATTATAGTTGGCTTTCAAAGGGTTACACAGGATGCCTCAGCCAGCCTTATTCATTAGGCACACTGGGGAATCGAACCCATGACCCTTATACCATCAGTCTGTGTAATAACCATTGTACTACAGCTCTGTTTCTGTATTTGGGTGTCTGCGTGCTGTCTTACGCTTGCGCGCAGCAGCGCAATGCTGTAACGATCGTTGCTGCGCCGCGCGTAATAACGCGTGCAACTGCGCGTTATCGGTTACGATGTACCGCCCATGTCCTTTTTTGGCTTTCCTTCTACTAACGCGGCTCCTAACGCGAATTGCACTAACGCAGTTTAGTAAACATACCCCTTAATGTGGCTATCTGCCGCTGCCAAAGTTTAAATCTTCATATTCAATGCCAGGGTCATATCTAAATGTACCCTGCTTCAGCCCTCACCAGCAACAGAATCTGAGCTCTTGGGCTTCATCCCTTCACTCAAAGCAATGGGAGAGAGAGAGTAATAATAAGTAATAAAACAATTCACACACACAGAATTATGTTAAAAACACCATACTCTTAAGGCCTTAAGGGAAGGGAGTCCTCAGTCCTGCAAACTCAAGTAGGTCCTGTAAATCCCCTTCAACCTAGCTAGACCAGAGCACCTCATTTATTGATAGAAAAACTGTGTTGTCTGCACCACTTTTGTTACAAGTCTTGTTAATGGACAAACAGGCCGATGCAGAAAACCAGCGCTAGATGCGTACTGAAGACAACTTTAACACAGTCCGACAATGCATATTTTTTAATGCTGGATGCAGCAAAGATAGGGCATGCAAATGACCCTTGCATTAACTGTGCGCATGCAAATAATCCATCACAGCATTAAACTGGGAGAGCAAGCCAAATACAAACGCACAAGATGTCTGCGCTAGTTTGGCTTGCTCTCTGGGCACCACGTGGCTAATTTGCATAGCAGCCCCGACAGTATTTTGATGGCATTGGGGGATGATTGCAGCAATGGGAAAAGTCCCCGATGCCATCAAAATACCGTGAGGGGCCATGCCCCACAATAAAATGATCCCCGGTGGTCTAGTGGCCTCTTATCCCCCCACTCCCCATTAAATAAAAAAGGAACCTGTTGGTCTAGCGGCCTCTCCCCCCTCATTAAATAAAAAATAACCTGGTGGTCTAGTGGACCATACCTAGTGGTCTGGTGGCCCCCAAATTCACCATAAGCGGGAGCGCTGCCTATGTGCTCCTGCTCTGCGTCAGCCATCTTGCAAAATGGCGGTGTCTAGCCTCACGCGGTGCATTCTGGAATGCACCTGGTGAGGTCAGACTGCCATATAAGATAGATTATGGCTTATATGGCAATCTGACCACTTGGATACATGACGCACTTTGAATAATGTTATGGCCAACGCAGTTGCCATCACCCCCCAAAAAGAGCAGCATCACTGTTTCTAACCATACAAAACCACTCTGGTTCTCCCACAAGGCCAGAGACCTTAGACGCAAATTTAGATGCATTGAAAGAAAATGGAGAAGAACACAAGATGGATCTCTCAAGGACAAATATGTGACAAAACTGAAGGAATGCACCAATCAGATAAACAAATGTAAAAAACAATACTACACTAACATCATAATGAAATCTCTCAACCAGCCCCGGGAGCTATTCTCAATTGTATCCTACCTTACAAAGGATCCCACTGAAGTGACCTCAACCAACAGCAAACTATCCCTTGATCCACATGTAATGCTGACTATCTCTCCAGCAGATACTCCCAAACAAAACATTACCCCAAAATATCGCTCAGTCCTGTGAACAAACCATCCCATGTCCAAGGCTGGGACACATTCAAAATGATCTCACAGCAAGAACTCACTGACATCATAAGTGGCATTAATACCACTATGTCTCCACTAGACCTATGCCCAGTATCTTGAATAAAGATATTTAGAGCTGATTTCTCCACAATAATTCAAAGAATTATTCACATCTCCCTCTCTCAAGAATACCTACCTCTTGTCCTAAAACAAGCTTCAATTAGACCCACACTAAAGAAGCCATCACTTGGCCAATCTTCCCCAAGTTCACACAGACCTATAGTAAACATCCCTTTCATAGCAAAAATAGTAGAAAAGGTGGTACAATATCATCTCCAAGATCACATAGACACCCACGCACTTCTGGACCCCCAACAGCATGGCTTCCAACCCCAACACAGCGTGGACACCTTCTTCACATCTCTCTTCGATACTCTCATTAAAGGATTTGATAAGGTACAGCAAGGTTTCATAATGGTATTCCTTGGTATCAGTGCTGCCTTCGACTCTATATGCCACCTTACACTCCTTTTGAGGCTCAAGGAAATAGGTCTCTACAACACCACTCTGAAATGGTTTACATCCTATACATTTGACAGACAACACTAAGTCAAAATTGAGAACATAAGAACATAAGATATGCCATACTGGGTCAGACCAAGGTCCATCAAGCCCAGTATCCTGTTTCCAACAGTGGCCAATCTAGGTCATAAGTACCTAGCAGTCTCCCCAAAAGACACAGGTTCCTCAATACTTATCAAACCCATTCAGTCTGTGACAAGGTATCCCTTTGCTACTCTATCAGCATTGCTCTTTAACATAAATATCTAGCCTATATGTGATATACTCAGAAAATTCAAAGCACAATTCCATGTATATGCTGACGACATTATGTTTTGCTCACCCTTCCACATGTAAGCCCCCGACTACTAAACCATCTCAGACTGCTTTTCAGCCAACACGGATTGCCTAGCAAAGCTAAATCTGGTAGTAAACAACAACAAATCTGAAGTGTTCCTAGTAACAAGGGGCTCCTCCTTTATCTTCCCATCAAAAATAAGATTACACCACACAGAGATCTCAGTAAAAGAGGAAGTCAAATATCTAGGTATAACAATAGACAAAAACCTTCACATGCTTCCTCACCTATCTTTAAGGTGCAGAGGCTATGTGGGTAGCATCAAAAATTACTGCTCTCATGGATCCTGTGTGGCTGCTGATGCATCCAGACAAAATCCGGGATTAAGGGGGTTGGCAGGCAGGCTATGCACCACCGCGGCGCATAGCCTGCCTATTTCAAAATTGGGCTCAAGATGGTTTATGGCGAGTATTGAAAAAACTGGCAAAACAGACATATGTTGATTCTGTAAGAAAGAGCTACACATAATGACTCATCTTATAGCAGACGTGAAGTTCTGATGGCAGAAAATTTCTATATAGAAAGGCACAACAAAGTAGCACGCCTCCTCCACTGGAAATTGTAAACACTACAACATCACTGTTTCTGAAAAGCGCTGGGATCATAACTCTAAGAGAATAACAGAGAATGAAGAGGTTATGATTGCCTGGGACATTCCCATTCCAACGGATAAGAAAATGGATGCCAGGAAACCTGACATAGTGGTAAAGGAGAAGAATACCAAAAAGGCATATAATAGAAGTGTCGGTACCGAGAGATTATTCTGTGAATCGCATGGAAAGGCAGAAGAGTCTGAAGTACCAAGAAATGTAGTCAGAGATGAAGAAAACGTTGCAGAAAGTTACAGAAATCTTTTCCATTGTACTGTGAGCAACAGACTTGATAAAGAAGAATTTCCAAGCACATCTAGACAAACTACCCATACATGTTACATCTTACAAACTCCAGAAGGAAGCTCTTTGGCACGATACAAGTATTATGCTGAACATTAGCAGTAAATTTGAAAGACTAAGATCATACTCCACCTACCCTGGCTTAGAAGTGAGGTTCACGATTGTCATGGTTTCTGCAAAATTAATATATATAACTGCCTAAGGGAAAGCTATTACAAACAATCAATATATACCCTTAGTAACCACTAAATACACACCACTAACTTCAAAATTACTACTATTACTCTTATATATTTAGAATATCATAAAATCAATTCAATATGGCAATAGCGACCTCAGGATGGCCTTACCCCTACATTTGGCGAAACTAGTCACCATAGGGAGATGGCAGACGGTCACATCATAGGTCTAAAGCCTTATTCTTTATACCAATTATATATATATCCTTTATTCAATTCAATTCAAATTCACCTCAATTAAATTATACATCCACAAAAGTACTTTTTAGGATCCTTCAAAACTAAACAACACAAAAACAGAATTAAAAGAAAGCGTCTGTACTTCTACATGGTATATGAAATGTATACCCAATACCGGAACTCACGAGATGCAATCCACTTTACCTATAACAAGATAAAGGAAAATTCTCAAGAATTAGCATATCAGTACATTCAACGATGATATATATTCACTTATCTGAGCATCTTCTGAGTCCAGCACATATCGATAATTGAGCACCACTTAATCTCAATAATAACCGCAACCCCGGTAGACAGACAGCCTAAGCCTAAGCCCACGCTGTCGGTCTCCACGGCAAGCTATCCAACAAAAGCTTTCGTTTCGCCAAATAGGCTTCTTCAGGGATTAGAGCTACAAGCCTCACCAAATGCAAGAATATCTTCGAACATAAAACATGCTTCTCATTATCATATCCCCAGCGTCTGATGTCAGCTGTTTTTAAACCAAACTACCACCAATAGAATCATTCATGAAAAGACTGATGTCATCTATTCAACTAACTTTATTCACATCTCCACACACTACAAATAACAAACAATTATTTTTTTTTATTTTTAAATAATAGAAAGAGAAAGGGAGATCGGAACTTCAGAGATATCCAACTCAGCCTCACAGAAATAATATCCAATCAATTTTATCATTCAACCCATGTGCAAAATTAACCCATTTGGAGAAAATGCCCTGAGTGAAACAACTGAATTTTTAAAATATTTTTGTTTTCTATTTTCTGTTCTAATTTGTCCAATCAAAATAATTAGACTATATTGTTGGACGGTCATTAAAATGATCCCCATGTTCTGTCTCATTATCTTACTTTATTTACTAAAATTCAGTCCTTCAAATTTGGTTCTTTATTCTCACTCTGCAAGGTTTGTTAAATCATGAAATGCTTTTTAGAGAAACCTTGGTAGTGCTGTGTAGGGATCAGAGCATTAGAGGCTGGCAATGCTAGGAGCTGAAGTAACTTATATGCCAAGTATTTTGGGAGGAGCATTTAAAAGTCTTGCCTGTTTCCCATCATGTGTCTTTTTGACTCAGAAAGCAGGGAGTGAACTACAAACTGTCTCTCAATAACAAGCATGAAGTTAAAATTAATATGCTCTTAGGATTTACAAGATTCCAAATGCATTCTTAGATATAGGTGCGATTTTTAAAAAATCCCCATTTCTCTTTGCTTTGGTCTCACAGACCAAAAATAATCCTGAAGTTATGTTTCAATAGGAACTCAATTCACCATTCACAAGCAGTTTCAGTTTGTATTACTCCTGAAATGACTTCTTCAGGGATTTTTACATACAGTATTTCAGCTGCCCTGTAATTCTGAGCATGCCCAACCAGGTCTCTGCCATTGTTTAGAGCAAGTCCCCAAACCATGGCCCACAGCCCATGGACACATCTCTGTCCCACTTGGTGCTGCTGATGTCACAGAGGCCTTGGCCCATTCAGATGTTAACTCCCCTGCTGCAGCAACCCATTGGATCTGTAGCAGCGGCAGAAGCAGTCTGCTGCAACCCACTGTGCACCGGAAGCAGGATGTTGAGTCAGAGGGGGCAGGACATGGCAGAGTGCAGGGAGGCTCTAGGGCATGGCTGATACAAGTTTATTAATTACTGTCACTGCCATAGGTCTGGTGGGATGTGGCAGTAGTGGCAGAAGGGAGAGGGTAGATGTAGGACCATGGGGGGGAGGATGGAAGAGAAAGAGACTGTGTAAGTGGGAGAGGCACAGGAAAAGAGAGGAGGGGGGGGGGGGGGAAATGTTTGACCAAATGTTAAAATAGGAGATGGTGGACCACGGGAAGGGGGGTGGGGTGGGGAGATGCTGTTACCCCATATAACAGAGGTCTTCAAACTACTCTGATCCCTCCATGTTATCTCCTCTATAAATCGCCTTCCTGTGTGATTGCCTTGTCTCTTTCCTATTAATTATTGTAGTTCCTTTCATTTTCCTTTTCTGGCTCTGATTGATATTGCTTATTTTGTAAATCACCTTGATGTTATAAAAGGTGATATATCAAGTTACCAAATAAACACAAATATAAACATACTATCATGGAGATCACTTATTTTTTCTTGAAGGGACACCCCCTCAATCAACAAACTCTCCAACCCGTTCAGTGATCTGAAAAGTCCAATGTGGTCCTCTACCCAAAAGGTTTGAGGACCTTGTTTTATAGAAAATCACCCTAGGGAAGGTTGATTGTGGTTGATCACTGGCACATCTCTCCTGTCTCCTTCTTTCCAATTGAATAACCCTGTTTTTAAAGTTTCTCCTTGTATAGTAGTTGTTTCATATCGCTAACAAACTTTTTTTTCCTACCCTATGTTTTGTAGGTTTGCTATATCCTTTTTTAGATGAGAATATTCAGAACTACACACAGAATCAAGATGTAGGTGCACTATATTAGTGCTACAGGATATGAGAGTCAGCTGATCCTTCTCTTCCACCATCTATTGCATTACTAACCAAAGTGCTGAACACAGCTCTTGTGGAAATCTGCTGAGGACTGACCATGACCACTTCTTGTTTAAAAGCCCTTAGGGGCCAATATTCAAAAGGGCAGGACCTGCTAACTGGATAAGTCCTGGTGAGCCCAGGATTCAGTGCTGCTGAATATGTCCTCTGACCATCGCGGCACCATCCGGATAGTACGGGGGCAATTCATGGGTGCAATGGGGAAGGAACTGGCACTTATCCGGACAGCAGTGATTTTCAATGCCACTATCCGGGTAAGTGCTGTATAACTTAGGAAAAGAAATAGCTGTCCTATGTTTATGTTTATGAAAAACTTGCTATACTGTCGTTATTCTGAGAGGCTTCAGAGCTGTGCATGTGGATTGGCTGTCTGGGCAATAGCTGAATATTGCACTGTCCAGATAGCTGCAGCATTTTCTGCAAAATCAGGATATTCAATGACAGCCCCTCTCCGGATACCACTACCACTACGACTCATTTATGTAGTGCTACAAGGCAAACACAGTACTGCACAGACATACGTATATAAAAGATGGTCTCTGCTTGTCAGAGCTTACAATCTAAACAAGACAGACAATGCAATAGATGAGGACGAGGATACAAACATTAGGCGAGGAGTCACAACGAAAATAGGAGATTAGGATCCAAGAAGAGAGCTTTTAAGATAGATTTGAAAAGGAGGAGAGAGGAAGCCTGATGTATTGATGGAGGTAGTTTGTTCCAGGCCTAGAAAGAGCAGCAAGATGAAAGGAGCAGAGCCTGGAGCTGACAGTAGAAGAAAAGGGCTTAGCGGAAGAGCAGAGTTCGTGAGGAGGGGTGTAGGGAGAAAGGAAAGGTAGTGAGGAGCAGCAGAATGAATGCATTTTTAGGTCAGAAGGAGAAGTTTGAACTGGATATGGAAACGGAAGGGAAGTCAATGAAGTGACTTGAGAAGAGGGGTTATATGAGTAAAACGGGGCTGGTGGAAGATTAGTGGCACAGCTGAATTCTGAACAGATTGCAGGAGAGAGAGATGAGATAGAGGGAGACCAGCAAGGAGGAGTTTGTAATAGTCTAGTTGGCAGGTGACTAAAGAGTGGACAAGAGTCAGAGTAGTGAGTTCAGAAAGGAAAAAGTGAATTTTGCTAATGTAGAATACCGCTGCTGAATGTCCAAATTGTGTTTACCCATAGCAGCCAGCATTTTAAAGTCTGTATTAAGTTTTGAGGCAGAGTAGCCTAGTGGTTAGAGCACCTGCCTAGTACCCAGAAGATCAAGGGTTTAATTCCCACTGGCACTCCTAGTGACTTTGGGCAAGTTTACCTTCTATTGCCTCAGAAGAAAAGGCTGGCAATCTACTTCCAGTGATACATTGCCAAGAAAACCCAGAGGTAGCTGGGTTGCTATAAGTTAACACTGACTCAATGGCACTAAAAAAATATAATTAAGTTTTGATTTTGAAGCAATGTATTGAAGACGATAATCAAGCATTTCTCCAGTAGTTCTGTCTAGCTGGTCTCTATAACTGGAAGTACCTATGAAGAAGTAGAATGATGAGAAACAGAAGCTACAGTCATTAAACCAACTTCACAATTAGACCAACTTCACAATGTAAATAGCAAGTTGTTCCATATACTATTGTACCACTGTTGTATATAGTTAACCAGGATATCCTTTATCAGATAACCCTGCATTGTATTTAGTTTCCCCTATTTCGCCAAGTTATACTTCCTGTTAAATGTAACGACCAGACATGTGTAAACTGTCGGATGTTTTCTGTTCAATGTAAACCGCGCTGATGTCTAATAGTGCGGTATATAAGAATTGTTAATAAATAATAAAATAAATAAATAAATTAAAATACCCATGACAAGAAACTGCGTCCATGTCCATTGTTCTGTCTTCAGAGATAAAGTAGGGCTTAAAGTGCAACTAGAGCAGAATTAGACATAGGGGTATGTTTACTAAACCGCGCACACGTGCGTGGCGCACAATAGCGTACGCTAATGATGCACTTAAGTGCTCTTAAGTGCCGTGCACGCGTGCGCGTCACATTAACGGGCCGGCGCACGTGTGCGGGGCGCTGATGTGCGATAGAGGCGGGGAAAGGCGTACGGAGGGCGGAGGAAGGCCCCCGAGGAGCGGAGGGACGGGGTCAATGGGTGGAGAGTGGGAGGGGAGAGGCTCCCCGCACAGGAGCGGGGCTGAATTTCGGCCAAAAATATACCGCGAGTGAAGCCCTCGCGTCAGAGCCGATTTAAAGAGAAGAGAAACTATTTCCGTCGGCAATGTACAGCAAAACCAGGGAAACCTTAAAAACGTGAGCAGTGTGATACATGTGCACAGAACAAAATAGCAAAAATAAAATGAAAATGACCACAAAAAATTCCAAATAAATTATACTCCAGCTGGGCAACAGTGATATTAATGGGCAACCATAAAAAACACTCCCAGGAAAGCTAAAAAAAAAAGAAATGATTTTTGGAAGGGTCTACGCTCCGTAGACTCATTCAAAAAGCACTGCATTTTAATGGAGCTTTCCTGGGAGTGTTTTTCATGTTGCCCATTGATATCACTGTTGCCCAGCTTGGTTTTGGTTTTTTTCCCCTTTTTAGGAGGTCATTTTTGAGGTTTAATTGCACTCCTGTCCCCATACAAGATAAACGAGCCCACAGTAAAATTGTGCAGAGCAGGGTGTCTGACTCGTGCGGCCAGGTTTCCTATCTTCAGAGACTGCACTATCTCTGTGGTCACAGTGTGGTGCAGCAGATGCAGCCAGTGCCTATAGGACCAGAGGGTCACAGGTTCAAATCCCAGCTGGGGCTCCTGCCAACCCAGTCCCTACAGTTTTACCCACCACTAAACAGTGATAGTACAGACACTCCTGTATGGCAGAGAACATAAGCATGGTTCCAACACCTATATTTTACCCTACACCGCACACAAACCATAACAATGGGCATTACCGACAGCCGAGTCCTCCAAATTCAGTCCTGGAGTGCCACAACTCAATCAGTTCATATGCTTTTTTCCAGATAGGGACATGTCTGCATGTTGGCGGAAGGGTACAGGTGGTGGAGGGGGCAGTGGCTGCAAACCACAGCAGACAGTGGCCTAGGCCTGTGCAGGCTGGCACCGTCCACAGCAAAAGACAGGCTCTGTCGGATGTACAGTCATGGACTCCCCAGGGAACACAGCATATCTGTGGCAACACGGTGGTGCAGTGCACACAGACAGCGTGTATAAGAACAGAAGGTCACAGATTCAAAGCCCAGCTGGGGCTACTGCCAATCCAGTCCACATATTTTTCCTACAACTAAACCATGATAGTAAGGAGAAACCTTTATTGCTGAGAACATACGCATGGTTCCCACGCCTATATTTTACCACACCAAACACACACACCATAAACAGCCGCATTACCTAGAGCAGAGTCTCTCAAATGCAGTCCTGGAGGGCCCCACACCATTCAGGATCCATGCTGCCTCTACTAAAGATGCCTGTGCTGCATATCTATGCACCACCCCCATGGTATGCTGATGTAGCTCCTGCATATTTATGAGGGACAGCATGAAAACCCGAACAGTGGTTGGAACACCAGGACTGGAATTGGGACACTCTGCCGTAAATCAGCAGCCAACAGGGCCAGACACACCGACACACACACCCACAGGCCCCATTGGCCAATGCCTCGTGGAGAGGCAGGACATTGGGCCCTGCCTGTATCTCCCAATACTAGCAGTTGCATACCTTAGCAATGCCACCCTACACCTGGGTATATGGTACACAGCTCTCAAACGTTGCCCATCATAACTGGCAGATATCAATTCCTACGTTAAGCACATTTTGCTCATTGATCTCCACCATAAAAATCATTGTGATGTCTGCGGTGTGCGCTGCAGGTCTGGTCTCTGACAGTGTTTACCACCCTGGGGAGTGACCCCCAACAGTATTGCGTACCATATCCATGCCTGTACTGTGCCCAGGACTGGTGTGGTGGGTATGGCTGCTGGACTCCTCTATAGTAGCACAATGCTGTCATAGGTGTGGGGGTGGCTGTCTGTCTATCCAGTGTGTGGTGGCTGCAAACACCTTCCACAGCCCACACTAGTTATCACGCTGGCAGTGAAACCCTGGCGTTAGAGCTGATTTAAAGGGAAGAGAAACCATTTCCGTCAGCAATGTACAGCAAAACCAGGGAAACCTACAAAACAGTGATAAGTGTGATACATGTGCACGGAACAAAAGGGCAAATAAACATTTTAAATGAACAGAAGTAAATGTAAAAAAAAACATAACCAAGCTGGGCAATAGTGATAGTAATGGGAAACATCAAAAAACACTCCCAAGAAAGCCCCCCAAAAAAGATATGCATTTTGGAAGGGTCTACGCTCCGTCCCCATACAAGGTGAATGATCCCACAGTGAAATAGCACTGATCAGGGTTTCCCTCTCCATTGGACAGGTTTCCTATGGCATGCACATGTTCCACAACAGCAGGGCAGGCATGTCTGAATGGGCAACTGGACAGATGCTGGGAAAGGGGATACAGAGGGCTGCAGGCGGCACATGCTGTGGTGCAGCTGGGGCACAGTGCGGACAAGGCAGATGCCTAGGTGGCACTTAGGAATGCTGAAACTGTACAGCAGCCAGACAGCAACTGATGAGGGCCCAACATGGGCACGAGAGTGTTTATCACAGTGTCACAGGGGATAGTACCCAGCAGGTACTCCAAGGGCACAGAAGATTGGCAGGCAGTGTTGGGGGGAAGCGTGGACATCTATGCAGGCACCCCTACCCCAGAACACGCAACATAGGCAGCTGCCTACCTGCACACTGGATGGCTTGAGACTGCACACCACCAGCACCACCAGCAGAAGGGCATGTCAGCATGGTGGCAGAGGGGTACTGGTGGTGGAGGGGGGCAGTGGCAGCTGCCCAGAGCAGACCATGGCCTAGCCCTGTGTAGGTGGGTGCCATGCACTGCAACAGACAGGCCCTGCCGGACAAACAGTCATGGTATCACCAGGGAATGCACTGTCTCTGTGGCAACACAGTGGTGCAGTGCACACAACCAGTGTGTTAGAAGGCAGAAGGGCACAGGTTCAAGTCCCAGCTATGGTGCCTGCCAACCCAGTCCCCATATTTTACCCACTACTACAACGTGCTAATACAGACAGAACCTTTATTGCAGATGGCGTAAACATGCCCAAAACACCTACATTTTACCCTACAGAGCAAAGACACCATAAACAGGCGCATTACCTAGAGCAGAGTCTCCCAAATGCAGTCCTGGAGGGCCAAACACCATTCAGGTTCCATGCTGCCTCTAATAAAGATGCCTGTGCTGCATATCTATGCACCACCCCCATGGTATGCAGATGTATCTCATGCATATTCATGAGGGACAGCATGAAAACCCGAACAGTGTTTGTCACACCAGGACTGGAGTTGGGAACCTCTGCCGTAAAGCAGCAGCCAACAGGGGCAGACACACCCACACCCACAGGCTCCATTAGCCAATGCCTCCTGGAGAGGCAGGATGTTGGGCCCTGCGTGCATCTCCCAATACTAGCACTTGCATACCTTAGCAATGCCACCCTACACCTGGGAATACGGTACACAGCTATCAAACGTTTGCTATGATAACTGACAGATAGCAATTCCTACGTTAAGCACAGTTTGCTGATTGAGCTCCATCATAGCAACCTTTCTGATGTCTGTGGAGTGTGCTTCAGGTCTGGTCTCTGACAGTGTTTACCACCCTGGGGAGTGACCCCCAACAGTATTGCGTACCATATTCATGCCTGCACTGTGCCCAGGACTGGTGTGGTGGCCAGGGCTACTAAACACCTCTATAGTAGCACAATGCTGGCATAGGTGTGGGAGTGTGTGTCTGTCTATCCAGTATGTGGTGGCTGCAAACACCCTCCACAGCCCACACTGCCAGCACTGTTGCCAGTATTGGCCTGCCAATGTGCATAATGAGGAGCAAGGTACCATGGGTATAGCCCGGACAGGGTGTCCTGGCCAGGATGCATCTGCAAAGGGCATAGGGCACTGGCTGGGACATTGTAGTGCCCGGCCACCACCTGCACAGACAGGGTGGCCACAGCATGTTCCGCTGGGAGATCACTCTCACCCTGACTGAGCAGTGACCACGGCATGGCTAGGCTCCCCCATAGTGCTATATGGTATTTCTCTCATGTGATTTGCATGGGTTCCCTTTTGGGGCCCAGTCACTGACTTATCTGCTTGGTGTGTATGCATTTCCACCAGGAACATGCACTATAGACTGGCTAGCAGACTGTCTGCAGCTGGTATGGATTTTGATGGAATGCCTTGCAGGGTGCAGCGGCTGAAGGCTTGCTGCAGGAGAATCTCAGATAGTGGTGGGGGGCAGCTTAGCATATCCAGGCCTAATGTCTGTCTGCTATTGCGTTAGAGATGTATACAGAGCTGCATTGACTGCCCTATAGGGTATCTGTTCCCCCAGCAGGACTGGGTTTGATGGTCCCCTCTACTGCCACCATTACAGGGAGGTAGAATGTGGATCTGTTGGTACGAGACCTGTTTACCCCCCGCAGCCCTGGAGGAGGGTTGTGGTACATAAGCCTCCTAGGGGTCTATAGGGGCTAAAACTGACTGAGACATACAGATATATCCAAGGTGTGTCCGAAGAAACTACCTATCTCACACATTAGCACTGCTGGGGACCTGCAGCATGGCCTATCTCTGCTGTGGACCTGGTGCTGGGCGCCCCACCTCACCCTCAGGGTGAGTGCAGTACCTGCACAATGTGACGGTTTGTAGCTACTCTGTGCCAGTACCACACACGGTCAGTTCCCCCTACCTGGCTGAGGTGCTGTGGGGGTGCATACCCCATCTTGTGATCATCTGTAGACTGCTGATTTGCATGTGCAGTGCATCATGGGTATGGGTGGGTTAGCCCTATCCTGGTGACCACTGCAGACTGTTTGTGTGGTGACGTGCAGTCCTTCTGCAGCCAGCGAGGGGTATGCTAGCAGCTATGGAGCTGTAGCCCACTGGTTATTTCACTACTTGTAGAGCCAGAGGTCATAGCTTCAAACCCACAGTAGGGGTTCCTTGATAGGGCTGTCCAAAGCATTGTCTTTTTTTAATGTACATTAGTGCTGCCAGCAAAACACCCTCAGGGTACTGTAACCATAAGGTGCCTCAGAAGGCACCCTATAAGGCGCCTTATAGGGTACCCTATAAAGCGCCTTCTGAGGCACCTTATGGTTACAGTCCGTATAAGGTGTCCTATGGAGCGCCTTATAGGGTGCCGTGGCGGACAGTGCACTTTATAATGTGCCCTATGGGGTGCCTTATAGGGTGCCTTATGCGGCACCTTAGGTTACGGCACCACGTGAGGGTGTGTTTGCTGGCAGCAATAAATAAAATGCCTCAGGAAACAATACTTACATGTCACAGCTGATGCCTCAGCCAGCCCTATGCATTAGGCACACTGGGGGATCAAACTCATGACCGCTGTATCATCAGTCAGTGTATTAACCATTATGCTACAATTCTGTTTCTGTTTTTGGTTGTCTGTGCGCCTACTTAAGATTACCACGTGGTAACGCGCTTAGCGGCGCTTCGCACGATCATGTGCGCAGCAGCGCGTGTTATCGCGTGATACTCCCGTTTTGCTGCTTTAAGACTGAAATGCCCACTCCTTTTATGGCAGCCTGCACACTATCGCCAGGCGCACATTAAGACGGTTTAGTAAACATACCCCATAGTGTGGGCTCCATAATGTTGTGGGGCTGTTTTTCTGCCTCAGGAACTGGAGGCTTGGAATGTATTAAAGTAATCATGAAGTCAGGGTTTGGGACGAATGTCATGGATACTCCAGCAGGGCAATGACCCAAAACATACATCCAAAAGTAAAAAAGAATGGTTAAAAAAGAAAAAATGCACTGTTTTAAACTGGCAACATAGTAACATAGTATATGATGGCAGATAAAGACCACTATGGTCCATCTAGTCTGCCCAGCAAGGCGGCAAGAATAGGTGCACTTGCAACTCCGTGCAGATCACTCCTTCCCATTCCTTTGTTTAGGGGTGTACCCACTGCTCTGTGTAGGTCACCCTTATTTGTTCAGACATAAGAGACAGTTATGCTTATTTAGATTTTATCCTGTTGCTATAAAAGTATCCACTGTCTCTGTCCCATGCCATTTTGAATTATGTCACTGTGTTTGCCCCCACCACTTCTATTGGGAGGGCATTCCAAGCATCCACCACCCTTTCAGTGAAAAATTATTTCCTGACATTGCCTTTCGGTTTACCCCCTTGCAGCTTCATGTTATATCCTCTAGTTTTACAGCTTCCCCGTCTTTGGAAGAGGTTTGTTTGTCCATTAATACTCTTTAAGTATTTAAAGGTCTGAATCATATCTCCCCTGTCCCTCCTCTCCTCCAGCGTGTACATATTTAGGTCTTCAAGTCTTTTCTCATAAGTCTTCTGACGCAGGCTCCAAATCATTTTGGTCGCCTTCCTCTGAACTGCTTCCAGCCTCTTTTGGGCATGTTTACTAAACATTCCTAATGTGCGGGGCCGCGGTAGTGTGCCTGTGCCATATAAGGAGTGGGCGTTTCAGGCCGAAAAAGGAAAAAAAATGACCGTACGTGTGCGCGTCGCGTTAATGTGCGGGGCCCACATTAGTGCGTGGGAAGGCTAAGTGGGGCGCAGCTGGACCCATATAGGAACAGAGCCGTAGCACAACGGTGAAGACAATAACCAATGGTGCCGGGGCCATGGGTTCAATCCCCCAGTGTGTGCAACCCAAAAAGGCTGGCTGAGGCACCACCTTGAATGTGGAAAAGTGTGTCAGGAGGCAAAGTAATTTTGTACGGCATAAGGTGGCGCACTGTTCATTTTGGGCGGCATAAGGCGGCGCACTGTTCATTTTGGGCGGCATAAGGCGGCGCACTGTTCATTTTGGGCGGCATAAGGCAGCGCACTGTTAATTGTGGGCAGCAGGATGCGGCGCGCTGATGGGCACAAGGCGGCGCGCTGATGCTAAAGCAAAGGAACACAGCTACAGCACAATGGTTAACACACTGACCAATGGTGCAGGGACCAGGGGTTCAATCTCTCACAATGCCCAGTGAAAAAGGCTAGCTGAGGCAGTATGTTTTATGTTGTGGAGTGCTGTAGGAGGCTTTTTAATTTTATTTTGTGATAACTACTAGCAAACGCACTCTCACAGCATGTTAACATAAGGCGGCCCATAAGGCACATGTTACAGTGCACCGTCCGCCAAGGCACCCTAGAATGTCCCCTATAGGGCAGCATGTATGTTGCGACACAGGATAATGTATAGTGCACCCTATATGGATGCCAACCATAAAGTGCCCTATAGGGCGCCCCATAAAGCACCCTCAGAGGCACCTTATGGGTACAGTATGCTGAGGGTGTTATTGCAGGCATCAACATATGTAAAGTAAATTAAAATAATGCTTTGGACAACCCTATCACAGAACCCCACTGTAGGTTTGAGCCCATGACCTCTGGCTGCACAGGCAGTGACGCAACCATTGGGCTACAGCTCTATAGCTGTAAGCAAGCACCTGCCTGGCTGCAGATAGCCTGCACGTCACATCACAGACAGTCTGCTGGTGTAAACAGGATAGGGTTAGGCCACCCGTACCCATGATGCACTGCACATGCAAATCAGCTGTCCACAGATGTACACAAGATGGGAACTGCACCCCTAAAGCTCCCCGGCCTGGTAGGGGGAGGTGTCCGTGTGCACCCACACAGCACCTCGGCCTGGTAGGGTGTCCTGAGTGGGTGGACAAACGGCAAAGAGTAGCTAAACACCATCACATTGTGTGGTTACTGTGCTCACCCTGAGTTTGTGATGTTGCGCCCAGGACCAGGTCCACAACACCTTCCATGGCTGAATGCAGCCATGCCAGAGTTTCAAAGCAGCAATAACCTGTGAAATAGGTAGGTGCTGCACAAACATCTTGGAGATCTCTGTCTGCTTCAGTCACTGGAACCCACCCCCCAGGTGGATAAAACACAGTTTCCCACCAACAGATCCCCATCCCACCCTGATGGCAGCAGAGTGGACCATCAACCCCAGCCCCACTGGGGAACAGACACCCCCACAGGGCAGTCCAAGCAGCTCCACACACATCCTATAACATAATAACAGACAGACATTAGGCCTGGATATTCACAAATGCACCCCACCACTATCTGATATTCTCCTGCAGCAAGCCATCAGCCACTGCACCCTACAAGGCACTCCATCAAGACACATACCATCTGTGCACAGTCTGCTGGTTGGTCCTGATGGAAATGCATGCACCCACAACTTGGGTGGCAGCACACACAAGCAGATAAGTCAGTGAAGAGGCCCCAACAGGAAACCCATATATATCACATGAGAGAAACAAAATATAGCACTATGGGTGTGCCTAGCCATGCTGCCATCACTGACACTCAGGGTGAGAGTGATCCCCCAGCAGCACATACAGAGGTCACCCTGTCTGTGTAGGTGGTGGCCGGGCACTACCATGTCCCTGTCAGTGCCCTATGCCCTGTGCAGCTGCATCCTGGTCAGCCCACCCTGTCTGAGATGTACCCATGGTCCCTTGCTACTCATTATGCACATTGGCAGGCCAATACTGGCAACAGTGCTGGCAGTGTGGGCTGTGGAAGGGGTTTGCAGACAACACCCCCTGTATAGACAGACACACACTTCCACACCTATGCCATCATGGTGCTACTATTGAGGCGGTAATTAGCCTTGCCCACCAAACCGGTCCTGGGCATGGAAAGGCATGGATATGGTACGCAGTACTGCTGGGGGTCACTCCCCAGGGTGGTAAACACCGTCAGAGGCCAGGCCTGGAGCACGCACCGCAAACACCTAACAGATTGTTCTGATGGGGTCAACTAGCACAGTGTTTCCCAACCCAGTCCTATGGGGCACACCGGCCAGTCAGGTTTTCGGGATATCCCTAATGACTATGCATGAGATATATATGCATTAGAGATATCCTGCCAACCTGACTGGTTTGTGGTCCTCCAGGGCTGGATTTGGAGACCCCTGCCTAACACCTCTGTCATCTAAGATTGTGAGTGGGCAAGGTGCAGATGTCCTAGACATCGAAAGGGTATATAGAATGTGACACATTCCTCCTCGATTCTCACCACCACCAAAAAGTTGTCTAATAGACAATATTTTGGTGGTGGTGAGAAGTGAGGAGGAATGTGACACATTCTATATACCTTTTTGATGTCTTGGACATCTGCACCTTGCCCACTCACAATCTTAGATGACAGAGGTGTTAGGCAGGGGTCTCCAAATCCAGCCCTGGAGGGCCACAAACCAGTCAGGTTGGCAGGATATCTCTAATGCATATATATCTCATGCATAGTCATTAGGGATATCCCGAAAACCTGACTGGCCGGTGTGCCCCATAGGACTGGGTTGGGAAACACTGAACTAGCAGTATGTGCGAAACGTATGGATATCTATCTGCCAGTACTCCTAGCAAACATCTCAGAGCTGTGTACCGTATACCTCAGGTGTAGGATGACATTGCTAAGGTATGCAGGTGCTAGTATTGGGAGATGCACGCAGGGTCCAATGTTCTGCCTCTCCAGGAGACATTGGCCAATGGGTGTGGGTGTGTCTGGCCCTGTTGGCTGCTGCTTTACGGCAGAGATTCCCAACTCCAGTCCAGGTTTGCATCACACTGTTCGGGTTTTCCTGCTGTCCCTCATGAATATGAATGAGCTACATCTACATGCCATGGGGGTGGTGCATAGATATACAGCACAAGCATTTGTATGAGTGGCAGCATGGAACCTGACTGGTGTGTGGCCCACCAGGACTGCATTTGGGAGCTTCTACTCTAGGTACTGCCCCTGTTCATGGTGTCTGTGCTCAGTGGGGTAAAAAATAGACGTAGTAACATTGCATATGTCCTCGCCATGAAAGGTGTGTCCTTACTATCACTGTTTAGTTGTGGGAAAAATATGTGGGCAGGATTGGTGGTAGCCCCAGCTGGGCTTTGGACCTGTGACCTTCTGTTCTTGCATGCACTGTCTGTGTGCACTGCACCACCGTGTAGCCACAGATTGGTTGGATTCCCTGGAACATCCATGACTGTGGATCCGGCAGGGCCTGTCTGTTGCAGTGGACTATGCCAGCCTGCACATGGCTAGGCCTCTGTCTTCTGTGGCTAGCAGCCACTGCCCCCTGCACCACATGTACTCGTCCGCCAACATGCTGGCATGAGCCTCTCTCAGAAAAAGCAGATGACCTGATTGCAATGTGGCAGTACGGGACTGCATTTGGGGGATGTGGCTGTAGGTAATGCCCATTGTTGTGGTGTGTGTGCGGTGTTGGGTAAAATATGGGTGTTTTCCCCATGCTTATGTTCCCTGCAATACAAGGGATTCTGCGCTATCTTTGTTTAGTGGTGGGTAAAATATAGGGACTGGGCTGGCAGGTGCCCCAGCTGGGATTTGAACCTCTGACTCTCTGGTCTTAGAGGTACTGGCTCTGTCCACTGCACCACACTATGGCCACAGAGACAATGTAGCCCCTGGAGGTAGTAAACCTGGCAGGATGGAGTCGCAAACCCTGCTCTACGCATTTTTACTGTGTCATGCACTCTGTCTGGTGACAAACGTGCACATAAACCCCGGAAATGACCACGGAAAATGGGGGACACAATATCACCATGCTGGGCAACAGTGATATTAATGGGCAACCATAGCAAACACTCCCAGGAAAGCTCCAACAAAAAGGAAATGTTTTTTGGAAGAGTCTACGCTCCGTACACCTTTCCAAAAATCATTTCTTTTTGCTGGAGCTGTCCTGGGTGTGTTTTTTAGTTTTGCCCATTACTATAACTGTTCCCCAGCTGACTTACTATTTTTACAATTTTTGTTGTGGTCCTTTTCTATTTTTAATTCCACTTTTGGGCTGTGCAGATGTAGCACACTGCTCACGTTTTGCAGGTTTCCCCGGTTTTGCTGTACATTGCTGACGGAAATGGTTTCTCTTCCCTTTAAATGCCCTCTACCGCGAGTGTTTAACTCGCGCTATTTTTCCCTTGTAAATTCGGCAACGCAACTGTGCGAGAGGCCTCTCCCCTCCCCTCCCCCGCCCATTAACCCCTTCTCTACGCCCCTCCAGGGCCTTCCTCAGCCCTCCGTTAGCCTTTCCACGCCTCTATCGGACATTTGCGGGCGTGTACTTCTGCGGCACCCGTTACTGTGACGCGCAAGGGTGCGGGGCTTCATCGCACGTTTGCGGGGCGCTTAAGCGCTCTTAAATATGCTTTTAGTGTGCTATTGTGTGGCTGCGCACATTGGCGGTTTTTAGTAAACATGCCCCTTTGTATCCTTTGCGACATACAGTCTCCAAAACTGAATACAATATTCCAAGTGAGGCCTCACCAGCGACTTAGCAGTGACATTAGTACCTCTTCCTTTCTGCTGCTAATTCCTCTCTGTATGCAAGTCAGCATCCTTCTGGCTTTTGCCACTGCCTTGTCACATTGTTTTGCCATCTTGAGATCCTGATAAACAATCACTCCGAGGTCCTTCTCTTGGTCCGTGCACACCAATCTCTCACTCTCTAATGCATACAATTCCCTTGGATTTCTGCTTCCCAAGTGCATGACCCTGCACTTCTTCACATTAATTCTTAACTGCCAAGCATTAGACCACTCTTCCAGCTTTTGTAGATCTTTCCTCATGTTCCCCACTCCCTCAGGGGAGTCCACTCTGTTGCAAATTTTGGTGTCATCTGCAAAGAGACAGACTTTTCCATTCAGCCTTTCAGCAATATGATTCACGAATATACTGAACGGTCCCAAGACCGAAACCTGGGGCACACTGCTAATCATCTTTCTTTCATCCGAGTGAGTTTCGTTTACCGTCACCTTCTGTCGTCTGTCAGTCAACCAATTTCTGATCCAGTTCAAATCTTGGGATGCAGGGCTATGTGGCGGGCTTGCTTAGGATTCATTGCTGTCAGATTGGAACCAGGAGGCTTGGGATTTAAATAATTAACCCATTAAGTGCTAGTCATTTAAGTAGAGTTAGTTGTGAGGAAAGAGAACCTGGACAGAAAGGGGGCACTTGGATTTGAACCAGAAACTTCTTGACCTGCAGTCAAATGCTCTATCACTGAGCTATGCCCCCAATACTCAGCTTTGAGTCCTGATCTCAATTCAATTGCGAACCTTTGGAAAAAGCTGAAATCTGCCATGGGTAAAAGGAATCCTGGAAACACTCATGAGCTGAAACAAATTGCAGTTGAACAGTGGGAGAAAGTACCAGCAGACAGGTTTATAAAACTTATAGATGGCTAAAAGAAATGTTTGGAGGCTGTCATCACTGCCAAGGGTTGTGCAACAAAATATTAGTGAAGGGCGCCATTAATCCTGACCAGGTCATATTTTTTTTTCCAGAAATGACAACATCTAAGTTGCACAGACATGCATTTTTGGTTCTATACCTTTGAACATACTATTAAAATATCATGATGACATACAGTTGGAATATTTCCAATTATTTCTCAAGATATTGTACACAACATAGGAATAGAGTGGTTAGAGCAACAGCCTAGAATCCAAGAGAACTTGGGCAAGTCACTTTACCCTCCATTGTCTTGGAAGAAAAGGCCTGGCAATCTACTTTTGCTCATACCTTGCCAAGAAAATCTGGGGGCTGCTGGGTCACCAGGAGTCAGAATTGACTTGATGGCATTTAAAAATAAAAATTGTACACAACATACTTAAAATGCAAGAGTGCCAGTAATGTTGACCATAAATGTATGTGTGGAGGTTGCACTGTACTCTCTGAGTTGCAGCACTCAGCACAAAGAGCCCAGGCTGCAGTGCCCCAGCACATAAAACACCCTGGTGCAATACCCAAATGTGTTCCCTCTTTCCCTACATCTGCAGGTGATAGAGGTTACCAACTGAGGCATTGACTATTGACCACCATTGTGGTTCCACACACAGAGGCAGAGGAATGATGCTACAACTGGACTCACAGGAGCACACATGCCATCTCTGGGAGAAACATTTGTGCATAGATATATTTTGGCCAGCCTCCAGATGCCCCACAGTGAGGCCACCCTGGGCTCTTGTGAGCCAGACATCCTGCTGCACCTGCAGGCCCTTGGGCATGAAGTGCAGCAGGGCTTCACAGATGCCATCTAGATCCAGGACCTCATGATGGGCCATCTGGAAGGCCTCAGAACAGATTCAGGCTCTGATACAGGCTGGGTTGGACCTGCAGGGCTGCATCTCAGTCCTAATGCTATCCATACCCAGGGGGGAGGGTCCTAGATGGAGGGGAAGGGATTATTGTTATTTTTGGACACAGTTTGTTATATTATAAAAATAAATGTGGGCTTATGATTTGGATAACCACAGTGTTTGTGTCTTCCATCATCCCCTCCTGAAGCTGTACAACCTATGTCCCTGTAGCCAGTGGCTCTAGTGATGCCACCACCGAGGGGCCAAATGTGCCTGGTCACCCACGCAACAAGCATCCAAAGTGACCCAATTGTTGTACAGCAGATCCACATAGCTAAGACTGCAGGTCTGAGTACTGTCTGCTGTATGGGACTAGCCACAAGAGTACCCTTTGCACCAATGCAATGGTGTGATAAGCCTACATTCCCCACACATGCTTTGGTCAGGATGACATGAGATAAATATTATGCCCAAGACTCTTAACCTTTTTCCTGGCACTACCACAAAAACGCTATTAATTTCTTAACAGTGTTCTTTTTCTTACTACATATAATGACTGCAAGACGTTAAGTATAGTATCAATAGATTCAGAGTTTGTCTTTGTAGTTTTTTATCTATGTTCCTATACAGGAACATTGCCAAGAAATTGTACGTTCAACCCATGCAAAAGAACATCCTACTAGAACGCAAAAATAACAGATAAATCTAGCAGATACTAGTGACTAATGCTACAGTATGCATGTCTGTCACTTGTGGTAGTCCACAAAGCAAGTTTTGCCCTTATTGGAGTGAAGCCAGACCTTGCAGACCCTGCACATGACCGTAGTGTTCTTCGAACACATGCGACAACGTCCCTGCGTGCAGCTGATACGTTCACGTTGCCGGATATCTTTTGGCAGTTGGCTACATGATTTGATCTGATTGAATGTTCTTGAATGGCAGTGCCCTTCAAGAGACACAAGGTGATGTCACGCCTGAATGTCAGATGATCCATGTCACTTCCATGAAGGTGACAATGTATTTTCCAAGCAGCCACGACAGATATATTGAGGACGTTTGTGAATAGTGGCCACCACCATTTCTTTCCATGCACAGATGGCCTGTAGCTTGCTAAGAGCCTGTCCATGAGATCCACTCCACCCATTCCTTCATTATAGCGCTTCACCACAAAGGGTTGAGCCACAGCAACATCTGATGTACCCTTGACTAGGCGACGTGCGGTTTGAAGTGGGTCATGTGTGAGATTGTTGCTGGCAATGCAGACAACAGAATTGTCATGCCACTTTGCTACATAGACTGACCCATCACATCGGTAATCATAGTCTCCTCGTTGGCCACTCTTCTTCATGTCCTTTGTACTTCGAAGTTCTTTGTGTGCTCCGCCAGTTCTCAGTTCCCGAATGGTTCCTGTAGCTGCAACATTTCTCTCTGCCAGTGACTTGATCAGTGCATAACTTGTAAAGAAATTATCGAAGAATAGGTGGTAATGAATTACATCTGAATGCTTTTCAATAACATCAACCATATGGTTTATGACCCTGGAGCCCAGAGGTCCCATCGAATTTATAGAACTTTCTCGTCTGGTGTACAGCTTAATGTTGTAAGGGTAGCCGTCGATGCCACACATACACCACCACTTAAAACCAAATCTAATTGGTTTTCCTCTTATAAACATTTTCATGCTGTGGCGGCCAAAGTACGGAGTCATAGACTCGTCAATACTCAATTCATGGTGGAAATACCCAAACTGCACCAAATTCGCGTTGATGACAGTAATAAGTGGAACAACCTTAGCCGTCTTGTCACCTGCTTTGAGTTCAGCATTGTCAGCCAAGTGAAAGTATTTTTTGATGGTCTGATACTTCTTGCTGCTCATGGCCTCATGGACAATAGGCACACTTAGATCTTGCTGACTGCTCCAGTAGTCTGACTCCTGTGGCAGGACATGATAGCCAGACAACAGCAGGATTCCCAGAAAGTGACAAATTTCATCCACTGTGATTGAAACTGACTGTCGTTCTTATCTCGGTTAGCATAAAGGTTGCTTTGCGTTACAATTTCCGTCAGCATTTTGTCATCGAATATAAGGCTCCATATGGAAAATGGAGAAAGTGACAACAGAACAGAAAAACTGTCAGGTAAATGACTTGACACCAGCGATGAAATTACCTTAGTGAACTTTGTTGACTTTTTCCACTGAATTGCCTGTTTCTGCTTCAGATTCTTACACTTTTTTGCTGGAGGGCTGCTTTCATCTTCACTACTAACACTCTCATCTTCGTCTGTCTCCTCTGCTATCACTTCCAGTTCGCCAGCAGTTTCAAAGGGGTCATCATTGTTCAAATTGTCAGGAACATCTTCGACATCATTGTCAGCTGCAGAATCACCTGCAGACGGCGGCAACACAATGATGGTTGTCGGACGAGTTAAACATTCCACAGTTGACATAGCATCTTGGACTGTAACTGCCCGATGAATTTTGCTACATCTGGTGCCATAGAAGCTCCTTGTATCCATTGGTTATCAAAACTGAAGGAATTATCTGAAAACAATGCGCATTGGCAATTATTAGTTGACTTTTGGATAATCCTGGCAGTGTTCCTATATAGGAACATGACACATACACATAAAAATTAACCCCCATCACAAATCAAATAAAATGTGAGTGCACCTGTGCAACATGACCAGGCATGCCTCGTACACAATGATCAGCATCAAAATGTAAAACAACCAAGTATCTCAAAATTATAACTGCTAAATTTGACTTACCCTCAAATTGTAAAAAATTTGAAAATTTAAGTGAAATTAAAACTGTTGTGCAACTGAGACCATTTAATGTTTGCACCGCTGTTAAATATAAATGTCACCACTTGTTCACATTCTGCAAAGAATATTTGTATTCGAAAATCGCGCACATAAAAAAATAAGTAATGTTTGTTATGTTCCCATACAGGAACATTGCCGGGAAAAAGGTTAAGGAGCTGCGGAGTGGAGCTTCTTGATGCAGAAGGGTCCAAAATAAGATCACCATCTGTGGGATCCATTCTGGTAACATATGCACTGTACATCACCAGAAATCCTTAGCCACCCTTGCACGAGGAGATGATGAAGCCACCCGTGTAGCCAATATCTTCCTCTATCTGTGGACTCTGCCCTTCACTAAAGGGCCTCCACTTTTCATTGCTCTCATATACAAACCCACACTGCCACAGAAAGACCACACAGAGTAAACAGAGGGGTCCATATGTGATGACAACAGTGTCCAAAAGGCATATGCCAATTAGCAGTGTAGGGTAGGCAACAGTAACTATAGCTGTATGGTCTTGGACCAAGGAAAAAGATATGTAGGACAGTCACATACAATCCTGGGTTTGTATCTGCAAATGAGAGCAGGACATGGTCTTTTTGCTCTTGGCTGGTTAGAAGCACCTTCACCCCCACTGTATCTCTGAGACCCACCCTCATCAAATTTGACCCTCTGTAGAGACACATGCACCTGGAGCTGTGCCCAAACCCACCCCCTTTCTCTCCTTTGGGTCCAATTGCAATGTAGAGGCATGCACTGTACTTCACATGCCCATTGTCAACAAGGACCTGTAGGTACCCAACAAACTGGTGACATGGGAGCCTTTGAGTTCCTGGCACCTGGCACACATATAGCTTGTGCACGGCAAAGGGTCATCTTGGATACAGGTGTCCAGGGGCCATTAGTCTAAGCTAACACCATTGCACTATATCCTCTGTGATACTACAACCATATATTTTATTTATCTATTTAACATCATTTTATACTGTCTTTCTACCAGTCAAGACAGTTCACATATAACTCAGTGCATATAACAATAAAATTTGAACAACAGGGTGCACATTACAGTAAACATATAGTTTAACATATAATCAACAATATATGTAGATGTTCAGTAGCTGATTATGGAAGTGTGCTTGTGAATGTCCATCTGCTGTGCACATCTATGAAAATGGTCCATTTTGCATGTGGGAACGTACATCCTCAGGATGTGCAGATGTAGCTGATCTGGACATACATAATCACATCAGCATACATGTAAATGGTCAATTTTTAAGCATGATCAGCAGGAAATGTCACTATTCTTTCATCATGGCACCAAAAGCCAAGATTTCCTCCAGGAAGGAAAACTTCTGTCTGTTCAGAGAGGTCTTTGAGAAACACCACATTTTCTTTGGCAATGCTGGCAGGTAATTACAATATGTATCAGAAAGAGCATCTATAGTGTGCCATATGTAGCAAACTGAATACCATCTACCATTGTAACCATGATGTGGAAGACATAAAGAGGAATTGGAGGGGGATGAAGCACAAGGCAAAGGCAAAGGCAGCAGAATGAGGTCCAAATGGGAGGACACCCTCTCTGAGAAAGTTGGAGGAACGTATACTGGGCACCATAGATGAGGAAGCATTGACAGGGGTTGATGATCTTGATAGCTCATGATCTTCGCAACAACCATGTCAGTAGCGCTCTCCTGGAATGTTGAAAATGTGCTGTGACTCATGATGCCACTTAGATCATTTGCACTGGCTGTAGCATTCACTATATCCATACCCCTCGCCATCTACCACACTGGTCTACAAAGTATATGCATGTGTGACCCACCCCTACCCCCAGGGATGGTGGCATTATACACACTGAAAATACCAGCTGCTACATGAGAGAAGTCACCCCTTTACCCCACATCTGTACAGTGCCTGCCTTGTGACCCAGGGTTTGAGTGGGTAGCTTCTCTGGCACAGCAGGCATTTCTGCAGCCTTTGCATCGCCATGACATGGCTATGGAGTGGCAAGCACAATTATCAATATCATGAGCACACTAGCATCATACAGGTGTGGGAGGGGTGATGACAGCTGACCACATGTATTACCTTCATGCCACAAGTCAAATGGCATGGTTACACAGGTGCATCCTACCTATCTCCCTTTCACACCACAAACTATGCCACCATGCACCCCACATTTCTCACCTTCCTGTGCATACCTAGCCAGAAACCATGGTGATAGGTGATCACTTCATATGCCATGTGTCATTGCTCACTGCATTTGCTGCCTTACTGTATATATCATTAACAAAAGCAGTACAAGCTAGACATTCTTCTTTCACCTGCAAGTGCTGATGCTGACATTGATAGTCTGCAGGCTTCCATTGACAAAGGTCATTGAACTGTGAAGAAGGATAGCTTCAAGCCACTACCTGGTACATCAATGGCAGACACAGAGACCAGCCAGAGGGAAGAGGAGCACGTCGAAGCTCAGAATAGGCCAGCATATGATGCTATGCTGCCGGATGAGGAAGAAAGGACTAGGGAGGAGGTGTTAACTGACTAACAGGATCGCCATGTAGCACGGTAACCAATCTCCAACGTCGCCACTGGCTCACTGGTGAGGAGGCACCATTGGATCCACCAGGGGGAGTCAACAGATGAGATGCAGATGACAGAAGCAGCTAGGCTGTGGAGAGTGCCTCCTCCAGCAGCATGAATATCTTGCAATAGAGAAGGAGTGCAATGACATTCTGCATAACATCCCGCAAGAGCAAAGGGCAAGAAGGGAGGCAGATGATGGTACCATTTAATGTTCTCCCAGCCTCTGCCCCAGCCACAACAGGTTCCACAACCACTAATAGCAATGGCAGAGGTGCTAGGCCCTGCCAACATAAGTCACAGGAGCCAAGCCAAACCAATATCCTAGGTGTGCCACCAAGGGGCAGTGGCTCCCCCTGACACTTCCCTGACATCCTAGCTGCCGAGCAACAGGATGGTATGGTCATAGGGCTAAATGTGTATAGATCATCAGTGTCGAGCAAGAGTAATGAGAAGGGCTTGGCGATCACCTCTGAGTCTGTATCCATCCCTCAGGGCCAGGGTGGTGGAGGAAATGGGGCAAGGGGAATGGGCAGAGGCAAATATTGTGTGGTGACAGCCATAGCTGCTTGTTAGGGAAAAAGCTGAATGGTGTGAGTTCTGAGGTGTCCTGTGTGTTTGTAAAGGGTGGAGGCAGAGGTGGCAGGTAAGGGGGATGGGAAGAGGGTTGCATGTGGGGGGTTCTCAGGAGCTGTGTACTGTTGCAACAGGGAGGGGCACCAGAGGAGTGCAGTGGCATCCTGGGAGGTCACAGGCACTGTTCCCTCTAAGCTGTGCACGTGTGCACGAGCACACATCTCGCCGAGTGAGCGCACATACTTTACAACAGAGCACACAAAAATTAATGTTCTGATTCTGATAGAAAACAACACAGACGTCTTAAAATTTAAAAGTTGTTGTGTATTGACAGTTTTCACAAGTTCTACAATATTTTCTAGTGCAATCAATGTGGTGTACATACTGTATTCTGATGTGTAGTCAAATTTTAAAGTATATAACTCTGAGTGTCATATGTGGCGCACAAAAATTTAACCTTCCTTCAAAAGCTGCACAGCTGATACTTTATGCGCACACAGCCTACAGAAAATTAGAGGGAACATTGGTCACAGGGTGGTGATTGCATCTTTGTGGCACTAGGGTGAGGGATTTCTTTGTGTGGGGGGACCAAGGAAGGCAGGAGGCATGGGGGCAGGCAGGTGGTACAGGAAATTGCATCACTATGTGTTGGCTGCTTCACAATAAGGACATACCTCAACATGATTCTGAATAAATCTGTTCCTTGCTCCCTTTCCTTGTCTGTAGGGCTGCTCATTCATATCTACGACAATGTCAGTGCCCTCCTCAGGGCCAGTTCTACCCAGTAAGCCAGGTAAGCATGGCAGGGGAGTGCCAGTGTTAAGGGATGCCAAAGCTGCAGCAGTATTGTGTGCCCGCAGGCTGAAGTGGAAAGCAGTGATGCATGTGCCCGTAGGAGCTGCCTGTCCTGTGGGCACACAACAGCATTGCTGGAAGCAATCACAGCCTTTCTGTCCTCTTTGGTCTGTGGGACAGGCTGCTTCCACAAGCACATACAGCAGTGACAATCACGGCTTTCCTCTCCTCTGGCCCATGGGACAGGCTGCTCCTGCAGGCTGAAGAGAGGAGAGAGGCCATGCTACATGTGTACACAGGAGCAACCTGTCCATTGGGCTGAAGAAGATAGAAAAGCTGCGATCAGCAGTGCTGCATGCACCTGCAGGAAAGGCTGCTCCCACAGGCCAAAGAGAGGAGAGAGGCAGTGCTGCATGTATCTACAGGAACAGCCTGTCCCAAGGGCTGAAGGGGAGAGAGCCACAATCGGTAAGAGTGCTGCAGGAGCTGGTGCCAGAGATGCACAGGAGGTAGGGAAAATTTAAAGGGGCAGTAGTTTGGGGAAATAAAGCTGGGGGGAGGGGAATGGAGGGCAAGGGGTAAGAATGGAAGGGGAGAGAGAAAGAACAGCAGCTGGAAGAGAAAAGAGTGGGGGAGGCAGCAGGAGAGAGTTGCAGGGATGGGTGAAAGAGTGCAAAGTGTTGAAGATTGAAAAGAGGGCAGAAAAGAGCACATGAATATATGTTAAAAGGCGCAGTACCCTGACCTCCCCCCCTGGAAGGCACATAGGATCTCCATCCCCAAACCACATAAATATACACACAGAGGCAGCCCAACCCCGAAACACACAGGCACTTGAGCAGTGCAACAAGCACATACATAGGCACGTACCCCACCCCCACACTGCACTCCACACAGGTATCGAATCAGTGCACCATACATATGGACTGCATCTACGCACTACAAACCCACTGTCAGAGGAGAGAGACAACACCAGCTATAAAGATTTCTCATACAGCCTTTGCAACCATAACGAGACACATTTTATCATCTCTCTTTGAACTCTTCTTCCAGTCCCTGCCAGATATTAACATACATAGCCCCCCCACACACATATGCATGCATGCAGCCCTGATACTATTTATGACACAGACATGCATGTAGCCCTAAACAGGCTCCAAGACATACACATATGCACACGCACACATATACACATACACATACACATGTATGTAGTACCCAACAGTCCCCATGGCGCACACATACACAGACACATGCACATGTAGTCTCTGGCAGTCTTCATGACACAGAAAGAAACAAACATATGCACCTGTGACACACACACACACATGCGTGCACCCCCCCAAACACTTCCTATGATACACATAGATGAACCCCCAAAATGTCAGATCCTGTGAGCGAAGGAAACATGCTATTCTGTCACTCTAGAAACATAGAAACATGACGGCAGATAAAGACCATATGGACTATCCAGTCTTCCTTCTATATCAACTACTACAGTCCCTTTTTTTCCTTTATAGATCTTCTGTGTTTTTCTCATGCTTTCTTGAATTCAGATGCTATCCTCATCTCTAACATCTCTGCTGGGAGACAATTCCATGCATCTATCACTCTTTCCAAAAAGAAATATTTCCACAAATTACTTCTGAGCCCATCCGTTTCACCTTCATCCTATGTACCTTATTGCAGAGCTTTCCTTCAACTGAAAGAGGCTCTCCTCCTGTGCATTTATTCCATGGAGGTATTTAAACATGTCTATCATATCTCCCCTCTCCCTTCTTTCCTCCAAAGTGTAAATATTGAGATCTTTAAGTCTGTCCCCGTATGCCTTTTGACGAAGTTCATGGATCAGTTTGGTAGCTACCCTCTGTACTGACTCCATCATGTTTTTTAACCCTTTGAAGGTGTGATTTTATTTTATTTATTTATTTATTTACATTTCTTATATACCGCACTATTTGCGATCAGCGCGGTTTACATAAAAACAAACAGTATCCGACAATAAACAAGAGTCAGGTCATTACAATGAACAGGAGCAATCAACTTGGATAACAGGGGAAACTATCTACATGTGCGGAACATTGAAATAGGTAACTATATACATGTGAGATGGAGTTATTGTGCGTTGATCATACATGGTGGCTGGGGTTCGGGGGAGTCTGTGAGGTATTTAATAAAGAGGAGGTGTTTTAAGGCCTTCCTGAACTGGCTCAGGTTGGGGATGGTTCTGATGTATGGTGGTAGGGAGTTCCAGAGACTTGGGGCACTTAGACTAAAGGCTCTGTTTGATGTTACTTTGGAGCATTTTGTCATGTCTCTCGGTATCGCTAGCATGTTGGCTACTGCGGTTCTTCTTAGCCTGTTGGTTGTGGGTGGTTGGATGAGGTCACATAGTGACGAGGAGGAGAGTCCCTTGATGGCCTTGAATGTCATCACTAAGGTCTTGAAGCTAATCCTGGCTTGAATGGGGAGCCAGTGCAGCTGCTTCAGGAGGGGTGTGATATGCTCTCTCCTTGGTGCTCCCGAAGAGGATTCGCGCTGCACTGTTCATGGCGAGTTGTAAGGGATGTAAGGTTGCCTGAGGGAGTCCTTGTAGGATGGCGTTTGAATAATCAAAATGAGGGATGATGAGGGCTTGATAAATGGTGCGGAAGTCACTCGGTTCGAGTAGGGGGCGTATGTGTCTGAGGGATCTGATCTTGAAGTAGATCGCTCTTACTGTTTTGGCTATGTGTTGCTTCATGTTGAGGTTCTGATCCAATGTGACTCCGAGATACCGTATAGCTGATTTTACTTGCAACTCGGCGTTGTCCACTTCCAAGTGGCTAGGTGGTGTAAACTCAGGATTTCTGGAGATGAACAGGACCTCCGTTTTCTTATGTTGGATACGCAGATTTTGGGAGAGGAGCCATTCGGATATTGCGTTGAAACACTTAGTTAGTGGGGTGAGGTCCGAGCATTCCAGGGATATTGGCAGGTACAGTAGGACATCGTCTGCGTATATCATGCAACTCACGTTGAACGATCTAATGATGTTACAAATGGATTGGATATAGATGTTAAACATAAGTGATGATAGGGAGGATCCTTGAGGGACTCCTTGACTTTGTAGGAATGGCTCGGATGTGGTTCCATTTGCTCGGACGTGTTGCCATCTTCCAGATAGGTAAGACCTGCACCACTCCAGAGCTGTTTCGGTAATGCCTTTCTCTCTTAGCCGAATCAGGAGAATCTCGTGGCGGACTGAGTCGAAGGCTGCAGCTATATCTAAAAAGATGAGTGCGAAACCTGTATGTGAGTTGTCAATGCCTGAGATTATGGTGTTGAAAAGAGTAGTGAGAAGGGTTTCCACTCCGTGTGACTCTCTGAATCTGTGTTGCGATGAATCTAGAGGTGCGTTGGTGTCCACATGATCTTGTAGCTGCCTGTAGACTATCTTTTCAATGATTTTAGCGAGCATCGGGATGCTGGATATGGGTCTGTAGGACTCGACCTTTTGAGGGTCTAATTTGGTGTCCTTAAGCAGCGGTCTAACGGAGGTCTGTTTGAGCGTGGATGGGAAAGACCCGGTGCTAAAAGATAGTCCTATCATTTTAGCCAAGATTGGGGCAAGGTCGGATCGCAGATCTTTTATCCAGAATGCTGGACATGGGTCTGAGTATGCAGTGGAAGTATTTAGGGTAGCGATGGTGTCTTCAATAGTTCTCTTAGATGGTGTGGTAAAGGTAGTTAGATACGCTGAGCATACTTGAGCATCAGGGGGGTCCGGTATCACCATTTTATCAGTCTTGCATAGTTTCGATTGCATAAAGACAGCAAAATCCTGCGGGTATATAGTTCCTGGGTGCTCCGGGGTCGGTTCTTTGGCAAGAGATTTGACCAGGTTGAAGAGGTCGTGCGGCTTGTTTAATGAACGTTTCAGGGTGTCTGTGTGATGTTGTTTCATCTTGTCTGTAACAGCCCTGCGATGTGTGTGTAGGTGTTGGGTGTATGCTGCTTGGTCACTGCTGGTACGTGATTTCCTCCAGTGCTTTTCCAATCTCCGTAGAAGGGTTAGTGACGCCCTTAGGTCAGCTGTGAACCATGGTGCGGATGATCTTTTATTTGGGGCTTTAGTTGTGGAGGGACGGATTGCGATAGCGCTGAGTTTGCTGTTCCATGTGGAAATTAGGACATCTAAGTCTTGTGAGGTCTTGTCAAGGAGAGTGTTTGTTTCAGCCAGGATGCGTTCTTTGTTAAACGGGTGAAAGCTTCTGGCAGTTGAGATTGTGTTCGTACGTGAGTTCGTACTGGGCCTTTGTGACTTGATGGGGGTCGGAATCTGGAAGGAGATGAGCTTGTGATCCGACCATGGAACTGCTGTTAATGATAACGTGATGTTTTGTGCTTGTTGAAGCACTGTTTGTGGGGCGAATATCAGGTCGAGAATGTTGCCCTTTGTGTGTTTTGGTTCTTGTACCAATTGGGTGTATCCCAAGATATCTAGGGCTTCTATGAAGGCATCTGCCTGATTGTCCTGTAGGGATGGCAAGTTGAAATCACCTAGGATCCAATTTGGTCTATGTGGAACATGGGTATTGGATGCTAGGTTTATGATATTGGAGAGGTTGTCTGGATCAGCAGAAGGTGCTCTATAAATAAGGTTTATGGAGCAGGAGTGGTTGGATATAGATACTGTTTCAAGGGTATTGATGCTGTTGGATTCTACCATTTTGAATTGAAGGTCAGATCTGGTGATGACGGCAACTCCTCCACCCCTTTTGTTTTGCCTGTGGCTGGTGAAAGTAACAAAGTTGGGTGGTAGAAGTTGATTGAGGATGGTGTTATCTTCCGGTGAGAGCCAGGTCTCGGTGATCATAATGATATCTAATTTAAGATGCGTTATTGTTTCAGTGATTGCTGGCCATTTTTTGCGAAGTGATCGAGAGTTAATGAGTGCGCACTTCAGGCTGCTAGTATGTGGGCGTTTATTTTGCTTAGGTTTTGAGGAATTTTGTAGTGGGATATCAACTAGGTGGGGGCGGCGTGGATAGCTAGCTCCATGATAGAGGTTGTTGGAGTCATCGGGCCATTTTCTTCCACCAGTTGAGAGTGTTGGGATGTGGTTTTGTGTTGTCATTAGTGCTAGTGAGCTGGATGGCAAAATTGTGAGTAGAAGGTAAAGACTCATTAGGGTGAAGATTATGTGCTTCATTTTGGGTCTTTCTGAGCCGGTACAGGGGGGCAGAGGTATATGTAAGACAAGTTGGTGTGGCTTCTGGCTGAGGATGTTTTCCTCAGGCGGTTGCTTCTAATGTGATTCAGGAAGATTAACACAGTTGAATGAGGGTAAGTTACTGGTGAGAGTAGTACGGCGACCCAGTTGAGTGAGGGTAGAATTACTGTCAACAGTAGAAGGTACCACAGTAGAATTAGAGTAGAATGAGAGTGAATACTGGCAACAGTAAATACAGTAAATGACGTAAATACC
Source organism: Ichthyophis bannanicus (assembly GCA_033557465.1). Taxonomy (NCBI): domain Eukaryota; kingdom Metazoa; phylum Chordata; class Amphibia; order Gymnophiona; family Ichthyophiidae; genus Ichthyophis; species Ichthyophis bannanicus. The sequence continues at coordinate 1,375,235,283 of CM066031.1, forward strand.
GGCAACAGTAAATACAGGCATCAGTAAATACAGTAAATGAGAGTAGATACTGGCAACAGTAAATAATGGCAACAGTAAATACGGTAAATGAGAGTAGATACTGGCAACAGTAAATATTGGCAACGGTAAATCGGTTAACACAGTTGATTGAGATTGGATTACTGGCAACAGTGACGACTTTGGTACAATGAGTGAGAATGAGCTAATTGCAACAGTAAGGTGATCTGGGACGTTTGAGAGGGCAGCGTTAGGGGGGATAAGAAATATGACAGAGGTTATTACTGTTCTAATGGTGTTGGTAATACTTGCAGTTCCAGATGTACGTCCGACTAAGATTGTGGGCGGTGTGGACCTGGTTGGGAGCTCAATCCTTCCTGGGAGAGCTTGGGTCACAATCACTTGAAAGAACTGGACCCAGCTGGTGCTCTTCCGAAAGCAGTCTCTTTACTAGTGAGCAGGTCTTGTCAATATCTGCTGTATGGTGACGTTCTGGTGCTTAGTTTGGAGATTATTCGCTTAGGTTGACGTCTGTTACCCGCCTGTCATGTCCCGCCTAAGGGCCACGCCAAAGGGCCCTCAGGCGCGGGCCCGCAAGGCGCGGGTGCGCCTGCCGGCGTCACCTTTTTAAGCAGGCCGCTGGGACCTCCCACAACCCCAATTGGGCTGGAGTGCAGGAGCGGGAACTTGCAGAACGCCCTGTGCTCTACCCCGACCGGGGAGCCTTCGAAGATGGCTGCGGTGATTTCAAGGGCTCTCTCCTGCCGGCGGCACCTTTTTAAGCAGGCCGCTGGGACCTCCCACAACCCCGATTGGGCTGGAGTGCAGGAGCGGGAACTTGCAGAACGCCCTGTGCTCTACCCCGACCGGGGAGCCTTCGAAGATGGCTGCGGTGATTTCAAGGGCTCTCTCCTGCCGGCGGCACCTTTTTAAGCAGGCTGCTGGGACCTCCCCACAACCCCGATTGGGCTGGAGTGCAGGAGCGGGAACTTGCAGAATGCCCTGTGCTCTACCCCGACCGGGGAGCCTTCGAAGATGGCTGCGGTGATTTCAAGGGCTCTCTCCTGCCGGCGGCACCTTTTTAAGCAGGCCGCTGGGACCTCCCACAACCCCGATTGGGCTGGAGTGCAGGAGCGGGAACTTGCAGAACGCCCTGTGCTCTACCCCAACCGGGGAGCCTTCGAAGATGGCTGCGGTGATTTCAAGGGCTCTCTCCTGCCGGCGGCACCTTTTTAAGCAGGCCGCTGGGACCTCTCCCACAACCCCGATTGGGCTGGAGTGCAGGAGCGGGAACTTGCAGAACGCCCTGTGCTCTACCCCGACCGGGGAGCCTTCGAAGATGGCTGCGGTGATTTCAAGGGCTCTCTCCTGCCGGCGGCACCTTTTTAAGCAGGCCGCTGGGACCTCCCACAACCCCGATTGGGCTGGAGTGCAGGAGCGGGAACTTGCAGAACGCCCTGTGCTCTACCCCGACCGGGGAGCCTTCGAAGATGATCTCCAGAACTGCACACAATACTCCAAATGGGGTCTCAGCAAAGATTTATAAAGAGGCACTATCACCTCCTTCTTTGTGCTGGCCATTCCTCTCCCTATTCACCCAGGTCTTGCTCTTCTTTTGTGGACAGAAGTACTTCACCCCCTATACTGTACTACTCCCTTGGATTTTTGCAGCCCAAATGCATGACCCTGCATTTTTTAGCATTGAATTCTAGCTGGCAAACTCTTGACCTTCCTTCAAGCTTTTCTGGATCTCTCCTCATGTAATCTACGCCTTCCTAAGTGTGTATTTTATTGCAGATTTTGGCATCATCTGCAAAGAGGCAAACTTTACCCTTCCGTAATATCACTTATAAAAATGTGAACAAGGATCAGACCAAGGACAGATACTTGTGCCACACCACTGGTAGCATTCTTCTCCTCAGAGTGAGCTCCATTTATCTGTACCCTTTGCCACTTTCCACTCAATCAATTTCTAATCCAGTCAGTCACTTTAGGGTCCATCCCTAGGGCACTCAATTTATTTATAAGTCGCCTGTGCTGGTGTAGGGCATGCAGGGGCGGCCCAAGGGGGGTGCGGGGCCATGTGCGGAGACTCGGTGCGGGGCCTCATTTGCATAAGGTGCCTCATTTGCATAAATATTTGCATAATGTTACCATACACTACTAACTTTTAGTAAACATGCCTCTTAATGAGTATATGGATAAAGAAAGACTAAAAGGTTTCTACATTACTATAATCCAGTACCAACCGCCAGGCACATTAGGAACTACTACAAACACTGCCCATTTAGAACCCATAGCAAACCTGCCGTATCCTAACAGCACTACCAGGACTCACAAAGCACCATACCCTAACTATCAAAAGACAACACTGCAAATATTAAACCAATACATTTCAGAGAACAATAATACATGACCTACTGGGGAAAGAACAAGTGGCAATGTCAAATAGGAATTACATAAACAGAATACCTCAGCTCAGTTACACATGCAGAACATAGACCATCACCAAACAAGGAATCACAATTTAGAAACAGGAAGACAATAATTAAACTGGGAACCCCAAAAGCCAAACTTGGAATATACAACAACACTGTAGAAATAAAACTATAAATTAATTTCCTCTTGTACTAAACAAAGCGCAAAAATTAATGATGCACATTTCCCAGAGCTGACATATTCCAGTTAATAAATTCAAAATAAAGAGATATTTTTCTACCTTTTGTGCATTTTTTTTCAGTTGCAATTGTTCCAGCCACTTTCTTCTGGTTTCTTTGTGTCTTCTGCTAACTCTCCATCTGCTGTCCATTTGTCCTTTCTTCTGTCTTCTTGTTTTTTTTTTTTTCCATTCTCTCTCTACATCTGCTTTAACATACTAATCTTTCTCCTTTTGTTCTTTCCTCATTCCTATTTCATCCACTCAAATTTTATCCCTCCATCCTCAATCCCCACTTACTCTCCCAATATCCGGCCAATTGTAGATTTGTCTTCCCTCCCACGCAAAATATTTTTCCCTCTCCATTTCCCTCTCCCAGCTCCATCCCATTCTAATCCTCCCCAACATCAGCTCCTTTCTAGTTCCAGCCCCACCCAGCATCTGCTCCCTTCTTGTCCCTGCATCAGCCCATTTCCAGTCCTAGTCCCCCATCAGCCCATTTCCAATCCGAACGACCCACAGCCCATTACCAGTCCTAACGCCCCCACAGCCCATTACCAGTCCTAACGCCCCCCACAGCCCATTACCAGTCCTAAACCCCTATCAGCCTACTTGTAGTCTTAGCCCCCCCCATAGCCCATTACCTGTTGTAACCCCCCATCAGCCCATTACCTGTCCTAACCCCTCCATAGCCCATTACCTGTCCTAATCCCCCCATCAGCCCACTTGTAGTCGTACCTCCCCATAGCCCATTACCTGTTGTAACCCCCCATCAGCCCATTACCTGTCCTAATCCCCCCATAGCCCATTACCTGTCCTAATCCCCCCATCAGCCCACTTGTAGTCGTACCTCCCCATAGCCCATTACCTGTTGTAACCCCCCCATAGCCCATTACCAGTCCTAATGCCCCCCACAGCCCATTACCAGTCCTAACACCCCCCACAGCCCATTTCCAGTCTTAGCCCACCGCCCCATAGCCCGTTTCTAGTCCTAATCCCCCCATCAGCCCACTTGTAGTCGTAGCCCCCCATAGCCCATTACCTGTCATAACTTCCCCCATCAGCCCATTTCCAGTCTTAGCCCCTCCATAGTCTATTACCTGTCCTAACCCCCCATAGCCCATTCCCAGTCTTAACCCCCCCATCAGCCCACTTCCAGTCCGAATCCCCTATAGCCCATTACCAGTCCTACCCCCCCATCAGCCCACTTGTAGTCGTAGCTCCCCATAGCCCATTACCTGTTGTAACCCCCCCATAGCCCAGTACCAGTTCTAACCCCCCCAGCCCATTACCAGTCCTAACGCCCCCACAGCCCATTACCAGTCCTAACGCCCCCCACAGCCCATTACCAGTCCTAACCCCCTAACAGCCTACTTGTAGTCCTAGCCCCCCCATAGCCCATTACCTGTTGTAACCCCCCATCAGCCCATTACCTGTCCTAATCCCCCCATCAGCCCACTTGTAGTCGTACCTCCCCATAGCCCATTACCTGTTGTAACCCCCCCATAGCCCATTACCAGTCCTAATGCCCCCCACAGCCCATTACCAGTCCTAACGCCCCCCACAGCCCATTACCAGTCTTAGCCCACCGCCCCATAGCCCGTTTCCAGTCCTAATCCCCCCATCAGCCCACTTGTAGTCGTAGCCCCCCATAGCCCATTACCTGTCATAACTTCCCCCATCAGCCCATTTCCAGTCTTAGCCCCTCCATAGTCTATTACCTGTCCTAACCCCCCCATAGCCCATTCCCAGTCTTAACCCCCCCCATCAGCCCACTTCCAGTCCAAATCCCCTATAGCCCATTACCAGTCCTACCCCCCCCATCAGCCCATTTACAGTCCTTACCCCCCTCCCTCCCCATCAGCCCATTTACAGTCCTTACCCCCTCCCTCCCTCCCTCCCTCCCCATCAGCCCATTTACAGTCCTTACCCCCCTCCCTCCCTCCCCATCAGCCCATTTACAGTCCTTACCCCCCCCTATCAGCCCATTTACAGTCCTTACACCCCTCCCTCCCTCCCAATCAGCCCATTTACAGTACTTACCCACCCTCCCTCCCTCCCTCCCCATCAGCCCATTTACAGTCCTTACCCCCCCTCCCTATCAGCCCATTTACAGTCCTTACCCCCCCATCAGCCCATTTACAGTCCTTACCCCCTCCCTCCCTCCCCATCAGCCCATTTACAGTCCTTACCCCCCCTCCCCCTCAGCCCATTTACAGTCCTTACCACCCCTCCCCCCTCCCCATCAGCCCATTTACAGTCCTTACCCCCCTCCCTCCCCATCAGCCCATTTACAGTCCTTACCCCCCCTCCCTCCCCATCAGCCCATTTACAGTCCTTACCCCCCCCTCCCTCCCTCCCCATCAGCCCATTTACAGTCCTTACCCCCCTCCCTCCCTCCCCATCAGCCCATTTACAGTCCTTACCCCCCTCCCTCCCTCCCTCCCCATCAGCCCATTTACAGTCCTTACCCCCCTCCCTCCCTCCCTCCCCATCAGCCCATTTACAGTCCTTACCCCCCCTCCCTCCCCATCAGCCCATTTACAGTCCTTACCCCCTCCCTATCAGCCCATTTACAGTCCTTACCCCCCCATCAGCCCCTTTACAGTCCTTTCCCCCCCTCTCCCCATCAGCCCATTTACAGTCCTTACCCCCCCTCCCTCCCTCCCTCCCTCCCTCCCCATCAGCCCATTTACAATCCTTACCCCCCTCCCTCCCCATCAGCCCATTTACAGTCCTTACCCCCCTCATCAGCCCATTTACAGTCCTTACCCCTCCCCCCCTCCCCATCAGCCCAGCTAAGTTTTAAAAAAAATAAACCAGAAACTGGCTGCTGCTGCCGCTGCCGCCGTGGCAGCGGCAGAATGGAGAAGACCGCGGGGCCCCCCTGTCCAGCAGTCTTATAAGCGGCCTCAGCGCGGGCTTTTCAGAGCCGCGCGAAGGGAGAGTTTCCCTTTCTCGCGGCTCTGTTAATCCCGCCGCGGGGCTGATGGGATTTCCCTGATGGGATTTCCCATCAACCCCGCGGCGTGATTAACAGAGCTGCGAGAGGAGAAGCTCTCTCTCTTCGCGCAGCTCTGACAGCCGACGGAGGCCGCATAGAAGACTTCAGGACAGGGGGGCCCCGCGGGATTCTCCATTCTGCCGCTGCCACGGCGGCAGCAGCAGCAGCAGCAGCCGGTTTCTGTTTTTTTTTTTTTAAATTAGCTGGGCTGATGGGGGGGGGGGGTGGAAAGGAATGTAAATGGGCCCCTCTCCATTCTGCCGCTGCCACGGTGGCAGCGGCAGCAGCAGCCGGTTTCTGTTTTTTTTTTTTTAAACTTAGCTGGGAATCTGGGATGCAAGATGTTTTTTGCGCGGGGCCCCCTGAAACGCGGGGCCCTGTGCAAAAAACATTCTTGCTCAATGGACGGGCCGGCCCTGAGGGCATGAAGGGAGGTAGTTGGTGGTCCCCATGGGTGATGGTGGAGGGTAGGTGCAATGCAGCGCATGAACTGCTGGTTAACAATGGTCCTAGAGGTGGTCAGGGAGTACAGGAGGGCATGAAGAGGGCACCTCTATCAGAGTGTGTACAGGAAAGTGCCCAATACATGGGACTCATGGATGACCAATGCAGTTCTCTGTGCTGTGTGAGACGTGGACGCACATGGATACAGACACTCACTCCCAGCTACATGAACACCAATACCTGCACCTACACCAACAGTCATGCACCTGCCTAAGCTCCTTCACACCTACACACTCAGACACATGTGCCCTCCCATGGCCATAGCTATTACATACAGGGGTGGGTGGTATGACATGGGGGAAAGGGGGTCTGGGGTAATAGTTCTTGTTATTGAGGGGGCAGGCGGGGGCCTTTGGTCAGGTTGGGAGATAGGAGATGGTGGGGGTACCTATCGAAGATGGAGTAGCAGTGACAAATGCACGAGGTGTGTGATTGTGACTTAGGGGTCACACAACATGGTTTGCAGCAGACAGGGATGACAGAAAGACTCCTCTCTTTCAACTTCTCTGTCTCGTTCATGATCCTCTGAACAGAACTGCATTCGCAGTCAGCATGGACAGCAAAGTCCCATACTTGTTCATGCTGTATAGCAGATCTAGACTGGGATGGCTGGCTGCCATGCCTGGCATGTCCAAGATGCTATACAAAATACGTCTGCTCCCTTGCTCTGTCCTGATCGCACTCCAGAATGCCGCCCAGACACGCCCATGATGGGACACCCAGTCTTGGATGTTCCATCCACGGGGACGTTCAGATCTGACTAGTTCTCTAATCGCACTTTGTACACCCCTGTCATTCAGACATCCACATTGCACATTTCGAACATCTAAGCCATGACCATCTCTTGTAAAATTACCCCTAATACCAAAATTGTGATATTTGACACAATCTGTTAATAGTGGAACTTCTTTTGAGCTGAACGTGCATTAATATGCATACCTGAGTGCAATCTTCTGTTGAGGCTTGCAGCTTTATCCAAATTAGTGCACTGGGTCCCTTGTTACGTGTTTTGTATGTGGGGTTCCATGTACCATTACAGCCATTCTTGTCATACCCTTGGACGATAAGTATGAGACCTGTTTGAGGCAAGAAGGATTCAGTGTGTGTGATAAATAATATGATGCATAATAATAAATAAATGCTAGAATAGAACAAGGATATGTTTCTTTTGTAATATTAATCACTGCCTTATCTGTGCTTACATAAATCATTTTGTGTGGTATGGGCAGGCTAAGATCCTTGAGACTCTTTGATTCAAATGACTTGCTTCTTTTTCGGATTATGCTGTCTGCTTTGTTCTGTTCTGTGTTATTACTGTCTGAATGAATTATTTAATTATTGTTGGTAAATACTATGTTAGAGATTGTAGTGTGACTGGAGTATTCTTCTAACACTGCAGTCCATACTAAGGGCCACTTTGAGTTGGCCCTTAGGCAGGGGCCACCTAAGGCAAGTTAGCGTCTTTAATCAGTAATGTCCCCACCTGATGATGCTATTCCTGTAGTGGAGCTTACTGCCATGATGCAGAGTCAATTCAGGGGCAGTAGGGTGAGAATCCAGTGCAATTCAGGAGCAACGAGGCCGGTTCAGCTGCTGGTGGGTCGGTGAGTGCTGGGCCATGCCCATTTAACCACATAGGAGCAGATACAGCCTTTAATCATTGATGTCCCCACCCAATGATGTTTTTCCTGTGAGTGGAACTGACCATCATGATGGAGAGCCGATTAGGAGGCTGTGGACTGAGAATCCAATATGATTCAGGCATAGACGGTTCAGCTGGCGGTGGGTTGGTGAGTGCTGAGCCATGCACATTTGGCTGCCTAGGGGCAGCCTTCATACACATTTAATGTGCAGGGACTATGTTTTACTACGAATGCTGGGGCTGTTTCCATGCATTAACCGCTAATGTGACAGATAACACAGGACAGTCAGCCATACCTGTAAATGTATACAATTACCTTTTGCGTTAGCAGCCATGCTGTTAATATGCAGTAGTGACCATTGCTTTGCATTACTGTATGACTATCTTCTGCAAAGTGCAGGGATTTAACAAGCATTGTTTGGTTGTAAACATGCATGTCATGCAAAACATAGAGTAAATAGGTCCTTCTCAGTTTGAGTAGTTAATCTCTGATTTACTACTGAAGAATCGTGGATGCACATCGGTCTTATGTTTGTGGCCCTGAAGGACTGAATTTGTGCACTCCTGCCCTATTCAAATGGTCACCTCCTAGAATGAAGAATGTCACTAGAAGCATGATATCTGCTACTTATTCTGCTGACTTAATCTCAGCTCCATCTAATGAAGGATCTGATTTGGATACAAAGCCCTATGATGCCATGTAGCACTGTCTGTAGAACAGCCTTTCTCAACCCTCTCAGGGTTTCAGGGTTACCATAATGAATATGCATGAGATAGATTTGCACGCAATGGATCTCCAATATATGCAAATGTATGCCCTGCATATTCATGTGGTAATTCTTAAAACCTGACTGGTTAGGTGTTTCTCCAGGAGAGGGTTCAGAAGTGTGGCTTTAAAGAGAAATTGAGAATCCTTTTCTAGGAAATTCCTTCTGCTGGTTAAAAAGCAGACACAACAATTTCATGTTAATGGCCTTATTTTGAATTTCAAACACCCACTCTTCCAAAATCTTAATACAACTAAAGGGCTACATTTAACTTGGAACTCAATTTCCTTATACATTCGACAAGATACTTCTTTGAAATCTTTCAAAAAGAGTTTAAAGCTTATTTTTATGACCAAGCTCTTGGTGAGCTGTAGTTTGAACGTGGAACTGGGCTGATGACCTTCACTGCTCTGCTCCTCTCTTCATGTCTCTGTCTTCTGTTTTTGTCTCCCAAATTCTTTGGTTTCATCTGTGTTTATTATGTAACTTTCCCTTTTATTTTCAAATTTTGTTGCTTTTTTGTTTTAGTTTATATTTTGTAAACTGCTGTGCTGCTACTGGTTTAAGGCAGTATATCAAATAATAAAATAAACCATAAACAATAAGTATAGAAAACTGCTGAATTAATTTATAAATGTATGGGAGAGGATCAATCCATAGGTTGAAATTACCTCTAAGTATATCATTAAAGCTGGTAAAATTAAACTTATTTATAGACTTCCCCTTGTATCTTTAATATATAGTTAAGCAAGTTATTTTATTGATAAAATAATAAACTACTTTACTACTCTAATATCTGAATGACTGCGAACTAGAGTATGAACTGGAAGATATTCCAGTCTATTTATTTATTTTACTTATTTCAGGCGCTTGACATACCGCTGACAAGCAAAAAGCTATTGCAGTGGTTCACAAATGGAATATAAAAAGGGGAAAAACAAACAGAAAGACAGAAGAAAAGGATAGACAGAGTAGGACATTACAATGCAAGAATGGGGTGAGGGAAGGGGTTGAAGTAAGCAGGTTACTGGCTGAGAAAAGGGAGTCAGGGGGCATTGGTTTGGGGGAAAGCTTGTTGAAACAGCCCGGTCTTAAGGTTCTTGAAAATGAGAAAAGAGGACTCAGATGAAGAGAGAAAGGGAGAGAGTTCCATAGGGATGGGCCAGCATAGGCGAAAGAAGAGTTCCTAGAAGCAACAAGGTGCAGAGCAGAAGGAGGGGGAAGGGAAAAGAGAGCGGCATTGGACAAACGAAGGGAATGACCTGGGAGGTAAGGGGAAATAAGGGTGACTAGGTAAGGAGGATGTGAAACAAATAGAGCCTGGTGAGTCAGAACAAGGATTTTATAGGGGAAAGCCGACAGTTGCCCAGGAATGCATAGTTCAGAAGGATGTATCCTTGAAGGATACTAGCAAAACAGGGATGTTAGGGCATCCCGACAGAGAGGTTCCAACAAAGATAAAAGTAACCCAGATATCCTTCAGTACAGAGCCGAAAGATTCCAAGTTACCCCTATCGATTGATAACCAGATTAATATGAATAAATTATAACCTCTAAAATGGCTGTATGCAAATGCTAGAAGCCTAAAAATAAGATGGGAGAGTTAGAATATATAGCACTAAATGAAAGGGTAGATATGACTGGCATCTCAGAGACCTGGTGGAAGGAGGACAATCATTGGGACACTGTGCAACCTGGGTACAAACTATATTACAATGGTAGAGTAGATCAAATTGGTGGAGGGGTAGAGCTCTATGTTAGAGAGGGCATTGAGTCACATAGGATTAAAGTTTTGCAGGAAACAAAATACACTATAGAATCTCTATGAATAGAAGTTCTATATAAAAAGTAGAAGGCGATGGCAGTGGGGGTGTACTACCAATCACCTGGCCAGAATGAACAGATGGATGATAAAATGCTAAACGAAATCAGGGAAGCTAATAAAAGTTACAACACAGTAATAATGGGTGATTTCAATTGCCCCAGTATTGACTGGGTCAAAGTCACAGCAGAACAAGCTAGAGAGATAAAGTTTCTAGATGAAATAAATGATTGCTTCTTGGAGCAGCTAGTTCATGAACTGACAAGAGGGGAAGCTATTTTAAATCTAGTCCTTAGTGGAACACAGGATCTGGTGCAAGAGATAAGGGTTTTGGGGCCACTTGGCATAGTGATCATAGCATGATCACATTTGATTTAATAAATGGAAGAAAGATGGCAAGGAAATCCACAGTACTACCTTTTAACTTTCAAAAGGGAGACTATGATAAAATGAGGAAAATAGTTAAGAAAAAAATAAAAGGAGCAGCTACAAAGGTTAAAGATTTACAACAAGCATGGGTGTTCTTTAGAAGTACTATCTTGGAAGTCCAGACCAGATGTATTCCACTTTTTAAAAAAAGTGGAAGGAAGGCTAAAAAATTGCCAGTATGGTTTAAAGGCGAGGTCAGAGAGGCTGTTGTTGCCAAAAAAGTATCCCTCAAGAACTGGAAAAAGAAGCCTAATAACGAACACTGGAAACAACATAAGCATTGGCAAACTAGATGCAAGGCACTGATAAAGCAGACAAAGAGAGAATTTAAAAAAAAGAAGCTTGCCATGGAAGCAAAAACACATAGGACCTGATTCTGTCCCACACAGCTATATCCTTTGTACATTCAGTCTGAGCTGGATGTGCAAAGGGGATCGCGATTCTGATCCTGTGGGGCATATCTAGCCCCGCAGGATCAGAATCACAATCTGGCCTGCATGTGCAGGCCGGGACTGTGATTTAGTCCCAGCCTGCATGTACAGGCACTGCCTGGATAGCTTGTTGTTGTTAAGTGCCGTCGAGTCGGAATCGACTCATGGCGACCCTCTGGATAGCTATCCTAAATTGTGTTCGGTCTTCAGTCATGCGGCTCATTGTTGACAGACTGGTACCCGTAGCTGCTGTGATTGTATCAATCCATCTCATTGCTGGCCTTCCTCTTTTGCGTTGACCTTCTATCTTGCCAAGCATGATGTCTTTCTCTAATGATCTCTCTCTTCGCATGATGTGTCCAAAGTATGAAAGTCGAAGTCTTGTCATCTGAGCTTCTAAAGAAAGCTTAGGTTTGATCTCCTCTAGTACCGACTGGTTTGTTCTCTGGGCAGTCCATGGTATACACAGTATTTGCTGCCAGCACCATAATTCAAAAACATCAATTTTCTTCCTGTCTGTTTTTTTCACTGTCCAGCTTTCACATCCATATGATGTTATTGAAAATACCATGGCTTGAAGAAATCAAATCTTTGTATGGAGAGAGACATCTCTGCTCTTGAGAATCTTATCTAGGTCTTTCATAGCCATTCTGCCAAGAGCAATGCGTCGTCTGATTTCTTGACTGTTTGTTGCTTCTTTAATGATAGTTGATCCAAGTAGGTTAAAGTTGTTCACAATTTCAATTTCTTCTCCTTCAACGATGAACCTGTTGATTATGGCAGTTGTCATGATCTTTGTCTTCTTTACATTAAGGTGCAGGCCCATTTTGAGACTCGAGAGGCCGCGGGCAGGGTCCCGGCGGCCAACTTTAACCGGGTGCGCGGCCCGGCGCTGGGACCCCGTGCGCGGCCTCGCTAGAGAGTGCGAATGCGCCTTTGAAATTGATTGGCTCCCCGCGGTCTGTGCCGCGTGGGAGCCAATCGTGGTGTGTGTTGCTGGGTGGTGGAGAGGGGGGGAGTTGCGGCCAGCAGCCTCCGCGTGGCAGTTCAAGCGGAGGCTGCTTCGGGGTGCCGGCGTCCTCTGTCCTCCGTGCAGGCAGGCGGTTTCGCGGCGTTCGGTGCAGCTGAGCTTCGGGGCAACACCGTCTTCTGGAGGTGCGGGCAAGTGTGGGCCGTGTGTTTCTTTGGTGGGGCCGGGTATTGCTGATGTGTGGGGGGAAACTTAGAGGACACATAGCTCCTCTGTTGTAACAAATAAATAACTAAATGAAAATAAAGGGTGGGTAATAAAAGGGGCAGATAACAAAAAAAAAAACAAAAAAGAAAAAACAATTAAATAAAATAACTGCATGTAAAGATCCCCCCCCCCCTGTCTTTTCAAGTCAGGCAGCCACTGCTGTTTTGTAGCCCGGCTAGCTGTTGGGGCTGATCTGCCCTTGGGGAGGCCTGCACCACGCGGTCGTGCCGGGGCGCGGGGTTTGGCCCCGGGGGGTGCTGAGGGGTCGGGTGCGCGGGGGTGGGGGCGATCTCCGACTCCAGGGTCTGCGGGGACGGGTAAGGGACCATGCAGCCTTAGCACGGGGGGTCATGGGGCTTCTGTTGGGGGAGCTGCCCAGGGTTAAAAGGGGGCAACGACAGCTCGGCGTCCCGGTGGGGGGTGCTGGGGATGACGAGGGTGTGGCGCCTCCCAGTGGCACCCTGGGAGTGCTCGGGGAGCTCCGGGGTACTGCTGTAGCGGCGGGGGGAGTGCATGGGGGGGAGGGAGGTGCTGCCTGTACAGCGGGGGGTCTGGGGGTAGCAAGGGGAGTGTTGTGGGTTCAGGTCTGAGGGGTCCCAGTTGGTCAGTGGCTATGGTGGCCCGCTGGCTGGCTCCTGGGGCCCGGTGACTATGGGGCCTCCAGGGGCCCATCTCCATGGGCACGGTGGGAGTGGGGGGCAGGGTCCATCTCGGTTGGATTGGGGTGGGCTTTGGCCTGCGGCGTGGTCAAGGGTAGTTCCCCCCCCCTGTCTTTTCCTTTTATGTCTCCACAGGGACCGATTTTGGCACAGCCCGCATGGCAGTCGAGTGCCGCAGGAGGCCAGGGCTGGTCGTCTTCGGCAGCGGGAGCGTCGATGCAGTATGGAGATGAGTTGGCACAGGGCCGGCCTGAGGATAGCGGGGGTGCCGAAGGTGCCGATGGTCCAGCAGCGGACGGGGCCACTGTTGTGTCGATGCCTGCGGAGGGTGAGACTGGTGAGTTGCTTGGGGGTATGGGCGTTGTGGGTGGGCGGTCGCTGGCGGCGTCGGAGCTCTGCCTCGTCCTCCTTGTCTTCTTTGAGCGGTTCGTCTGGTGGGTCCGGGGGGCTGCCGTGGCGGCGGGGCGGGAAAGGCGGGGGGACTGTGGGCTCTAGTTCGGGCGGTGCCGCTTCGGAGGTGATTGTCCAGCATTGTGGGAGGGAGTGCCCCGCCAGCTGCGGCGCACGATTGGGAAGTGGCGTTATATTCGTTATCTTCCGCTCGCTTGAGGGGAGGAAGCGCTCCGGGGAGAGTCGGAGGAAGAGGAAGGTGAATGGAAGGGGGTAGGGTAGGAAGATGGCGCGTGATGTGGTGAACTGGACGTGCGCCTATTCTGCGGTTGGCTAGTGTATGGGGCCGCCACGATCCGGGCCGGTATGCGATGTTGTTCGCGTACACCGATTCCATCCTGGAGGCGTCTCTGATGCCGGCCGGATGGGCTTGGCTGACCCAAGATGAGCAGTTTCAGGGATAGACTGGAAGCGTACCGAGCGTTTTCCTGGGGTGCGCGGGACAGTAACCTTCGGCTGACATAGATGTCGGCTAGGTCTAGTGCCGGTGTGGGGGGGGGGGTGGGGGTAAGGGTGGTGTGGGAGCGGTGGTGGGGGGCGGTGCGGGCGGAGATGGGTACTGGCGCTTCAATCGGTCCACTTGCCCCCTTTTTCCAGACGGCATATTCCGGCACGTTTGTTCCTGGTGCGGAGGTCCTCCCTCGGCCACCAGGTGCATTAAAAAGGTGCCGCTGGGATGGCCGGACCCTCGGCGGAAGGGCAGTGAGTGGTGGGGGGCGTGCGTCCTCGCCGATACGGGTCGAGGCCGTTTTGGGGTGCTGAGGCGATACCCTAGGACGAGGGTGGCGGTGGTTTGGTCGTTTGGTTGTCGGTTTGGTTTCATTATCTCGGTGTGCGGCGTGGTGTCGGCCTCGAGTGCGTGGAACCCCCCGTCAGTACAGCGTTGGTCGTTCATGACAAGTTAGCGGGGGAATGGCGGTTGGGGAGCGTGGCGGGTCCTTTTCCCGGAGCCCCCTTAGGTATCGTACCCAGGGCCTAGTCGGGGAAGTTCTGGTGGATTCATAATTTGTCTTGTCTCATTGGTGCTTCTGGTAACGATCACTTTCCGCGTGAGTTCTGTACGGTACGGTATGCGGCCTTTGACGAGGCGGCTCTGATGGTTCGGGGGGCCGGTCGGGCTGCCCTGCTGGCAAAGGTTGTTTTCAAGGGGGGTATTATTTTGGCACGTGCATGCCGAGGGGCTGTTCCGTCTTTGGCGCTTCATTTGAAAGGTTCAGCACCTTTTTGCAGTGGGTGCTGGTTCAGTCGTCCGGCTGTCGCCTGTGGTGCTTTATCTGACGACTTTTGTTTGTGGGTATGGCGCCGTCGGGGATGCCGGGAGATGTTGTCTGCGTTTGTCGGCTGGCACGGCAGTTCGGTGTACCGTTGGCGGCTGGCCAGACGGAAGGTCCGACGGCACGATTGACCTTGTGGGGGTGGAGTTGGATTCTGAGGAGTGGGGCGCGTTTGCCGCAGGATAAGGTGACCAGCTTGCGGGTTTAGATGGCTACCGTGTTGTCGCCTCGCGCGCCTTCCTTGGGGGAGCCGCATGCGCTGTGCGAGTCATTAGACTTGGTGTGTCGGGTGCTCCCACTGGGGAGGGTGTTTTCACTCCGGCTGGATGGTGCCACGGCCGGGGTGAGGAAGCCTCCCCATCGCATTCGGGTCTCGGGGGCCATGCGGGCAGATATGATGGTGTGGAGTCGTTTTCTGGAGGACTCCAATGGGGTCTGCTATTGATGGCGTCTGAAGTGTCCAGGACTGCCTTGCAGTCATTCACTGATGCGGCAGGGGGGGGGGTTGGGTGTTTACTTCAGTGGGGCCTGGTGTGCGGATCGCTGGCCAGAGTCGTGGCACGTCGAGGGTTTGCCTAGAACATCACCTTTTTGGAGTTCTTTCCGGTCGGGTGGTTTTGGGGCTTTGGCCGGAACGGCTTCGGATCTGTAAGGTTCTGTGGTGGTGCGATAATGAGGTAGTGGTCAGTGTGGTCGATTGTTACTCTCCTAGGTGCTCAAGGGTGGTGATGCGGGAGGGGTGTTATCCTGCCTCCGGCGGCATGTGTCGGTCCAGGCGCGGCATATCCCGGGGTGCACTAACGAGGTCGCTGATGCTCTTTCTCGTTTTCAGTGGGGTTGGTTATGGGCTCTCGCCCTCGGCGCGGATGGGGACGGTGCTGTGGTCCCAGAAAGTTTGTGGAGCATTGTCCTCCGGAGATGCTGGATATGCAGGGACTTGGTCAGCGTAGCAGCGGGGATGTGACCGGGTGGTTGCCTTTTGGCGGGTCAGGTGGGGGTTCCGCCGGGATTGATTGATCGTTATCTTGTGGAGGCTAAGCACGCCGGTTTCTCATGATCGGCGGGGGGTACCTGGCTGGGTTTGCACTTTTGCGAGCGCGGTTGGTTGGGGCTCTCCTGCTGGAGGGGTTTTGCCGCGGCGGTTTGTTGCAAGGACGGGAGAGGGTTTGGCCTACACCGCTGGACTCCCGGCTGCCCATTACACCTGGGCTATTGTTAAAGGTTTGCGCAGGTGTTGGCGTCGGCGTACACGGCGCTTGTTTCAGGCGGTGCTTTGCATTTGCCTTTTGGGGGTTTTTCGAGTCGTGGGGTTGGTTGCGGGCTCTGGTCGGGGGGGGGGGGGGTGGTATGGGGCTGCAGGCACAGCAGGTGCGTGTGGCGGGGGGGTGGTTGCGGATGCGGTTGGAAAATCCAAGACGGGTCTGATGGAGAGGTTTGCAGGTGGTTGGTTGCGATTGGGGACCTGTGGGCTTGCCCGGGTTGGGCGGGCGGCAGTATGTGTTGGGGCATTGCGGGCGGTGGGTGCGGTCCCTATGCAGTGGGCGCCCCACTCCTTTGAATTGGGGCTGCCGACTGTTGGGTTGCTGGCCACTCTTGTCCACTGGGCGGGATGGCGTGCGGCTGCTCGACCTATCAGAGATAATTGGGGACTGGACCCGTCGGTAGTGGCTGTGACATGGCTGGGTGTGAGGACTTCGCTGATCTCAATTTCTCCCTTTGCTGCAGTCCCCTGGGAGGACCTTCCAGTGGCTGAGAGCCCTGCTCGTGCATCTTGGGGACGATGCTTGGTGTCCTAGCCCTGCCGGCAGCCGGCAGCTGATCCGGGCAGTAACGGATGATCTGGAGGTGGTGCTTTGGTGGGTTCCTGGTATTGTCTTGCTGTGGGCTGACATTATTCCAAGGCCGGCTTGCTGGGACCAGCGGCGGTGGTCTCGGGGCTTGACTAAGATTATCAACAACTTGGTCGATTGGATGCTACGTGTTCGGGGCTGTATCGGGCGGATGGGGTTCATTTGTTGCCAGTTGGCAGGACCTATTCATTCATGACTGGCGGGAGGCCTTGGAGTATATGTCTGTCCATGATTTTCGCTGGTCGCAGCTTCGGGTTGGGGGGGGCGGCACAGGAACAGGGTTCTGTGCCGGTGGCGGGATCCCGGAGGTTTCCGGGGTCCGGAGCAGCAGGCTTCATTTGGGCGGGGACGGGGTGCCCCTGACCCGGTTCAACCCCTGCCGACTTTTGCTATGGGCATGGCGAAGTTGGGGAGAGGGGCATGGCAACTTGCCGGGAGGCAAGTTATGGCATTAGCGGTGGCGGGCACCTTGCTAAGGTATGGCTGGTGCAGCCGGGTGCCGCTAATGGGGATTTTTGAAAATTGATGTTGTTTTTGTTCCAATTGTTAATGGTTAATAAAGCTGCGACCAGTTGTGTTCCATGAAGTATGGTGTCATGTCTTGTTTCGGGGGGGGGGGAATGGTAGGGCCCGAAGCGCCGGGTCCGCCTGCCTCGGTTATCGAGAGGCCACGGGCAGGGTCCCGGCGGCCGACCTTAACCGGGCGCGCGGCCCGGCACTGGGACCCCGTGCGCGGCCTCGCTAGAGAGCGCGAATGCGCCTTTGAAATTGATTGGCTCCCCGCGGTCTGTGCCGCGTGGGAGCCAATCGTGGTGTGTGTTGCTGGGTGGTGGAGAGGGGGGGAGTTGCGGCCAGCAGCCTCCGCGTGGCAGTTCAAGCGGAGGCTGCTTCGGGGTGCCGGTGTCCCTCCCTCCCTCCCTCTCTGGGGGCTTGTTCTGGGGTGTTGCAGCGTGGGGGGGGGGGCGGGATCCTGGAGGTTTCCGGGGTCTGGAGCAGCAGGCTTCATTTGGGCGGGGGCGGGGTGCCCCTGACCCGGTTCAACCCCTGCCGACTTTTGCTATGGGCATGGCGAAGTCGGGGAGAGGGGCATGGCAACTTGCCGGGAGGCAAGTTATGGCATTAGCGGTGGCGGGCACCTTGCTAAGGTATGGCTGGTGCAGCCGGGTGCCGCTAATGGGGGTTTTTGAAAATTGATGTTGTTTTTGTTCCAATTGTTAATGGTTAATAAAGCTGCGACCAGTTGTGTTCCATGAAGTATGGTGTCATGTCTTGTTTCGGGGGGGGGGGGGGGAATGGTAGGGCCCGAAGCGCCGGGTCCGCCTGCCTCGGTTATATGTTCTTTGATTGTGAGAAGTAAATGTTTCAGATCATCTTCACTTTCAGCCAGTAATGTGGTATCATCAGCATAGCGAAGGTTGTTGATGAGTCTTCCACCAATCTTCACACCTCTGTTGTCTTCATACAATCCTGCTTCTCTGGTGATTTGTTCTGCATATAAATTAAACAGGTAGGGGGAAAGTATGCAGCCTTGTCTTACACCTTTGCTTATTTTAAACCATTCTGTTTCTCCTTGTTCCGTTCGAACTGTTGCTTCTTGATCAATGTACAGATTGCGCAAGAGAACGATCAGGTGTTCTGGTATACCCATGCTTCTTAATGTGGCCCAGAGTTTCTCATGGTTTACACAGTCAAAAGCCTTGCTATAGTCGATAAAGCACAAATAGATATCCTTTTGGTATTCTTTAGACTTTTCAAGGATCCATCTCACATCCGCAATGATGTCTCTTGTTCCTCGCCCTTTCCTGAACCCTGCTTGCACTTCAGGTAGTTCTTGTTCCAGGTATGGTTGTAGTCTCTTTTGAATAATCTTCAGTAGAATCTTGCTGGCATGTGGGATCAGAGCGATTGTGCGATAATTTCCACAGTTAGTTGGATCACCTTTCTTTAGTATTGGTATAAACACAGATCTTTTCCAATCAGTTGGCCATAATGTTGTCTTCCATATTTCTTGGCAGAGCCTTGTAAGTACGGTAACAGCTGCATCAGATTGCTGCAATACTTCTATGGGAATGCTATCAATGCCTGGTGCTTTGTTCTTTGATAAGGCTTTCAATGCTGCTTCAACTTCTTCTTTCATCACCAATGGTTCCCGATCATAAGGTACAGGTTGAAACGGCTGTTGGTCCACTTGATCTTTATCATATAAAAACTCTGTATATTCCTTCCACCTTTTCTTGATCTTCTCAGCATCATTCAACATAGAACCTTGAGCATCTTGTAACATTCCAATTCGAGGCTGGAACTTTTTCTTTAACTCTTGTAGCTTTAGGAAAGCCGATCTTGTTCTTCCTCTAATAGTTTCTGCTTCTATTTCCTTGCAAGTGTCATTGTAGTACTTTTCCTTGTCCTGTCTTGCTGCACGTTGGAAATCTCTGTTGAGATCTGCGATTGTCTTTCTTTCTCCTCTGGCTTTAGCTTCTCTGCATTTCTGGGCAATTTTCAGAGTTTCTTCCGTCATCCATTTTGGCCGTTTTTGCTTTTTCACCTTTTATAGAGACTTCTCGCTTTCTTCCAACACAACCTTCTTGATGTCATTCCATAACTCTTCCGGAGCTCTGTCATTTGTATCTAAAGAAGCAAATCGATTTTGCAGGCAGTCTTTAAATTCCAGTGGTATATTCTCAAGGTCATATTTTGCTGCATTCATGAGTGGTTTGCTCTTTTTCAACTTTAGCTTGAGTTTGCATACTAGTAGTTGATGATCTGTACCACAGGTTTTGTCTTTGTTGATGTTACAGAGCTTTTCCATCGTTGACTTCCACAGATGTAGTCAATTAGATTTTTATTCAATCTATTGGGTGAAGTCCATGTGTACAGTCGCCGCTTCTGTTGCTGGAAGAAGGTGTTTGAGATGAATAGATCGTTGGTCTTGCAGAATTCTATCAGTCTTTCTCCAGCTTCATTTCTGTTGCCAAGTCCATATTTTCCAACTACTTTGCCTTCTTCTTTGTTGCCAACTTTTGCATTCCAGTCACCCATGACTATCAGGATATCCTGTTTGCATGTTCTGTCAATTTCAGCTTGTACTTGTTCATAGAACTCTTCAATTTCATTCTCTTCTGCAGCTGTTGTTGGGGCATATACTTGAATTATAGTTATGTTGATAGGCATTCCTCGTAGACGAATAGAGATTAAGCGTTCACTGACTGCATTGTATTTCATTACAGTTCTTGCAAGATTCTTCTTTAGTATAAATGCAACACCATTTCTTCTTTGTCTTTCATTTCCAGCATAGTAGACCATGTGATCATCTGATGCAAAGTGCCCGATGCCAGTCCATTTCAGTTCGCTGACACCCAACATATCAAGTTGTACACGTTCCATTTCATTCTTGATCACCTCCAACTTCCCTTGGTTCATGCTTCGTACGTTCCATGTTCCAATGTGTAAGACATCTTTACAGCTTCTGACTCTCATTTCATGCGCAGCTACATCAGCAGTCAGACTTCCTGAGGGCTTTGATCCAACCACATCATAAATGCTGGCTTTACTCTGAAAAGTCTTCAGCTCTTCCCCAGTAGCTAGTTGAGTGCCTTCCGACCTGGGGGTCTCATCTTCCAGCACCATAGCACAATTTGTTTTGTTGTAACTATCCATTGGGTTTTCGTGGCAAGATACAGAAATAGATTGCCGGGCCTTTCTTCCGCACAGTTTAAGTTTGGTGTTGTTGCCGTTGTCACAGAAATGTGATCCTCCGCCGTCAACACTATCCCATTCTGCTGCTGCCCAGATAGGTGGTTTGTCTTGGTCTGGCATCTCAGCTGAGACCTGTCCATCTTGGGAGACCCTGCCAGTAGTTAAACTACCGATAGTTTAGCTCTCAGCATCACTGATGCACGCAAGCCCTCACAGCATGACAAGCTGCAAACCAAGTGAGAGATGGATAGCTTAATCAGGCTTTTAAATGGAACCGCGGCACCATAGTGTCATGTTGCCATGGCACTGCAGCTCCATTTAAAAGCTGCGATTGCTATCCTCCACAGAAAAAGGTTTATTACCTGCAGCCCGACCCCCAATCTGGCCTTCTAAGGCCAGGGTTGGGCTGGGGGGGAATAAATCCTGGCCCCTCCAGCCCCTTCCACGTCCATGAGTGAACAAAAACAATGTCCAGGGAAGTTATTCCATCCCGGAGGTGGAATAACTTCCCCGACCATTTTGCCAGCCCTGGACGTAGAGGGCCAACATTCGAATTGCCCCTGTACATCCAGGGCTGGCGACTGCCCACTGTCCGCCCATTCTCTGCCATCGGGTCGCCTCTTCCCCGCCCCTGACTATCTTCTCCGCACAACCGGTAGGAGAGTTAGTCGGGGGCTCCCACCAGCATGAATAGCAATCATGTCTCAGAATAACCCCCATAATAAAAATGTTTTCAAGTACATTCATAACAAAAAACCTGTGAGAGTCAGTTGGACCACTGAATGATAGAGGGGTAAAAGGGGCATTGAGGGAGAACAAGGCCATAGCAGAGAGACCGAATGATTTCTTTGTTTGTTCTTTACTGAAGACAATGTAGGGAAGTTACCCATGCCTGTAATGGTATATAAGGGTAATGTAGTGGAAGAATTGAAAGAACTGTCAATAAACTGGAAGGATGTATTACAACTGTTTGATAAACTAAAGAGTAGCAAATCACCTGGACCAGATGGTATATATCCAAGGATGTTAAAAGAACTGAAATATGAGATTGCAGACATACTGTTAGTAATCTGTGAACTATCATTAAAATCATCTATAGTACCTGAGGATTGGAGGGTGGCCAATGTAACTCCAATTTTAAAAAGATTTCCAGGGGTGATCCGGGAAACTACAAACCAGTGAGACTGATGTCAGTACTGAGCAAAATGGTAGAAACCATTATAAAGAATAAAATTACTGAACATGTGGATAGCCATGGTTTAATGGGGGAAAGCCAACATGGATTTAGCCAAGGAAAGTATTGCCTTACTAATCTGTTATATTTTTTTGAAGGTGTGAATAAACAGGTAGACAAAGGTGAGCCCATTCATATAGTGTATCTGGATTTTTAGAAAGTCTTTGACAAGGTCCCTCATGAAAGATTCTTGGCGAAATTAAAAAGTCATGGGATAGTAGGTACTGTACTATTGCAGATCTGGAACTGGTGAAAAGATAGAAAGCAGAAAGTAGGGCTAAATAGCTCATTTTCTCAATGGAGAAAGGTGAATAGTGGAGTATCCCAGGGATCTGTGCTGGTCCCGCTGCTTTTTAACATATTTGTAAATGATCTGGAAATAGGAATAATGAGTAGGTGATCAAATTGCAGATGACACAAAATTAATCAAAGTTGTTAAAATGCAAGAGGATTGTGAAAAATTGCAAGAGGACCTTGAAAAATTGGAAGACTGGATGTCCAAATGGCAGATGAAATTTAATGTGGACAAGTGCAAAGTTATATACCTAGGAATGAACAACCCAAACTATGGTTACATGATGTCAGGTACCACCTTAGAAACCACCTCCCAGGAAAAAGATATAGGCATCATTGAGTATAATTTATTTGTTTATTTATTTATCTGTTTATTTGTATCAATTCTTGATATACCATCATGGCCAGAGTGTAAAGCATTTTACAATAAAACAAAATAGCTGCAAAGAAAGAAAGGAAAGGAATGCCATTAAATATGTTGAAACCCTCCGTCCAGGGGGGGACGGAGCCTGGCTTTGGACAAGATGGATGTGTAAGAGCTGTGCTCCGGAGGGCAGTGGTCAAGTATCCTGACTTCTGCAGTCTTTAACTAAATAGTTCCTACCTACTTTGATATCATTCGATCTTAGATATGTCTGGCCCAAAATCGATGCATCTGGATTACCCAATATCTCAAAACGCCAGCGCAAAGAGAACCAAAACGGAACCTCTCTCACCTCACAAGATGGCGGTCATCCGAGATTGTTCTGAGGCCTTGCAGGAACTTTTGGCTGAGATTCTTGCTGTTAAAGACTTGGTCAAATCCAATGGAGACTCACTGTGCATAATGCAGGAAGATATCAGCGCCTTAAAGAATTCTTTGAAGTCAATCACGGCGTGCTTGGAGAAGGTGGAGAACATGGTGGCAATGCATGGGGAGTGGCTCAAGGCCGTCGAGAGGCAGACAAAGTTGATACGCTCACTGCAAAGAGAGTTGGAAGACGGTAACAACCACGCTCGAAGGAACAACGTAAGAATACTGAGAGTTCCCGAGGGAGCCGAGGGTCCTGACATGGTGGCCTTTTTGCAGGCAATGATTCCGGGTGTGTTGAAATTGAAATTGAAATTTGCCATGCCATTTGAGATTTAGCATGCCCACTGAGTGCCTACTCAGCCCGTGATTAAGGACAAGCACCCACGCCCAATCATCTTGAAAGTCCTATGTTTTCAGCAAGTCTCACAAATCATGGAAGCAGCCAGAGCACTCTCTACCTTGGAATATCAGGGGCACAAACTCTTGTTCTGCCCTGACTTCGCGAAGGCGACGGTGGATCAGAGAAAGAGCTTTTTGGCGCTACGTCCACGCTTGTTGCAGCTGCAGACCTGATTTGGGCTGCTCTACCCTGCCCGTATGAGAGTCACGCTGCATAACCAGGCTAAGACTTTTGATGTTCCAGGGGAGTTACACGCGTTTTTGGAGGACAAGGAGTCAGTGTTGATGCGGTAAAACTTGCCTTACATTTTGTGGCCTGCTGAAGTTCTTCGGTGCTTTCTATCATGGGCGTTTGACTGGTCTGAGGTCGTGTAGTTGCGACTTAATTCACGCAGAGGCGACATTCAATCATGCAGAATTGTCATACACTGGGACATTCATTCTGTCTCTCTTGGAGATACTCCAGGGTGTTA
The DNA here is from genome assembly GCA_033557465.1 of Ichthyophis bannanicus. Taxonomy (NCBI): domain Eukaryota; kingdom Metazoa; phylum Chordata; class Amphibia; order Gymnophiona; family Ichthyophiidae; genus Ichthyophis; species Ichthyophis bannanicus. The sequence goes on from CM066031.1 coordinate 1,375,258,894, forward strand.
CCCTGGTCAAAATATCTCTCTTTCTGTTTCTCTCTCTCTTCTTTTGTGTTTTATGTTGTTTGTGATGTTTGTGGTGGTTGGGCATGCAACGGGCCTTGGAGGAGAGGGTCGACCCTTGTCCACTTACATGGGGCCTATTTTTTGAACATAATTGCTTCGACGGGGGCAGTCCTGCCATAATGTTCTGGCGTTTTGGGTTTGGGGACATTCTCTCTGTTCCTGATATGGGTGATGTATAGTTCGCGTTGCTTTAAGTGACAAAGATGTAGAAGGGCAATAGCAAATTAGCCCTCCATGCCTGTCTTGTCCTTTTGGGCTCAACTGCTAAGTTTTGTGTTTTTATAGCCCCCCAGGGTTTTGGAGGTTTAGTTATTCAGAATTATGTGTCCTTATTGTGAGCGATCATGTGCAAGAGCTATGGCTAAACAGTGGCTTTTCCTCTTAGGTTTTCTTTTTTGGGCTGTAAGTGCAGCTAGCATCTTGTGGGTGTTCAGGGTGTGGAACTACAATGTAAAAGTATATGCTACATCTTGGTATGTTTCTGTAACATTTGATTATCATATTGTCAATATGTCTTCCTTTAAGATTGTATCACTGAATGTTAAGGGCATTAACAATCCCATAAAGAGGAAAAAGACTCTCTTATATGGGCGCAAAGAAAGTGCAGACATCTTACTGCTGCAGGAGACACATTTGAATATGAAGGAGTCATTAAAACTAGATATAAAACCATTTTCATTAGTGGCCTTCTCAGCTGCCAACCATAGAAAAACGGGGTAGCTATATTAGTGAGGAAATCTATTTCCCCCATGGTTTTACAAACCAGATCTGACATTGAAGGGAGGTGGGCAATGGCCGTCATTAAAATTGGATCTACTGAATTGGCCTTAATTAATATCTATGCTCCTAATGTAGATTGCCCTACCTCCTTTTGCTCCATTGCGGCCTTGGCGCAGGAGGTGTCCAGATATCCGACTCTTGTGGGGGGAGACTTCAACCTCGTAATAGATCCCTTGATAGGTAAGAGTCCAGTGAGAACCATTAAGGTTCCCAAGGCTCACCCTGTTCTTTTGTCTCTAATGCAAGAATTGGGCCTGATAGACATATGGTGGTTGTAGCACCCTGCAGACAAAGAACATACTTTCTTCTCTCCCCCTCATAATTCGGTATCACGCATAGACTTTTTCCTAGTTTCCAAAGGACTCTATTCTAGAATTAGTGAGTCCAGTATTCATGCAGCTCATATCTCTGATCACTCCGCAATCTCATTCACCCTATTTGACTCAACGAGCTGCCAATCCCATTCACGCTGGATCTTTGATAGATCTATTCTTGGTAACCAGGAGTTCCATGCAACCATCTTGTTGGTTATAGAGGAATATTTCCAGTTTAATTTACCTCAGGATACCTCGGGGTGGGCATGGTGGGAAGGTTTCAAAACTAATATGTGGGCCACCATTACCAGTTTTGCCATACGGCAGGCCAAGCAGCATAAAGCAGAACTTGGTGCATTAGACAAGCAGATTAAAGCCGTAGAACGCATCTAAGGCCAGAAAATGTATCCTAACATTCTTATAAGGTTACAGCACCTTAGATTTAGATATAACTCAATTTTGACACTGAGGCTTCACAGAATATTCAAGGGCAGAAAAGGCGGTACTATTTGGAAGGTAACAGAGCTGAACAGCTACTAGCTAACTCATTAAAGGGTCACAAGGAAGCTTCTCACATTACTGCTCTGAGAGATCCTCAGGTGCAACAATTGATTGTCAAGGACTCTGACATTGCAGAGACCTTTTGTCAATTTTATTTATTTATTTAGACAGTTCTGCATATCACCTTATCCTTCAATCAAAGTGGTCACAACACAGTTGGGGTATACATTTAACAGGAGGGGATATGAGACACATACACTAATACTTACAGGGAACATAGGCAATGGAGGGTTAAGTGGCTTGCCCAAGACCACAAGGAGCAGCTGTGGGACTAGAAACCCCAATCCTTCCAGCCCAAGGTTGCTGTCCTCTAGTGGGATTTGAACCCCCTGACCTTCTGACATGAGGTAACTTGCCCCAACCACTAGGCCACTCCTCCACTCACCACTAGGCCACTCCTCCACTTATGCCCAATTGTACTCCCCAGAGACAGATTTCTCTGAGAAGGAGTTTGATAGTTTACTGACCAATATACAGAGGCTGGTGTTAGATCAAGAAATAGCTGCGGGACTAGATAAGCAGTTTACAGTCATGGAAATCATCCAGGCTATTGACGCAAGTGGGCAAGGCTACCAGACCTGATGGCCTTCCGGCTGAATTTTATAAAACTTTTTCTAAAACTCTTGGCCCATATCTTCAACAATACTACAGACTCCTTTTGGAAGATGGGGCCCAGATTGGAACATTCGCCTCTGCAAACGTTGTGCTTGAAAAGCCTGGAAGAGATCCTCAGTTGGTTAGTAATTACCACCCAATTTCGCTGCTAAAAGCAGATTATAAAATTTTTGTGGCCATCTTAGCTGGTCGTCTCTCCAAACTGATCCCTTCTTTGATTCATCCGGACCAATGTGGCTTCACAGAGGGACGCTCCACAGCCGACAATGCTAGATTGCTTTGTCATGTACTGAAAGGCACGGAGGAAAAAGAAGGCCCACTTGTGGGATTATCGTTAGATGCAGAGAAAGCATTTGATTGAATGGAGTGGCCTTTTTTGTTTGCTGTTCTGAAATGGTTTGGGTTTGGGGATGGTTTCTGTAAACTAGTCAAACTTATGTATGTGAGACCAAGTGCTAAAATTTCTGTGAATGCGACTCAGTCTAGAGACTTTCTTTTAGGGTGTGGTACCTGTCAAGGTTGCCCTCTTTCTCCCATCCTTTTCAACCTGGCCTTGGAACCACTGGCCCTACTATTAAGACAAAGCCCCGCGGTTCAAGATGATCGCATGTTGTTGGGTGGGACAAGGTTGGGGAAGGCTGTTCAAAGCCTTTTTTTGCTTTTATGTAAAGAGAAGTATCTTTTTTAATTGTATTTCTGGTTTTGTTGTACTTGTTTGAAAATATATATAAAGAAGTTAAAAAAAAGAAACCCTCCGCTCAGTGTGCAGTGGCAGCCAAGAGGACAAATAGGAATCATAACGAAAGGAATGGAGAATAAAACCAAGGATATTATAATGCCTCTGTATCATTCCATGGTTCGACCGCACCTTGAATATTGTGTGCAATTCTGGTCGCCATATCTGAAAAAGGATATAGCTGAATTAGAAAAGGTACAAAGAAGAGCAACAAAAAAGGTAAAGGGAATAGAAAGATACTCCTATGAGGAGAGACTTAAAAGGTTGGGGCTCTTCAATTTGGAAAAGAGACAGCTGAGGGGGGATATGATAGAGGTCTATAAATTAATGAATGGAATGGAACGAGTAAATGTAGATCAACTGTTTATGCCATCAAAAAGTAGAAAGACTAGGAGACACATAATGAAGCTACAATGCAACCCATTTAAGACTAATAAGAGAAAATATTTTTTTAACTCAATGCATAATCAAGCTCTTGAGTTCATTACCGGAGGATGTACTAAAAGCTGTTAGAGTAGCTGGGTTTAAAAAAGGTTTGGTCAAGTTCCTGGAGGAAAGGTCCATAAACCATTATTAAAGAGGACCTGGGAAATCCACTGTTTGCCCCAGGACAAGCATTGTGGAACCTGTTTGCCTCTTTAGGAGCCTGTCAAGTACTTGTGGCCTGGATTGGCCACTGTTGGAAACAGGATACTGGGTTTGATGGACCTTAGTCTGACCCAGTAAGGCATTTCTTATGTTCTTATGTTCTTAGAGTGAATGCAAAATGAGATAGGAAGTCAGTGCAAAGAAATGAGATGAGGACAAATATGATTGAACCGGTGGTCTCTATGGGTAAGTCTGGGAGCAGTGGACTGTATCAGTTGTAAGTGATGAAGAGAATACTGGAGGAGACCAAGGAACAGGGAATTGCAATAATCTAGATGCGGGATAGCAAGAGCTAGAATTAGCTGAGTGAACTGCACCTCAGTGAAAGCAGATCGGACAGAATGGAGGTGATGAAGGACAAAAAAGCAGGACTTAGATAAGGAGTCCAAATAGGGTTTAAAATAAAGGACAGAGTCAAGGATGGCAATTAAGGTTTTAAAAGAATCACGGAACTGGAGCGGAGAGGAAGCTATGACTGGAGAAAGGAGTAAGGAAGCAGATGGAGAGAGGAATGATATAGATTCACATTTGCTAATATTGGGGATAAGGTGGTTGTTGTGGAACTATTGGTGTACTGCTGTGAAACACAATTGGAGCGGAGAGATGTCTGAAGAAGAGGAAGGAACTATCATGTGTTGTTGAAATGATATATAACTATCTGCATTAATTCAGTGAACCTCAGTCTTGGCTGTGTTTACTAAGAGGCTTCCTCCATTTTATAGTCATAGCATACTCTTCCTTTAACGTTCTCTATAACTAGTTTGAACTCTAAAGCATCTGAAGCTATAGTGGAAGTCATGTCAAACCCATTTGTGGGAAAGATTGATGAGACTTGCTATGTATGTCAAAAGACCCCATTATATCAGACTCATGTTATGCAGCTGGTATGACAGTTTAAATTAGTTATGTATTAGATTGCTTTCCTGTTTAAAAACTAGAATTTTCTGTGATGTATATTGGCAACAGGACTCACTGAGGGTAATTTTTTGACATGGCCTGTGTGAAGGCCACTTAGGTGCCTATATTTAACCTATTTTATAAAGGTACATGGAGAGGAGAAGTAGCCTAGTGGTTTGAGCAACTGCCTTCTACACAGAAGATTATGGGTTTGGTTCCCACTGACATACCTTGGGCCTGTCACTTTACCCTTTATTGCCTTGAAAGTAAAGGACTGGCAATTTACGTCTGTTTATACATTGTCAAGAAAACCCAGAGGCAGCTAAGTCAGCACTGAAAAAAAATATAGACACCTATGTGGATCTTTTACTAAAGAGCACAGGTCTTGTGCACACTAAAGGTACGTGTTGGACATGCGTTGACAGCTAGTGTAGGTCATGATAGCGCTGCTGGATTTTGGCACCAACTGTCCATAATGCATTAGGGCTGCAAGTGAGAAGGCTGAGGCAGAGAGTGGGTGAGGTGAGCACCTTGCAGGCACCGCATCCATGCTATCTGCACAGCAGCTAGTACTATGAGTGCTCTCACCACCTCCATAGGTGATGTTGAATGCACCCTCACTCTTGTCATGCAACGGCAGGGCCACATATACCATGGTAACTGCCGGAAACAAGCTTCCATATTCTCGGCAGTTAACATTATGGTGTTGCCCTAACAAACCATGGATTTGTGCATTATGGGCTCATTTTGTGCAACACCACAGCACCCTTAGTAAAAGCACCCCAGGTGTCTTTATAGAAAGGTAGCACCAATTCAGCTGAAATATTGGCTAGATTAAAGCAATGTACATATATGCTGCTTGGGAGAAGGCGTAGATGTTAGCGCTTCAAGTATGTGTGCACGCACCTGTTTTACAAAATTCATGAGTAAATCACAGCCCTGCCAATATTACACTCAAACACCTCCCCTGAACACAATCACTCTAAAGTTACATACAAATCCATGTCTAATTGCCCTGTGCATACTTTTATGTCTGAGATAATTTTATGTGAGCTCTTTTACAAACTTACACTATCATATAAATGTGAAAAATCCTTTATCAAATTATCTCCATAGTGGGAAATCTTGATTTGAGGGAATCTAAGAGGTAAACTTGATTTGTTAACATTCTATAACTTGGCCCCCGCCAGTCAGAGTATATGATTCACTCATATTGTCTGAAGAAGAGATTGAAAAATCTCTCTAGGATTGTTGAGACAAATAACATTGCTTTTTAAGATCTGCTACTTAGATTTCTAAAGTAGACCGTTTTTAGAATAACTCATGGGGCCATTAGATTGGCCAGAAGCTTTTAGTTTGCTTGCAAGAGATGAGTCTCTCTGGATAAAATGCAAACAACTGTATTCAGCACATTAACAATTGATACGGTCATTTTTCCATCAAGTGCACCACCCATGCTATATTTCCTATCATCTTTAATGACTAAATAAATGAATAAATCAAGGCTACTATGAGCAGGGCACCTGATATTAACACAGAGAAGTAAGTGAAGCAAATTGTTTGTGGGAAATAAGGATGCTCAGCTCTGGTTTAATATATTAAAACAAATATATTATTCCCTTAACAATGTATACTTTAGCTCTCTTCTAGATAACTCCATTATTTTTCTCATGATGGATGGTCCTTATCAATCGCTTTGTGTAGATTTTTCCATGGATGAAATTTCAAAGAAAATCATGTGACTATTGTTAGGGTTCAGAACCATGATTTTGCACTGGGATAGTGATGGAGTGGAAGCATCCAGGGATTTCTCCTGCCCCTCCTCTTTGTAACCCATCTGGGACTCTCCCCCAATAAGTGCCAGGGTGGGGGTCTGGAACCTCCTCAGAGGTAGGAGAAGGTCATGACTCTCATCAGGGTGTGGTGGATGGTGGAAAAGCAGATTTGGGAGGTAGGAGGGGGTCAGGATACAGATAGAAGGAGATCAGGTTTTTGCTTAATACTGCAGACTGCAGTAAATATATCCAGATAATGTCGATGCATTTATCGCATTACCTGCCAATGCATTTACCATACACTAAAGGGCTGGTTTTTATATGGACAGTAAAGTTATGCAAAAATGATGCACGTAAGTTCCTATTTTCAAGGACTTACATGCTTGAATGGGCACTTCCGTGCATGCTTTGGCTGAGCACTCTTCTGTAAGCATGCACGTAAGTGTTCATGTGTAAGTTCCCATGGGGCGGAGCTTGGGAGGAGGATAGGTGTGGCCTCAATTGACCTATGTAGGTTATGGCATAGTGTGATTTGCATGTCAGTGTGCCGATCTAGGTGTGATAAGTTATGCTTGCCCTATTGCACCCCTATTTTATAACATAAAGCACTCTTGTGCCTTATAAAATAGAGCCTACATGTGCATGTTGTGGTGTGTGAAACCTGCACATTGCTTATAAAATGACCCTCCATGTGTCTGCCTTGTGTATTAACTGCAACTAAGGCAGATGCTGGGCATGCCCCCAACAGTTACCACCCAGGCTTTGTATTTAATGTGTGTTAAATTTTGCTGTAATGAACAGTAAGTGCAATAATTTACCACACTTTAGTAAACAATCCCCAGAGTTACTAGATGTCTCTGATTTGGTGGGATTATCTCCAATTTGAGATGTGCCCTTTGATGCTTCTTGCACCCATTTCAGTTCCTAGCTCCATCTTCAGCTTGTCTCTCTTATTGCCACCTCTTTCCAGCAACCTGAGATACACCAACAAATGCTGCAGGAGATGGGGATCCTCTATTTTTCTCCATACCAAGAAAGAACTCCAAAAATCTGTTCTGAGGAAGAGAGGAGTACCTTAGATCTATCAGGGACTGGAAGGGTGATAGACCTAAAGTCCTCTCTTTGCAGGCAAGAATCGAGGCCCAGTCATTGCCTTTTTCTTCCCTTCTGATGAACCTCTGCTGCCACTATTAAAGGAGAAGAAGACAAGAAAATGGATCCTATTTTCTCCTTCAAGAGTCACTGCTGTTGCTGCAGACAGAAGGAATGGTGGATCTTCTTCCTTTCTCATTTCATAAGAGACCTGGCTGTTGCTAACCTATATGTAGGGGAAGGAAAGAGGCAGAGCTTATTTTATCTTTTCCTGCAGCTCTCTCTGAATGTATCTTTACGTAGCTGTATGCCACAGTGGGAGAGGAAATATTTTTCTCGTACCCAGCAAAGATCCTGGAGGTTAGAGGGATGCATCGTGGAAGTTTGTCTCTTGTTTGCTCTCCAAAACAGGGTTATATTCATGAAATCAAGGGATGGAACGAGATCCCAGAAGGCAGAGGGGCAGAGGCAGAGAGTAAGAAAAAGAGATATGAGCCAAAAACGTAAGCCAGACATCAAGAGGGTAGTTTTATAAACTCATGCACAGTCAATGTGAGTGACCACATGCGTATCCACAGCCTGTTTTATAAAATGAAACATGTACATGTTTTATAGACTACTGTACTGTAGGTATAAGGATTGGGGAGGGGGGTGGGGCTAGCAGATGATATTTTTATTGGTGGTGGATATATCTCCAAGCACACCCCAGATATGATCGTAATTAATTTGTTTTGGATACAGTTTCTCTTTGGCTTTACACTTGCTTTTAAAGTTAAATTCATCCAAGCCACAATCTCTATGGGTAACAGGTAGATCATTTCATTTTATACGTCCCCCATAGATATCAAAAAGCCATATACCATTGGTGGAGTCCTTGTTGCATCTTGGAATCCTTTTGGACTCAATTTATTTTTAGAACAGTTTGGAGGATAGCCTAGTGGTTAGAGCACTGGCTTAGAAACCAAAAGGCCAGGATTCAATTCCCACTAACATTTCTTGTGGCTTTGGGCAAGCCACTAAACCTTCCATTGCCTGGGAAGAAAGACCTGACAATCTACTACCAAGAAAACCCAGCAGCTGCTGAGTCAGTATTGACTCAGGCACACATTGCATCTTTAGAAAAACACACTTCTATAATACCTGCGACATTCTTTGGGGTATGTTTACTAAAACCCCGGTAAAGTGCAGGCCGCGGTAGAGTGCGGGTGCCATATAAGGAGTGGGCGGTTCGTCCTGAAAAAGAAAAGCCGGAATTTAAATATGCGCTAAGGTGCGCGGCGCCCTTGTACGCCCCGCACCTTAGTGCATCAGATGGCTGCACGGGAGGCATATGTGGTACGCTGATGGGCAAGCAGACAAGCAGAGCCACAGCACAATGGTTAAGACACTGACCAACAGTGCAGGGATCAGGGGTTCAATTCCCCACAGTGCCCAATGAAGACAGCTGACTGAGGCAGTAATTTATGAGTCACAGAAATACTGTGGGGCGCGCTGATGTTTTTGGCGGCATATTAATACTGGGCGGCATAAGGCAGCGCGCTGAAGTCTATGGAGGCAGTATAATACTGGGCGGTATAAGTGGCGCGCTGATGTATAGGAAGAAGAGTAGAGCCACAGCCCAATGGTTAAGACACTAACCAAGGGTACAGGGATCAGGGGGTCAATCCCCCACAGTGCCCAATGGAGGCAGCTGGCTGAGGCATCATTTTAGGAGGCATATAAATGATGGGCGGCATAAGGCGGCACCCTGATGGGCACAAGGCGGCGCGCCAATGTTTTAGGAGGCTTTTTAATATTGGGCAGCATAAGGCGGCGCGCTGATGTGCAATCACAGGAACAGCACCACAGCACAATGGTTAAGACACTGACCAATGGTGCAGGGATCAGGGGTTCAAACCCCCAAAGTGCCCAATGAACAAGGCAGGCTGAGGCATAACATATTATGGGGAAGATTGCTTTAGGAGGCATTTTAGTCATATTTTAATTGCCACAACTAGCAAACGCACTCCCAAAGCGTGTTAACATCAGGTGCCCTATAAGGCACATTTTAAAGTGCACTGTCAGTCAAGGCACCCTAGAATGTTGCTTATAGGGTGCTTTAGAGGGTGCCGTATGAAATACCGCAAGGTCAGTGTACTGGTTTTTATGGCAGCACTGTGAAGTTTAAGGAATGAAAAGCATATGTAGGTGCGCTGACAGGCAAGGAGGAGCAGCAGTGGAGCACAATGGTTAAGGCACTGACTGCTGATACAGGGGTCATGGGTTTGCTCCCCAGTGTGCCTAATATGTAAGGCTGGCTGTGGTATCAGCTTTGCATTGTACATATTTTGTCCTGCAGCACTTTATATTTATGTTATTAATTGCTGCCTGCAAACACGCCCTCACGTGCCGTAATTGAAGGTGCCGTATAAGGCACCCTATAAGGCACTCCATAGGGCACATTATAAACTGCACTGTCCGCCACAGCACCCTAAAATTTCCCCTATAGGGCACCCTATAGGTTGCATCACAGGAGAATGTATAGTGCACCTTATATGGACGGGAACCATAAGGTGCCTTATAGGGCGCCCTATAAAGCACCCTCAGAGGCACCTTATGGGTACAGTACGCTGAGGGTGTTTTTGCTGGCATCAAAATATGTACATTAAAAAAAGATAATGCATTGAACAACCCTATCAAATAGCCCCACTGTGGGTTTGAACCCATGACCTCTGGCTACAGAGGTAGTGCAGTAACCATTGGGCTACAGCTCTATAGCTGCTAACAAGCCCCTGGCTGGCTGCAGAGAGCATGCACGTCACCACACAGACAGTCTGCTGTGGTCACCAGGATAGGGTTAGCCTACCCATACCCATGATGCACTGCACATGCAAATCAGCTGTCCACAGATTAACACAAGATGTGCAATGCACCCCCACAGCACCTCTGCCCGGTAGAGGGAAGTGACCATGTGCACCCACACACCACCTCGGCCTGGTAGGGGGTACTGACCGTGTGTTTTACTGGCACAGAGTAGCTACACACCGCCACATTGTGCGGGTACTGTGCTCACCCTGAGGGTGCAATGAGGCGCCCAGGACCAGGTCCACAACACCCTCCATGGCTGAAAGAGGCCATGCTGGAGGTACAAAGCAGTGTTAATTTGTGAGATAGTTAGTTTCTGCACAAACACCTTGGATATCTCTGTCTGTTTCAGTCAGGCATAGCCCCCATGGACTCCTAGGTGGGCCATGCACCACCACTCCCCCTCCTCCAGGGCTGAGGGTGGCAAACAGGCCCCCCCATCAATAGATCCACATTCCACCTCCCTGCAAAGGTGGCAGTAGAAGGGACCATCAACCACCAGTCCTGCTGGGGATGAAACACCCTACAGGGCAGTCAATGTAGCTCTGTACACATCCATAACACAATAGCAGACAGACATTAGGCCTAGATATGCTAAGCTGCACCCTCACCACTATCTGATATTCTCCTGCAGCAAGTCATCAGCCACTGCACCCCACAAACTGCTCCATCAAGACACATGCCAGCTGCAAACAGTGTGCTAGTTAGTCCACAGGGCATGTTCCCAGTGGAGATGCATGCACCCACAACTGGGACATCAGCATACACAGCAAGTATTTACATCACTGACTGGGCCCCAAAAGAAAACCTATGTCTATCACATGAGAGAAATACTATAGAGCACTATGGGGGTGCCTAGCCATGCTGTGGTCACTGCACAGTCAGGGTGAGAGTGATCTCTCAGCAGGACATACTGAGGTCTCCCTGTCTGTGTAGGTGGTGGCCGGGCACTAATATGTCCCAGTCAGTGCCCTATGCCCTGTGCAGATGCACCCTGGCCAGGCCACCCTGTCCGGCCTATACCCATGGTACCTTGCTCCTCATTATGCACATTGGCAGCCCAATACTGGCAACATTGCTGGCAGTGTGGGCTGTGGAAGGTGTTTGCAGCCACCACACACTGGATAGGCAGACAGCCACCCCCACACCTATGCCAGCATTGTGCTACTATAGAGGAGTCCAGCAGCCATACCCACCACACCAGTCCTGGGCACAGTACAGGCATGGATATGGTACGCACTACTGTTGGAGGTCACTCCCCAGGGTGGTAAACACTGTCAGAGACCAGACCTGCAGCGCACACCGCAGACATCACAATGATTGTTATGGTGGAGATCAATGAGCAACATGTGCTTAACGTAGGAATTGATATCTGCCAGTTATCATGGGCAACGTTTGGTAGCTGTGTACCATATACCCAGGTGTAGGGTGGCAGTGCTAAGGTATGCAACTGCTAGTATTGGGGGTTACAGGCAGGGCCCAATGTCCTGCCTCTCTAGGAGGCATTGGCCAATGGGGCCTGGGGGGGGGGGGTTGTGGGTGTGTCTGGCCCTGTTGGCTGCTGCTTTACGGCAGAGTGTCCCAACTCCAGTCCTGGTGTTCCAACCACTGTTCGGGTTTTCATGCTGTCCTTCATGAATATGCATGAGCTACATCAGCATACCATGGGGGTGGTGCATAGATATGCAGCACAGGCATCTTTAGTAGAGGCAGCATGGATCCTGAATGGTGTGGGGCCCTCCAGGACTGTATTTGGGAGACTCTGCTCTAGGTAATGCGGCTGTTTATGGTGTCTGTGTTTGGTGTGGTAAAATATAGGCGTGTGCACCATGCATATGTTCTCAGCAATAAAGGTTTCTCCTTACTATCACGGTTTAGTTGTAGGAAAAATATGTGGACTGGATTGGCAGTAGCCCCAGTTGGGCTTTGAACCTGTGACCTTCTGTTCCTGCACACATTGTCTGTGTGCACTGCACCACCGTGTTGCCACAGATATGCTGTGTTCCCTGGGGAGACCATGACTGTACATCTGACAGAGCCTGTCTGTTGCGGTGGACGGTGCAAGCCTGCACAGGCCTAGGGCACTGTCTGCTGTGGTTTGCAGCCACTGCCCCCTCTGGAAAAAGCATATGACCTGATTGAGTTGTGGCATTCCAGGACTGAATTTGGGGGACTCGGCTGTCGGTAATGCCCATTGTTATGGTTTGTGTGTGGTGTAGGGTAAAATATAGGTGTTGGAACTATGCTTATGTTCTCTGCCATACAGGAGTGTCTGTACTATCACTGTTTAGTGGTGGGTAAAACAATGGGGACTGGGTTGGCAGGAGCCCCAGCTGGGATTTGAACCTGTGACCCTCTGGTTCTACAGGCACTGGCTGTGTCTGCTGCACCACACTGTGGCCACAGAAACAGTGCAGTCTCTGGAGATAGGAAACCTGGCCGCACGAGTCAGACACCCTGCTCTACACAATTTTACTGTGGGCTCGTTTACCTTGTATGGGGACAGGGTTGCAATTAAACCTCAAAAATGACCTCCAAAAAAGGGGAAAAAACAAAACCAAGCTGGGCAACAGTGCTATCAATGGGCAACATGAAAAACACTCCCAGGAAAGCTCCATTACAATGCAGTGATTTTTGAACGAGTCTACGGAGCGTAGACCCTTCCAAAAATCATTTATTTTTTTTGGAACTTTCCTGGGAGTGTTTTTTATGGTTGCCCATTAATATCACTGTTGCCCAGCTAGATTATAATTTATTTGGAATTTTTGTGGTCATTTTCAATTAATATTTGCTATTTTGTTCTGTGCACAAGTATCACACTGCTCACGTTTTTCAGGTTTCCCCGGTTTTGCTGTACATTGCTGACGGAAATGGTTTCTCTTCCCTTTAAATCGGCTCTAACTCACTCGCGGTATTTATGTCGAAATTCAGCCCTGCTCCTGTGCGGGGAGCCTCTCCCCTCCCACTCTCCACCCATTGACCCCATCCCCCTGCCCCTCGGGAGCCTTCCTCCGCCCTCGAAATGCCTTTCCACGCCTCTATCGCACATCAGCGTGCCGCGTACCTTTGCGGGCGGCGCGCACGTGTGCGGCCGGAGCGCACTCGTGCGGGGCACCAAAAACACACTATTACCGTGCGCTAAGGTACCTTAGCGCACGCTCAAGTGCGCCCCGCACAATTGCGCTGTTTAGTAAACATACCCCTTTGTGTTTGTCAAATTTGTGCTATAAAACCTTTTGTGTCCTCTTTCAAAAAAAAAAAATCACGTTTTACATCAAGTACAAGCAAATCCAGAAAAATCACCACTGACTGGATTGCAGAAGTGCAGCCCATCCAATCTGGACATTCAATGCTGGTGGCCACAAATGACCCCGGCATTGGATATCCAGATTAAAGTTTCAGCGGCGACAGCTTGCCACTGTAACAGAGTTAGCTGCCGCCAACAAATATCCCACCCACTAGCTTTACTATTTGAAAGCCTTGCAGCGTGTAAGATAGTAATCTGGTTAGACGTCTTATCAATTTTTTGAGTAATCAGAACAAATATTTCATCATGAGACTCAAATTTTAAAACAGTGTCTAAAGAGAAGATTGTTCCATTACACCTTTCAACATGACATTCATTTCTGAAACCATCTTCCAAATATTTAATAAAGTCATACTGGGAGAAGTCTCTAAATTTTGTGAAACAAAATCAACTAAGGAAAATTTAATAGACTTAGGATTTGAAACACTATTTCCACAGGGCAGCCCACTGAATAGAAACATAGAAAAATGATGACAGAAAAAGACCACATGGCCTATCTAGTCTGTTCTTCCATATCAACAACTACAACAGTCCCCTTTTTACCTTTAGAGATCCTGTGTGTTTGTCCCATGTTTTTTTTAAATTCAGATACTGCCCTCATCTCTACCACCTCCACTGGGAGACTATTCCATGGATCTACCACTCTTTCCGTAAAGAAATATTTCCGCATATCACTCCTGAATGTATCCCCTTTCACCCTCAGCCCATGTCCCCTTGTAGCAGGTCTTCCTTTGAGTCGAAAGAGGCTCTCCCCCTGTGTATTTATGCCACAGAGGTATTTAAATGTCTCAGTCATACCACCTCTATCTCGCCTTTCCTCTAAGGTGTACATATTAAGATCCTTAAGTCTGTCCTCATATGCTTTCTAATGAAGACCACTAACCATTTTAGTAGCCACCCTCTGTACTGGCTCCATCCTGTTTACATCCTTTTGAAGGTGCGGTCTCCAGAATTGCACACTATACTCCAAATGAGGTCACTCCAAAGACTTACACAGAGACACTATCACCTCCTTTTTTCTGCTAGCCATTCCTCTCTGTATGCACCTAAGCATTTTCTAGCTTTTGCTGTCACCTTTTCTACCTGTTTAGCTACCTTAAGATCATCAGACACAACCACGCCTAGGTCCCGCTCTTCTTTAGTGGACAAAAGTACTTCACCCCCTATACTATATTGCTCCCTTGGATTGCTACAGCCCAAATGCATGACCTTGCATTTTTTAACATTAAATCCCAGTTGCCAAATTCTAGACCATTCTTCAAGCTTAGCTAGATCAGAGCCTCCATTCTCTCCTGTACTTGAAGCTAGAGGTTCCTCTGCAGAGATTAATTGAAACCTTTCAGTAGGGGGGGGGGGTGGATGAGTCCTAACTATGGGACTTAAAGTTGCCCCAAACTCCAATGAGGATGACACCCCTGGAGAACTTATAGAAGTTGCCTTCATCACCAGAGAGATGTTTATCCATTGAACTGGACAAAACTGGAATCACTGGAGTTGGTGCTTTCACTTTGATCTTCCTATTACCGCTACCTTTGGGCATACTAATAAACACGGTAACCAAATAATCTGATCACAGCAATCTGAACTGGCCCAAAGTGGCAATGAAAGGACAACAAAGGGAATGCCCCTTTGTTCACATGCTCCTTATTGTAGCACATAAAGTGTTCTATACAGGCCTTCCTCTTTATTTATCTGCTTTACTTATTCCATACTGTCCTGTTCAATCTCTTAGATCTCAAAGTAGGAAACTCCTGTGTATTCCTCCAGGTTCGAACTCTTGGTTAGCACCCATCAGACATGCTGTTTTATTTTTCCTTGTCCTTGCTCTATGGAATGCGTTACTGCTTGATATTTGTATGGGGTCTTCATTTAAAAAGTTTAAGGTTGCAATGAAGACTTTCTGTTTTGAAGTCACATTTATAAATCAGGACTGATAGGTCTGGCTCAGGCTGCAGTTAATCTGGCAGGAATTTTAATTACATTTATTTAATTGTAAATGGCTTTGTTTTTAATGAAAGATTGTACATTAAGTTTTAATAAACATAAGGATAAATCCAATTAGTGACAAGAGGATAGGTGTTGGTGTCTAAGGTAGCCTAGAAAGTCAATAGAGAGGCAGTTCAGCAGTAGGTTTGTGGCCAGTTGGCTTTGATGTCAGAATGCAGCAGGAAAACTTGGTCTGCTGTCCTGGTATGCTTTTGTCTGGCCTGTATGCCTTTGGTGGTGTAAAAAATGGTTTGGACAGCAGCGAGTCTGGGGAATCTTGTTGAGATGGGTCTCAGTCAGACGTAAATAGCTCTTCTGGAAAAGAGAGAGGGAGGAGAGTGCAGATAAAGGTTTGAGAGGGCCAAGAGTTAGAAGAGGAAAATATAAGAAGTTTGGTGCTTGTAGGTCAAAAAACCTTTGAGGAACCATTCAGCTGTTCTGACTTTAAGTGATTTGAGTTAACTGGCCAGCAGCTCAATATCACCGCTGACTGGCTAACCCTCTGTTCTGCCCCTAGAATACCCTGATGCTAAGCACTTAACATCGGGGCGCTCAAACCTGATATGAGGCGATATTCAGTGGCACTAAATAGTTTGGTGCAGCAGAATATCCCATGGTTTAATTGGTTAGCAGCTTTTTTCAACTAGTTAACCGAACGGGGCTGTGGGAGGGGAGAAGCAGCTTCACTTAAAGGCAGCCGCCGACGGCGGGAACATCAGCTGAGCCGGTCCCCTGAGAGGCGCGAGAGCTTCCAACTGCCTCCGGCCCGAACGGGGCTGTGGGAGGGGAGAAGCAGCTTCACTTAAAGGCAGCCGCCGACGGCGGGAACATCAGCTGAGCCGGTCCCCTGAGAGGCGCGAGAGCTTCCAACTGCCTCCGGCCCGAACGGGGCTGTGGGAGGGGAGAAGCAGCTTCACTTAAAGGCAGCCGCCGACGGCGGGAACATCAGCTGAGCCGGTCCCCTGAGAGGCGCGAGAGCTTCCAACTGCCTCCGGCCCGAACGGGGCTGTGGGAGGGGAGAAGCAGCTTCACTTAAAGGCAGCCGCCGATGGCGGGAACATCAGCTGAGCCGGTCCCCTGAGAGGCGCAAGAGCTTCCAACTGCCTCCGGCCCGAACGGGGCTGTGGGAGGGGAGAAGCAGCTTCATTTAAAGGCAGCCGCCGACAGGCGGGCCCGCGCCTGTCGGGCCCGCGCCTGAGGGCCTCGCCAGAGGGCCCTTTGGCATGGCCCTTAGGCGCGGGCCCGTGGCAAAACGTATTCTCTGTATAATGTCCTCTTTTTGTCTCTCCCTTAGGCTGCTCCTACGTTTAGAGGTATATCTGTATTGCATGTTAACATGATGTAGTCCTTCCCTGTTACCTATGGATCCATTGCTTATCACTTTGATATTTTGATAAGGTGGTATAAAATGGATTTATCGTTTGGTCTGTATAGTCTAATGTTTGTAAGTTATGCTAACCTGATGTAGTCTTGTAACCGCTTTGATTGTATGAAAGGCGGTATAAAAAACCTGTTAAATAAATAAATAAATATTAAAACTCTAACACTGCAGATGTTTCAAACTTTACACAATTTTAAGTTCTGCTTCAATGAAATTTATATATCTTTCAATGTTCATTACAAAAACTGTTTTGATTAATATTATGCTTTTGTGGGGGGTATTAATACCTTATGAAGAAAAGTATATCAAGTTGATATGGTTGTGAGACATAAACATAAATTTGATACATTGTTACTGCGGCATATTGGATATAGTGGGTGAAGGAGATCACTTATGGCAGCCCCTCAGCAGGTAGACATGCCTACACCTAAATTTGTCAAGAATGCTTGTAAATTATAATATTTTTAAATTTATGTACATATTTATACGCTGCACCCACACTCCACCCAAACTCTGCCCATACACATGCCCACAGTACAAATATGTGTGATCAGACCAATATGTGTACTTTCAGAATATCAACAACCTCAGTTATGCACATAAGTGCCTATTTACATGCATAACTCCCTTAAATTCTATGATTTATGCGCCTAAATGATGTGTATCCTTAGGATGATCCTTATAAAATTAACGTCTTAAATATTAATATTCTAATATATAATGATACATTTTGTGCTTTTACAGGATCATTATTAAAAGGAGGTTGGGAGGGCATGATTACTGCTTTAGAAATCAGTGATTTGCATGGGACTCAAAGAGCCTGAGCCCTACTTAATTGAAGTGCCTAGTAATGCCTCTGCCCAGTGGTCATACGTGCCATCCATCACTTTCTTTCTCTTGCATCTTCCTAGTTCTTTCTTCATACTCTGCCACTGATCCCAGATGGCAGCAGGAGAGGAGAATGGAGTCACTAGCATAGCAGGTCAGGAGTTCTCTAACCTGGATTTCCTGTTGCCAGCTTATTTATTTTATTTATTTATTTATATTTCTTATATACCGCACTATTTGCAATCAGCGCGGTTCACATGGAACAGAAACATCCGACAACTTAAATATGTCTGGTCATTATATTAAACAGGAAATGCAACTTGGAAAAAGGGTACAACGCCATGGCCAACTGACTGGAAAAGATCTGTGTTTATACCAATACTAAAGAAAGGTGTTCCAACTGACTGTGAAAATTATCGCACAATCGCTCTGATCCCACATGCCAGCAAGATTCTACTGAAGATTATTCAAAAGAGACTACAAACATACCTGGAACAAGAACTACCTGAAGTGCAAGCAGGGTTCAGGAAAGGACGAGGAACAAGAGACATCATTGCGGATGTGAGATGGATTCTTGAAAAGACTAAAGAATACCAAAAGGATATCTATTTGTGCTTTATCGACTATAGCAAGGCTTTTGACTGTGTAAACCATGAGAAACTCTGGGCCACATTAAGAAGCATGGGTATACCAGAACACCTGATCGTTCTCTTGCGCAATCTGTACATTGATCAAGAAGCAACAGTTCGAACGGAACAAGGAGAAACAGAATGGTTTAAAATAAGCAAAGGTGTAAGACAAGGCTGCATACTTTCCCCCTACCTGTTTAATTTATATGCAGAACAAATCATCAGAGAAGCAGGGTTGTATGAAGACAACAGAGGTGTGAAGATTGGTGGAAGACTCATCAACAACCTTCGCTATGCTGATGATACCACATTACTGGCTGAAAGTGAAGATGATCTGAAACATTTGCTTATCACAATCAAAGAACATAGTCTCAAAATGGGCCTGCACCTTAATGTAAAGAAGACAAAGATCATGACAACTGGCATAATCAACAGGTTCATCATTGAAGGAGAAGAAATTGAAATTGTGAATAACTTTAACCTACTTGGATCAACTATCAATAAAGAAGCAACAAGCAGTCAAGAAATCAGACGACGCATTGCTCTTGGCAGAATGGCTATGAAAGACCTAGATAAGATTCTCAAGAGCAGGGATGTCTCTCTCCATACAAAGATTCGACTTGTTCATGCCATGGCATTTTCAATAACATCATATGGATGTGAAAGCTGGACAGTGAAAAAGATAGACAGGAAGAAAATTGATGCCTTTGAATTATGGTGCTGGCGGCGAATACTGTGTATACCATGGACTGCCCGAAGAACAAACCAGTCGGTACTAGAGGAGATCAAACCTAAGCTTTCTTTAGAAGCTCAGATGACAAGACTTCGACTTTCATACTTTGGACACATAATGCGAAGAGAGAGATCATTAGAGAAAGACATTATGCTTGGCAAGATAGAAGGTCAACGCAAAAGAGGAAGGCCAGCAATGAGATGGATCGATACAATAACAGCAGCTACGGGTACCAGTCTGTCAACAATGAGCCGCCTGACTGAAGACCGAACACAATTTAGGATAGCTATCCAGAGGGTCGCCATGAGTCGACTCCGACTTGACGGCACTTAACAACAACAACATATACATATGAGGTGTACTGAGAAAGGATAATGTTTGGTGTTTACATTGTAGGGGACGCCTGTTGCGAGGGTTTGCCTAGTTGACTACTATTATTGTTGAGGTGCTTGTTATTCGAGTGGGACTGAGGATCGGAGATGTCAGTGAGATATTTGGTGAAGAGGAAATGTTTAAGGGCTTTTCTAAATTGGCTCAAGTTGGGGATTGCTCTGATATGTGCTGGTAAGGTATTCCATAGACTTGGGGCACAGAGTTGGAAGGCTCTGTTAGCTGTTGTTTTGGTGCATTTAGTTGCTTCTTTTGGAATTACTAGCATGTTGGACTCTGCAGATCTTCTTGGTCTGTTAGGTGCAAGTGGTTGGATGAGGTCAGATAGATATGAGGAGGAGAGCTCATTGCCAGCTTTGAAAGTCATCAGCAAGGTCTTAAAACAAATCCTGGCTTGAATGGGGAGCCAGGGTAACTGCTTCAGGAGTGGTGTCACATGGACTCTCCTGGATGCGCCAAAGAGTACTCACGCTGCACTGTTCATAGCAAGTTGAAGTGGATTCAGGGTGGACTTCTCTTCTCTTCTCTTCCAGTGCACAGTAAAAATCTGCAGAGTACCAGATAGGTCGAACAGCTGATCTGAGCTGTTAACTCAGTGAAGAGAAGAGGCACCGGTGGCAGGAAGATCAGATATCAAAAAGCACTGAGCACACTGCACCATCAGTTGTGTTCTCTTGCTGTCATTGGGATTGGCCACTTTGGAAGAGCAGGGATCTGGAGGTGATGTATATTGGGTGGGTACAAATACAGTATAAACTTTGGTTCCCAGGTGCTAGAGACCCAAAGCACACTACTGTCTAATCTTCAAACCAGCTAGAAACCTGGGGCAAGCCAAGGCCATAGAGAAGAAAACTGCACCATAGAAATATAGAAATATATAAACATGACGGCAGAAAAAGATCATATGGCCTATCTAGTCCACTTTTCTATATCAACTATTATAGGCCCTTTTTTTCCTTTAGAGATCTTCTGTGTTTGTTCCATGATTTCTTGAATTCAGATACTGTCCTCGTCTCTACTACCGCTACTGGAAGATTATTCTATGCATCTACCACTCTTTTCATAAGTAAATATTTCTTCATATTATTCCTAAGTCTATACCCTTTCACTCTCATCCTATGTCCCCTCATTGCAGAGCTTACTTTCAACTGAAAGAGGCTCTCCTGTGCATTTATGCCAAGGAAGTATATAAACATCTCTGTCATATCTTCTCTAGCCCACCTTTCCTCTAAAGTATACATATTGAGATCTTTAAGTCTGTCCCCATATGATTTATATCAAAGACCACTGACCATTTTGGTAGCCATCCTCCACACAGTCTCCATCCTTTTTATGTCCTTTTGAAGGTGTGGTCTCCAGAATTGCACACAATACTCCAAATGAGGTCTCACCAAAAACTTATACAGAGGCATTATCATCTCCTTTTTTCTGTTGGCCATTCCTCTCCCTATGCACCTAAGCATTCTTCTGGCTTTTACAAATGCCTTTTCTATCTGTTTAGCCACTTTAAGATAATTAGAAATAATCACAGCCAGGTCACGCTCTTCTTTTGTGGATAGAAATACTTCACCCCTTATACTGTATCGACCCTTGAATTTTTGCAACCTAAATGCATGACCCTGCATTTTGTAGTGTTATATCTTAGTTGCCAAATTCTTAATCATTCTTCAAACTTAGCTAGATCCCTTCTCATGTTATCTACTCTTCCCTGGATGTCTGTTCTATTGCAAATTTTAGTATCATTCACAAAGTGGTGAACTTTACCCAACAGCCATTCTGCAATATCACTAACAAAAATGTTAAAAAGAACCAGATCAAGGGTAGATCCCTGCAGCACACCATTGGTAACATCCTTCTCAGAGTAAGCTCCATTTATCTGTACCCTTTGTTGCTTACCACTCAACCAATTTCTAATCCAGTCAGTCACTTTAGGGTCCATCCCTAGGGTGCTCAGTTTATTTATAAGTTGTTTGGATACACCACATCTAGGGCTCTCCCTCTGTCCAACTCTCTGGTCTCCCAGTCAAAGAAATGAATCAGATTTATCTGACAAGACCTGCGTCTAGTAAACCCATGCTGCCTTGGATACTGCAATCCACTGGACTTAAGAAACCTCACTATCCTCTGTTTTAGCAGCATTTCCATTAATTTATTCACCACAAAGGTTAGACCAACCGGCCTGTAGTTCTCAACCTCATTCTTACTTCCACTTTTGTTTAAGGGGACCACATGTGCCTTTCTCCAGTCCTCTGGAACCACTCTTGATTCTAAAGAAGCATTGAAAAGGTAAGACAATGGAGCCAATAGAACTTCCCCAAGTTCCTTCAATACTCTCGGATGTATCCCATCCGGTCCCATTGTTTGTCTACTTTTAGTTTAGCTAGTTCCTCATGAATATAGTTTTCTAAAAATTGTTCAAGATCCCCTGCATCTTTGTTCCTATTTGTGGGTGTTTTCTGAGGTCCTGCTCCAGGCCCTTCATCTGTGAACACAGAACAAAAATATTTGTTAAGCAAGTTCACTTTATCCTCATTAGCTTCTACATATTTCTCCCCTTCACCCTTGAGTCTGACAATAACACTTAGGTACTTCCTCTTCTCACTAACATATCTGAAAAATGTCTTGTTCCTCCCATTTTATTGCATTGGTTATTTCTTCTTCTTTTTCTATCTTTACTTTCCTGACTACTTTCCTAGCTTCTTTAAGTTTTTCCAAATATTGATGCTTGTCTTCCTCTTTCTGTGATTTCTTGTATTTTTTCTTCACCTTTTCACTACTTCTTTTGAGAACTATAGCAGCCTCTTTTTCCTATTACATTTATTTACCATCCTAACAAAAAGCTTTGTTGCCCTTAAAATATCCCCTTTCAGTTTTTCCCATTGCTTTGCTACATCCCTCAGCTGTTCTCATCCTGCTAAGGACTCTTTGAGGTATTGTCCCATCTTGGCATAGTTAGTCTTTATAAAGTCTAAGACCCTCCCTTTGGAATGGACCTTATCAGCCCTTGTCCTAATACTGAACCACACTGGATGTGAGACCATCTCCCACCATAACATCAGAAAAATATTCCCCATCATAACTACCAGGTCCAGTATGGCGCCTTCATGTGTGGCTTCAGTTACCAGTTGCTGGATTAGTTCTCCCTGTAGTGAATCCCAGCTTTCCTGAATGACACCACAGCAGAGATGTGCTATTCAACATCCAGTATATTGAAATCACCTATCAGTAGCACTTCTCTCATGGCAATATTGTGTATGACTACTATTATTTATTTATTTATTTATTTTATTTAACATTTCTTATATACCGCGCTATTTGTCATCAGCGCGGTTTACATCAAAACAATAGAACACTTGACCAGATACATTGGCCGTCGTTTACATAAAACGGGGAGTTAACATGGAGGAGAACTTGGGGAACTATTTACATTCAAGTTTATAGCAAACTTAGGAAACTATGTACAAATCGATTGTATTACATATTAGGTATGATTACAGTGTTTTACATCATGTAGCGGCTGTATGATATAGTGGGGGTGTGTGGGAGGTAATGGGGTATCGGGATGGCTATAATGTAAGAGAAAAAGGTGGTGTTTGAGGGCTTATTATATCTTTGTCCACTTCTCCCTGTGAAGGAGATCTGTATATCACACCAATGTAAATGGATTTCCCATTCCCTTTTTCTAATTTAACCCACAATGCCTCTTTGCTCTTTTTTAAGCCCTGCAATTTATAACTATTTTTTTTATATATAATGCCACTCTTCCTCCTCTTTTTCCTACCCTGTCCTTCCTGAATAAAGTATAGCCCAGTATAATTACATCACAGTCATGGTTGTTCGTGAACCATGCCTCCATAACTGCCATGAAATCTGAGTCAGCCTCTTCCATTAAAGCCTCAACATCTGGGATCTTATTTCCAATGCTACGGGCATTTATGAACACCACTTTACAGATGTTGCCCACTTTTACCCATTTATACAGGGGTATTTAATGTTTTAGTTACCTGGGGGGCTTTCTTCTCCCATCCCCAATGAATCTAGTTTAAAGCCCTCTTCAGTGGGTTAGCCAGTCTGCTGCATAAGATCTTTTGATCCTTTTTGGATAGGTGGATACCATCTCTGCTTGGCAGCCCTTGGAAAATCATCCCATTGGGAAACCAAAATGCTCTCAATGACACCATCCACACAGCCATGCCTTAATCTCCCAGATGTGAGCTTCTCTGCCTTGGCTTTTACCCTAAACAGAAAGGATTGAAGAAAACACCACCTGTGCACCTATCTGCTTCACCCTCTATTCCAGACCATGAAGTCACTCTTGATATTCTTGGAGGGATACCTAACAGTATCACTTGTGCTGACATGGATGAGCAACATCGGATCAGTAGGCTTAATGAATCTCGGCAAACTCTCCATAAAATCTCAGATTTTGGCACCTGGCAGACAGCACACCTCCCTGGACATCAAGTCTGGATGGCATAGGAATGCTTCAACACCCCTCAGAAGAGAGTCACCAACCATCACTACCTTTCGCTTCTTTATGGTCACTGATTCTGCAACTTTGAGATGCTTGATCTCTAGTTCTTCCTTTTCCTGGGATGCTTTCACCTCCTCCACTTCCAGGGCTGCATACTAGTTATTCAGTTCAAGGGTTGGAGGAGTTGGATTGTCAGTTCTGCAAGTTCTGGTGACTGGTGTCTAACTCTCTTCATTCTGCAGCATACCATCTTCACCTCTGTTGGAGAACTTGGATGCTTCAAGAAGCATCTCATCAATGTACCTCATGATGAGATACTTCAAGAAGCATTTCATCAATGGGAGGGAGGAGTGGCCTAATGACTGGGGCAAGTTAACTCAGGCTGGAGAGCCAGGGGCTCAAATACCACTAGAGGACAGCAACCGTTGGTCAGAAGGACTGGGGTCTCTAATCCTACAGGTAGCCTTGGACAAGCCACTTAACCCTCCATTGCCTCAGGTACAAAACAGATTATGAGTCTTTCAGAGACAAGGAAAAAAATATATAGAGTACCTGAATGTACACTGCTTTGACTTGTAGAAACGTGGTATATATAAGACTAGCTAAATGAATTTCTCACTGTCTCAAATACTTCTCAGCCTTGCCACCTCTTCTCTAAGCTCCTGCACTTCTTTTATGAGGGCTTCAGCTTGCAGGCATCTTGCACATGGAACCAGTCCTTCAACTGGCATTGGGCTGTCTGTCTGGACAGAGACAGAAGCTGTAACAGGGACAACAGCTTTGGCAATATGATTTTTCCCAGCCATTATTCAGTTGGTGGAGATTTAGCTCCTGTTGAAGTAAACAAGAGAGACTGGACAGTTATGCAGATGAATCCTCCGGTCCTCTGCTGCTGGAGAGAGTGTGAGATCTGTAGAAGCTCTTGCCTGGTTGACTTATGGTGAAACCTGGAGTCCGCTGCTGGGGCAGATATGCAGATGAGTCTTCTGGTCCAAGACCATACTCCTATGCATCAGAGATTGACTGGGGCTCGGTTAAAATACATTGCTAAGAAACTATTCATCAAAAAACTAAGGCACATAGATAGACCTCAAATAAAGCCACCAATTCTATTTCCCCATTGACAAACCGGGCAGAGATATTTTAATGAATTTTTGTCGGATCGCCTGTCATGAGGGTGAAGAATCACTCTCTTGCAACAGGCCCTCCATTTTAATCAATATTCAAAAACTGTCCAAATGGTTTGTCAATGGGGAAATAGAATTGGTGGCTTTATTTGAGGTCTATCTATGTGCCTTAGTTTTTTTATTAATATAGTGGTGACATAGTTGAGTTTTTGGCAATTAGTTAATAAGAAACTATTCATAGCATTTCAAAAGCTAACCAGCTGACTTGCTATTGAAAATCCCGTACACAGAATTCTTGTTGCCAATTCTCTGTAGGCTTATCTGTTACCTGCTTTCTGAGTCCAGAACTAGGACTCCAGACCAGTCCATGTTTTAGCCTTGTGATCTACCTGCTGAATCCAGTAGCAGACTGGAATCCTGGTCCAATTCCAGTTTCATTCTAACTCTTGTCACCTGCAAGTACCAGGTCTGTGCCTCGGTGTACTTGAGTGCATGCTCCAAATCCATTTCCACTGAAACTCTTGTTACTTTGCATGTTCTGGATCCAGGGTTAATGAGTGGGTAGGGTATGTAGTACTTAGTTAGGTCAGTGGTGATAAGTTAGTGAGTGGGTAGAGGATGGGTGGGTAGTTAGGTGAGTAGTGGTTTGAAACCTTTCTGGTCCTGGGATAGATAATCTTGGAGGTGCATCTGATGGACTAGACAGTCTCCATTTTTCTTGAATTCAATGATTATAGGTATAAGTCAGACTTGATTTCCATCTCTAACCAGCCCTAAAAACAATAAAAACACCTGTTCTTGCTTCACTACAATGTTTCCGACACCGTCTCACACCAACCCACCTCTACATCCCAGGTCAACACGTTAAACCCATGCGCTCTATAGTCTTAACACGAAGAGCGGCAATCTCACCTTGCTTCCGCTCTCATCAGGAATCATATAGCTGCACTTAGCGGCTTTGTATATAGTTGCCTTCTGTACATAGTTTATTATGTTCTCTGTTTAAGAAACCTGTTTAATGTAAACCTGTTTAATGTATTGCCCTGTTCATTGTAAGCACTGATCAATTTTGTGAAGTGTAATTTCTGTTCACTGTAAACCGCGCTGATGTCGAATAGCGCGGTATAAAAGAAACTTTAAATAAATAAATAAATAGTAATGTTAGGGAATTACTTCCATTTTTAGCTCATCTTCCAATGTAAAAAGGTGCTCTAAGCTTAATGTATTATTTCACTCCCATTTTTTGTACATTTTTTGGTGCACTCTTTAAAACGTCTGCTGCATTTGCATGCTGTTACTGCATTGGGAGTCAACTTGTTTTTTAATGCATGAGTAAAGAAAATGCATGATATTTTAATGCACGTTGTTTATGCACATTTTATTGCACTGGCCCCAAAGCAATTTATTTAACACATTTGTCATACCATTTTTATACTGTTTTTTTTCTACCGGTTTTCTATGTAGCGGTCGCTCCCTAAATAGGGTTGAGGGAAGCCCAGGAGACCCTACATAAACATTTGTCAATAGATACTGGCACTCAAAACAAAAAAAAAAGAACTTCAAGAACTTCTACAGTGCACAACAAAAGAGGGTCTTGGTAAGCACTCCACTCAAGCCAAGAAGACACCAAAGTTTCAATTGTTCAATTATAGTAAAGCACCTTTATTGGTGATCCCCAAAATTATAAGCATTTAAAAGTGAAAAAGAAAAAGGGAAAACAATAAAGTTCAAAAGTCCTTCAAAGTCAAAAGAAGTTTATTTGTTCAGAGTTCTAAGACATAAGAACATAAGATATGCCATACTGGGTCATACCAAGGGTTCATTAAGCCCAGTATCCTGTTTCCAACAGCAACCAATCCAGGCCACAAGTACCTGTCAGGTTCCCAAAAAGATACACAGATTCCATGCTGCTTATCCCAAGCAATGGATTTCCCTGGTTCTTTTTAATAATGGTTATTGGACTTTTCCTCCAGGAACTTGTCTATACCTTTTTGAAACCCAGCTACATTAACAGCTCTTACTACATACCCCGGTAACGAATTCCAGAGTTTGATTACGCATTGTATGAAAAAATATTTTTTCTTATTAGTCTTAAATGGGTTATATTATAGCTGTATCTTCTTTCCTCTCTCTCTTCCTTCTCCTAGTATGTGCAAAATACTTGCAAGTACTTTCCTAAAACTACTTTAAGTGTACTCTTAGCAAGTGCTTCAGCAGATTTAAAAAAATTGTACAAAGTATGTTTTCACATAGCACATAGCTGTGAAATCTATTGCCAGAAGACATGGTTAAAGAGACTAACATAAAAAGGTTCAAAAGAGATTTGACAAATTTCTGGAAGAAAACTCCATAAACATTTTTTTACCAGATAAACTTGGGAGAGTCACGTTTGGGATCCCCATGTTTGGGGTCTGTCTGGTACTGGGTGCTGCCTAAGATACAATACAGAGACAGTCTTGGTGGCTTTGTTGGGAAAAATGTTTAGGCCTTTGGATCAAGGAAGTTTGAGATTGTTGATTTTATTGGATATCACTGCTGCTTTTGATATATTAAATCATAAAATCTTGTTCGATAGATCAGAGAAAGTACGGGTGAAGGGAAAGGCATTAGCATGGTTTAATGCTTTTTTGACAGATAGATCATTTTAGAATGGATTTAAAGCTTATAATGAGATAATACAAAAAGATGGAGTACCACAGGGATTCCCTCTTTCACCTATTCTTTTAATATGTATTTCAGTCCTCTGGCCCAATTGATTACATCTTTTGGGTTTAGCCCATTTTGATATATGGATGATGGTTAGTTCTTTCTTCTGCGAAATAAGTCAGTGAAAGATCTTAAGAGAGGGCTAGAAGAATGTAAGGTAACAATTTATTGGTGGTACCAGCGAAACTGGCCAAGACTGAGTATAACAAAAATGGAAGGGCTGTTATTCAGCAGCGGTGGTCAGCGTTTTTGAAGCACCTGACTGCTGTTGCTTTAATTCAAATCAGATATTCAACACTGGAGCTTATCCGGTGTCCAACACTGAATATTCAGCTTCACCGGATAGCGTGGTTGCTAATGGCAATAATCAACCACTGACCAGATAACACAAACCGGATAAAGTTAGGACAGCCATTGTTCTGACTTAACTTTATGTAGTTTATCAGTCTGGTTAGTGGTTGAATATCACCGCTGTCCAGATTGCTGCCAGAAACAACCCTTCTCCACCCACAGACAACCGTGGTTTTAATCAGGCATCTTTTTCTGCAGTCTGTAGTGATATTCAATGGTAGTTGTCAAAGTCAGGTTCCATTCTATCTGGTGAGTTAGGGAAAAATGTAGTAGTTTTGCGTGGACTAGCCAGATGCCATTTGCTGTCTTTATGTGGCTTAGTATGTCATTTAGCTAACTGTTAGTGTATGCCCTTCTAAGTGCATTTTTTTTTATCATGCTCTGGCTCCTTGAAGTACGGCATTTTATTTATTTATTTATTTATTTAATTTTCTTATATACCGCGCTATTTGAATTGATATCTTGCTCCTCATAGGCTTAGTCAAAGGACATGCCAAATGATATATATATCCAACACAACCAGAGCCATATACTTCAAAATCCGGACGCTCAGACACCTTCGCTCCCTTTTAGACCCATACGACTTCCGGACAGTATACCAAGCCCTAATCTTACCTCACTTCGACTTTGCCAATGCTATTCTTCAAGGTCTCCCACAATCTACGTTGATTCCTCTATAACTAGCCATGAATGCCGCTGCCAGAGTCCTATTTGGAGCATCCAGATGTGATCACGTAACGCCTATCTTAATGCAGCTCCACTGGCTCCCCATTCATGGAAGACTCTTGTTCAAAACCTTGATACTCACTTTTAAAGCCATCAATGGCATCACTGCCCCTTCTCTAATTGACCTCATTCAGCCCACCCCACCTAACAGGACTAGAAGATCCACATCCACAAACACTCTAGTAATCCCAAGGGCTTCAACAAAATGCTCACTAACAACGTCAAACAGGGCCTTCAACCTCTATGCCCCAAAATGCTGGAACACATTACCACCTCATATTCGCGGTATCGCCGATCTGGCGCAATTCAGGAAGGCACTCAAATACCACTTATTCCTCCATTACTACCAGGTCAGCCAGTCTCCATCTTAACTGCATTTCCTCCATACTAGCATACCATTTTAGATATTATCCTAAGCTGTACCACATAGCTTAATGTACATATGTAAATAGTTCAGTGCATATTTTCCCTATGTTATCCAAGTTGTTTCCCCTGCTCTCTGTAAAACCAAGCAGCTTGTTGTTATGGTCCTTTGTTTTATGTAAACCGCGCTGATGCTAAATAGTGCGGTATATAAGAGATTGTAATAATAATAAATAAATATGTGAGTACAACCTTCTGCTCTCAGATTCCTGAGGGGCGTCTGAGAGCAGAAGAACCCTCTGTGGGTTAGTGAACACAAAATTTGCTGGGAAATATGATGACTTAAAGCTTGGGACTTATTTGGAAAATTTCATATTTTAAATTCTTTAAAAGTATAAATTAGTTGTTAACTTGACTTAATGGTCTAAAATTAGTTTGCCCTAGTTTTAGTTAGCATCTAGACTCCTAATAGAAAACAGAAGTACTTGCTTGAAATAAAGGTTTAGAACTATTTTATGCTAGTTTTTTAGACCTTTTAGATTCCTAATACAAAATAGACAGATAGTTAATCTTTTCCCACCCATACTCCCCAACGCCCTCTCACCCCAGGCACATCCCTTAATTTATAGTCAATTTTTCCATTTAAGAGTGAAATTTGTCATCAAAGGATATTTTCATCAGCAAGTCATTAACCCTTACTAGATTGTTGGCAGTTTAAAGGGAAGAAAACACAAAATATTAGCATATAATATACCAAAAAATTCCTGAAGGCCTTCATTTTAGTTTAGATATCTCTATTCCCTTAGCAGCTCTAAAAACATCAATTCAAAGATGTAGACAGCAGTCCAAAGATGGGGGCTATCTAGTCTATTACATTGAGTGTGTATGTATGATAATCTTCCATTTGGTGAGAGGTCATATGTGTGCAGTCGGTGCAAAAAGCTCCTGCCTCTCAGAAAATAAGTCTGTCTCTGAAGACTAGAGTAGTAGACTTGGAGGAGCTGAGGCAGAGAGTCCTATAGGTATATAGTAGAGAGGTCCCAGCGCCAATCTGGTAGTCTCTGTGCTGCCTTGGAGGGGAGTAGTCACCTAGAAGGAGAGCATCACCTTGGCATTGCTGCAGCGAAGTGCAAACAATGAATAAATCCAGGAGTCAATTTACAGGGTCCAAACCAATTTATTGTGCACAAGGCCCAGTTAGTCAGAGCTTCAAAAAGGACTGAGCAAAGATTTTACAGAAACATATTCATTTATACATTCTT
Source organism: Ichthyophis bannanicus (assembly GCA_033557465.1). Taxonomy (NCBI): domain Eukaryota; kingdom Metazoa; phylum Chordata; class Amphibia; order Gymnophiona; family Ichthyophiidae; genus Ichthyophis; species Ichthyophis bannanicus. Next base: position 1,375,289,479 of record CM066031.1, read on the forward strand.
CTTCAGTTTGATACATGCAAACTTCCTATTGGTTCCAACGCCCCCTGCATTTGTCCAATCGGAGATCCCTCCTGGGCCTAGCACCCAGCTCCCTCCCCTAGGACTGTTCTAACAATGGTTCAGTTTCTAGGTTTTGATATTTCTCTACAGCAAGGTCGTTTCTGGCTCTAGGAATGCAAGTATTGAAACATTTTCATCTTCAGAACACAAGAGAATAATGAAAGACTTATGAATTCATGTAAAACTTCTTATTAAGCAGTTTAAAACAGTTTTCTCATTTTCCACAGATTTTTGGTTCTTTTCTAGCTATGATGGAGGTTGGAATCAGAGCGTAACTTACAGGCCTTTCATATTTGCAGACTATTATAGGCCATAGCCTGCCACATTCCCCCCTTTGATTATTCTCACCCGCAAGTGAGAAAGGGTGAGAATTAAATCACACATTATACTGGTGTAACAGCATCACCTTGGGGTATAGGGTAATATTGCCACATAGCTAATATCTTGGTAACTGCCTTCCTTCTACAGTACTATCAATAACAGAGGTTACCATGCATAAGCAAAGGGGTAGGAAACATGGGAGCAATAAGCATATAGCTAATATGAATAACACAATGAACACAAGGGTCTTCAGACCACCTAACCATGAAAACGCTGACCCAAACCACCCATCGAACTTTAGACTATGCCAAGTCTGAAAAGGTACAAATGTTTGCTTTCTCATCTGAGTAGCTATATCTTCAACAACATGCCCATTATTATCAATCTGCAAACAACAATTGGTTAAATTCAATTTTCCACATACTCCACCTTCAGCTGCTAACAAATAATCTAGAGCTAAACGATTTTGATAAATAGCTGTGCGCATTTGTGTACTTTGCTTAGCTAAAAGAGTTAGTGCTTTGCTAGTTTCATTGGTTATTATTTCAACAACAGCTTGTAAACGTATTATACAATTAATCATATAAACAGGGGTACGATAACCCCATGTCCCATCTTGCTCCCAAGTAGCAGGTCCATAGTATGAAATGATTCTCTCAGGTGGCCACTCCTCATCCTTCCATTTGTCCCATTGGCCTATTTTCAAGGCCTCTCGCTTCTGTCAACTTCTGTACACAGGATAACCCATTTTCTCTCCATGGGATGTAGGCAAAAGGAAAAAGGAAGGTCATATGGTTCCCAATGCACATGCTCCTCCCCAATGGCGAGGAAGCCTAGCATATGCTCGGGTTCCACAAATCCAGTACAGTCCAGGTGGTGCTTGCCAGGAATTATAAGATGCTAGATTAGTCCAGATGCTGGCAAGATTAGGGAAATGGACTAAAGGGTTGGAGGGCTCTGAAGCATTGATTCCTGACCACCAGGTCGTCTTCCTCGTGGTACTGTTGTAGAACTTCTGATTGAGACAGACCAGCTGTCCAACCTCCATATTAAACTGTGGTCCCGAGCAAGCAAAACACAAGTTACCAACAATGGAGTGGGCCAGTACCCACTCACTAGTAGTGTTATGTAAGTCAGTCTGATTGTAAGGAATAGAATAGTTCACTTCTTGCGCCTCCCAGGGCCATTGGTCTCCCATCTTAGTTCCTCCACAGAAGAAACAGTCTGAAATGTGGAGACTAGATGCTACTGCCCCCACAAGCTCAAGGAACAAGTTATGGGAGGCATGAGGAATCTCAAACTCTGCTTTCATGGCCTCATAAAACGAGTGATGTATTTGATAAGGTGCAGATACATGAGTCTTAGTATTCAGCTGTATGTATATAAACGTTCCAGGATCTATTCCTCCTCCTGCAATTCATAGCCCAAATTTATACCCCTGCTTCCACTGACTGGGGTTAAATATGATGAGCCGCACTGGATTACAGGCACCTTTCTTACATTTCTTAGGCTCTGGCAATGAGAATTTCTCCAAAACGGCCACTCGTTGATCTCCATCTCGTCCCATAGGTGCACCCACCCAAGTAGCATAATACACGCATTCCCACTTGGGACAGTAGTAAGCATCTTTGGATGATGTACTGTAAACTGTTGGGGAAGATTTCCCAGTACACTTTCCCCATCCGTATGCTCCTTCAGGACACATATATTTATCATCATAATAGTAGGCGTGCTCCCAATATCCACACTTGTGATAGGCATTTCTGTTTATCACTTCACAAGCATCAAAACTCAGGTCAACATGCTTTGTGGGATCAGGGAGCTGTCGTGTAGCATTTATGAGGGCTCCATACTCATCATTCCAGCGTATCTCAAGTACATAGTAGGAAGGACTCTGTCGGGGGTTATAACAAGTCTTACTTTTCCCCTTGGTACAGATATTTAGCTCTGTACCATTGTACACACACCGGCTGACTATACCAGTGCAAGTATAGTAGGAATGATAAAGTAAAGTCTGAGTAACCTTCAGTCCAGTTCGGGTGGTAGTTATACAAGCTGCGCAAGGGGGTAAGGCAAAAGTCTTTTCCAGGAATTCCAGGACCACCACTCCCACAAGGCAATAGTGGAAGAACATTGTGATTACAGTCTTTGGAGGTCAACGGGAATGTTGGGTACGATGAACTTGTAGGGTCTTCTTCTTCTTCTTCTCTCCTGCTTCGATGATCACCCTTGCGTGATAGGAGTAGGATTGTAGATTCTGAAGATTCTTACATCGCCGGTTGTCTCCACAATGTGAGTCGCAATGGAGTCTCAGGGTCATTTACTGAAGTCCATTGACCAGGGTCAGGAGCAGCTGCCAGCTTCACTCGACCGTGATGGATCCAGGGTTCAAATTCTGCAACTTTTACTGCAGTTGGGGTTGACAGGGTAACAACATAGGGTCCCTTCCAATGCAGCGCCAGCGGGGTCTTTCTCCACTCTTTGATCCACACTGACGCTCCTGGCTTGAAAGGATGCAGAGGCTCTGTTAGGTTAATGGGCAATTGATCTTGCACCCGGGTATGAAGACTCTGCAAAACAGAACCTAAAGCCAATAGTTCTTGTCTAGTTATTTCAGATCCTATTTGTCTCATATCTCCTTTTATTCCCTGTACAATGGGTGGGGGTCACCCATACAAGATTTTGAAAGGGGAAACTCCTAAAGACTTGGTTGGAGCAGAACGTATCCTAAGAAGGGCTATAGGGAGAACCTGAAGTCACTTTAGGTGTGTTTCTTGACAAAGCTTGGACAACTGGGATTTCAGGGTTCTATTCATACGTTCTACTTTCCCTGAACTCTGGGGTCTTTAGGCAGTGTGCAACTTCCATTGTATCTGTAGAGCTCTTGCTAACTGTTGAGTCACTTGGGATACAAATGAGGGTCTATTATCTGATCCTATAGTCAATGGTATTCCAAATCGAGGAATAATCTCATGGAGCAGCACTCTAGTGACTTCTCGAGCTTTCTCAGTTCGGGTGGGACAGGCTTCTACCCACCCAGAAAATGTGCAAACTAGAACTAACAGGTAGTGATATCCGTTTGCTCGTGGCCACTGTTCCCTCTAAGCTGTGCGCGTGTGCGCGCGCACACACCTCGCCGAGTGAGCGCACATACTTTTCAACCGAGCGCACAAAAATTATGGTTCTGATTCTGATAGAAAACAACACAGACATCTTAAAATTTAAAAGTTGCTGTGTATTTACGGTTTTCACAAGTTCTACAATATTTTCTAGTGCAATCAATGTGATGTACATACTGTATTCTGACGTGTAGTCAAATTTTAAAGTATATAACTCTGAGTGTCGTTATGTGGCGCACAAAAATTTAACCTTCCTTCAAAAGCTGCACAGCTTTTTTTCTTTTGCGCACACAGCCTACAGAAAATTAGAGGGAACATTGCTCGTGGCATTTCAGCAAAATCCACCTGAATATCACTCATCGAGGCCACCCCTACTGACTGAACTCTTGGGGGTGGAATGGGACATTGCTTAGCATTATTCTTGGCACATGTCAAACATCGCTGTGCTACTGAAGCGGACAGGGGTCCTAATAGTGAGATACAGAAATGGGGCCTTAGGGCTCTCTCCATGGCCGTTTTCCCATAATGTGTGGCTTGATGAAAAGCCTGGACAAAGGCTGGCCCTAATGCTTCAGGAATGACTGTGGGACCTGGAGGCGAGCGACCTTCTGGAGGTGGCAGCACTATCCAACCTTCTTCTGTCAGGACCCCTCCCTCCTTTTCACAAAAATAATCTAACTCTCTTGTAGTGTATCGGGGTGCCCATGAGCTAAGGGGCACAGGGAATAAGGCTGCTTGCAGTGGGGTATCTTGGGTCACAACTCGTCCAGTTGTGGCTGCTTTTCGGGCTGTGATATCAGCAAATCTGTTCCCTCGGGTAACTTCTCCTGCTCCTGCCTGATGACCTCGACAGTGCCTGACTGCAACTTGCTTGGGGGCCCACACAGCATCTAATAATGTCAATATTTCTGGCCCATACCTAATGGACTTGCCCCCTGAGGTGATCAACCCTCGTTCTTTATACAAGGCTCCATGTGCGTGCAAAGTTGTGAAGGCATACTTAGAATCTGTGTACACATTTAAGCGGAGTCCTTCTCCTAATATCAGTGCTCTAGTAAGAGCTATCAGTTCAGTTTTCTGTGCTGAAGTTCCTGGGGCCAGAGCTGAGGACTCAACTACCAGATCAAGGGTCACCACTGCATATCCGGCACAACGATGTCCATTGATGACAAGACTGCTTCCATCTACAAAGAAAGTTCGTTCAGGGCCTCTAAAGGGACATCAGTCAAATCAGGGCGACTTGAAAATACAGTGTCCATAGTTTCCAAACAGTCATGATCAGGGGGCCCAGGACCAATTGGGAATAATTTATTTTTATTTATTTTATTTAGTGTACACTTGTATCCCGCTACTTCCAGCGATCAGCAGCGGTTTTCTATACATAAGGGAGAGGCTGTACAGGCCAGAATTATAACATACAGTACGATTGCAGGGATGGGTAATAGGCACATCAAACGGTTACAGATTTACATTTGATTGATTGCGAGGAGACTTTACATATATACATTTGGTTGCTTGCGGGGCGGCTTTACATATATACATACTTTACATAATTACAGGACACATTTCTTGCTGTTATGATTAATGTAGCAAGATTCAGGGCTTGACTGACTTTTAACTGTATCCGGGGGTTTTCACACAGCATGCTTTGATATTTCAACATTCGTGAATTCGTTAGCCAGAAACTTCCTTTGTGTTCCATGAGGGTCAGGACAGAATGTGGCACAGTAACTTGGAGATTCATTCCCAGAGTGAGCTTGTCTGCTTCGCTCACCAGGAGGGCTGTGGCTGCAACAGCTCTCAAACAAGGGGGCCAACCTCTTGCTACCACATCCAACTGTTTTGACAAGTAGGCTACTGGCCATTGCCAAGATCCAAGAGATTGAGTCAGTACCCCCAATGCATTTCCTTGTGACTCATGGACATAGAGATGGAAGGGTTTCTGGACATCTGGGAGACCTAAGGCTGGTGATGACATCAGAGCACTCTTCAAAGATTGGAATGCTGCATCCTGTTCAGGTCCCCACTCCAGTGGAGACTTTTCCATTCCTTTGGTAACTTGATACAATGGTTTTGCTAGCAACGCAAAATTGGGGATCCATATGTGACAGTATCCTGCGGCCCCCAGGAAAGCTCTTACTTGCCTCCTGGTGGTTGGAGTGGGAATACTGCATACAGCTTCTTTGCGTTCAGGTCCCAAGCGTCGAATTCCGCTGGACAACTGGAACCCTAGATATTTAACTTCAGTTTGACATAGTTGCGCCTTGGCTGTTGAGACTTTGTATCCAGCCTCATTCAGAAGGTACAGGAGTTCACTGGTGGCTTGTAGACATTCACTTTCCGAGTTGGTGGCTATGAGCAGATCATCTACATACTGAAGGAGAACCCTTTGTCCTGGGTTCACTGAGTAACTTGAAAGATCTTGATTCAGGGCAGCACTGAAAAGCTTAGGTGAATTCTTGAACCCTTGAGGTAATCTAGTCCAGGTAAGTTGGCCCCACCTTCCTGTTGTGGGGTCTTGCCATTCAAAAGCAAACAAAAGTTGACTGGTGGGGGATAGGCGTACACAGAAAAAGGCATCTTTCAGGTCCAGGATGGTGAAATGAGTAGCCTCAGCGGGGATCAGTCCCAAGAGAGTATAAGGATTTGGCACCACTGGGTGTATAGTTTCAACTGCATCATTTACCCGCCTTAGATCTTGCACTGGGTGGTAATCCCCTGTCCCAGGTTTCTTGACTGGGAGAAGGGGAGTGTTCCAAGGTGACTGGCATTCCTTGAGAAGTCCATACTTCAGCAGTTTCATTAAATGTCAGTGGATACCTTCAATGGCTGGTCGGGGAAGAGGATACTGCTTCACATGCACTGGTTACGCTCCTGGCTTGAGGGTGACAATGACAGGGGCTATGTTCTTTGCTAGGCCAGGTGGATTATCTTCTGCCCATACTTCAGGTGGGGCTATAAGGTTGGTAGGTATACAGGAACTGACTGACTTGATTGGAGGTGCACTATAGAACCGCCACTCTTCTTCTCGGGGAACAGCTAGCACCATCAATCCAGCAGGCTTTGGGTTCACAGTCATCTTCATTTCTCCCCCTTCAGCAAAGGATATTTGCGCCTGAAGCTTGGCAAGCATATCTCGGCCCAGAAGTGGAATAGGGCACTCAGGCATATACAAGAACTGGTGCGTTATTTTCTGTCCCCCTAGCTCACACATACGGTTCTGCAGGAATGGCTTTGTGGCCCTGTTCCCAGTGGCCCCAACAATGGTGACAGATCGAGAGGAAAGAGGAGCCACTGGCTTTGCCACCACTGAATGTTCTGCTCCTGTATCTACCATGAAGTCCATATATTGGTCCCCTATTTTCAAACTGACCATAGGCTCCTGGGGACCCAGGGTAAACTTGGAGCCTGGTCTGGCCTAGTCTTCATCCACTTCATCCATGTCATAGCTCGTTGCTACTGCCACTCCCTCAATGGCTTCTTCTCTCTCTTGCTGGAACTATGCTCGGTTCATTCCTCCCCGACTTCAAAATCGGCCTCCTGTTCTCCAGGGATTCCCTCCTCCCCTCCTGGGGGCGGAGTCAAGATGTGGGCATTCATTTCTCCAATGTCCTTCTTCTCTACAGTGGGCGCACTGATTTGCACCCAATGGAGGCCTGCTACTTCCGCGGTCTCTGCCACGTTCTCTGGTCCTTTGGTTAGGAAAACCTCCTCCACGTCGTTCAACTAAAGCAGCAGCAAGAAGATCTGCTTTCTTCTTCGTTTTACGTTCACTTTCTCTGTCACGTTCATTTTCACGATTCACAAATACTTTCTGAGCAACTCCCATTAACTGTGCTTGCTGTATTCATGCCCGCAAATCCATCTAGTTTCTGCAATTTTCGTTTTATGTCTCTCTGGGACTGACTGACAAAGGCTGCATTTACCATGCGCAAATTCTCCTGAGCGGCGGGATCATATGGGTTATATAGTCTATAGGCTTCAGACAACCGCTCATAAAAGGCCGCTAGGCTCTCATCTGGACCCTGGATAACTTCAGATACCTTCCCGATATTCATGGCCCTCTGGCCTCCCTTCCTCAGGCCCTGCAGCAAGGCCTGGCGAAATCTCATTAGGGCCGCCACCCCCCTTTCATCATTTGGGTCCCATCTAGGATCTTCATTTGGGAAAGCTGCGGCGGCAGCTTGTGGGAGATTCAGATCCCCTTCTTCTACGGGGTTCTCTTCTCACCAACGGAGGGCTGCTTGCACAATTCGCCCTCGCTCTTCAGTAGTAAAGAGGGTGGACAGGAGCTGGCGACAATCGGCCCAGGTAGGCTGATGGGTTTGCATAATGCTAGACATTAACTCTGTCAATTCCTGGGGCTTCTCTCTATAGGATGCATAATGCGTTTTCCAGTTTAGTAGAAAAAGGCACGTAGACTAGACTGGTTGGTCCTGGTTCCATCTGGCCCTGTTCATTTAAGATAGGTATACCAAGCACTTGACGTAATGGCATTAGGCGCCCTGCTTTCTCCTTCTTCTTTGGGATTATACTTCTTAAATCATACGGCTCCGGGTATAGGCTTCCTTGGTGGGTGACCCTGAACTGGCAGGAGAGCCTCCGCTTTCAGTATCGTCGGAGGACCCTGGTCCCCCCGACGTGCTTGGGTCTGACTCGGGGCTATCACTCGGGGAAGTGGGCTTCTTTGGCTGCTGCAGCGGTAATTGCTGGGGTTCCTCATCAGGCTCAGCTTCAGGTAGCGGAGCTGGGGGAACTAACCTATGTGGGTACTGGGGTAAACGGGCCAGGATTTCTGGGGACTCTGAGGCGGAATACACAGGCGGCTTCTCCTCCTCAACCTTCCGGGTCCCCCTAGTGGTGGCTACTAATATTCTACATTGTTCCTCATAGCAGCGCTTCATCCATAAGGGCTGCCTTTCGCAAGCACTTAACCAGGAATCAATGTAGGGAAACTGGTCAGGTTGTGCTTTTTGTACAAGCTGATGAACACGGAAAACTATGTCTACATCGAAGGTGCCCCCACGGGGCCATGAAGTAGTTAGCACAGGCCACTCCCTATCACATAGCATTCTTAATCTAGACGGAGACATTCTTATGCCATAGTCTCCTGAAAATCCTTTATGGAAATTCTTGATCGTACACTCCAACGGAGTTTGCGTGGACTCTGTCCCTCCCATAATCTAATCGTAACGATGTACAAGTAATGACGTACAAGACAACCAACAGTAAGGGTAGGTAGTATGGCTGTAGGTAAGGGGTCCGTACAGCCCACAGAACACTGAGGGGAACAAACACCACACGCTTCCTCCTTTTTGCGACCTGGGCGCGGTCGCCCGGCCAGGAACTGCGCTACTCAGGAGTCCGCTCTCGCTCGGTCTGTGTTTCAAGACCTCTCAATCACACAAGCAATCATATCATCACAAGAAATCATTATTCGAATGCCCAAGGTTTTCTGACTAACTGACTATTCCCAACCAAAGGGTCGATGGCTTCGGCTTCCGCTAACCCTTATGCGGAGCGTACTAGGACCGCCCTTATGAGAGGTGATCAGGCTCTCTTGTCTCACGTACCCATGCAAGACTTTCCCAGTTAGTCTACCCCAATGCAGTCTCGCGCACTCATGCAAGACTTTTTCCCCAGGCTTCACTGACTATTAAACAAGAAAATGTCTACTCACTGGATCCGGTCCCCGATACCACACCCGTTCTTGGGTTGGATCCTGGACTCCCCTCGGGTTCGGAGGTGTTGGCCGGCCAGACCCAGTAGCCCGCCAAGGCAAGGCGGAACCCTCTCCGATACAATAGGACCGGCGGCGCCTGAGGTTTCCCCTGCGGTCAGACAGACACGGTTCCAACCGGGCCAAACCTGGAGGCAAATTGCGTGGATTATTCACTTGAATACCATTCACTACTCGCACTTCCCGGCCAACGCACCAAGAATATGCTGCAGTGAAGTGCAAACATTGAATAAATCCAGGAGTCAATTTACAGGGTCCAAACCAATTTATTGTGCACAAGGCCCAGTTAGTCAGAGCTTCAAAAAGGACTGAGCAAAGTTTTGACAGAAACATATTCATTTATACATTCTTCTTCAGTTTGATACATGCAAACTTCCTATTGGTTCCAACGCCCCCTGCATTTGTCCAATCGGAGATCCCTCCTGGGCCTAGCACCCAGCTCCCTCCCCTAGGACTGTTCTAACAATGGTTCAGTTTCTAGATTTTGATACTTCTCTACAGCAAGGTCATTTCTGGCTCCAGGAATGCAAGTATTGAAACATTTTCATCTTCAGAACACAAGAGAATAATGAAAGACTTATGAATTCATGTAAAACTTCTTATTAAGCAGTTTAAGACAGTTTTCTCATTTTCCACAGATTTTTGGTTCTTTTCTAGTTATGATGGGGGTTGGAATCAGGGCTTAACTTACAGGCCTTTCATATTTGCAGACTATTATAGGCCATAGCCTGCCACAGCATGGCAGGAAGTAATCTTGTAGCCAGAATCCTCCATTCAGGGAATGTAATATCCTCTCACACTGAAGATGTGTCTCCAGGGACTTCTCCCTAGGAGGAAGGGTTAAGATGACCATTCTAGTTGGTGATTCAATCATAGGAATGTAGACAGCTGGATGGCTGGTGGGTGTGAGAATTGCTTTGTCACTTGCCTGCCTGGCAGGGCCGGCCCATCCATTGAGCAAGAATGTTGTTTGCACAGGACCCCGCGTTTCAGGGGGCCCAGCGCAAATAACATTCTTCATTTAAAGACCTCGGTAAATTTAAAAAAAAAAAAAAGAAAAACTGGCTGCTGCTGCTGCCGCCATGACAGCAGCAGAATCAAGTGTCCCGCGGGCCCCCCCATCTGCCCGGCAGAGCCCTCCCTCCCTGCATCAGTCTCTCTCCGCGCCAGCTTTCAGAGCCGCGAAGGGAGAGTTTCCCTCTTGCAGCTCTGCTAAGCCCACCGGGGCTGATGGGAAACAGGAAATGCCTGTTTCCCATCAGTGCCAGTGGGCTTAACAGAGCCGTGAGGGAGAAACTCTCTCTTCATGGCTCTGAAAGCCGGCATGGAGAGGGACTGATGCAGGGAGGGAGGGCGGGCTCTGCCGGGTGGCGGGGGAGAGCCCGCGGGACACTTGATTCTGCCACTGCCATGGCGGCAGCGGCAGCAGCAGCAGCAGCCAGTTTTTTTTTAAAAAATTTATTTGTAATTTACCTGTGCTGATGGGTGGTGGGGGTTAGGACTGGTTAATGGCTATGGGCTGTTGGGGGGGAGGGGGGTTAGGACTGGTTAATGGCTATGGGCTGATGGGGGGGTTAGGACTGGTAATGGGCTATGGGGGGCTAAGACTGAAAATGGGGTGATGGGGGTTAGGACTGGTAATGGGCTATGGGGGGCTAGGACAGGAAATGGGCTGATGGGGGGTTAGCACTGCTAATGGGCTATGGAGGGCTAAGACTGCAAATGGGCTGATGGGGGTTAGGACTGAAACTGGGTTGATGGGGGGGTAGAACTGGTAATGGGCTATGGGGGGCTAAGACTGAAAATGGGGTGAAGGGGGTTAGGACTGGAAGTGGGCTGATGGGGGGCTTAGGACTGGTAATGGGCTGGGGGGGTTGCTAGGACTGGAAATGGGCTGAGTGGAAGGGGGGGCTTGAACTGCAAATAGCTGATGGGGAGGAGGGAATGGAATGGAAATGGGATGTGAAGGGAGGGAGCTAGGACTGGAAATGGGCTGAGTTGGGAGGGAGCTAGAACAGGAAATGGGCTGATGGAGGGGCTAGGATAGGACTGGAAACGGGCTATTGGGGGGTGCTAAGATTGGAAATGGGCTGTTGTGGGGGCTTGGATTGAAATGGACTCATGGAGGGGCTAGAACTGGAAGTAGGCTCATAGGGGGCTTGGATTGGAAATGGGCCAAGTGGAGGGGAGCTAAGATTTGACATGGGCTGATGGTGGAGCTAGAAAAGGACTAGAAATGGGCTGATGGGGGGCTGGGATTGGAAATGAGCTGATGGAGGGACTCGGATAGGACTGGAAATGGATGGGGGAGCTAGGACCGGAAATGGGCTGATGGTGGGGCTAGGATAGGACTGGAAAAGGGCTGATGGGGGGCTAAGACTGGAAATGGGCTGATGCGGGGACTAGAAGGGAGCGGATGCTGGGTGGGGCTGGAACTAGAAGGGAGCTGATGTTGGGGGAGGATTAGAATGGGAAGGGGCTGGGAGAGTGAAATGGAGAGGGGAAAAATATTTTGTGTGGGAGGGAAGAAAAATTTAAAATTGGCAGGGTATTGGGAGAGTAAGTGGGGATTGAGGATGGAGGGATAAAATTGGAGTGGATGACATAGGAATGAGGAAAGAGCAAAAGGAGAAAAATTAGTATGTTGAAGCAGACTTAGAGAGAGAATGGAAAAAAACCCTAGAAGAGAGAAGAAAGGACAAATGGACAGCAGACGATGGAGAGTTAGCAGAAGACATGAAGAAACCAGAAGAAAGTGGCTGGAGAAATTGCAACTGAAAAAAAATGCACAAAAGTAGAAAAATATCTCTTTATTTTGAATTTATTAACTGGAATATGTCAGCTCTGGGAAATGTGCATCATTAACGTCTGTGCTTTGTTTAGTACAAGAGGAAATTAATTTATAGTTTTATTTCTACAGTGTTGTTGTACATTCCAAGTTTGGCTTTTGGGGTTCCCAGTTTAATTATTGTCTTCCTGTTTCTAAATTGTGATTCCTTGTTTGGTGATGGTCTATGTTCTGCATGTGTAACCGAGCTGAGGTATTCTGTTTATGTAATTCCTAATTGACATTGCCACTTGAAATGTATTGGTTTAATATTTGCATTGTTGCCTTTTGATAGGTAGAGTATGGTGCTTTGTGAGTCCTGGTAGTGCTGTTACAATACGGGGGTTTGCTATGGGTTCTAAGTGGGTAGTGTTTGTAGTAGTTCCTAATGTGCCTGGCGGTTGGCATTGGATTATAGTAATGTAGAAATATTTTAGTCTTTCTTTATCCATACACTCATTAAGAGGCATGTTTACTAAAAGTTAGTGTATGGTAACATTATTCAAATATTTATGCAAATGAGGCCCTTATGCAAATGAGGCCCCGCACCAAGTCTCTGCACATGGCCCCGCACCTCCCTTGGGCCGCCCCTGCTGCCTGGTACGAAGGTGGTGGATCTCAATTGTAACCTAGATGGGATTTTAGACAGTGCTGGGGAAGAACCAGCTGTTCTGGTACATGTTGGTACCAATGATAAGGGAAAATGTAACATTTTACATGTTTGTTGCAAGGGCTTTGAGAGAGGAGTTGACACACCCACATGAGTGCCATTGATGCCCTAATATGGTTATATAGATGAGTGGAAACTATGGATATCAAAGCAATATTGTCTCTCCTATACCTTAGAGATCACAATTCACATGCAATGGTGGTGTATAGGACTGCATGCACTGCCACAGGGCATGTGCTGATGTGACCTAGGTGGTTGGGCTTATGGTATGGGTCACCTTGGGCTTGTCTATTGTGCAGCAGTGGTGGCTTCCCACCTGCCATATGAACTCATTCCATGTGGCATACTGCTTTGCCTTGGGGCCAGGGTATTGATTTTGCTGAACAGGGTTCATCATGAAAGTTGCTAGCTGTGGGAGGGCATGTGGAATCATTGGATGAAAGGGTGCTTGTGAATGCTTCTGTTCAAATCAGATCATTCGGCAAATAGTACATTGTATTGTGGGATCTCCTAACCTATTAATGTGGCATTAGGGGGTTGATTTTGGGGAGAAAGTGACCAAGGGCTGGGTCATACAGACCATATCAGCACATATAAGTCTTTGGGATTCCGGATGTAAGAATATTTTGATTGGCTGTGAGGCAGAAGAAGAGCACATTGAGTATCAGTTTTGACACACATTTGTTGAGGTTTGACATAGCTTCTTGTCACAGGGAAAGGTGATTCACTGCATTCATTTGATATTTAGTGCTTAGGGCTTCTAGTGATCTAACAAATGCTGAGGGCATGGGCATTGATGTTGCATGCCTAGGCTGGTTGCTCTCTCTGGGATTGTGGCCTCCTGGGATTGTTGCTTTCTCTGTCATTTCTGCTCCTGGGATTGTGGGGTTGGTGGGGATAGGCAGTCACCTCTTCATCTTGTGTGGCACAGTATCAAGCTACAGATTCTCAGCTGGGTGCTCACCAGGGACAGAGTGCAATGGACATCCAAAAGGAATGTCTGGGTAGATTTTGGGGCAGGCATTGGAACCTATTCCTTCCTTCTCTGTAGCAAGCAAAGTGTTTCACAATGTCCTTCTGCTTCAAGGGTAACAATCTTTTGATGTTAAAGGGGTGTCTTATCTGGAAATGTATGGGTTTTGTCAGTGAGGTATTATGCTCCTTAGCCTAATTGATGATCTCTGTTGCAGAAAGCATGCTGAGACTTCCACAAGTTGTGCTCTTCTAGAAGATTTGATGGTCTCCAGAGTTGCTGATGTCCAATATTGCGGGTTGCTGTCACCCAGACGGATTGTCCTGGTGGGCATATGCTTGAGTTCAATTCAGAGTGGTTGGAGAATTGTTATGGTGGCAAGAGGCCACAGTTTTTTGGGGATGGTAGAAAAGTGACTAGCTGGAGGCTCTCACCACTTGTGGTGTGGTAAGGGGCTTAGCCTTCCTCCCATAAATGGCCAGAGATGAAGGGGTACTGGACTGAATGGGGTGCAATATTGCAAAAGATTCACAGGCTAATAGGCATTATCATCATGAGCTTTGGAAGCATGGTCTGATGTCACACAGATTATATGTGTAGGAGATGGTAGCCTTCCATAGAGTTCTTCACAAACCTCATTAAAGCTACTGTAGGTTGGCACCAACTAGACAAGTTGCTGAGTGCAGTTGTAGAAATGGGATGATGGTGGAATATGTGTGGTACAATGGGGAAGCTATATGAATGGGAAGTCGGGGAAGAGCGAGCTGGGAAATGATGGGGATTAGATATTGAATTGTTATATTTGGGGAGTGTTACTAGGGATTTGAATAAACTGAGGTCAAGTTTATGCCATCATGACATAATCTTTATTTATATTGGAAGTGTGAGGAAACTGTGTAAGTGCCTATGTTATGAAAATTCAACCGTAAATAAGAGGTAATAATAACATATATGACTGTTATGCAAGACAACTTGGTTAACAATATGATGGGATTTGTAAAAAATTAAGTTGAAGCAAGAACATCTATTTCACATTTTTTTTGTATGGGGGATGTTTTATCTGTGTTTATTGGTTAAAACCTAAAATCAGAAGCCCTATTCACAGGTCAGGATCAAAAAGTTGTCCACTTCACCTTTTTACGGTGAATACCGCAACATAAATAATGTGAACCAAAACTTTCAATAACTCAATGCAATTAAAATCCAATATATTTGGTGAAATATGTTATAAAATATGTTATAAAAAATGAGGTATCAGGTGGAAGTCAGCTGAAAAATGTCACTGGGGCACACCTGCACATCTTCAACAATGTTTGTTACACTTCTAATCAGTTACCTCACTAAACATTCACTTGCACTGATCTGGCTACCCATCGCCTGCACTAACTAGCTACCCATCGCTTGCACTGACCTGGCATCCCACTGCCTGCACTGAACTGGCTACCAATCACTTGCATTGAACTCGCTTCCCATTGCTTGCATTGATCTGGCTACCCATTACCCACATTGAACCTGCTACCCACTGCTTGAATTGAACCTGCTGCACAGGCTATAGTCTCCCCATCACCCATTGCTCGTATCCTAACCTACATTGCATAGCGTGTAGTTCCCACTTGTAGCCTAACATATACATATACTGCATAGTGTTTAGAATCCGCAGCCATCTCATTGCTTGTATCTTAACCTCATTGCTTGTATCTTAACCTATATTGCATAGCATGTAGTCCCCACTTGTATCCCATCATATACCACACAGTGTTTAGAATCGGTAGCCATCTCATTGCTTGCAAGATAACTTACGCTGCCTAGCCCCCCACTACTCCTCTTCTATGGCCCCACATCACATTGTCCTTCTCTTCCTCATACTCCCCAACTGCCTCCCCTCCTACCAGCACCCTCACCCCTCTTCCCCCTACTCTCCCTCCACCTTCCTCACTTCTCCCTCCATTCTATCCTCTCACTTAGCATCTGCCCTTGAGCTTCATCACACCCTCCCCCTCATTCAACCAGCCCCTCTCTCCTTAAGACAACCTCACCCTCACCCTCACTTCTGCCGTACTGCCTCCACTTTACCCCGCTCTCTACTACTCCTTCTCCTTCTCTCATCAGGTAATATCAACCCCAACCCTCACGTACCTTATCTAATCTCATCCACATCCCCCTCTTCTCCCCTTCTGCCCTCCCTCACTCTTGCCCCAATCTCTCAACCAGAGACATCGACCCCAACCCCATCCCCTTTAGAGTTCTGTCTCACTCTAATAAGAAATCCTCACATAGCCTATCTGATATCATTAATACCCCTCTTCATTCCCTTTTCACTTCCCCTCCCTCATGTCCCTATTTGACGGCACACTCACCCAGAGACACTGACCCATGCCCAGGTCCCTCTAGATCTCTGTATTACTCTAGAAATAGATCCTCACATAACAGCCCCCCTAGTTCATGGTCTTACTCTGGAAAGAAATCTTCACATAACTTATCCAACCTTATCCATATCCCTCTCCTCTCCCCCTCCGCTCTCCCGTTCTCATGTGCCCTATGGAACACATGGTCAGTCTCTAACAAACTTGCCTTTACTCATGATCTCTTTATCACTAATGCGCTACACCTCCTTGCCCTAACTGAGACCTGGCTCCTCCTAGATGATACCGCATCCACTGCTGCTCTCTGCCACAGCGGCTACCAGTTCTCCTATACTCCTTGATCCACTGGCCGCGGTGGTGGTGTTGGGCTTCTACTTTCTCTCTCTTGTCAATTCCAACCCCTCCTACTGCCTCAATCACACTCTTCCCTCTCCTTTAAAGTCCACTCCATTTGCCTCTTCACACCACTTCCCCTCCGAGTAGCAGTTATCTATCGCCCACCCAACGAATCCAAATCGACTTTCCTTACCGATTTCGACTCCTGGCTTTCCTTCTATCTGGAGCCCTCCTCCCCCACTCTCATTCTTGGCGACTTTAACATTCACATTGATAACCCTCTCCGATCCCCCTGCTTTAAAGTTCCTTGCCCTTACCTCCTCATTTAACCTCCAACTTTGCTCCATGGCCCCCACCCACCTGCATGACCACTGCCTTGACCTGATTCTCTTCTCTAACTCTTCTCCCTCAAACCTCCGCAACTCAATCCTTCCCTCTTCTGATCATCACCTCTTAATCTTTAATCTTCAGCTTCTGCTGTCTCAACCTCGTCCTGTCTCATCTGACCTACTTAGAAACCTTCATAATATTGATCCCTTGACTCTCTCCTCCACCATTTCCCCATCTCTTTCTTCCATCATGTCCTCCTCCATACTTGCCATCGACGAGGCAGTATCTTCCTATAATGCTGCACTATCCTCGGCTCTTGACACTCTGGTCCCACCTACTCCACGTCCTGTTAGACGTTCTGCTCCCCAGCCCTGGCTTTCATCCACAACCCACGCATCTGTGCCCGTTCTGCGGAACGTGCTTGGACCAAATCCTACTCCCCAGAAGACCTTCTACACTTCAAATTTATGCTTGGCTCCTTCCAATCAGCCATAGCACTTGCCAAACAAAATTATTACATCCATCTGACTAACTCCCTTGCCTCTAATCCTCGCCGCCTCTTCAATGCCCTCAATTCTCTCCTCAAGGTGCCCCCGCCCCCAGTCCCGCCCTCCCTTTCTGCCCAAACCCTAGCTGACTACTTCCATGACAAGATCCACAAGATTACCCTCCAATTCCCCACTCCCTCATCTACCTCCCCCCTTCCTCAATTTCTCCCCCCATCCATACTCTCTCTGCTACCCTCTCCTCCTTCCCTACGATCTCCGAAGAGGAAACCGCACTCCTTCTCTCCTCCTCCAAACCCA
This sequence comes from Ichthyophis bannanicus, assembly GCA_033557465.1. Classification (NCBI taxonomy): domain Eukaryota; kingdom Metazoa; phylum Chordata; class Amphibia; order Gymnophiona; family Ichthyophiidae; genus Ichthyophis; species Ichthyophis bannanicus. Next base: position 1,375,307,024 of record CM066031.1, read on the forward strand.
CCACCTGTTCTTCTGACCCTATCCCCACCCATCTCCTACATCCCATTTCCTCCACCATTGTCCCCTCCATCTCTTATATTCTCAACCTCTCACTCTCCACTGCAACTGTCCCTGTTGATTTCAAACATGCTATTGTCACACCTCTCCTCAAGAAACCCTCACTTGACCCCTCCTGTCCTTCTAACTATCAACCCATTTCCCTCCTTCCTTTCATATCTAAACTACTAGAATGAGCAATCCATCACCGCTGCCTCGACTTCCTCACCTCCCAGGCCCTCCTAGACCCACTACAATCTGGCTTCCGGCCCCTATACTCCACTGAATGGCTCTTACAAAAGTCTCCAATGACTTGTTCCTCATTAAATCCAAGGGCCTCTAATCTGTCCTCATCCTTCTTGACCTCTCTGCTGCCTTTGACATTGTTGACCCCAATCTTCTCCTCACCACCCTCTCCTCGCTTGGTTTTGAGGGCTCCATTTTATCCTGGTTCTCCTCCTACCTCTCCCATCATTCCTTTAGTGTATGCTCTGGCGGCTCCTCCTCCTCCTCTCCCACCCCGCTCCATGTCGGTGTACCCCAGGGATCCATCTTGGGCCCCCTCCTTTTCTCTCTCTATACCCAATCCCTTGGCGCGCTTATCTCCTCCCATGGCTTTCAGTACCATCTCTATGCCGATGACTCCCAAATCTACCTCTCTACACCCAATATCTCTCCAGCAATCCAGACCAAGATCTCTACCTGCCTTTCTGACATCGCTGCCTCGATGTCTCATCGCCGCTGAAATTGAACATGGCCAAGACTGAACTCCTCATCTTTCCCCCCAACTCCTCCCCTCCTCTTTCCCCTTTCTCAGTCTCCGTGGATGGATCTACAATCCTTCCTGTTCCCTCAGCCTGCAATCTGGGGGTTATCTTTGACACCTCTCTCTCCTTCTCCACACATATCCAGCTCATAGCGAAGACCTGCTGCTTCTTTCTCTACAACATCAGCAAAATCCGCCCCTTCCTGTCTGAACACACTACCAAAACGCTTGTCCACTCCTTAATCTCCTCTCGCCTCGACTATTGCAACATACTCCTTGCTGGTCTCCCTGCGAGCCATCTCTTCCCCCTTCAATCTGTACAAAATAATGCTGCTCGACTAATCTTCCGCCAGTCTCGCCATGCCCACATTACTCCTCTTCTCAAGTCGCTTCACTGGCTCCGCATCCAATTCAAACTCATCCTACTGACCTACAAATGCATTCACTCTGCAGCTCCTCAATACCTCTCATCTCTTATCTCTCCCTACATCCCCACTCGGCAACTTCGCTCTGCTAACAAACTACTTCTATCTAGGCCTTTCACTTGCACCACTAACTCCCGACTTTGCTCCTTTCACCTCGCTGCACCCCACGCCTGGAACAGCTTACCTATGTCTATATGCCAAGCACCCTTCCTGGCCCTCTTCAAATCCAGGTTAAAGACCCACCTCTTCACTATCACGTTCAGATCCTGACTTCTATCCTTCATCTTAACCTAACCCCCACCTCATGACCGAACTGTAAAAACCATATTGTACTTTGCACTGATTGAATAATGCTCGGTATTGTCATGACTAGATTGTAAGCTCGGATGAGCAAGCCTCTGATGAGCAGGGACTGTCTCTTGTATGTATGGCTGTACAGCGCTGCGTGTGTGGCGCTATATAAGTGCTAAATAGTAGTAGTAGTAGTCTTTTGAATGTATTGATTTTCATTTAAGTAAAAACAAACTTGTATTTAAGTTGATTAATTCTTCAACAAGTCCATGTCAAAGTGATCTCTGGCAGTGCCAGGGTTTTGGCAGAATCACTACCTGTCTCCAGGTCAATTCATAGGTCCGCATGCATTCAATGCATTTTACATGTACTAAAGATTTTAAGGTGCACTACTGAATGTACATTCCTATGAAATACATATCAGGGTGTAGAAAACATATATCCATTTGGTGGTACATATAGCAGGAAGAGCCATTTCACAAAAAAAAAGTTTAAAAAAGAGTATCATCACCTGGGGCCTTGTACAGGTAATGTGTTAGTGGCAGATTTTGCTCTCTACATATGTAAGTGTTGAACTTTCTAAAATTGGATGTCCAAGGTGAGACAATTAAAGAACCTAGCTCTGGAACTCAAATTCTTGGCATTTGGAAGTGATTTTCAGGGTAAGCATTTTTCTCCCACTCAAACTATCCTCCCAAGTCTAAGGCCATATGATCAATTAGCCCATACCTGTATATGACGTGAATCAGTTGTAATGGCTGACAGGGAAATCTTTTGAAGTACAGTATATGTATATTGCCAAGCAAAATAAGTAATGCATGTGTGCTTTGAAGGTCTCCAAAACATGCCCTCTTTAAATTTTTGCATGCCACCTGCATAGACATATAAGCAGAGCTGGTACAAGCATATGAGGTGCCTTAGGTAAGCCTTCAATTCTCTGCCCTCCCCACCCCCACTTCCAACACTACGTCCATTATGCCACTGTCACCCTTCTCTGGGACCTGAAGTGATAGCAGCACCATTTAAACCACAACACAGCACTTACCTAAACTCTCCGGTGCTGAGGTACTGTTCCTCCTTTCTTTGACTGCCACTTTTGCCACCCTCCAATGCAAACTTCCTAATTTGCTTTTAGGGTAGTATCTGTTCTAAAGTTTCTACTTAGCCACGTAAGCCCATTTTGACACCTGGCTTCTTTTCTTACATTTAAATCTTCTAAAATTGCTTCCAAACGTTTTAACGACTGAATAGATAATTATTTGTACTGGGCTGTATGACGAGGCCTGGGAAAGAAGTGATATAAAGTGCAATGTTCTTAACTATGAAAAAGATTCCTTAGTTTAATGATATCAGGCAATAGACAAGAAGTATTGGCAAGGACAGTGGCTAAACAGCAAGAAGTATCTGGCATCAGCGCTGTGAAATCTGCTTGAAATATGTCTTTATTAGAAAAGATAAAAAAAATAGACTAAAATAGATTAGTGATCTTGAGTAGTGGCCACAATAAAGGATGAGGCAAGTGTCTTGATTGAAGTCTATTATTAAATAATAGAGCGAGTGATATGTTGCAGCAGTTATTTAAATGATTATATCAGACATTAATGAAAGAATTTAATGCCAGAAAATTATAAATATCAGGCTCTTTAAATAGTGAAATTAAGAGGGAACCCAAGATTGTGTCAGTGCTTGCTAGAGCGCTGGTAGGTCGCCTTTCTTACCTTCATTTTTGTGGGCTAAAATGCAAGTGAAGCTCAAGGGGAAGGTTTGGAAGTTCTGTTCTGTGCAATCTCCTTTGTGGGGGGCTCAGTAGATAGGTATTTGTTGCCCGTGACACAGATTCACAGATTTACCAGTTGAGTCATCCTTGGTGGGTCCTGTAGCAGGAGAGAGTTCCCAGATGCCTCTGGACTGTATACTTTATTTCCCTTGGTTGTTTTGTGCCTTTATAAAAAAGACACTCAGAACCAGCCCAGTAGTACACAAATGCATTCACTCCATTCGTGTACCTGTATATTTTATAAAATTCACATGCCCATTGCAAGTCTGCCTTCAATTTGCCCAAACAATGCCCCTGGGAACAACTATGTGCAGATTGTGTCAAGTAGATGTACTCTTTCTATGAGCTGACTTTGTCATGTTAAACAGGTCTTGCAAAGGGGAAAAACCTTTATAAAATTACCCTCTTTGTGGATTCAGCACTAGTGGAGTCTCATGAGGAGCTGACCACTCCTCATGAGACTGGGAGATAGAATGCACTAAGCAAGAATACCAAGAAGTTCTCAAGGCCCACAGCTGCTCCTGTTTAGGGTTGCCAACTGGCTCCAGATTTGCCCGACAGGTTGTATCCAGTCCTGGTTTTACCCCACTGCATGCAGGGATTTGTAGTTCTGTTTTCTCTATTGCACTCCATAAGAGAGGCAAGACAACAAGTCCCTGCATGCAGTGGTGTAAGCCAAGGACTAGATCCAACCTGTTGGGCAAATCTGGAGTGAGTTGGCAATCCTATCTCTGGTTTAAAGAGTTATAAGAGAAGGCCACAATATGCATTTGTAAGAATGTGCAGGCCATCTCATCTGTAAACCCAGTATTTTCTCCACTGCCGCTCTGCCCCATGTACTTTACTTCCCTCTGTCCTCTGAGTTTCTTACGTACTCTCCTTTCTGTAAGTACTGCAAAATACTATTACTGTCATTTATCTAAGTCAGCAAATATAGTTTTGGTGGTATATTTTATGGGGGGTATTTTAGAAGCCCTATTGAGATGAATGTAAGGACTGAGAGGGTACAAAGGGAATTAAGAGATTTGAAAGAAAAATTGGTAGACTGGAGTAGAATATTTTATGAACCAAAGTATTTGAAAAGGTATCCAAAATGAAATAGAAAACCATTGCAAATTATCTTTTTCTTAATCGGTTTCCAGCCCATAGGGCTGGAGTTTTACGTCTTTAAGATTTAACACCCGAAGGCATTTTGGTATTTGTTGATGAATAATTTGAACTATTAAGTGCATGTCCATAATAGATGCTATTTGCAAAGGGCAAATAACCACAGGTCGCTAATTACTCTAAGCATGCATGTCTGTTGTAAAGTAAAAACTGAGAAAATTCTTTCATTGACTCATTAGTAAAGCACCTCTGATCTCTCTTTCATTTTATTAAATGTTTAATCAATTCAAATAAAAACTGTTTCTTCTTGAGGCTTCCATAACCACTAATTTCAGAACCACCGTTGGAACTTGCTGGAGTCACAGTACAGATATAAAATGAATTTTAAAAAATGCATTGGTAAAAAATGTGTTTTTCTGTGATGTCATGGATAATGCTTGGCTTCATGAATTTCCATTCAAGAAGTCATTAATTGTAGATGCTCAGGCTGCTGACATTTTGACGTCCTAATATATGCTAGATCCTTTGGAGCCATTTGCAAAAGTTAGCTTTAAAAGCCATGACTTACCTCTTTCTTAACAGGTAGGAAAGGGTTATCATATTTCTATCAGTTTTGGTAGCAATCTCTTGTGTCTCTTCTAAGAGCACTAACAAGCAGAAGAACAGCTCACAAGACATCATAATTGAAAAATTATATCATAGGTGAGATAGAAAGGTTCTTCTGTCTCTGTTAATAATCATGGGTCCAATTTTCAAAGGCATTTACATGGGTAATTGCAAAGTGTGTCTTTGAGTCAGTCCTGACTCCTGGTGACCCAGAAGCTCTTGGGTTTTCTTGGCAGTGTCACTGGAAGTAGATTGCCAGGCCTTTCTTCTGAGGCAATGGAGGGTTAAGTGACTTGCCCAAGGCCACAAGGAGTGCTAGTGGGAAATGAATGCTGGTTGCTTGGTTACCAAGCCAGTGTTCTAACCACTAGGCTACTCCTCCACTCCTAAATGGGTAGTGCCTTTGAAAACTCTCTAGTTTGTCCCTTATGCGTCCTATGTGGTTAGCATCAGGGGGTGTCGAGGCGTTCCAGGGTGTTGTGGAGGAGGGCCATGGTGCTGATTTTCGATGCTACATGGTAAGCGCTCTGCACCTTAAAGACTGGCGAGGGAAACCATCGCCTATCTGTAGGTGCCGGGGCTAACCATGTAGCATTAAAAATTGGTGCTTTACGGGTAGCTCCTGCGACCTCATAGCCATGCGGTGATACTCGGATTTTTGATGCTGGGGCCGCATATGACCTGGTATGGAAAATCAGGGTTAGGCTGGAGGGAGGTGAGCTATGCACTGACACGGCACATAGCACCACCCGGATCAAAATCAGATCCCATGTATCTATAACTAGGCAACATTTTGCCATAAATAAATAATAGGTGGAACTCTTTGTCTCTTCCAACAAGAAATACTATTGTTCTCTTAGACTTCCAGGACTAGTATCCTGATCTTTGCAGTTCTCTGGGTCATGCCGTGTCTTGGTAAGTGGGACTGACGTTTCAGCCATCATGCCTTGGCTTTCTTCAGTGTGAAGTGGTTATGCAGTGAATGTCTGTTCTTATATGCAGTGGTTCTCAAAACTGGAATGGTGGGTGTGAAACAGGAAATTTAAATTTTGGAAGGAAAGTTCATTGAAGAAAAGGTAGGAAATCTGAATTTGACTTTGGAGGGAAATCACTGCATAACCACTTCACCCTGAAGAAAGCCACAGCAAAATGACCTCTAGCCGTGGAATATTCAGAACGGTCTATGATTTCAAATATTAGCGCAATGGTGTGGACTTAGATTATATGATGATATTGTGACTATTTAATTTTTTTCCCCACCTTTCTTTCCTTTTGCTCTTAGATCTATCAAATCCAAGAGAATTCTGTTTGGATTGTCTAACTTCAGCTATAGGTGAAATTTGTTTCCATTGTCTCTCTTTCCTTGACTATTTTTGTCTTCTGCATCAACCACAAACTTCACACTCACCTACAAGGCGCTTTATTTTGCAACTCTCACCTCATTGACATCTTTATTCCAATTTCCCAATCTGTGGGCCCCTTTTACTAACACTTAGCTCAAGCTATCTGCTGTATAACCCATTTTATTCCTATGGGCTGTGTGGCAAATAACTCATATACTCTGCACTCATTTACTCTCTCAGCCTTGTCTTTCTTCTTTGGGCCTGTTCATTTTCTGCACATGTCAACCTCTTTGATCTTCACTCTCTGTCCCTTCTTTCAAACCTCTCTCCCTGTCAGCTCTGAGGGGACCTGTATTCACTTCAGGAGGTGTGTATGTCCATCTCCTGAAATTAGCACAGTGCCACGCAAGCTGGCTCATGGGTTCACTTAACACCATCCGTTAAATGCATCCATGCTGAGGGCAACAAGTGTGGTTAGCGTGAGTTGCTAATGCTTGTGTTAGCTGTGACTTGCTCTCAACACTTCTGTTCCAATGCTGCCCCGCCAATCTTCACCCCATCGCATGCTGCCCGGTTAGCATGGGATTTTTAGCATAGGGCCTCATGGTACTTTTCAGCATGGCGCTCATATCACAAGCTAAACCCCACGCTACTAAATAGTGATTGAATATTGCCATTATATGGATAATTTTTCAGCCCACCCCTTACCTTTCCCCCAAACCAGTCCCTTCTTATACAGATAGTATCAGCTCATTCAGTGATCTAAATAGCCCAATACAATGGGGGTTATATTAGGAGCTTATAAATATGACCACTTACATGTGCAAATTGTATCCACGTGTAAAAGGCCATTTTAGAAAAATCTCCGTTTTCATGTCCAATACCACATCAAAATTGCAAGGGGATATGATGAGGGCATGGCCTGGGTGGGACAAAAAAGTTACACGTGTATTCCCCATTTCATGTAAACCCAAAATTGTCCACATCTGGATTTACACATGCTCTCTGATGCTTTTATATATTTAAAAGGTACTCCTTTGGCCATCCCTTTCCAGGAGAGATAACGGGGGTTACACCCCTTAATCCTACAATGTTTATTTCCATCTCCAAAATGAAATGAGGTTAAGATAGCGTTCTCTGTAATTAATTAATTAATCAGCAGCATCCACATATCTAGGTTGCAAAGATGTAAGTGCTGAAGCTGTGAAATTGCAGCACTTACATGTGCAGGTTGCCGTGTTTCCTCCAATGCCTTTTCCCATGTGTATATTTGTGAAATGGTTCCTGCCACTGCATGTGGATATAAACCCTTCTACCTTAGCAGAGCTATTTCTCAAAACCCCATCAGAAATGAGTACATCCCAACCTCAACATATCAATTCCCATCTACAAGTACATAAGAACATAAGAACATAAGATATGCCATACTGGGTCAGACCAAGGTCCATCAAGCTCAGTATCCTGTTTCCAACAGTGGCCAATCTAGGTCATACATACCTAGCAGTTTCTCCAAAAGACACAGGTTCCACAATGCTTGTACTGGGTCAAGCATTGATATCCTGGGTTCCTTTTTAATAATGGTTTATGGACCTTTCCTCCAGGAACTTGTCCAAACCTTTTTTAAACCCAGCTACACTAACAGCCTTTACTACATCCTCCGGTAACAAATTCCAGAGTTTGATTACACCTTGAGTGAAAAAATATTTTCTTTTATTAGTCTTAAATAGTTTACCTTGTAGCTTCATTGCATGTCCCCTAGTCTTTCTATATTCTGATAACCTAAACAATTGATCTACATTTACCCGTTCCACTCTGTTCATTAATTTATAGAATTCTATCATATCTCCCCTCAGCCGTCTCTTTTCCAGGTTAAAGAGCCCTAACCTTTTTAGCCTTTCTTCATAGGAGTATCCTTCCATCCCCTTTACCATTTTGATGGCTCTTCTCTGAACCTTTTCTAATAACGCTATATCCTTTTTAAGATACGGCGACCAGAATTGCACACAATATTCAAGGTGCGGTCTCACCATGGAACGATATAGAGGCATTATAATATCTTTTGTTTTATTTTCCATTCCTTTCCTTATGATACCTAGCATTCTATTTGCTCTCTTGGCTGCCACTGCACACTGGGCCGAGGGTTTTAACATGTTATCCACAATGACGCCTAAATCTTTTTCCTGGGTGGTGGTTCCTAATGTGGAACCTTGCATCGTGTAACCATAGTTTGGGTTGTTCTTCCCTAGGTGCATAACTTTGCACTTGTCCACATTAAATTTCAGCTGCCACTTTGATGCCCAGTATTCTAATTTATCAAGATCCTCTTGCAATTTTCCACAATCCTCTTGGGTTTTAACAACTTTAAATAGTTTTGTGTCATCTGCAAATTTGATAACCTCACTCGTTTTTCTACTTTCCAGGTCATTTATGAATATGTCAAAAAGCAACGGACCCAGCACAGATCCCTGGGGTACACCACTATTCACCTTTCTCCATTGGGAAAATTGTCCATTTAGCCCTACCCTCTGCTTTCTATCTTTTAACCAGTTCCTGATCCACAGTAGTACACTCCTCCTATCCCATGACTCTTTAGTTTTGCCAAAAGTCTCTGATGAGGGACCTTGTCAAAGGCTTTCTGAAAGTCCAGATACACTATATCAACTGACTCACCTTTGTCCACCTGTTTATTCACACTTTCAAAAAAACATAACAGATTAGTAAGACAAGATCTTCCTTGTCTAAAGCCATGTTGGCTGTCTCCCATTAGGCCATGACTAGCTACATGCTGAGTAATTTTATTCTTTATGATGGTTTTTTACCATTTTTCCCGGTACTGACGTGAGGCCCACCGGTCTGTAGTTTCCCGGATCACCCCTGGAACCCTTTTTAAAAATTGGTGTTACATTGGCGATCCTCCAATCTTCAGGTATTAGAGATGATTTTAATGATAGTTCACAGATTACTAATAGCAGGTCTGCAATCTCATATTTCAGTTCTTTCAACACCCTTGGATGTATACCATCCGGCCCAGGTGATTTGCTACTCTTCAGTTTATCTAATAGTTGTAATACATTCTAAAGGATGCCTTCACATGTTCATTTTTAAAAATACATGGATAAGAGATTTATGCATAGGCCACCTGCTATATCTCCTTATCCACCTTAATTGGGACATGACCATATGCCTCTGCAAAGGGAGACATAAGATTAGCAAACTCTTGCCTAATGCACAATGTATCCTGTTTAAGCATACTGCAACTTCATAACACATGGTCAATTAATAGCAACAAATCTGCAATTATGTTTTTCAAGGTCACTCCTACAGCAGCATCAGAGTGCACTCTCAGTGTATCATGCATCAGCGTTTGTTTGTTTTTTACTTTTTAACAGTTTTTCTCACCGTCTGACTTCTTCAGTGTCTGGGTCAGCACTGGATACTTCTGCCGTTGAAGGGGTATGTGTAGTAAGTGTGGATGTAGGCTGTGCTTGGTTTCCATGGGTGGCCAGTGGGGGCCCCCAGAGTATCTTTTACCTAGGCCATGAAGGACTTGGATGGGGTTTTGGGTGGTAGTGAGGGCAATGGTGCTGTAGAATAGGTTAGCGAGGAGGTAGCAGCATGTGAATGATAGTAAGGAGGGTGCCATTTGCTTTGTCGGTGGCTCAGCCCGGGGAACGTTATAACAGGCTAGCAGCTTACTATCATAAGAGTATTGCAGGCAATACAGTGGGTACTTTATGACAGGCTAGCAGCTTGGGCAATACAGTGGGTACATTATAACAGGCTAGCAGCTTACTATCATAAGAGCATTGCAGGCATTACAGTGGGTACAGTGGGCAATACAGTGGGTACTTTATGACAGGCTAACAACTTACTCTCATAAGATCATTGCAGGCAATACAGTGGGTACAGTGAGCAATACAGTGGGTACGTTGTAACGGCTAGCAACTTACTATCATAAGAGCATTGTAGGCAGATATATCTTGGATGCGTTTAAATTTTGTATTGACAGAGCATTGCATTAGATTTGCCTTGATATGTTTTAGGATTTACATTATGGCAGGCAAGCAACATTAATGCTAATGCTTACTTTGTGTTTTTGTTACCTCGGGTCTTGTCCATTCTGTGAAATCGCCGGTGTGGGGTAGCGACGGCTTCGCTGTAAGACCCCGCCAAAGGGCCCTTTGGCGAGGCCCTCAGGCGCAGGCCCACCAGGCGCGGGTGTGCCCGATGACACCCTTTTCAACAGGAGCTGGGCTGCCCCGATTGGGCAGAGCATGCTGCTGGGCCAGATGCATCTGGTTCCTGTTCCGGCGAGCTAGATCCCGCTGTGGGAGAGCTGTGGCTGGGCCGGCTGGAGTAGAGGGCTGCTGGCTTTCACGCACAATGGTGCCTTTTTCAACTGGAGCCGGGCTGCCTCGATTGGGCAGAGCACGCTGCTAGGCTGGATGCGTCTGGTTCCTGTTCCGGTGAGCTCGATCCCGCTGTGGGAGAGCTGTGGCTGGGGCGGCTGGAGAAGAGAAGAGAGCCATATGGATCCATTCTTCAAGCAACCACATAGGTGAGGTGTAGGAGCTTCTGGCTCTTGCAGTTGCTGACATATTCTGTATCTCCATGAGCAAGTCTTCATGACTTCTCACAGAATAAATGTGGATTATGAAGGGGTATGGGATGCTCTACTCTTTTGACTAAGTTCACTTTATATTCATAAGTTGAAAATACTTTGGCATGAATGTCAGTTACTGCGTCCACCTATCTTTCCACTGGGGGCAAATTGGTGAATCTCAAAACAAACAGTGCTGTGTCAATGAATCCTGCGGAGAAAATGAGTAAGTGAATAGGAATGGGGAGCATAAGACTAGGCGAAAGCTAGGTGAATTGAAGATTGTGAAAGGATTAAAAGACCAGAAAGGGGAATAGGGGAACTGAGAATAGGAGAAAGAAAATTGCTAGGTAGGTGAGAAATAAAAAGATAACAACTGAAGACTGGAGGGTAAAGAGAAAAAGGGAGGGAGGAGTAGCATAGAACTTTGAATTAATAAAAAGGCAGAGCCAGAGACATGAAAAGCAAAGATGAAATATCTGACTGTTCACTTGAACCTGGGTTGGCTGAGTGTACTGATGGAACAATTGTGGCTACCTTTCATTGGTTGAAAACCACCTCAAAAATCCTTCACACCTCCCCTCCCCTGCCAAAAAAAAAAAGTCGGGTTTATTTGCTGGTCTTGTTAAATGACTTCCTGGATGTCCAGTTTTGTATAATCTGGTACTTATGTTTGTGTAACCCTGGGGCTCCAAAGGCTGGAGATTTTTGGTGCATAGATATACATCCCAGCCCCAGAAAATGTGCAGGATTGAAATGACTTGTATCTGATGTGATGACATTTGTTAATGATAAATGAAATAGTGGGTATTGAGTCCTGTGCAGTAATGTATTGTGTCAGAATAAAAGCAGACAGACAAATATTTGAACCAAAACTATCTGAACAAGAAACAGCCTCACAATGAAAACAATACAGATATTTACTAAAGCACACCAGAAATTGAATCATTAAATATTTTCCAAAATAAATCAGCAGTTAAGGAAAACTGGATGAAATATGTAAATTAAAAGTTTGCACTGTTGGCTGACAACAGAAACTAAGGCATTTTGTTTACTCTGTTAAAGTAGTCTATTAATTGGAGCCAAATGATTATTGGAAATGTTGTACAAGTACTATAAATTCTATTTGAATCTGTATACAAGCCATTTCCCATCCAGATCTTTGGTGCCTTTTCCTGCTAAAAAAAAAATCCAGCTTTCTTTAGTTTATTTATGGTATGATCTCAGTATTTAGATGGCAGTTCAATTTGGTCTGGCAGTTGCAAGGCTCAACCTGTTCGCAAGATTGTCAGGAAATGCATAATCTTTTCCTTCTGAACTCTGATCCAGAATTGGGGAAAAATTATTGCTGTTTTTTGTTCTCTGGAGAACAGTTGAAGCTCAACTCCCAGGTTTTCTTTCACAAAAATAGGAGCAGTCCTTTGATACTTCTTAGCCAGAAGCTCGCCAACAACCAACTGCTCAATTCAAAAACTTAGTAGGTTTCAACCAATCACAGAGGGCTGCAGTCTGATGCAAGCGTCAACCCTCCTGTTGCTTCCTGGAAGTTTTAAAAGTTTACTCATTATAATCCACTTTAGGATTTGCTCTGAGCAGTCTTTATGCTTAGGTTTGTAATTCCCAAAGCTTGTAATAAGCGTCTATGTCAGGATTTGTCTCAGAAAGTTCTGAAAGGGGGTATGTCTTTATCAGTCAATTTTAAATATATAAAAGGGCTGGAGCCTGTATTTTAGTGAGGTCTTCACATGTGTAAGTGCTGACATTTATACTACATGTAGGTTGTGAAATCAACACATACACGTTCCAGCACTTACAAGTCCATAGCATAGAGTGGTGCCTCTCTTTTTTTGATCATTCCCTCTCTGTGTTTGACACTTACAAATGGATATTCTGCCATCCTTATATGTATTTTTCAAAAGGTTTTATATTCAGTTACCCTTTTGTAAAATATATAGGAAATTGTAAATGTCCTGAATTGGATATCCCATTTCCTACTTATCATATAATGCAAAATCAGACTTTTTTATGTGACAGTTCTTCCCTCCTTATGCAGATGTAGGCTATGCATATGTAAATTTACCTGCTAGGATGTTCATTCATTTAGGTGCATTCAGTTCATTAGCACACCTCAAAATAGATAATGTGAGTAAAATCAATGAACGCATGCTAAGCTATGAATTAATACATGCACAAGCAATTTGCACGTTAAAACATTCTAATGTCAGTAAAACAATTTACATGTCAATATTCAGTGACACTTATCTGTTTAGGAGCATCATTTAACTGTAATCAAACTGTAATCAAACTCTGGAATTTGTTACCGGAGGATGTAGTAAGAGCTGTTAGTTTAGCTGGGTTTAAAAAAAGTTTGGATAAGTTCCTGGAGGAAAGGTCCATAAACCATTATTAAAAGGGACCCGGGATATCACTGCTTGACCCAATACATGCATTGAGGAACCTGTGTCTTTTTGGGAAACTGCTAGTGACCTAGATTGGCTGCTGTTGGAAACAGGATACTGGGGTTAAAGGACCTTGGTCTGACCCAGTATGGCATACCTTATGTTCCTATGGATAAGTGCTGCTGATATTAATGTTAATTACCTTGCAGCCGCTCTCAAGCCAGAGAATATCCACATAGAAACAGAGAAACATAGCAGCAGATAAAGATCATACAGACTTTCCAGTCTGCCCTTCCATACCAACCACTAAGCTCTACAGTACCTTTTTTTCCTTTAGAGATCCTCTGTGATATTCAGCACTGTCAAATGGAGAGCTATCCATTTAAAAAGCTGTCCTAAAACTATCCGAATCGGCTATCCATTCAGCAGCGTTGTCCATGGTATCCAGATATTCTGTGCCACCCACAATCTAGATACCAGTATTGGATAGTGGAATATTTTAAGCTATGGCAGCCACACACTGATTGCTGTGGTTCAGTGTTGACACATTATAACAGATGCGTGAAATGAACTAAAAAAGCATTAAAAATTCAAAAAATCTGAAAATAAACTAAAAATAATTTGACCATACCCATACTTATTACCTGCGTTTTGGACAGGCAATTTAATAAAAGCCTGTTTCTGTGGATAAAGCAATAATTACCTTCCCTATGTGTTTAAAGAAAAAATACTTATATGTGAACTAGTTGAAAAATGCCTAACTCTTTGACAACATTCCAAAGTTCCTTGTGCCGTGGAAATTCATGTTTCACCAGAGACTGCACATGAACAGCCCACCATACACGTTGCCCTAAGATAAGAGAAGAGCAATTTACAGTTACACCTCTTTGTGGCTGAATAGTAGGGCTCCAAACAGTCTGCATGTTTAAGAAAAACACCATTAAGTAAATTGCTTTCTTCACACATATTTATAGCAGAATGCTGGAAGTTTTGTTTTTCAGCAGAAGCACTTTCAGAATCACACATATTGTCTTTCCCTTGGGAAATTCTTATTAGCCTCAAACCAGCTATGAAGCAAAGGAATGGGAGCTTGAGTTGAAGGGTTTCAGTGTCTGTGTGCTCACAGTAAATCTGTATTAAACCAAACACAATATTTAATGTATGTGTCTATCTATGTTTATGTTGCTTTAATGTCCGACTATAGCCACCCCTTGAACACTAAGGGGCATGTTTACTAAAAACCGCAAATGTGCGCGCCGCAAAATAGCGCACGGAAACGCGGCACTGAAACGCGCATAAACGCGTTTAAACGGCTCGCACACGTGCGTGTCACCCCCGCACTGGTGCGCAGCACACTAACGGGCCCCGTACAAGTGCGGGCCCGCAAATGTCCGATAGAGGCGTGGAACGGCTAAAGGAGGGCGGAGGAAGGCTCCGGAGGGGCAGAGGGACGGGGTCAATGGGTGGAGAGTGGGAGGGGAGAGGCTCCCCGCACAGTATCGGGCCCGAATTTGCATGTAAAAACTTCACTCGCGGTAGAAAGCATTTAAAGGGAAGAGAAACCATTTCCGTCAGCAATGTACAGGAAAACCGGGGAAACCAGCAAAACGTGAGCAGTGTGATACATGTGCACAGCACAAAAGTGCAAATAAAAATAGAAAATGACCACAACAAAACTATTAAAAATAGTAATTCAGCTGGAGAACAGTTATAGTGATGGGAAAATACAGAAAACACACCCAGCAAAGCACCAGAAAAAAGAAATGAATTTTGGAAGGCTCTACGGAGCGGAGACTCTTCCAAAAAACATGTCGTTTTTTGGAGCTTTCCTGGGAGTGTTTGCTATGGTTGCCCATTAATATCACTGTTGCCCAGCGTGGTGATATGTTGTCCCCCATTTCCCGTGGTCATATCCGGGGTTTATGTGCACGTTTGTCACCAGACAGGGTGCATATGCCCACAGTAAAATTGCGTAGAGCAGGGTTTGTGACTCCATCCTGCCAGGCTTACTACCTCCAGGGGCTGCACTGTCTCTGTGGCCATAGTGTGGTGCAGCAGACAGAGTGAGTACCTCTAGGACCAGAGGGTCAGAGGTTCAAAGTCCAGCTGGGGCACTTGCCAGCCCAGTCCCTATATTTTACCCACCACTAAACACAGATAGTGCAAACACCCCTGTATTGCAGGGAACATAAGCATGGGGAGAGCACCCATATTTTACCCAACAACGCACACACACCACAACAATGGGCATTACCTACAGCCAAGTCCCCCAAATGCAGTCCCGTACTGCCACATTGCAATCAGGTCATCTGCTTTTTCTGAGAGAAGCTCATGCCAGCATGTTGGCGGACAAGGACATGTGGTGCAGGGGGCAGTGGCTGCTAGCCACAGAAGACAGAGGCCCAGCCATGTGCAGGCTGGCACAGTCCACTGCAACAGACAGGCCCTACCGGATCCACAGTCATGGACATTCCAGGGAATCAAGCCAACCTGTGGCTACACGGTGCTGCAGTGCACACAGACAGTGCATGCAAGAACAGAAGGTCACAGGTTCAAAGCCCAGCTGGGGCTACCACCAATCCTGCCCACAACTAAACAGTGATAGTAAGGACACACCTTTCGTGGCGAGGACATATGCAATGGTAATACGTCTATCTTTTACCCCACTGAGCACAGACACCATGAGCAGGGGCAGTACCTAGAGCAGAATCCCCCAAATGCAGTCCTGGTGGACCACACACCAGTCAGGTTCCATGCTGCCACTCATACAAATGCCTGTGCTGTATATCTATGCACCACCCCCATGGCATGTAGATGTAGCTCATGCATATTCATGAGGGACAGCAGGAAAACCCGAACAGTGTGATGCAAACCTGGACTGGAGGTGGGGATCCCTGCGGTAAAGCAGCGGCCAACAGGGGCAGACACACCCACACCCACAGGCCCCATTGGCCAATGGCTTCTGGAGAGGCAGACCATTTGACCCTGCATGCAGCTCCCAATACTAGCACCAACATACCTTAGCAATGCCACCCTACAC
Source organism: Ichthyophis bannanicus (assembly GCA_033557465.1). Classification (NCBI taxonomy): domain Eukaryota; kingdom Metazoa; phylum Chordata; class Amphibia; order Gymnophiona; family Ichthyophiidae; genus Ichthyophis; species Ichthyophis bannanicus. The sequence continues at coordinate 1,375,323,414 of CM066031.1, forward strand.
CTGGGTATGCGGTGGACAGCTCTCAAACGTTTGCTATGTGTACTGGCAGGTAGACTGTCCTACTTAAAGCACATTTGGCTGTCTGATCTCCAACATATAAAAGGTGCCTGATGTCTGCGGTGCGTGCTTCAGGTCTGGTCTCTGACAGTGTTCACCACCCTGGGGAGTGACCACCAACAGTACTGCGTAGCATAGCCATGCCTGTACCGTGCCCAGGACTGGTGTGGTGGGCAAGGCTGATAAACCCTTCTATAGTGGCACAATGCTGGCATAAGTGTGGGAGTGTGTGTCTGTCGATACAGTGTGTGTTGGCTGCAAACACCTTCCACAGCCCACACTGCCAGCACTGTTGGCAGTATTGGCCTGCCAATGTGCATAATGAGGAGCAAGGTACCATGGGTATAGGCCGGACAGGGTGACCTGGCCAGGATGCATCTGCACAGGGCATAGGGCACTGGCTGGGACACTGTAGTGCCCGGCCACCACCTACACAGACAGGGTGACCTCAGTATGTCCTGCTGGGTGATCACGCTCACCCTGACTGTGCAGTGACCACACCATGGCTAGGCACCCCCATAGTGCTAGCTAGTATTTCTGTCATGTGATAGATATGGGCTTCCATTTGGGGTCCAGTCACTGCTTTATCTGCTTGCTGTGTATGTGGACAGCCCAGTTCTGGGTGCATGCATCTTGAGTGGGAACATGCCCTATGGACTAACCAGTAGACTGTTTGTAGCTGGTATGTGTCCTGCTGGATTGGCTTGCAGGGTGTGGTGGCTGTTGGCTTGCAGCAGAGTAATATCTGGTGGTGGGGTGCAGCTTACCATATCCTGGTCTTATGTCTGTCTGCTATTGTGTTATGGCTGTGTATGGAACTGCCCTGTGTGTTTGTGCATGCCTCTACTGCCACCTTTGCAGGGAGGTAGAGTGTGGATCTCTTGATGGGGACCATGTTCGCTGCTGGGAAGGGGGCTCCCAATGGGGGCTGTGCCTGACTGGGATATCCATGGTGTATTGTTTAGAAACTAGCTATCTTACACATTAACACTGCTTTGGAACTCCCGCTTGGCCTCCATCAGCCATGGACGGTGTTGTGGACCTGGTCCTGGGCGCCTCATTGCTCACTCAGGGTGAGCACAGTACCCGCACAATGTAACGGTGTGTAGCTACTCTGTGCCAGTAAAACACCCGGTCAGTGCCCCCTACCAGGCCGAGGTGCTGTGTGGGTGCACCCGGTCACTTCCCCCAACAGGGCCGAGGTGCTGTGGGGGTGCAGTCCCCATCTTGTGTCCATCTGTGGACAGCTAATTTGCATGTGCAGTGCATCATGGGTACGGGTGGTTCACAACAGCAGACTGTCCGTGAGGTGACGTGCAGGCTATCTGCAGCCAGGCAGGGGCCTGCCTACAGCTATAGAGCTGTAGGCCAATGGTTACGTCACTGCCTGTGAAGCCAGAGGTCATGGGTTCAATCCCACAGTGGGGTTCTGTGAGATGGGTGTTCACAGCATTTTTTAAATTTACTGTACATATGTTGATGCCAGCAATAACACCCTCAGTGTACTGTACCCATAAGGTGCCTCTGAGGGTGCTTTATGGGGCACCCTATAGGGCACTGTATGGTTGGCATCCATATAGGGTGCACTATACATTATTGTGTGTCGCAACATACATGCTGCCCTATAGGGGACATTCTGGGGTGCCTTGGCGGACGGTGCAATGTAACATGTGCCTTATGGGCGGCCTTATATTAATATGCTGTGAGAGTGCGTTTGCTAGTAGTTATCACAAAATAAAATTAAACAGCCTCCTACAGCATAAAACATACTGCCTCAGCTAGCCTTTTTCTCTGGCCATTGTGAGGGATTGAACCCGTGGCCCCTGCACCATTGCTCAGTGTCTTCACCATTGTGCTGTGGCTCTGTTCCTGTGTTAAAGCAGCAACGCGCAGCCTTGTAGCCATTGGCGCGCCGTCTTGTGGTGCACAAAAGTAACAGCGCACCGCCTTCTGCCGCCCAACATGGGCATGCCCCTTAAAATAATGCCTCAGCCAACTGTCTTCAATGGGCACTGTGGGGAATTGAACCCATGATGCCTGCACGAGTGGTCAGTGTCTTAACCATTGTGCTATGGCTTCATTCCTGTTAGTTGCACATCAGCGCGCCACTTATCCCTCCCACTATTGGGCTGCCCCCTCACACATCAGCGCGCCGCCTTCTGCCCACCGGCTCACCGCCCTCTGCCGCCCACAATGAACATTGCGCCGCCTCATGCGGTATAAAAAAAAGTGCGCTGCCTTCTGCTGCCCATATTCAATATACCTTCTACACCACTTTTGCCCATTAAAGTTGATGCCTCAGTTGGTCTTTTTTGTTGAACACAATGGGGGTTTGAACCCCTGGCCCCTGCACCAAAGGTCAGTGTCTTCACCGTTGTACTACGGCTCTGTTGTTTGGTTATGTAGCAGCGCCCCACTTAGCCTTCCCATGCGCTAATGTGGGCCCCGCACATTAGCGCGACGCACACACGTACGGTCCGGTTTTTTTCTTTTTTCTGCCTGGCCCGCCCACTCCTTATATGGCACCAGCACACTAACGGGAACCCGCACAGCAACGGTGTTTAGTAAACATGCCCCTAAGATGAGGTACATTTGGAATCTTTCAACTCTGTCTGCCTTTTACTTAGACGCACCTAGATTACCTTTATTGGAATGTCTCTATTGGGATGCAAGTAAGAGATGTTATCAAAAAGTATCGAGACTTGTTGTGTAGCTATATCACAATATGTCGTACCACGATGCTATTAAGTATGCAGTGACCTAGTTATGTGCTCTGCATGTGCAGAGTGTAGCATGGCTGCAGCACACCTGTACTTTTTTAATCACATGATGTTTGGTATCATGTAAAAACAGTTTGTCAAATTTACGATGAGTGAAAAAAATGAACAGCAAATTTGCAGAGGCATATGACAAGTTCCAGCAAGTGTATGTTGAATGCATAAATCGTGCTCAAGTTTATGACTGGTACAAACATTTGCAAGAGAGCCACCAAAGTGTTGACAGTGATGAATATTCTGGAAGGTCATCCACGAGTGAGAATGAAGGCAAAGTCGAAGCAGTGCATGCCGCAATATGCTCAAATCATCGATTGACCATGAGGGAGCTTGCTGAGGACATGGACAGTTTCAGGTCGGTTCAGTCCATTCTTATTGTGGATTTGGGGATGAGATGTGTGTCTTTAAAATCCATGCCAAAACTCCTGTCCCCTGCCAAAAAAAAGATTGACTGCAGCTAGGGAGTTGTTGGAATTCGTTGAAAATGACTCAGATTTCATCAAAGAGATTATTACTCATGATGAATCATGGGTTTATGGTTATGACCTGGAAACTAAGGCTCAATCCTCACAATGGAAGACTCCAAACTCTCCCAGACACAAGAAAGCCTGTCAGGTGAGGAGTATAATAGCTCACAGTTTTCTTTGATTACCAGGGTGTTGTGCATCATGAGTATGCTCCAAAAGGCCAAACCATCAATAAGAAGTACTATGTCCGAGTTCTGACTCATTTGAGAGTTGCAGTTCATCATAAGAGTCCAGAGTTGCACAGAAATGGCGAATGGTTGCTTCATCACTATAATGGCCCAGCTCACGCATCACATCTTATCCAGCAGTTCTTGACCAAACACCAAATCGAGCAAGCCTGTCAGCCTCTGTACTCAACTGACCTCACACCCTTGATTTTTTCTTATTTCCAAAACTGAACTTACCACTGAAAGGAAGGAGATTCAATGACTTAGAGACCATTAAGCAAAATTTGACACAGCAACTTCAGAGCATAATGAAAGAGGCATTTCAAAATTGTTTCCAGCAGTGGCAGGAATGCTGAAGTGTATTTTATCAGAAGGGGACTACTTTGAAGGAGGCTGAGTGCAATAACTGTCAGTGTTATACTTCTTGTGTTATTGTACTAGTCTCGATACTTTTTGATTGCACCTCGTATCCTTCAAAGATACATCATTCCATATCATGTGTTCTTGGGTGACTGTCGGCTTTCCCCCATTATCTAGTTTAAAAGCTGCTCTATCTCCTTTTTAAAGGATAATGCCAGCAACCTAGTTCCACCCTGGTTAAGGTGGAGCCCATCCTTTTGTAAAAGACCCCCATCCCTCCTCCCCAGAATGTTGCCAGGATACTAACAAATCTAAATCCCTCTTCCTTGTACCATTGTCTCATCCACGCATTGAGACTCCAGAGCTCTGCTACCTCTTGGGTCCTGAGCGTGGAACAGGAAGCATTCCTGAGAATGCTCCCATGGAAGTTCTGGGTTTCAACTTTCTACCTAAAAGCTTATATTTTGCTTCCAGAAAATCCCTCCATACTTTCCTATGTCATTGGTACCAACATCTACCAAGACAGCAAGCTCCTTCCCAGAACCATCTAAAGCCCTATCTAGGTGGTGCATTCAAACCAGGCAGGCAGGTAACCAGGCAATCCTCATGCCCACCAGCCACCCAGCTATCTACATGCCTAATGGTCAAATCACCAACTATAACAACCATCCTAAGCCTTCCTTCATGGGTACATGGCCCTGGAGACACATCCTTGGTGTGAGAGTGTTTTACATCACCTGGAGGACAGGTCCTAGCTACAGGATCACTTCCTGCTACACCAAGGTGATGCTGCCCTTTCACATGACCTCTCTCCTCCATAGCAGCAGAGACGCTGCCATACTGGAGGTGGGACTTCTGTACTCCTCCAAGTCTGCTACACTAGCCTCCAGAGGTAAGATTTGATCCCTGAGAACAAATAACTCTTTCCATCTAGTGCACCCTTAAGACCTCTCACCAACTAGGAGAAAATCATACATGTAATATTCAGTGCAAAAGACTGGATGGCCCCCTCTCACTGCTGGACTGCTGTCTGCATCTTAGATTTAAAGATTTCTTTTAGCTCTTTAAAGTTGCTAGGGGTATAGAGCTACTAGAACCAATACAATTATACCTAATAAGTATAAGGGACTTGTAGTGTTCACCTCGAGGTGAACTGCACGGACTTAATCTACTCCTAAGGCTTAATAACTTGCTGATGGAGATAATCAGTTAAACCTGAAAGTGAGTAAGAATGCCTCCTTCCCTTAACTGGTTTAGGAGGCTATAAATCAAGGATTATGCCTGGGGTAGGTGGGAACTATGGTGAGTAGGAGAGATGACCTATTATATCTGTGCTTCTAAGGCAATCTCTTAATTTCCTGGGTGATTCACACTGCCCTTGGTTTAATAGAGGGAGCCTTTCAAGTTGCCCCTCTGATCTGACACTTGGCTTTTTTTTTCCATTTTAAAATTGTATTAACCATTTCACAGAAGTTACATATTTCTGCATTACCAACTTTGTACAATATCCATAACAGTTACATATGCTACCATATATCGTCCCCTTTTTTGTGTGTACTCCCCTCCTTTGTGCCCCTCCTTTTCCATCCCCTCTCCCTCCCCATTCCCTCCCCCTCCCCTCCCTCTCTTGTTCTGTAGTCAGCCGTTCTTCTCCTGCTCCACCATTCCCATTTCAGCCAAACACCATTCAATCTTCCTGATCGCCTGTAACTATAGCCCCTCCCACCTTCTTCCGCTGCCCTCCCCGTCTCTCAGCCTTCCAGGATTCCAACCACTTACCCACTCTCTGCCATTGTTCTGCATTTGTCCCCCCTTTTCTCCCTCCTCATCTCCGTCAATTGGTTCATCAAACCCACCTCTGTCACCCTTCTAACAAATCCTGCCAAGTGTGGAATGGCCGACCCCACCCAGTGCTGTGCTATCTCGCAGCGGCTGCTACAATACAATGATGAAGCACGCCACTATCCCTTTTTGGAATGTCCTCCTCTAGTTGATGCAGTAAGCAGATCTCTGGTTTCCTTTGCAATTGATATCCTGTCATGTTATAAATCATATCTAAAATCTCCATCCAGTAAGCTTGTATGCATTCACACTTCCACCACATATGCAACCAATCCCCTCTCTCATGACATCCCCTCCAACATTGGTCAGTAGCTCCCCTTCCAGCCCTCCTGTTACGTACTGGAGTCCAATACCAGTGGAACAATACTTTATAAGCATTCTCTTTTACCTGTGTGGCAATAGAAATACTTGCCACCATCTGTATTATCTTGTACCATACCTCATCGTTCCAGCTCACCCCCAAATCTTCCTTCCATTTAAACTTATACCCAAATTTACCCCCCCCCCACCCTCCATTAAGCCTTTGTAAATCCTGGACAAAACTCCTTTTTGCCCTATGGTCCCTGTACTGAGCGCCTCAAACCACCCCCTATTCTCCCACAAATCCTTCCACACCTTCTGTTGTCTCACAAAATGGCTCAATTGTAGATATGCATAATAATCACTGTCTCTCAATCTATATAAATCCTTAATGCCCTCAAACTCTAAGATGCCATCCTTACTCACTATTTGAGAGATGTGTGTTAACCCCACCTGCGCTCATCTGCGCAGAATATGTCCCCCTGGTCCCTGTCCCCTCTCAAAACAGGCCTCCAATGTCATGCCCTGTGTATATCTTTTATCTTGTACCTGTATCTTTCTGTTTTGTTTCCACACTAGCAAACTATGCGCTATGAAGGGATTTTGGCGTGTATCTTCTGAAATATTACTCCCCCTCCACACTAGTTGTACCAGGCTCTCTCCCCTTATTAAATCTTTTCCATTTGGACCCATTGTTTCTATGTTCCTTGGTGCCACTCATACATTGTTTTCAGTTGCTCTGCCTCATAGTACTTCCTAAAATTAGGCACCCCTAATCCTCCCTCTCCTTTAGCTCTGTGCATTATGACCCTATCTACTCTCGCCCGTCTATTTTGCCAGATGAACCAATTAACGATTTGTTGTAACTGTTTTAGCTTGCTAGGTGGTACGTTTATTGGTAGCGTCTGGAACAGAAATAGAAATCGTGGCAAGAGCATCATCTTTATTGTGGCAATCCATCCAAACCATCCAACCGCCCCCACCCATCCAACAAGCTCTCTACCTGCCCAAATAGCTTTTGATAGTTCAGCTTATATAATGCTTCTATCCTATTACTTATGTGAATTCCAAGATATCTAATACTTTCTTTCGCCCACTTAAATGGGTATTTCTCTTGTAGTATTCCCTGTGTGTCCCTGTATACTGTTAAATTTAAAATTTCTGATTTGGTCCAGTTGATAGTAAAACCCGATAGTTTGCCGAATTCTTCTAATTCTCACATTAAAATTGGAATAGAGAAGCGAGGCTTGACCACGCTCAAGATTATATCATCGGCAAATAATGATATTTTGTATTCTCCCCACCCTATTTTTATTCCCTGTATATCAGCCCTCTCCTTCACCCTCTCCGCAAATGGTTCCAGGGAGATAGCGAAAAGCAGCGGTGACAGTGGGCAACCCTGTCTCATTCCTCTTCCCTGCCCAAAAAACTCAGAATATCCACCATTTACCCTAACACAAGCTTTCGGGTTATGGTATAGCGCTTTTACCCAGTTTATGAATTCTGCCCCCAAACCCATTTGTTCCATTACCTGGAAGAGAAATGGCCAAGACACCTGGTCAAAAACCTTTTCTGCATCTAAAGACATCAATAAGGCCTCTTCCCTCTGGTGTTCTGTTGACCAAATCATATTCAAGATCTTCCTTATATTGTCAGCTACTTGCTTACCGGGAATAAATCATGCTTGATTATGGTGTATCACCTTCCCTATCAACTTATTTAGATGCGTAGCTAATATTTTAGCTAGTAATTTGGTGATGAGGTTGAGCAGCAAGATAGGGCAATAAGATGAACACTCTTGTGGATCCTTTCCCTCCTCATGTATTATGGTTATTCCCGCCCACCCCATAGTGTCCGCTAATCCCCCTCCCTCCCTTGGCAAATTGAAGAGCCGCACAAGCGGTGTTGTTAATATCTCTCCAACTGCCTATAAAATTGCACTGTAAGCCCATCTAACCCCGGAACCTTTTCTACCTTTAATTGTTTGATAGCTCTCTGCACTTCTTCTACTCTTATGGCCTTGTTTAATTCTCGTTGCTCCCCTTCATCCAGTTTCGACAACTTCAGTGAATTAAGATAACTCTGTATTCTCACCCTCTGTGGAGAGTCCCTTGCTTTATACAACCCCTGATAATATTCCCTAAACGCTTCCCTAATCTCCCTATCCTTGTATACCAACCCCCCTCCCGGTTTCCGAATTTTCAGTATGTGGGAGCGCAATTTCCTATGCTTCAATTTCTGCGCCATGTATCTCCCTGCCTTATTTCCTCCCTCGAAGAAGTCCTGTCTCATAAGCTGCATTTGGTACCTTATCTTGGCGGCCTGCATTTCATTTAACTGTGCTCTCACGGCTAGCACCTGACCTCTATAGGCCCCTAATTGACCTTGCACATCTAAATCTTCCAGCTCCAACAATTTTGCTCTCAATTCCTTCTCTTTCCCCTCGCTTCCCTTCTTTTTTCGCGCCCCCCCCCATTTAATTAGTACTCCTCTCACCACTGCCTTATACCCGTCCCATACCCCTTCCCATGCTATCTCCCCATTATCATTCCATTTAAAGTATTTCCTGGTTTCTCTCTCTATGTCCTCTCTTACCTTCCCATCCTCCAATAAGGATTCATTAAGTCTCTAGAACTGTGTACTTTTTGCCTCCTCCTCTAGTGCCAATCGAACCTGCACAGGTGCATGGTCTGACCATGTAATCAAATCCATATCCGCCCCCTTAATCCTTCCCCCCCCCCCCCATCTCTCTTGAAACCCAAATAGCATCTATTCTAGAGTATGATCCATGTACTGGTGAAAAGTAAGAAAATTGCCGCTTCCCTGGATGATGGAATCTCCAAGCATCAATCAAACAATGTTGTGTGACAAAACTACGGTACCTCTTCCTATCCGCCCTCTTATCCTCTCTTTTCCCTGTGGCATCTCTTGTGGGGTTCCATGTTAAATTGAAATCTCCTCCACAGATTAATTTTCCCTCCCCCAATTTCCCCAACTCCTCATTCAATTTTGTCCAGAATTCACTTTGTACTCCTGTTGGTGCATATACATTTACTATACAATACCATTCATTTCCCACTTTTATCCGCAGTAACACATACCTCCCCTCTTTGTCCTTTACCATAGTATACAATAATATCTTCAACTTTGTATCTATCAAAATAGCCACCCCTCCCTTTTTCTTTTCCACAGTGTTGGAAGCATGTACACAAACTCCATATCCCCTGGGTTTAACCAGGTATTCTGTTGCTCTTGTCAAATGTGTTTCTTGTATAAGCATTACTGCTGCCTTTTGGCGTAGTATTTCTTTATACAATTTTTGTCGTTTGGTGAATTAAGCCCTTTGACATTTAGTGATACTATTGTTAACTCACCTGTAAAGTTTGCACCCCCTCTTCTCCCTTAGCTCTTGATCCCCTCTACCTCCCCTCCCTTCCCTCTCTCTCACTCCCCCCTCCCCTCTCATGCTCTCCCCTCTCCTTGCGCTACTCTACTCCCACACAGAACTAATTCTCCTCCTACCCCCTCCTCCCTCCCCCGCCCCCTCCCACCCTACACCCCTTCCCCTTCCTCCATCTCTTCCAAAGAGACTCAACTTCCATAAAGGTGACTACCCATCAGACCTCCACCTGCCTACACTCTTCTAGATCCCTCCCCCCACCCCCTATCCACCCCCACCCTCCTGTTCCACTCTTCTCGCCCTCCCCTCTCCTTATAGCCCCCTCTTTCCTTCCCCCTTCCCTTCCTTACCATGTCCTCTCCTCATTCTACAATATGATCGTTACCTTGTCCACCTCCCCCACCTCCCCCACCCCCCCTACCCACTACACCCTCCTCTTTTAAATCACATTACATCACAAGTCTGCCAGCATCTTTAAGCAGTCCACTTCTTTAACTGGGTCCATCTCAGTGCGGTTTCTCAGTCCACCCTCCTCAGGGGATCTCCTTCGCTGCAGCAGTCGCTCCTTGGTTCCCGGTATTAAGCCGCATCAACCTCCGTCCTGTGTTCATCACTCTGTGCCATTTTGAACGGTCCTACCTGGATGCAAAAGCTGTCTTTGCTTTTGTTGTAGCTATCCCCACCATCCCTTCTGGAATAGTAGTTAGTCCCAGATTTCTGAGTGCAGTCCAGGCTTCTTCCCTATTTTTCACCTTCCTGGACACTCCTTTCACACTCATTAGTAACCCAAAGGGGTATAGCCACTTATATAGCATCCCCTCCCTCCTTAGCAACGCTGTTACCTCTTTCATCTCTCTCCTTCGTTGAAGTGTTCCCGGTGACAGGTCCTGAAACATTTCCACCACTTGTTCCTCCCACTTGATGTGTCCCACTTTCCCTGAAGCTCTCAGGATGCGTTCTTTAGTTTTGAATGAGTTCAGACACACCAAAATGTCCCTTGGTCTGTTTTCCCTGATGGGCCCCAGCCCCCTGTGCACTCTCTCTATTTGCAGAGGTTCATCCTCACCCCCTTCCTCCAATGCCGCCTCTTGTAGCACTTGAGCGAAGATTTAAGTAACTACTGCTTCACAATTTTTATGTTTGAGGTCTTCAGGGATGCCTCTCACTCTGATGTTACATCTCCGGGACCGGTCCTCCAGATCCTCTGTTTTTTCTTTCAATTCCTCCTGAACTTGCTTTAACTCTTCCCATCCTTTTTGTAAATTCTCTGTTACTTCCCCCTGTTCTTCCACCTTCTGTTCTATTTCTTCCACCCTGGAACCAAGGTCCACGATATCTTGTCTTAAAGATTGCAGTGTCTCCTTTAACTCATTTTTGACTCCACTAATTTCCACTTTGAGTTCCTCTTTCAATTCCTCCAACCACGTCTTAATCATGTCTGCTACTCCCGGGTTCCATGACCCCTCCATCTCGACCTCCTGCTCGTCTGCATGGTCCGCCGCCATTTTATTTTCTTTCTCCCCCTCATTTCGTCCTTTGGATGCTGCGTATGTCGAGTGGAATTCCGCCAATTTTTTCTTGGCAGACATTCCGCTTTTGGCTCTCTCCATCCTCTCCCACTCCTCCTGTCTCTCTTATTCCCGGATGGTCTCTGTCTGTAGTTATCTCTTCAATATTTATTGTTGTATTTCATTACTTTAGAGTCTTGTACAAGGCTTAATACTTTGGCTGTTTCTTGCCTGTTTAGCAATCTACCTTGCCAGCTTTCTTTTCTTCCCCTCCTTTGCCTGATGCACTGCAAATATTCTCCACTTTGCCCCTGCTGCTTACTATTCGCCTCTTCTCCGTCCCCTCTGATCCTTTTGCCTCTTGCCTCATCCCTCCATTCTGGGCTTCCTCGTGCTCCATGAACTGGCTTCTCTCCTCCGTCTTCTGCGGTCTCCCAGCGGCTATCTCCCGGCTCTCTCCTCCTTCTTTTAGCCCTCGACGCATACTGCTCCTGAATCGCACTCTCTGCTGGATTGCTGATGCTCCACCTGCCGATTCACTGACACCGCACCAGACAGCTCCCGGGCTCTGTGACGATGGTCGGCTCTGCTCTCCGTCTCTGCCCGCAAGTGCCGTGGCCCTGTTCTCCCGCCGCTGTTCGTTGCCGCATGGTGCCTCACTCACTCCCGCAGGCCGTCAGTACTGGCGGCTCTTTTGGCTGCTGCTGCCCACTCACTCGCATGTTGTTCTTCTTGGGGGGTTGTTCAGCTCACCTCCCCAACATTGCCCCTCTGTTCCGCCATTTCTGGGGGTGATCTAGCTCTTTTATTGCAGGCTTCGGTGGTGGAGCCGGTCTATCGCACCGCCATGCAGTCTGATGACGTCACCGGAACCCCACTTGGCTTTAATACCTATTTAAAGCAATTTCACACTTATCTTGCCTTCTAACTGGAAGGCATCTTTGTAAAAGGTCTCTAGAAAACAATTTCTCTCTCTATACTCAAAGAATAATTACCCTATTCTACTGTATCTGTTAAGATATGCCCTAACTGGCTTTAATATAGTTGAAGGTTGGCTTGTAATATTTATGTCCTAATTTGCTTTATTTTCTTTTTATTTATTTCTTTTTTATACCATGCTCTTTTAGAATCAGTGTGGTTTACATGTATACTAACAGGTACTTTTTATTCCCTTGTCCCCAAAGGGGTCATAATCTAAGTGTACCTGAGGCAATGGAGGGTTAAATGGCTTGCCCAAGGCCACAAGGAGTGGCCATGGGACTAGAGACCCCAGTCCCTCTGGCCTGAGGTTGCTTGTCCCCATGTGGGAATTGAACCCCCAGCCCTCTGGCCTGAGGTAACCTGTCCCAACCACTGAGCCACTCCTCCCTCTAATTTCTTTAATTTCACTGAAAGCTGGCTTGTTATACTAAGCCCTAACTGGCTTTAATTTAATTGAAGGCTGGCTTGTTATACTAAGCCCTAACTGACTTTAATTTAATTGAAAGCTGGCTTGCAATACTATGCCCTAACTGACTTAATAAAACACTGAATTTTAAAATGCACAGATTTTATCCGTTTTAATCCAAAGATTCCCTTTTTCCCAAGATTTAGAAAATTTCTCAGCAGGTATGTACTTACAAATGCAGATTTCTTTCCGGCAGTAGCAGCCCTCGGTAGTCCATCCAGGATATAGAATAAATATAGTACATTATTTTAACATAATCATGTTGTTTGTTTGGGACCTCTGGGATGGTCCTTTATTTGAAATACTGTAGTTCCGGTATTGTTCCTTAGATAGTATGCTGTGTGGAACACAGTTTGAATATGACTTCTATTTGTGGGACTTTCTTTTGAAGATACATTTTCTTGTCTAAATAAATGTGGATTTGAAGTGTTTAAGTGTGCTAACCTCTGTGGTGTCTTCCTCTCTTTCTTTTGTTCTTTCTCTTTTCTTCCTCCGGTCCCTGTCTTGTACTACACATTATCCACATCTCATGCTCAAACAGCCCTATCTCCTCTGTCAGTAAATCCCCAAACATCCTCTTAGCTGAGCCCTTGAAATGGTATATAGGTTAAAATGTTATTGCCTGGGCAGTAAAAGGTGCTAGAATTTAGGGCTTATGTCGGATCATTTGCCTTGAAAGGGAACTTTCCCTCTCTCGTAGCAAACCCTCCTTTTTTTCTTCAAATTAAAAGCGTGCACTCACTCTTTACCTTCCACCGAGGCAAGATTATAAAATCATCCTCAGTCCCCCGAGATGAACAAAGTAAACAAGCACTTAACTTAAAGTCCGCTTGATTCCTCCGAATTATAGCAGATAAAAGCTATCCCTCATGTACTTCTTCAACAATTATGTTCTTGTTTTCTTCACCCTCTTGGGCAAAATCTTCCAAATTTCGCAACGGATCCCTCTATGAAGACGCATGTCAAACTTGTACACAATATCATGTTTCAGACTGTGAGACTCCTGGTCCTTCTTCATGCAATATACATCCTAAATTTACTTCCATTCCGTTTCCTTTTAAAGCCAGCCTCGTTCCCACCTTAAGCAATAACAGGCTGTCATTGGCTGTCTGAACTAATCAGGTAACCAAACTCCACCAATCTAGAGAGAGGTTAAGGCCTGTTGGCATTACTGATTGTAAGCGATAAATCCAAGACTGCTCTCTAAGTTGTAAACTTTTTAAGCGATCTCCTCCCCGTATCCGCTCTGGGATAGTCTATAATTCACCATTTAAGATCTTGACATGTATGATTAAATTCTTGACAGTGATGAGCCAGCAGGGCCGTTAATACTTTAGTATTTCTCCAAGAACGATGTTCCAATAATCTCCTCTTCATAGGACGAGACGTCCGTCCTACATAATTTTTCTGATAGGGGCAAAACAGAATATATACAACATATGCACTAGCGTTTCTTTAGGGTATCTATGAATGGACCCTATTTATCTCTTTGATCTGTTAGGTATTAAGTGAGGTGAATTACAGTTAGATTAGTTTATAAAATTTAGGGCTTGGCATGGTTATACTATTACCTAGTGAATTAAGGAAGGTATATCAAGCTATGCAGCATGCATTAGCTAAAATCTCATATCAACTCATTTACATGATATACCTGCTCATTTTAGTGCTAACAAGCCAATGTTGATTCAGATTAGTTTAGTATGCAAGTTTATTTATTTATATTCTCTTATATACCACGCTATTCTGCATCAATGTGGTTTACATTGAACAGGGCATTATAACTTGGAGATAACTATTTTACAGGGAACAAGGGCTATGGAGGGTTAAGTGGCTTGCCCAAGACCACAAAGAGCACCTATGGGACTAGAAACCCCAGTCCTTCTGGCCCAAGGTTGCTGTCCTCTAGTGGGATTTGAACCCTTGACCTTCTAGCCTGAACTACCTTGCCCAAGACCACTAGGCCACTCCAGATTAGTGTTATTGTTAGTGTTATTTTTACAAGTTAGTGTTACATGTTAGTGTTATTTTTTTGTGCCTAATAACTGAGTTTATCATGCATGCTATGCTACAGTGCATTGAGTTGGCTTATTCATTTCACAACCCTGCTCTCATATCCTTTTAACTTACAGACTAAATTATACAATAACTGACCAATAATTAATATGTGATCTGTTCAGTTACTGAGAATCAGCTTTAAAGCATTGCCAGGACAATGAGGAAATGTCATTGGAGAGGACCACAAATCTAAATGATTATGTGCATGCCTCAAGGGATGGTATACTCTTGAGAGATGTAAATATCAGTGGTTCTCTACTAGTCCTTAGAACACACCCAGTCACTCAGGATTTCCACAATGAATATGCATAAGTCAGATTTGCATACAATGGGGGAGGGAGTTCCTACAAATTGATCTCATACATATTTATTGTGGCTATGCTGAAAACCTGACTGGCTGGGTGTAGACTAGGCTGAGAATCTCTAGTCTAGATTATGAGCCAAACTGCATTCATGGACGGAGCATCTACTTAATGTATCTGAAGTCCCATTTTGCACAGGGGCTGAATGTGGGAAACAGGATATTCCTTAAGTAAAGTCATTCAAATTTCCCCAATATTTTACAAAGCCTCATGCATAAAATACGTACAAGGAGGTTGGGAAATACACATGCATTTGCCTATGTGTACAGATGTTGCAGTGATTTTCTAGAAATAAACAGAATAAAAAATAACAACATTACTCGGCGGCTTCCCTGTATAACTGCCAGCACTTACATATGGAAGTGGTGATTTCAAAACCTCCATGTGTAAGTGCCAGATTGTATACGTCTAGTGACTTGTTTTTAAAAAAATATATACCAGTTAATAAAATAATTGATATTAATGCCCTCAGTCCTTTGTATTAAGCCCTGGCATTTATAAAAGCTTTGGAGCAGATGCAAAAGCTAATGGGGAAATCCATTGGCATATGTGTATTATATGTGTATTACCATATATATTGTGACAATGAGAGCTGTGATGACCCAATGGAAACAGAGGATAATAGTGACTATGTCTTTAACACAAGAGACGGGCAAGCTTTTCAGAGGGCTAAAGCTACAGCCAAGCAAAAGAAACATGTACTTGCTGAGGCTAAGCCACGCCCAAGCCCCAACGTGAGTGCAGGCTTGGACTCTAATGACAACCACCTGTGCAGAGATGAGGGTGTGGTAGCTAGGAAGCAGCTTTTTAAACCTGCTTCAGTGCAGAGAGAGACAGCAGCAGCAAGAGCAAGAGGAAGGACGAAGGAAGAAGAGAGGAGCAGCAACAGGAAGGAGCAAGGAGATGGGGGAAGTTTAACTCCACGTGGGAGAAGCAGTTCCAACAGCAAAGGAAGCAACCCTTGGGTGGAAGGTACGTCTGAGCCAGAGACCAGCAGATGTATAGCTGGGGAGGTTGCTGAAGAGCTGAAACAGAGTACAGTGCAGTGTGTGCAAGAGACAGTTCAGAAAACCCAAGCTGCCAGAAGGGGGGTGAAAGCTGTTACAAACGAACGTAACCAAGACCCAGCCAAAGGCCGAGAAGTAGTACTGAACACAGCTGAAGCAGTTAAGCTTTTGTTCCAGGGAAAGAAGCCCCACGCTCCTGATACAGCCAATGCTTACCAGGGAGAGCAGTTCTGGAAAGGACTTTTGAACTTTCTACAGAATAGTAAGTTGGAAAACATTATTGAAAATCCTGAAAGAGATAAGCAATTTGCAGAACAGGAAGGTATGCAAATTGACACTCCAGTCAGATTCAGTGTATGACGAATCACCGATGGATTGTTCTTTTTGCATGAGGGAAATTGAAACTGCTAGAAAGGGCTGTTAAAAAGAACCTTTTGAAGAACAATTTTTCCTGAGCCAGGAAAGTGCTAAGAATTTCTTTAAGCTAAAGAACTTTGCTAAGAACAGAGTTTGAATTAAAGCAGCATTATTGGAAAATGACCAGAATTTACCTATGCTGAGATGTGTACTGAAAACAGCTGCCATGTTTAAAAGAAGTATTTCAGTTCTTTGACTTCACATGTACTTTTGTTCCTGTAAGTTTTCTGTTTTGGAGAATAATCCTTTTGCCTGCGTTACCATTGAATTTAATGCGTGGAAAGAACCCAAAAATAAATTTCTTGTTTTTGCCTTAAACAACCCCAGTGGTCACACACTACTTTGTCTTTAATGAAAAGAACTACAAGTCCCAGGATTCCTTGCTGGTGACAATAATAGCTTTATTTAAGGACAAATATGGCAGCCCTTTGCCTGTGAGCCACCGGCTCAGGCAGGGGGTTACGACAATATCATATATCATATATACCATATATGTACCATATATACCACATACTGTATGTGTATTACCATTGTAAAATGGGAAATATGTGTGTGAAGGCACTTTTTTTTTTATATCTTTATTTAAATTTTCAAAAACCAAACACATGTACAAACATACAAACAGAGAAACAAACAAACCACAACCAACCAGCCCACCCCAACCTCCCCCCACCCTCCAAGGCTCACCAGGCTAGCACAAAAAGGGGGAAGAAACTACAACCCTCGGCCCCTCCCCAGCGACCGAGGGCAGAGCAATAGAGTCACACACTTTAAATCACAAACAAGAGGGGGGAGCAGTAGCTACTCCCGGACCAGGCCCCCTTACATAAGCATCCAACGCCTCCCACTTGAAGGCATTACGCCCACCAGAGGAATATCCCTTTCTAGGAAGCCGTTCGTATTTACTATATAAACAGACCTGGTTCCACCAGGCCCGCGGATGAACATCATAGGTATGCTTCCAATTAACCACAATTAGATAGATCGCAATGCCTAACATGAAATCTAGCAAAAAATGGCACTCTTTGCGCAAAGACGGGATACCCGCCATGGACCAGAAGCTGAGAATCTTCCAAGTAAGAGGGGTCCTAACCCCCAGGATGCTTTGTATCTGCTCCCACACTTCCACCCAAAAGGTTCCTAGGCATGAACACTCCAGCATTATGTGAGCTAAAGTCCCCACCTCACTTTGGCAAGACCAACATTGACTGCTCCGAGCTTTGTTCCACCTATTGAACCGCACTGGGGTGTAATAGGCCCTATGAGCAAAAAAGAATAAGGTTTGTGTAATCGATGCAGCTTTGGCTACCCGCACTTGCCTGGTCCAGAATTTATTCCACTTCAGAGGAGGGAAAGCCACACCCACTTCAAACTCCCAAGTCAAACATACACCCAACCTCAGAAGATTCGGGCCCTGGCCCAATAGACTATAAAAATAAGAGGCCCCCGCCGCATTTTTCTGGGCCTCTTGCACAATACCAAAAATCCCTCCATCCTTCGACAGTAACTTAATATCTACCTTAGTCCATTTAATACAATGCATGAGCTGCAACCACTGAAAGTACAACGATGCCGGAAGACCATATTCCTGCTGCAACCTAGTAAACGGCTTCCAATTGCCCCTATCTACCAACTGACCAATCAACCATATTCCTCTAGAATACCACTGACTCCATGCAAGCACCTTTTTCTGTATCTTAAAAAGAGGATTGTACCACAAGGGGAGAAGCTCCGAGTCCGCTAAACCCTCCTGCCTCTTCCCAGATACCAGCACCCCGAAGGCCTTTTGCACATCCGTTATTATTCTAGAACACCCTTTACTTTCCGGAAACACCATGTTCATTAACAACTGCATTGAAAATGGCTCCAACAAGGCCTCTTCTATATCCAACCAAGCTGGCCGCTGACCTACCTCGGTCCCAGCCCAATACGAGCCCTGCTTAAGGAGAAACGCCGTATGATATAGGAAAAAATCCGGAAACTTCACCCCTCCCTGCTCCTTACCCAATTTTAACTTCCTAAGGGCTATACGAGGCACTTTATTATTCCACAGAAACTGCACAAGCAACCTATCAATTTGCCTGTAAACAAACCTCGGCAAATAACAAGGCAACATTTCTAATACATAATTAACCCGCGGAGTTATAGTCATTTTAATAGTCTCTAAACGACCCCACCATGACAATACTAAAGAGGACCACCCAGCAAGCATGTTGCGAACCTTCGTTACCAACACCTTCGCATTATACTCAATTGTGGCCTCCAGCGGGAAACGATAATGCACCCCTAAATATTTAACCATCTGCATCTCCCACACAAAAGGGAACTCTCTCATATCCTCCCTGTGCACTCGCGAGTTAAGCGGGAAAGCCACTGATTTTTCCCAATTGATCTTGTATCCAGACAGTTTCGAATATTTATCAATTAGCGTCAATATCTGCGGTACAGACTCCGGAACAGTAAACAACAAGAGGTCATCGGCATAGGCCGAGAGTTTTACTTCCTTAGTAGCCAGCCGAACACCTTGGATCCTTGCACATTGTCGCACTAGCAACGCTAACGGTTCCAGAGCCAAGTTGAACAGCAACGGGGAGAGAGGGCAGCCTTGATGGGTGCCTCTACCCAACAGCAGCTCCCGAGACTGCGTAGCATTAACACATATACGAGCCACCGGCCTCGAATACAATACACGAAGCAACTGAAGGAAACCCTCACCGATCCCAAACCATTTAAGAGCCGAGAACAAAAAGGACCACTCTAATCGGTCAAGCGCTTTCTCAGCGTCCAAGGATAGACCCACCAAAGGACTGTCAACATTTCCCGCTTCTGCCAATACATGACATAATAGCCTAGCGTTATCCGCTGTTGACCGACCTTCCACAAAGCCACATTGGTCAGGGTGAATCACCGAGGGGATCACCCTAGACAGACGCCGAGCCAAAACTGTGGTGTAGATTTTGTAGTCTGCATTTAATAAGGAAATCGGGCGATAATTCCCCACCAATTGTGGATCTCGGCCTCCTTTCTCCAGCACTATCACATTCGCTGCGGCAAAAGCCCCTACCACGGGAGCATCTTCGACTAAGGAGTGAAAATACTGCTGCAGACAGGGAGCGAGATCTTTAGCAAAGGTCTTAAAGAATTCAGCTAGCAGTCCATCCGGACCCGCTGCCTTCCCCATTGACAACGCATCTATGGCCTGATAAATCTCTTCCAAACCAATCGTCCTATCCAACAACATCACCTCTTCTTCACTCAAAGCAGGCCTCTGAACCCCATCTACCAACCTGTCAAACTATTCCTGATCAATTGTGGTCTCTGAAGTATAAAGCTGGCCATAAAAAACTTGAAAGGCCTCTGCTATTTCGACATCCGACACCACAGTCTTGTGCCCGACCGGGTCCCGTATTGCCGCAACCCGGCCGGCCTCTCTCCGAGCATTGAGTGCATTGGCCAGCATCCGCCCAGCCTTATTACTTTCCCAATAATAAGTACCCTTCTGCAACTTAATATTACGCTCCGCCTCACCCGCCAAAAGCTCATTATACTGAAACCGGAGCCGCTGCAATCGCAACAAAATACATGGATCCGACCTACGAACTAAAATCCGCTCCCCTGCTCATCTAGGACTTGAACCTGCTCTTTGCGCTGCCTGGCTTGCGCTATCCCAAAACTGGTAATTTTAGCTTTTATAGCGGCCTTAAACCCCTCCCACCAGGCCCATACTGTAGTGTCATGAATGGAGTTAAAACCAAAATATTCCGCTATTGCAATCTGCATTTCCGCATGAAAGTCTGCCCTCTCCAAGAGGGATCTATCAAAAACCTAGCTGGAAGAGCAGGGAGCTACCCCTTTGTCGTCCAACACAATTGAAACCGCCGCATGATCCGAAACATGCGCCGCATGAATACTGGAGGCAACTATGCTAGGCATCAATCTCTTAGAAACTAACAGAAAATCAATGCGTGACAACGACTGATGTGGGGGTGAAAAAAACGTAAAATCCATTTCTGAGGGATGTTGCAGCCGCCACACATCCACTAAACCCATTTCTTGGATCAGTGAGTTAAGTAGTATCTGTGCCTTAGAAGGCCTAGCGGATCTGGGCGACTTCCTGTCAATAAGTGGATCAATTACTTGGTTAAAATCTCCCCCTAACACTAATAATTCCCCCACAACCATATTGACCTCCCTCACCAAGAAGTGGATGAACTCCGGACAATCCCCGTTAGGGGCATATACATTGCAAATAACCAATTCCAGAACACCCAGCTTAACTACTACCTTAACCCACCTCCCCTCGCCATCCGCACAGACATGCAATACACTTGGGTTCAAAGCCTTTTTAATTAATACAGCAACACCATTACGCTTATTAGTTGCCGCCGAAAAGGCCACCACCATGAATGGCTTAATGTTAAGCTTCAGCGATTCTTTTGCACTCAAATGAGTTTCCTGTAACAACAGGATGTCTACCCCTTCTTGTTTCCCATACAAAACTATCTTTTTCCTCTTAATGAGGTTCTTTATGCCTTTCACATTTAAGGAAAGGACCATAATAGGAGCCATACTGTCTGTTTATCACTCACCTTAGTTCCAGCCTGTTGGTATTGCCAATTTGAAGAACAGGCTCTCACACATGCCTGCCTAGTCACCCTTCCCCGTCTACCACGCACCCTGAACAGCAACCCCATCCCCCAGCTTAACCCCAAATCCAACATAATCCCAGTGAGCCCTGGAGGGTAACTCCATGCAAAAAACCGAATTGGTGAGCCCGCGCCAAGCAGGGCTGATGCAGAGGGGCTGACTCCAATGATCACCCACCCCTACCAACCCCGCTTCCCCAATATCTCCCTTACCACAGTTTTGCCTAACCCCCCCTAAAACCCACGGCACTCCTTCTCCCTCCCTCTGAAACACCCCTTACACTACTACACAGCATCCCCAACCAAGATACACTTTAACAGACCATATGTAAAACAACAAGTGCCAGTGGCCCCAAGAACAGTGTAAGAACAGTTCCGCTGGGCCTCACGAAAGTCACTTTAGTAGGCATCCACACTCTGGACCCAACCACCAGCAAGGGCAACAATCACCTCCCCAGCAGTGTTTCATCGCATCTGAGACGCCTCCTTATCCTCCAGATATAGACGCAAGGCCTCAGGTTCCTCAAAAGTTCTAGTCTGATTGTGAAGCGTAACACGCATTCTGGCCGGGTACATCAATCCAAACCTTGCCTGCAGGTGCTGGAGTCGCGGTCTTAATGCTAGGAAGCTCCTTCTGCGATCAACCGTGCATTTCGCCAGGTCAGGAAAGAAGAACAACCTGTGCCCCTCAAATTCCACCGGGGATCGGGAGCGCGCTGCATCCATAATTGTCGCAACCTGCTGGTACCGCAAAATCCGCAATATAATCGGTCGTGGCCTCTTGTTGTTAGGTTGTATCTGCGAGGGTACTCTGTGCACCCTATTGATCTTGAAGGGTAGATCAAAGTTGAGATGAAGGACTGCTGGGATCAGCTTACACAGAAAGGGAATCATCTCTTTCCCCTCTGCCCCCTCCGGTACCCCCACAATTCGGACGTTGTTCCTGCGGGCCCGATTATTTCCATCTTCTAATTCCTTCTGCAACCAATGAATTTGTCTGGCCTGCTTGTCCACCTCGTGCAGCCGCTCATCGTGCACCTTCAGAGTTTGTTCCATCTGCTCCTGCCGCACAGAGAGCCTTTCCACAGACCCCCTCAACGCCACCATCTCATCATGCATCGAGGTCAGGGACTCACCATTCGATCTCACCATCTCCTTCGTCCCTTTTATCTCCGCAAGAATCTCTTGTAAGGCCTCCGGCTGCTCTCGCACAGCCGCCATTTTGTGCGGGGAAGGGGGCTCAGTCTTAGAGCGTTTAGCGCTATTATTCGGTGCCGCAGCAAATTCTAGCCGCGTGGGTTTAGGCCCGGACATATCCACCTCTCACTCCACCAGGATTCGCCAACCTTAATGGGATCCGGCAGCAGGACTCTTTCAGGATTCAACTCAGCCCCTCCGGAGCTCCGCTCTACCCGTCTGTCCCGCTCGGCATCAGGCTCCGCCCCCCGTGAAGACACATTTTAAATGGGACATGGAGATCGGAATTGAGATGAGGTCAGCGCATGCTCAATTCCCGGCAGTATTTCAGAAAGAGCTCTGCTAATGGTGGACATGCAGGAACGCAAGTGGAGGAATCATTAGTCAAATTTACATGTGGGAAAAATCAATAGAGGAACCCTGGCAACTCACACATGGAAATGTTGCCATTTACACATACATGTGAGCCATTTCACAAATGTATAGATGTTCCTAGTGAATTATAGAGGATGCTATCTTTAATTCATTTCAATTTGGAGGGTGGATTGAGTAGGATAACCCCCTTAATCCTTCCTGAAAATGGCTGGCCAAAACACATAATTGTCAAATACCTACACATGCCAGGGAGTCACTGTAAATCCTGATGTAGAGAATTTTGGCCTTACACGTTCATTCCCTTTATGAAATAGAGGATACACATAGATTTTCAACCCTCCCAGGCCATGCCCCAACCACACTCCTGACATGCAGTCTCAAAGCTCCCATGTACTAAGGACATCCACATGTAAATTACATCCTTTCTAAAATGGCCATTTACACATGGGTGTAATTTAGACATATAGGGCCCAATATTCATTTGCGATGGCTATGTGCCTCTACGGCGCATAGCTGTCGCCGCCAAACATTAACCCCAGATATTCAATGCTGGGTTCATAAGCGGCCCCGGCATTAAATATCCAGGGTTGCCACACAGCTAAAGACACTACAGATGTTAACTGGGCAGTGGCAATATTGCACCGCTGCCTGGTTAGTTCTCATGGGTAAAAATAGGCCAGATATCAAGAGAGCACATTCAGCAAGATGACATACTAGTGGCTGATGTTTTTCTATGTAGAATGTAGCCCTGCTAAAAAGACTGGGCCACATACTGTTTGGTGTATGTTTATTACTGATATTAAAACAATGCCGAATAGACTGGATAAAATTAGTTTTAAATATGGGTGCATTAAAATTAAGAATGATCAGTATATATGAGCACGATGCTTGTGCTAGAACCGGTTTGGTGTATACACTAAAATATATGCATGGGCAGCACAACCCTATACAGATGCCAAATCGCTGGGCAAAGCTAAAATGCTGCAGGTGAAATTGAGCAGCATGGCGACTGCATTAAGACTTATGAATAGCTATCAGTGGCATTTACACCACCAACTTCCATTCACTGCCCACAAGCATCACAAGAAGCACATTAATACATGTGTCTTGGCAAAACAGGGTCGCGGCTTTATCCCAACAATCAATTAGGGCCCGATCTTCAAAGGCATTTACACATTTTACAGACCTGTAAACCATGTAAATGCCGCTTAGAGGGATATTCAGTGGCACTAACACAGCTAGTGTTGCTGGATATCGGCAGGTGCCGACACTACATGCCCCGATACTAACCGCATAGCATTCAGGGCATCTCGTGGGTGTTCCGGGATGGAGCGGAGACAGCACTCATCGCCAGCTGAGCAGTGGTGATATTGAACTACTGCCCGATTACTGACCCATGGATAAAAATATACGCGGGAAAAAATGGCCTATCTTTAATCATGGAAGCCAGCTGAGCAGCAGCTCAATACCGCTGCTGCCTGATTAGCATCGGCGCCATGTGGCTACTCAGATATTCAATGCCAGTGGCTGGATATGGCCCCGGCTTTAGAGGCATTAGCTGCCGCCACTGAATATTGGGCCCTTAATAGTTAACTTGACAATCAAACAACTGTATCTGTGACACAGAGTATTAGCATCCATCTGGGCTAGCCAGTGTCATCCTAGCCCCAACTCAGTTTAACATTAGTCAGTATTCTCAAACACCCTCTAGCCTTTCCCCAGCTTGTGGTAGTGCTAAGCTGAGGCCACTTCTACAGCCATAGGAGAACGTTTTAATCTTCAACTGCACATGGCTGCGACGCCCATGTCATGGGAGGCTGCACCCCACTGCTCCCTCATCTGTCTCTCCACACCATTCTGGGTTATATCGGCAATGAGGGAAGTCTCCCCCTTTGAATGCTGCCACTCATGGGGACTGCAACTTGCATGCCCCAGACTGTTTTGCGGCCATAAATGTCTCACCACACCCCTCTAACAAATCCCATATAGGACGAATAAATATGTCCTGACCAATATCAGACAAATTAACTCCATCTGAGTACTATAAAATGACGCAGTCACCTACTTAGGATCCTTCTTCAAACTACACCAAAAAACAGAATCCATAGAAGCTACGCAAACAATATGTTGCTAATACCATGGGAATATGTGAGATGTAATACAGTTACAAATAAAAGAGCATTCTCTCTTTACACGCCGGGCCTCTGGAATGTGCTGACAGAAGATATAAGAACCACCACTATAGAAAAGCCTTCTGCAAGCTCCTTAAAACTTTCCTATTTAAAGAGCACTATGGGGACTCAGTGACTTGACCAAGGCTCCGAACAATATAATTATACTAGTTACACAGCCCACATAGCTGAACTAGACCCAAGGGACTTGAGTCTATACTACATAAATTCCCATGTACATAGGTTCAAAATCAAATCTAAATCATATTCATCAGTATGGAATGTTATATGTATTGTATTTTAGTTAATGGTTCAGTTCCAACAATGTTTTATGTGATAGTCATTGGTTCTTTGTTTTATATAAACCGCCTTGATGCTGGAAAGACGGTATACAAGAGCACATAAATAAATAAATAAATACAATAAATACAAGCCCAGACAATCAGTGGAAATCAATTCATGAGCAAGCACTAACCCCTATAACAGGGCCACAAATTTGGATATCTCTACATTCACTCACTTCCACAGCTGTTCCACTGCCTTTGGCTTAACAGCATCATGCCAAATTTGGGGAAGAATGATTTGTAAAGAAATCAGCATTACACAAGAAAAAAACAATGAATTAGAAAACAATCATGTTTCATTTATTAGATCAGTTCACCACCTCTTACCTCACAAAGGTCATTCCCCCCTAAGTGAATAAAGATACATTGTGGGTGGTTTTATGGGTGAGTTTCCAATAGCGGAGGCAGCAGCTGAGCATACTCCATGCCCCACAGCCCCAGCCATTGTAACAGTGCACCAGGGGTTGCCAGGCCCAGCTTCAATCCCCATTTTGATTCTCCTGCCCTCTTCTGCACTCAAAAAACAAAGGAATGATCACACAGCCAAATGAGGAATTCACACCTTGCTGGGCTTTAGGGACACATTGCAGAGAGGCAACAAAAAGACAGGGTCCACAAGGACCACATTAGCAAATATAAGTCTTGAAAGCACCAGAACACTAGTGGCTCACTCGCTGAATCGCTTGCACAGAAAGGCCCCAAGCAGCAGCAAATGACGATGCCCTGATCCTGAACAAATGTGTACTGTAATGATTTAAAAGGAAACCTGCCACTGTTAAGCCATGTTTCAAGAGAATGGTAAACTGATATCTGGTTAAGGGATCCCTGCCCTATTGACATAGCCAAAACAGACTGGCCTGGGGCCAAACCTTAAAAATAAGTTTGCACAGTGAACCGGACATGTAACCAGATCAGGCACACACCGAAGCTGAACTCATGTGCACCAGCCCAACTGGTCAGCCTTAGAGTGCCTTCAGAGACCACAACATCATTCCACAAGAGACCCCTATTCCTGCATGCAGTATTTGATGCCACCACGATTTCACTAACTGGTGAAGAAAATGAACAAGCATGAGACCCTGAATAGCTCCACTTCGTATGGTATAGCCCAAATCTGAGGCAGCGCCCTTATCAAGCTGCACAACATATGATGCAGAATAGGCTGCTGAGGTATTCGCTCCCTCAAGGCCTAACTGGACTTGGCAAAACCACACACCAGCTTGCACACCAGAAAAGACAATGTGAGATCCCTTTGCCCGTGAACCTTAGCCAAGAAGGCCACGCTAGCCAAGGATCCTGACAAGGCATGAGGGGACAGTTTACACTCTGCTTCTCACCCAATGAATTCTAACACAGCTTCTTCCCAATTGGCTTTCCTGCAGCAACATGCCTTTGAAACAGTGCCATCCCGCTTCATAGGACTTTCAAGTGTTCAGTGACAATGAAGATCTCAACAGTCTCACAAGTGGCATGAAATAACAGCCCATAAATGTCTTGACATTTGTGATGGAAGGTCATCTACTTCTGGCATCAAAGCCTGAAACCTGGCCCACTGCAAATGAGACAAAGAGTCCGCTATTGCATTATCAACACCAGCCACATGCCTCACAGCAAGCATCACATTCAAATGCAGGCACCGCAGGACTAGCAAGCACAATAACTATCACCAGGAGTGAATGTGCTGACTGCTGGTTAATCAGCTGAATGACTGATAAGTTGACTGACTGTAAGACCATGCGCCTGAGCCAAAATCCCTCCCCCCAGATAGAAAATGTCACCAACACTAGAAATAGCTCCAAAAAGCAATGGCATATCAAGGGCGGGGCGGTGGGTGCAGCCGGGAGAGGGTGCACTCCCACTGAGCTCATGGAGGTAGTGTGGAAAACTTACCATTAAGCTGGTTTGCCATGGAGCCTCGTGCTTCAGGGCTGGCTGCTCTTCTCTCCTGTCCGAAGTCTCGTGAATCGTGAGACTTTGGCCAGGAGCAAAGAGTGGCCGGCCCTGGAGCGCAAGGCACCGCAGCAAGCAGTTTAATAGTATGTTTGTTGTGCTGCCTCCGTGGGTCTGGCTAGGGGTTGGGGGGGTGTATCATGGTGTGCAGCAGCACTGGCAGCATGGGGGGGTGCCTGCCCTGGGTGCCAAGGGAGCTGGGAATGCCACTGCTAAAAAGGCAATGTTCTGGCCCAACCCTGACCTCATCAACTGGCAAGTCACGCCTCTGCACATCAAACACCCCCAAAGTAGATGCCAAAACAGCTCTCTCCAGCAGCATCAGGAAACAATTCAATATCCTGATTCGACACTATGGGCAATTGCCAGACTTGGAACCCATTGAAGTCCTTTAGAAACCGCCAGGTCAGCCTTTACCTGACTGGTCACCCGAAGAAAGTAATGTTTCTTCTCCATGCCCCTCTTCAGCAGGGCTACTTGCTTCGTAAAGACCTGACCCATTGGAATGACGCAGCAAGCAATATTAAAGTGCCCAAGTCATTCTTGCACCTGCCAAACTAATTTTGGATGAGCTAAGGCCTGCCGAATCAGTTTCACCAACTTTTGCACCTTTTCCAGTGGTAAGAGGAACTACATGTGTATTGAATCAAGCTCAATACCCAAAAAGATTAAGGAAGTATTCTTCTCTGCTGCAAGAGGCAAGCCACAAACCACTGCCAATTGTCAAAACAAAGTTAGAATTCTAATGCATTCCCCAGAGTCCGCCAGACCCACAAAGAGAAAATAGTTCAAATAATGCCCCATGGAGTCAGATCCCGCTGCTTGCTGAGTTGCCCACTGCACAAAGGTGGAGAACACCACGAAAAAAGTGAATGCCACTAACAGCCCATTGGCATGCCTTTGTCCATATTGAAGTGACCTTGAAAGCAGAAGCCCAGCAAATGTAAGGAACTGGGATGAATAGGGAGCAACTGAAAAGCCGACTCAATGTCAACCTTGGCCACGAGGGTACCTTGTCCCGTGCATCACAACAACCTGATTGCAGAATTAAAGGAAGCATATTGTACCGAACAAAGAGCTGGATCTATAAAGGAATTCACACTATTTCCAAAAGGGTGTGATAAAATATGAATCAATCTGAATTTTCTCAACTCCTTTTTTGGAACTATGCCCAGGGGTGACACCACCAAGTCTGGCAAGGGAGGACCATCAAAAGATCCAGCAATTCTGTCAAGTTCCAGCTCTTTCTGCAGCTTTTGTGCCACAGTCCCAGGGAGGAACCAGACCAACTGTGCATTATGAAGCCTGTGAGTCAGCAGCAGCCCAGAAAAGGAGATGATAAAGCCATGCCATAAACCTTCCCTCAACTACCGGCCGATTGGGGTAACTATGCAGTCAGTAGTCCAAAGCCACAAGATTAATGAGAGAGGGGGCTCTTCCATTGACCAATGCAAAGGAGATACCTGCCATTCAAAATGGCCCGCTCTCAAAGATACCCCTCCCCAAGCCGAACACCAAAAGGCCGGGTGCCCTGCTGGGTAGATCAAGCACTTATTTCAAAAGCAGCAAACAACACTCTGACATTAACCAGTGTTGAATTGAAAAAAGACTGTGCCTGGTCCATTGCCTTGCCACCCAACAGTGTTGGAAAGGGAAGCCACAGCACACTCTGATGGAGAGAGGCTCTACTTCCCCCAACCAGATGCTCTCCCATATTCTGCATGGAGAAACCCACTACTCCTGAAATTGATTGCAACTGGCAGACACCCTCCAACCTCTCAAATTCAACACGACCCGGCATTATCTCTGTCAACTATATGTCTACATCCCAATATCCTCATGTTCCAGATCTATCTCTAGCTAGGATCTTGTGAAACTGTTCATCATAATTGAACCATGCCCCCATAGATGCCCACAATATCATATCGGAATACCTCAGTAAACCTATGTACAGTGCAGGCTTGGTCTCACCCAATATGCTTGAAAAAATGTGAAAGTCCAGAATCCAATTGTTAATTGTTTTCAGCACCTCTTTCCCTCATCCTTACCACTATCATCCTTCTTATCATGATCCCTTGCCAAAAACACAAAAATATCTATGTATTTCCCTCACAGCACATTCATTCACAGCTTCAGAGAAACATGGCTCTCCAAAGGCTCTGTCAAGCCCTATTGGGCATGCAGTATTGCACTGCCACTGCTATTATTGCCCAGCTTGACCATGGTTAGTTCTGCTGGCCTGCATCACAATGGCTTAAACTCCACCTCATCTGATTTAGAAATGTCCAAAGAGGAATTGTCCAAGGAATCCCAATAATCCGAAGTGACCCACACTCAGACCACTGCCTTGCCTCCCAGCCGATGCAAGCGCTTCTCCTGATGCATTCTTTTCACCACCTTGCACAAATTCTGCAAAACCATCCTGTTGTGCGAGGTTTTGAAGTAGGATTTATCCCCTTTCTCATGCTTTGCCCTCTTCCCATCACTGGTGCTCATTATCTCTGTCTTGCTCCGATCACCTTTATATTGATTTGATTCTATTGCCTTCACCATCAGTTCAACAGGGCTCACCTTACTAGTACTCCACTTGCCTGTGCCTTCCAGCTAAGTGTCTTCCTCACTCATGCTGGAATCAGGCTCTATCTCTCTTTCCGGACAGTGCCACACTGGGGCTAGCACTTGGATTCCGTTGCTCCAGATCACTGCTGACCCACCAATCCCTCTTCCCCCCACGCTGTTTGCCAGTCCTACTCCTAAGGGCTGACTGCTTGCCTGTTCCTCAAGGAAATGGGAAGACTGCTTAGAGGATTTCTTAGAGTGACCCCTCACTGACAGTGTCCCTGTGACCTTCCCCCCTGTGGCTCTCTTGGGGACCATGATAGAAAGAAACAAAACAAAATCCATATCCCCTTCACAAGTCCTTTATCTGAGAGGCCTTAAAAACAGTAAGCTTTCTTCAGGTCAAAGAAGATAGCATTAGGATCCCGCGGGCAACTAGTCGCAGCACGCTTCTGCAGTGACTGCCTCAGCCCCAGCCACATCTGCTGATGGCGGGAGCAAACCTCTCTGCTCCCTGCACACCAACATGAGCCATAGACTGCTTCCTGCCCACCGGACCCTCTCTCTCCGACATTGCACCCCACTGCTATTTGCTTGTTCTTTGCTTTGGGGCGTCCAGTGTTCCCGGAGCTCCTGACACTGTTGCAGGCAAGACTGCTATGTTGGCAAACACCATGGACTGACCAGAATCCTTTCTGACCACCAGAACACACCCTCCAACACAGGAATGGAGCATTGACCTGATGCCCGGAAACCCCCCTCTCTCCCGATGCTGACTCCATCTGATGTCCCGACCACTGCTCTCCCTTTGATCCCTGCCTATCACCTGCTAAGCCTGAGAAATGACTGATGGCTTTGCACAGGCTTCCAAACTTTCCCGCTCAAGTCCTTTCCCACCCCTTTAACCCCCGCTCTTCCAGCAAATCAGGTGGTGGTTTCTGCCATGTTACTAGCCCACTTCCAATTCACCAGGAGACAGTGGGAGCTGGGATCATTTAAATGTGTATCCTTATTCAGATTTTTCAGTGAAGATATTCATATAAATTAGAGCATCCATTGTGTAGCCCTAACTTGATATGGATAAATGATTTATATAAAGTTAAAACTATTATTTGTGCAGTCTAACATGCAGGTAAGTCATATGGCTAGTAGATGAACTTCACTGCTATCTGCATAACATTTGGAGTTGCATCTCTGGAATGCTTCTGGTTTCTCTTTGTGATATAGGACAAATTCTAGGTGGGTTTTATTTATATTGTACAGCTCCGATTGGCAGTTCTGGCCTTCTGTCAGCAGGGGTCTCTGAATCTAGTTCGTGAGTCCTCCCAGCATCATGATCCACACTTCCTGCTAAATAACCATTTTGTTTCCTGTCTAGGACATAGACATAGATCCAGGTGTCTTTGTTACAAGTTTCCAGAAATTGGCCTCTTTCTATTTCGCTTACATTAGAATTGCACCTCCTGTCTATGACTAGGGTTGCCAACTGGCCGGTTTTCAGCCGGCCTGGCCGGTTTTTCCATGGCCAGGCCGGCTGCTGGCGCAGAGGCAAAACCGGCCCTTGAAAAGCCGGTTTTTTTGCTCTGGCCGCAAGATCGGGAGCGGCCAGAGCAAAAAAAACGGCTTTTCTCCCAACCCGGAGGGCTTCAGAGGGAGCCGGGGAAGCCCGTGCGAGGCCCCGGCTCCCTCTGAACAGCCGCCAGCGTGAAGAGCCTTTACCTTCACGCTGGCGGCTGTTCCTGTTGTGATACCGCAAGCCCTCTGATGCAAGAAAGGAAACTTTTAAATCTTGAAAAAAACAGGATTTGCCTGCAATTACGAGAAGGGACACATAGAGGGAGCAGGAGAACAAACCTGAAAGTGGAAGAACCACACCTCTATGGGCAGGACTCAGAAGCAGCTGCTCTGGATTTAAGTAGGAACAGAGCACTGCAAGAAAGAGAGCCAAGAGAGAGAGAGCCGAGAGAGCCAAGAGAGGCAAAGGTGCCAGGAAGGCACTCAAGAGAGCCAGAAAGGCAACAGAGAAACCCCGAAGGGAAGAACCCAGAGGAGAAGCACAGGAGGAGGCAAGGAGCTTGGCAGAGACCTTCATGTGGAGAACAAGAGGCAGTGCCAAGGGAAGCTCCAGAGGCCAAACTCAGAGACCGAGGTGAGGTCACTGACAAACCCAGCAGAGCTAAAGGAAAGGAAGCTACTGGGAGAGCAGGCCTAGAGAAAGGCCATACACAACTTCAAGGGGCAGTATCACGGACTGCAGCCAAGGAAGGAAGTGCTTATCCCTCCGGTTGGAGAAGAAACCTTCAAGAGAAAAAAGGTATTTTTAAAAGCTTTTACAAAAGTAACTTGAAAGATAAAGGAAAAGTTCATAGCCTTGAGAGAAAGGATATACCTGGAGCACAAAACTCTCAGACTAGGCCTCAAGCCTTTTTCAAGAAGCCTAGAGAGGAACAAAGGGCTAGTTTTTATCTGGACAATAAGGACTGTTTTAAACCAGATATAACTGATAAGTTTTACAGGAAAAAGTTTAATGTTGCCAGAGAATGGAAGGAGCAAACTTTTAGTCCTGAAACGACAGCAAGCCCAGGGAGATATACTAGACCTAAAAGCCGACGCCCCAAACTACCAAGCCAGCACTGGGATACAGTATGGCATGCTTTTAGGAAACCAGGTTTTAATATCCAAGAGATCTCAGAGACCTCAGTTTCAGATCCCATAGACATGGAATGGCTGCCAGGGGAATCTGAGAGCACTGAAGATATAGAATCAATGGAATGTGACTTTTGCACAAGAAGATATCTTTGAGTAAAAGGCAAACAAATCTAATGTGTGCAAATTGTACTGGAAAGTTTATGCTTTAAGTTGGTGAAGGAACCATGTTATTTTGAGTGTTTTTGCTGACTCACGTTTTGATGCAACTGAATTTATGTTCTGTTACTCATTACCTCATATTTTGAATTTCTTCATGCGAAAAGGGGAAATAAAAGCCTTTTTGTACCCTACACTTGGCAAGAGTTACTTTTTTAGGTTGTTGACCCTGAGGCTGACAATGTGACCTGCTATCCCATTGACCCTCACAACAGATCAACCCTGAACCTTTTAATTCTTATGCGCTCCCCAGCCCCTGTGGAACCACTACGCCGCCACTAGAGGGGGCTGAGGGGGACACTGTGAAGCCGCGATTGGTGGAAAAGGTTAAAGGCAATGCCCTTTAACCTTTCCCAGCATTCGCGGCTTCACAGGAACAGCCGCCAGCGTGAAGGAAAAGGCTCTTCACGCTGGCGGCTGTTCAGAGGGAGCCAGGGCCTCGCGCGGGCTTCCCCGGCTCCCTCTAAAGCCTCAGACAGCCGCGGCTTTGGGGGGGAGGCCAAGGACTGCCTGGGCTGTGATGGGGGGAGGGGGCCTGGACTGGAAAAGGGCTAGGAGGGGGAATTTGACTGGAAATGGGTTGTGATTGGGGGGGGGGGGGGACCTGGACCGGAAAAGGGCTATGGGGGGGGGGACTTGGACTGGAAAGAAATGGGCTGTGATGGTGTCGTGGCCGTCGCTTAGCGGGGTCCCGGTCCAGTGAGTCTGAGTCCTCCTGAAAAGTAAGTGAAGAAAAAAAAAATTCCAAGACAAGATAGAAAGATTCCAGGCAGTTTACCTGTCTTTATTTTCTGCTAGCAGAAGACCAGTCACTTGGTTACAGGAAGGAACTGGTAAAAATACAAGCCTTGCATGTCGGTTATATATGTTTTTTTCTAGCATTGCTCTAATACAAAAGCACCCCTGTAACCCCCCTTACCTAGCCCACCCACGTATCCCCCCCCCCCCTCTTTGTTCCCTTACATAAGCATTTCTAAAAAAACTAAAGCTATTTGTTACATAGCTGCCAGGTGCATAGATTGTAGTGGTTAAGCATACATATGAGGGTAAAGATAGTTCAGCAAGATAGCGGTCAGACCTATATGTAAAGAAAAGGTGACAAAAAGATTATAAAAGGTGGCAAAAGATTATAGATTATATGTGCCATTTCGATGTCTCGTTTCTGACGTCTACATATGTCCCAGAGACCCATCTCTGACGTCTGCTGAAGGGTCAAAAGGTTCCTATGCTCCTAGCTATGACACCTACAGTGGAAGAACACCTGCTGCAAAGGCCTACATGCCTAAGGTGAATGAGAGCTCTTGATTGGTTGCACGAGGGGTGGCTGTGGTTTTTGCAGCCCCTCTGTGGTTAGGCTCCTTTTCCTCTCGAAAAGGTCAGCCAGCTGCGAATTATAAAACATAGTATAATGTATTTTTGTTTCTCTGCTGCTGTTTCTCTGCATCTAAAACTGCAGGCCTCTCAGCCTCAAGAAAGTTTGGTTCAAGTACTGCTCTTGGCCTAAGTGTTGTCCTCTCTCTATTCCCTGTAATGCCTCCTTTTCCCATCTCACTCCCCCCTTTGATTGCCTCCTACGAACCGGAGGCAATCACCAAGAGAACTACTCGTGCCTCCCTCGACCCAGGTTCTTCATGGCCGTCAGTCTGGCCGGGGGGGTCCTTGGGTCCGAGGGGTGAGTATCTCTGGTACGGACTAGATACTGTGAGTACAACTCTTGAGGCTCCTTAGGCCTAAGTGGGGAGTATGTCTTACTTTGGTTCAGGTAGGTTGAGTATATCACAGCTCTGTCATGGGGAAGCTCAGGGGCGAGGAGGTTGGCATTAACAAGTGCAGGTGTGAGGCAAGTCTTGAACGTCTGAGTGAGATTGGGGATACACTGGATACAGCAGCAGACAGAGACAAAAATAATAATGATAATTATGAAATAAAAAGCTAATCTCTGCAACCAGCCCCAGCCTCCAAACCAATCTATCAGGTTGCCTAAACCAGTTTTGTCCCTGATAACTTCCTGTACAGGTCGTTGGAGATCATGTAAAGCTGCTATATGATGTGTGAGGTTAAGGGTCTGATCAGAGACATAAGTGCAACACTCAGTGGATATGAGGGAGCAGACGCCTCCCTGGGCTGCTAAAAGGTAATCAAGGGCCCAGCGATTCTGGAGGGCAAGGTTGCGTAACTGGCCCAGTTCCTCCTTAATATTTTCAAAGGCGCCTGCAGTTTCATTTAAAAAAGCAGATAAAATAGAGGCAAGCGTGCGGATGTCCCCATGATTCATAAATACCCCAATACTAGGGATAATACTACGACCCACAGAATCACCATCATACTGAGAGGTGATCTTAGTTAAAAGCTTATTGTGATTCTCAGTGTCAGGAGCAGATCTACGATTTCTCCTGTGTCCCATGGGGAGGGTAGGGGTAATGCGTATGCCCAGGACAATCAGGCCAAGGAAACAGAGGCCCTGTCCCCCCTTAGGAAAAATAGAAAAAGCACGGAAGCCACAAACCCAATAAGTGCCAGGTAGTGGTTTCCAGGAGGCTAGGTCAGTTAGGAGTGAAGCGGAGAGAGAGCAAGCAGAGACGCGGCACAGCAGGGAGGTTAGATTTGAGGTAGTTAAAATAGGGGAAGAAGAATTTGCGAGGAAATAAGAAAAAAGTAGTGTTTTCACGAGCAATAAAGGATTCGCATACACTGCTACCTAACCGCTGACCCAGACCCGTCCTTAGAAAACATAATGCAGCATGACCCAAATTTGTGAGTGACATAAAAGTAGAGGTGGTATTAAAGGCTTTGGGTGGGGAAAAGGTAGTCACATTATAGGCAGCAAGAGAGACTTCTATACTTACTAAGGGAGTACCAGCAGACTGATGTGAAGGAACATGAGAACATATATAACAATCCTGAGTAGTTTGTGAAGCGATTTCCTTGAGTAAAGATACATGAAGGTTCTGATCCCAGTGGCCAAAGTGGGGTACCGGGGCAGGGGCTGAAGTAGTGACAACATATGGTCTAACAGACAGGGATACCTTTTGGTCTGTTTTCACCAACTTCTTATTCTTTAAGACTGAAAGAATGTGTTTCCCACAGCCAGAGTTGGATTCAATACAGACAGATTTGGGGCGGGAGTTAAGTCGAAAAATGCCTATGAGCTCTTCCCGGTAACATAGGCCACTGAGCTGGGTATGGGCAGGATAGTAGGTAATATTAAACAAACTGCGGGGACAGGGAACTGGGAATTCATTATACTTTGGACACAGACACCTGCCGGACATGAGTCGTAATCCTTCCGGTTTAGGGTTAATCATAGGAAGGGAAATAAGACATATGAAAGGGATGTACATTATTGTGAGGCCCGAGAGGCACAGGTCTTGTAGTAGGATGCCAATTCTACCAGAAGCCATATGTATAATACAACAAATACCACAAAGAGGAAAAGAGATGCCAAACAGTCGTTGTCAAAAAGTTTAGACGAATCCTCTGGCACAGGAGGGACGTCCTCTGGTCGGATCCTCCGTCCGAAAGGATGGCAAATAGGCATGGGAAAATACCGGGTCTCTGAGGTAGCGAACAGATGTAAGTCTCTTATGTGAGTCTTTTAAATTTTACCTTCAGGCCAAGGCCGGGAACTGCCTCCGAGAGCCACGTTTCTTCAGGGGCCTTCTCCTTCCCCTCGCCAGTTGCTAGGGCATTGGCTTCCCCGATGTCAGCTGCTTCTCGTCCTGGTCCGGAGGGTTGAGGAGGTGGGGCGTGTTTACAGCGAGTGTAGTGAATCCAGGATCCTTTACCAGCAACTTTGACTGCAGTCGGGGTGGTTAGCAGCACTTGGGAGGGCCCTTCCCATGGAGTTTGTAGTGGTTGTAGGCGGTAGTGTTTAACCAGAATCCAGTCACCGGGATGGAAAGAGTGGGCAGCCACAGCTAGTGGGAGAGGCTGGAACTGTTGTGCATACCTGTGGAGGGAAGAGAGTTGCTTCTGCTGCTGCAAAATATAAGAGGTGAGGTGAGAATCGTGTAAGACATAGGTGGGAAGGTCCGGAGGTTCGGGGCCATATCCCACAGGTGGTCTTCCGTAAAGTAACTCATACGGAGAGACTTTGAGCCTGCCCCTCGGGGAGGTGCGGATGTTAAAAAGAGCTAAGGGTAAAACATCAACCCATGTTAGTTTTGTTTCCTTGCAAAGTTTTAATAGTTGTTGTTTCAGAGTCTGATTCATTCTTTCGACCTGTCCTGAGCTTTGAGGATGCCATGGGGTGTGTAGTTTCCAGGTAAAGCCCAGAAATTCAGACAAATTCTGGATGATGCTAGAGGCAAATTCAGGCCCCTGGTCTGAGTCAATGACCCTAGGTGGACCATATCTTGGGACAATTTCCTTGACCAATATCTTGGCTACCTGTAAAGCCTTTTTATTGGTGGTAGGAAATGCCTCGACCCAGCCAGTCAATTGGTCCACAATCACTAACACATATTTAAACCTTTTTGCAGGATTTAAATCAGTGAAATCAATTTGTAATCGTTCAAAAGGAACAAAAGCCCATGGTTTTGCACCCGGAGGTCCTTGGGGCTCCCCCCTTGGATTGTTAGCCGCGCACAGCAAGCAATCCTTCATTACACGCTTAGCCAAAGAATGGACCCCGGGGGCAAACCAGAGGCGGCTAATGGCCTCAGCCATTTTTCCAGCTGACCAGTGGGTTCGTTTATGCAACAGTCTTAATAAATTCAACAAATAAGGAGTGTGAATAGCTGTCCTGCCATCTAATGTGGTCCATGACCCGTCCGGGTGATGGATGAGACCCCAGGCCGTCCACTGATCTACTATCTCAGGAGGTAGAGCAGAATATAAAGATTCAGGGGGTTGGTCCGCATTTCTGTAGACAGAAACCAACATGTGTGAAGGGCCTGGGGGAGGTAGAAGGGCTGCAGCCTGTGCAGCCTGATCGGCCATTTGGTTACCAGTGGAAATAGGATCAGTTTCTCGGGAATGGCCTTTACAATGCATGATGGAAATAGCTTCAGGGAGTTGGATAGCATCTAGCAGGGCACTAACAAGTTGGGCATTGGCAATCTTAGTTCCTGCAGAAGTAAGGAATCCCCGCTGCTTCCACAGCTGACCTGTGGATTGGGTAATGCCAAAAGCATATTGTGAATCAGTGTAGATATTGACAGCAAGATCTAGGGATAACTCACAGGCCCGAGTGAGAGCCACTAATTCTGCAGCTTGTGCACTGTAATTGGGGGGAAGGGCAGCCGACTCCAACACCGGGTTAGGGGAACCCGGGTCCACAATGGCATAGCCAGTGTGGCGAGCTCCCTGAATAATCTTAGAACTTCCATCACAAAAAGAGTCCAATCAGGGTTTTCTAGGGGAACATCGGATAAGTCGGGGCGGGGTTTTCATTAAGTTGCACTACCTGACAACAATCATGGTGGGGTTCCCCGTCATCGGGATTGGGCAAGAGAGTGGCTGGATTCAAAGTGTTGGTCCTAACAAAAACAATATTACTGGGGGTCAGGAGTTCAGTTTCGTATCTATTTAGTCTGGCATTGGAAAAGTGCTGAGTGTTTTTCTGGGTTAACAGTAAGTGGACAGAATGGGGTACAGCTACGGTCAGGGCATGTCCCTGCACAAACTCATTTGCCTTACCTACAATGACAGCGGTAGCGGCTACCGCTTGCAGGCAGCTGACTGAGCCACGAGCCACTGGATCTAACTGGCAGGAGAAGTAGGCTATGGGTCGTTTACGTGGTCCTAGGTCCTGAGTGAGGACTCCCGAAGCTACACCCCGTTGTTCATGGACAAACAGGGTGAAAGGCTTGCGATAATCAGGGAGGCCAAGGGCAGGCGCGGTTGACAGGGCATGCTTTAGTTGGTCAAAACAGTCGCTGGCCTCTTTACTCCATTGGAGTCTATCGGGCTCTTCTTTCATAGTCATAGCGGTAAGGGGTTTAGATAATTCCCCAAAGCCGGGGATCCATGCACGACAAAAGCCGGTCATTCCGAGGAATCCCCGCATTTGTCGTTTAGTACATGGCTTAGGACAGTCTGTGATACCCTGGATCCTAGTTTCGGATAATTTCCTTTGTCCTGCAGACAATATATGGCCTAGATATTGTACTTCTTCCTGTGCAAATTGGACCTTGGTGGGGGAGACCTTGTGGCCCTTGTAAGCTAGACTAACTAAAAGTTCTTTTGTGTCATGCACATTGGCCTCCCTAGAGGAAGAGCATACCAGTATGTCATCTACATACAGTAGGAGGGTAGACTGATGAGCTAGGTTTACATCTCGTAGGTCCCGGTGGAGACAGGCAGAGAATATAGCAGGGGATTCTACATACCCCTGGGGAAGTCGTGTCCAGGTCAGCTGGGAGGATCCCCATGTCCAGGAGAAGATCCATTGTGAATCCCTATGGATTGGGATGGAAAAGAATGCGGAACAAAGGTCCACAACAGAGTAATATTTGGTATCCGGGGGAATGGCAGTTAAGATTGTATGCGGGTTAGGCACCACTGGGTGTCTGGGTATGACAAAATTATTAACTGCCCTCAAATCCTGCACAAACCGATACACGGGGTTGCCATCAGGATCTGGTTTGGGCTTCTTCACAGGGAGGATAGGGGTATTGCAGGGCGATGAACAGGGGACCACGATCCCCTGATCTACGAACGCCTCCACAAGGGGCGTGAGACCTAAGATTGCCTCTCGGGGCAGTGGATACTGCTTAATAGATGGGTAAGGCATATCTTGCTTAAATTTAATCCTTACTGGCTCTGCAGATTTGAGCAACCCCACATCAGAGGATTTGAATCCCCAGAGCCATGGGGGAACTGCGTTCATTATTTCCCTAAGGGCAGGGGAAATCTCATCATTAACTTGGTTACTGGTCATTAGAAGGGGAAGTTGGGAGATAGTGTCTTCTGGAAACTCTAAGTAAATTGCGTCAGGGCTACAGGTGATAGTAGCCCGCAATTTACATAAGAGATCCCTTCCTAACAGATTTACAGGACTATGTGGGGCAATGAGGAAAGCGTGTTGTGCGGACAAGGGACCCAAACAGGCATCCAGAGGTTTTGAGAGTGGAAGACGTTCAGGTCGCCCCGAGATCCCCACTACATTGACAGCCTTAGATGAGAGGGGGAGGCCAGGACTACATAGGGTAGAGAGCGTAGCTCCAGTGTCCAGCAGCAGATCGTATGACTGATCTCCTATCTGGACAGGAACTATGGGATTGTCAGGTGAGATAGTCAGGCTTACCATATTTTGATAATCCTCTAGTCAGTAATCATCTTGGGTGAATTCCCTGTTGTCCCACTGATGGGGAGGGACAGCGGGGACTGGGCGAGGCTGGGGAAATAAGCGCCGATCTGGCTGCGGGAAAGGGTATCTACCGCCTCTCTTTGGGGCAGGAGATTGTCCCCTACGGGGGCATTCACGCTTAAAATGACCCACCTGGCCGCACTGGAAACAAGCGCTAGTCCCCGGGATGGCCAGTGGCCGGGGTCTACTGGGAATGGCATGCTGATTTTGAGTTATGACAGCAGCTAACAGCTTGGTCACACTTTTCTCTCCCTGTCTCTCTTTTGTCTCCCTATTATTAAAGACAGTAGTGGCAACAGACAAAACTGAATCCAGATTCATCCCACTAAAGTCATCCCTTGACGCTAACCTACGTCGTATATCCGGGGCGCATTGTCCTTTAAACAAACCCCGCATTAGGGCAACATGGGCTGGGTCCTCAGGGTCCCCTATACCCCCCCAGACTCTCACTGCCTCCCGGAGTCGTTGGAAGAAATCTGAAGGATGTTCTTCTGACCCTTGTTTTACCTCGTGGACCTTTTGCCAGTTTACAGTTTTATGGGCAGCCTTGCGAAGGCCCTCCAGGATACAGAGACGGAAAACTGTGATATGATGTTGACCTTCTTCACTGTTAAGATCCCAATTGGGGTTTGTATCAAAATTGCCATCAGTGAGACGGGCAAATTGGGGGTTTTTGCCCTGGTCAATATAAACTCGGGCTTCTTTGGCGGCTCTAATAATCTCTGAACTTTCCCCAGTCTTAAGGAGGGTTCTAAGAAGCACCTGGCAATCCTTCCAGTCTGCCTCATGGGTGAGAAAAATGGTTTCAAATACCTTAATAACTCCCTCTGGATCATCTCTCCACTGTGGAGTAGTATTTTTCCAGTTAAGGAGATCTGCCGTGGAAAAGGGGACATAAACCTTATGTTCGGTAAAGCGTCCCGAGGGTCCTGCACTAGGGATGGACCTTACGGGCATCATAGGGTGGGCAGCAATGGAGTCCCTTCCCAGGAGCATGGCATTCATCTCCTTTTCCCTAGGACTAGTGTTCACAGAGTCAGGATCGGGTTTGGGGGTCTGAGACCGGGTATTCTGGAAGACTCCCTGTTTGGCGGACTTCAAAATTTGAGGGAGAGAGGGACTGTTACCGAGCAGGTCACCTAAGGGAGGGTTTTGGGAAAGGTTGAGGTCGTACAGGGGAGGGTCAGGTTTGGATATTTTCTCAGATTTAAGTATGTCTACGGGGGAGGATGAGGGGGCGGTTGGTGGACTGTAATAAAGTGGGGCATAAAGGGAAGATTCAAGGGGGTCTTCTATGTCCCGATAGGGAGGAGGGGGTGGTGGCCGAGGGTCCCTACGGTCTTTCTTAGAAGTTACCTCTCTACCTTGCCTCTTAACTACAGGGCAAATGACTTTTTTATCATTTTTGGCCAGGCATAGAGACATAGAATTCTCAAACAAATAAAAGTAATCAAGTTGTTGCATTATTTGGTCCGTTAGAATGTGTCTGAGATTTGACAAAATTGCGGGTTCAAAGGACCCTTCTGGTGGCCATGGGAAGTTAGTCCCAGCCGTATATGATGGCCAGGCGACCTGGCAGAATTTAATTAGTGCCGTTTTAGACAACCCGGCCATGGCAGCTAATCGGCTCCAATTCTCTAGAACCCATTCCAACGGAGTTTTCGTCCTAGGACTCTTAGAACCTGGGCTTCCCATTCTTTCCCACCAAGCCTCAAAGGGAGGTATCTAAACACAGTATACCAAGCCTTTAATGAGGGAGATGATCAAAAATACTTTTATCTATATTCAAATAACAATTATTTTTCCCCTACCTGGATTCTTGTCAAGGGCTTCACTGTCCTCCCAGGAGTAGGTGAACTCATATGGACCTCCCACTTATCGCCCTTCTCCCCCCTCGGGATCAGGAAGGTTTCCCCGGTAACACTGACCTTAGAGGGTGTGCACTAAACGTTCCATCGGTCCAGAAGAAGGAGAGACGGATTGGCTAAGCGGTGGTCCCATCTGGGGTGCCAATTGTCGTGGCCGTCGCTTAGCGGGGTCCCGGTCCAGTGAGTCTGAGTCCTCCTGAAAAGTAAGTGAAGAAAAAAAAAATTCCAAGACAAGATAGAAAGATTCCAGGCAGTTTACCTGTCTTTATTTTCTGCTAGCAGAAGACCAGTCACTTGGTTACAGGAAGGAACTGGTAAAAAATACAAGCCTTGCATGTCGGTTATATATGTTTTTTTCTAGCATTGCTCTAATACAAAAGCACCCCTGTAACCCCCCTTACCTAGCCCACCCACGTATCCCCCCCCCCCTCTTTGTTCCCTTACATAAGCATTTCTAAAAAACTAAAGCTATTTGTTACATAGCTGCCAGGTGCATAGATTGTAGTGGTTAAGCATACATATGAGGGTAAAGATAGTTCAGCAAGATAGCGGTCAGACCTATATGTAAAGAAAAGGTGACAAAAAGATTATAAAAGGTGGCAAAAGATTATAGATTATATGTGCCATTTCGATGTCTCGTTTCTGACGTCTACATATGTCCGAGAGACCCATCTCTGACGTCTGCTGAAGGGTCAAAAGGTTCCTATGCTCCTAGCTATGACACCTACAGTGGAAGAACACCTGCTGCAAAGGCCTACATGCCTAAGGTGAATGAGAGCTCTTGATTGGTTGCACGAGGGGTGGCTGTGGTTTTTGCAGCCCCTCTGTGGTTAGGCTCCTTTTCCTCTCGAAAAGGTCAGCCAGCTGCGAATTATAAAACATAGTATAATGTATTTTTGTTTCTCTGCTGCTGTTTCTCTGCATCTAAAACTGCAGGCCTCTCAGCCTCAAGAAAGTTTGGTTCAAGTACTGCTCTTGGCCTAAGTGTTGTCCTCTCTCTATTCCCTGTAATGCCTCCTTTTCCCATCTCACTGGGAGGGGACCTGGACTGTAAAAGGGCTATGGGGGGGGGGGGGGAACAGGGACTGGAAATGGGTTTTGATGGGGAGGGGACCTGGACTGGGAAAGGGCTGGGGGGGGGGAACTTGGACTGGAAGAGGGCTATGGGGGGGGGAACTTGGACTGGAAATGGGCTATGGTGGAGGGAGGGGGAACTTGGACTGGAAATAGGCTATGATTAGGGGGACTTGGACTGGAAATGGTTTGTGAAGGGGGGGACCTGGACTGGAAAAGGGCTATGGGGGGCATTGGACTGGAAAGAAATGGGCTGTGATGGGGAGGGCGACCTGGACTGTAAAAGGGCTATGTGGGGGGGGGGACATGGACTGGAAATGGGTTTTGATGGGGAGGGGGACCTGGACTGGAAAAGGGCTATGGGGGGGGGGAACATGGACTGGAAATGGGTTGTGATGGGGAGGGGGACCTGGACTGGAAAAGGGCTTATGGGGGGGGGGGGAACTTGGACTGGAAATGGGCTATGGTGGAGGGAGGGGGAACTTGGACTGGAAATGGGCTGTGATTAGGGGGGCTAGGACTGCAAATGGACTGTGATGGTGGGGGGGGACTCCGACTGCAAATGGGATGTGATGGGGGGGCCTAGGACTGGAAATAGGCTGTGATGGGGGACTTGGACTGGAAATGGGCTGTGATGGGGGGGGGCTAGGACTGGAAATGGTCTGTGATGTGAGGGCTAGCAATGGAAATGGGCTGATGAAGAGCGGGAATAGTACTGGAAATGGGCTGATGTGGGGCATGGGAGAATGGGATTAGAAGGGAGTGGATGCTGGGTGGGTCTAGACCTATAAGGGAACTGATTTTGGGGGAGGACTAGAATTGATGGGGAATGAGTGGAGAGGGGAAAAATATTTTGTGTGGAAGAAAAGTCTATGATGGGCTGGGTATTGGGAGAGTGAGGGGCTTGAGAATGGAAGGGTGAAATTTAAATGGATGATAAAGGAATAAGGAAAGAAT
This sequence comes from Ichthyophis bannanicus, assembly GCA_033557465.1. Lineage (NCBI taxonomy): Eukaryota > Metazoa > Chordata > Amphibia > Gymnophiona > Ichthyophiidae > Ichthyophis > Ichthyophis bannanicus. Next base: position 1,375,366,955 of record CM066031.1, read on the forward strand.
TGGGGGAAAGAGCAAAAGGGAAACAATCAGTATGTTAAAGCAGAAATAGAGAGAGAATGGAAAACATCTAAAAGAGAAGAAAGGACAAATGGATAGCTCGCAGAAGACACGAAGAAACCAGAAGAAAGTGACTGGAGCAATTGCAACTGAAAAATAAAACGCCCAAACAGAAGGTAGAAAAATACTTTTTATTTTGAATTTATTAGCTGGAATATGTTTGGTCTGGGAAGTGTGTATTGATAACATCTTTGCGTTTTTGTTTAGTGCAAGAGGAAATTACTTTATAGTTTTATTTCTCCAGTGTTGTACATTTCATGTTTGGATTTTGGGGTTCCCAGTTTAATTATTATCTGACCAAGGAAGTTAGCCTACACGTATCCTCTGTAATTTTTGTGGGTGGGGGTGGGGCTGGGGGCGGGGCAGGGGTGGGACTAGGGGCGGAGAATGGGTGGAGCATGGCGAGCCACAGGTGTCGGGTTTTTCTCGGTGAAAAAGTTGTAACCCTATTTCAAACCAAAACCCGACACAGCATTAGGCAGAATGAAGGAAAATAACTCCATTCCTAGTGTTCCTTATGCTGAAGAAACAAGGAACTCAATTAGCACTTCTTTCCTAATCAGAAGTCAGGAAAAGCTTAACAACCTCTGACTCAGAAAGAATGCAAAAGGCAGGGGAAGAGAGGAATAAGAAGGAAGCATGGGGGAGATCAGGGGAGTAGAAAGATTGGAATGAGCCTTTATTATATAAATCGTGCGACTGAGAGAGTTGATAGATGTGTAGGGATTCTAGCACAAAATACAAGTCTCTAACTAGTATTGATCAGGCACGGCTTTTATAAGCCAAACATCAGAACTTCACAAGATTGAAATTTAACATTACAGAAGTACAAGGCTGAGAAGGCAGAACTAGATGGAGCCAAAAGCAGGAGCTGCATCCTGATAATGTCTCAGGTATATTTTAGAATATATTGTAAACCACAATGTTCCTGTCTTTCTAGCTATCAACATCTCTGCCTTATTCCTATTGGTCAGTTGATACAGCTTTTGTCACTTTTCCCTGACCGAGCAAACTATTATCTCTCCTGACCAATGTTCACCTCATGTGCTCCTTTTTCTTATCTTCAGCAAGGCCCATCATGGTCTAACAGACATGTTTCCTTTCCATTTAGCTCTTCCTCTCCTTCTAGCTTGTGTTTTTGCAAGCCTTGAGGTTACTTGAAGCTTCTAACCAAAATTGGCACTTATCAATTTGACAGAGATAAAGCAAGCTTTTAATAATTTTATTCCTCAATTCCTCCCTTTTGAACATGACTCTGTCTAATTATTGATTCCTTGTTATTCCTCATAGTCATTTACTGTTTACTCATACACTTCCTCCAGCTCCTGAGGAGCAAGGTACATGGTCTGAGTCACTTGCATAGAGGCTAGCTTTTTTGTAATGCGCTGAATGCACTGGCATCCACACTGCAAGGAAACACAATAAGACACATTATCATTACTCCTATAATTTACATCGGTCACCTTCTAATCCAAGCTATAGTAGAGAAACACAATCATAATATTTAAAGATAATTGTGTTTTTCATTTTCTTTATTATCATTTGATATACCGCCCTAGGCAGTGAGGCATCAGAGCGGTTTACAGAGGTCCAAAGTATAATAAGGAAAAGGAAAAGAACGCCAATCGTAGACAGGACAGGACAGGACAGAAGAGAAAGAAAATAGTGAGGATAGCAATGGTCAGGACGGGGAGGAGAGGAGGGGACTTAGATTAAAAAGGGAGCGGGCTGGGGGGCGGAGCCTGATGTCCAGCGGGTTAGACGCTTTGCGCTGAAGCTCCCGAGGGGCCTACTCAGAATCCTGACTTAATACCTACATTAACTTTAATATTTTGCTCCGAACTTACCGGGGTGCCTCGGGGGAGATGGCGGCCCATAAACCAGCGCGCTTAGACTTCGGATCTCCCTCTTCTTCACACGGAAAACGTTCCAAGACAGAGCTGCCTTCCCCACAAAAGATGGTGCCATTTCGGGATAACCCCGAAATGCAACAGGAGATCTTGGAGGAAATACGGGGTGTGAAGGAACTGGTGCAGTCCAACGGAGAAGCGCTCCGAGCCATGAGAGCAGATTTTGGTGTACTTCAGGATCGTTTTGAAGGTCTTTCATTACGGCAGGACAATATGGCGGGGGTCCTCGACTCGCACGTGGTGCGCTTGGTGAAACTGGATGAGGCTGAGCGTCAGATACAGAATCTACAGAAGGAGTTGGAGGATAGCAATAATCGAGCCCGTCGCAACAATGTAAGGCTCATTGGTGTACCGGAGGGCGCGGAAGCAGGAGATATGAGAGAATTCCTGGTCAAAACTCTTCCCTCCTTGCTGAAGATTACTTTTCACAGAGATCTGGAAATTGACTGAGCACATCGTGTTCCTACCAGCATGGCGCTCAATCGGACGACCCCCCGGCCCATCATTTTTCGTCTACTGAGATATCAGCAAGTTGAGCAAATTCTAAATGCTGCCCGGGCGAACCGTCATTTGGAGTTTGAAAATCATAAAGTCTCCTTCTTCCCTGACTTGGCTAAGCTCACAGCTGATCGTCGGAAGAGACTCCTTGCTTTTCGACCTAGACTTCAACAATTACAGGCTCGCTTCGGCATCTTATATCCAGCGAAGCTCAGAGTGACTCTCCATAACCAAACTCGTACCTTCGAAGATCCTGATCTGCTAGCAACATTTCTAGCTTCTAAGAAGCAGACCAGATGCGCTAATCCAACAGCTTGGATGGAATCCGCTGGAACTGTCCGCCATTTTGAATGGCCCGATGTGGTGATCGCTGCCTGAAACGGAGACTGCCTGGACTTTTCTTTCTCTTTATATATACCTTGTTGGTCTCCTTTCTTTCCACGATGAGATCCTTGGTTAGTCTCGGAGCTTGTATAGCATTGTAGGATTTATGTTTCAATTCAGGCCTTCTCTGGGGTTTCTCCCCGCAGACATCAGGCCGCCAGTAATTTCTGGGGTTTTTGCTTCTTCTCTAAGGCACTCCGGTGCTTATTTTGTTATAAGGGGCGCTTCATGGTTTTCCTTAGTTTAATTCCTATCATGTTGTTTCTGCAGTCATTTACTGGTACTATAAGCGACATTGTGTACCTCTGTGTGCTATTATGTTTCTTTTTCAGATTGTTTAACTATTTGGCATGGCTTCATGTACGTTATCATTACTGACTGTAAAAGGCATCAATAGTCCATTCCAAAGAAGGACAATCCCTAGCTCTCTTAATCATGATTATTCTGAGTTAGTGTTTTTTCAGGAGGCCCATTTACTGGGCATAGCTATTTCCTATCTCCTTCATTACGACATACTGGAAATTGGATTCCATCTGAACCTCAATGATTGGTGGAATTATGTCCATTTTACTGTAATTATGAGCAACTACCTCGTATGTCAATCTCTTCCACTCAAGCCCTTCACTGCTTGTTTAAAAGGAAGGTGTTCCATGATTATGTTCTAACTGCTAACTGCTCTCCTTTGGCTGTTTACTTTTGTATACATTTCTGTCACAGTATCAGCCTGTATCATCAATACCATTTCTGCTTGTTTGCTGTACAATAACTGATGTGTGTAAGCGCTTATGTGATGACTCTTATTAGCTTAGAGAAGAAGCATAGGGTGGGGGGTAATTGGGGTTGTTTTCCTTATTGTATGTGTGTATTTGTATCTTTTGGTGTGTTGTTACTTTTGTTTGTTGTAAAATGAAAATAAACGTCTTAAAAAAAAAAAAAAAAGGGAGCGGGCTAAGGGGGGGGGGGACTGCTCAAGGGAAGGGGAGGGAAGGTCATAAGCCAACTGAAACAGGTGTGGGTTTTTAGCTGAGATTTGAAACGGGGGAAGGAGGTCTCTGCACGTAGTGAGGCAGGTAGGGAATTCCATAGGGCAGGGGCAAGGAAAAAGAAAGCGGAATGGCGCATTTATTCCAAATGCTCACGGAAAACTGAGGGAAGGGCCAGACGGTGAGTATGGAGGGATCTGAGGAGAAGGTGGGGGGAATAAAAATGAAGAAGGTCAGCCAAGTATTGCGGTATGCCTGTGTGGATTGCCTGATGAGCAGATATGAGGATTTTGTAATCTATGCAAAATTTAATGGGAAGCCAATGAAGTCGGATCAGGGTGGGAGTGATGTGTTCATGGTGCGAGGCATAGGTGATAATCTGGGCTGCTGTATTTTGAAGAAGTTGAAGGCGACGAAGTTGGTAGTGATGGAGACTGGCAAGGGCACTATTGCAATACTCTATTCTGGAGATTACTAGTGACAGAAGAAGGGTGGTGAGGGAGTGCTGGTCGAGAGAAGAATGAGAGCGCAAATCCGATGGTGGAAGAAGAAAGACCGTTGGATGAAGGAGGAGTTGTGGCCGTGAAATGTCAGAGAGGAGTCTAGTATGACCCCGAGATAGTGTAGGGAATGAACAAGGGGGACTTTGGGAGTGGGACAGGGAAGGGGCTATTATGGGCCTGGAGATGTTAAAGGTGAGCCACATTGCGGAACATTTGGGAGGGTTGAGAGAGAGGTGGTGAGAGTGAAGCAAGTCAGAGATGGAGGATAGGCAGGCATTTAAGCGGATGTATCTGGGGAACGAGCATTTGTGTGGAAGAGGAGAAGGATATCATCTGCACAGAAATAGGCAGCGACGCCAAGTTGCTGGGTTAGTAGTGCAGAGGGGCCAAGAAAATGTTTAATAGGAGGGGGCCAAGACTGAGCCCTGAGGGACAACACAGGATAGGGTGGTGGGAGGGATGAGGCCGAACTGCAAACACTGAAAAGGAACAGAAGGACAGAAAAGATTGAAACCAGTGAAGGGTTGTGTCCCAGAGCTCACAGTCAGAGAGATGAGAGGGTAGAAGGGGGTGATCTACTAGATCAAAGGCTGCGGAGTGGTTCCATCCTACCAGAGGTCTACCATTCCTGAATAGCAGGTAAATCTACACTTCACCTCTCGAAGGCTTTTATTCAAACTCTCCCACCAACAAAACCAGACTCTGTCCAGTACACGCTGTCTTTAACCAAGCATCCTCAGGATGTTATCACAGTTAAAGGAGAGGTTAGGCATTGGGGTCTGGGAGACCAGGCTAGGATGTGCTGTATGTATAAGTTCTGTGCTCCACCACTAATCCAGGAATGTCAGTCCCCAGGTGAGGGAAATGGGTGAGTATATTCTTAACTACATTAGCCACGCCTCTCCAGCCCTCATCAGTAGCCTCCATCATCTTCTTTTCTTCTTCTTCCTTTGTCAGGGCAGTGCGCTGGATCACCCCGCAAGTAGCTTTGCATTCTGTATTAAAGGAGAGCAGGGAAAAATCCCTGGCGAGAGCAAATAAAAATAGGACACAAATCAGGATGGATCTAATTTCAATCATATTCACAAAGTCAGCTATATACATATTAAAAGCTCTTCCTTCTTTTTTTCCAATTCCTAGAAATGCATGCAAAGCAATATTAACAAAAAGGAAACATTTCTCAAACATATGATAGTCAACCCTTGTTGCAATTCTGTTGAAGTCTGTCTTTGGGGCAGTGGAATAATTGAGAGCCCTTTCCAGCAGGCAATCTGATTCAAGTCCTTGGACATATTGAGGCAAGGTATTCAAGCCTTGATAAGCTCCCACCGTGGTCCTGCTGCAAGAAGAACGCATCGATCCCTGTTAAGAACTCTGAGGACTTGATAACTCCTTTCTCAGAGCAGTTTCTCCAAATGAGTTAGTTTTGCGCACACCATGATAGTCATGAACCTCACTTCTAAGTCAGGGCATGGGAAGTATAATCTCAGTCGCTCAAATTTACTGCTAAGGCTCAGTGTAGTACTTGCATCGGGCCAAAGAGAGCCTCCTGCTGGAGTTTGTAAGATGTAACATGTATAGGTAGTTTGTCAAGATGTGCTTGGATATTCTTCTTTATCAAGCCTGTGGCACCCAACACAATAGGAAATATTTTTTGGATGAGCCAGCCGTGCCTCGATTCTGGGCCCCCAGATGTCCAGCCATTTACCCAGCAAGCAGTGCCATGGCGTCCTATTGCCATGGAACCCTGGCTCCATGCAGGAGCCGTGAACCCTGGAAGACCCCAAAATTCCCCTTTCCCTGCTGCCTGACTCCCGATCGGGACTATCATGGCCAGGGTTGGGCTACATGGAGCCTCCTGCACCCCCTCACCTTGCTTTCCATGCCCAGCTGTTCCAAATAGCTCATCCTGGACATACAGGGCCAACCTCAGAATCGGCTCTGTGCGTCCGGGGTCAGGTGCCCACCCACTGCCTGCCCTTGCTGCATGGAGCTCCAGTCTACCCCCTCCTGCCCATGAACAGAGCTCCCTGCACATCTCAGATCTACATGCAGGGAGCTCTGAAACCTGAATCAGCACCCAGGCGTTTAGCGGGGCTGGATGTCTGGATCAGACATCCAGCTCTGCTAAATGCAGGTCGAAATCTACCCTTTAACCTCTTAACTGGGGAAGCCGAGTTAACTTATCCTCCCACTGCCGTTTAGCAAATGGGGAAGCTGAGTTAAATCGGCTTTTCATTCCACCCGGGGAAGCAAATGAAGATTTACCCCTCCCTGCAGCGATGGCTCATCTCCGGCCTGGTCTGAGCTCTAACAGTTCTTTATCTTCTAGGACCTTCATATCAACTAGCAGGGGGAATTACAGACATTTCTGTTGGTAAAGAAACACCCGCGGTGTATGTCAGACTTTCAAAAGATTTGTGAATGTACATAAAAACACAAAACATGCTACTTACCTCACTTAGCTTCCGGTCAATAACAATGTGAGCCAGTGAAGGCTTCTCCCATATTACTTGTAACACAGTACTGCATTTCGAGCTCCAAACTTAGATGAGCTCTGCAACAGGCATATTCAGTGGGCTTCACGCTCACTCAGCAATAAAACATTGTGAAACAAAATCAGTTATGGCTCTTAATTATACAATCCTTGGCGTCTGACATCACAAGGACCCTCCACATAGAATTAAGCGGTAAAACGAGAAGGTTGAGAATTATCAGTCACACCCAGACTCCACCAATCTAATTCAAGATTCAGATCCTGGGGTGCCACTGTCTGTAACTTAAAGATCCAAGATTGTTAAAGTGCTTGTAGGCAAAATTTGTGGTTACCCCCACAGGGGTCAGATGGAACATAATCGATGGCTTGCCATCGGAAGTCCTTAAAGGAATGATTAAACTTGAAGACAGTGACTCACAATAGGTGCTGAGACAGTCTTAGTTTTAATTCTAGATGAGTGTTCTCCTAAACGTCTTTTTAAAGGACGAGTCATACATCCAGTATATTTTCTTTTTTATTATTTACTCTTTATTGGTATTTTATATAACACTCAGGTATATACATAAATGAGAATATGAAATCATGGGATAACAATGAAGCAAAATGTAATGAAACTCTTACATCATACAGAAGAAATAAATCCCAAAAATTAGTCCACATTATACATTGGGAGGCAACAGGAAATATATCAATCCCACCATTTACACTCATAAAAGAGCAAAACAGTGTAGAAAACAGGAAAAACAATAAAAAAAAGCAGGCTAAAACTTATGTGTCAGCCGTAATAGGTCCCACCTCTACCCCAACCTCTTCCCTTGCACATATAAATTCTGAGAGCTGCTTAGGATAAAAAAAAAGGAAATTCTTCCCCTGGTAGGAAATATAACATCTAGATGGATACTTTAACACAAAAGATGCACCCAAGGATAAGGTTCTGGCTCGAAGAGCCAAGAATTCCTTCCTCCTTAATTGGGTTACTCGTGACAAATCAGGAAATATACAGACATTTGAGCCTAAGAACTTCTCATTAATATTCCTAAAAAAGGATCGAAGAATTAAAGCTTTGTCAGCTTCCAAAGCCAGAGTCACAAGCAAAGTAGTTCTTTCCATCACCATGTCTAGAGAATTTTCAAGGAATCCCATGAGGTCCCCGATGCCACTCACAGAGGCACCCTCACTCCTCCTCCTAACTTCTTCGCTGTTAACCGACAGATATTGTGCCCTAGTCAGTGGAGGTAGATGCTCCGTTGATATTTTAAGCACCTCTTTCAGATACTTCCGCACCATTTCCACTGGAGACATGAGAGGGGACCTTGGAAAATTTAATAGACGGAGATTGTTCCGCCGAGCTAGATTTTCCAGATGCTCAGTTTTCCTTATCAACACAGTCCTTTCTTTCATCAGAGCTGTATGCTCCTCTTTAAGATGGACAATGTCTTCTTTAACTTGTACCAAAGAACCAGCTTGTAGCTCCTGATTTTTAGAAGCCTCCAACTTAATATTAGATAACTCAGTACTTACTAAATCCACCACGGTTGAAAGGGTAGTTGTTAGAGCAGATATGGCATCCCGTAGCGCTTCTAATGTAATATCTGCAGGCTTTTCCACCCGAGTAACCGACATCAGCCCTCCTCCAGGCTCCTCCTGTCATGTAGATACCACTGGCAGACTTTCCCCACTGAAATCCAGGGCCGACCGTTGCCGGGCTTGCCTCTTATCGCAGGGCAACGGTGTGCTTACCCGAAAGCCCGGCGACCCAGAGAAGCAAGCACCGTCCCGAGATGCAGCACTTCCAGGTTGTATCGGGGGCAACCGCTGATCGGGGGAAAGACTCACCCCTGATGCGCCCAGCACGGAGTCCTCCTGCCGTGCTGTTGAAGACGCCACTAAGCTGGCGGCCGTGAAACCACAGTGCTCCAGAGTTCTCTGGCCGTCATCAGAAACTTGTGGTGGAACTACAGGGAAGCCCGCTTGTTTCCTTTTTCTCCGTCCCATCTTGGATGGATCAGGAGTTCACCACCCAGACAAAACACACTGGAACCACTCGGAGCGGATGCCGACCATCAGGTACCTGCTGCCATCTTGCCTCGTCCAGTATATTTTAAGCCACACGAGCAAATCAGTATATAGACCACAAAGTCCATAGTGCATGAAGTGTGCCATCAAGCCTTCTAAATCGTATTCGTGTGATGACCATTGAGAACCCATGAGTGAGGAATCACAAAATTTACATTGTGAACAGTACAGCAAGCACTACTGGTGCTATGAGCATCACTCTGTCACCTAGCACTTGTCCCCTCTCTACCCCCAACTTTCTATGCCAGGGGAAATCTTTAGTGACCAAAACCCTAGCTACAATGCTCAGCAATAGAGATCAGTCTACCACAAGTCAGACTCTTGCATGGATTTCAGTGACATGTTCATTTGTCAGGGGAAAAGCTTTAGTGACTGAAGTTTTAGAGACAATGTTAATCAGCAGAGATCAGTCTACCATAAGTTGGGCTCTTGCACGGATTTCAGTGAGATGCTTCCTTGCAGAGTCCATCAGGGCCATACACACAGATCCCTTGGCATTCTGGTCACACAAGTTGGCAGTCTGGCCAGACCTGTCCAAGGTTATGCAGCATTTTCTATTCTACCCTCCAACCAGTATGCCCAGTGAACGCATATTCTCCATGGCAGGGAATATCGTGGTTGCCATTATTCATGGCTAGCACTGGAGTTGATGGAAAATCTAATGTTTCTCAAGACATACCTCCCCTTGCTTGGTTTCTCTTAATGTTCATGCAACTGCCAGGAGGCATACATACAGAGGTGTACCTGAGGGGCAGTTGCTCATGCTCTCTGACTTCAGTGTCTAGCTGTGTTTTTGATATTTTCCACTGCAGTCTCTCCAGGATGGTTCCCATTTCCAGTGGCTACCAATGCCAAAACTTAAAAGAAAAAAGCAAGAAATAAAACAAGCAAAAACCAAAACAAACAGAAAGAAAATCAAGCAAAAATAATTGAAAAAATTCTCCCTCTGCTGCTGGCACTAGTCTCACTGTCCTGCCATTTATGTCGCAACTTGCCCCTTTCTTGACAGTCCTGCTCTTGAGATCTGAACTATGGCCATATTGTAGCAGTCTCATATTACACTTTTTGCCAGCATACACTCTACAGCCAGCTAACATGTTTCCAGTTGACCCGTTTAGGCCCACATGACAAAACCTAATAAAAGGAATGAATAAAAAGACTTCCTTTGTCCTTGCCTCTCTCTTCCATTGCTGCCTGCATCACTGTGCTGGCACTGCTCTCAGGACTGGCATTAGGGGGTGGCAAAAAGGTAATTGTCCTGGGCTCTCATGCCACAGGAGGCCCTAACCTACCTCAAGCTGAAGGAGGCATAGCCTGATGGTGGCCTTTGGGACCCTGCATGTCTAATACTCTCATACCTTGCCTCGTTGCTGCCCTTTGCCCTTCCCCTGCTGATATGAGTGCTTCATGACACCTTTCTTACTACGTGACTCTCTGACCTGTGTGCTTTGGCCTTTTCTTCTGCTTTGCACCATTATGGGTGTCTTGGTTTGTCATTGTATGCCTCTTTGGATGTTCTGCCACCCCCTTTCGTAAGTAGTTTCTAATAACTTGGTCCACGGAAAACAACCTGGCATAGTGCTGGTGGTGATGGGGGGGGGGGGGGAGAGACACTGCTAACCTACCACTGTCAAATTTCCATTATTATACTTGTTTGTAGGTTAATGCAGGGCAGTTCACCTGCTGCTATACCCCTGAGTGAACAACTGCATTTCTTTCATCAGGAGTGGTGAGCATGGAACACTGATGGAGGAAGGAGACACCTCCATAGCCAGCCTGATAGCTAAATCAACCCTAGATATCATGGAGTGACAGTTTGCCCTCACATTCACCAGCCTCCATTACTTGTCCACTATTGTTCTTCTATTATTTAGGCTTCTAGCTGTGCTGGTCTTCATCAGTTCTTCTGGGCTGTCACTATCTGCTTTTGGGTCCTTTATCACAATGCATTCTCTGATTCTTAATTAAATGACAGCAAAAACCAAAAGGATGTTCGGATGCACAGGGAAAAGAATAGCCAACAGGCCTTTGTACAAGCCTTTAGTGAAATCTCATTTGTTGTTCTGTGTACAAATCTGGAGATGGCACTTTCAAAAGGACATAAATAGGATGGAGCAGTCCTGAGGGTAGCTACTAAAATGGTCAATGGTCTATCATAAGGCATATGGAGGACATCTCAATATGTATACCTTTGAGGAAAAGCAGGAGAGGGGAGATATGATAGAGTCATTTAAATACCTCTGAGGTATAAATGCCCAGGAGGTGGTCCTCTTCCAGTTAAAAGGAAGCTCTGAAATGGGGGGATATAGGATGAAGTTGAAAAAGGAAAGACTCCGGAGTAATCTGAGGAAAACTTTCTTTACAGAAAGGGTGGTGGATGCATGGAAGAGTCTCCCAATGGAAGAGGTGGAGACAACAACTGTATCTGAATTTGAGAAAGTATGGTTTAAGTACAGAGATCTCTGAGAGAGAAGAAGAGATTGTATATGGATAGGCAGACTGCATAGTCTCTGTCTGCATCATTTTCTATGTTTCTATGTTTCTAAATCCCTCAGCCTGTCATCTTTGCAGTTCATGAATGTTTCTACCCACCACTCGGGGGTTCTTCATGGTACCTGACAGTCTTCCTCCAGACTCTGTAGAATGCAGATGAGCCTCTGGAGAGAAGCTGGTCAAGGCTTAGCATTTTGCAGAAGTGGGAGAGGCCTAGCCTACCCTTCCCAGGTCCATGGGGACCACCCTAGGAAAGGCCTAGGTTTCTGTGCATGGGAGGTCCCTGATTTCTTCTAGACCACTGGGGAATCATTTGGATCCTTAGGAAGTTGTACCATGAAGGTATGGAATTTGAAAACATCAGGCTCGAGACCTGTATCTTGTACAATCTCAAGTGGACCCTTCAAAATTTGCTTATGAAGTGGGGGAAGAACTTGCCTGAATGCTGGCCCAAGAGGAAGTAGGGGCTCACTCACTACCTCAAGTCAGGGTCCTGACCTAAGCCAGCATAAGCTGAGGATAGCTATGGCAACAAACCTACTGCATCTGGTAAAGACAGATGTGGAGCACATATACAGGTTCATCACTAGCTGAGTACAGCTATGACTACTACAGTCACAAGAAGATAAGAAATGCCATACTGGGTCAGATCAAGGTCCAACAAGCCCAGTAACCTGTTTCCAACAGTGGCCAATCCAGGTCACAAGTATCTGGCAGGTTCCCAAAAAGGTACACAGATTCCATGTTGCTTACCTGGGATAAGCAGTGGATTTCCCTGGTCCTTTTTTAAACACAGCTACAATAATAGCTTTGATTACATCCTTAGGTAATGAATTTCAGAGTTTGATTACTCATAGGTTGAAAAAATATTTTCTCTTATTAGTCTTAAATAGGCTACATTGTAGCCCATTGCATGTCTACTAGTCTTTCTACTTTTGGAAGGAGTAAACAACTGATCCACTCCATTCATTAATTTATAGATCTCTATCATATCTCCCCTCAGCCATCTCTTTTCCAAGTTGAAGAGTCCTAACCTTTTAAGCCTTTCCTCATCAATCTCATGTGCACACTTAGAACAGTCACACCACTCTGCCTTCTTTTTCCTTGCCTCTGCTTTATGGGACTCCTTACCTACCACCCTTCATTCAGAGCCTTCACACCCCTGGTTCAAATCCCTGCTCAAAAACCATCTGTTCCAGCTGGCCTATGATCTCCCTCCCTCCCCGCCTGACTAGTTTCTCCTCCTTTCCTGTCTCTTTCCTGTCTTAACTGTCCTGTCAGTAATTGGCATTCCTTTCCTTTCTTTCTAATGCTTTTTGATTATTGTAAAACGCTCTGATGCCTTGTTGACTAGGGCGGTATATCAAATGACAATAAAGATAAAGATAGGGGTATATTTCCATTCCCTTTACCATTTTGATGGCTCTTCTGTGTACCTTTTCTGATTCTTTTCATATCTTTTTAAGATATGGTGACCAGAATTGTACACAATATTCAAGGTGCAGTCGCACCATGGAACGATACAGAGGCATTATAATATCCTTTGTTTTATTCTACATTCTTTTCTTTATGATTCCTAGAATTCTATATGCTTTCTTGGCCACTGCTGCACACTGGGCAGAGGGTTTCAACCTACAGTATTGTCCATGATGATGCCTAAACCCTTTTCCTGGGTGGTGGTTCTTAATGTGGAACCTTTCATTGTGTAACCATAGTTTGGACTGTTCTTTCCTAGGTGCATAGCTTTGCACTTGTCCACATTAAATGTCATCTGCCATTTCAACATCCAGTCTTCCAATTTATCAAGATCCTCTTGCAATTTTTCACAATCCTCTTGTGTTTTAACAACTTTGAATAATTTGGTGTCATCTGCAAATTTGATCACCTTATTCATTATTACCATGTCCAGGTCATTTATGAATATGTTAAAAAGCGGCAGGCCCAGCACAGATCCCTGGGGTACTCCACTATTCACCTTTCTCCACTGAGAAAATTGGCCATCTAGCCCTACTTTCTATCTTTTAACCAGTTCCTTATCCGCAATAGTGTACTGCCTCCTATCCCATGACTTCTTTATTTCATCGAAAGTCTCTCATGAGGGACCTTGTCAAAGGCTTCCTGAAAATCCAGATACAGTATATCAACCAGTTCACTTTTATCTACCTGTTTATTCACACCTTCAAAAAAATAAAACAGATTAGTAAGACAAGTTCTTCCTTGTCTAAATCCATGTTGGCTTTCTCCCATTAAACCATGACTATCTACATGTTCAGTAATTTTATTCTTTATAATGGTTTCTACCATTTTGCCTGGCATTGACATCAGGCTCACTGGTTTCCGGGATCACCCCTGGAATCCTTTTAAAAAATTAGCATTACATTGGCCATTCTCCAGTCTTCAGATACTGCAGATGATTTTACTGATATTTTACAGATTGCTAATAATAGGTTGACAATCTCATATTTCAGTTCTTTCAGCACCCTCAGATGTTTACCATCCAGTCCAGGTGACTTGCTACTCTATAGTTTATCAAATAATTGTAATATATCTTCCCAGTTTATTTATTTATTTAACATTCATTTATATACGGCATCTTCCAGAGATCAGATGCAGTTTACAGTAAACAACAATCAACAAAGCAGAGTTTGTTTTACAATTTATCAAAATCTGTTTCAATTCTTCTGATACATCACCTTTAAATACCATTTCAGGCATAGGTAACATGCTTCCCCATGTGCAAATACACCAATAACAGGAAACCAAACCTCAGAGACTGCCCCTCTTATCATTTGCTGCAATATTTGGGATTCAACTTCTGTTAAGGAACAACAGTCTGATGAGAGAGTGGGGACTTCCATTTACAGATGGCACCTTTTTGAATCAACCTCCCAAATGGCATAATGTGGTCCAGTTAAAGTAGACAGGGAATGGGCCTCCTCTACCCAAAAATGCAGTCCTTCACATGGTTTTAAAAATGGAGGATTTCTACACCTGCATTCACCTAATCAATATTTCCAATATGACCTGAGATTTTCACCCATAGGGGATTATAAATATTCTCGGAGTGTTATTCAACATGTAAGGGTCAAGGTGACTGGGTGAACTACAGAGCCATTCCCATTAGAGAACAAGAGATGATATAGGTCAGAACATTGATAAGAGAGTCCATTTCAGTGGCAGATCGCTCCTTTTTGGCTAGCATAACAGGCAGACATCTGTATTCCATTAAGCAAGATCCCTGATCCCATCAAGTTATGCGCAAGAGGGTGGCATGCTTATATAAAGTTATGTCAGCTGATCAGTGTTACACAATACATTCTATTGGCTGTCTTCATTGGCAGAAATAAGATACAATGCTTTTACTCAGGGCAACTGTAACATTGTCAGCGGTGTGGCTTTTGTAGGCATTATAGTATGTCTTATATCCTAATGGGAAAATATTCAGCAGAGGCAGCTAGCCAATCTAGCATGGCTGCTGAATTCTAAACCCAAATATTCAATGCTGGGGCTGTATCCAGGCCCCGGCATTGAATATCCAGGTTAGCTGGATTGCCAGGAAGCTAACTGGGCAGCGGCGATATTCAGCCACTGCCTGGTTAGCTTCTGCAGCGAAAACTAGGTCAGCCTTTGCTGCACCTGACTTTCACCACATGTCAGTAACTGGACAGTCACTCGATATTGCCGCTGCCTGCTTATCAATGGGTACCCTCCTGGAACACCCCCAGCACACCCCAATGCTAATTGGTTACCATTGGTGTGTGCAGCATTAGCACCTGCGATATTCAGGTCTGCAGACTGTGTAAATGCCTTTGAATATTGGACCCTACGTGAATATAATAAGTACAATAGTAGAGGTCACAATTTCATGGGTAGTCATTCTAGGAACAAATAAGATGAATGGGAGGTGCAAAAATAGAAAAAAAATGCATAAGGTATCACATTGTCAAATAGATCATCTGCATGTCTCTAACTATTTTTGGGCACTAGATAACCCTTCCCTCACTGACTTATAAAGTGCTCAGCTGAAGGATGAGTTCCCACAGATTACAGAGGAGAAAGCATAGAAAGATCAGCAGACAGATAACAGCTCAAAGGGATAACCTTCTCAAGTGAAACAAGGTAATATAGATCAGAATCAAAAAAGTGTGGAGGAGGGAAATTAAAGGTAATACAGAATACATTACCCAAGCCCATGCCTAATAGAAGGGAGGGAAAACACAAGAAAGTGTGCAATTGTGAGTATATACTTCTGGGAATTTATCTGTGAACCCAGTGTATTTCTTAAATCAGTCAGGGCCTAGTAGCAGCAGTTTAAGTTTAAATTTAAAACACAGAAGAGAGCTTTCTGGTTAGATTCCATACCCAACAGAGAGCTTGTAGTTTAAATTTAATACTCACTCAGAGCCTAGTATCAGTAAAGTACTTTTAGTTTAAATTTAAAACACAGAAGAGAGCTTTCTGGTTAAATTTAGAACCCAGCAGAGAGCTTCTAGTTTACATTTCATAATAAGTCAGAGCCTAGCAGCAGCAAAGAGCTTTAATTTAAATCAAATCAGAATATAACTTAGCATAAAAGGCAAAACACGGTCAGTATTCTTTGAGAAACAAATAAAGTCTCCTAGAGACCTTTACAAAGAGGCCTTCTACCAAGGGGGCAAGAGACATGTGAAACCTTTTCAATAGGTGTTAACGCCAGGTGGCAGGTCAAAAGGTCATTTTGAAAGACTCCTTCTATCCAAGCAAGGACTGTTAATCACCCAGGAAGTTGGTCCCAGCTTACCTCAGAAGCACAGAACAGGGTCCTGTGTAGCAGCAGCCCTCTTTTAATAAGTGTTATTTACCTCCCTCCCTCCCCAACACCTACCCACCCCTGGGATGATTGTAGCTTTATAGTTCCATACACATCTTAAAGGAAAGGAGGTGCTCTCAGGCACTGTTCCCTCTAAGCTGTGCGCATGTGCGCGCGCACACACCTCGCTGAGCGAGCGCACATACTTTACAACAGAGCGCACAAAAATTACAGTTCTGATTCTGATAGAAAACAACACAGACGTCTTAAAATGTAAACGTTGATATGTATTTACGGTTTTCACAAGTTCTACAATGTTTTCTAGTGCAATCAATGTGGTGTACATACTGTATTCTGATGTGTAGTCAAATTTTAAAGTATATAACTCCGACTGTCGTTATGTGGCGCACAAAAATTTAACGTTCCTTCAAAAGCTGCACAGCTGATATTTTATGCACACACAGCCTACAGAAAATTAGAGGGAACATTGCTCTCAGGTGTAGCTCGTTATCCAAATCAGTCATACACTAAGGACCTGAGATTTATTAAGCTTCAGGTGAACAAGGTATATTAAACATATTAGGTATAATTTTATTAGTATAAGTATTCATAGCAACCTTTAGTAAGTAAAGAACTTAAAGATCTAAACACAAGCTTAAAACTAAGATGCAGACAGCAGTCCAGCAGCAAGATGGGGGCTTTCCAGCCTTTTGCATTGAGTATCACATGTATGATTTTCTCCCAGTTGGTGAGAGGTCTTACGTGTGCACTAGGTGCAAGGAGCTCTTTGCTCTCAGGGAACGAGTCCGTTCTCTAGAGCCTAGAGTAGCAGACTTGGAAGACATAAGAAAGACAGAGAGGTACATAGACGAGACCTACAGGGATATAGTCCTGAAGTTCCACCTCCAGTCTGGCAGCATCCCTGTTGCCATGGAGGACAGAGGTCACATGACAGGAGAGCATCACCCTGGTGTGGCAGGAAGTGATCCTGTAACTAGGGCCTGTCCTCCAGGTGATGTAAAACCTCTCGCACCGAGGAAGATTCTCCAGGGCCATGTGCCCATGAGGGAAGGGTTAGGAAAGCCCTTATAGTTGGTGATTCGATCATTAGGCATGTAGATAGCTGGGTGGCTGGTGGATGTGAGGATCGCCTAGTAACATGCCTGCCTGGTGCGAAAGTAGCGGACCTCATGCGCCACCTAGATAAGGTCTTAGATAGTGCTGGAGAGGAGTCTGCTGTTTTGGTACATGTCGGTACCAATGACATAGGAAAATGTGGTAGGGAGGTTCTGGAGGCTAAATTTAGGCTTTTAGGTAGGATGTTGAAATCCAGAACTTCCAGGGTAGCGTTCTCCGAAATGCTTCCCGTTCCACGCACAGGACCTAAAAGGCAGGCAGAGCTCCGGAGTCTCAATGCGTGGATGAGACGATGGTGCAAGGATGAGGGTTTTGGATTTGTTAGGAACAGGGGAACATTCTGGGGAAAGGAGGGGCTCTTCTGAAGGGATGGGCTTCACCTTAACCGGGATGGAACCAGGCTGCTGGCATTAACCTTTAAAAAGGAGATAGAGCAGCTTTTAAACTAGATAATAGGGGAAAGCCGACAGTCTCCCAAGAGAGGATGGTTCGGAAGAATGTATCCTTGAAGGATACTACCAAAAGCAGAGAGGTTCCAAAAAAGAGTAACGTAGCCCAAATGCCCTCGAGTATGGAGCAGACAGAGCTTAAAGATCCCAAATTACCCATGTCTACCAATAGCCAAATTAATATGAATAAAATAAAGTCTCTAAAATGCTTGTTTGCAAATGCTAGAAGTCTAAAAAATAAGATCGGAGAGTTAGAATATATAACACTAAATGAGAGGTTAGATATGATTGGAATATCAGAGACATGGTGGAAGGAGGACAACCAGTGGGACACTGTGATACCTGGGTACAAACTATATCGTAATGATAGAGCTGATCAAATTGGTGGAGGGGTTGTGCTCTATATTAGAGAGGGCATTGAGTCAGAAAGGATTAAAGTTTTACAGGAAACACAATTTGCTGTAGAATCTCTATGGATTGAAATTCCATGTAAAAAGGGGAAGGCGATGGCAGTGGGGGTGTACTATTGACCGCCTGGCCAGAATGAACAAATGGATGATGAAATGCTCAAAGAAATCAAGGAAGCTAACAAACGTTACAGCGCAGTAATAATAATGGGTGATTTCAATTACCCCGGTATTGACTGGGTCAGTGTCACGTCAGGACATGCTAGGAAGATAAAGTTCCTAGATGAAATAAATGACTGCTTCTTGGAGCAGCTGGTTCATGAACTGACCAGAGGGGAAGCCATATTAGACATAGTCCTTAGTGGAACACCAGATTTAGTGCAAGAGATAAGGGTGTTGGGGCCACTTGGCAATAGTGATCATAGCATGATCGCCTTTGATTTAATTAGTGGAGGAGGGATAGTAAGGAAATCCACAGTACTACCTTTTAACTTTCTAAAGGGAGACTATGATAAAATGAGGAAAATAGTTAAGAAAAAGCTAAAAGGAGCAGTTGCAAAGGTTAAAGACTTACATCAAGCTTGGGTGTTGTTGAAAAATACTATCTTGGAAGCCCAGGCAAGCTGTATTCCACGCTTTAAGAAAAGTGGAAGGAAGTCCAAAAAACTGCCAGCATGGTTTAAAGGTGAGGTCAGAGAGGCTGCTGTTGCCAAAAAAGCATCTTTCAGGAAATGGAAAAAAGAGCCAAACGACGAAACCTGGAAACAGCACAAGCACTGGCAAGTCAAATGCAAGGCATTGATAAGGCAGGCAAAGGGAGAACTTGAGAAGAAGCTTGCTGCGGAAGCATAAACACGAAATAAAGACTTTTTCAAGTACATTCGTAGCAAAAAACCTGTGAGAGAGTCAGTTGGTCCATTAGATGATAGAGGGGTTAAAGGGGCACTAAGAGGCGACAAGGCGATAGCGGAGAGACTGAATGAATTCTTTGCTTCGGTCTTTACTGAGGAAGATGTAGGAATGTAACCCATGACTGAAGTGGTATTTAAAGGTGCGGAAGAATTGAAGGAAATATTGATACATCGGGAAGATGTATTACAACTATTAGATAAACTGAGCAGTGGCAAATCACGTGGGCCGGATGATATACATCCAAGGGCGTTGAAAGAACTGAAATATGAGATTGCAGACCTGCTATTAGTAATCTGTGAACTATCATTAAAATCATCTTTAATACCTGGAGATTGGAGGATGGCGAACGTAACACCAATTTTTAAAAAGCGTTCCAGGGGTGATCCGGGAAACTACAGACCGGTGAGCCTGACATTAGTACCGGGAAAAATGGTAGAAACCATCATAAATAACAAAATTGCTGAACATGTAGATAGTTATGGCTTAATGGGAGAGAGCCAACATGGCTTTAGACAAGGAAGACCTTGTCTTAGTAATCTGTTATGTTTTTTTGAAGGTATGAATAAAGAGGTAGACAAAGGTGAGATGGTTGATATAATATATTTGGACTTTCAGAAAGCCTTTGGCAAGGTCCCTCATCAGAGACTTTTGGCAAAACTAAAGAGTCATGGGATAGGAGGCAGTGTACTATTGTGGATCAGGAACTAGTTACAAGATAGAAAGCAGAGGGTAAGGTTAATGGCCAATTTTCATAATGGAGAACGGTGAATAGTGGTGTACCCCAGGGATCTGTGCTGGATCCGCTGCTTTTTGACATATTCATAAATGACCTGGAAAAGGGAATAACGAGTGAGGTTATCAAATTTGCAGATGACACAAAATTATTTAAAGTTGTTAAAACCCAAGAGGATTGTGGAAAATTGCAAGAGGATCTTGATAAATTAGAAGACTGGGCATCAAAATGGCAGATGAAATTTAATGTGGACAAGTGCAAAGTTATGCACCTAGGGAAGAACAACCCAAACTATGGTTACACGATGCAAGGTTCCACATTAGGAACCACCACCCAGGAAAAAGATTTAGGCGTCATTGTGGATAACATGTTAAAACCTCAGCCCAGTGTTCAGCGGCGGCTAAGAGAGCAAATATAATGCTAGGTATCATAAGTAAAGAAATGGAAAATAAAACAAAGGATATTATAATACCTCTATATCGTTCGATGGTGAGACTGCACCTTGAATATTGTGTGCAATTCTGGTCGCCGTATCTTAAAAAGGATATAGCGTTATTAGAAAAGGTTCAGAGAAGAGGCAACAAAATGGTAAAGGGGATTGAAGGATACCCCTATGAAGAAAGGCTAAAAAGGTTAGGGCTCTTTAACCTGGAAAAGAGACAGCTGAGGGGAGATATAGATAGAAGTCTATAAATTAATGAACGGAGTGGAACAGGTTAATGTAGATTGATTGTTTACATTATCAGAATAATGAAAGACTAGGGGACATGCAATGAAGCTATAGGGTAAACTATTTAAAACTAATAAAAGAAAATATTTTTTCGCTCAACGTGTAATCAAACTCTGGAATTTGTTACCGGAAAATGTAGTAAACGCTGTTAGTGTAGCTGGGTTTAAAAAAGGTTTGGACAAGTTCCTGGAGGAAAGGTCCATAAACCATTATTAAGAAGGGACCCATGATATCAATGCTTGACCCAATACAAGCATTGTGGAACCCATGTCTTTTGGGGAAGCTGCTAAGTACGTATGACCTAGATTGGCCACTGTTGGAAACAGGATACTGGGCTTGATGGACCTTGGTCTGACCCAGTATGGCATATCTTATGATCTTATGTTCTTATGTTCTTATGTTCTTATTAGAGATAAAGAGATCATGAGTAAAGACAAGTTTATTTGAGATGGAGTATGTGTTCCACAAGGCACATGAGAAAGGGAGAGAGGAAGGGTAAAGGAGAGGGATATGAATAAAATGAGATTGTTAAACCTTTCCTATGCACATCTATACAACTAGTTATGGTTGGAGATTTTAATGTCACTAGGTTAAGTGACCGGAAGTGTGGTTCGAGCTCTGTAGGCTATGATGCCCGGTTTCTGTCTAATATTGTAAAGGAAGTAGGGCTTATGGATACTTTCATATTACATTACCCACAATAGACTAGTTACACCTACCCTAGAGGATCTAGTCAAAACAAAATTGATAGGTTGTTCTGTGAAGTAGATAGTCATCCACAGCCTATTGCACTTTGTCTAATTGAGTTTTTGAGTACATCATGCTACTTGCTACAATAGGTGATTCTGAGGCCTCTAAATGGGGTAAGGATCTGTGGCATTTATTTATTATTTATTTATTTAAGTTTTTATATACCGTCTTTCTGCGAATCAAGACGGTTTACACAGAACATAACAAGGCAGTATATTTCAACTGTTTACAATGGAACAAACATAACAAGGATAAATAGGTATAAGTGAGAAACATTTACAGTAATCAACTATTTACATAAGGATATACAGTAACATTGAGGTTGTAGGAGTGAGTTTTAGAGGGCAAGGGAGAGGGGAGAAGATAAAGGACTAAGGACTATGGAGGTAGGGAAAAATGTTCCAGGAAGAGATGAGTTTTTAGCTTCTTCCAGAACTCAGAGTGGTCATAGCAGTTTTGTAGATCATGAGGTAGAGCATTCCATAAGGAAGGGGCATAGAGGGAGAGGGTACGGTTACATGTAGGTTGATTGCAATGTCTTCTATTTGTTGGGATGGTAAGGAGGGTTTTGGTAATGGAGCGGTGTGTTCTGTTGTTGTTGATAGATATGAGTGAGGAGAGGCCAGGAGCTGACTCATTGGAGATGATTTTATGTGTGAGGGTAAGTACTTTGAATTTAACTCTGGATTGAATGGGGAGCCAGTGGAGATCATGGAGGATTGGTGTAATGTGGGAACGTCTAGGGTTGTTAGTTATGAGATGAGCTATTGTGTTCTGGGCCATTTGAATAGGTTGTATGCTGTTCTTGGGAAGACCATGGTAGATAAGGTTACAGTAGTCAAGGGAAGGGATTGTAAGGGCCTGGCAGACAGTGCAGAAGGAATCAGGGTTTAAGATAGGTTGGAGATTCTGAAGAGTATGTAATTTTGCGTATATTGTTTTACATGTTCTCTTTATCTGATCTGAGAAGGTGAGGTTCTGGGCAAGGATAATACCAAGGTATTTCACTTGGTTTTTTATGGTGAGTGAGAGATCTCCAATAGTAAGGATTGGAGGTGGGGTATATGAAGTATTGGAAAATACTTGAAGGGCTTCAGTTTTGGATTGGTTAATTAGGAGGTTGTGCTGTGTGAGCCATGATTTTAGGCTTATGAGGCATTCACTTAGCTTAGTGAAATTAGGGTTTGCTAGGTTGAATGGGGTGAAGCACATAATGTCATCCGCATATAATTGGTACTGAATTCCATAGCTTTGGAAAATTTTGCAAACGGGTTGAAGGAAGATGTTAAATAGCAGTGCAGATAAACTAGATCCTTGGGGGATGCCCTGTTTTAGGGTAAATGGAAGGGATGTATCGTTTCCAATATGGACCTGTTGTGTTCTAGCTTCTAAGTAGGAGTGGAACCAACTTAGGGTTGTGCCTCTCAATCCTATTTCGTGGAGTCTGATTAGGAGTTGATGGTGAGGAAGGGAGTCAAAAGCAGAAGATAAGTCAAGGAATATGAGTAGACATCCTTGGGTAGGATTCTGGGTGTAAAGGTACAGAGAATCTAGTAGAGAGGCAAAGAGGGTTTCTACCCCATGGTTCTTTTTGAAACCATGTTGGAATATATCTAGGGGGGAGTGTTCATCAATATAGTTCTGGAGTTGAGTTTGGACTAGTTTCTCAGTTATCTTTGCAAGGAATGGGATACTAGAGATGGGCCTGTAGGAGGTAGGGGAGGTAGGGTCAAGTTTTGTTCCTTTTAGGATTGGACGGATAGTGGCACACTTTAGAGGTGCTGGTACGGAACCGGTCAGGAGGGAGGATTGTACAATATGAAGTATGTAGGGGCTGATGGAGCTTCTTGTGGATTTAAGCCAGGTGACAGGGCAAGGGTCAAGGGCAGAAGTAGAGGCATTTAGGTCTTTGATGACATTGGTTATGTTGTCTAAAGAGAGGTTTTCAAATTCGTTCCAGGTGTTTAATGGGGTTAGTTCATGCAGTTGAGTGCTGTTATCAACTATATGTTGGGGGTTGATAGGCGGGGGGGGGGGAATTTAGATATAAGGTAGTTAGTTATAGCTTGGGCAGTTATTTTTGGTAGCTGGTCCTGATCTGAGGGTTCACTTGTTAAGGATTTGGCAATGGAAAATAACTCTCTGGGTTTATTGAGTGAACGCTGGATAATATTTTCATTATATTCTCTTTTTTGGCAGAGGGTTTTTGGCATTTGAACTCTTTCTATTTGTGGGTAGAAGGGGGTCAACATTCATTCCTCACTTTTATAAAATACCAAAAATCAATAATGACTAGTTTTTCCACTTTAAGTAAATGTAAGATACTTCTTCCAAAAGCTGTCAAAGGAGCAGAACATTGCCAGTTGCAAAACTTATTCAGGTTAATGGAAGCAGTTGAAATGGGCTATCTCCAAAGGAGACAGTGCCGCTAAGATTAATGTCTTAAAACAACAGTTATTGGCACTACAGTATGATAGTTTTGTCTCTCGCTCCTTTGGGAGAGAATATGGGGCCCAACTATCATCAGAACCTTTTTCAGTGTTGTTGTAAAGCTTCTGTAGTAAATGCAGGGAATGTACCCAGAATCTGCATTTATCATGCAGGGCAGACACTTCATGGGCCCATCTTCCGTGCCTCAGCAGATAGCATAGGTGCACCCATGTTACTTGCCAAGGCAGGAACGTGGCCCCAGTGCCACAAATGTTTTCAAAAGTCATGGCTATAGCCACAATGACACCAACCCTCTCATATCTGACCCCCTCTGTACTCAAGCAACCCCCCAAACCCATGTCCCCTATCTCCTGCCTGATCCACTCCTCCCCTTTTCAGTGCCACCTCATGGACAGCCAATCCCTCCCTCAATACCTTTCAAAGAAGGCCAGCCCTGAAATATGTTCCTCTGCATGACAGCCCCACAAGAGATCTTCCCCCAGGAACCTGCATTGCAAATGATAAACCCTCCTAGAGCTCTCAGCCCATAGAGCTGGTGACCCCCCCAAAGACCCAACCTCCACCTTATCCCCACCCCATGACTCCCCCAAGTCTTAACGGGGGGGGGGGGGGCTGCTCAGTGGTGTGGGTGAGGCAGCGTTAGTCATGACAGCCAGCATGCAGTGCTTTCTCACAAATGTGATACTGTCCCATGAGCTAGCTGTCACCAGCTGTCACATCCACTCTCCTCCCCAGTCCTACTCAAACCCATGCTAACAACTTAGCATGGAGGTTTTACCATGGTGGTGTTTTTGCCAAGTGGTAACCATTAGCATGGGCCCACACTAACAGCATGTGGTAAAACCTGCACTACGTGGTTCCTACACTTTAGTAAGCATGCCTCAAAGTTCTTATAATCAGTTCTTCTGCCAGATTTCAGTGAATGGTCCCATGGTGAAATAAATATATTATTTGCAAATATTTTTATAAAAGAGCTCCCCAGTGAAAATTTTATTTATTTACTTATTTAAAAATTCTTTTATACCACTATTCATAATATCATAGCAGTTTACATGGAACTCAACTGTAAAGTACATAGAACATTGCGTCTGTAACATGTATCTATATATATTGTATGTAACAAGAAGTTAATTTGAGCAGCATAAACAGAGATAAGAGATTATCTTATGTGGAATGTGTATGTAGGATGAATTTATGAGGGAGGATTGGGTATGTAATTACGGAGTGGCTGGAATGAGATTTGAACATGCAGTGTATGGGAATCTGAAGTGGGTAGCAGATTGCTGTGGATAGTCTATGTGATATCTTTGAAGGCTTCTTTGAAGAGATGTGTTTTTAGCTTTTTTGGAAATCATTTAAATCCTGGATGGATCTTAGTGTGGGTGGTAGTGAGTTCTGATTTGCAGATCCATAGAAATAGCTCTTTGACAGAGAAATTGAGTGCTTTTTGTTTTTAGAGCTGGGATGGAGAGGAGGTTTCGGTGCTGTTGGTGATGCAATCTTGTGTCCATGTTCCTTTTGATGATTGGAGCAATGTAGGTTGCTGAGAGATTGTGCATAGTTCTCTGAAGGTGGTCATTATTGTCTTATTCCTACTGGGAGCCAGTGTAGATCTTTAAGTGCTGCTGTGATGTGGTCATGTTAGGGGATTTTGCTGATGAGGCAAGCTGTTGTATTCTGCGCTATCTGGAGAGGTTTGAGGGCTAGGTTTGGGAGTCCATGGAATACTGTTATACTGTACGGCGGTACTAGAGGAGATCAAACCTAAGCTTTCTTTAGAAGCTCAGATGACAAGACTTTGACTTTCATACTTTGGACACATCATGCGAAGAGAGAAATCATTAGAGAAAGACATTATGCTTGGCAAGATAGAAGGTCAACGCAAAAGAGGAAGGCCAGCAATGAGATGGATCGATACAATAACAGCAGCTATGGATACCAGTCTGTCAACAATGAGCCGCCTGACTGAAGACCGAACACAATTTAGGATAGCTATCCAGAGGGTCGCCATGAGTCGACTCCGACTCGACGGCACTTAACAACAACAACAATGCTGTGGATCTAGTAATGGTCAGAGGTTGTGTAGGATCCTGATCTTCTGGTAGATAGAATTTGTTATTCTTTTTAAATGGGTCTGGAAGGTCAGCTTGTGATCTAGGGTGATTCCTAAATATTAAATCTCTGATCTTACAGGCAGCAAGATGTTGTTGAGTTTTATTTGTTCGTGTGGAGTGTAGGATGGGTCCGTAGATATGAAGAGTACTTCTAACTTGTAGTTAATGGAGAGTTGCTGGTCTTCCAGCCATTTGGTAACTTCACAAAAGCATGGTTGTATAGCAGTGTAGTCTGGATTGGTGGTATCGAATGGGGCATACAGTATATCATTAATCATCAGCATAAATGTGTTAGTGTATTTTATGTGTCTGTATGATATGGCAGATTGGTTGAATGTATAGATTGAAGAGTAAGGCTGAGACTAGGGAGCCTTGCTGGCACTGTTCCCTCTAAGCTGTGCGCGTCTGCACGCGCACACACCTTGCCGAGCGAGCGCACATACTTTACAACAGAGCGCACAAAAATTACGGTTCTGATTCTGATAGAAAATAACACAGACGTCTTAAAATTTAAAAGTTGTGATTGTAATTACTAGAAATTTTCCGCTTCATTTAGTAATCATCCATTTTCATTTAATTTGATTAAAATCAATATGGTGTGCATACTGTATTCTGACGTGTAGTCAAATTTTAAAGTATATAACTCCGAGTGTCGTTATGTGGCACACAAAAATTTAACTTTCCTTCAAAAGCTGCACAGCTGATATTTTTTGCGCACACAGCCTACAGAAAATTAGAGGGAACATTGCCTGCGGGATGCCTTGAAGCTGTTTGAATGATTTGGATGCCTTGTTTCCTATTTTTACTTGTTGGTGGCAGTTAGTTAGATAGGACTGGAACCATGCTAGAGGGGTACCACTAACACCTATTGATGCAAGACTTAATAATTTTTCATGATTTATTGAGTCAAAGGCAGAAGCTATGTCCAAAAATATTAAGATGAATCCTTGCTTGATCTGCTTATCCCATGAAGCAGTGTGTTGATTAGTGAGGTGAGTAATGTTTCTGCCCCATAGTTGGTTCTAAACCCATGCTGTTGCAAGTCCAGTGGAGAAGAGGAGTCTATGATGTCTTGTAGCTTGAACTGCTTTTTCGATTATCTTTACGGGGATGCTGGATATGGATCTATATGAGATGGGCAGGTTAATATCTGCACTGAAGCTTTTCAAGATGAAGACTCCTCCTCCTCTTCTTTCTTGCCTTGGGCAGCTATGTAGGGTTGACGTAGGTGTGATGAATTGGTTTGCTAGCACATATATTTGAGAGGGGTGGGCCCTGAGTACCTGGGCAGGCTATCCTGTCACATATTACCGATTCATTTCTCCCTTCCTCTTTCCTGAGGAATCATAATCTATCCTACATATCCTCCCTCCCACACACACTCATCATCCACCCCAACTCCCTCCCAGTTACTGCCGTAATTTCCACCAAAGCAACCCCCGCAATGCGGGTGCCCGGGCAGAAAGGGGGCCACACAGAAGAGGTATAGCAGCATGGCAAACTTACTTTATCATGAGTCATGCTGCCTCCGCTCTTGTAAGTTTGCTAGAAGTCCAGTGGCTGTTCCTCACCAGGCTGACAGCCACACCATGAGACTTTGGCCCATCAGGGAACAGTGACCAAGCCTACGGCAAACTTAGAAGAGTGAAGGCAGCACAGCAAATACAGTGAAATAAGTTTGCCGCTGCCGCCACATGGCTACAGAGAGGGGGCCATAACACGAAGGGAGGACCCGTGACAATAGGGGGCCCTCAGCAAAATTTTACTTGGGGGTCCCTCATTGTAATTTACAACACTGCCCTCAGTCCAATCCTTTTCTGCTGGTAGGAGGAAAGCAGTGCTGTTTGCCTCTATCTGCCTCCTTCCCTGCCCGCTTCAATCTGAAGTTTGAAACATGCAGGACCAGTGGGTTCTGCAGGACTATGGGACCCAGGTGTAATTCAGACTTCAGTCTGAAGCCAGAAAAGGGGATGCAGACACAGATAAGAAGCACTGATTTTCAACTCCTCCTGCCTTTGAAAGATCATCAAGGAGGAAGAGATTAAGGAGAAGGTGATATTCTAGGAGGTGAAGAAGATGGAAGAGGCTGCCAGTGCTATTGCAGGCAAGCTGCACACTGGAAGCTTCTGAGCCCTTCAGCATGGGGCCACAAAGTGTAGAGTGTGGGTCCCAGGACTGTTGCCTTGATTTGACCCTGTTAAGGATGATTCTACCTGCCTGTGATCCTCTGGCAGAAACTTGGAAATTTTTAGTGACCTGCAGAATATGCCTTTTCTGTAAAAGTGTTTTCCAGGAAATGCATACATAATTGACAGCATTCTTTATCATTGTGTGATTGGGATGCTCTATCAGTCGTTCAATGGTTTATACATTGATAAACTATCTAAAATCATGAGTGGGACAGCAAAATACATTATTAATGCCTGACTGAATAGAATAACAAAAGGCTTTTGTGGTTTATGCAGTAAACTATGTATTCACTAGAGAGCAGAATATACAGTAGTAAATAAAGGCTGATGATGGAGACAACAGTAATCATAAAACCACAGCAGAAAGAACAATAACAACAATCTGGAAGCAAATGAAAATTGGATGCCAAAATGCACAGAAGTTTGAGAAACAATATTTGTCATCAAAACAGTTTCTTGTCATGCTGTGCCTGTAGTTTGCTCTAAGAAAAGATGAACTAACTTCATCATTCACTGCTTTTACTGGTTCGACAAGCTAGGATCACTGAAAAGTAAGACATCTAATTCACCATTTTCAGCCAGGGCCTGGGAGATGCTCTCTTGAATAGTGTTGATAACTGAGGGTGGGGTTTTCTTTGGAGCTAAGCCTGGAATTCCAGAATTTAGAACATAAGAAGGTTCTATGCGCCCACATGCTGGAACACCCTACCGCCCAACATACGGGCAATCTCTGACCTGGCCCAATTTAGAAAGGCATTGAAGCACCACCTCTTCCTCAAACACTGTGCGGATGACAGAGCACAAACAGCCACCCTCCACCACCAGGCCCGCCACACTAACACACACAGCATGTGATGAGGTATCCACACCCATTGGCGCCATCATCGACTATGCGCTCCTTGTAAATAGCAGTATGTATATACTCTCACACTCTGTAAAGATTTATATATACTCTGTAAATAGTTACCCCAGCGTTGTCCAAGTTATAGTACCTGTTCTCTGTAAATACAGAGCAGCTCTGTCTGCACTGTATATGATACTGTTGTATGTGAACCGCACTGATATCAAATAGCGCGGTATAGAAGAGACATTAAATAAATAAATAAAGATATGCCATATTGAGTCAGACCAAGGGTCCATCAAGCCCAGTTTCCTGTTTCCAACAGTGGTCAATCCAGGTCACAAATACCCACCAGGTTCCTAAAAGATAGACAGATTCCATGCTGCTTATCCCAGAGGTAAATAATGGATTTCCCAAGTCCTCTTTAATAATGGTTTCTTGACCTTTCCTCCAGGAACTTGTTCAAAGTTTTTTTAAATCCAGCCACAATAAGAGCTTTTACTACAGTCTCTGGCAACAAATTCCAGAGTTTGATTACACATTGAGTAAAAACAATATTTTCTCCATTTAGTCTTAAATGTGCTACCTTGTAGCTTCATTGCATGTCCCCTAATCTTTCTACTTTTTGAAGGAGTAAATAATTGATCTGTATTTACTCATTCCACTCCACTCATTAATTTATAGACTTTTATCATATCTCCCCTCAGCCATCTCTTTTTTCAAGTTGAAGAGCTCTAACCTTTTAAGCCTTTCTTCATATCCTTTCAACCTCTTTAAAATTTGGTTACTCTTTTCTATACTTTTTCTAATTCATTATATCCTTTTTTAGATATGACGACCAAAACTGCACACACTATTCAAGGTGTGGTATTGCCTTGGAGCAATAAAGAGGCCTTATATTATCCTTGGACCCGATATTCCAAATCTTAGGCAACTAACAGGTGGATAAATCAGGCCAAAAACCATGCAAGAGGGTCAAACATGGGTAAACAGCATCTTCAACCACGTGCGCATACATGAATATTGCCGCAACCCACGACGGCATACCTATGCAGCCACGGGGGCATAACAGGGTGGCAAATAGGCAGGACCTCCACATCCAGCAGAACACCAATATTCAGTGATGCTGTGCAGCCAGATAAAAGGATGAAAAGTGTGTAACTCTAGGCCAGAGTTTTAACTGGTTAAGGGACGGTCACACGAAACTCCAGATGCTTCTCTATATGGGCTTGTGCCAGCCAATGCCACAGTTAAACTGGGCAAGAGACATGTAGTGGCTACCCATGGAACACCTAAGGTGGAGATACCACAGATGGGCAAAGCAACAGTGCCAGCAGCAGCAGCAGCATATGGTAGTGGCCTGGGCAGGTAGGAGAAGCTACCAAAGACCCCGGATATACCAATCAAGGGTCATGTACCTGCAGCTGACCACAGAGGAGGTATTCCTGTGCTATCGCTTTGATGCTGGCATCATTACAGACCTCTGTGCCATGCTCAGACATGACCTGGAGCCGACAACTGGTAAAAGCCACACAATGCCTGTGGCTCTCAAGGTGACTACTGCCCTGGCCTTCTTTACCACTGGAAGCTTACAGCCTGTGATGGGGGCAACTACTGGTATCATGCATTCAGCAACATCACATTGCATTGGGGCATTTACAACTGCTCTCCTCAGATGGCTCCACTAATATGTCTCCTTCCCAGTTACACCAGAGGCCAGACAACAGACCAAACAGGTCTCGTACCAGATTACATTCTTCTCTTCGGTCCTAGGTGTAATGGACTGCACCCATATGGCCCTGAGGCTGTCTGGGTGGGACGAGAGGGCATATTGCAACAGGCACCTATACCACACAATGAACTTGCAAGATGTGACTGATGCCCACACACTCATAATAGACCTGTGTTCATGCTTTCCTGCATCCTGCCATGATGTCTTTGTCTTATCACAATCTGGCTTGGCACAGGCAGCTGCCACTGAACACCTCAGTGATGCCTGGCTAGTAGGTGAGTGATGCATAACCGAACTGCCTGTGCAAAGCCATGGTTACATGCTGGTATGTGACTGTGAGGCTGCAAGGGCTTGTGTCAAGCCCTGCTGGGGTCATGGGGAAGTGTCCAGTCTATGTGAGACAGTTACAATTAGGGAGGGGGGATAGGTGGGGCACTTGGTCGGGGAGGTTATGGATATACTAGGATCAAGGCAGGGCCCAGAGTGCATGGAAGATAGTGATGCCGTAAGTATGGCAGGTATCCCAGCTAACCCCTGCCAGTGAAGATGTGGTAGCAAGTGTTGACAGCACACATCTTCGATGCCTAACTGAGAGGGGATGGCATGTATTGGGAATCATTAGAACACAGAGTTTCAGGGTTTGTCCAATGCTGATGACTATATAGAAGGGAAACATATGGCTGCTTTTTGTTAAAATGGTAAATAAAGGTAAAAGGAAAAGGAGACCACTATGGTTTTTGAAAGAAGTAGCTGAAAAAGTAAAGAAAACGAGGGAGGCCTTCATGAAATACAAGAGATTACAGAGAAAAGAAGACAGACATCTCTATATTTGGAAAAACTTAGAGAAGCTAGCAAAGTAGTCAGGAAAGCAAAGATTCCAAAAGGGGAGGAAATAGCCAATGCAATGAAATGGGAGGGGGGGGGGATAAGACATTTTTCAGATATGTTAGTAAGAAGAAGAAGGGCAAAAGCGGTATTGTCAGACTCAAGGATGAAGACGAGGAATATGTAGAAGCTGATGAGGATAAAGCAGAATTGTTTAACAAATATTTCTGTTCTGTGTTCACAGATGAAAAACCAGGAGCAGAACCTAGAAAACACCCACAAACAGGAACAGAAGCGAGGGGCATCTTGAACAATTTTCAGAAGACTGTGTTCGTGAGAAACTAGCTAAACTTAAAGTAGACAAAGCGATGGGACCAGATGGGATACACCTGAGAATACTGAAGGAACTTGGGGACGTTCTAGCAGCTCCACTGACTGACCTTTTCAATGCTTCGTTGGAGTCAGGAGTGGTGCCAGAGGACTGGAGAGAGGCACATGTGGTCCCTTTACACAAAAACAGAAGTAAAGATGTGGTTGAAAGCTACAGGCCAGTTAGTTTAACCTCGGTTATGAGTAAATTATTGGAAGTGCTGCTGAAAGAAAGAATAGTGAGGTTTCTGGAGTCCAACGTATTACAGGATCCGAGGCAGCATGGATTCCCAGAGGCAGGTCTTGTCAGACAAATTTGATTTCTTTGACTGGATGACTAGGGAGTTGGACCGAGGGAGAGCCCTAGATGTGGTGTATTTAGATTTCAGTAAAGTCTTTGACACCGTTCCACACAGGCGACTTATGAACAAACTGAACACCCTAGGGATGGACCCTAAAGTTACTGATTGGGCTAGAAACTGGTTGAGTGAGAGGTGACAAAGGGTACAAGTAAATGGATCTCACTCTGAGGAGAAGGAGGTTACCAGTGGTGTGCCCCAGAGATCTGTCCTTAATCCGATTCTTTTTAACGTCTTTGTTACTGATATTGCGGAAGGGCGGTCGGGTAAGGTTTGCCTCTTTACGGATGATTCCAAAATCTGCAATAGAG
This sequence comes from Ichthyophis bannanicus, assembly GCA_033557465.1. Classification (NCBI taxonomy): domain Eukaryota; kingdom Metazoa; phylum Chordata; class Amphibia; order Gymnophiona; family Ichthyophiidae; genus Ichthyophis; species Ichthyophis bannanicus. The sequence goes on from CM066031.1 coordinate 1,375,399,454, forward strand.
TAGACACCCAGGAAAGTGTACATAATATGAGGAGGGATCTTGCTGAGCATGAAGAATGGTCTAGAATTTGGCAGCTCAGATTCAATGTTAAAAAATGCAAGGTCATGCATTTGGGCTGCAGCAATCCAAGGGAGCAATATAGTAAAGGGGTGAAGTACTTCTGTCCACAAAAGAAGAGCGGGATCTAAGCGTGATTGTGTCTGATGATCTTAAATTAGCTATACAGGTAGAAAAGGCAACGGTGAACGCTAGAAGGATGCTTGGGTGCATAGGGATTGGAATGGCCCGCAGAAGAAAGGAGGTGATAGTGCCTCTGTATATGTCTTTGGTGTGACCTCATTTGGAATATTGTGTGCAATTTTGGAGACTACGCCTTCAAAAGGACATAAACAAGTTGGATTCGGTACAGAGAGTAGCTACTAAAATAATTAATGGTCTTCATTATAAAGCATATGAGGACAGACTTAAGGATCTTAATACACCTTAGAGGAAAGGCAAGATAGAGGTGATATGTTTGAGACATTTAAATATCTGTGTGGCATAAATGCACAGGAGGAGAGCCTCTTTCGATGGAATGCAAGCTCTGGTACGAGGGGACATAGGATGAGGTTAAAAGGGGATAGACTCTGGAGTGATATATGGAACTATTTCTTTATGAAAAGAGTGGTAGAGGCGTGGAATAGTTGCCCAGTGGAGGTGGTAGAGATGAGGACAGTATCTAAATTCAAAAAGGCATGAGACAAACACGGGATCTCTAAAGAAAAAAAGGGGACTGTTGTAGCAGTTGATATGGAAGGGCAGACCAAATAGGCCTTGTGGTCTTTTTCTGCCATCATGTTTCCATGTTTCTATGCAGATGCCACAGTGGAAAGGGCAGCGTCACCAGACAGCCACTTCGGTACAGTAGCAGGACACAGGGATGCTGGGGTTGTAAAGCATGGCGGTACAAGATGTCATACTGTGGTGATGAGAGCTGCCATTAGAAAATGGAAACAGAAGAAATGCTGTTTGTACCTTTAAAACGAGTGACAAGCCAGGTTTGCACAGAGTTAGAAAAGCAAGCATGAAAAAAAAACAGCTCTCTGCTGAAGCTAGGCCCCGCCCAAGCTCTGACGTAGAGCCAGGCTTGGAGGCTGATTACGGGCACATGTTCAAACAGAAGGGTGTGGCAGGCAGGAAAAGCGTTTTTAAACCTGAAGGGAGAGAAGTACCTGAAGAGGAAGAAGAGGTGGAACAGAGAGAGGAGAATTACCTGAAGGGAGAGGATTACCTGAGGAAGAAGAAATTCCTGAGCAGAGGAGAAATCCTGAAGGAAGAAGTCCCTGAGTAAGAGGAGATCTCTGACGGAGTGGAGTTCCCAGGAGGAAGTGAGTTCCCAGGAGGAAGAGAGACCTCAGAGAAAGGGGAGAGCTCAGAGAAGAAGAAAAGGAGAAGGACAAGGGAAGTCTGTCTTCCAGCTGCTGGATGGTACCGGTGTATAGGGAAGCACACTGTCTCTGAATAATACTCCTAAAGCTGAAGCCAGCAGATGCCTAGCTGGAAAGGTTACAGCCCACATGGAACAAGTTCCAACGTCCAGTGTTCTAGACCCTGCGTTGCGTTCTTCAACTGCTAGAAGGTGGGTGCATACGCTTCTTTATGGAAAGAGCCAGAGCCCAGCCGAAAGCAGGGAAGCGGAGTTGAACACCATAGAGACTTTAAGGGAAGTATTCCAGGGTAGGAAAGCTCACTCTCCTAACATAAGTGTTTCCTCTCAGAAAGAAAAGTTATGGAATTAATTCTGTAAGTTTTTACAAGGGAAGAAGTTTGAACAAGCTTTTGAAGCCAGAGAAAGTGACAAGCAAGCTATAGCCCAAGAACCTATGCAGGTTGATTTCTGTGAGTCACAGTCTAGCTCGGAGGTGTCTCCAATGGACTTCTCTCTATGTTTTAAGGAAGTTTGAAAACCTGAGAGCAGGGCTAAAGAAAGAAATGTTTGCTGAGAAGAAATGTTTAACCAGCTTTTATGTCTAATAAGCATTTTCCCAAAGTAAAGAAGTTTTTGTTAAGAGAAGAAGTTTACCTCTGCTGAAGGTGCTTAAACAAAGCTGTGTTGTGAGAGGTTAATTTGTTTATTGAAGACAGCAGCTTGTGTCAGAAAGCTTTGTGTTCAGTTTTCCTCAGTTCCAGTATCATTGTTTCTTTGTGTTGGAGAAGTATCCTTTTACCTGTGTTCAGAACTTTAATGTGTTTTGGAAACCCACAAAAAAATAAATATTCTTGTTTTCCTCAACCAATGGTTGCACAACTACTTTGTCTTGGAATGCAAATAATCTTTATAATCTAAAACACTCCACTCTAACTTGTCACTTTAGTGATCAAACAAACATTTCATATCAACCCAACATTATTTCTTCATCACATGTATATGCTTAATATTTGTTTATCAACTGAACCACAATATGGCGTACTCCTGAAGTCTTAAGTGTTGACTCAATTATCTGAATATACCACTGTACCAGGAGGTTTCAGACCAGATACCGCGCTCAGCAAATGCTTATATATCGAAGCAACAGCGCACTGATTACATCAACAACCTTCCTGGATTTGTGTCCATTTTTATATATTTTTCAGTGGTTAGTTTTTCAGTGGTTAATTATTACACCGGGGTTCTACCGCCACCAACTTTCAGTGAAAAACAAAAAGCTTAACTTATAGCTTGTATCTTCTGCGCCTCAACGCCTCTCCTGGTACCGTATTTGCGTTTCACTCCAAACAGGAGTTTCCTCAGGAGGATCTGCAAAAATAGAAACAATGTAACGAAATCTTCCAGAGATACCCACTATAGTTGACTGGAAAGGGGAGAAATCAATTACATTTCGGTATGTAGTCAGGAAAAACTTATTATCAGAGATCTTTCACTCACTCGATTACTGCTGCCCGCGTCGTACTCATGTGTCTTGGAGTAGCTCAAAAATCTCTTTATGGCAGATTTTGAAAATCAATGGTTGACTAGCTCCCCCTATAGTTCCAACATAAAATTCTGGGTTCGTTTTATAGACGATATTTTTCTGTTATGGGAAGGAACAGAAGATCTAGTACTACAATTTGTTCATTGGCTGAATGGGCGAAATGAGGCTATCCAATTTACTTATTTTATTACCAATACACAAATTACCTTTTTGGATTTATTGATTGAAAAAGATTCTACAGGCTGGAAATCCTCAATCTATCAGAAACAGATAGCACGGAATACATTCCTACAATATTCGAGTGGTCATCCGCTCAAACTAAAAGATAGTCTTCCTCTATCCCAATTCCTCCGTTACAGACGAAATTGTTCAGACACGGCCGATTTTAAGGTTCAATCACGAAAACTTTCGGTTGATTTTGCAGCTAGGGGATATCCCCGAAAAGTTATTAAGACTGCATATAAGCGAGCGTTATTTAATGATCGCAATTGGCTTTTACAACCTAGACCTAAGTCAGCCTTGAAAGAAAACACTGATCATGTCAACTTTATTACCAAATTTTCACCTCTAAGTTACAACATCCAAAGGATCATGTCTAGGCATATGTATTTGTTACATACTGTTCCAGGATTGGAGGAGAAATATATCCGCTGTGTTTGGCAACGTAACGCTAATCTAAAGGAGAAATTGAGTCCAGCAGTTTTACGATCTGTAGAGGGACAACAAGGTCCAGTAGGTCATGCTCCATGTGGTTCATGTGCCATTTGTTCCATGTCAGAATCCATCACTCATTTTACATATTTGGATCGTACGTATCGTCTGAAACAAGCTACTACCTGCCAAACTACTTCAGTTGTTTATGCCATCAGATGTCCTTGTCCAAAGCTCTATATAGGGAAAACTATTCGGACACTAAAAACTCGTATTTTGGAACACAAGAGTCGTCTCCACTGTAAGATACTGACTGCCCCCATAGTTCAGCATTGCTTAGAAGCAGGGCACGAGTTCGGACAATTGCGGTGTTTCTGCATTGATCATATTCAACATCCGATGAGAGGAAGGACCCTAGATGAGACTCTTTTTTATTTTGAACAGCGCTGGATTTTCACAGTCAATACTCTTCAACCGAGAGGTTTAAATTCCTCGATTGATTGGCAAGTGTGTTTGTAACTTACCTGATTATAACAGAGAGCTTTCAGATGGGAAACTGGATAGTGAGTATAAATTTCACCCAGATGCGCCACATGCGCATGCGCGGCGTTTTTTGAGCTACTCCAAGACACATGAGTACGACGCGGGCAGCAGTAATCGAGTGAGTGAAAGATCTCTGATAATAAGTTTTTCCTGACTACATACCGAAATGTAATTGATTTCTCCCCTTTCCAGTCAACTATAGTGGGTATCTCTGGAAGATTTCGTTACATTGTTTCTATTTTTGCAGATCCTCCTGAGGAAACTCCTGTTTGGAGTGAAACGCAAATACGGTACCAGGAGAGGCGTTGAGGCGCAGAAGATACAAGCTATAAGTTAAGCTTTTTGTTTTTCACTGAAAGTTGGTGGCGGTAGAACCCCGGTGTAATAATTAACCACTGAAAAACTAACCACTGAAAAATATATAAAAATGGACACAAATCCAGGAAGGTTGTTGATGTAATCAGTGCGCTGTTGCTTCGATATATAAGCATTTGCTGAGCGCGGTATCTGGTCTGAAACCTCCTGGTACAGTGGTATATTCAGATAATTGAGTCAACACTTAAGACTTCAGGAGTACGCCATATTGTGGTTCAGTTGATAAACAAATATTAAGCATATACATGTGATGAAGAAATAATGTTGGGTTGATATGAAATGTTTGTTTGATCACTAAAGTGACAAGTTAGAGTGGAGTGTTTTAGATTATAAAGATTATTTTTCGCTCCGGACAAGACCGGTTTTTGATTTTTGGAATGCAAATAGCCAAACTACAAATCCCAGAGTTCTTTGCTGGGAACAAATAGTAAAGCTTCATTTAAGGACATGCAAAGGCGACCCTATGCCTGTAAGCTCTTGGGCCCAGGCTAGGGGATGACAATACATGTATCTAATGTCCTGTAGTTGTAAAAATGTGTTACAGAGTCCACAATCCCCTACTGATTGTGCTACATGCATGTGTGACCCTCCTCTCTAATTCTTCAGGTGATAGGAGATACCCCTTAGCTCATGAAGCCATTGTGCAACCCACAAACAGCCCAGGAGGAGAACTACAACAGAGCTCTGGCATATACAAGGATGGTGGTGGAGTGTGCATTTGGTCTCCTGAAAAGCAGATTTCGATGTTTTGACAGGAGTGGGGGACAGCTACCCTACAGCCCTGAACAGGTCTGCTGCATATTTATAGCATTCTGCATCCTCCACAACAAAGCCATCCAGCAGGAGATATATATGCCACAGGAGGAGACGTGTGTGGAAGTGGAACACTGAAATGAGGGGCTGGAGGAGGAGTGCCACATTAGCAGCCAGCATGTGACAGCAGCGGCAGAAGCAACAAGGAACAAACTGATCCAGGAGAACTACTAGTGTGAGTAGACCCATTTATTCCCAGACTAAACATTTCATCAATACCAATATCAGTGTGTCCTCTTCCCATCCTGACTCCTTCTGTACTCCCCCAACCCTCTTCCAAACCCATTCACTACACCCCAAGATTGAAGGCTTCATCAGGCCATAGCCTGGCAGTCTCCAGAGTCATGCTGTTTCTCCCTAGGGAGGGCCTCTGCCTCAGGTGCCAGCGTAGCAGCTGCATTATCACAGAGGGAGCATGATATGGACACCATGTAGGCAACTGTTTCCTTGGATAGGCATAGCACTGCCTCCTGGTGCCTCTCCTGGCACTCTGCCATTTCCCGCATCAACTGTGTTGCATCAGACACCTGGCTGATAGTCTCCAGGATTCTGAGGATGCCCTTAGTCAGCTCGACTATCTCTGCCCCTTCCTGCAGCATCTGAACAGATATCCATGGGTTGCTTGCAGATGGGGAACTCTAAGTCTGGCAGGTCCTGCGGATGACATTGTGGCTAAGGAGGTAGAGTTGTTAATGCAGCAGTGGAGTCTTCATGAGGCCTGGTGATTGCCCCAAGTGCAGTGATATGACTGGCTTGTGTAGGGACACCAGCATGCAGCTGTTGGTTCACTCCAGAAGGACCTGGGGTCTCAGCAGAGAGTTCTGCTGGGGGTCCATCTGTGGGAGAGGCAGTTAAAGAAGGGTTAGGGGTATAGGAGTGTCTATGGCCAACATAAGGAGGTGGGAGATGTGTGGGCTGACACATGTGGATGGACACTCATAGCCCATATGACTACGATGATCCCTGGTGGGGGTCCTCATTTCCTGCCCATGGAGTGGAGGAGCAGTGAAGGTATGGCATGACACAGAGTGGAAGTGGAAAGCCCAGGGTAGCACCATGACACTGAGCTAAGACTGCATGCAATTTAAATAAGGAACAACAGATCTCAGGGAGGCAGAGTGAGGGATCAGTGTGCACAGACAGAGCATGGGTCAAGGGAGGCTGTCCAAGCCTAAGGTGCAGGGTGGCAATGTAGCATGATGGCAGGGATTACAAGAGCAGAGCAGAGCTCGTGCAAAGGGACATGAAGGGCAAGGAGGGTGAATGCATGGGAAGGCGATATAGCCGACTGCCTATGGGGGATGCATATGACTGGCTACCAGCTACAAAATGATGCAGCTGGATGGCATTGTTACTGGACAGTTACAGAACTGCATGAAAACAGGATGGGCCTCCTATGAGTATCCTGGTGGTAGATATTAGTGAGCATACACACCTGTGCATATGTGTGGTGGGGATGTTGGGAGGTGTTTGATGACAAAGCACATGGCCCAGGTACTAACTCTATACCCTCACTTGCCTCACACGGGTCACTATACCTCAGCGATGGAAAGCCATGACTGGACACATCATGAAAACATTTCCACGTATGCCACAGGGAGGAGAAGTGGGATGTCTGGCTGAACAGGACCTTGATATATGGACAATGAGGCTATGTGCAAACACACTCTGCTGAATAAAGTGGTGCCTACCTTTCCCATGGGGCACTTGTCATTGCCTGTGACGTGTAGTATAGCATGCTGGTGATGGAGGGTGGGTGAGGGGCTTGGGCAGATAGCAAAGCAACTATCCAGGTTCCAGGGTAAGTGCAGTAGAAGCAGATGACCTGCTCAGGAACTGGAGACTATGAAAGCCGGACACCTGTAACTGGGTGTTTGCGGGAAAGAGGGGTACGCAAGGAAAGAGGATGCACAAGATATTGCATGCTGGCCCAGGGGTATGTGTTGCTGGGAGGGATGATGGAGAAACCAAAGTCATCAGTTAACCTGTCCCACTGACCCTCTGGTGCAGCAGTAGCAGAGCTATCCAGGCCTGTCATGCCTACAGGTGACCACCCTCTCCTCTAGGTCACTGAGGTCCTTCTGCTGCTCAAGTGGCAGTTTAAGGTTCGCAGCCTGCATTTCATCTTGATGTCCTCCACCTTCCTATTATGGTGGTGCACAGCATTCAACTGCCTGGAGATGTCATGACAGGCATGCTGCTGGGTGTGGGCATCCCCGTACCCAAAGAGACTCTTATGCTGCCTCAAAATGAGGCCAATGGTGAGCTCCGCATCTGCATGAAAGAAGTTTTGCTTTCATATCCTCTTCATGGCCGCAATCAGGCATCTCTGACCTAATCGTGCATATTTCAACCATACCCAGCTATGATGTAAGCTAACCATGGACCTATCTGTGTAAATTGCAGCGCTATGTGGCTATGCATAGCCATTCCCACACGCAAGTCGCTGCCCCATAGGCATGTTTTTAAAAAACTGTCTTACCACTCAAAATGGGCGGTTCTGCTATGTGCCCACAGTGGTGATAACCAGTTATCAATGCAGATGCAGATATTCAGCAGCCTGCCCACTTCTGATGTGCTACCCATGTATTTGCAGTATGCCATTGTGCTGCATACCTATTTATGAAAATCCACATACCATGACATGCAGGTATGTGCACACCCCTTCTCAGGGCTGGCCCCAGAGTTGGTACAAGGTGTTAGCACCCTAGCCAAACTGTAAGCCTTAAGCCCCTTTGGCTGTCAGAATCCACTATGTACCTTTGACTTCCCTGCGCTGTACTGCCCTCAAGATTCCACTGTCCTAGGCAACTGCTTAGTTTGACCTATGTTTGGGCCTGCCATGCCCCTTTCAAGTTCCAGAGCTGCACACTGGCTGGCAGGGGAAAGGGGGCAAATGATGGATGGTGCACAGGCTGTGTGTTATAGGGCTCACTCCACACATGGTGGCCAAGGGCCAAGTGCAGAGGTGGCAGCTTACCCAGTTGCAGGGGTGACTGCCAGTCAATTCTAGATGTCAGAACATGGCATTCCCTGCCATTGTGGGGCTTGCAGCACTGGTACCAATGGGTAACCACTGGGAATAGATCAAACATACCTCATAGCAAGGCAAAGTTTTATGACCTATATCAAATGTCATACCATCAACATGACATTCTACTCCTCAGAGAAACCATCTAAGCAAACCATGACAGTATGTCCCATTATCCACCCCTACCTAAATATAAATGTGTTCTGATATCAGTGACACCTCCCTCACAGGAACACATAACCCATGGTCACTATATCAGAGATGATGCAAACAACCCTATCATCCTGATCCTCCCTTGCTGAAGCAGGTGTCACTCAGAGTGAAGTGTGAATGGGATAGGCACACTTGTGTTGTGATGCAGTTGTTGACGGTGGCTTGTACCAAGTGGGATGTACGAGATAATGGACCCAGAAATAGAAATGTTAAATCACTGTTACCACATATTGTAGAGGTCAAGTATTATAGGTATGTGGTGGAGGTCATATGTCAGTCATGCGAATATTTTTCCAGACCTCTGTAGCCTTCTCCTTCCTGCCATTCGGTTACAAGTCAATTCTGCAATTGTGTCAGCTACTAGGGACACTGTATAGGTCAGCCCCTCCTGCCCACAGATGTGTGTGTTGTGGCACTGCAGTATGTGGTAGCACCATCTCCACACAAAGTGCATTGCAGAGGATGCTAGCTGCTATCCTGGGCAGATGCATGCCATAGCTGGCAATGGTCCATCATTGCATGTGTGGGTGTGCTGTAAAGGGGAGCCACACAGTACCCCATGTGATGACAAACATTTGTTAGCTGTGCTGTCACTGCCACAAGGGGGAAGAAAAGGACCAAGGAATGTAAATGGCTGTGCATCACAAGACAAGGCACAATTGGCAAGAGAGATCTGTCATATCATAACATCAAAGGGTGGGTCTTAAACTTGTGACCTTGGCACTGAAAGGCAGTACACAACCTGGCTGAGTCAAGGGCACAACCATCGTCCAGTGACAGACCGTATACAAGGGGATGGGGCAGTGAAGCAATACCACACAGGCATAGACAGTGATGATTGCGCAAGGCCACCAAAACAGGGAGGTATGGGGGAGCTCCCATGCAACAGCCTATACTCCCACGGAACATGTGCCCAGGTACACCAGGGTGTCTAAAGGGGATGCAGTGTAGCAACGACCATTGCATGCTGTCATGGCACACTCATGCGGTGGCTGGCCATTTATTGATTTATTTATTTAACAGGTCTTGAATCCACTGCTATCTACACAAGAGAAATCCCCTCCTTGTAGCTGTCTCTATGTGTCATCTCTCTCTCCTTCAATCTGTTCAGGGTTCAGCTGCATGCCTCATTATCCGGTAGTCTCGTGATGATCTCGAGTAACATCCGTGGTTCCCTGTCCATGTCTGTATGCAGGTCATAGTTCTCCCACTGACCAATACATGACCTCATTGTGCTTCTGTTCATTACTCTTCCTCTCCAAGGTCTCCCTACAACTCCCCTCTGCTCACTGCTCTTCTGGCAAATCGCTCCTATCTGTGCCCTTCCCTACCACCGCCAACTCTGGAGATATATCTTCACACCTTGCTACTCATGATGTCCATGACTGAATATGTGTATTGGTACATCAGACGTCATCTCTGGCCCTTTTCCATTCTGTATTATAGACTCACCTCCTCGAGCCTGCTTTTGGATCCTACCCTACTTGTCCCTTGCTCTCCAATGATGTGTTCCAATACCATTCCACCATGTATATCCTACTCTCCAGCTTTTGTGTTGTCTGTCTTGCCTAGCATGTACTTGCAGAGGACCAGGAACTGTTTCTATTACATGTGTGTGTACAACACTGTGTGGGTCTTGTCATACTTATCTTATTAACAGTAGTAGGAGTTGTAGCGATAGTAGTGGTGGTATGAATGCATGTACATTTGATCGGTGCAGTGTGCCACCTCCTTGGGCCTGTACCCCCACTTACCATGTGCGGCTGTCATTGCAGACAGATATATGGCACTTTAGGGGTCCTTTGTGAGGGGGGCAATGACCTGTAGGTTTGTAGCATAGGCAAAGAAACATTGTGGCTTTGTGGGAATGCTGTCACTCTTTCCACAGCACCCACTGAGGGGATGGCAGGACATGGTCTGTGACAATGTGCTTCTTGCTGCTGCGCCAGAGATGTCCTGTGCAGGCTGCATCAGGTCACATGATGGTCACCTGTGCATGGCCATTTAGAGCTTTTAGTGCCCCTGCAGCTGGCTTATGTTTATGTTTATTCAATTTGATAGACTGCCCTTCGTAACAACAAGGCGGTGTACAAAAGTCAAAAGTCAAAAGTACAGCAAGGCCAGAGGCCAGAAAAAGAAAGGAACTACAATATAAAATAGGAGAGCATAGACAGTCAGGCAGACAGGACAGGGAGAAGAGACAACCTGAGAAACATAAGGTCACATAGTAGGAGCTGGGAGATCAAAGGCAGAGGAGAACAGATGGGTTTTGAGGAGTGATTTAAATTTGCTGTAATTCTTTTCTAATCTGAGGGGGATAGGAAGGGAGTTCCATAGGCAGGGGGGTCCCTCTGTGTCCTTTGTCTGAGCACCCTCTCCAGCACCTAGCATCAATATCCTTCTGGGATGAGGCCAGCTTTGGCCAAGTGGCTTGGGACATTGCTCATGTAACCTGGGGGGGACAGGGTTTGATTCTCATTCTCATTCTCCAACCAATCTGCAACATCATCAGGTCGTTCAATGTGAGTTGTATGCTATATGCTGACGACGTGCTGTTATACATGCCAATATCACTTGACAGCCCAGACCTTACCCCTCTGACTACATGCTTCAACACCATATCCGAATGGCTACTATCACAGAACTTACGAATTCAACACAAGAAAACAGAAGTGCTTTTCATCTCGAGAAACCCTAATTTCACACCACCCAGCGTTTTGAAGGTAAATAATGCCGAGCTTCAAGTGAAACCAGCTATACGTTACCTTGGGGTGACACTGGACCAACATCTCGATATGAAGCAACACATTGCTAACACTGTTAGATCGATATACTTCAAAATCAGATCCCTCAGGCATTTACGCCCGCTACTAGAACCAGATGATTTTCGCACCATTTACCAAGCCCTCATCATACCTCATTTTGATTACTCTAACGCCATCCTACAAGGACTCCCCCGATCAACCTTAAACCCCCTGCAACTGGCTATGAACAGTGCAGCGCGGATACTGTTCGGAGCCTCCAGAAGAGAACATATCACACCCCTCCTGAAACAGCTGCACTGGCTCCCCATTCAAGCCCGGATCAGTTTTAAGACCTTGTTGTTGACGTTCAAGGCCATCAAGAAGCACTCCTCCTCTTCTCTATCCGATTTCATACAACCACTTGCCACCACTAGACAAAGAAGAACCGCCGAGACTAATATGTTATCAATACCAAAGGAAACGACAAACTGCACCAAAACAACATCCAACCGAGCCTTCAGTCTCTGCGCCCCAGCACTATGGAACACCCTACCACCACACATCAGAGCAATCCCTAACCTGAGCCAGTTCAGGAAAGCCCTGAAACACTTCCTTTTTGTCAAATATCTTACTGACGGCTCTGAACCCCAGTCACACTCGAATAGCTCGTCCTCAAATATGTAAAACACCAAACAGGTTCCTCCCCATTTAACTTCCTATGTATATAGTTACCCTCTCTCTCCAAGTTTCATTCCCTGTTCAATATAATGACCAGACATTTGTATATTGTCGGATGTTGTTGTTCTTTGTAAACCGCGCTGATCATAAATAGTGCGGTATATAAGAATTGTAAATAAATAAATAAATAAGGGCTCTGGCCATTGGCCCTTGCAGTGCTGGCTCCCTTCAGAGGAGACATCTTCCAGTCTAGCATTGGACTGCAGTGTTTGCAGCTACACAAGTGCTATAGCTTGGGTCTGGTGTCAGGGATAGCACACTGGCTGCCCTACCATTTTTTCTGACACATGTACGATTCTACTACCACATGCCAGGTGGTCCTACCTATGTTTCATTCCTTTCAGGGATTGCTTTTGGGGCACAGTCATTTGACCTACATGTTGTGCCCTGATCCCCACCCCCTGCCAGTTAAGTGTGGGTGTCTTGCAGACTGCACACCAGCCACTGGGCAGACCCGTTGCAGTAGTAATGTGTCTGATGCAATGGAGATGGGATGTGTATTGTGCCAGTACACCACTCTATACACCATGGCTACACTCTGTGGATGGCAGACGGGTATCTGTTACCAGGATTGGCAACTTCTGGAATCTGGCATCTGTTTTTGGCAGATCCATGGCCTGACTGAGTCTGCCATGTCATCTGGTCAGAGTGGGGCCTTATTTGTGCCAACGTGGCACCATTGGAGGGCCAATACATGGTACACTGGTTGCAGAGCTGCTATTATGTGGTACAAACCAGTGTTGCTTGTATGACTGCTGGTGGGGATGGGGGTAGAATGGGTATGGCCTGACGGGTATGTGGCAACATCGCAGCAGACTCCAACCCCTGGTTCAGTCCGCTGTCTACATGTGGTTCAGTCATGTAGGTTTATGTGCCATGGATGATTCCTGACTCACCTGCCACAGCTGCTACCTCCTCTCAAAAGCGCTGAATGAGGTCCAGGATCCTGCGCCTCATGGTCTGGAATCTGCATTTCAGGTCCTCCAGGCTCCCCCTCGCACTAAATTCCCAGTGGGAGAGATATATGGTATCAGGAGATGGCTCTTTTGGCTACACACACTAGCTGGGGCTTGTGCCCTGTCCTCCCATGTGCACACTGTATCCAACAGTCTCTGTCTCATCTGCCCCCTGTACCTTCCTGAATGCTATTTCCCATCCTTTCACCAATGCTCCTGCAGTACCTTCGGCAGGCATATCAGTTAGCCTTTGGTTATGAGGTGCATACACGTAGATTGTAGGCCAACTGATACATAGTCTCTCGGTGACCACTTTCTCCTCCTTTTCAATACATATTGGTACCCTGCCTCTATACTGCTGGAACCCTCCCCTGCCCTCACACCATCTTTGGCCTTTTCCAGCCACCCCCGGTTTACCATTCCCATCTTGGCCTCTCAGGCATTGGCTGCCCTGTCTGTGTAGCTGCCTTTGTCACTTGTTTGGCCCAGCCCATGGCACACCCACACAAACCTCTATGCTTCCCATGTCAAAGGGCCACTTGCCTTCTCCTCTGGCTGATTGTACAATTTTCTTGCATGGGGCCATACAGGTGCCAAGAACACACACCACTCTAGCAACATATGTATCTTTGGGCAGAGGTTAGCATTGATAAAAATAATAGCTGATAGTGTGGACATCCTGCACAATGTGTTGGTTGTGTGATCCTGTGCCAGACTTGAAACTTGTGTCCTATCCATTTGGCAGCATTGCTCCTCCAGGATGAGCTATTGTGTCTGCTTAGTAGGTGGCTGGCTGGTTGGTTGTTTGCTATAGCGGCAGCCCTGACCATGACTCTGATGAGCAGAATTGTGTGACATTGCAAGGCTGGCTGCAGTCTCCTCAGAGTAACTATTCTCTCTTGACTGATGGATATCTTTTGAGGGGCAGCCCTGGGTTGTGGGTTTCAGGGCCATCACCTCCTGCATGAGTTCCTCCTATGGGGCATGGGTTATATGACTATTAGCAGTCTGACAGTGTCATGTCAGCTGACATTTGGGCCCTTCCAGGGACTTGTGCCAGGACCTTGCCCCATATATCTTGCCTCTGTTGCCACATGGCGATTTAGTGACACCATGGCAGCTGACGGGGGGGGGGGGGGGTCATAGGCCCTATATGGATTTTGTGATTGACCTGAGCAATGTTGTGGCACATTGGTGTGCCATGTTTGCATGATTGCACTCACTCTATGATATGCCACCACCACTGTCCCTTGCCTCTGCCTGCTGCAGCTGCTCCTAGCCTGCAAACTGCTATGCCCCCCCCCAAAAAAATTACCTGCCACCCATAGCATACTCACCCATGCAGTCACAACTGGATGGCCCTCCAGATGCATGTGACCAGATGTAGATTGGCCCTGCAGTGGCCCCTGGGGTACAGCACCCCCTCTCACCTCAGCACCATGTATGCAAGGGCCTCTGCCTTCTCCATCCTGAAATTCTCCTGTCATCTTTGGGCTGTCATTTTGTCAGTAACCGCTCCATTGGGGGGTGGGGGGGTGGAACTTCCTACTCGTGGAATGTACCAATGGGAAATCATACTATGGTGCACCAGGCATTGCAACACAGGTCTTGTTGTACCCGTGTGCGGGAGCATGATATCACATGGGTATTATTTATTTATTTATTTGCTTTTATATACTGTGCTCTTTGAAATCAGTGCGGTTTACATATAACGAAAACAGTACAACAGTTTACATAGAACAGTTCGTATAGAACAGTTTACATTGAACTAGAAACAAGTATAGAACAGTTTACATTAAACTAGAAATAAGTAACAGTAAGTAACAAGTAATAACAGGCGGCTACATTAAATGTCAATACATGGATAAGAACTTGGACTATGCAGGAGTATATTCTATGCTGCATGGGTTTCACGCCGATAATCGCGAAACAGCCTGGGATCATGGGTCTCTGCGCAGTCTGCCAAACAGGCAGACCTCTGCACAATGCATGGGTAGGCTGCACAGTGTGCTCATGTGCTTTATACATGGGCATATTGTATGACGCTTGGATTGCTCCAGTTTCTCCAATATGGATGCCTGGTTTCAGATTGCATACACGTGTTTGTAAGCGCACGCTGAACAGTCATGCCCCATCATATTATATGTTTGCCCGCATATCCTCTGTCTTTCTGACTATTTGGGCTTTTTTATGAGTGTGTGTATTTCGGTGCATTTTGATGCCTTCGCCATCTTTCCAAATATGGGGCACCTTGGTTTTATTCTCCATACTTTTCCTTAAGAGTCACAGCATACTCTTTGATTTCTTGGCCACTGCTGCACACTGAGCAGAGGGTTTCAATGTATTATGAATGATGATGGCTAGATCTTTTTTCTGGGTGCTGATTCCTAATGTGGAACCTTGCATTGTGTAACTGTAGTTTGGGTTGTTCTTATATGCATAACTTTGCACTTGTCCACATTAAGTTTCATCTGCCATTTGGACGCCCACTCTTCCAATTTCTCAAGGTCCTCTTGCAATTTTTCATGATTCTCTTGCGTTTTAACAACTTTGAATAATTTTGTGTCATCTACAAATTTTATAACTTCTCTCGTTATTCCCATTTCCAGGTCATTTGTGAATATATTAAAAAGCAGTGGGCCTAGCACACATCCCTGGAGTACTCAACTATTTACTTTTCTCCATTGAGAAAATTGTCAATTTAGCCCTACTCTTTGTTTTCTATCTTTTAACCAGTTTTCATTCTACAGTAGTATACTGCTCCTATCCCATGACTTTTTGATTTCCTCAAGAATCTCTTATGTGGGACCTTGTCAAAGGCTTTCTGAAAATCTAGATACTCTATTTCAACTGGTTGACCTTTCTCAACCTGTTTATTAATACCTTCTAAAAATATAACAGATTAGTGAAACAAGACTTTCCTTTGCTAAATCCATGCTGGCTTTGTCCCATTAAACCATGATTATCTACATGTTCAGTAATTTTATTCCTTATAATGGTTTCTAACATTTTGCTCGGTACTGACATCAGGCTCACCAATCTGTAGTTTCCCAGATCACCTTGGTACCCTTTTCAATAACTGGCATTAGACTCTCTCCAGTCTTCAGGTGCTAAAGATGATTTTAATGATAGTTCACAGATTACTAATAGCAGGTCTGCAATCTCATATTTCAGTTATTTCAGCTACTCTTTAGGGTATTAAACTGCTATATTACATCTTCCAGGTTTATTGCGATTTGTTTCAATTCCTCTGATACATCACCTTTAAATACCATTTCAAACATGGGCAACATCCTTATGGGTATGTTTACTAAACAGCAGTAGTCCGCTACCGCCATTTAGTAAACATACCCCTATGTCTTCTTCAGTATAGCGCTGGGTACACCTTCTGGTACTATATAATTAGTAGTAGTAGCAATAATAAAACCAAAGTAAAAAAATCATTTAGTCTCTCTGCTATGACCTTTATTTTTATTTTTTATTTAACATTTCTTATATATTGCCTTTCATGATATCAAGGTGGTTTACAGTGAACAGAGCACTACAACTTGGAGATAACTATTTTACAGGGAATATGGGCAATGGAGGGCTAAGTGGCTTGCCCAAGACCACAAGGAGCACCTGTGGGACTTAGAACCCCAGTCCTTCCAGCCCAAGGTTGCTGTCCTCTAGTGGGATTTGAACCCCTGTCCTTCTGGCCTGAGGTAACTCGCGCCAACCACTAGGCCTTGTCCTCCCTTACTGCCCTTCTTAACCCCTCTGTCATATAATGGTCCAGTTCACTCTCTCACAAGTATTTTGCTACAAATGTACTTGAAAAAGTTTTTATTATGTGCTTTTGCTTCCACGGTAAGTTTCTTTTCAAATTCTCTCTTTGCCTGCCTTATCAATGCCTTGCATTTAACTTGCCAATTTGTATCTAAAAGTGGTTAATCTAATAAATGATGTTCCCTTGGCGGTGCAAAAAGTCTGGGTAGAGTCACACTATCAATGTTAATTTCCAGACTTCTGAAATTAGCCCAGGGATATCAGATTTTCTTTGACAGCTTCCTTCTTTACATTCCTCCAATTTTATCCTTTCCATGAGTGGAGATGAAAGGAATAGGCAATGTATATCACTTCTGCAGGGTACTGCTAATAAATATGGGCCCAAAATTCAAAGGCATTTACATGGTTTGCAGACTTGCAAACAATACCCGCTCTTAATTCACAATATAATCAAACAAAAATACTCTCCTACAAACCCAATATAATCACACTTATCACAGGCATAAATGACCTCAGGATGGCTTATACCAGGAGTGTCAAACTCAAATACACAGTGGGCCAAAATGTAAAACTTGAACAAAGTCGCGGGCCAGCATTGAACAAATGAACCTTTTAATATGGACCCAAACAAGATTTGCTTTAACACTGAATATGAAGCAACACTTATTACTATACAATTTATAACTTAATAGTTCAGATATGCAAAAACCAATTTCAAATAAAAAAAAACATCAATGACATTCATTTATTAAATAAGATTTAAATAATAATAAATAATAATTTTTAAAATAAAATAACAATAATAAAATTAATCAACCATTCAAGCCCATGTCTTGGAGTAGCAAGAAAAAGTGCATAAAGAAAACGTTAATTATTGCTCAGTTTGCTGCACACTGATCTAATCTGATGTGCCCAAGCCAGATACCTGGCATCTCTTCTTGGATGATAGTACATCAATGTCTGGGCTCAGGCTTTGAGCTGAGGAAATCCTCAGTATCGAGCGAAGGTGTTCATCAGTCAGACGTCTCCTGTGAGATGTTTTGGTCATCTTCATCGAGGAGAAAAGTTGCTCACATAGATAAGTGCTGCCGAACATGGAGAGCATCTGAGCAGCTTGGGTGCGGAGCTGAGGCATTGTGTCAGGGATGAACTGTGGAAACTGGGCGGTGCCCACAGCATCATACTTGACTTCAGCGTGTCATTACAATGGAGTTCAATTAGCTCCATTTGGAGGTTGGTTGGTGCGTTTTCCACATTAACTGCAAAGGGATTACTGAGCAGTTCAAACCTACATTTCTGGACATCAAAGTCGGCAAATTGCCGGCTAAACTCAGCGCCGAGTACACTGAGTTTTTCAGCAAACTGTGCGCATGGGAACAAGTTGGTAAAGAACTGCGTTTTCATGGTTTGGCAGCAGGGAAAATGGCCAAGGTTTCCTTGCAGCATCTGATTCTCCCACAGGCACAGTTTAGTTTTAAAAGCCCTCACTGCAGCGTACATGTCTGTGATGATGCGCCCCCGCCCCTGAAGCTGCAGGTTCAGCGCATCGAGATGGCTCGAGATGTCACACAGAAAGGCCAGCTCACACAGAAACTTTTTCTCCCGAAGCTCTGCTGTGTCCTTCCCTTTGCTTTCCAGAAACTGACATATTTCCTCATGCAGCTCAAAACATCTATTCAGTACTTTTCCTCGGCTTAACCATCTCACCTCTGTGTGATACGGCACGTCTGCGTATTCCGAACCACACTCCTCCAGAAAAGACTTAAACTGGCGGTGATTCAGACCTTTGGCTCTTATAAAGTTAACTACTTGTGTTACTGTGGTCATAACATGTTCCATCTTTAGGGCTTTGCCACACAATGATTCCTGATGTATGATGCAGTGATAAACAGTTAGTTCACCTGCACAGTTCTCTTCCTGCATCTTCTCCCGGACCCTGCCCACCAGTCCACTTGTTTTACCGCACATCGCTGGCGCACCATCTGTCGTTAATCCCACGAGTTTATCCCACGACAGCTTTATTTCAGTTACGCATTTGGAAACCTCCTCAAAAATTTCCTTTCCTGTGGTTGTGCCATGCATTGATTTGAATCCCAATAGCTCCTCCGTAACACACATATTTGAGTCCACTCCACGGATGAAGACTGACAGCTGAGCAGTATCAGATGCGTCGCTGCTCTCATCCACAGCAAGGGAGAATGCAACAAAATCTTTTCCCTTTTCCAAAAGCTGGTCATACAGATTGGTGGCAAGATCACATGTGCGATCAGCTACTGTGTTTCTGCTCAGGCTCACGTTTGAAAAGGCTTGCTTTTTCTCTGGGCACACGATGTCACAAACTTTCAACATGCACTTTTTCACAAACTCTCCCTCATTAAAGGGCCAGGCTGATTTTGCGATCTCTGCTGCCACAATATAACTAGCCTTTACAGCAGCCTCACTTTGTGATGTGGCTTTTTTGAACATATTCTGTTGTGAAACCAAACTTCTTTTCATCTCCTCCACTTTCTGGCTCCTTTGAGTCATGTCCAGGTCCTTGTACTTGTCATGGTGTTTTGTTTCATAGTGTCGTCGAATGTTATACTCCTTAGTTATAGCCACGTTGACTCCACAAATCAGACAAACAGGTCTGTCTTTTACATATGTAAACAAATATTCTGTCTCCCACCTGTCCAGAAAGTTCCTGTTGTCTGCCTTTCTTTTTGCCATTTTTGGGAAGGGGTTCCACAGTGACAGTTGTAGCTTGAGATCGCTATGACTTCTGTCACACAGGAGAGGGCGTTTCTGGGACCTGTCCTGATTGACGCGCCAAAACAACAGCAAGGCATTATGGGATTTGTAGTATTAGCGATGAATGAATGCGCTGTATAATACCGGCGGGCTAGCTCTAGTAGTCATTTGGTATAGCCTCGCGAGCCAAATATAATTACACTACGGGCCAAATTTGGCCCGCGGGCCAGAGTTTGACACCTATGGCTTATACCCTGCAGCTAGTGAAAATATCACTATAGGGAACAGCTGACGCTCACATCACTGGTCAAAAAAGCCTTCTATATAGCCCCTCTCAAATATAATTAACTTCTAATCATAACACTTGAACACCACATGAGTACTACTGGGAAACCCAAAACACTTAATAAAGCCATACTTTGGCGAAACAAAAGCTTTTGTAGGGTTGAGTATTAGTTGATTTCAGTATTGTCAATTAGAAAGTTTCCCTGCTGTATTCAACTTTTGAAGATTTTTGAAGATTTATGGTCTCATTTATATGCCGACCTGTGCCAAAGTGGCTCTGGAACTGAAGAGTTGAAGAGCGTTATTAGAAGATAAGTAACCGTAGACCTAGTTAGGCATGTTTACCATTATTTTTACTTACTTTACCCTCTTTTTTTACAGGAGGCAACAGTCTGTTCCGGTGCTGCTTTGTGCAGTTGATTGAATAACAACGCTTTTGAATGAATGTGTATGTTTTGTGTTAAGGTGCTTTATTAAGTGTTTTGGGTTTCCCAGTAGTATTCATGTGGTGTTCAAGTGTTATGATTGGAAGTTAGTTATATTTGAGAGGGGCTATATAGAAGGCTTTTTTGACCAGTGATATGAGCGTCAGCTGTTCCCTATAGTGATATTTTCACTAGATGCAGGGTATAAGCCATCCTGAGGTCATTTATGCCTGTGATAAGTGTGATTATATTGGGTTTGAAGGAGAGTATTTTTGTTTGATTATATTTTGAATTACGAGCGGGTATTGTTTATAGGTTAGTTCAGCTCTTATACAGCTGTTTAGGTGGTGTTAACTATTGCAGACTTGCAAACCATGTAACTGCCACTAAGCGGGTATTCAGCAGCACCAACTGTGGGAGGGGAGGGGGAAGAAGGGAAAGGGGAGGAATGGGAGTGTTGGGGAGAGGGGGAAGGGAAGGAGAAGAAAAGGAGGAGAGAAGGGAGGAAAAAGGGAGAATGGGAGGGAGAGGGGAGGGAGAGGGGAAGAAGTGTAAGGAAGGGGAGGAGGGGGAGGGGGAAGGAGGAAGGGGAGGGGAAAAGGGGAAAGGGGGAAGGGGAAGGAAGGGGAGAGGGAAGGAGAAAAGGGAAGAGAGGGGAAGAGGGGAAAGGGAAGGGGAGGAGACAGGGAGGAGGAAGTGAGGAAGGCTGGGAAAAGGGGTGGGGAAAAGGGGAAGAGGGGAAGAGGGAAAAGGGGAAGGAAAAGGAAAAGGAAGAAGGGAAGGAAGGGGGAAGGGGAGAGGGAAAGGAGTGAAAGGGAAAAGGGAAAAGGGACAAGGAAGAGTGGGAGGGGAAAGGACAGGAAGGAAAGGGGAAGGGGAATGAGAAGGGGAGAGGGAGGGGGAGGGGGAAGAAGGGGGAGGAGGAGGGGGAAAGGGGAAGAAGGGGAAAGGGAGAGGGAGTACAAGGGGTGGGGAAGAACAGGGGAGAAGAAGAGGGGAAGGAGGGAAGGGGGAGTGGGAAAGGGAAGGGGGGGAAAGGGGAGGGAAGAAGGGAGAAGAGGGAAAGCGGATGGGAGGAAGAAAGAAGAAGGGGAAAAGGAGGGGGAGGGGAAGGGGAAAGGGAAAGGAGAAGAAAAGGGAGGAGGAGGGGATGGAGTAAAGGGAAAGGGGAAGAAAAGGAAGGGGGAGGAGCGATGGGGACGGGGATGGGGGAAAGAAGAGGAAAAGGGATGGGGAGGGGGAAGAAGGAATGAGGAAGAAAGAGGAAGGGTAAGAGGGGATGGGAGAGAGAGGAAGGGGAGAGAGGGGGTGGGGAAGGAGAATGGGGAAGGGGAAAGGGGAGGGGAAAGGGAGGAAGGGAGGGACAAAGGGGAGGGGGAAGGGAGGGGGAAGAGGAAGGAATGAAAGGGGAAAGGGGAGGGAGGTTGAGGAAGGAGGAGTGGGGGAAGGGGAAGGCAGGGGAGGGGAAAAGGAGAGGGGAGGGGAGGGAGGGAAGAAGGAGAGGGGGAGAGAGGAAGGGAAAAGTGAAAAAATGTAAAACTGGACAAAAACCCCCTAAAAAATAATATTATTAATGACATATAAATAATCATAAAAAGCCAAAACCATAATGATGAATAAAATCAAATCAAACTGTATCCAGAAATTTTCTTCTTAAACTTTTGCAATGAACGACTTTGTGCTTTTTCCTAAACTGGATGGCAAGCTCTACGCTACTGAAATAAGGTATTTTGTACAATCTTTTAATACACCTTCTTTGAGTTTATTTTCTTTTGCTTTGATGCACTATAAGTTTTATTGAAAACAACAGAGCTTATAGGTCCAGCTGTATAGATAGTACTACCTTATTGTACATATAATGGCAATCACATTTGCCTATAGATTGTACTATTAATAATTTTATTTTTCGATTGCTCTGCTTTAATGGCATTCTTATGTAGTCAGTTAACTATCAATCTTCAATTTTAACTTCAATAATGGACAATGTGCTTCCCGATAGGTCCTTTAGTCCTGCCCCATACTTTAAGAGAATATACATTTACCCATTGACAACTTCTCTCCATATGTTCCCTCCATACTAGACTATAGGTTTTTTATGTACTCCCTCCCCACATGTTTTTCTTATGCAACTATCTAGTTCTGCATGAATTTTCATGTTCTCTAACTAAACACTGAGTTTCCCAATATTGTTCTATTAGCCCTGATCCTGCTTTTTTACGGGCACCCATATACAGTCATGGTTTGACTCTTCCCTTCACATGTTTGTTCATTCATTTGCATTCAGGTTATACATCTATTTCATTAGTTCACATGTTTGGACTCATTTCTATGACAAGAGGAACACATTTTTGATGTGGGAAGGTATATGAATTTCTTGACATTTCGGGTTCTGCAATGCTAGCAATTTATTCTAAACACTGCCTTTCTTCACATCAACTAGAATCAACGGTTCCTCCTACTATGTGATGTCATTCATTTAAGGCACTCCTTCTTGGGCGGGCATTGTATAAGAATCCCGCGATTTTTTGGCGTTTGCCTTACCATATCGCAGTTGCACTTGACACAGGGCTGGTGTGGCCTGAAACATGCGTGTTGTGCATCGGGTATACTGCAGGGATTTAAACAACTGCGCTAAGTTAAGTAGAAGCTTTTTCAATTTCTTTCAATCGTTGAATCATATCAAAGCACATATTGGGTGTTTAAGAAAAAAGAAAAAATTAAAAGGGAACAGTGGACATCGGGGGGTTGAGCAATTGCCTACTCTTTCCCTGGTCTACTGGACTCGACATTCTCTTCTGGTATAGATGAAATTAAGACTTTGTCTGCCATTTGAGTGATCTTGGATTTGTGGATTATTTACAGCGATCGTTTCATTGTGTGGGGGTTACTGTTTGTTTCCCTGTTGATTTGCTCAGTCAGCCTGGTGAGATCTGGCCTAACCAATCACAGAGATGTGCATGATCTCTGCCATCAGCTGAGCAGGTAATAAGTTGTATGCAGAAACCAAGAAATTTGTACTTTTGTCCTTTGGCTTTTCTACCACCCCAAGACTCTATGGGGTATGTTTACTAAACCACGGTAAAGGAGCAGTCTTTCCTCTGTGTTAATGGCAGTGATAAGGGGTTCACCAAAAATACAAATACTAAAACAATTACAAACCTAACTTCAAAAATGATTCAAATTACATTAGGGTATAAAAAGACCTCAGGAAAGCTCTTTCCCTACATCTGGCGAACTGAATCACCATAGGTTTGAGCAGTAAATCTACACAGCACAGGTCTCACCCTTTTAATTTCAAATTATCACAAAACCAATTGCCCTAGTAAATATCTATATCCAAAAAAAGTACTTTTAAGGGATTCTACCAATTTTTTTAAAAAAAATTACTTAATAATTTATTCTTCACATTCAGAAACTGAAGTTGAAAATCTTCAACAGTAAATATACTACTTAATAATTCATTCTTGACATTCACAAACTAATGTTGAAAGTCTCCAACAACTGATTTACTTCCTGAAAAGAAGAGAAACAAAATACGTTCAGGAAGGGTTAACACACACCATTCAAATAGTATCCAATTACTTATCTGAATGTTTAACAGCAATCACACAGCCTCCTTCTGTTTCCTGCAAATAACCGTCTGAACGTTAAGCAGCAATTGTTTCACACAGTCATAATGCCTCCGTGGAAGTCACAAACAGTTCACAGCAAATCACTTTGATTTCTTGCTTTTTACAAATGCAAATGCCTATACCCTACAAAAGCTTTTGTTTCACCCCACCAGGCTTCGTCAGGGATAGCACAGTTACTTACCTGTAACAGGTGATCTCTGGGAACAGCAGGAATAAGTCTTCACATATGGGTATCGTCGGTACCGATGGAGCCTGCGCGGGAACGCTCCCCAGCGTCCAGTAAGAAAGCTTTTGGGACCATCCCAAAGCGCCTGTGCGCTGCCTTCCCGCCTTTCCCATCCGCCTCTCTCCAGTTCGAGTTTTAAAGCTGAGACAAAGAGAGAGAGAGGAAAGAAAAGATAGATAGAGAGCTACAACTCCTAGGGGAGGTGGGTGGGTTGTGAAGACTTATTCCTGCTGTTCCCAGAGATCACCTGTTACAGGTAAGTAACTGTGCTATCTCCAGGAACAAGCAGGAATGAGTCTTCACATATGGGGACTCCCTAGCTGCAGATGCCAGGGGAAGACCCCAGGTTGTGTGTCCTTGAAAAGGACTCTACCTCCCCCATGGATCTCTGGCATCCAACCAGGGTAGGTGGGTAGGAGTTGATTAGGAATGGAACAGGTGTTTGAGAACAACCTGACCAAACGAGGCATCCCGGCGGGAGTCCTTGTCCAAACAGTAATGGGCTGTGAAGGTATGAACCGAGGCCCAGGTGGCCGCTTGACAGATTTGGTCGATGGACACAGAGTTTAGATGAGCCATTGAGGCTGCCATGGCTCTCACATTGTGAGCTGTGACATGGCCCTCCAGAGAAAGGTTCCTACTCTGGTAGGCGAAAGAAATACACTGACCAATCCAGTTGGACAGTGTTCTCTTAGAAACTGGAAGTCCTAAATGAGAAGGATCAAAAGCAACAAAGAGTTGAGAAGACTTTCTATGTTGCTGTGTTCTTTGTAAGTAAAAAGCAAGAGCTCTCTTACAATCCAAGGTATGAAGATTCCTCTCTGCATTTGATGCATGAGGTCCTGGAAAAAAGACAGGTAAATATATCTCTTGGTTTAGATGAAAAGGCGAGACCACTTTGGGCATAAAGTGTGGATTGATCCTGAGGACTACCTTATCATGATGGAACCTTGTATAAGGTGGATTAGACACCAAAGCTTGCAATTCACTGATGCGGCGTGCTGAGGTGACTGCAATGAGAAAGATAACTTTCCAAGAAAGAAATTTCAGGGAGGTGGTGGCTAAAGGTTCAAAGGGTGGCTTCATAAGCTGGCCAAGAACCAGGTTTAAGTCCCATGCCACTGGAGGTGGTCTAATGGGAGGTTTAGTTAGAAGAAGGCCTCTCATGAATCTTGTTATAAGAGGATGAGAGGAAATAGGCTGTCCATTGAGAGGCTTGAGGGATGCTGCAATAGCACTCAAATGGACTCTTACTGAATTTGTTTTAAGACCTGCATGGGATAAATGCAGGAGATACTCTAGTAAAGAATTCAAAGGTATTGCAAGAGGGTTAAGAACCTTCTCTGAACACCAAATAGTAAATCTTTTCCATTTGGAGGGAGGAGTGGTCTAGTGGTTAGGACAAGGTACTTCAGGCCGGAGGGCCAGGGGTTCAAGTCCCACCTGGGGACAGCAATCTCAGGCCAGAGGGTCTGGGATTTCTAGTCCTATAGGCACTCCTTGTGGTCTTGGGCAAGCCACTTAACCCTCCATTGCCCATGTTCCCTGTAAGTATTAGCATATGTGTCTCATATCCCCTCGTGTTAAATGTATCCCCCAATTGACCGCTTTGACCCGGTGAAAAGCGGGATATAAATACAGCTAAATAAATTTGAAAGCATAGGAACGTCTAGTAGAAGGCTTTCTAGAGGCATGAATAATATCTCTGACTTGCTGAGAGAGATGAAAACCTTGAAGGTCTAGGCCTTCAGCAACCAAGCCCTGAGATGAAGAGACTGGGGGTTTGGGTGCCACAATGTTCCCTCCTCCTGGGATAGAAGGTCTGGTGCAGAGCCCAAGTCCAGGGAAGAAGCTTGAGAGAGATGCAGAAGTAGAGGATACCACACTTGGCGTGGCCAATGTGGTGCTATGAGGATCATTTTCCCTCGATCTCTCTGAAGCTTGAATAGTGTTTTGGGAATTAGGGGAATGGGTGGAAAGGCATAAAGGAAGTCTTGACCCCAGTGAAGGAGGAAGGCATCCTTGGCCTGAACTCCCTGACACGGAATTCTGGAACAGAACCGGGGAAGTTTGGCATTCCACGGACTTGCAAAGAGGTCTATGTCCGGGGTTCCCCAAATTCGAAAAATCCTGGCTACCTGGTCCATGTGGAGGGACCACTCGTGTGGAAGCAGAACTCAATTGAGTCTGTCTGCCCAAGAGTTTTGAACGCCTGGAATATATACTGCCAGAAGATGAATGTGATGCTCTCTGGTGAAGGCCCACAGTCGCAAAGCTTCGTTGCAAAGCGACAGAGAGCCAGTCCCGCCCTGCTTGTTTACATAGAACATGGCTACTTGGTTGTCCGTATGGATGAGGACTGTCCTGTAGCTGAGCAGGGAATGGAACACTCTGAGAGCTAAGAATATTGCTCTGAGTTCCAAGAGATTGATATGTAGAGAAGTCTCCTGTGGAGACCAGATGCCCTGGGTGGAGAGATCCTGCAGATGAGCTCCCCAACCCATTGGAGAAGCATCTGTTGTAAGAGTTGCTTGGGGTAGTGACTGCTGAAAAGGGGACCCCAGCAACAGATTTGGAGAGGACTTCCACCACTGGAGAGACCAAAAAAGGCAACTGGAGTTTGCTATTTTGTCTGACAGGCAACCTGATGCCTGAGTCCATTGGGTGGACAAATTCCATTGAGCTGCCCTCATGTGAAGGTGAGCATATGGAACCACGTGTACGGTGGATGTCATGTGGCCTAAGAGTTGTAACATCTCTCGAGCAGTTAAATGGGACTTTAACTGTATCTGGGAGGCTAACTGCACTAAGCGTAGGCAACGGGCCTGAGGAAGATAGGCCCTTGCAGTTGTGGTATCCAGCAAGGCCCCTATAAACTCCAGAGACTGAGTAGGGGTGAGATTTGATTTTGGGATGTTTATTACCAGTCCCAAATACTGAAGAACACGCATTGTGCAGATTAGACAATTCTGGGCCTCTGACTGGGATGGAGCTCGAATGAGCCAGTCATCCAGGTAAGGGAAAACGAATATGCCTAGAGTGCATAGAAATGCAGCTACTACTGCCATGCATTTCGTGAACATCCTTGGTGCAGAGGCCAGACCGAAAAGAAGCACCCTGTACTGGTAGTGCTTTCCTTGAAAAAGGAACCGAAGGAACCTTCTGTGTGTTGGATGGATGAGGACATGGGTGTATGCATCCTTGAGATCTAGAGAACAAAGCCAGTCCTGACTCTGAAAGTATGGAAGCAGAGCACCGAGAGAAATCATCTTGAATTTTTCTTTGAATAGAAACTTGTTCAATTCTCTGAGATCTAATATGGGTCTGTAGCCCCCTGTTTTCTTTGGGATAAGAAAATAAGGGGAGTAGAACCCTGAGCCCTGTTGAAGAAGAGGTACTTCTTCTATTGCCCCTTGGGCAAGAAGGGTGGCAATCTCCTGACCCAGAAGGTTGAGGAGAGATGTTGAAGAATTGAACTGTTTCACCATGGTGCGAGGAGGAAGGCTTAAGAAATGAAGCTTGTACCCTTCCCTTATGATGGAGAGGGTCCATTGCTCTGCTGTGATTTGTTCCCATCTGGGAGCAAAGTAAGCCAACCTTCCTGGAATGGTGAGGGGCTCTGGTTCTTCCAGAGCTAGAAAGGCTAAGTTCTCTAGTTGCAAGTCAAAGGCCCTGAGGAGGCTGAAGCTGCTGGGCCGTGGAAGGCCTAGCAGCCTTTGACTTGGCCTGTTTAGGAGGTTGCTGACGTTTTGCAGCAAAACAACCTGCAGAAGATGCCTGCTGACCATAAGCAGGATAATATCTTCCCTTTTTAGAAAAGGATGTCTTTTTGAACAATCTTTTCTTAGCAGGAGCAGAGGTGGACTTTGAAAGTCGATCCAAAGCGGAGTTCTCAGCATCCATCTGAATGGCCTTTGCTTGCCAATCCTTGCCAAAAAGGATTTCACCTGTACAAGGAAGATTTCCTAATTCATCTTGGACCCAGAGTTCCAAATCAGAAGCTTGTAGCCAAGCAATTCTGCGTGCACCTATTGCAATAGCCGAGGCTCTGCTTACACACTCAAAAGAGTCAAAGGCTGCACGGTTGGAAAATTTGGAAACATCCTGGGCATGTTTGAGCCAAGTGAGAAACTCCTGCCTTTTATCTTCTGAAATAAAAGGGGTTAAAGTCTGCAGATGATCTGTGACTTCTTTTAAAAACATCCCTATATAGAGACTATAGGAGTTGATTCTGGCAGCTAGCATAGAAGCTTGAAAAACCCTACGGCCAAAAGCATCTAGGGTCCTGCAATCACATCCTGGAGGATTAGATGAGTGTCTTTTTGCACTCTTTATCTTTCTCATGGCAGACTCTACCACAATAGAGTGGTGAGGAAGCTGAGTCTTATGAAAGCCAGGACAAGGAGGGACACGATACATGGTGTCTAACCTGCGAGAATGAGGAGAGGTGGTAAGAGGTGTCTCCCACATGCTCAACATGAGATCATACAAAATCTCATGAATAGGTAAAGTAGCTGCCTCTTTAGGAACTTTAGGATATTGTAAAATATCCAGCTGCTTGGCTCTAGGCTCTGACTCAGGGGCCACTGTGATGGAGAGGCCCCTAGCCACTTCCCTAATGAAGTCTTGAAAAGACAAGTCTTCTGGAGGAGACATTCTTCGTTTAGGAGAAGAAGACTCCTGAGGAAGAAGTATCGATGCCTCGACAGATCCTTCAGACTCCTCAGAGTCTTCGGAGGAATCAAAGTATTGCCTGTCTGGATGCTCCTGTAAAGCCCGATATACGTACCGAGTGGGATTGACATCGGGAGTAACCGGTACCGGTTCGGTACCGATGGGCATCATAGGACAGGGTACCGTTGCTGTCGACACCGAAGCCGATGTCGATGCAATCTGTACCGGCACTGGGAATGATGCCGGTGCCGGAGCCAGTACCGGCAACGGGGATTGTTGCAATACCGGAGGCGTCGCAGCCTGCATGAATGCTGTCAGGGTGCGCTGCATGGTCAGAATCTTCTGATCCATCGATGCCACCAAAGTCTGGATGTCGGTACCAGTGGGAGCCACCGGTACCCCAGAACACGGCAACAGGTGATCGGTCGAGGCCGAGCCATTGATGTCAACCTGTGACCCCATAGACCAGGGGTCTGCAACCTTTAAGACGTAAAGAGCCACTTGGACCCGTTTCCGAAGGGAAAAAAAAAACTGGGAGCCGCAAAACCATTGCGACATTTAAAACAAATCTAACACTGCATATATTGTTTTTTACCTTAATGCTATATACGACCCCCTACTTTTCCTGTTAAAATATAGGTGTTTGGCCTATACTCGCCGTATAAGACTACCCCTCTTCCTTCACACACCAAAAAAAAAACGCCAGAAAATATCACAACAACAAGTAACAATATTTGATTTCAAAATTATGATGATTTTGTAGTCAAATCACTAATATGAAATAAAATTATTTTTTCTACCTTTGTTGTCTGACCAATTTATTCTTTGATCATGCTGGTCCCGATCTGAGGCTTCTGCTTTCCTGTCTTCTCTTAGCTCTCTTTCTGTGGTCTATGGTCCATCTGCCATTTCTTATCTCTTCTTTCGTTTTCTTCACTTCTTTCCATCAGCCTATTTCCAGTCCCAGTAACCCTCCCCAATATCAGCCCCTTTCCAGTCCTCACTCCCAGTACCTTCCAGTGCTAATCCCCCTCAACCCCATTACCAGTGCTAGCCTCCCCTAATCAGCCCAATACCAGTCCTACCCCCCATCAGCTCATTACCAGTCCTAGCCTCCCCTAATCAGCTCATTTCCAGTGCTCGTCCCCTCAACCCCATTACCAGTGCTCCATCCCTCCATGTCAGCCCCCTCCCTCCCTCCATCCATATCAGCTCCCTCCCTCCATGTCAGCCCCCTCCATCCCTCCATGTCAGCCCCCCTCCCTCCATCCATCCATATCAGCTCCCTCCCTCCATGTCAGCCCCCTCCATCCCTCCATGTCGGCCCCCCTCCTCCATCCATCCATATCAGCTCCCTCCCTCCATGTCAGCCCCCTCCATCCATCCCTCCATGTCAGCCCCCTCCCTCCATCCATATCAGCTCCCTCCCTCCATGTCAGCCCCCCTCCCTCCATCCATCCATCCATATCAGCTCCCTCCCTCCATGTCAGCCCCCCTCCCTCCATGTCAGCCCCCCTCCCTCCATCCATCCATATCTGCTCCCTCCCTCCATGTCAGCCCCCCTCCCACCATGTCAGCCCTCCTCCCACCATCCATCCAAAACTGCTACCTCCCACCATGTCAGCCCCCCTCCCTCCATCCATATCAGCTCCCTCCCACCATGTCAGCCCCCCTCCCTCCATCCATCCATATCAGCTCCCTCCCTCCATCCATATCAGCTCCCTCCCTCCATGACAGCCCCCCTCCCTCCATGTCAGCCCCCTCCATCCCTCCATGTCAGCCCCCCTCCCTCCATCCATCCATATCAGCTCCCTCCCTCCATATCTGCTCCCTCCCTCCATGTCAGCCCCCCTCCCTCCATGTCAGCCCCCCTCCCTCCCTCCATCAATATCTGCTCCCTCCCTCCATGTCAGCCCCCCTCCCTCCATGTCAGCCCCCCTCCCTCCATCCATCCATATCTGCTCCCTCCCTCCATGTCAGCCCCCCTCCCTCCATGTCAGCCCCCCTCCCTCCATCCATCCATATCTGCTCCCTCCGTCCATCCATATCAGCTCCCTCCCTCCCTCCATGTCAGCCCCCCTCCCTCCATCCATCCATATCTGCTCCCTCCCTCCATGTCAGCCCCCCTCCCTCCATCCATCCATATCTGCTCCCTCCCTCCATGTCAGCCCCCCTCCCTCCATGTCAGCCCCCCCTCCCTCCATCCATCCATGTCAGCCCCCCTCCCTCCATGTCAGCCCCCCTCCCTCCATCCATCCATATCTGCTCCTCCCTCCTCCATGTCAGCCCCCTCCCTCCATCCATCCATATCTGCTCCCTCCCTCCATGTCAGCCCCCCTCCCTCCATCCATATCAGCTCCCTCCCTCCATGTCAGCCCCCCTCCCTCCATCCATCCATATCAGCTCCCTCCCTCCATGTCAGCCCCCTCCATCCCTCCATGTCAGCCCCCCTCCCTCCATCCATATCAGCTCCCTCCCTCCATGTCAGCCCCTCCTCCCTCCATCCATCCATGTCAGCACCCCTCCCTCCATGACAGCCCCCTCCCTCCATCCATCCATATCAGCTCCCTCCCTCCATGTCAGCCCCCCTCCCTCCATGTCAGCTCCCCTCCCTTCTTCTGCAGCCGCGGCTCCCTGCCTCTTACGGAACCGCGGCTGTGCTTTTAAAATCATCTCGGAGCCCTTCCTGTCTTGACGGGCTCCGTGCAGCATTGTCCCGCCTCCAAACTTCCTTTAGAGGCGGGACAATGCTGCACGGAGCCCGTCAAGACAGGAAGGGCTCCGAGATGATTTTAAAAGCACAGCCGCGGTTCCCTAAGAGGCAGGGAGCCGCGGCTGCAGAAGAAGGGAGGGAGCCCATAACGCCATAAATACCGGGCGGGCAGTGTGCTCCGGAGCCGCGGCAAAGGTGAGAAAGAGCCGCATGCGGCTCCGGAGCCGCGGGTTGCCGACCCCTGCCATAGACAATGCTTTGGAAGCCGGAACTTCCCGCCGGGGTAATTTTGCCAGTGCGGAGTTCTCAAGTTCAAGCCCGGAGGCATCTCGATGCTTAGAGGGAGATTTGCCCTTTGAGGACCGGCCAGATTTATGCTTGGTTACCTGAGATCCATGGGAGGAAGAAGAAGCCCTGGAAGACGTCGATGCCACCGAAGCTGCATCAGAGGGAAACAGGGTACTGAGCTTGGCTGCTCGGTTCTGCCGACCTCTTTTAGACATCATGGTAGAGGACATACAATCCGTGATGGAATGATCAGGACCCAAACATTTTAGACACCAATCATGGATGTCGGTGACAGAAATAGTACCGCCACATTTTGTGCACTTTTTAGACCCGGAGGCGGGCTTCTCCATGAGTTGAAACATTTTAGGCCTAAGGCCCAAAAACTGAAAATGCACAGTGAAGAAAGTATAAGTTTTGTTTTGTTTTTTTAAAGAAAGAAAGAAAAGACCGGCGGTACCGGTCCGACGTTGAAGAAGGCAGACGCGACACAAAAAAATAAAGAAAAAATAAAGAACTTCTTCTGCGGTGACAGGAACATGACCTGCTGGCTCCGCGGAAAAGAAGAACTGGAGAGAGGCGGTTGGGAAAGGCGGGAAGGCAGCACGCAGGTGCTGTGGGATGCTCCCAAAAGCTTTCTTACTGGACGCTGGGGAGCGTTCCCGCGCAGGCTCCGTCAGTACCGACGATACCCATATGTGAAGACTCATTCCTGCTTGTTCCTGGAGATTCAGGTATTGAATTACTTATATAGCAACTCTCTACAATTTACTTCAGGCATCACCAGTACCTCAAATGATACCCTAATGTAATTTGAATAATTTTTGAAGTTAGGCTTGTAATTGTTTTAGTATTTGTATTTTTGGTGCTATAAAGGGTATTTGTTTTGTGTAGATATTTTTAGATTTACCCTTTGGCAGTAAGATTGTATAGGTGATAAGGGGTTACCATGCCGTAAGTGTGCTGGGCGTGTTAGAGGCGTTCCGGTGTTAAGGGTTGCTAGTGGACACTTAGCCAGTGGTACTTTGATGTGAGTGTTGTTTAGGATTATGGTAGCGACGGGGGGGGGGGGGGGGGATTTTACTGTCTTTGGTGATGAAGACCTCAGTTTTTCTATAGTTGATGGAGAGGATCCTGTCCCTTAATCTTAATATAATAGGATCCTGTCCCTTAATCTTCCAGGGTGATCTCTCATAACAACTGTGACAGGGTTGGCCTGATGGAGTCCTCTTTAGGAAAAAAAATCACGGTATCCCCAGTCCCAAGAGCTTATGAGGGTCAGAAGCATCCTTGTTTGATGGAAGAAAAACTTGGACTAAACCCTAGAAGGAAAAGCTATGAAGGATCCCGGACCAGGATTTATAAAACCCTCAGTAGGAAAACCCTCACTTGGTTTGCAGCTTGTCATGCTGTGAGGGTTTGTGGGCATCAGTGATGCTGACAGCTAAGCTATTAGTAGCTTAACTACTGGTAGGGTCTCCCAAGATGGACAGGTCTTAGCTGAGATGCCAGACTAAGATAAACCATCCATCTGGGCAGCTGCAGAATGGGACCGTTTTGGAGGCAGCGGATCACATTTCTGTGATAATGGCAACACCACTAGAATTACCTGTGCGGAAGAAAGGCCTTGCAATCTACTTCCATATTTTGCCATGAAAACCCAATGGATAGTCACAACATAACAACATAACAAATTGCACTATAGTGCTGGAAGATGAGACCCCTAGGTTGAAAGGCACTCAACTGGCTACTGGAGATGAGATGAAGACTTTTCAGAATAAAGCCAGGATTTATAATGTGGTTGGATCAAAGTCCTCAGGACATCTGACTGCTGAAGTAGCTGCATATTTATGTACTGAATATTTCTTTTATACTGCCTTTCAGATTATCAAGCAGTTTACATAGAACAGTAAAATTGTTTTATATGGAACAGTGAATATAGAATGTATTACAAGAACTAGGGGTTAGGGGTGAACATATTATGGGGTGGTATGGTAGAACAATGTAGAGGGGGGCAGTGTTTACATAGGGCTAAGGACAGGGGTTATCCATGACCTGAAGCATATTGGTAGCAAGGGGGGGGGGGGGGGAATGTTGGTGCCGAAGTATTCTTGCAATAAGGAGGTATTTAGTTTTTTACGAAAATCGGTGTAGTCATTGGTGTCTCTTTGTGTGGTTAGGAGTA
Source organism: Ichthyophis bannanicus (assembly GCA_033557465.1). Lineage (NCBI taxonomy): Eukaryota > Metazoa > Chordata > Amphibia > Gymnophiona > Ichthyophiidae > Ichthyophis > Ichthyophis bannanicus. The sequence goes on from CM066031.1 coordinate 1,375,433,392, forward strand.
ATTTCCAGAGTGTGGGTCCATATATACAGAAGGATTTCAGGCAGATTGCTTGGATGCTAGTTGTCTTGAGTGTTGGAATGTTGAGCAGGTTCTGGTTGTCTGTCTTGATCTTGTACTGCACTAGTGGAAAAAATTGTGGATACACCTGTAAATTTTGAGCTCTCCGTGATAATATCTGTCTTACTTATGTTAATTAAGTATTCTATGTATTAGATACTCTATGCAGATTGTTGCCATAATATTTGGGAACATATTACAAATGAATATCATCAACATTTATCAGAAAAAAACTTAGATTTGGAGTCAGACAAGGTAATTGATGTCTTTTTTTCAGGAAAATGATATTTTTCATGAAACTGTCGATCCACTTTAAGCAGGTTTTATGCAGAATCTCATGTATAAGCTGACGCTTCAGATAATGTGTGCTATACTGCCAGGTCTATACAAGCTGTATCAAAGTCATATTTGTGCTTTTGTTATTTTTACAAATTTATTTTATTTATTAACGAAAATATTTAAAAAAATGACAAATGCTTAATATAAAGTTTCCAGTTTGCAATATGTTGCTGTATTTTGTAGATTAATTATGGCAGCAACAAAGAGGGTTGACTGGTCTTCTAAAAAGAGAGCAACAGCCATTACTTTGAGAAATGAGGGGTACAGCTTTCGTGAAATTGCTCAGAAGATGGGACATGGAGTGACAGCATCTGGTGTACAAAAGTTGTGTGCTTGCTTCAAAGTCACTGAAAGTGTTGCAACTCAGAAGGGAAGAGGAAGGGAAAAGTCTACAACTCCAAAAACTGACAGAATGATTGTTAGGCTGGCTATATAAAATTGTAAATCATCTGCCAAGGACATCAATCAAGAACTTATGGATCTTGGTGTGTCCGTTACTGATCGAACTATTCGAAACAGGCTACGCAACACCGGTCTGAGGGCAAGAATTCCAAGAAAGAAACCTTTTCTGAATATTCAGCAGAGAAAACGATGACTCCAGTGGGCTTAAGAGCACCTAAACTGGACTACAGAAGATTGGAAAAAGGTAATCTGGAGCGACGAGACAAGAATATCGATATTTGGAAGCGACGGGGTTCGTTATGTAAGAAGAAGATCAGGTGAAGATTGTCTCCCAGATTGCATGAAAAGCACAATCAAACATCCTTTGAATGTTATGATATGGGGCTGCATGTCATGGCATGGAGTAGGCAGAATCCAAGTCATTGGTGGAACAGTTAATGCGAGTCGGTACATCCGTGAAGTCCTTGAGCCGAAATTACTGCTATCAATGCGTGATCTGCCCGGCCATCAGACAGATTGGATCTTTCAACAAGATGGTGCATCATGTCATACTGCATGACTAAGCAAGAAGTGGTTTGCAGAGAAGAAGATTCCACTTCTGCCCTGGCCAGGAAATAGTCCTGACCTGAATCCTATTGAGAACTTATGGTTTAGGCTGAAACGTTTGGTGGCAAGCAAACGCCCAAGCAATAAACAGGCCCTTATTGAGGCTATTGTCAGCCCGTGGTTCCATGTAATTGACACAGAAGACTTGAGAATTCTTATTGAATCCATGCCAAGAAGATGCCAGGCAGTAATTGACTCCAAGGGCTTTCCAACTCGCTATTAACTTTATAGAATTCATAGATTAAATATGTGTGCATTAAAGAATCGTACAGACACCTTAATGTATTTGATCTAAAATATAACATAAAACTCAACTAGTTTACTGTTTCACTCTTATATACATTTACTGAATGTTTTAGAAAAACTTCCTAGATTTCAAACTAGAGTGGAGTGGAGGAGTGGCCTAGTGGTTGGGGCAAGGTACTTCAGGCCGGAAGGTCAGGGTTCAAATCCCACTAGAGGACAGCAACCTTGGGCCGGAAGGACTGAGGTTTCTAGTCCCACAGGTGCTCCTTGTGGTCTTGGGCAAGCCACTTAACCCTCCATAGCCCATGTTCCCTGTAAAATAGTTATCTCCAAGTTATAATGCCCTGTTCAATGGAATTTCAGTTTGTTCAATGTAAACCGCACTGATGCAGAATAGCGCGGTATATAAGAAAATGTAAATAAATAAACTGAAGACATTTTGAGATTTGCATAGAAAATATGCAAAGAAACCAAAAAATTGAAATTAGAAAATTAGGGGTATGTTTACTAAATGGCGCACAATAGCGTGTGCTAAGGTACCTTAGCGCACGCTAATGATGCGTTTTTGTGCCCCGCACATGTGCGCGCCACACTAACGGGCCCGCTCATGTGCGCGGCGCGCTACTGTGCGATAGAGGCGTGGAAAGGCTCCATGAGGACGGAGGAAGGCTCCCCAGGGGCGGAGGGAAGGGTTCAATGGGTGGAGAGTGGGAGGGGAGAGGCTCCCCGCACAGGAGCGGGGCTGAAATTCAGGTAAAATAATACCGCGAGTGAAAACCTCGCGGTAGAGCTGATTTAAAGGGAAGAGAAACCATTTCTGTCAGCAATGTACAGCAAAACCAGGGAAACCTACAAAAAGTGAGCAGTGTGATACATGTGCACGGAACAAAAGGGCAAATAAACAGTAAAAATGACCCCAACAAAATATAAAAAAAATTATAATCAAGCTGGGCAATAGTGATAGTAATGGGGAACATCAAAAATCACTCCCAAAAAAGCCCCAAAAAATAAATAGGAATTTTAGAAGGGTCTACGCTCCGTCCCCATACAAGGTGAATGATCCCACAGGGAAATAGCACTGATCAGGGTTTCCCTCTCCATTGGACAGGTTACCTATGGCATGCACATTTCCACAACAGCAGGGCGGGCAGGTCGGAATGGGAAATTGGACAGATGCTGGGAAAGGGGATACAGAGGGCTGCAGGCGGCACATGCTGTGGTGCAGCTGGGGCACAGTGCGGACTAGGCAGATGCCTAGATGGCACCTAGGAATGCTGAAACTGAACAGCAGCCAGACAGCAACTGATGAGTGCCGAACAAGGGCACGAGAGTGTTTAGCACAGTGTCACAGGGGATAGTACCCATCAGGTACCCCCAAGGGCACGGAACATTGGCAGGCGGTGTTTGGGGGACGTGCGGACAGATATGGAGGCACCCCTACCCCAGAACCTGCACCATAGGCAGCCGCCTACCCGCACACAGGATGGCCTGAGACTGCGTACCACCAGCACCACCAGCAGAAGGACATGTCAGCATGGTGGCACAGGGTTACTGGAGGTGGAGGGGGGCAGTGGCAGCTGCCCAGAGCAGACCATGGCCTAGCCCTGTGTAGGTGGGTGCAATGCACTGCAACAGACAGGCCCTGCTGGAAAAACAGTCATGCTATCATCAGGGAATGCACTGTCTCTGTGGCAACACGGTGGCGCAGTGCACACAAGCAGTGTGTTTAGAGACAGAAGGTCACAGGTTCAAGCCCCAGCTGGGGCTCATGCCAATCCAGTCCCCATATTTTACCCACAACTAACTAGTGATAGTAAAGACGAACCTTTTTTGCAGAGAACATAAGCATGGCTCAAACACCTCTATTTTACCCTACAGAGCACAGACACCAGAAACATGCACATTACCTAGAGCAGATTACCCCAAATGCAGTCCTGGAGGGCCACAAATCCTTCAGGGTTTATGCTGTCTCCAATCTAAGGATGGAGCGGTACTGGTGGTGGAGGTGGCAGCAGCTGGTGGCAACAGCAGACCATGGCCTAGCCCTGTCCAGGTGGGTGCCGTGCACTGCAACAAACAGGCCCTGTCGGATGTACAGTCATGGACTCCCCAGGGAATGCAGCATATCTGTGGCAACACGGTGGTGCAGTGCACACAGACAGTGTGTGCAAAAACAGAAGGTCACAGGTTCAAAGCCCAGCTGGGGCTCCTGCCAATCCAGTCCACAAATTTTTCCCACAACTAAACCATGAAAGTAAGGACAAACCTTTATTGCTGAGAACATACGCATGGTTAATACGCCTATATTTTCCCCCTCCGAGCACAGACACCATAAACAGGCACATTACCTAGAGCAGAGTCTCCAAAATGCAGTCCTGGAGGGCCCCACACCATTCAGGTTACATGCTGCCTCTAATAAAGATGCCTGTGCTGCATATCTATGCACCACCCCCATGGTATGCAGATGTATCTCATGCATATTCATGAGGGACAGCATGAAAACCCGAACAGTGTTTGGCACACCAGGACTGGAGTTGGGAACCTCTGCCGTAAAGCAGCAGCCAACAGGGGCAGACACACTCACACCCACACCCACAGGCCCCATTGGCCAATGCCTCCTGGAGAGGCAGGACATTTGGCCCTGCGTGCATCTCCCAATACTAGCACTTGCATACCTTAGCAATGCCACCCTACACCTGGGTATACGGTACACAGCTATCAAACGTTTCCTATGATTATTGGCAGATAGCAAATCCTACGTTAAGCACAGTTTGCTCATTGAGCTCCATCATAACAATCTTTCTGTTGTCTGCGGTGTGTGCTTCAAGTCTGGTCTCTGACAGTGTTTACCACCCTGGGGAGTGACCCCCAACAGTATTGCGTACCATATCCATGCCTGTACTGTGCCCAGGACTGGTGTGGTGGGCAGGGCTGCTAAACTCCTCTATAGTAGCACAATGCTGGCATAGGTGTGGGAGTATGTGTCTGTCTATACAGTGTGTGGTGGCTGCAAACACCTTCCACAGCCCACACTGCCAGCACTGTTGCCAGTATTGGCCTGCCAATGTGCATAATGAGGAGCAAGGTACCATGGGTATAGCCCAGACAGGGTGGCCTGGCCAGGAAGCATCTGCACAGGGCATAGGGCACTGGCTGGGACATTTTAGTGCCTGGCCACCACCTACACAGACAGGGTGACCTCAGTATGTCCTGCTGGGAGATCACTCTCACCCTGACTGTGCAGTGACGACAGCATGGCTAGGCACCCCCATAGTGCTATATAGTATTTCTGTTATGTGATATTTATGGGTTTCCTTTTGGGGCCCAGTCACTGATTTATCTGCTTGTTGTGTATGCTGACATCCCAGGTCTGGGTGCACGCATTTCCACAAGGAACATGCACTATGGACTAGCTAGCAGACTGTTTGCAGCTGGTATGTGTCTTGATGGAGTGCCTTGCAGGATGCAGCGGCTGAAGGCTTGCTGCAGGAGAATATCAGATAGTGGTGGGGTGCAGCTTAGCATATCCAGGCCTAATGTCTGTCTGCTATTGTGTTATGGATGTGTACAGAGCTGCATTGACTGCCCTGTAGGGTGTCTGTTCCCCAGCAGGACTGGGGTTGATGGTCCCCTCCACTGCCACCATTGCAGGGAGGTAGAATGTGGATCTGTTGATGGGAGACCCTGTTTACCACCCTCAGACCTGGAGGAGGAGGGTGGAGGTACATAATCCTCCCAGGGGTCCATAGGGGCTACACCTGACTGAGACAGACAGATATATCCAAGGTGTTTCTGCAGAAACCACCTATCTCACACATTAACACTGCTTTGGACCTCCAGCATGGCCTATTTCTGCAATGGAAGGTGCTGTGGACCTGGTGCTGGGCGCCTCACCGACCCTCAGGGTGAGCACAGTACCCGCACAATGTGACGGTGTGTAGCTACTCTGTGCCAGTAAAACACACGGTCAGTACCCCCTACCAGGCCGAGGTGCTGTGGGGGTTGTGATAAGGAAGCTTATCATAGTTCAGGAGGGAGCTATAAAAGAGGTGAATTGGCTTTGAACAAGCAACCTGTCTTTGCTGGTAGAAATACTAAAACAGAATGTTTTCATAAAAGACTACCAGTCCCAGAATGCACTAGGTTTCAAACAGCCTCTAGGAGGGCTGAAGTGGGGAAACGTGTGTTCAATCAGGAGAGCTATGAGGTAATCCCCAATCACTCATCTCCAAGGGCAGGGCTTGATTCAGCACACCTGGGCTGTGCTAGGGTGGAGTGTCCCTCTAAGAACTTTAAAAGTAAAAGATTTTCTACACAGAGACAGAACAGGGAGAAACAGCACAGGGAGAAGCAGAAGCTGCAGATCCAGAAACAGAAGCCATTGGAGAAAGAAGAGAGAGAACTACAACAGCCGAAGCAACGTGGAAGGAAGAACAGAAAGACATCTTGGAGGTCTAAAGAAGGAGCCCACAGCAGTACGTGTGTTAGGAGTTATCCCAGAGGCAAGCATAATTCATTAGACTGGAGGAAGCCAGAGGATTGGGGTTATAGAGCCAGGAACTCCCAAACGGCACCTTTGAGGGAGACGGCTGCATTTGGAAGGGGCCCTAAGACTGGTGCAAGAAGGTATGTGAAGAGAGACCCAGTGTCCAGGGATCTTGATTGGAAGGCTGGACATAAAAGCTGGACTACTTACTGGCCAGGATACCAGAAGAGGAAACCTAACAGCAAGGGAAGCTCAGGTATGAACTTTGATCTATGTCCTAGCTCTTCATCTGGAAGACAGCAGGGAAACAAATATTATCCTGAGAGTGATCAATTAAGGAATTCCTCTGAGCCAGACCATGATATTTATTCCATGATATTTGAGGAAGAAGGAGATATATCAAATGATCAGTTGGAATACATGGACTGCTCTCTGTCCAGGCTGCTGTTTTAAAGTAGTTTCTCACTAATAAAACAACCACCAAAAGGAACTGTAACTTGTTCTTTTATCTACCCAGAAAAGTCTCTGCAAGAAAGCTTTAGGGTAGGATTGAGCCACGTAGAGAGAGTGAACCAGCAAAGGGGTTTGCAGCTGGCTAATTATTTGTAATTGAGCCAGGCACAAGTGCACGTGAGCTCTAGAAGGAAACTTCTTCTTTGTGTGTGTGAATAGAAGGAAGTTATCCTTGATAAAGAACAGGTTTTTTGGTACTTTTGGGTTTGTTTTTGCCTTTTGGAGCACTGCTAAGAAGGTCATTAGCAGGAGCCATCAAAAAGACCTTTTCTGTTTCCCATCAAGGTCTTTATTGATTTATTGCTTAAGAAGTTCAGTTACCTTATATCATGTTTTGTTTTTCCTGAGTACAATACTTGAAGCAAGTGTCCTTTTGTGTTACCAAGTAAATCTGTGTGGAAGAATTAACCCCATGAATAAAATCTGTTTTTCTTTGCTTACACTCGAGCATCACAACTCATTATTTTGTGAACGGCTGATTCTGGTATGTATGAACTACATCCCCCACAATCCTTTGCAAGTCATAATAATATTTTGCCTTTGCCAAGACCATGGACATTCACGACCAGCACCCCCGTTTTCAGTGGTGTAGTAGTTCAGATTGCTTTTACTCAAAGGATTTACAGGATTTATAAGGATTACAACTGAAATCTGAAAGAAAAAAAGTTCAAGTCAAAAGCTGGAAAGTGGATTTTTCCCTTAACAACACTTTGGAGAAAAAAGAGGTGGCTGTTCCAGGAGCTGTTCCAAGGAGGAAAAGACCCTGTGTAAGCTGGATTCATCACTGGCATGAGGTAATAAGTACCTGGGCATGTCTAGTGGTGGATGGGAGTAAGACACAGGGGTAATTGAAAAAAAAAATAGGAGAAAAACACCTGTTTGGAGGGTGCTGCTCTGTGTTTTTTTTTCTTTTGTTTTCTTGCAGGGATACAAGATGGATCCAAGGGAACTGGCCAGCTGGATGGCAGCCCAGTTTAGCAGGCAACAGGAGCTAGCGCAGCAGGCTCAGGACACTGCAATTAAAGCATTAAGGGACCAGCAGAAGCCAGTGCTTGATCTGGTGGAAGTCTTAATTGCTCTTCATAACCAAAGTGGACCGGATGCAAGACCAGCAGTAACAACTGGTATACCACATGTGGACAATGTGGGACTCAATCAGGGAATTGGGGCATTTAGTTTTGGGAAGCTGACTCCAGATGATAATGTTGATGATTTCCTTGAATCTTTTGAGAGAGTGGCACAAGCATTAGTATGGCCAGAGACCCAGTGGGCAGTAAGGCTGGCAGCCTCATTAACTGGGGAGGTGCTTGCAGCTTATAGGGCAATGCCAGCAGCTCAAGCTTTGAATTATAGAGATGTAAAGGCTGCTATAAGAGATCGCCCAGGGTTGTCTATTTCAGAGTATAGGCGAATGTTTAGAGCTACTGCATTAAGAGTGGGTGAAACACCCAGGGCTCTGAGTCAGAGAATCAGAGGATTGGCTGTAAAATGGTTGGAGCCTGAGGGAAAGACTGTGGAAATGTTATTAGACATTATTATGCTTGAACAATTTATGTCTGAGGTGCCTAAAGATTTGCACACTTTCCTTATACAGCAAAATTGCCAAAACCTTGGAGAGGCAACCATGCTAGCAGAGAGATTCTTGGAAGCCACGCAGGTTTGCCATAGAATGGGTGGCCCTCTGAAGTTTGGTGCTGAGGCAAGCTGTGCTGTATCAGAAAAGAAAATGGTTAAAAATGTTTCTGTGAATAATTGTTCTGTGCCAACTCAGATTACAAAGTGGAGTAAAAAGAAATGTTTCAAATGTGGAAAATGGGGACATTTGGAAAGGGGATGCCAGACACACACTAGCTTGATGGGTGTTGATTTAAAACAGCCCAAAGAAGGATTCCTTTTGGTGGTTGATGTGCAGGGAATTACCACAAATGCTCTGTTAGACTCTGGGGCAGACCAGAGTATGCTGTCAAAGAGGCTTTGGAAGAGGATAGAGGCCCAAGAAGGATTTGAGCCTAGAACCCCTGAAAGCTAGGTTCACATCAGATGCATTCATGGTGCTGCAACATCATATCCCACCTATAGGCTAATGGTTAAGTGCCTGGGGGAACAAGAGGAAATTCTTTTAGCAGTGGTGCCTAGGCTTCCGTTTGATTTGGTTCTAGGAAGGGACTGGCCAAGATTTAAGCAGGGACTAGTGAAAGGACTAGGAAAGAAGGAGGGAGAAGGAATGATGGTAATAGCTCCCGGGCCTTTGTTTGGAAGTCCTCAGACCCCAGCTAAAAAGATGGTAAAGTTTCCAGAGACCAAACTACCAAGAAGCAGATATTTACCTTGAAGTACCATAGGGTCACAGAGAAGGCCCAAGCTCCTAAGCGGGCAACCCCTCAAGCTGCTGGGTTTGACCTGTGCAGTGTAGAAAATGTGACTGTACCTAGCCAAGGGAGAGCCCTGGTTGACACTGGACTCCAAGTAGAAATACCCATTGGGTGCTATGGGCGAGTAGCCCCAAGATCAGGATTAGCCCTGAAGTATTTCATTGATGTGGGAGCGGGAGTGATTGATCCCGATCAGGGGCGGCCCAAGGGGGGTGCGGGGCCATGTGCGGAGACTCGGTGCGGGGCCTCATTTGCATAAGTGGCCTTATTTGCATAAATATTTGCATAATGTTACCATACACTAACCTTTAGTAAACATGTCTCTTAATGAGTGTATGGATAAAGAAAGACTAAAAGATTTCTACATTACTATAATCCAGTGCCAACCGCCAGGCACATTAGGAACTACTACAAACGCTGCCCATTTAGAACCCATAGCAAACCGGCCGTATCCTGACAGCATTACCAGGACTCACAAAGCACCATACCCTACCTATCAAAAGGCAACACTGCAAATATTAAACCAATACATTTCAGAGAATACTGGGGAAAGAGAACAAGTGGCAATGTCAAATAGGAATTACATAAACAGAATACCTCAGCTCAGTTACACATGCAGAACATAGACCATCACCAAACAAGGAATCACAATTTAGAAACAGGAAGGCAATAATTAAACTGGGAACCCCAAAAGCCAAACTTGGAATGTACAACAACACTGTAGAAATAAAACTATAAATTAATTTCCTCTTGTACCAAACAAAGCACAGTAGGGAGGAGTGGTCTAGTGGTTAGGACAAGGTACTTCAGGCCGGAGGGTCGGGGGTTCAAGCCCCACCTGGGGACAGCAATCTCAGGCCGGAGGGACTGGGATTTCTAGTCCTATAGGCACTCCTTGTGGTCTTGGGCAAACCACTTAACCCTCCATTGCCCATGTTCCCTGTATGTATTAGTGTGTGTGTGTCTCATATCCCCTCGTGTTAAATGTATCCCCCAATTGACCGCTTTGATCCGGTGAAAAGCGGGATATAAATACAGCTAAATAAATAAATAAATAAATAAACAGATGTTAATGATGCACATTTCCCAGAGCTTTCATATTCCAGTTAATAAAATCAAAATAAAGAGATATCTTTCTACCTTTTGTGCAATTTTTTTCAGTTGCAATTGGTCCAGCCATTTTCTTCTGGTTTCTTCATGTTTTCTGCTAACTCTCCATCATCTGCTGTCCATTTGTCCTTTCTTCTCTCTTCTAGTTTTTTTCCATTCTCTCTCTCTACATCTGCTTTAACATACTAATCTTTCTCCTTTTGCTCTTTCCTCATTCCTATTTCATCCTCACAAATTTTACCCCTCCATCCTCAATCCCCACTTACTATCCCAATACCCGGCCAATTATAGATTTTTCATCCCTCCCACACAAAATATTTTTCCCCTCTCCATTTTACTCTCCCAGCCCCATCCCATTCTAATCCTCCCCCAACATCAGCTGCCTTCTAGTTCCAGTCTCACCCAGCATCCATTCCCTTCTAGTCCCTGCATCAGCCCATTTCCAGTCCTAGCTCCCCCATCCATTTCCAGTCAGTCCCTTCATCAGCTCATTTCCAATCCTAGCCCCCCCATCAGCCCATTTCTAGTCATTTCCTACCCCCATCATCAGCCCATGTCAAATCATAGCTCCCCTCCACTCAGCCCAATTCCAGTCCAAGCCCCCCCATGAGCCTACTTCCAGTTCTAGCCCCTCCATGAGTCCATTTCAATTCAAGCCCCCACCACAGCCCATTTCCAATCTTAGCTCCCCCCAACAGCCCATTTCCAGTCCTATCCTAGCTGCTCCATCAGCCCATTTTCAGTCCTAGCTCCCTTCCCTCACAGCCCATTTCCATTCCAAGCCCCCTCCCCATCAGCTATTTGCAGTTCAAGCCTCCCCTTCCGCTCAGCCCATTTCCAGTCCTAGCAACCCCCCAACCCATTACCAGTCCTAGCCCCCCCCCCGTCAACCAACTTCCAGTCCTAACCCCCATCACCCCATTTTCAGTTTAAGCCTCCCATAACCCATTACCAGTCCTAACCCCCCATCAGCCCACTTCCAGTCCTAACCCCATCAGCCCATTTCCAGTCAGCCCCCCATAGCCCATTGCCAGTCCTAAACCCCCATCAGCCCACAGCCCATTACCAGTCCTAACCACATAAGCCCACATCAAGTCCTAACCCCTCCCCATCAGCCCATTTACTGTCCTAGTCCCCCCCATAGCCCATTATCAGTCCTAACCCCCCCATAGCCCATTACCAGTCCTAACCCCCCATCACCCCATTTCCAGGCAGCCCCCATCAGCCCATTGTCAGTCTTAACCCCCCATAGCCCATTACCAGTCCTAACCCCCCATCAGCCCACTTCCAGTCCTAACCCCATCAGCCCATTTCCAGTCAGCCCCCCATAGCCTATTGCCAGTCCTAAACCCCCCATCAGCCCACAGCCCATTACCAGTCCTAACCACATCAGCCCACCTCAAGTCCTAACCCCTCCCCATCAGCCCATTTACTGTCCTAGCCCCCCCCCATAGCCCATAATCAGTCCTAACCACCATCACCCCATTTCCAGACAGCCCCCATCAGCCCACAGCCCATTGCCAGTCTTAACCCCCCCATAGCCCATTACCAGTCCTAACCCCCCCATCAGCCCACAGCCCATTTCCAGCCTTAACCCCCCCATAGCCCATTATCAGTCCTAACCTCCCATCACCCCATTTCCAGACAGCCCCCATTAGCCCACAGCCCATTGCCAGTCTTAAACCCCCCCCCATAGCCCATTACAAGTCCTAACCCCCATCACCTCATTTCCAGACAGTCCCCATCAGCCCACAGCCCATTGCCAGTCTTAACCCCCCATAGCCCATTACCAGTCCTAACCCCCATCACCCCATTTCCAGACAGCCCCCATCAGCCCACAGCCCATTACCAGTCTTAACCCCCCCCATAGCCCATTACCAGTCCTAACCCCCCCATCACCCCATTTCCAGACAGCCCCCATCAGCCCACAGCCCATTGCCAGTCTTAACCCCCCCCATAGCCCATTACCAGTCCTAACCCCCATCACCCCATTTCCACACAGCCCCCCTCAGCCCACCCCCCAGTCCCAGTCTTACCCCCCCATAGCCCATTACCAGTCCTACCCCCCCCCCATCAGCCCACAGCCCATTGCCAGTCCTAACCCCATCCCCATCAGCCCACAGCCCGTCCTAACCCCCCCCCATCATCCCACAGCCCATTGCCAGTCTTAACCCCCCCCCCCATGGCCCATTACCAGTCCTAACCCCCCATCACCCCATTTCCAGACAGCCCCCATCAGCCCACAGCCCATTGCCAGTCTTAACCCCCCCATAGCCCATCACCATTTCTAACCCCCCATCAGCCCACAGCCCATTACCATTCTTTTTCCCCCCCATAGCCGCTGACCTATCCTAACCCCCCCATCAGCCCACAGCCCATTACCAGTCTTAACCCCCCCCATAGCCCATTACCAATCCTAACCCCCCCATCAGCCCATTGCCAGTCCTAACCCCCCCCATCAGCCCACAGCCCATTGCCAGTCCTAACCCCCCCATCAGCCCACAGCCCGTTCTTACCCCCCCATCAGCCCCCTCCCCATTTGCTGTCCTTTCCCCCCCATCGCCCCTTTCCAGTTCTATCCCCCCATCAGTCCACAGCCCATTGCCAGTCCTAACCCCCCCATCAGCCCATTGCCAGTCCTAACCCCCCCCCTCCCCATCGGCTCATGGAAATGGAAATAAAATTTTTTTTAAAAAGCTGACCACTGCCGTCGCGGCAGCATGAAGTGTCCCGCGGGGCCCCCTCTGCCCGTCTGAACTCTCCCGGCGCGGCTGAAGCCCTCTGCTCCGGCTTGCAGATACGCGAAGGGAGAGTGTTTCCCTCGCGTCTCTGTTAAGCCTGCAGGGGCAGATGGGAAATTTCCCATCAGCCCCTGCTTCCCATCAGCCCTTGCGGGCTTAACAGAGACACGAGGGAAACACTCTCCCTTCGCGTATCTGCAAGCCGGAGCAGAGGGCTTCAGCCGCGCCGGGAGAGTTCAGACGGGCAGAGGGGGCCCCGCGGGACACTCCATGCTGCTGTGGCGGCAGCGGCCAGCTTTTTTTTTTTTTTTAATTTCATTTTTTAAAAAAACAGAATGTTCTTTGCGCGGGGCCCCCTGAAACGCGGGGCCCTGTGCAAAAAACATTCTTGCTCAATGGACGGGCCGGCCCTGATCCCGATTACAGGGGCAATCTTAAAGTTCTGTTATTTAATTTTGGACAGAACAATTACCATGTAAAGACGGGAGACAGAATCGCTCAATTGATATGTGAGAGACTGGGTTTCCCACCTGTGGAGGAAGTCACATTCTTGTCAAATTCTGAGCGTGGAACCAAAGGCTTTGGTTCTACTGAAGACAAAGGGGTTAAGAGCCTAGCTGCCACCTGTGCCCGTGAAAGGGAGGTGCATGAAGAGGAGGATTTGGGACCCCAAGTATCTGACTGTAAAGAAAGTTCAGAACCCCAAATAGGTGAGGACCTGACAGTGGTACAGCAGGAAGAAATAAGGAAATTGCTTAAAGAATTCCCAGATGTTTTGACTCCCATACCTGGGGAGACACATTTGGTTGCCCATGAGATAATAACTCCACCTGGGAAATTAATTCGTCAAAGGCCATACCGCTTGCCTGAAACAAAGAGACAGGAAGTAGTGGCACAAGTTCAGAAAATGTTAGACATGGTAGTAATAGAGGAGTCGAAGAATCCCTGGAATAGCCCCATAGTCTTGGTGCCAAAGCCTGATGGCTCTTTAAGATTCTGTATTGACTTCCGGCAGGTAAACACAATATCAGTTTTTGATGCATATCCAATGCCAAGAATTGAAGAGCTGTTGGACCAGCTTGGACAAGCTCAATATTTGACCACCTTTGATATGACAAAAGGCTATTGGCAAATCCCTCTAACCAGGGAGTCAAAGCCGAAGACTCGTTCAGCACCCCCGTTGGCCTTTTCCAGTTCAAAAGGATGCCTTTCGGACTGCTTGGAGCAGCAGCTACCTGCCAAAGGTTAGTGGACCAGGTACTTCGACCCCATCAAAATTATGCCTTTGCCTATATGGATGATATCATAATCCATAGTAACACTTGGGCGGAACATCTAAAGAGAATCAGGGCAGTCTTATGCTCCATGAAGCAAGCGGGAATCACTTTGAACCCAAAGAAGTGTGCCTTTGCTAATAGAGAGGTAAAATACCTAGGCCACCTGGTGGGAAGAGGGAAAATTAAACCTCTAACGAGCAAGGTGGATAGTATCAGGAATTTTCCTCCTCCAACAACAAAGAAACAGCTGAGGAGTTTCTTGGGACTTATTGGATACTACCGCAGATTTATACCACAGTTTGCAGAGAAAAGTGCAATTTTTACTGATATGCTGCAGAAGAATTGCCCAAACCAGCTGAAATGGACTCCTGAAGCTGAAAAAGCATTTTCATTCCTAAAAGGGAAGTTGTGTACAGGACCAGTACTGAAAGGGGTGGATTTCAGGAAACCCTTCTTGGTTCAAACAGATGCCTCGGATGTAGGGCTAGGAGCTGTTTTATCCCAATATCATGAAGGGGAGGAGCATCCTGTGATGTACCTGAGCAGGAAATTGTCACCGGCTGAACAGAAGTATTCCACAATAGAAAAGGAATGTTTAGCTATAAAGTGGTCAGTGGAGGCATTAAGGTTTTACCTTACAGGGAGGAGGTTCCAACTGGTTACAGACCATGCCCCACTTAAGTGGTTGCAACAAATGAAGAACCACAATGCCCGGTTGACACGCTGGTACATGGCCTTACAGGCATTTGATTTTCAAGTGGAACATCGTGCTGGGAAGTTACACAAAAATGCGGATGCCCTTTCCTGTATTACGGACTGTAAAGAAGAAGTTTCACCAGTTGCACCAGTCCGTAATAACTTAAGCAAGGGGGTATGTGATAAGGAAGCTTATCATAGTTCAGGAGGGAGCTATAAAAGAGGTGAAATGGCTTTGAACAAGCAACCTGTCTTTGATGGTAGAAATACTAAAACAGAATGTTTTCATAAAAGACTACCAGTCCCAGAATGCACTAGGTTTCAAACAGCCTCTAGGAGGGCTGAAGTGGGGAAATGTGTGTTCAATCAGGAGAGCTATGAGGTAATCCCCAATCACTCATCTCCAAGGACAGGGCTTGATTCAGCACACCTGGGCAGTGCTAGGGTGGAGTGTCCCTCTAAGCACTTTAAAAGTAAAAGATATTCTACACAGAGACAGAACAGGGAGAAACAGCACAGGGAGAAGCAGAAGCTGCAGATCCAGAAACAGAAGCCATTGGAGAAAGAAGAGAGAGAACTACAACAGCCGAAGCAACGTGGAAGGAAGAACAGAAAGACATCTTGGAGGTCTAAAGAAGGAGCCCACAGCAGTACGTGTGTTAGGAGTGATCCCAGAGGCAAGCATAATCCATTAGACTGGAGGAAGCCAGAGGATTGGGGTTATAGAGTCAGGAACTCCCAAACGGCACCTTTGAGGGAGACGGCTGCATTTGGAAGGGGCCCTAAGACCGGTGCAAGAAGGTATGTGAAGAGAGACCCAGTGTCCAGGGATCTTGATTGGAAGGCTGGACATAAAAGCTGGACTACTTACTGGCCAGGATACCAGGAGAGGAAACCTAACAGCAAGGGAAGCTCAGGTATGAACTTTGATCTATGCCCTAGCTCTTCATCTGGAAGACAGCAGGGAAACAAATATTATCCTGAGAGTGATCAATTAAGGAATTCCTCTGAGCCAGACCATGATATTGATTCCATTATATTTGAGGAAGAAGGAGATATATCAAATGATCAGTTGGAATACATGGACTCCTCTCTGTCTAGGCTGCTGTTTTAAAGTAGTTTCTCACTAATACAACAACTACCAAAAGGAACTGTAACTTGTTCTTTTATCTACCCAGAAAAGTCTCTGCAAGAAAGCTTTAGGGTAGGATTGAGCCACGTAGAGAGAGTGAACCAGCAAAGGGGTTTGCAGCTGGCTAATTATTTGTAATTGAGCCAGGCACAAGTGCACGTGAGCTCTAGAAGGAAACTTCTTCTTTGTGTGTGTGAATAGAAGAAAGTTATCCTTGATAAAGAACAGGTTTTTTGGTACTTTTGGGTTTGTTTTTGCCTTTTGGAGCACTGCTAAGAAGGTCATTAGCAGGAGCCATCAAAAAGACCTTTTCTGTTTCCCATCAAGGTCTTTATTGATTTATTGCTTAAGAAGTTCAGTTACCTTATATCATGTTTTGTTTTTCCTGAGTACAATACTTGAAGCAAGTGTCCTTTTGTGTTACCAAGTAAATCTGTGTGGGAGAATTAACCCCATGAATAAAATATGTTTTTCTTTGCTTACACTCGAGCATCACAACTCATTATTTTGTGAACGGCTGATTCTGGTATGAATGAACTACATCCCCCACAATCCTTTGCAAGTCATAATAATATTTTGCCTTTGCCAAGACCGTGGACATTCACGACCAGCACCCCCGTTTACAGGGTGCACATGGTCAGTTCCCCCTACCAGGCCGAGGTGCTGTGGGGGTGCATACCCCATCTTGTGTTTATCTGTGGACAGCTGATTTGCATGTGCAATGCATCATGGGTACAGATGTGCTAACCCTATCCTGGTGACCACAGCAGACTGTCTGTGTGGTGACGTGCACTCCCTTGGCAGCCAGCCAGAGGCTTGCTAGCAGCTATAGAGCTGTAGCTCAATGCTAACTTCACTGTTTGTGGAGCCAGAGGTTGTGGGTTCAAACCCACAGTGGGGGTTCTTTGATAGGGCTGCCCAAAGCATTATCTATTTTTAATGTAAATTATTGCTGCCAGCAAAAACACCCTCATCGTACTGTACCCATAAGGTGCCTCAGAGGGCGCTTTATAGGGCGCCCTATAGGTCACCTTATGGTTACTGTCCATATAAGGTGCACTATACGTTATCCTGTGGAGCAACTTATAGGGTGCCCTATAGGGGACATTTTAAGGTGCCGTGGCAGACAGTGCACTTTATAATGTGCCCTATGGAGTGCCTTATAGGGTGCCTTATGTGGCACCTTCAATTACGGCTCGTGAGGGCGTGTTTGCTGGCAGCAATTAATAAAATACAAATAAAGTGCTGCAGGAAACAATACGTACATTGCAAAGCTGATGCCTCAGCCAGCCTTACGCATTAGGCACACTGGGGAGCAAAGTCATGACCCCTGTATCAGCAGTCAGTGCCTTAACCATTGTGCTACACTGCTGTTCCTCCTTGCATGTCAATGCACCTACTTAGGATTTCCATGCGTTTAAATGCACAGTGCTGCCATCAAACACAGTGCTCTGACCTTGCTGTGCCTCATAGGGCACCCTATATGGCGCACTATAGGCCACCCTTTCAGCAACATTGTAGGGTGCCGTGGCAGACAGTGCTCTTTAAAATGTGCCCTCTGGGGTACCCTATGAGGCGCCATATGCATCACCTTATGTTACAATACTTTGAGGGTGTGTTTGCTGGCAGCACTAATTAAAATTTAAAAAAAAAGCCCCCTACAGCAATATTACCTATAACAGGTAATGCCTCAGCCAGCCTTCTTCATTAGGCACAGTGGGGGATTGAACCCATGACTCCTGCATCATTGGTCAGTGTCTTAACCAATGTGCTCCACTGCTGCTCCTCCTTATATGTCAATGCACCTACTTATGCTTTTCATTCCTTAAACTGCACAGTGCTGCCATCAAAAACAGTGCTGTGACCTTGCGGTACCTCATACGGCACCCTATAAAGCGCCCTATAAGCAACATTCTAGGGTGCCTTGGCGGACAGTGCACTTTAAAATGTGCCTTATTGGGCGCCTTATGTTAACACGCTTTGAGAGTGCGTTTGCTAGTAGTAGTAATTAAAATAAAAATAAAATGCCTCCTAAAGCAATCTTCCCCATAATAGGTAATGCCTCAGCCAGCCTTCTTCATTGGGCACAGTGCGAGATTGAACCCATGATCCCTGCACCATTGGTCAGTGTCTTAACCATTGTACTGTCTCTCTGTTTCTGTGCTTGTGCATCAGCGCGCCACTTCTGCTTCCCGCGCAACTTTCTCATGCTCTAATGTGCGGGGCGCACTTGAGCACCGCGCACATTAGCGCATGATTAATCCCGGTTTTGCTTTTTTCAGCCTGAAATGCCCACTGCTTATATGGCATCCGCACACTAGCGCACCGCGCACCATAACGGGGTTTTAGTAAACATACCCCTTAGTGTATTCACAATTTTTTCCATTAATGTAGTTGTTTTCTGAATGATGTCACAAAGGCAGCCTGGAGCTTGGTTGTGAGTGTATTTTTAGGTGAGCACATGAAATGAGAGTCAGAAGCTGCAAAGATGTCTTACATATTGGGTTGAAATTTACAAAGCATGAACCAAGGGAAGTTGGAAGTGGCCAAGAATGAAATGGAACATATGCAACTCGATCTGTTGGGTGTCAGCAAACTGAAATAGACTGGCATTAGGCACTTTGCATCTGGTCTACTATGCTAGAAATGAAAGACAAAGAAGAAATGGTGTTGCATTTATAATCAAGAAGAAACTTTCAAGAACTGTAATGAAATACAATGCAATCAGTGAATGCTTAATTTCTATTCATCTATTCATCAACAGCTATATTTCAGGTATATGCCTCAACAACAGCCGCAGAAGAGGAAGAAGTTGATAAGTTCTATGAACAAGTACAAGCTGAAATCAACAGAACATGCAAACAGGATATCCTGATAGTCATCAGTGACTGGAATGCAAAGGTTGGCAACAAAGAAGAACGCAAAGTGCTTGGAAAATATGGACTTGGCAACAGAAATGAAGCTGGAGAAAGACTGATAGAATTCTGCAAGACCAACAATCTATTCATCTCAAACACCTTCTTCCAGTAACACAAGCGCCGACTGTACACATGGACTTCACCCAATGGATTGTACAAAAATCAAATTGATTACTTCTGTGGAAAATGATGGAAAAGCTCTATGACATCAACAAAGACAAAATCTGGAGTTGACTGTGGTACAGATCACCAACTACTGATATGCAAACTCAAACTAAAGTTGAAAATGAACAAACCACTCACAAATGTAGCAAAATATGACTGAAAATATAAATTGATTTGCTGCTTTAGATACAAATGACAGATCTCCAGAGGAGTTATTGGATGACATCAAGAAAGTTGTTTTGGAAAAAAGTGAGAAGTTTCTACAAAAGGTGAAAAGGCCAAAATGGCCAAAATGGATGACTGAAGAAACTCTGAAAATTGCCCAGAAACGTAGGAAAGCTAAAGCCAGAGGAGAAAGAAGACAATCACAGAACTCAACAGAGATTTCCAATGTGCCACAAGAAAAGACAAGAAGCACTACAATGACGCATGCAAAGAAATAGAATCAGAAACTATTAGAGAAAGAATAAGATCGGCTTTCCTAAAGCTACGAGAGTTAAGGAAAAAATTCCAGCCTCAAATTGGAATGCTACAAGATGCTCAAGGATCCATGTTGAATGATGCCAAGAAGATCAAGAAAAGGTGGAAAGAATATACAGAGTCATTATACCATAAAGATCAAGTAGACCAACAGCAGTTTCAACCTGCACCTTATGATCAGAAACCTTAGGTGATAATAGAAGAAGTCAAAGCAGCATTGCAAGCCTTATCAAAGAACAAAGCACCGGGCATAGATGGCATTCCCATTGAAGTATTACAACAATCAGATGCAGCTGTTAGCATACTTATAAGGCTCTGCCTGGAAATTTGGAAGACAACATCATGGCCAACTGACTGGAAAAGATCTGTGTTAATACCAATACTGAAGAAAGGTGATCCGACTGACTGGAAATTATCACACAATCGCTCTGATCCCATATGCCAGCAAAATTCTACTTAAGATCATTCAGCAGAGACTACAACCATACCTGGAACAAGAATTGCCTGAAAAGCAAGCAGGGTTCAGGAAAAGGTGAGAAACAAGAGACATCATTGCAGATGTGAGATGGATCCTTGAAAAGACAAAAGAATATCTATATTTTATTTATTTATTTATTTAACAGTATTTCTATACCGCTTTATCATACAATCAAGGCGGTGTCATAACAATACAATCAAAATAAGTGGGGGTGTAATCCAAGCAGTGAAAGAGGTTTTATGATTTGCGTGTGAGTGGATAGTGTGTTAAATTAGGGTGAACTATGTACAATGAGCACTATAGTACAGCATGAGATATATATATACACACAATTAGGGCTTAAGATATATCGTGAGTCATTGTACAAATAATAGCAGTGTTGGAAGGGGTAAGTACGTGGTTCTTGTTGATTATAAGATAGGACCATATTCTTCGATGAACAACATTGTTTTCAGCTGTTTACGGAAATCTTTGAGGTCCATTGTCGACCTCAGTTTGTCTGGGAGGGAGTTCCAAATTATTGGAGCAGCCAGAGAGAGTGCTCTGTCTGTGGTGTCTTTTCGTGTTTTTCTGAAGTCGCTCGAGGTGCTGACTCTGTTAGAAGTTCCCCTTCTTCTTGGGCGAGTGCTGATGTCTGGATGAATGAGGGTGTGCAGGCTGTTGGCTGAAATGTGGTGTTTAATTTTGAATATATTTATTATCGTTTTGTATTTAATGCGCGAGCGGATTGGGAGCCAGTGTAGATCTTTCAAAACTGGTCATGTCTTGTTGAGCCAGAAATAATGCGGGCTGCAGTATTTTGAGCTAGTTGAAGAGGTTTGATTATTTGCTTTGCTAGCCCAAGAAGGATGGGGTTGCAGAAATCCAGTAGTGGAGTGATAAGCGCTTGACATAGAGTCCGGAAGTGTTCTGTGGCGAGGAGAGGTTTAAGTCTTCTGATAATTCTCATCCTGTGATATGCATTCTTGACTGTTTTGTTTATGTGTGCCTTGAGATTCAATTCACTGTCCAGTGTTACTCCAAGGTATTTTACTTCCACTTTCATTGGTATGGTTTTATCTGCTACTCTGATGTCCGGAGGGTGTATGAAGTCCTGGTTGCGAGTGATTATTAGTGCCTCCGTTTTGTTGTAGTTGATTGAAAAGTTGTTGTCTTTACACCATCTTGTCATATGTGTTAAGCAGACTGTTATTTTAGAATAGTCTGGGTTGTCCATAGAGATAGATGCGTATATCAAAATATCGTCTGTGTAGATTGTGTACTGAATGCTGCTTGCTTTCAGGATGTCGCATATTGGTTGGATGTATATGTTAAACAGAAGTGATGAAAGGGCTGACCCTTGAGGCACTCCTTGAAGCACTTTTATGGGTTGGGAGGTGTTGTAGCCTACTTTGATCTGAATCTGCCTGTCAGTGAGGTAAGATTGAAACCATTTTAAAGTAGTACCATGAAATCCAATCTTTTTTAGTCTTTCCAGGAGAATTAGGTGGTCGACTGTGGAACCACCACCCAGGAAAAAGATTTAGGCGTCATTGTGGATACCTTGTTAAAACCCTCGCCCCAGTGTGCAGCGGCGGCCAAGAGAGCAAATAGAATGCTAGGTATGATAAGGAAAGGAATGGAAAATAAAACAAAAGATATTAAAATTCCCTGTATATATATTCATGGTTAGACCGCACCTTGAATATTGTGTGCAATTCTGGTCGCCGTATCTTAAAAAGGATATAGCGATTTTAGAAAAGGTTCAGAGAAGAGCCACCAAAATGGTAAAGGGGATGGAAGGCTACTCCTATGAAGAAAGGCTAAAAAGGCTGGGGCTCTTTAGCCTGGAGAAGAGATGGCTGAGGGGAGATATGATAGAAGTCTATAAATTAATGAACGGAGTGGAACGGGTAAACGTAGATCGATTGTTTACCTTATCAGAATATGGAAAGACTAGGGGACATGCAATGAAGCTACAGGGTAAACTATTTAAGACTAATAAAAGAAAATATTTTTTCACTCAACGTGTAATCAAACTCTGCAATTTGTTGCCGGAGGATGTAGTAAAGGCTGTTAGTGTAGCTGGGTTTAAAAAAGGTTTGGACAAGTTCCTGGAGGAAAGGTCCATAAACCATTATTAAGAAGGGACCCAGGATATCAATGCTTGAACCAGTACAAGCATTGTGGAACCTGTGTCCCTTGGGGAAACTGCTAGGTACGTATGACCTAGATTGGCCACTGTTGGAAACAGAATGCTGGGCTTGATGGACCTTGGTCTGACCCAGTATGGCATATCTTATGTTCTTATGTTCTTATGAATGCAGAAGAGATGTCTATGAAAATCATTAGGATACCTTTTTTGGTGTTATCTATTACTCGGAGGATGTTGTCTAAGAGGTAGATCAGAAGTGTTTCGACTCCATGGTTGGGGCGAAATCCGTGTTGGTTGTCATCTAGAGGGGCTTAGTTGTCAATGTGATCCTGTAGTTGTTGTTGTACTGATTTTTCTATTATTTTTGCTAGAAAGGGTATGCTGGAAATTGGTCGGTATGCGGCTGGGTTGCTCTTATTAAGAGTAGTTTTCTTTGGTACTGGTCGTACTGTAGCTTGCTTTAATTGGTTTGGCATAAGACCTTGGGTGAGTGAGTTGTGCACCATGTTGTGTATGAAGTGGATGAAGCTTGATTTGGTGGCTTTGATCCATGAAACTGGACAAGGGTCAGTAGGAGCAGTGCATATATTTATTGCTGACATGATGTGGGAGAGCTGCTCTGTTGAGGGAGAGTAGAATTTGTCCCAGGTTTTGGGTTGTGATTCAGATGGGTTCAAAGAGCTGTGCGTAGTTGGTTCTGTGGAGTGAAATTTTTCCTTGATGTGATCAGCAAATTTTTGTGGATCGATTTGTACTTCCTCCTCAGTGCTTTGCTCTTTTGTGAGGATTTTCACTATCTCGAATAGCTCTCTGGGCTTGTTTAAGGAGGAGTTTATCATGTTTGTATGTAATTCCATCTTGGATTGGTTGATATGATCCATGTATTGTTTTTGTTTTGTTAGGTATATCAGCTGGAAATCCGTTGCCTTGGATTTCCTCCATTTCCGTTCTATCTTTCTGAGTTCTCTTTTTTCTTGTCATATGGTTGTAGAGTACCAAGGCTTGTTTTGCCTCTTGTTGTGATGGAGTTTCTTTGGTCCGGTAGCTGTTGCTGAGGCAGCATTGTATAGTGTGTTGTTCCAGCTGGTTATTTGATTTTCGAGATTGTCTGTTTCTGTAATCAGTTGTTTTATCGTGTCCTGTAGGAATGCATCTCTGTCAAATTTCTTGAATCGCCTTTGTATGAGTGTGCTGTCAACTTGTTTGTTGAGTTTGTCCTTCTGTAGATGCAACTTTATCTTGATTATGTAGTGGTCTGACCAAGGTACTGGGAAGATTGTAGGTGTTGAAATTAGACCTCTTGAAGTTAGGTAGTTGGTTGCAAAGATGAGGTCTGGTATAGAGCCGTGTCTGTGCGTTGGAACGTCGATGATTTAATATGTGTTTTATTGATTACAGCAAGGCTTTTGACTGTGTAAAGCATGAGAAACTCTGGACCACATTAAGAAGCATGGGTATCTCAGAACACCTGATAGTTCTCTTGCACAACCATTACATTAATCAAGAAGCAACAGGTTGAATGGAACAAGGAGAAACAGAATGGTTGAAAATCAGCAAAGGTGTTCAACAAGGATGCATACTTTCCTCCTAACTGTTTAATTTATATGCAGAATAAATAATCAGAGAAGCAGGACTATATGAAGACAACCGAGGTGTGAAGACTGGTGGAAGACTCATCAACAGCCTTTGCTATGCTGATGATACCACATTACTGGCTGAAAGTGAAGGCGATCTGAAACATTTGCTTCTCAAGATCAAGGAACATAGTCTTAAAATGGACCTGTACCTTAACATAAGACAAAGATCCTGACAACTGGCAAAATCAATAAGTTCATCATTGATGGAGAAGAAATTGAAATAGTGGACAACTTTAACCTACTTGGATCAACAATCAATAAAGAAAGGACAAGCAGTCAAGAAATCTGATGACGTATTGCTCTTGTCAGAATGGCTATGAAGAACCTAGACAAGATTCTCAAGGGCAGAGATGTCTCTCTCTATTCAAATATTCCATTTTTCCTAGTCATGTTATTTTCAGTAACGTCATATAGATGTGAAAGTTGGATAGTAAAAAGATAGGAAGAAAATTGATACCTTTGAATTATGGTGCTGACAATGAATATTGTGTATGCCATGGACTGCTCGAAGAACAAACCAGTCAGTACTAGAGGAAATCCAACTTATACTTTTTTTAAAAGATCAGATGACAAGACTTTGACTTTCATACTTTAGACACATCATGCTAAGAGAGGGATCGTTAGAGAAAGATATCATGCTTGGCAAGGTTGAAGGTCAACTCAAAAGAAGAAGGCCAACAATGAGATGGATCAATACAATAACAGCAGATATGGATGACACTTTATCAACAATGAGCCACCTGACTGAAGGCACTTAACAACAACAACTGTAACAGGAAATAGGGCAAAGGTGTGGATCGTGTGATTGGGTGGTTTCCCAGGAGCCCAGGGAGGAGAGTGGAGTTGACATATCTCCTTGGGAAGATGAACAGTATTTCCAGCAGCCCCTGGAGGCCAACATGGCTCCTGCTTGGGATCCATCTCCTCATAAGGTATATACAATCCAGGAATTACCTGAACCTATGGAGCTGGAAGTAGCTGAACCACCTGGTGGGTTACCTGAGGAAATGGAGCATAAAGAGGCTGGGAACCAAAGTGTGTGAGTTGAATGGGCTGTAGGGAATGCCTAGGGGAGGTGTGGGTGGAAGGCTTCCCAACTCTACTTGAGCACATGCAGAAAGGGTAAGGGTTTGCCCAGAGGTATAGAGTGGAATCAATAAGACTTGTGTATTGAAATATTTCCAGAGTTTTAATTTGCTTCTGATAAGGAGTGTACAGGAAATAAAACACATAGGGGACAGAAAGACTGAGAGGGAAGGGCTTCCCTGTTACTCCATAAGAGAGCAGCCAGCTATCCAGCCAGGAAGCTGGCTAGAAAACCAGGACTGACTCAGTTTGCAGCCATGCAAGTTTTGAAGTGTTGCTGCGCCCAGGACAGATTGGTTTTGAATGTTTCTTTTCTTTGTTGGCTCTGGCTTATGATTGTCTCCCTGTTAGATATAAAAAAAAATTGATGAAAGCAGAAGTGTTATAAGGACTTTTACAATATATTTGAACATTTCTGAAAAACTCAGTTGAAAATACTGACTTGGGAGGGTTGTTGATTTCAATCTGATGGATTTTGACTATTGCTCTGGATCGGACTGAACAATTCTAGGACAATACTTGTTGTGCAGCAGAGGTCTAAAGAGAGCAGGAATTCACAGAACCATTGCATCTCCAGCATGAACTATTGATTCTATTTTGATATAAAGAAAAATATGGCAGAACCCTAAGGTGTTGAGTGCCTTATTGAAAGTGTCACATCAAGAAGCCTTGGGATATTACAGCACCAGCAAACAATGCCCCTCAACAGTGCACGCATAGACCCCTATGCATGACATCCATGGGATTCCATAAAACATGTTGCCTGCCAACTACATAGAGGAGGATCTGATAGACCCTTAGCAAAGCCTGAAACTGCTGTTTACCAGGTAAGAGTACCTGGGGGAATCAGCTGTGGACATTCAGAAGCTAAAGAGACTGAATTCCCGAGGGTGTTGATAAATTGTCCATAGGGGGTGTTGTGAGTTAGAAACTCCACTCTTGGGTTTCTCTTTTTCTCCCTCTGTTCCAGAAAGTTCTCGGCAATATGAAGCTGCAGAAGTTAATGGAGAGGGTGACTCAACACCTTTAACAGCAACCAAGGAGAATCATAAGTTACTGCAGCAAGCTGTGGAGGCCAGCGTACAGCAGCAACGACTGCTGCTGAATCTCTTGTGAGAGCAAATCCAAAACATGCTTGAAAGAACAACAACAGGCAAGGTCAGTGGCTTCTGTGATGGTGAACCCAGCTGACCCAGGTGAAGAAGCACTGGGGTTTGTACCAGTGTTTTGAGCAAAATGGGGGAGAAAGATGACCCTGAGAACTTTTTGCTGACTTTTGAAAGGGTCACTCAAGTGGCCCAAGTCACCCAAGTGGCCCCTCCCCCATGGAGATGTGATGGCTCTTCTTCAAGTTGCCTGCCTTTGAACATCATACTCCTTCTTCACACTGATCCACTCTCCCTGGACCTGTCATCATTTAACGTCTGTCACGCCCAAATCATCACTTGGATGTCTTCTATACTATATAGCTGATGGGTGGGAGCTCTTGTCCTTTACTTTCCCCAGTGTTTCAGGATATTCCCATCCCCTTAGTCCCCTTGCTCCATTACACAGGTCTGCAAAAAATTTTTTTTCGAGAGCTGTTTTGGTTATTCCACATAATATTTATGTTTTTTGGTGCGCTGAATCCGAAAATGACCTCCATTTTGTCATAGGACATCACATTTCCTGACAATTTAGGTAACTATGTTAAATAAGGCAATACCTCAAAATAAATGGAAATAGACTTATAAAATTAAAGTTTTATTACAATATTTTCATGAAAATCCTTTTTTGAACTGAAATGAGCTCACCTACACACACTAAACTCGATTCTTCTTCCTTGTGAGGCTCCTCTTGGTGCATTTACGCTTGTGAGTAGCATCTGGAATGTCTCTCTGAAGCATCCAACAGTAGTCTGCCATCATAGTAATGCTCCATTTTCCCTGGTATCTCCTTTCCATCTCTTTAATGTCTTGGTGGAATCGTTCACCTTGTTCCTCACTCACAGCTCTCAAATTTTCAGGAAAGTAGTCAAGGTGGGACTGGAGGAAATGCACTTTCAAACTCATCAGGCAACCTAAAGCTTGAAATGCTTTCAGCATTCGTCCGACGATCTTTTTGTAGTGAGGATCTTTGTTATTGCCTAAAAATTTCTGTACGACTTCTTTAAATGCAATCCACCCTTCTTTTTGAGGATCCATCATGGTATTGACAAACTCTTGATCAATTATAAGCCTTCTAATGTCTGGTCCGACGAACACACCTTCCTTCAATTTTGCCTCCGAAAGGCCTGGAAACTTGGTGACCAAGTATTTGAAGCATTCTCCATCTCTTGGAAGTGATTTTACAAATTGCTTCATCAATCCCAATTTTATGTGGAGTGATGGTAGAAGAACTTTATGGGAAGGTACCAAAGTTTCTCGGAGGACATTTTTTTCACCGACTGTTAGCACCCTCGGCTGCCAACTCTTCTTGGTCCAGTGATTTTGTCGGTCTCGACTGTTCCATAGACACAGAAAACAAGGATATTTAGTATACCCAGCTTGTTGCCCGAGCAGCATGCACAAGACCTTCAAATCCCCACACACTTGCCAACCATGGTCTTCATATATAAGTTTACGAATAACCAATTCCAAGTTCTCGTAGGTTTCCTTCAAGTGTACGGAATGACCTACAGGTATGGAAGCGTAAAAACCGTTGTGGAGTAAAACTGCTTTGAGACTTCTTTTTGAAGAATCTATAAAAAGACGCCATTGCTCTGAATCATATTGGATTTTAAATTGACCCATCAGACCTTCGACATCGATGCAATAAACCAACTTGTCTTCCTGGGCGAAGTAAAGAACGAACTCCTTTTCACGATGTCTGAACCATGAAGATGACACTCCTGGCAACAATAAATTCCTGCTTTTCAGCCTTGATCCGAGTAACTCAGCGGCATCTTTGGGAAGATTCAAGTCTCTTACCAAATCATTCATCTCCTCCTGAGAAAACAATTTTGGTCTTGTATCATCTTCAAAGTCAGAACTTGATTCGTCATCGGGTTCAGGTATGACTTCACCTTCATCGGAGCTAGGTATCTCTTCCAAGGTAGCAGGGGGCTTGGGTACTGGTATATCTGTGCTATGGGGGATGGGACGAATTGCTGAGTGAAGATTGGGGTATGAAATGGAATGCTTCCATTTGGAATTAAACCCTTTCACTTCGCATGAACAAAAGTAACAGTCGTCACTATAGTTCTTTTGCTCTCGCCATACCATAGGAATCCCATAACGGAAAGATTTTTTCTTACCCTTGAACCAGTTTCAGAGGTCCTCAACACACCGTTTGCACACTTTATGAGGTGCCCAGACTTTATCTTGATCTCCAATTTTTAGTCCAAAGTATGCAAAGTATACTTTTTTCACAAAGTCTGTAATATTCTGCTGTTGTTTCAACACTGTATATTCACCACAGATGAAACAGAAACTGTCTGGTGAATTAATACACTTTTGCGGAGCCATAACATAATGGTTGAAGAATGACGAGCTAACACGAATTGCGATGAAAAAGTGTGAACAGCCTAGAACCAAGAACCTGATGATGATTCGTGCACAAGTGTGGCATGCAGGAGAGAGCAGCTCTGTGTCTGTACACGAGAAGTCACAGTGCTGGCCATGCCCCCCTGCACTGACCGGAGCTGCTGCTATCTGCCCTGTGTCTCCCTCCCACTGGATTCTTCAGGAAAGATTAACCCCTTCTACCATTAGAAGCACGGACTTAAAACTTGCTTAGCTTATGTATATATTGCTGACCATCAGATTTACAGTGCTATATTTTTTTTACATAACTCGGACAACCCCTTTAAGGTTTTTTTTGGCATTTTATATCTTGAATGCACTTATGTGAATTAATTAATAGTAATTTGAATTAATTAATAGTAATTTGGAAAAATTTGATAAATTTGAAGACAATTTTGCATGTTGTGGCAAATCATGACGTCTAGGAGTTTTTTCAATATTTTATTTGTTTTCAGCACACCAAAATACATGGAAATTAGATGAAAATAATCAAACAGCTTTTTAGTCGCAGACCTGTGGAGTGTTATCCTCAACTCCTCCCTGACTTTCCATGACCATCTTTCTGCTAGATCTGAGCCATACAACCATTTTTCTCTTCTTTCTCCCTGGCCACCTTATTAAAATTTGTCATCTCCAGACTAGACTACTGTAACATTGTTTTCGTAGGTCTCCTGCAATACCAACTTCAATGTTGTAGCTTATCCAGAACCCTGCCATCAAGATTCTTGCCCATGCCACACACTTTGGCCATGTGACCCCACTTCTCATCCATTTCCACTGGCTTCCAATTCACTATCACCTTCAATACAAGCTCCTCAGCCTGGTCCATAAAGCCCTTCACACTAGCACCCTCGTTATCTCTCTGACATCCTTCATTTGCACTCTCCACATCAGGTGCTCCATTCCATCCTTGCCAACTGCCTCCACCTTCCCTCTGCTTCAAGGGCCAGAATGGAAATCGCCCACAACACACTTTTCTGCTTCCTTGGCCCATCACTCAGGAATGCTCTACCCCCTGACCTCCACTTAGAACCATCTTACATCAGATTTAAATCCTTACTCAGAGCTCATCTTTTCCAGAAAGCATTTGAACTACCACCTCTCTGATTCCCATGACCTCATATTCATTTGGTCTTGCTCTCCTCCCCATGTGATTGCTGTAATCTTTCCTATCATTTATGACATTCTTTTCCTCTCCTACTCATATATTCTTTGTTTTTATTGTTCACTGCCCTGTTGCATATGTGAAGGGTGGTATATTAAATGCAATAAACATAAACATATTGGTTTAAGACTAAACTCTGAATGTGAGAAAAAACCAGTTAGGTTTTTTTAATGCCTGAAATCTCAGATAACTTTTAGCTATGTTTTTCATTTAAGGAGCAACAATAGATGGCTCTTTATAGGGCTGGCCCAAGAGTGCTGCCCCAGATAGGAGCTCCAGCTGTGCTGCCCCTCTCCTCCCACTGCACCGCCCCTCCTGCCAAATTTATCTTCTCATCTTGAGGGAGTGTCAATGACGCAGCCCTTCCTCCAATTTAAAAGCGGCAGTTTTGTGCTGTCACTGTGGTGCCTCGGTAGGACATGAGCTTCAAAGCCTGTGTGCACTTATGGCCTGCTGCTCCTGCCCTCAACTGACAGGAAGCTGTGTTGGAGGGGGTCAGGAGCAGCAGGCCTTTATTTTTGCACCACAGGCGCTCAAGTGAATGGCCTGCATCAGACACCAAAGTGGTGGCACAAAGCCGCCACTTCAAAAAATCATGCCGTGCAGCCCACTAGGGTCTGACACCACCTAGTAGATGGACCAACCCTGCCTCTTTAATTAACACAATTGTCCTAAATGAAGATGTATAAAAACAAAACAAAACTCTTGTATTGCTGGTGATCTTTGTTCCTGTTTCCTGATTGGCCCAAAGTTTGTCTACTCTGGAGCTGTATGGAAAATGCTAACTGGAATTTTTGCCTTGTGAATCTATTGAGTCCTGCTGGAAAGATTTACTCCATATCTTCATTGTTCAGTTAGTGATGATCAACAAGGATCTGTGTTAGACTTGGCAAAAGTTTCTGACACACATACAGTGCTACCTATCTAAGAAGTTGTCTATCTGATCTTTAGATGTTTTCTGCATTTTTTCCATTTCTACACTTAAGGACAGTTTTCTTTCAGTCCAGCACCTTTCTCTCAATCTTTTTTGTTGAATGAAGAAGAGAAAATGATGTTCTGATGCTGTGTTTCACTTTCTTAATAAGATGCTGAAGATAACATCAGCTATGGGATTTGGGTAAAACGTGTCAGTGATAGGCTGGTTTAGCTGCTTTTGATATGATTGCTTCTATCTTTTCCTCTTTCCAAAGTCACTCCAGTTTGTTTGAACTTTTCTTCTCTTCGTCACACAGTTTGATATACCTTTGCATTTGATATACCACCCTTCACATATGCAACAGGGCAGTGAACAATAAATGAGACTCAAACTGTCTCTTTTAAATGTATACAAACCAAACATACTCATTCATCATATTTTACCGTTCATATAAAAACAAATGCACATCCCTACTGGAAATAGATTTGAGAAGGCGCCCAATGGAATTAGTTGTTGAGATAAGATATTGGGGATATAGGATCTTTCAATAATGTGCAGAGAAACTACAATATGGATGCTTCAATGGCATAGGAAATAAGAAGCCAAAAATGGAAGATTAGCCTAGCAGTTACAGCAGCAGCCTGAGAACCAGGGTTCAAATCACACTAGCTCTCCTTGTGATCTCGGCAAGTTACTGTACTTATGAACACAAGGCTAGAGATATTTAAGTGTAGCACCATTAACATGTGTTATAATAAATAGTCCTACTGTATAAAAGTGACCTATTATAAATAACGCAATGTAATATTCAGTGGTGCTTTTCAATTCAGAATTAACAAACTCACTCACCATTCTTTCTATACTAATTATCCTTCATATCTTGCACCATTATTGATCCCTTCTTGCCCATCATGAACCATGCACTGATCCCACACTAACTTACTAGTTGTTCTCTCTTATCATAAGTTAAGATTTGAATGGATCCATAAATTCACTTTCACTTACATGCAATCCCATTAGAGAGTTCCAAAAAATGTTTTAAAATTGCTGAAGACGGTTTCTTCAAAACTCTTTTAATGAATGCATGATGGGACAGAGCTTGAATTCCTTTCCCTGTATATTCTTCATATTTCCTCAGCTATATGGATCATGCTGTAAGCGGTTGGAATTGTGCTACATCATCCCTAATCCCACTGTTTTCGCCCTCCTTTCAACCGCCATCTTTTTTCAAGTTATTTCCCTCATTAGAATTGTATTGCTTTCAGTGTGTTCTATGTCCAGTGGCCATCTATGCTTCATCAAATTTGTTTGCTAACTGCTATGCTGTTCAAAACTATTTGTTTGAATGGCAGTGTGATAGTGTGGTATGCAGTGGGAAGGGATTTTCTTTAAAACACAGGCCAGACAGCAGTTCAGGGAAAACAAAAATCAGCTTACTTCTACCCCAGCTTGTTAAACCTCCATAAGCTGGTTCTCCCAGCTCTGTCTCCATCCTCAGTTAGAGTTCCTACCTCTGAACTCCTTTGCAGGACTTGCCTTGGAAGGACGTCTGCATCCATAGGCCTCTCTCCCTCCTACAGCCAGCTGGGCTCTTAATCTCTCCCTGTAAGTCACACCCTCCCAGCCCTAAACCTCTGGCTGCAGACTCTCTTAAAGGGGACCACTGATAATCCTTTCGGAGAGGGATGGGTAACATTCTATATATCTCATCATGGGCAGTATAACAAATGTCAATAAATAAATAAATAAATATTTCACTTATTATATGCCACCTTTGAAAGAATATCAAAGCGACCCTTAGATATATCCCTTAGCATATAAGCCCTTTGGGGGGCAGGGAAATATCTACTGTACCTGAAAGTAACACACCTTGAGCTACATCCAAATTTTAATAAAAGGCAAGCTGCATTATTCATTTTGCATAATACAGAGATGCTTTGCATAAATTTGCATGCTTCACAGCTCATTATTATTTAAGTTGCTATACAGAAATAATTCTTCAGTTAAGCTGTGTCATTGGTACATAATGCACACTATTGCCAATTATAGTGCACTAAATGGTAAACAATGCACCTAATAGCCGTAACATAGCTTAGTAAATAAACCCTTTCCCGGTGGGAAAAGACAACAGCAGTTGAACCATGTGGTACTTCAGGATTAAACTGTCGAAAACTGGAGAACATATAGTATTAGAGGACAAAAGAAGACCAGGGGGCTCGGAAATGTGGATATACAGGGGCTTGATGGACCTTTAGTCTGGCTAGCATGGCACATCTTATGTTATGTTTTAACAGATTCTTAATCTATCATTTTCAGCTGCCTGGGTTTTTGTTTCCAAATATTATTTCACTTAACCTTCTTCTGTAAGCAGTCACCAGAATGTCAGTCTTTAGAAGACAGTCAGAGTCCATACATTCCTTCAGAACCTGATTTGTGCGCACCTTGAATTTCCCCCATAGGTGTCACTATCATATGATGTCTGGAATTCTCTCTGCCAAATCCCTAGCTCTGACCTGAGAAGCAAGTAATTATTATTTAAACAAGTTAAAGATTTTAGGACAGGAAATGTTAAAACAAGAGACAAATTAAGTCGTGTTAATTATTTATGTTTTAATTGTACTAAGATGAGCCTCTGGCATTGTGTGCAATTACCATAGGAAATACTCAGAGCAATGATCTTGGAAAGAGTCATGGAAAAAGCAGGACCAGGAATTGCATTATTATCTGTAAACATCAGATTTGTTCATTAGAGCTGGATAAGGAAGTCATAATTTTATAAAATAATAATGACCGAACATGTAATTGTTTTATTGATTTTCTCCATGAATGAATTTTTAAATTATTCGATTGCTGCTAAAGTAAGCTGCCTTCTGTAGAAAGCATTGCCCTATACTGTGCAGATTCACTGTACCCCTTTGTTTTATCTTAGGTTTGTTGATGCTTTCCTCATATATTTATACCCAAATTAAGTTGGATCCTTCCAGTGAACAGGTGACCACATTCCAACCCACAACGATAAAATTTACTCAGTTGGTGAACCTCATATTTAATTATTATCCAAACAGCTTTACCAGTCTTCGGTAGTCAGAAGACTGATGCAGTTCAAAAGGTTTGGAAATTATATCTTTTGTTATGCTTATTTATGTAAAAATAACTATGGGTAAGCCCTAGGAACACACAGGTACTGCTGCCCCAAATTAAACCATGTGGTACAGTTGCATCAAAGGAAAGTCATTACTTCTGAAGAGTGACCATCTCTCTCTATCACGTGAAGGACAGGGTGAGAGAGAAAGAGAGACTGGAGTTGGGGGGAAATGTCAAGTTAAAGAGAGGAGAGAGGAGTGTACAAATGGGGGGGAGGGGGGCAGAGGCCAAGGTTTGGCGAGAAAGATATGAGAGAGAGGGGGGAAGAGCAGAGGTAACTGGTTAAAAGAGAGAAAGCAGCAAGTAGGACTAAATGATCATTTCTGTCAAAAGAGCGGAGTATCAGAGGGATCTCTAGTGGGGCCATTGCTTATTTATATATTTATAAATCATCAGGAAAAGAGAGCGATGAGTTGCCTTGGACACAAAATTATTCAAAGTAGTTAATCACAAGCCGATAGGAAAATATTGCAGGAGCAATTTGTGAGACTCGGGGACTGAGCGTCTAAATGGCAGATAAAATTTTATGTGGAAAACTTGCATATAAGGAAAAATAATCCAAGTAATAGGTATAAGATGGGTTCTGTATTAGGCATCATCATCCAGGAAAAGGATCTTGGCGTCATTGTATACAATACTTTAAAAACCTTGCTTCATTGTGTTTTTGTACTTATTTTGTATTTAGCTCACGCCTTTCCAGTAGTAGTTCAAAGTGCGTTACATTCAGGTACAGTATGCAGCAGTGTTCAAAAAAGTAAAGAGAATATTAGAAATTGTTAGGAAAGTTATGGAAAATTATAAGAGGAAGCCCCTTATCATGGTTTAAGTCCTTCCACCAGTACTGTTTAACTT
The DNA here is from genome assembly GCA_033557465.1 of Ichthyophis bannanicus. Taxonomy (NCBI): domain Eukaryota; kingdom Metazoa; phylum Chordata; class Amphibia; order Gymnophiona; family Ichthyophiidae; genus Ichthyophis; species Ichthyophis bannanicus. The sequence continues at coordinate 1,375,467,886 of CM066031.1, forward strand.
GTTTGTACGTCCATGAGCAGATCTTGTGCAGAATCTTGAGATCAGTGGGCATATTTTTGCAGATGATATCCAGTTGCTTTTTCATGTCAGCCAGGCAGTATAGATTTTAAATATATTAATGATTGTTTGCTGTCTACAGCAGATTAGCTCAATAGACATTGTCTCAAGTTAAATTTAATTAAATCCCAAGATATGTGGATTACAGGCCATTTTCCTGGGCCAACTGAATCACCTGTGCTCCTGAATCAGACTTTGAGCCCTATTCTGAAACACGGGTTGCGGGGCTGCACGTCCCAGTGGAACGTACAGCCCCGCAATCCATCAGGGCCCGATTCCCCCTCAATCAGTCCCCTCTACGACCTATATCAGGATGGGGAGAGCTGCTGGGGGGGGGGGGGTGCAGTGAAGAGGCGTGATTGGGGCGGAATTGCTTGTTTGACCCCAATGTAACCATTCAAGTTGAATAACCCTGTTCAATGTAAAGCTTGTTGCTATAACTGTTTCACTGTAAACCGCTTTGAATGTAAATGATAAGGCGGTATAGAAGATCTGTTAAATAAACTAAATAAATAAATAAATAAATTTTCATATGTCCAACTCATGAACAGGGCTTCTAAAGTGACCGCACCCCCAACTGTCTGAATCTTCCCTCAGTGGCTGATACACATTTAGGGCCCAATTCCGTCCCGGACATAGATCCCCTTTGTGCATCCGGTCTGAATCGGACGCACAGAGGGGATTGCCATTTTGATCCTGTGGGGCACGTGCAGGACTGTCCCCAGCTAACTCAGTCAGGGCTTTTAAATGGAGCCACGACGCCATGGCATCATGTTGCCATGGCACCACGGCTCCATTTAAAAGTTGCGATGCTGGCCGCCAGCAAAAAGGGTTTAATCCCTGCAGCCCATCCCCAGATCTGGCCTCCTAAGGCCAGGGTCAGGCTGCAGGGAATAAACCCTGGCCCCCCCTCTACCCCATCTGCATCCCGGGCTGTCAAAAAACAACATCCAAGGAAGTTATTCCACCTCGGAGGTGGAATAACTTCCCTAGACATTTCACCGGCTCTGGATGTACAGGGCCGAGATTAGAATCAGCCTTGTAGTCCAGGGCTGGCAACCGCCCACTGCCTGCCCAGACTCAGCCCCTGGACCGCCCCTTTCCTGCCCGCCATCTAACTTCCCCGCACAACTGGCAGGAAAGTTAGTCGGAGGCAGGCAAGAGCACGAATAGCGGGGATGGATGTCTGGTCAAGCCGTCCATCTTAGCTATTCGTAGCACAGGATAACCCCCTTAGTGAATACTTATCAGGGAACCTTTTATTACCTGGTTCCCCATTTTTAGAACTCTCTTCCTTCATACCTGCATTTAAGAAATACTCTGAAATATTTTAAGGTGTGTCTGAAGATGTATCATTAATTGGATAGTCCAGATCACAGTTTCTAAGGTAGGGGCCACTCTGAATTTGAGGGTAGTATTGATTGTCTGAAAATGTAGTATAGCTGTAGGTTGGGTGCAGATAAAATATTTGTATAATTTTATAAGAAATAAGATATGCCATACTGGGTCAGACCAAGGTCCATCAAGCCCAGTATCCTGTTTCCAATAGTGGCCAATCTAGGTCACAAGTACCTAGCAGTTTCCCCAAAAGACATAGGTTCCACAATGCTTGTATTGGGGCAAGCAGTGGATATCCCAGGTCCCCTTTAATAATGGTTTATGGACCTTTCCTCAAGGAACTTGTACAAATCTTTTTTAAACCTGGCTACACTAACAGCTTTTACTACATCCTCAGGTAATGAATTCCAGACTTTGATTACACGTTGAGTGAAAAAATATTTTCTCTTATTAGTCTTAAATAGGCTACACTGTTGCTTCATTGAAGGTCCCCTAGTCTTTCTATATTTTGATGGCATAAACAATCAATCTATGTTTACCGTTCCACTCCATTCATTAATTTATATACCTCTATCATATCTCCTCTCAGCTGTCTCTTTTCCAGGTTGAAGAGCCCTAACCTTTTTAGTCTCTCTTCATAGGTGGTTGGTTTTACCATTTTGGTGTCTCTTCTCTGTACCTTTTCTAATTACGCTATATCCTTTTTAAGATACGGCAACCAGAACTGCACACAATATTCAAGGTGCGGTCGCACCATGGAACGATACAGAGGCATCGCTGCACACTGGGCAGAGGGTTTCAACATGTTATCCATGATGATGCCTAAGGGGTATGTTTACTAAAACCCCGTTAGGTGCGCGCCGCGCTAGTGGGCGGGATGCCATATAAGGAGTGGGCGTTTCAGGCTGAAAAAGCAAACCGGGATTAATCATGCGCTAATGTGCGCTGTGCGCTCATGTGCGCCGCGGACATTAGAGCATGAGAAACTTGTGCGGGAAGCATAAATGACGTGCTGATGTGCACACACACACAGGAGCAGAGCCACAGTACAATGGTGAAGACACTGACCAATGGTGCAGGGATCATGGGTTCAATCCCCCACTGTGCCCAATAAAGAAGGCTGGCTGAGGCATTACCTGTTAAAGGTAATGTTGCAGTCTGAGGCATATTAATTTTATTTTAATTACTGCTACTGGCAAACGCACTCTGAAAGCACTGTAAGATAAGGCGCCCCATAAGGTACCCCAGAGGGCACATTTTAAAGTGCACTGTCTGCCAAGACACCCTAGAATGTTGCTTATAGGGTGCTTTATAGGGTGCCGTCTGAGGTACCGCAAGGTCACAGCACTGTTTTTGATGGCAGCACTGTGCAGTTTAAGGAATGAAAATCATAAGTAGGTGCGCTGACATGCAAGGAGGAGCAGCAGTATAGCACAATGGTTAAAACACTGACCAATGATGCAAGAGTCATGGGTTCAATCCCCCACTGTGCCTAATGTAGAAGGCTGGCTGAGGCATTACCTGTTATAGGTAATATCGCTGTAGGGGGCACTTTATTTCTATTTTAATTAGTGCTGCCAGCAAACACACCCTCAAAGTATTGTAACATAAGGTGCTACATAAGGCGCCTCATAGGGTACCCCAGAGGGCACATTTTAAAGTGCACTGTCTGCCACGGCACCCTACAATGTTGCTGAAAGGGTGGCCTATAGGGCACCATATAGGGTGCCCTATGAGGCACAGCAAGGTCAGAGCACTGTGTTTGATGGCAGCACTGTGCATTTAAACGCATGGAAATCTGAAGTAGGTGCACTGACATGCAAGGAGGAGCAGCAGTGTAGCACAATGGTTAAGGCACTGACTGCTGATACAGGGGTCATGAGTTTGCTCCCCAGTGTGCCTAATACGTAAGGCTGGCTGAGGCATCAGTTTTGCAACGTACGTATTGTTTCCTGCAGCACTTTATTTGTATTTTATTAATTGCTGCCAGCAAACACGCCCTCATGTGCCGTAACTGAAGGTGCCACATAAGGCACCCTATAAGGCACTCCATAGGGCACATTATAAGGTGCACTGTCTGCCACGGCACCCTAAAATGTCCCCTATAGGGCACCCTATAAGTCGCTCCACAGGATAACGTATAGTGCACCTTATATGGACGGTAACCATAAGGTGCCCTATATGGCGCCCTAAGAAGCGCCCTCTGAGGGACCTTATGGGTACAGTACGCTGAGAGTGTTTTTGCTGGCAGCAATAATGTACATTAAAAAGAGATAATGCTTTGGGCAGCCCTATTAAATAACCCCACTGTGGGTTGGAACCCATGACCTCTGGCTGCACAGGCAGTGAAGTAACCAGTGGGCTATAGCTCTATAGCTGCTAGCAAGCCCCTGGCTGGCTGCAGAGGGACTGCATGTCACCACACAGACAGTCTGCTGTGGTCACCAGGATAGGGTTAGCCCACCCGTACCCATGATGCACTGCACATGCAAATCAGCTGTCCACAGATGAACACAAGATGGGGTATGCACCCCCACAGCACCTGGGCCTGGTAGGGGGTACTGACCTTGTGTTTTACTGGCACAGAGTAGCTACACACCGTCACATTGTGCGGGTACTGTGCTCACCCTGAGTGTGCGGTGAGGCGCCCAGCACCAGGTCCACAGCACCTTCCATAACAAAAATAGGCCATGTTGCAGGTCCCCAGCAGTGAGGAGATAGGTAGTTTCTGCAGACACACCTTGGATATGTCTGTATGTCTCAGTCAGGTGTAGCCTCCATGGACTCCTAGGAGGATTATGTACCACCTCCTCTGGGTCTGAGGGTGGCAAACCAGGTCTCCCATCAACAGATCCACACTCTACCTCCCTGCAATGGTGGTAGTAGAGGGGACCATCAACCCTGGTCCTGCTGGGGAACAGACACCTACAGGGCAGTCAATGCAGCTCTGTACACATCCATAACACAATAGCGGGCAGACATTAGGCCTGGATATGCTAAGCTGCACCCCACCACTATCTGATATGCTCCTGCACCTTGCAAGGCACTCCATCAAGACACATACCAGCTGCAAACAGTCTGCTAGCTAGTCCATAATGCAGGTCCCTGGTGGAAATGCGTGCACCCAGAACTAGGATGTCAGCATACACAACAAGCAGATAAGTCAGTGACTGGGCCCCAAAAAGAAACCCATAAATATCACATGAGAGAAATACTATATAGCACTATGGGGGTGCCTAGCCATGCCGTGGTCACTGCACAGTCAGGGTTAGAGTGATCTCCCAGCAGGACATGCTGTGACCACCCTGTCTGTGTAGGTGGTGGCTGGGCACTACAATGTCCCAGCCATTGCCCTATGCCCTGTGCAGATGCATCCTGGCCTGGCCACCCTGTCCGGGTTATACCCATGGTACCTTGCTCCTCATTATGCACATTGGCAGGCCAATACTGGCAACAGTGCTGGCAGTGTGGGCTGTGGAGGGTGTTTGCAGCCACCACACACTGGATAGACAGACACACACTCCCACACCCCCACACCTATGCCAGCATTGTGCTACTATAGAGGAGTTTAGCAGCCCTGGCCACCACACCAGTCCTGGGCACAGTACAGGCATGGATATGGTACGCAATACTGTTGGGGGTCACTCCCCAGGGTGGTAAACACTGTCAGAGACCAGACCTGAAGCACACACCGCAGACATCAGAAAGATTGTTATGATGGAGCTCAATCAGCAAACTGTGCTTAACGTAGGAATTGCTATCTGCCAGTAATCATAGCAAACGTTTGATAGCTGTGTACCGTATACCCAGGTGTAGGGTGGCATTGCTAAGGTATGCAAGTGCTATTATTGGGAGATGCACGCAGGGCCCAATGTCCTGCCTCTCCAGGAGGCATTGGCCAATGGGGCCTGTGGGTGTGGGTGTGGGTGTGTCTGCCCCTGTTGGCTGCTGCTTTACGGCAGAGGTTCCCAACTCCAGTCCTGGTGTGCCAAACACTGTTCGGGTTTTCATGCTGTCCCTCATGAATATGCATGAGATACATCTGCATACCATGGGGGTGGTGCATAGATATGCAGCACAGGCATCTTTATTAGAGGCAGCTTGGAACCTGAATGGTGTTTGGCCCTCCAGGACTGCATTTGGGAGACTCTGCTCTAGGTAATGCGCCTGTTTATGGTGTCTGTGCTCGGTGGGGTAAAATATAGGCGTATTAGCCATGCGTATGTTCTCTGCAATAAAGGTTTGTCCTTACTATCACGGTTTAGTTGTGGGAAAAATATGTGTACTAGATTGACAGTAGCCCCAGCTGGGCTTTGAACCTGTAACCTTCTGTTCTTGCACACACTGTCTGTATGCACTGCACCACCGTGTTGCCACAGATGTGCTGCATTCCCTGGGGAGTCCATGACTGTACATCCGACAGGGCCTGTTTGTTGCAGTGCACTGCACCCACCTGGACAGGGCTAGGCCATGGTCTGCTGTTGCCACGAGCTGCTGCCACCTCCACCACCAGTACCGCTCCATCCTTAGATTGGAGACAGCATAAACCCTGAAGGATTTGTGGCCCTCCAGGACTGCATTTGGGGGAATCTGCTCTAGGTAATGTGCATGTTTCTGGTGTCTGTGCTCTGTAGGGTAAAATAGAGGTGTTTGAGCCATGCTTATGTTCTCTGCATTAAAGGTTCATCTTTACTATCACGATATAGTTGTGGGTAAAATATGGGGACTGGATTGGCAGGAGCCCCAGCTGGGGCTTGAACCTGTGACCTTCTGTCTCCAAACACACTGGTTGTGTGCACTGCACCACCATGTTGTCACAGAGACAGTGCATTCCCTGATGATACCATGACTGTTTGTCCGGCAGGGCCTGTCTGTTGCAGTACATTGCACCCAACTACACAGGGCTAGGCCATGGTCTGCTCTGGGCAGCTGCCTCTGCCCCCCTCCACCTCCAGTACCCCTGTGCCACCATGCTGACATGCCCTTCTGCTGGTGGTGCTGGTGGTACGCAGTCTCAGGCCATCCTGTGTGCGGGTAGGTGGCTGCCTATGGTGCGGGTTCTGGGGTAGGGGTGCCTGCATATCTGTCCGCACGTCCTCCAATCACCGCCTGCCAATGTTGTGTGCCCTTGGGGGTACCTGCTGGGTACTATCCCCTGTGACACTGTGCTAAACACTCTCATGCCCATGTTGGGCCCTCATCAGTTGCTGTCTGGCTGCTGTTCAGTTTCAGCATTCCTAAGTGCCATCTAGGCATCTGCCTAGTCCGCACTGTGCCCCAGCAGCACCACAGCATGTGCCGCCTGCAGCCCTCTGTATCCCCTTTCCCAGCATCTGTCCAGTTGCCCATTCCGACCTGCCCACCCTGCTGTTGTGGATATGTGCATGCCATAGGTAACCTGTCCAATGGAGAGGGAAACCCTGATCAGTGCTATTTCACTGTGGGATCATTCACCCTGTATGGGGACGGAGCATAGACCCTTCTAAAATTCATATTTATTTTTTGCGGCTTTCTTGGGAGTGTTTTTTGATGTTTCCCATTACTATCACTATTGCCCAGCTTGATTATAATTTTTTTAAATTTTGTTGGGGTCCTTTTCAATGTTTATTGGTATTTTTGTACCGTGCACATGTATCACACTCATCACTGTTTTGTAGGTTTCCCTGGTTTTGCTGTACATTGCTGACATAAATGGTTTCTCTTCCCTTTAAATCGGCTCTACCGCGAGGTTTTCACTCGCGGTATTTTTTTACTTGAATTTCAGCCCCGCTAGTGTGAGGGTAGCCTCTCCCCTCCCACTCTCCACCCATTGACCCCTTCTCTCCGCCCCTGGGGAGCCTTCCTCCGCCCTCCGGGAGCCTTTCCACGCCTTTATCGCACATCAGCGCGCCGCGCACATGAGCGGGCACTTTAGTGCGGCGCACACCTGTGCGGGGCACATTTGTGCCCCGTAACGCGATATTAGCATGCGCTAAGGTACCTGAGCGCAGTTTAGTAAACATTCCCCTAAATCTTTTTCCTAGGCGGTAGTTCCTAATGTGGAACCTTGCATCGTGCAACCATAGTTTGGATTGTTCTTTCCTAGGTGCATAACTTTGCACTTGTTCACATTAAATTTCATCTGCCATTTGGATGCCCAGTCTTCCAATTTATCAAGGTCCTCTTGCAATTTTTCACAATCCTCATGGGTTTTAACAAATTTGAATACTTTTGTGTCATCTGCAAATTTGATTACCTCACTCATTCCCATTTCCAGGTCATTTACGAATATGTTAAAAAGCAGCGAACACAGCACAGATCCCTGGGGTACTCCATTATTCACTTTTTTCATTGGGAAGATTGACCATTTAGCCCTGCTCTCTGCTTTCTATCTTTTAACCAGTTCCTTATCCAGAATAGTACACTGCCTCCTATCCCTTAAATTTTTAATTTTGCCAAGAGTCTCTCATGAGGGACTTTGTCAAAGTCTTTCTGAAAATCTAGATATACTATATCAACCAACTCACCTTTGTCTACCTGTTTATTCACACCTTCAAAAAAACTAACAGATTAGTAAGACAAGACCTTTCTTGGCTAAAGCCATGTTGGCTTTCTCCCATTAAGCCATAACTATCTACATGTTCAGTAATTTTGTTCTTTATAATGGTTTCTACCATTGTAAACTACTTTGATACTTTTTTTGAAGGTAGTATATAAAGTTTTAAATAAACAATAATCAAGGCTTTTGATTTTAATTTCTAACACTGATAAAATACCCCAATACAAAAATAGTACAATACAACTGCAGTGCAAGTCTTTGCCCTTGGTTCCTGGTTTGGTCAGACTTTTTATGCTTTGTCTGTGTTTGTCTTGCATTTCTGAGCTTGTCTGTCTGTCTGTCTTTATATGTTTATTTATTATTGTTAGTGTGTTTTATGTTATCTGTATTTTTGTTGTAATATTGTTAAGCTCTCTGCTATCATCTCTTGGCTGTTCCTTCCTCCTCCTCTGCTCACTCTCAAATTTCTGCACCTCAGTTCTTGCATTATATTGACCAACTCCTGCTAAGTGTCACTCTACATCACCACTGCTCCCACCTCAGTCTTACCCAGTCTCCTCCAACCTCATGAGGAATCTTCATGCTATCAACCCATCAGCTCTCCCCACAGCTGTCTCGTTACCTCTTTCCTTCACTATGTCATCTGTGTCTGTTGATGAGGCAGTATCTTCCTACTCTCCTCTGCTCTGGATGCTCATCCTCCTCCCATGCTACCTTCTGTAAGGCATACTGGCTGATCTCGAAACATGCTACCTACATTCCTGTGCCTGCTCAGTTGAGTTCATTTGGCTCAAATCCCACACTTGTGGATTTCCTACACTTCAAATTCAAGCTAGCCTTTTTCCAGTCAGCTGTAACACTCACCAAACAAGTGAGTCCATCTGACTAACTCTCTAGGCTCTGATTCTTGCAGTCTCCTTATAATAGTCAATTCTCTCATCAAAGTGCCTCCACCATCAACCCCTCCTTCTGTTTCTGCCCAGGCTCTGGTTGACTATTTCCATATCAAAGTCCACAAGATTTATTTTTTTAACAGGTTTTATATACTGCTTTATCATTTCAATCAAAGCAGTTTACATTTAAACTTGGTAATGTATATTAAACAGGGACATTGATAACTTGGATTTTTCTGAGGCAGTGGAGGGTTAAGTGACTTGCCCAAGGCCACAAGGAAGGCTGGTGAGAATTGAACACTGGTTTCTGGGTTCCCAAGCCAGTGTTCTTAACCATTAAGCTACTCCTCCACTCTTGTGTTCCTCCCAGGGCCATCTCAATCCCCCCTTGCCCCTCTTCACTCCAAATTCCTTCCCTCAATGTCTGTCACCCTTAATTCCTTTTTTAAGATATATGAGGAGGAAACCACATACCTTCTTTCCTCTTCCAGACTCACTATCTGCTCCTCTGATCCTATTCCAACCCATATACTAAACTACATCTCCTCTGCTGTCATTCCTTCCATTTGTCATATCCTCAACCTATCACTTTCCACTGCAACCATTCCTGCAACCTTCAAGCAGGAACCTAACTGCCCTTCTAATTATCGACCCATCTCCCTCTTCACCTTAATTTCTAAACTACTTGAATGTGTGGTTCACTCTTGTTGTCTTGACTTTCTCTCCTCCTAAGACCTTCTGGATCCATTCCAATCTGACTTTGTTCTTCTACATTCTACTGAAATGGCTTTTGCCAAAGTCTCCAGTGACTTGTTCCTGGCCAAATCCAAGGGCCTTTACTCAATTCTCATCCTTCTTGACTTTCTGCTGCTTTTGACACTGTTGATCACCACCTTATCCCTGTTACCCTGTCCTCACTTTGTTTTAAGGGCTCTGTTCTGTCCTGGTTCTCTTCTTATCTTTCCTACCACACTTTTAGAATATGTTCTGGTAGATCCTCTTCTACTGCTATCCAGCTCTCAATTGATGTACCCTGAAGGTCTGTCTTAGAAACATAGAAACATAGAAACATGACAACAGAAAAAGACCACATGGCCTATCTAGTCTGTCCTTCCATATTTATTTATTTATTTATTTAACAATCATTTACATCCCGCATCTTCCAGAGTTCAGTTGCGGTTCACAATAAAACAAAATCCACAAAGCAAGAGCTTGGTTTTACATCGAACATTTTGTAACAATAAACAATATAATGGTTAACAGCATGAGCTAATACATAACAGCATAACTGGCTTGTATTAGCTTGTATCAACAACTACAACAGTCCACTTTTTACCTTTAGAGATCCTCTGTGTTGGTCCCATGCTTTTTTGAATTCAGTTACTGTCCTCATCTCTACCACCTCCACTGGGAGACTATTCCATGGATCCACTACTCTTTCCGTAAAGAAATATTTCCGCATATCATTCCTGAATCTATCTCCCTTCACCCTCATCCCATGTCCCCTTGTAGCAGAACTTGCTTTCAATTGAAAGAGGCTCTCTCCCTGAACATTTATGCCACGGAGGTATTTAAACATCTCAATCATATCACCTCTATCCCGCCTTTCCTCTAAGGTGCACATATTAAGATCCTTAAGTCTGTCCTCATATGCTTTATAATGAAGCCCATTAATCATTTTAGTAGCAACCCTCTGCACCGACTCCATCCTGTTCACATCCTTTTGAAGGTGCGGTCTCCAGAATTGCACACCATACTCCAAATGAGGTCGCACCAAAGACTTATACAGAGGCATTATCACCTCCTTTTTTCTGCTAGCCATTCCTCTCCGTATGCACCCAAGCATCCTTCTAGCTTTTGCCGTCGCCTTTTCTACCTGTTTAGCTACTTTAAGATCATCAGACACAACCACGCCTAGGTCCCGCTCTTCTTTAGTGGACAAAAGTACTTCACCTCCTATCCTGTATTGCTCCCTTGGATTGCTGCAGCCCAAATGCATGACCTTACATTTTTTAACATTAAATCCCAGCTGCCAAATTCTAGACCATTCTTCAAGCTTAGCTAGATCCCTCCTCATGTTATCTACCCCTTCCTGGGTGTCTACTCTATTGCAGATTTTGGTATCATCCGCAAAGAGGCAAACCTTACCCGACAGCCCTTACGCTATATCACTAACAAAGATGTTAAAAAGAATCGGACCAAGGGCAGATCCCTGGGGCACACCACTGGTAACATCCTTCTCCTCAGAGTGAGCTCCATTTACTTGTACTCTTTGTCGCCTCCCACCCAACCAATTTCTAACCCAAGCAGTAACTTTAGGGTCCATCCCTAGGGTGCTCAGTTTGTTTATAAGTCGCCTGTGAGGAACAGTGTCAAAGGCTTTACGGAAATCTAAATACACCACATCTAGAGCTCTCCCTCGGTCCAACTCCCTGGTCACCCAGTCAAAGAAATCAATCAGATTTGTCTGACAAGACCTGCCTCTGGTGAATCCATGCTGCCTCGGATCCTGTAATCCGCTGGACTCCAGAAACCTCACTATTTTCTCTTTCAGCAGCGTTTCCTATAATTTACTCACCACCGAAGTTAAACTAACCGGCCTGTAGTTTTCAACCACATCCTTACTTCCGCTTTTGTGTAAAGGCACCACATGAGCCTCTCTCCAGTCCTTTGGCACCACTCCCGACTCCAACGAGGCATTGAAAAGGTTAGTCAGTGGAGTTGCTAGAACGTCCCCAAGTTCCCTCAGTATTCTAGGGTGTATCCCATCCGGTCCCATCGCTTTGTCTACTTTAAGTTGAGCTTGTTTCTCACGAATACAGTCTTCTGAAAATAGTTCAAGATGTCCCTCGCTTCTGTTCTTATTTGTGGGTGTTTTCTGAGGTCCTGCTCCTGGTTCTTCATCTGTGAACACAGAACAAAAATATTTGTTAAGCAATTCCGCTTTATCCTTATCAGCTTCTATATATTCCCCCCCTGCACCCTTGAGTCTGACAATACCACTTTTGCCCTTCCTCTTCTCACTAATATATCTGAAAAATGTCTTATCCCCCCATTTTATTGCATTGGCTATTTCCTCCTCCTTTTGAATCTTTGCCTTCTTGACTACTTTGCTAGCTTCTCTAAGTTTTTCCTAATCTTGGAACCTCTCCTTTTCTCTCTACACACACTAATCTCCTACCATGGTTTTCAGGACCTCTCTACACCTGAAATCTCTCCAGGAATCCAAACCCATATCTCTGCCTGCTTATCTGACATTGCTGCCTGTATGTCTCAGTGCCATTTGAAATTGAACATGGCCAATACCAAGCTTCTTATTTTTCTCCTAAACCCACTTCCTACCTTTCCCATTACTCCTTTCTCTATTTCAGTGGAAGTCTCTACTCCTCCCTGTTTTCTCAGCTCACAATCTTGGGGTCATCTTTGACTTCTCCCTCTCCTTCTCCACACACATCCAACAGAAATGACAGGTTTCAGCTTTCTCTATAAACAGAAAAATTTTCCCCTTCCTTTCTGAACACCCTACAAAGACCCTTATCTACTCTTTAACCATCTCCTGTCTAGACTATTGCAGACTTCTCCTTGCTAGTTTTCCTAACCCCTTCAATCTGTTCAAAATTCAGCTTCACAGCTAATGTTCTACCAGGTTCGCTATGCTCATGTAACATCTCTTCTCAAGTTACTTCATTGGCTTCCTAAACATTTCCATATCCAGTTCAAACTTCTCCTATTGACTTATATATGCATTAATTTTGCGGCTCCTCACTACCTTTCTTCTCCTATCTCTTCCTGTACCCCTCCTAGGGAACTCCACTCTTCTGGCAGATCCCTTCTATCTATACCCTTCTCTTCCACTGCGAACTGAAGACGGCGATCGTTCCACCTTGCTGTTCCTTATGCCTAGAACATACTACCTGTGTTGGTACATCAGACTCCATCTCTGGCCCTTCTCAAATCCAGGCTAAATACTCACCTCTTCGAGGCTGCTTTTGCATCCTGATCCACTTGGTCTCCTGCTCTCCAACTATGTGTTTCCTTACCATTCCCCTAGACATGTCCTTATCCCCAGCTATTTTGTTGTTTGTTTTGAATAGACTGTAGCACAGCGACCATCTTTTATATGTTGCTGTACAGCTCTGCATATGCCTTGTAGCACTATATAAATTAGTATTAGTAGAAAAAAAATTTCTGGCGGGCTGTAAATGTGCTACATTACACCTTCATTGCGTGTCCCCTAGTCTTTCTACTTTTTGAAAAGAGAGAGAGATTGTAATTTGCAGATATGCCTTATTTATTTATGAGTTTATTTTATTTGTATCTAGCTCATACCTTTCGAGTAGTAGTTTCTATGCTGTATTACACTGGTGAAGTGTAAGGATGGTGAAAACCTCAAGACTCTTTGCTAAGTGAGACTGTATGGAAAGTTCTGTTCAGAAATAGGAGCAGACAAGGAGTTTACCACAATCCATTCTCCCACAAGGTGAAAGAGACTTGGGCTTAGGGCTAGCTCTACTGATGTGTGGACTAAGCATCCACCTAGACCACCAGAATTTGGGGTGCAGAAGCAAAGCCCAACAGTGGTATAAGTCAGCAGTGTCATCCACCTCTTCTCTCTGCCTCTGCTGCCAACCCTGGTTAGCATCGGGGCGGGTGGAGGCGGCACCCGCAAATATTCAGCAGTGCTATCTGTGTTGGTGCTGCTGAATATCCCACTTAGTGGCACTTACACAGTTTGAACACTAGAAGAAAGTAGCCATCATGTGTTCATGCTTGTGTTTTGCTGAGAGAAGATGGCTGGCTAGCACCGAACCCACTATTGCCATCATAACAGCAGCCCTACACCCTTTTCTTAAATGGGTCCACTTGGACCAATATTGAAGGCACTATTAATATCCCTGGTAGATCCTTTTGCCATTCCTATTATGTTTCTGTGTCATCTTCTACCTCATTATGTGCATGAAATGTTGAGTACTCACATATTGGTGATGGATCGACTATGAGAATGAGAGGGTGGAGTGACCAGCAATAGTGCATTTGTTGTTTTGTATATCCTTGCTAGACTTTAAACCAATGATGCTTTTTTTCTTGCATTTTTCAGTTTGACCTAAATCCTGTCATGATTCTGTTGCTGGTCAAGGGGTTGGAGTTGAGGAAACATCTTTTGCTTCTGGGTTCTTGGAAGACCAATTTATAATTTAATGGGTGTCCCAATGGAACCCAAATGCCCCAAGTTATATGTGGGTGATAGAGAACAATACCCAATAAGTATTTCCCTTTACATCTCTTTCGCTGTCCAGCATAGTGGCTTGCCTGACCCCAAGTAAGTTTACATGTGCTGTATGTAAGTATCTGCTATCCTCATGTGGTAGGCACAGCACTACTGTGATTTCTTGCTGTGTACCACTTATTTGCAGTGGAAGAGTAGCCTAGTGGTTAGAGCACTGGCTTGGTAACCCAACAACCAGGGTTCAATTCCCACTAGCACTCCTTGTGGCCTTGGGCAAGTCATCGAACCCTCCATTGCCTCAGAAGAAAGACCTGGCAATCTACTTCTGATGACACTGCCAAGAAAACCCAGGTGCTTCTGGGTCACCAGGAGTCAGGACTGACTCAAAGGCACACATTGCATTTTTACCACTTATTTGGGTCAGTTTCTTCAGCACATGTGGCCATGTCTTGTGTGTGTGTGTGCATGCAGAAGTTCAAGGAGAGTTACATTCAAGTACAGCAGATAGCCCCTCTGGGAGTAGAGGAGTAGCCTAGTGAACAAGAGTCAAGAGTTCACTTCCCACTCACACTCCTTGTGGCTTTAGGCAAATCAATTTTACCTTCCATTGCCTCAGATGAAAGGCCTGGCAATGTACTTCTCATCGCAATTTGACATGAAAACCCAGGAGTCAATATTGACTTGACAGTACACAGACAGATAATTCTTGTCCCTGGAGGGTTTATAATCTGTGTTTATACCTGAGGCAATGGAGGGTTAAATGTCTTGCCCAAGATCACAAGGAGCAGCTTTGGTATCCAAATCTTGGTTTCCCTGATTCTAGCCCACTGTTCTAACCATCAGGCTACTCCTCCACTCCTTATGCCTATAAGCAGCATGCATATAGAAAGTATATGCCAACATTTACATGTTCTGCATGTAGGCATTCCCAAAGACATAGTTTGGGTGGAACAGGTACAAATTAACACCTTCTTCACAAAAGGCTTCAATTTGTGCATCGGCATTTGTGCAAGGATCTGGGAAGCTATTTTATAAAAGTTGCTGAATGACATTCCTGATGCAGATACGTTTTTTTTTTCAAAATGTAATATTTCATCAGATGGTATAGTGCTATATGACTCACTGCTATTTAAACTGTATGCATTATACAGCAATCAGGCAATGGACCTGAATTGTAATAAATGATGATATCAATTATGTCTGGCTTAATAGCCTGGTTTCCCGGACTTGCTTGCTTGAAACTGGTTTCTGTATATTTTGAGGTCCTAAACACTACACGAACACCAAAAAAAAGATTATTTTTAACATTTTTTGTTAGTGATATTACAGAAGGGCTGTTGGATGAGGTTTGCCTCTTTACGGATGATATCAAAATCTGCAATAGAGTAGACACCCAGGAAGCAGTAGGTAATATGAGGTGGAATCTAGCTAAGTTTGAAGAATGGTTGAGAATTTGACAGCTGAGGTTTAATGCTATAAATGCAGGGTCATGCATTTAGACCTCAAAAATCCAAGGGGGAGGTACACTATTGTGGTGAAGTATTTCTGTCCACAAAAGAAGAACGGGACCTGGGTGTGAATGTTTCTGATGATCTTAAGTGGCTAAACATGTAAAAAAGGTGATGGCAAAAGCCATAAGGATGCTTGGGTGCATAGGGAGAGGAATGGCCAGCAGGAAAAAGGATGTGATAGTGCCTCTGTAAGTCTTTGGTGTGACCTCATTTGGAGTATTATGTGCAATTCTGGAGACTGCACCTTCAATAGGATATAAATAAGGTGGAGTCAGTGCAGAGGACGGCTAAAAAAAATGGTCAATTGGCTTTGTCATAAGGCATATGGGAAAAGACAAAGATCTCCATATGTATACTATGGAGGAAAAGTGGGAGAGAGGAGATATGATAGAGATGTTTAAATACCTCCATGGCATAAATTTTATTTTATTTAACATTTCTTATATACCGCGCTATTTCTCATCAGTGCGGTTTACATCGAACAATAAACACTTCGACATACAGATTTTGTCCTACGTTTACATAAAACAGGTTTTTAACATGGATTTAACTGGGGAAACTATATACATATGAGATTTATCTACAAGTGATTAAATGCACAGGAGAGCCTCTTTCAATTGAAAGAAAGCTCTGTAATGAGGGGACATAGGGTGAAAGTGAAAAAGGATTGAGTCAGGAGTAATATGCGGAAATATTTCTTTATGAAAAGAGAGGTAGATGACTGGAGTAGTCTCCCAGTGGAGCTGGTAGAGACAACGTAAATATCTGAATTCAAGAAAGCATGGAACAAACACAGAAGATCTCTAAAGGAAAAAAGGGGACTATAGTAGCTGGTATGGAAGGGTAGGCTGGATAGGCCATATGGTCTTTTTGTGCTGTCATGTTTCTATGTTTCTATATAATTATTTAAAAGGTACTTAAATTGGTTTCATAGAAACCACTCTTGCCTAAAACCACAAGGAGTGTGAGTGGAAACTGTGTTATTGCTTTTTATTTTTGACTTTGTAAAACAGGCTTAAAATAGGCACTTAGTTTGGACTTCTGGCATTGGTTTTGTTATAAAAATATGCCCATATAGGTATTCGGTTATAAAATTATGCCCGCATTTGTGTCTTTTAGTGTGGTCTCCTCTAGTGTGGAGAGAAAACAACATGTTTATTTTGTGTTCACTGACTGGCGTTTGTCATATGGTTACAAGCTGTTCTGCCCTTTGTTAAATTGTATTCCATTTCTTTTTTGTTCATTCTACCTTTCCATGATTTTGCCTGTTCATACATGCAACCATTTCACTTATTTGTTACTTTCTTATCTTTTTTTTTCTTTTTCACTTCAGTTGCTTATAATATGTGGCAGCCTCCTTAGTCCAGGCTTCCTACCAGTGCAACTTAGGCTTGATTTGAAGAGAGATGCTCTTTTGTAGGTATATTTGTCTATGTTCCTCTTGTTGTTGTTTTTTTATTGCTCTTGCTGCTTTCTGTGTCTCTCTCTTTCATATCTTTATTGCTTTTTCGGAATCAACATGAAATGCTGCTCCCCCAATACTATGACACCAAAGTGAAGGAGACACCTCCTGTCCCAAAAAGGAGTACCAGGAATCCAAGACTAATCGCTTCTCCCTCTTGCCATGAAAAAAGAAGAAGACATTCTGAATAGAGCTTAAATGTGTGATAACGGGTAAATACGAAGCATGCTTAATAGGGGCTGTGTGGTTTGTGAATGTGTCGATATGAACATGTAGCAGAAAAGGTCTGTCAAGCTGCTTTTTAAAAAAGCATGCATAATTTATTTATTTAACATTTCTTATATACTGCCTTTCATGATATCAAGGTGGTTTACATTGAACAAACTGAAATTACATTGAACAGGGCATTATAACTTGGAGATAACTATTTTACAGGGAACATGGGCTATGGAGGGTTAAGTGGCTTGCCCAAGACCACAAGGATCACCTAGTGGGACTAGAAACCCCAGTCCTTCCAGCCCAAGGTTGCTGTCCTCTGACCTTCTGGCTTGAAGTACCTGAACCCCTGACCTTCTGGCCTGAAGTACCTTGCCCCAACCTCTAGGCCACCCCTCCACTCCAGCAGAGTGAGGTACATACTTTAAAAGCAGTGAGAACCAGGAAACAGAACCACATTTCTGACACCTTTTTAATAGTGCATTCCAGTGGAATATGATAGAGGGAAAGAAAACATGAGGGAAAGAAAACATGAGGGAAAGAAAACATTTTTCCTGTTTAGAGTGTGTAATGGGAACTATGTTGCAAAAAAGCCCATAAACAGGAATAAATATATTGGGAATGGAGACTCCTGAGAAGTAATTAAAGGTCTTGTCAGAGGCCCAAAACTCCAGGCCCCTCTTTTACAATGTCAGAGGCAGTGCAGTTTTCCTAGGAAAAAAGGTGCCGGTACTCATATGCAGGGTTCTTCATTGATGCATAAGGACAATGGGTCAAATTTAGCAGGCAACAATAAACGTGTTGATACACTGTACCACACATACCCCCTCAAAAACGTCCCAGTCAGAGGTAACCCTGAAACTCATCTTATCTTATTGTATTATAGTACACACTGGAGAAACTGAGGTCCAGAAACCAATGTTTTCTGATTTTAGGGATATGCACGTCAAAAAATGTTGATTTGTTTTCCAGCTTTTTTTCTGATTTTTAGGCGTTTTTTTTCAGTTTGTTTATAAAATGTCATTTAGAACTTAATTTATAGGTCAAGCCTTGTCAAATTGATTTTGCGAACACTTCTTTTTAAGGTGCTTAAATGGGCTAACACTTGCACATTCTCTGATTTCGTGAGGGAGTGTGAAGGCTGGGTATCCAGGAGGAAGATACAGTGGTGTGGAAAAGTCTGGAATCACTTGTAAATTTGATGTTTTTCAACTTCGTGACCTTATATCTTAATTTCTTTTTCCTCCCAGTGGCTTTTCTGTGTATCTCATGATAAGTGATAGATTTGGCTACTAGGGCCAAGTTTTAGCATTGGTTTGGTCCTTATTTTCAGAGTTTGTTCCCCATAGTTGTCCTGTTGATAGATTTTCTGTGAAATCGCTTAATGTACATTGTTACCCAACGATATATTATTGTAAGTATGCTTTAAAATATTATGGACGCATGCCAGGTTTCCTTCAAATTAATATATGTGGCCTTGAAAAAGGCCATTTTTGTGTGTCCGTGATGGCTCAGTATTTGATGGGCCACCCTTTGTTCTTGATCACCTGACTACACCTTGTCGGCATTGAATGAACCAGTCTGACAAGGCGATCGTTGGTGACAATGTGGTTCCAAGCAGCAAAGCGTGACTCAATCAGCTCACGCTTTGATGTTGGATGCCTCTTGGATATTTCCAAGGCCACCTTGTGCCACAGGTTCTTGATTGGATTCAGATCTGGAGACTGGGCAGGCCAGTCCATTGACTTGATGTTGTTCCGCTGCTTCCAGCTGATCACCTGTCTGGAGTGATGGCAGGGTGCATTGTCATCTTGGAACAGGAATTGGCCAGGAAACAGTTGGTGTGATGATGGCACCATGCACTTTTGCAGTATGGTGATGTACTTTGCCCCGTTGACCATTCCATCGATGATGTGAAGATGTCCAATGCCACTGGCAGCCATGCAGCCCCAGACCATGACCTTCAAAGGATGCTTCGCAGTGAGGTTGAGACACTCAGACTTGAATTGCTCTCCAGAAAATCTCCTCAGATAGGTGTGGGCCTGGCTACCAAACAGGCAGAAGGTGCTTTCATCGCTAAATAGCACCTTTTCCCACATTTCAGTCGACCAGGTTGAGTGCTTTCTCGCCCACATGATCCGGTTGTGCCTTTGTATGTCAGTCATCAGTGACTTATTCCGTGCTTTGCAGCCCCAGAGACCAAACTGCAGGCACCAGCGATGAACTGTTGATGAGCTGACACTGACCTCACTCTTCTCTGACCACTCTCAAAGTAGCTGAGGAGAGGTCAACTTGCGATTAGTCAGTGAAATGTGTCATAGTGCACGGTCCTGGCATGATGTTGATGCACGTGGATGACCTGAATGAGGCTTGTCCACCACTGAACCCGTTTCTTTCTTCTTCTGTACAATCTTAACAACAGCACTCTGACTGCAGCCAACTTTCCTGGCTATCTGATGGCTTGAAAATCCTTCCTCGCTCATAAAGGACACACGAACATGCTCCTCCAACGGCAGGGTCCGAGTCATCTTCATGGTCGATCCAGAAAGCGTATGAAATTTAAAAAATTCCACCATTTTTATAGCTGCACTGTTGGCTAGATATCTGCATTGTGATTGGTTAGTGAAGCCAGCCTCCTGATTGGTCAGAAATAACGTTTGCATATGGATAATCTCGATCCAGTTTTGATGCAGGATCCACAAAAACTGCAGTAGCTATCTCCCAGTGTCTGTAAAGTATTTAAATTGGAAGCAAGGAATGCAAAAAAGTCAACTCTAATAGCCAAATGTATCCCTTTTGACGTGGTAGAAAGATTAATATGCTGGGCTAATGCAAAATTTAAAAACAAACGTTAGAAAGTACAAAAAACGCAAAACTCAGAAGTGATTCCAGACTTTTGCACACCACTGTAATGCTCAGCAATGTCATATAGATTCAAATAGTCACACTTTTCCCAATCTGCTCTGTCAGCATGTTTACAAAAGAGAATTAGATGGTGCTAATGCATTGAGAGATGATTTTTAGTCTCCTGGCAGAGATATATATGCATAGCATCAACAATAATAAGAGCTACAAAGGCTAAAAATGGACAGAAATGTAACAAATTGACCTCAATTGAATTTGTGATGTTACAAAATCATGGTGGTTTTCCTGCACTGTAAACATTACACTACTTTTTTTGGTTGAATGTGGAATGATGTGCATTTGCTCTAATGCTAACAGCATTAGGAGATAGTTCTCATAATGTATAAATGCAGTTACCATTGACCTGTTTCCATCTAAAGGAGACACAGAGTAATATAGAGCTCCTATCAATCAGGAGTTCCTTAGTGATGCATTAGGCAGTTATCACTTGCTGCTAAGGGACCTTCATCTCAAATATTTTAGTGCTGCTCCTGACATTATTATTTCTATGAGTATGATTTCTACATTTTCTGGATGTTTTTTCTAAAGTTAATTTTTTCTGAGAAGCATATGGTGTGCAATACACCATGAATGAAACAGAAGAGATTTAGAAAGACTCTAGAAAGTGGTTGAACAAAGATGGCATTTTAGTGGAATCATATATTGTGTGACAGCAGAGAAGGACTGTGAACTTGATCCGGAGGGTGGGGTTTGCAAGTGAGAAAGTCTAAAAGCTAGGTCATTATACATGGCAGGAGCTTGATAAGGAGAAATCTTAGGGAACTAGCAACTAGAACTTGTCAAAATTTGGCATGGCATCTGCAAGGTGGTTGCCTGGAGTCAGAAACCTCAGCAACTCCACCTGCTGTCTCTGAGCAGCCCTGCTGACAATAGGAGCAGAGTCCAGGTAGACATAGGACCTAAGAAAAGTTCCTCAGTGCTACTGCTCACTGACAGGCTACCCTCTTACCACGGGGAGCCTCCAGGACCACAATCCGGCATCGGGAGAGAAGCGGGAGGTGCTTGCCCCTCCCGCTCCTCCCTCCAAGGCCCAATCTGGGCTCTGCAAGGAAGTTTAAAAGCAGCACGCCAAGGGCCACTCTAAGCAGACTATTCCGTACCTAGGCCAATTTCTCTGCAAAACTACTCACAGCCAAAAATCAAATACAAAACAAGTCAACATTGCCACCATGGAAGCAAAACCCTCAATAGTACATACATTATGCATCCTACTACTCTTCACAACACTAACCACGGCACTTATGGACCCACTAAACTCCTCCCACTACCAACACATCCCCATTATCTACCACCGACCATACATTAATCAACCTTACACCACACCATACAATACCATACCATAAAAGCACCAGAAGTAAAAACCTACCAGAGACTAATATACATAAACCACAATGAGCAGACCTTACCCACTACCCAGGCAGGGCACACTAATACCCTAAAATTCATCCTGATGAATATGCATTCTATAAGGAACAAAATACCGCTAATCACTGATATTCTAACAGATGAAAAACCAGACATCCTCTGTATCACAGAGACATGGCTTACTGAACACGATACCATCCTTCTGAACCAACTCAAATCAAATGGGTACAGATTATCCAACTGCCACAGAAGCGCCAAACATGGCGGCGGAGTCCTTATACTAACCAAGACTACTATAAATGCCTCTGTAAGTGTCTGTGACAACTGCGATGGCATAGATCTTCTAAAAATAGAAAACAACGGCCTTGCAATATGTCTCCTCTATAGACCACCCTCCACTAATCATACCAATCTCACAATAATTCTAGAATCAGTCTGCGCATCCTACACACAGAAGCCACACATAATCCTGGGAAATTTTAACCTCCCCTCACTCCCAACCCACCAGTCACAAGAATTCCTAGAATTTATGGAAGACCTAGGTTTTCAACAAATAATGAATACCCCTACCCATAACAAGGGCAATACACTTGACCTGATATTCCTCCCAAAACACATCATGGAACATCCTAGTTTGACACCACCCAGGACAACCCAAGTACCCTAGTCAGACCACTACATAATAAGGTTTGAGCTCCCACTCACATTTACTAAGCAAAAAACTCCCACCACAGCACAATATAACCCTCTCTTCAGACATTTTGACAAAGTAGATTTCCTGAATAATGTACTTCCACAGCTCACATCCCCCTCCCAAAACATAGCTGAAGCAGTAAAGAACTGGCACACAATAATACATAGAGCAGCCTTACCCAAAAGCACATACAAGAAAATGGCATGCAGACCCACTGAAAAATGGTTTACCAACGAGTTACATTTCCTCAAAAAAGAACTCCGCAAGCTCGAGAAAAAATGGAGAAACAAACAATCCCCAGACCTCAGAGCACTCTATATATCAAATCTAAACCTCTATAAAGAAGCCATACAATCTGCAAAGAGAAAAAAGTACACTAATACCATTAACAAAGCCATCAACCGTCCTAGAGAACTTTTCAAAATTGTCAAATCACTAACAAAGACCCATCAGAATGAGGAACCTAAGACAACAATCAACCCCCAAACTCTTGCCATTCATTTTGCTTCAAAATTAAAAAGCAAAAATACATCCTCCAACACTACCATGCAAGAGAGTCTATACCACCCAAATAAATGGGACACACTTCACACTATCAAGGAAAAACAGTTACTTGATACCATTACTAAAATCAACACTACCACTTCCCACCTGGATTCATGCCCTGTAGCTTGGATAAAAGCAACAAAATCCGAACTAGCCCCCTTCTTACTTGACATAGTGAATCAATCTGTTCTCCTAGGTTCAATGCCAGATGATCTCAAACTAAGCACTATTCTCCCCATAATCAAGAACAAATTCCTAAATAAAGACGATCCCACCTCATACAGACCAATCACAATTATCCCATTTCTAGCAAAAATCATTGAAAAAACAGTGAAAACCCAGTTACAAGACTACATTGACACAAATGATCCCCTTGATGAACACCAGTACGGTTTCCACTCATACCATGGAGTGGAAACCTTACTAATGGTCCTGTTTGACACCCTAGTATGCGGCATGGATAACATTCATCAAGCCTTCATGCTGGTATTCATAGACATCGCATCAGCCTTTGACAACATGGACCATAAAACACTCCTTACTAGACTAACAAAACTAGGAAAAGCAGGTACCGCCCACCAATGGTTCAAGTCATACATCACCAACAGATACCAATATGTAAGAATTGATCAAGAATCATCCACAACCTTCCCACAAGAACAGGGAATCACACAGGACTCAGCTCTATCAGCCCTAATGTTTAACCTTTATCTCCAGCCAATATCCTCAGTCTTTAAAAAACATCAAATAGGGTGCCTCATATATGCCAATGACATTATGTTGCTCACCCCAGTAGACACAAAAACCCCAGCGTTTCAGAACATCATCAAATGCATTCTAGAAGCAGAGACCTGGCTTGGAGAGAACAACCTCCAGATCAACTTAAAAAAACAAAAACAAAATAATGTTCACCACAAGAAACCAAAATGTCACACCCCCTACTGAAATCAAGATACAAAACACCACCATCCAAGTATAACAGGAGGTAAAATACTTAGGAATCACCTTAGACAAATCACTCAGTATGACATCCCATGTAAAACAAACAGCTAGGACCATATTACATGTATATAAGCTAAGATCCATCCAGAACTTAAGACCTCTCCTAGAACCCAATGATTTTAGAATGGTAGCCCAGGCGCTCATAACCCCACATTGGGACTACTGCGACAATCTACTATATGGCTAAACAGAAAAGGCGACAGCAAAAGCTAAAAGGATGCTTGGGTGCATACATAGAGGAATGGCTAGCAGAAAAAAGGAGGCGATAATGCCTCTGTATAAGTCTTTGGTGCGACCTCATTTGGAGTATAGTGTGCAATTCTGGAGACCGCACCTTCAAAAGGATGTGAACAGGATGGAGTCGGTGCAGAGGGTGGCTACTAAAATGGTTAGTGGTCTTCATTATAAAGCATATGAGGACAGACTGAAGGATCTTAATATGTACACCTTAGAGGAAAGGCGGGATAGAGATGATATGATTGAGATATTTAAATACCTCCGTGGCATAAATGTTCAGGGAGAGAGCCTCTTTCAATTGAAAGCAAGTTCTGCTACGAGGGGACATGGGATGAGGGTGAAGGGAGATAGATTCAGGAGTGATATGCGGAAATATTTCTTTACGGAAAGAGTAGTGAATCCGTGGAATAGTCTCCCAGTGGAGGTGGCAGAGATGAGGATAGTAACTGAATTTAAAAAAAGCATGGGACAAACACAGAGGATCTCTAAAGGTAAAAAGGGGACTGTTGTAGTTGTTGATATGGAAGGACAGACTAGATAGGCCATGTGGTCTTTTTCTGTCATCATATTTCTATGTTTCTATGGGCTGCCCATAAAAACAATCAATATCCTCCAAATAACCCAAAATGTGACTGCTCTAATAATAGCGAAAGCACTTCTGACAGACCACATTACACCAATCCTTAAAGATCTGCACTGGCTCCCATTATCGAGTAGAATAGAATATAAAGTAATAATTACCATTTTCAAGCTACTGTACTCCATAACATCTCACCCTCATTCCTCACATCTAAGATCCATACACAAACAGAAACCAGGAACAGAAGGAACAGCAACCTAAACATTCTTGCAGTACCAACATCAATCTGTAATACCAAACAAGTAACCAGCAAAAGAGCATTCACCTACAATGCATCCAAATTATGGAACCTCCTATCAGCCTACATGAGATCTACTAGAGACCGCCAAACATTTAGGAAACAACTAAAGACGCTACTGTTTGCTGAACACTACACCAATGAAAAATAAAATGCTGCATATTTCGCACAACTAACCGAAACAGGCTAAATCTATATATTTAAAATTATACAAATGTATATAGTTAAAGATATAATCACACAGATCCAGGAATCTACTCTGTAGATAGTCCAAAAATGTATTACTATTATTTCATTTGTTATTCCATGTGTTCTCTGTAAATGGTTTCCTTCAATGTTAACCGCCCCTGATCTCTGGAAGGGGCAGCATATAAAAACTTAGGGATATGTTTACTAAACCGTCTTAACGTGCGCCCGGCGATAGTGTGCAGGCTGCCATAAAAGGAGTGGGCGTTTCAGTCTTAAAGTAGCAAAACAGGATTATTGCGCGATAACGCGCGCTGCTGCGCACATTAATGGGCTAAGCGCCGCTAAGCACGTTAACGCGCGGTAATCTTAAGTAGGCGCCCAGACATGCAAACACAGAAACAGAGGTGTAGTACAATGGTTAATACAGTGACTGATAATACAGGGGTCTTGAGTTTGATCCCCCAGTGTGCCTAATGCATAAGGCTGGCTGAGGCATCAGCTTTGACATGTAAGTATTGTTTCTTGAGGCATTTTATTTGTATTTTAATTATTGCTGCCAGCAAACACACCCTCACGTGCCATAACCTAAGGTGCCGCATAAGGCACCCTATAAGGTACTCCATAGGGCACATTATAAAGTGCACTGTCTGCCACTGCACCCTATAATGTCCCCTATAGGGCACCCTATAAGGCGCTCCATAGGATACCTTATAAGGCACCTTATATGGACGGTAACCATAAGGTGCCTCAGAAGGCGCTTTATAGGGCGCCCTATAAAGCACCTTCTGAGGCACCTTATGGTTACAGTACGCTGAGGGTGTTTTTTCTGGCAGCACTAATGTACATTAAAAATAGATAATGCTTTGGATATCCCTAACAAATAACACCACTGGGGGTTTGAACCCATGACCTCTGGCTCCACAGACAGTGAAGTAACCAGTGGGCTACAGCTCTGTAGCTGCTATTGAGCCCCTGGCTGGCTGCAGAAGGACTGCACGTCACCACACAAACAGTCTGCTGTGATCACCAGGATAGGGTTAACCCACCCGTACCCATGATACACTGCGCATGCAAATCAGCAGTCTACAGATGAACACAAGATGGGGTATGCACCCCCACAGCACCTCGGCCTGGAAGAGGGAACTGACCATGTGTGTTACTGGCACAGAGTAGCTACACACCGTCACATTGTGCGGGTACTGTGCTCACCCTGAGGGCGAAGTGGGGCGCCCAGCACCAGGTCCACAGCACCTTCCATAGCAGAAATAGGCCATGCTGCAGGTCCCCAGCAGTGCTAGTATGTGAGCTAGGTAGTTCCTTCAGACACACTTTGGCTACATCTCTGTATCTCAGTCAGGTTTAGCCCTTATGGACCCATAGGCTGATTATGTGTCACCACCCAACCCACCCTTTGGGGCTGAGGGTGGGAAACAGGGTCTCCCACCAACAGATCCACATTTTACCTCCCTGCAATGACAGCAGCAGAGGGGACCATCAACCACAGTCCTGCTGGGGAACAGACCCCCTACAGGGCAGTCAATGCAGCTCTGTACACATCTATAAAGCAAACGTAGACAGACATTAGGCCCAGAAACACTCCACTGCACCCCACCACTATCTGATATTCTCCTGCAGCAAGCCTCCAACCACTGCACCCTGCAAGGTGTTCCAGCAAGACACATGCAAGCTACAGACAGTCTGCTAGCTAGTCCATAGTGCATGCTCCTGGAGGAGATGCATGCACCCAGAACTGGGATGTCAGCATACACACCAAGCAGATAAATCAGTGATTGGGCCCCAAGAGGGAACCCATAAATATTACATGAGAAAAATATTATAGAGCACTATGGGGGAACCTAGCCATGCCGTGGTCACTGCTCAGTCAGGGTGAGAGTGATCTCCCAGCAGGACATGCTGTGGCCACTCTGTCTGTGCAGGTGGTGGCCGGGCACTACAATGTCCCAGCCTTTGCCCTATGCCCTGTGCAGATGCATCCTGGCCAGGCCACCCTATCCGGGCTATACCCATGGTACCTTGCTCCTCATTATGCACATTGGCAGGCCAATACTGGCAACAGTGCTGGCAGTGTGGGCTGTGGAGGGTGTTTGCAGCCACCACACACTGGATAGACAGACACACACTCCCACACCTGTGCCAGCAGTGTACAACTATAGAGGTGTTTGGTAGCCCTGGCCACTGCTCCAGTCCTGGGCACAGTGCAGGCAGGGCTATGGTACGCAATACTATTGGGGTCACTCCCCGGGGTGGTAAACACTGTCAGACACAAGACCTGTAGCACACTCCACAGACATCAGAAAGGTTGCCATGATGCAGCTCAATCAGAAAATTGTACTTCAGAATTGCTATCTGCCAGTAATCATAGCAACCTTTTGATAGCTGTGTACCGTATTCCCGGGTATAGGGTGGCATTGCTAAGGTATGCAAGTGCTAGTATTGGGAGATGCACGCAGGGCCCAATGTCCTGCCTCTCCAGGAGGCATTGGATAATGGAGCCTGTGGGTGCGAGTGTGTCTGCCCCTGTTTGCTGCTGCTTTACAGCAGAGGTTCCCAACTCCAGTCCTGGTGTGCCAAACACTGTTCGGGTTTTCATGCTGTCCCTCATGAATATGCATGAGATACATCTGCATACCATGGGGGCGGCGCATAGAAATGCAGCACAGGCATCTTTATTAGAGGAAGCATGGAACCTGAATGGTGTTTGGCCCTCCAGGACTGCATTTGGGAGACTCTGCTCTAGGTAATGCGCATGTTTATGGTGTCTGTGCTCTGTAGGGTAAAATGTAGGTGTTTTGGGCATGTCTACGTCATCTGCACTACAGGTTCTGTCTGTATTAGCACGTTGTAGTAGTGGGTAAAATGCGGGGGCTGGGTTGGCAGGAACCACAGCTGGGACTTGAACCTGTGATCTCTTGCTCCTGAACACACTGGCTGTGTGCACTACACCACCGTGTTGCCACAGAGACAGTGCATTCCCTGGGGATACCATGACTGTTCATCAGACAGGGCCTGTCTGTTGCAGTGCATGGCACCCACCTACACAGGGCTAGGCCACAGTCTGCTCTGGGCAGCTGCCACTGCCCCCTCCACCACCAGTACCCCTCTGCCACCCTGCTGACATGCCCGTCTGCTGGTGCTGCTGGTGGAGTGCAGTCTCAGGCCATCCATTGTGCGTGTAGGAGGCTGCCTGTGGTGCAGGTTCTGGGGTAGGGGTGCCTGCATAGCTGTCCATGCTTCCCTCCAGCACCCCCCTGCCAATGTTCTGTGCCCTTGGGGGTACTGCAGTGCCAGGTCCCACAGTACCTGCTGGGTACTATCCCCTGTGACACTGTGGGAAGCACACTCGTGCCCATGCTGGGCCCTCATCAGTTGCTGTCTGGCTGCTCTACTGTTTCAGCATTCCTATGGGCCACCTAGGCATCACCCAAATCCGCACTGTGGCCCAGCTGCAGCACAGCATGTGCTGTCTGCAGCCCTCTGTGTCCCCTTTCCCAGCATCTGTCCAGTTGCCCATTCCAACATGCCCGCCCTGCTGTTGTGGAACATGTGCATGCCATAGGAAACCTGTCCAATGGAGAGGGAAACCCTGATCAGTGCTATTTCACTGTGGGATCATTCACCTTGTATGGGGATGGAGTGTAGACCCTTCCAAAATTCATATCCTTTTTTTGGAGCTTTCTTGAGAGTGTTTTTCGATGTTTCCCATTAATATCACTATTGCCCAGCGTGGTTATGTTTTTTTTATATTTTGTTGGGCTCATTTTCAGTGTTTATTTGCAGTTTTGTTCCGTGCACATGTATCACACTTATCACTTTTTGTAGGTTTCCCTGATTTTGCTGTACATTGCTGACAGAAATGGCTTCTCTTCCCTTTAAATCAGCTCTAACGCCAGGTTTCACTGGCGTTAGTTTTCAGCCTCGGATTTCACAGCGTTAGTGTGCAGAGACCCTCTTCCCTCCCACTCTCCACCCATTGACCCCTTCTCTCCGCCCCTGGGGAGCCTTCCTCCACCCTCCGGGAGCCTTTCTCCGCCTTCAGCGCTCGTTTGCGCTACAGCATGCGGTATAGCGCGCTAAGGTACCTTATCGTGGGATAAAGCGCCATTACCCTTAGGGGTATGTTTATTAAACCGTCTTATTGTGCGCTCTGTGACGTTATGACGCGATAAGGTACCTTATCGCGCGATAATGGCGCTTTATCGCGCGATAAGGTACCTTAACGCTTGATAACACGCGCTGCGGCACAAACGAGCACTGAAGGTGGAGAAAGGCTCCCGGAGGGCGGAGGAAGGCTCCCCAGGGGTCTTCAAGTCTCTTCTCATAAGGTTTTAAATGCAGGCTCCAAATCATTTTTGGTCGCCTTCCTCTGAACAGTTTCCAGTCTTTTGACATCTTTTGCAAGAGATGGTCTCCAAAACGGAACACAGTATTCCAAGTGAGGCCTCACCAGCGACCTGTACAGTGGCATAAGTACCTCTTCCTTTCTGCTGGGAATCCCTCTTTGTATGCAGCCCAACATCCTCCTGGCTTTTGCCACCGCCTTGTGCCACTGTTTTGCCACCTTGAGATCATCAGAGATAATCACATCAAAGTCTTTCTCCTGAACCATGCACACAAACCTCTCGCCTCCTATTGCGTACATTTCCCTTGGATTTTCTGCTACCCAAGTGCATGACACTGCACTTTTTCACATTAAATCGTAATTGCCAAGCATTAGACCATTCTTCCAGTTTTTGTAGATCTTTCCTCATGTTATCCACTCCCTCGGTGGAGTCCACTCTGTTGCAAATTTTTGTGTCATCTGCAAAAAAACAGACCCTTCCATTCAGTCCTTCAGCAATATCACTCACAAATACATCGAACAGTGCCGAGCCCAGGACTGAACCCTGGGGCACCCCACTAATCACCTTCCTTTCATCCGAGTGAGCTCCATGTACCATCACCTTCTGTCGTCTGTCAGTCAACCAATTTCTAATCCAGTTTACCATCTTGGGACCCATCCCCAAGCTACTGAGTTTATTGACAAGCCTCCTATGAGGAACAGTATCAAAGGCTTTGCTGAAATCCAGGTGGATGACATCCATTGCATGCCCCTGATCTAGTTCCTTGGTCACTCATTCACTCCGGTACAGAGAGTAGGTTGCCTTGCCTACAATTCAAAGAACTAGATCAGATTTGTTTGGCAAGACCATCCTTCAGTAAAACCATGCTGCCTTCGATCTTGCAACCTGTTGGTTTTGAGAAAGTTCACTATTCACTCTTTCAGGAGCGCCTCCATTACTTTTCCTGCCACTGAGGTAAGGCTCACGGGTCTGTAGTTTGACACTTCTTCCCTGTCACCACTTTTGTGTAGAGGTACGACATCAGCCATTCTCCAGTTCTGAGGAACCTCTCCTGTTTCCAAGAATCTGTTGAATACATCCTTTAACGGCCCTGCAAGAACCTCTCTGAGCTCTTTCAGTATCCTGGGATATATCCCATCTAGTCCCATGGCTTTGTCCACTTTCAGTTTAGCAAGTTGTTCCAACACCTCGTCTTCTGTAAATGGTATGGTATCTACTTCATTCCCATTTTTATATATTTGGGAATCACAGATGGTCCATCTCCAGGATTTTCTTTAGTAAAAACAGAGCAGAAGTATTTGTTTAGCAATTTTGCTTTTTTTATGTCACTTTCTACAAGACCTTTCGCAGCACTTCTGAGTCCTGCAATTCCAACTCTGATCTTCTTCCTTTCCCGAATATACCTGAAGAAAGTTTTGTCGCCACCCTTAACATCTTTAGCCATCTTTTCCTCTGCCTTTGATTTTGCTATCCTTATTTCTCTTTTTGACTCTTTGAGTTTGATCCTGCATTCATTTCTATGTTCTTCTGTTTGCAAGCTTTTGAATTTTGCAAAAGCTGTGGTTTTTGCCTTTATTTGAGCAGCCACTTCTTCGGAAAACCAAATATGTTTCCTTCTCCTCTTGTTTTTATTTACTTTTTTTACATATTTATCTCTTGCCCCTTTTATTGCCACCTTTAGTTTAGCCCATTGCAATTCCACTCCCCTTATCTCCTTCCACCCTGTCATCTCCTCCTTTAGGTACTCGGCCATTTTATTGAAGTCAGTGTTTTTGAAGTTTAGGACTTTGAGCTTGCTATGTTTGGCCTGTACCTTGGCTTTTATCTCAAACCACACCGTGTGATAATCGCTGTTGCTCACAGGGGCACTCTCGCAGACATTCGACACGCTATCACCGTTGGTGAGCACTAAATCCAGCGTTGAGCTTTCTCTGGTTGGTTCCATGACCATTTGTCTAAGTGATGCATCTTGGAGAGCATCTACAATTTTTTGGCTTCTTTCCAGATATGCAGAAGGAGTAATACAATCCACATCAGGTAGATTAAAGTCACCCAAAATGATCGCTTCCCCCTTTGTGGCTATCTTGGCAATATATATAATCAATTCGTTATCTATCTCTTCAATTTGAGTTGGGGGTCTGTAGACTACAGCAATATGGATGACAGTGCCATCTCCTCTTTCCAGCGCAATCCAGAGCACTTCTTTTCCCCATGTCCCCTGCATTTCAGTAGCTTTGATATTGCTTTGACATACAAGGCTACTCCTCCTCCTTTTCCATTTTCTCTGTCTCTTCTGAATAGATTATAGCCAGCTATGGCTATATCCCAATCATGCGATTCATTAAACCATGTTTCTGTAATGGCCACAATGTCCAAATCCATTTCCACCATTAGGGCTTCCAGGTCCGGAACTTTGTTGGCTAAGCTTCGAGCATTTGTGCTCATTGCTTTCCAGCATTTACCTGGCTTGTGTGTATTTTGCATTGATTTTGTTCTGCCCACATCTTCCCACTTGTTTTTGATGTGTGGTTTAAAAGTGTGGCTGTTTTTGATGTTATTCTACTTTTGCAGGGGGTGGCATGCAGGTCTTGACCTTCCACATCCATCACCCCCTTTTCCTAGTTTAAATGCATATCCACATACTGCCTGAATTTTTCACTTAAGATTCTTTTCCCTGCGACAGAGAGATGTAGTCCATCAGCACAGTATAGTCTCTTGTTGGTCCATCTGTTTCCCCAGTTGCCAATAAATCTGAATCCTTCTTGTTTGCACCAGATCTGGAGCCATTTATTAAAGCTGTTAATGCGATGCAACCTTTTTGTCCCCTTACCAAGAACAGGCAGAACCTCTGAGAATGCCACAATGGGCTTGAGTTTCTCTCCCAGAGATTGGAAGTCCTTTTGGACTGTAGAGGCACTGTTTCTAGCCAGCTCATTTGTGCCCAAGTGGACAACAACATCAAGTTTGGAGTGTTCACTTTTTGCGCTAAGTACTTCAACAACTTGGTTTGTATTCCTGCTGGCTGTCGAGCCTGGTAGGCACATGACTATCTTCTCTCTTTTGAACTGTGTTCCCAAGTTGGTGCCTCTGATGATGGAATCTACAAGTAGTAGTAGTTTTCTGTTTGGTGAGGTTTTCTTCATATTTGGTGCTTTAGCAGGAGATTGGGCATTGTCTGACTCATTTAAGGGCCCCTCAGTTTCATTGGATTGAGCATCCTCATTAGCCAAGGCAGAGAAGGCATTATGCAGGGATATCACTTGATGTATAGGATGTCTCTGCATTACAGGTTGCAATCTTCAAGAACCCACTGTGATCCTTTTGTTCCTGGGGTGTTTGATTCTTTGTGGGAGCAGTGGTGGACTTTGTTCAGTTTGTATCCTAGAAGAGGTGCGTTTAATTTCAGCCATTTCCTCCCTCAGTAGAGTCACTTCTTTATGCATGGCAGCTAGGTCTTTCCTTAGTAGAGTCAGTTCGTCATGCATGACAGCTGACCTGAGGCACATAGGACAAGCTCTTAGGCTCCAAATGATTTGTCCTGGAATGAAAGTACTGCAGTTATTGCACTGAATACACAACATGTTGGTTAAGCAGTCCCAGAAGAGGAAGAAGAAGAAGAATGGATGAAGAAGATGTGGACTGTTAACCCAAGTAAGAAAGGATAGATGGCACATATGTGACCACTATAAAGGCAATGTAGCCCCATAGGGTGGGTGGGGTGAGGGGTAAAGTGGGCGGGAACCTAAATGTCTCTGGCGAGTAGGCTGCTCCTGAACCGTGAGAACACACCGATATCTGATGTAAGTCTATACAAGGAAAGCAGTCTAAATGCCCCCAAGCTTAGTCTAAAACCACAGTTAAGAGCTATAATAGTAATCCCCCCAAAAATCAACAGTTAGAATTTATAGTTTTAAGCCAGCAGAGAAGATAGAAAGGTTTGTTCTTAGCTCAATGGAGGCTTCTCAGCTCTGCAAAACTGGCTCAGACCAGTGTCAGGTCAGGTGTACAATGCTCCTCCCTGGGAATAGGGTTTCACCAACCAGTACAGCAGGGGTAAAAACCCAGTATGTTATAACTCTCTATCTGCCACACACACAGATATCTGATGTAAGTCTATACAAGGAAAGTAGTCTAAATGCCCCCAAGCTTAGTCTAAAAACACAGTTAAGAGCCATAATAGTAATCCCCCCCAAAAATAAACAGAATTTATAGTTTTAAGTCAGCAGAGAAGATAGAAAGGTTTGTTCTTAGCTCAATGGAGGCTTCTCAGCTTCTGTAAAACTGTATAAATAAAGAAATAAAATCCTGTTGGCCCAGTGTAAGAAACCCAAAACAATGCCAACAGAAGGCAGGTGGTGGATAAGTAGAAAAGAGAGAGAAAGAATGGTGACAGCAAACACAAGGAAGAGATAATCAGATGGGAAGGGATAAAGTAATAGAGACAATGGTGCAGCAATGAAGACACAAGAGAAAAGAGGCATACAGAAGGGAAAGAGAGAAGGAGAGTGGAGCAATGATGTAGAATGGATGGAGGAAGGGAATAAGAAAAAGAAGTGATGAAGAAGGAATAGAGAAGGAGAAAATACAAGGTGAGAGGTTGGAGAGACTGCTCAAGAGAAAGTAAGAAGTGAAGCGGAGCAAATTTTTATTTATTTATTTATTTAATGTGATTTCTTTTAATACCTCTTTATGATTTAGTCAAAGCGGTTTACATTGCAATTTAAATTTGGTAAAATACATTAAACAGCGACATTAATAACGGATTTTTGTGAGACAATGGAAGGTTAAGTGACTTGCCCAAGTCCACAAGGAGTGCTAGTGGGAATCGAACCCTGGTTGCTTGGCATTCAAATAAAGAATCCCTCTCAACCTAGAGTGTAATAAATTTATTCAAATCCCGGTTCAACCTAATAGATCCAACATATGTGAGACCCAGCACACCTGTTAGTGCCTCTACACACTTATTCTGATCAGTCGTAAAAGCCCCTAAAGTAATGATCTGATCTGACATTAGAATCCAAAAACGTTTTTAGTACTCATCTGATCGATAACGCAGCTCCATTATAAATGGGAAAACCCACTTCACTCTCCCCAATGTCTGCAGTCAGATCCGAACACAGTACTGTGTTTAGGACAGAACAAATTCCTTCATGTCCTGTATCAACGCTCAATACCGCTACAAAATAGAAATGGCTCTCACAAACTTTCTGGACGCCACCTTCAACTCAATCAAAACTTTTCTGACCACCTGATGTCTAAGCTAAGATTAAAAAGAACCTATTTGCCAATCAAACCCAGCCACATCACAGTAAACTAGCCCAATCCAATTCATGATTTAAACCCCTTGGTGCTAATGATGACAACCTAAGAATCCAAGACTGTTCAAGAAATTGGAGCCGCTGTTCCCTATCTCCTCCTCGCAGATTTTGAGGAACATAATCCAAAATCCTCCAATAAAAATCTGTAAAAGAATGTTGATAATCAATACAGTGTTGAACTACAAGGGCCGTCAAGACGTTATTTTGAACCCTAGATGCATGTTCTTGAAGACGCCTCCATATCATTCGAGTTGTACGTCCAATATAAACCATATCACAGGGACTTATTAAGATGTAAACCACAAAAGAAGTGGAACAAGTGGTCAACCATTTGGACACATGTATAAAATCCATTTTCGGAACCCCCCACTCTTTTCCACTGATGGTCTTAGAACAATATTCGCACTTTCCACAAGGGTAATGTCCCAGCTCAGTGACTGATGTATTTTCGCACTTATTTACAAGAGATGATGTACTACCTACTAAATCTCGAAGATTGGGGCCCCTATGGGTATGTTTACTAAAGGGCACTATTTGCGCTGGTGAGATGTTATCGTGCGATAAGGTATGTTATCGCATGATAATGGCGCTTTACCGGGCGATAAGGTACCTTAGCGTGCGATAATGCGCGCAGCAGTGTAAACGAGTGCTGAAGGCGGAGAAAGGCTCCCAGAGGGCGGAGGAACGCTCCCCAGGGGTGGAGAGAGAGGGTCAAGGGGTGGAGAGTGGGAGGGGAGAGGCTCCCTGCACACTAACGCTGTGGAAGCCGGGTCTGAAAACTAACGCC
Source organism: Ichthyophis bannanicus (assembly GCA_033557465.1). NCBI lineage: Eukaryota > Metazoa > Chordata > Amphibia > Gymnophiona > Ichthyophiidae > Ichthyophis > Ichthyophis bannanicus. The sequence goes on from CM066031.1 coordinate 1,375,503,430, forward strand.
AGTGAAACCCTGGGGTGTTAGGGCAGATCTGAAGGAAAGAGAAACCATTTACATCAGCAATGTACAGCAAAGACAGGGAAACCTACAAAAAGTAATAAGTGTGATACATGTGCACGGAACAAAAGGGCAAATAAACATTGAAAATGACCTGAACAAAATGGAAAAAAAAACATAACCAAGCTGGACAATAGTGATAGTAATGGGAAACATCAAAAAACACTACCAAGAAAGCTCCAAAGAAAAGATATTAATTTTGGAAGGGTCTATGCTCTGTCCCCATACAAGGTGAATGATCCCACAGTGCAATAGCGCTAATCAGGGTTTTCCCTTTTTATTAGACAGGTGTCCTATGGCATGCACATGTACCACAACAGCAGGGTGGGCATGTCAGAACGGGCAACTGGACAGATGCTGGAAAATGGGATACAGAGGGCTGCAGGTGGCACATGCTGTGGTGCAGCTGGGCCACAGTGTGGACTAGGGTGATGCCTAGGTGGCCCATAGGAATGCTGAAACTGTAGAGCAGCCAGACAGCAACTGATGAGGGCCCAACATGGGCACGAGTGTGTTTCCCACAGTGTCACAGGGGATAGTACCCAGCAGGTACCCCCAAGGGCACAGAACATTGGCAGGCGGTGGTGGGGGGAAGTGTGGATGTCTATGCAGGCACCCCTACCCCAGAACCCGCACCATAGGCAGCCACCTACCCGCACACTGGATGGCCTGAGACTGCGCTCCACCAGCACCACCAGCAGAAGGGCATGTCAGCATGGTGGCGGAGGGGTACTGGTTGTGGAGGGGGTAGTGGCTGCTGCCCACAGCAGACCGTAGCCTAGCCCTGTTTAGGTGGGAGCCATGCACTGCAACAGACAGGCCTTGTCTGACAAACAGTCATGGTATCCCCAGGGAATGAACTGTCCCTGTGGCAACAGTGTGGTGCAGTACACACATCCAGTGTGTTCAGGAGCAGATGGTCATAAGTTCAAGTCCCAGCTGTGGCTCCTGCCAACCCAGTCCCCATATTCTACCCAGTACTAAACCATGGTAATAAAGACAGAAGGATGCTTGGGCACATAGGAAGAGGAATGGCTAGCAGAAAAAAGGAGGTGATAATGCCTCTGTATAAGTCTCTGGTGCAACCTCATTTGGAGTATTGTGTGCAATTCTGGAGACTGCATCTTTAAAAGGATTTAAACAGGTTGGAGTCAGTGCAGAGGGTAGCTACTAAAATGGTTAGTTGTCTTCATTATGTAACATATGAAGACAGACTTAAAGATCTAATTTATACTTTAGAGGAAAGGTGGGATGGGGCAATATGATAGACATGTAAATACCTCTGTGGCATAAATGCACAGGAGGGTCTCTTTCAATTGAAGGCAAGCTCTGCTACAAGGGGACATAGGATAAGAGTGAAAGAGGGTAGACTCAAGAGTAATATGTGGAAATGTCTTTATAGAAAGAGTGGTAGACACATGGAATTGTCTCCCAATGGAGGTGGTGGACACGAGGACAGTATCTGAATTCAAAAAAGCATGGGGCAAGCAGAGGATCTCCAAAGGTAAAAAGGGGACTATTGTAGCTGGTACAGAAGGGCAGACTAGATAGGCCATGTGGTCTTTTTCTGTCATTATGTTTCTATGTTTCTACTTCCTGGTTATTATCCCACCCTCTTGGCTAGGCTTTATTTTTCTAACTTCTTAAGGTGGCCCATATAGGGATGTGGATAAAGAGGACTGAATGTTCTTATATAAGGTTAAAAGACCTTTTTATTGTAATAAAAACCTCTGTAGTACTAACCTGAAGTGGTGTGCCTAGAAGATGAAGCAGCTGAAAGCAAAATGGCAGAGCTTTTGAAGAGGTGAAGAGTGGAGCAGTGAGTCATTTATGATGTCCACTGTCTCTTAACTTTACCTTTAATTAATAAGTCCCCTGGGCAAGGAGCAGACAATTTGGAGTGGACATCCTCGCATAATCCACATATGCACAGCCAAATTAGATTCCTGGCAGCAATGCACGAAATGGAAACTTTGGATGAAGTTTCAGAGACATCATACGATGCACATTTATAAGCTGAATGCCACACTCATCCGTTTCTGCTAGGATGGCAGCGAGCTGAGTCTGATCTTGTGTTGAAAGATGGGACAAGAATGCCTGCTCTCTTTGGAAGAGTGTATTCATGTACTGAACCATGTAAAGATGATGAGCTGCTATATGGGCAGAAAGCATGGCACCTTGAAATATTTTCCTGCCCAAATGGTCTATAAAGCTATGACTTTTTACCAGGAAGGGTTGTGGAGAACTCCCTGCACTTTTTGGCTTTCATCATAGTCTCTCCAACCACAATAAAGGAGTGTGAGTGTACCCTGTTGAAGCCTGTGGCCAGTTGGCCATGTCCAACTTTTTGGGGACAGGCTCCAGAAAAGCACTGCTGACCCTGTAAGAGACCATGAATAGGTACCATGGCTATAGCCTTTGGGACCTCAATGTACTTTAGAAGACAGAAAATATCTGCCCATGGTTTGGGTTCTTGCTGCAGCAGAAATGGTACCTCTCTTGCCATTTTCTGGATGACTCGGGGGTAAAGGATGCCCTTAAGAACATAAGAACATAAGATACGCCATACTGGGTCAGACCAAGGTTCATTAAGCCCAGTATCCTGTTTTCAACAGTGGCCAATCTAGGTCATACGTACCTAGCAGTTTCCCCAAAAGACACAGGTACCACAATGCTTGTACTGGGTCAAGCATTGATATCCTGGGTCCCTTCTTAATAATGGTTTATGGACCTTTCCTCCAGGAACTTGTCCAAACCTTTTTTAAATCCAGCTACACTAACAGCCTTTACTACATCCTCTGGTAATAAATTCCAGAGTTTTGTTTCTCACTGGAGGGAGGAGAGGGGTCAGAAGGGATCCCTGTGCTATATTCCTCTGCACTCCTCAGAGAGTCCAGAGGAATAGCATGCAAATCTAAAAACACTTCTAGTCTGGCTAGAGAAAGATCAGAACTTGGAGTGGTCAATAGGGTGCCTAGTGATAAAGAGTGCACGCTAATAATGAACTTGCCCTGAAACAAAAGTTTTAAAAAACAAAACAAAATGAAAAAAATCGTAAATGACATGAGAAATGAAATGAAATGAGATCTTTTTACCGGCACACACCTACTGTACATTTGCCAAGTCTCTTCACTAGCCTTTACCAAATCCATTAAACATATTCTGCAAGAATGAATGTGTTTGCTCTGGAAAAGGCAGTGAAAAAGATGGCAAGGTTTCATCTGATAATGTCATGGGCACTGAAGTTGATACGAATGACCGATGTGCACAGGCATTCTGAAGAACAGGCAATGTCCGTGCTAGGATAGCGCCATTTGCTCTGAAAAGATTATGCGCTGTTATGTAACATCTATGCAGTCTTATGCTGGATGTGCACGCTGAAATGGTTGCACAGATGGAAAGGTTGGACACAGAAGATTCTAGCTAAGTAGTAACAGCGCTGCTACATTTTTGTTTCTCGAGTGTTTCTAAAGGATTTGAGGATGACACCTTCCCTTTACGTCTATGCAAGCATTCAGGAGGCTGCTGCCTAGAAATCACCAAGGACGCATGTGCCAGTTTAAGCAAGATCTGGCGTTTTTTCTAGGCGACTGCATTTCTAAAGCTACTATGTCAGGAGGTTGAGGGCAACTCCATGGAAGATTCTCAACTCATTTGTGTAGAGCCTGCAGATCTCTCCTGATCCTTTTGAATCCAAAGCTGCCTTTCTTCAGCTTTAATGTGGTTGAGAAAGTGAGCACAATATTTGCCTTCTCTCTTGTCGGGATCTGAACCCAGGCAGATAAAACACTTGGCGTGTGTGTCAACATCTTACATTATTCTGCCACACTTCATGCATAGTCTGAACCCCGACTTCATGGACATTATGAGAAAAAAAAAATAAATGAAAGTAAAAGAAAAACAAATGAACAAATCAATGAAAAAAGATTGGAAGAAAAAGGTAATTTATCAAAGACATCGGCAGAGCTTTGTTTAGTGTCTGTTCAGCAGAGTGGAAGAGAGAAAACTGAGATGAAAATACTGCTGTACATGGGAAGGGCTGTGCACGCTTAGAACATTATGATAGAGTTGTTCTGCCCTGGCGATGTGCGATGACATCACACACTTCTGCGCCTGATTCTATCCTGCTTGTCAATGGAAAAAAATGTTAATCTGTAAAACAACTTTATGTGCAATTGTGCATTAATTTAGAGACTTTGCATGTAAAGTGGCTCCCCATGAGGTATCAGTACAGGGAAAGTCCCAAAAGGGTTCAGCTGCCAAAAGTACAGTGCTCTGGAGTAGGGAGAAAAAAAGGATTTTTTAGTACAGAATACTTATGTGACATTTTTCCCTACACGGGTTGCACTAGAAAAAAAGCTTACCTTCTCTCTAATTATTCACATTCATCAAGTATCCCGGTAAACCATTCCTTTAAGAAACAAGCTTCCTGTCTGGTCATGTGCTTCTTTGGGCTGATAGCAGACCCCCACAAACCTAAGGGTCTTGAAAAACTCTCTTTTCCCCCTTTCTGGAAAAAAACTGGGAACATCTAAGCGCCTAAATGTAGGTGATTTTTCAGCAGAGAATGTAGGATGCTCCAGTTGACTGAACATAGGGGACAAATTTAGGCACCTAACTTAAGTTCCTAAATTTAGGAGCTCAGCTTTTTTATATTATCAGTCCCTTTGTTCTGGGTATGTCTCCATGCTGTACGTAAAGGCAATGCTGTCTGTGAGCTGAGTGAACTGTGTTGTTCAGTGTGCTAAAGACAGTTCTGCACATTATTATATGGTTTTCCTTTTGTCTCCCGGGTTTTGTAGGTTTTCATTTACAATATGCTGCCCGTGTCTGTAACTGCTCCCCCTTATTTCTTTTGACTTCCTTCTTGTTCTTTATTTTTAACATATACAGATCAAGCAGTTGCTTCTCTTCTAGTTTGCATTTGCCACCAGTAGATGCATGCATGCCCTGCATTTGCCCTAGAGTGGACGAGATGGCTTGCTTATGTGCTATCTTCCGTTCTGCTTTGCACTTTTTCGAGATTCTGTTTTGTCACTGAGGCATCTTTTCTGCGTTGCCTGTTTTTTATTTCAGCCCCATCACCGCACATTTATTTTCCAGCACCAGGAGCAGCTGGAGGACAAAGCAGCCCCCCCCCCCCCTTCATAATGAGAAGCAGGCCCCCTTACTTCCCAGATCCCCAAAGAAATGCTGTCAGAAATCTGGTTGCACAGCTAAAAGGACTAATCCCTGGATAGAAAGCAGAAAGCATAAAATGTTCAAAAATATGAAATTATTTTCAGGCAAATGTATAGAATTTGCTTACAGTTTCTCTTAGGATTAGTGGTATAATTGGAGGGTATGAGTGCAGAAGTATAGTTGCACGTAATGGGAATACTGTATGTGTCCATGAAGGAGGTTTGGATGAAAGGGAGGGTCATGTGTGCTTACTGGGAGTGTTAGTCTGTGAATGTAGTAGGCAGGATATGCCAAAGTTCTTTGAAAAAAAAAAGACAAATGATAGTCTCAGGTGAAGAAAGCAATACTATTGACTTCTTTACCCGAGCTATGTAATATTTTTTTCAAATGATGCAAATAATTTTGATCAGACGTGAGTACCTCATGAAAAGACTTATTTACCTCTTCTGTTGTACAGAAAATATATACTATCTACTGCTATTTAGCCAAGAGAAAATAGATATTATGGAGGTGATTTAAACCCATTGCATTTTTTCACCTTGGTGCATGCATATGTACAAGTCAATGGAATCAGAATGAACAACCATGAAAAACAAACCATTGCTTTGTTCACCAGAGTTATACTGAAACAAGAGAAACATGTATGTTAATGGCAAGATCCCCAGCAAATAAGAGGGTCTTTATCTGCTGGATTCTATAGAAAACAGTACATTAACAGGAAATTACTAATGTTCATTAGGGGAATAATATACATTATTTGCCCTTAATGCATAATTGCTTTTAGTGCAACACATGGTAAGCAATAATAAGTGGAGGAGTGGCCTAGTGGTTGGGGCAAGGTACCAAAGGTCAGGGGTTCAAATCCCACTAGAGGACAGCAACCTTGGGCCAGAAGGACTGGGGTTTCTAGTCCCACAAGTGCTCCTTGTGGTCTTGGGCAAGCCACTCAACCCTACATTGCCCATGCTCCCTGTAAAATAGTTATCTCCAAGTTATAATGCCCTGTTCAATGTAAACCACCTTGATATCATGAAAGGCAGTATATAAAAAATGTTAAATAAATAAGATGTAAATTTATGCAGAGCAGCTTATTATTATGCAAATGTTAAGGTTACTAGGTTTTTTTTGCAGGCAAATCTGGGACACTCATCCAACACTGGGGAGGGAGCGAGGAGTCCGTTTCAGGATTGCACAATATGGGATCGGGGAGGGATAAGGAGTCATTCTCTTCTCCCCATCATTCCCTGAGAGTAGTAGTATCACTTCCAAGCAGACAAATCACCAAATAAAAACAGTGATACATTTCCCCACTGTACAATGTATTATATAATAATTACAGATGTAAATTTTAAAAACTGACATATTCTAATCATTAAATTGGAAATACAATTATTTTTTCTACCTCTCTGGCAATTTGTACCTCATAATCTCGCTTCCAGTCTATGATTTCTGCTTTCATCTGTCTGTATGTCTATCTTTTCTTAGCACTCTTCCCAGGGTGTCCAGTCCATTTGCCATTTCTTTTCTCGCCTCTTGTCTTCACTTCCTCACCTATATCCTTCTCTGACATTGATCCTTCAGCTTTTTTTCTATTTAATTTTCTTTCTTCTCTGTCCATTATGATTTTGCCTCTCTTCATCAATCAGTCCTCAGTCCCACTTTTCTTTTACTGCATCACCTATAGATTTCATCTCCCTCACCCCAGCCCTCCCATTCCCCATCTCCCTCCCCAATTTCCCACCCTTCACTAACTCCATTTCTCCCATATCCCTACCCCCATGTCTACTCTCATCTAGTCTCTGCTCTGTATCCAGTATTTCCCCTTCGCTTCCCTTCCCCACCTTCCCAGTCCAGCATCTCTCTTTAGCCCCCTCCTAGGTGTCCATCATCTCCCTTCCTTACCACCCCCAGGTGTCTAACATCTCCCTTTCTGACCACTATCCAACCCCCCAGGTATCCAGCATCTCCTCACCCAGGCGACCAGCATCTCTCCTCTCATTCTCTCTGTCTTGTGTCCCGCATCCCCCTTATCTTCCTCATGCCCAGCATCTGCCCTGCATCTTCCTATACCACCCCCTCCAAGTCCAGCATCTGCCCTCTACCCATTCTATGTTAAGAACATAAAAACATAAGAAATGCCATACTGGGTCAGACCAAGGTCCATCAAGCCCAGTATCCTGTTTCCAACAGTGGCCAATCCAGATCACAAGTACCAAGCAGTTTCCCCAAAAGACACATAGGTTCCACAATGCTTTATAGGGTCAAGCACTGGATTTCCCGGGTCCTCTTTAATAATGGTTTATGGACCTTTCCTCCAAGAACTTGTCCAAATCTTTTTTAAACTCAGCTACTGACAGCTTTGATTACATCCTCTGGTAATAAATTCCAGAGATTACACATTGAGTGAAAAAATATTTTCTCTTTATTAGTCTTAAATGGGTTACACTGTAGCTTCATTGCATGTCCCTTAATCTTTCTACTTTTTGATAGTGTAAACAATCAATCTACGTTTACCCGTTCCACTCTATTCATTAATTTATAGACCTCTATCATATCTCCCCTCACCTGTTTCTTTTCCTGGTTGAAAAGACCTAACACTTTAAGCCTCTCCTCATAGGGGTATCCTGCCATCCTCTTTACCATTTTTCAAATTTCGCTATATCTTTTTAAAGATACGGCCACCAGAATTGCACACAATATTCAAGATGCGGTCACGCCATGGAATGATACAGAGGCATTATAATATTCTTTGCTTTATTCTCCATTCCTTTCCTTATGATTCCTAGAATTTTATTTGCCTTCTTGGCCGCTGCCACTGCACACTGGGCGGAGGGTTTTAACATGTTATCCACGATGACGCCTACATCTTTTTCCTGGGTGGTGGATCTTAGTGTGGAACCTTGCATCGTGTAACCATAATTTGGGTTTTTATTTCCTAGGTGCATAACTTTACACTTATCCACATTAAATTTCATCTGCCATTTGGATGCCAAGTCTTCCAATTTAACAAGACTCTCTTGCAATTTTCCGCAATCTTCATGGGTTTTAACAACTTTAAATAGTTTTGTGTCATCTGCAAATTTGATAACCTCACTCATTATTCCCTTTTCTTGAAAAAGTCTTTATTGCGCTTCTTCTCAAATTCTGTCTTTGACTGCCTTATCAATGCCTTGCCAGTGCTGCCAGTGCTTGTGCTGTTTCCAGTTTTCGTCATTTGGCTCTTTTTTCCATTTCCTGAAAGGTGCTTTATTGGCAACAACAGCCTCTCTGACCTCACCTTTAAACCATGCTGGCAGTTTTTTGGACTTCCTTTCACTTTTCTTAAAGCGTGGAATACAGCTGCTCTGGGCTTCCAAGATAGTATTTTTAAACAACACCCAAGCTTGATGTAAGTCTTTAACCTTTGCAACGGCTCCTTTTAGGCTTTTTTTAACTATTTTCCTCATTTTATCATAGTCTCCCTTTCAAAAGTTAAAAGGTAGTGATGTGGATTTCCTTACCATCCCTCCTCCATTAATTAAATCAAACACGATCATGCTATGATCACCATTGCCAAATGGCCCCAACACCCTTATCTCTTGCACCAGATCTGGTGTTCCACTAAGGACTAGGTCCAATATGGCTTCCCCTCTGGTTGGTTCATGAACCAGCTGCTCCAAGAAGCAGTCATTTATTTCATCCAGGAACTTTATCTCCCTAGCATGTCCTGCCATGACACTGTCCCAGTCAATACCGAGGTAATTGAAATCACCCATTATTATTACTGTGCTGTAACTTTTGTTAGCTTCCCTGATCTTTGGGCATTTCATCATCCATTTGTTCAGGGCTGATGGGGGCAGCAGACAGGTTTTTTTTTTTATTTTAAATTTTACTTTTAGATCAGAATGTTTTTTGCGCGGGGCCCCATGAAACACGGGGCCCTGTGCAAAAAACATTCTCACTCAATGGACGGGCCGGCCCTGCTTCCATGGGCTCACTAGAGTCTTCCTTATCACAATACTTATAAGTTTAGATCTATTTTCAGTTGTGGTAGTCCCTCAAGTCTGAAAGTTATACCAAACACAACTGGGATTTGAACCCTGATCCTTTATCCTAACATAGCCTTACTGTCACCACTATGTACAACACTCTCTGTGGTCCACCTCCCCTACCCTATGACCAGCATTGCCCGCCACACCCATCATATGTCCAGCATCTGCCTCCGCCTTTGCGCCTCCCTCCTGATGTCCAATATCACTTCTCCCCCTTCCCACCACTTTTCTTTGGCCTCCGTCAATGTCTGTCAGTGGCAGCAATTTAAAGACAAAACCTCAGTGTCCATTGCGACTCCTGCACACCTGGAAGGCCTTGACAGTCCTGATTTTTCTGACATATAAAGCATGTGTCAGATGTTTTTGAGAATCCCTCCAAGTGCAAGGGATTCTAAAAAAACACTGCTGACAGCTAGGGGAAGCTCAAGGCAATCTGCTGCCTGAGGCAAGAGATGTGCTGGCATCCCCCCAGTCACCCAAAATAGAGGGTCCTCCTGGGTGCTCTAGTCAGGGAGCAGTGAGTCCCCCTCACTCAGAACACTGAAGTGGTTGCTCCAAGAAAAGAGAAAGCAACATGATCTCAAGTTATATAATTAGAGTAGAAACTCTTCAATACTGATTATATGCAACAAAAATTAGAGGAGTTTAATTAAGTAGCTTGGGAATCTGATATAAAATATACCGGCTCCTGACACTGTAAACTGACATGAAATGCAAATATTCTGCAAAAAAAAAAGGAGATGCAATGCACTCATACAGCAGTGAACGAAAAGAAAAAGTGAGAACTACAGCACCGTTTATAACTCCACTATAAACTGCACTATAGTTCTCGCTTAATTTTTTTAACAAATAGTTTTTAACCAAAGAAATCCCTCTCCCACCAATGGGTGCAGAGCAGAAATAGAACATTTCCACATAAAACTCAACATACAGAAAATAATTTCTAATTCTGGTGTCATCTTAGAATCAGCAATATAAACCATTACCAGTACTGGGCATACTTATATTGTTGAGTAATACAAAACCCTAAAAAAATCACTCAGAGAATACAGAAACAATCTACCATACTATAACAGCATTAACCTCCTTAACTCACACAAGGAGCCTACCCAGAAAAGAGCAACACCATAAATATTGTTAAGAGCCCTCAAATATCCATACATTTATTCGGAAAACCGGACAAGTCAAATTACTACAGTAGAGATTCCTACATAAATCTCCAAGCTAACAGAACACATGGCCTCCATCAAACAAGCAGAACACAGAATGATCCTTCTCAAGTACAACTGAACATAAAAACATGGAAAGAAAAATTAAACTGAAAGCCCAAGAAACCAAACTCTGCATGCAGTAAACCACTATAAAAATATAAAGACATGTAGACGCCCCTGTACTGTGTAAAGTATAAAAACTGAGCATGTAAATTCCAGAGCCTGATACATTCCAAACACTAAACCGAAAATGAAAATAAAATTATTTTTTCTTTGTTGCCTGGTCCCAATTTCTGGTTTTTGCTTTCCTCTGTCTTCTGTTAACTTGCTTTTGCTTGCTAGGTCTTCAGTCCATCTGTTACTCCTCTCCTCTCCTGCCTTCTTTACTTCCTTCAATCTCTGGCAGATTTTTTTTTTCAGCTTTCTTCCATGTATTTTTCTCTCTATGAACTCAATGCCAGTCTTCCTTCATACTATCCAGTCCTCAATTTCCCTCGTTTTACTGCTTCTACCTACCACTTTTCATCCTTAACAGTCTTCCCACTCCCATTCCCTATCTCTTTCTTCTTCCCTAGCCTTTAAGTAATTCTCCTCCCCGTACAGTATCTCCCCAGTCAGTGCCTCCCCCTCTTTTCTGACCTCATCAACCCATATCCAGCATCTCCTTTCTCCCTCTTCCTTATCCCACCTCCAAGTCCATCATCTCCTCACTCTCTTCCCCTATAACCACAATGTCCAGCATTCCCTTCAGTCACCCTATGGCCCCCTCCCATGTCCAACAACCCCCATCACCCTCTAGCCCCCTCCCATGACAAGCATCCTCTGTCCATCTCCCTATAGCCCACTTCCATGTCCAGCATCCTCCCTTCATCTGTGCACATCCCCTGCTTCCACGCTTGTGCCTAGCATCCCCCTCCGTCTCTCTATGGCCCCCTTCCATGTCCAGCATTCTCCCTCCAACTTCCTAAGGCCCTTTCCAAGGCCCTTTCCGTGTCCAGCATTCTCCCTCCATCTCCATATGACTTCTTCCCATGTCCAGCATCCCTATCTCTGGCCCCCTCCCAAGTCATTATCCTCCTATCACTTTTCTATGGTCCCTTCCCTATCCATCATTGTTCCTCCATCACCCTATGGCCCCCTCCTATGTCCAGCATCCCTCTATCTCCCTATGGCCACTTTCCATGTGCAGCATCTTCTCATCTTTTTATGGCTCCCTCCTGTATGCAGCATCCCCATCTTCCTCTGGTTCACTCCTATATCTGTCAGCATCCTCTCCCGATCTTCCTCTGGCCCCCTTCCGTGTTAGTCAGCGTCTTCTCCTCATCTTACTATTACTTCCTCCATCACCTATGGCTGCCTTCAGTGGCCAGCATTCCCCTTAAATCTGACCACTGTGTCCGGCATAGCCCCCCCCTTCTGCCCAATCTGCTCCTTTCCTCCCCATCTTCCTGCCCCCTCAATGCACTGTAGCATCATTATACTCCCCCCCCATCCCCTGGCTACCACCACCACTGCTGCTTCTCCTGAGGTCTGCGGTGGCAAGAAACTAAATCCTGAGTGTGGGGTCTTTCAGAGACTCATGCGCTTCTGAAGCCCTGGAGGTCCTGCCTACTTCTGATGCAATAAGTATACATCAGAGAGGAGTGAGACCGGGACCAGCAGAGTCTCGAAAGCACTCGAGTCTCTGAAAGAACCCGTAATTAGCTTCTTGCCGCTGACATCAGGAGAAGTGGTGGCAAGAAGCTAAATCCTAAGCGTGAGCTCTTTTAGAGACTTGTGTATTCTGAGGCCCTGCTGAGTCCGTTCCCCTCTGCAGCATACTTTTGCATCAGAGGGAGGCGGAACCTTCAGGGCCTTCAAAGCACATGAGTGTTTGAAAGACTCCGTGCTTAGGATCTAGGTTCATGCCACTACCCTTGCCACAGACCTCGAGAGAAGCAGCAGTGGCTACATCAGTGGTTATAGGGGGTGTCAGTGCCGCCGCAGACCTGGCACCTCTGCCTCCACTACTGGAATCAGGGACAGGAGGCTGCCAAAGACATAGAAGTTGGGGACAGAGCCCTGAAATCGGGGACAATTCCGAAATTTCGGGAGTGTCTGGTAACCCTAGCAAATGTACATCGCAGCTTGCATTTAACGTAACAAACTGTCTTAGTCACTGATCCAACTTGGGAATGCACAGCCTGAATCTCTCACAGGGAACCAGTTAAAAGGGCCTGTTTCTTATTTGACAGCCTGACCAGCTAGTGGTAGTACTGCAAGTGGTAGCCATTTTGATGCTGGCAGCCTCCAAGACAGAGGCATTCGGAGATCACTTCTGCTCCAGTAGGCGTCCAGATGAGAAGGTGGCAGTACTGCTGGGGGCACTGTTGGCGGGAGTATGGGATCAGTTGGGTGATGTTGGTGCTGGGATGGGTCAAGGAGGTACTGCTGGAGGGGACTGGGGATGGGGGTAGTGTTTTCAAGCACTGGCCCTTTAAAAGGTAGCAGGCCTGACTTGTGATCTGCTACAGTATCTGTGCTGCTGCCACCAGGAATACACAATGCTCCCAGCTGAAGCAATGTAAAATAAAATATATCAAGCCAGGCACTAAACAGCTGTACTGCAGTACCACAGGTTAGTGAATGGTGTAACTTTTGCTGCAGTAAAATATCAGATTTTACCACAGTTAGTAAATATCCCTCTAAGTGGGGAGAATAGAGAACATTTTGTATGTGTTTGTTGAGTTTAAAGGCTGTTGCTTCCCACAGTGTACGTTATGGCACACTAATTAAATTTCAGTTTTCCATTAAATAAGGTTCATCCCTATAAAGCTTTTTCTGCCTAAGAGAACAGAGACAAGGATGCAAAATCTGCTGGCAAAAGTCTTGTGGGCTTTTTTTTTTTTAATGCAGATGTTTAGAGCACAGGAAGTCCATTATTTTATTGTGTAAAGAGACAGAAAAAATACTACTGTGACCTCAGCTTACATGGGAAGTTTTACAGGACAGGAAACAGACTGACTCAGAGCCAGCACCACACTGCATTGCAAGGACCTCTGAATGAATGCACAATGGAAGACTGTTTAAGCACCTCGGAGCTTTTACATCGCTTTCCTAGTACAGAAAGAAAAAGTGACAGGAACCCTAAAAGACACCCAGAAAGACAAGATTTTCAGAATCCTTTTGTTGGCATACACAAGACAAATATCACAATATACAGGTCCAGATTATTTGAGGTATCTGCCCCTGCATCTCAGTATATAATGGGATTGATTAACTGCTGATTTGATCAAAGAGATATTTGTGTTTGTCAGTTGGGGTAAATGTAACTAGTTATTTCAAAAAGGTTGCTAGGGGGCCTCACCTACGGACTGATGCAGAAATGCTCCGATATGCTCTAAGGCAGCATATTGTTGGCGATTTTCCCGTGCTAATCTCGCTCTCCAATACTGAAAGCAAGCTAGCATAGGAAAATTGTCAACAAAACAACCACGCTAAAAGACAGCACAATAGGCATGCTAATTTCATGCAAAAACATGAATATTTAATTGTACCTGATGTAAAAAACTGCATTGAAACTTAGCACATTTTTTAACTTTCCTTTTAAAGATGGATCTTTATGTCTGCTTCAGGCAGCCAAAGATCCCCCCCAAAGAACCCCTCCCCAATCGTGGAGCCCCCCACCCTACCAAGCTGAGGAAATAAATTCTATGATGGCCTATCAGCTACTAGCTCCCAGCCCCCAAAAACAAGAAAATGTTCTGATGGCCTAGGGGCTTCTAGCCCCCACCCCAAACCTTTCTGGCAAATTGTAACCCACCTGGTACCTTAAAACTTGGATGCAGGAGTGATGCTCACATGTTCCCACCCCTGCACTACCATCTTCAAAAATGGCAGCATCCAGCATCATGCAATGCAACCTGGGATGCATCAGGCAGAGTCAAACTGCCATATAAGGGAAATATTGCCTTATATGGCAGACTGACCTCTGCGGTACATCCTGAAATGCATAACATGGGGCTAGTTGTCCCAGGATGCATCCTAGGGGGAACATTTTTGCCTTATATGGTAGTGCTTCCCCATGCAGTACTTTCCAGGATGTTTGCATGGGGCCGGGCACTGTTATTTGTCAAGATGGTGGCATGGGGGCAGGAGAATGTTGGCATTACACTTATCTCCTGATTTAAAGGTACCGGAGGGGATTACAACTTACCAGGAGGGTTCAGAGAGGTGGAAGTCAGGGGCCATCATGGCATTTCATTATTTCAGGGGGATGGGAGCTAGGGGCACCAGGCCACCAGGGCATTTATTGTTTCAGAAGGGTTCAGGCTAGGCATTTATTTTCTTGGCTTGTAGGTGGGGGGTCCTCAATTAGGGGAGATCAGAGGTGGAGCCATGATTGGGGTAATCTGTCATCTGAGGTGAAGTGTAAAACTTCACCTCAGATAACTTTTTTTTTTTTTTTTTTTACAATCCAGTCCATGCACACAGGTGCCAGACAATGCAGGCCCCAGTGTGCATGAATCTGGATTGCTTCATTTGTTTAATGCCAACCTTTTGCGCACAGCTGATATGCATGCTGTTTGCTTACAGCCTCGTTGTGCAAAAAGTCAGCATTAACCTCGAATTAGGAAGTCTGGGCTAGAGCTTTTAGTGCTGGGCTTCTCTATACTGCTTTGGTCTCTATACTGAGAAAATATCAGATAAACTAACACCATCGGCTACCAGCATTGAATATCTGGGTTAGCTGGTGAAGCAGGAAGCTAACTGGGCAGTGGTATTCAGCTACTGCCCAGTTATCTTCTGCTGCGAAAGTTAGGCCATCTTTTCAGGTGGCAACATTTTGCCACTCAGCGATAACCAGGCAGCAGCTCAATATCACTGCTGCCTGGTTATTGCTGGGTGCCGCCTCCTTTCCACCTACGGAACGCCCTGATGCAAGCTGGATAACATCGGGGCATTCAGTGGCTGCATCTGAGGATATTTGGTGGCACTAACTGTGTTAGCACCGCTGAATATTCCAGTGACCATGAATAACACAGTTAGCGAGTTTGCTAACCGCGGTAATTGCATTGAATATCCTTCCCTCTTTGAATATTGGCCTCATAGGATCTAATCTAGGACACAACACACACACACATGCATGTGCACAGAAGCACATCAAACCCCAGGCATACAGGGGGTAATTTTATAATTAACCACATAAAGAAATGTGCCATTTATGTACATAAATCACCTATTTTCAAGGACTTAAATGCATATTTTAGCCAGCCACTATTCTGTAAATACGTGCATAAGATCAATTGTGTCAAATTTTGATGTGACTGTACACATGGACAGAGCACAAATTTGCACACATAAGTTATAAAATACCACAGCTGATGCATGTTCTTTAGAAATCTAGGCACGGGTATTTATAGCAGCCCTAGACTGGTGCCCGTGCCTAGATTTAACATGCGTCTTTGGACAGTAGGTTTAAGATAGGCATGTTCTGGGTGCCTAAAACTACCCTCACAGCATCTAAAGGCTGGACCAGTGAAATACACAAAATACTACAGCAGAACAGTCACCACCCCAGTGCATCAGTCATGAGATTGCACTTTGAGCCACACAAAAGCAGTGATACCAAATTACAAAAAGAAATAAAAGCCAAAGAATTGCAGGCTAGTTGCCTTCCACCTATGGAAACTGATTGCCACACTTTTATACTCCTGTGGGTCCCCAAAAAACCACTGGGGTATTCAGGAGTTGATAAATTGACTTTCTTTTTATCCAAGAGAGAAGGTAACCTGTTCCCATCTTCAGGCCATTAGGATGATGGATACCTGGTTGAATTCCATGTAAAAAATACAACCGAGGGAACACCAACTAGTTAGCAAATTAGACAAAATCATAGATACCTACAAGGGCACTGTTACTGACACCTTTACCTTTACAGCACACATTGAACCTGTGGACAATGCATGATAATCCTCAGCTTTACCCCCAAATGATGTGGTAGAAAAATGATACTTACCAGGTCTTAGAGATGGATTCCCCAGCGTTAATTTTGAAGAGTCCACTACTGGTCTGGGAAGATCAATTGGAAGAATGGAAAAATGCTTGAAGAGGCAGCTGTGATGGCAATGATTGGTCATCTTGATTGTCAGTCAGCAATGAACCCTGGCACGTCAACCTTGCAATTTTATAGTGCGTAGCACCGCCACTAGAATAGCACATCAGAGCCATTTAGAGGGATCTCATCTGTTTGCAATCATATTTCATAGTTGAAACACTTTCTGCATCTTTTTGACAGAAAGAGACAGAGTGAATTGCCAAATTCTATCCTTTATTGCCAGATGTACCAATTTCTTTGGATGTGTCATAGTTAATTACACATAGGATAATATGTAATATAGCTACATAAAAGAAGTTGGCTAGTAACATGGGTTTCTTGTCATATAGGTAATTTGTTCAAAATATACATATACACACAGAAGGGGTAATTTTAGAAAGCTTTTTTCCATGTGTAAAACATCTTTTTCATGCAGAAAGGACTTTTTATAGAATTGTCAGTGGTATATACATGTAAAAGTACACACAAGCCAATGCATACTTACCCTAGGGGTGTGGTTTGGTTGGAGCAGAATTGGAGTTGGACATTTATGCTTATATTTATTTCACTTTATATACCACCTTACACCATTAGGTAACTAAGCGGATTACAAAAAAAAAAAGAATCTCTCTAAAATGTGATAATAAAGAACTCCAATACAATACAATATAGAATAATAAAGATAAAAACGCAGCAGAGGGGGATAGGAGATATTCATTACCATTGGTCTCTGGCCTCATCATGCCTGTCAGAAGTACCCTAAAAAAGCAGTTTCAAAAAAGTAAGTTTCAACATGGGCTTGAATTTTTTCTAAGAAGATTGGGTGGAGATGAGCAAAGCATTCCAAAGCGAAGTAGTTTTCATATTTTAATAGGTGCTGCAGACAAATCTTCACCAATTGACCAGCTACCATTCCCTATGCATGATGCTAAGTATACAGTATTTAGAGGTAGGGGGCATGCCAATAAACTGAGCAATCTGATTGACTAAATACCCTTTGGTATTTTATAATAGAGGTTTACAGTAAACTCACTGTAATAACAGTAGTCATCACTTTCAGCCCTCTGTCTACTGGCACTTACACCACAAAACTCTGTCTCAGCACAGATACAGCAAAGAATAGAGAAAAAAAATTCAAAACCTCAAAAAAAAATGATTAATTTTACCACTTGGATGTACATATTTTATGGAGGCAATAATCAAATTACCTGTATGGGTACAAACTGAGGTAGAATTTATGTAGGGGGTTTACACCAATGATAAAACTGAAAGAACAGGCATGCTTTTGATTTCTCTATTATTCACTCAAAAATTACCCACAGAGATTTTTGCCCACTTTCTCTGTGGATAGTTTTCTTTTTTAGAATAAAACAGCACAAGAAGATTGGGTTATACAAAACTATGGGACATGCTTTCTAAAAAGCAGAAGTTATCACATGTTCAGTCGTAAAAATTAGTTTGGTGGTGGGGCTGGACACACTAAAAAATGGAGGTGTCCCTGATATGTCCCTATGCACCTAATGTAGGTTCCACGCCACCCCCACACTAAGCAGTTGGTTGCAATTAACACGTGTGCAGTTAGTGCACCCATTATGATGACAATAATTGTATCCACGCAAACTGCAACATTGCTAGTTAATGTGTTAACAATGCTCACATTAACCACAATGTGCACAGTCCACCCCTGAACAGCCCAGTCTCTGCCCCAACCTGTGCTAAGCGATTAGCGTGGGATTTTTCGCATGGTCGCATTTTTGCCATGCGGCAAAGGTACTGTGGCATGCTTGGTGCACACTAAACCCCACACTAACCCTTAGTGCACTTTAGTAAGCATGCGCCTATGTAAGTTGTTTGATCCCCTGCCCTCTCCCCATCCAGGCAATGCCTCTTTGCAATACAAAGAAAAATATGTATTCTAGAACAGTGTGCAAGTGATAATCAAAGACTCGATTTCTGCATCCTGTAAAACACTACTTTGCCTATAGAAAGGACTTTCATTATTGCTCTCTATAAAGATCATATTATAAAGTCATTTTTGGACATATGAGGCCACATATGTGTGCAAATGACTTCTTAAAAAATACCAGCGGCATAAAAGCGCGCGCTACTTATCTTTAAAAAGTATGCTTAACAGAGACACCTTAGACCACGCATTATAGGAGGCACCCCCTTATGAAATTGCCCTCTATGGGGGTCATTTTATACTGCATTTTCTGTACATAGAACTTGATATACATGCAGAAAATGACTGTAATAAAATTGCATGCAGATGAAAACACGTAATGTATTGGAACTTCATGTAAGCTTTTTCATGAGTATGACAGAGCTGGGGTGGAGCTGTGATGCCTGCATGCAATCTACACACATCTACACCTCACAGCAGGGACTGTAGGCACAACGTCCAGGGCCAACAAACGGTTTAAGATCTACAAAGGAAGGAAAGAAAATTAAAAGCAGAAAAAATAAGGAAAAAAAGGTTGTGAGACAGAAATCTAATGTAACTTAAAATTACATCATGTCAACTGACGGAATTCAATTGTAGGGTTATTCTGAGCAATGCTATTTGTGCCTTCTCCTGCCCGCGAATAACATTCCCACCGGTTGTGCAGGGAAGTTAGATGGGGCGGGGAAGGGGTGACTCAGGGGATGGAGTCTGGGCAGGCAGTGAGCGGTCGCTGGCCCTGGACATACAGGGCCAATTCTAATGACAGCCCTGAACGTCCAGGGCCGAGTCTAATGTCGGCCCTGTAAGTCCAGGGCCGGCGACATGTGCGGGGAAGTTATTCCACCTCCGAGGTGTTATAACTTCACTGAACATGTTTTTTTTAATTGGCCGGAGTGTGGATGGGGCAGGAGGGGCCAGAGGACATTCCCCGCAGCCCGACCCTGATCTTAGGAGGTCAGATCGGGGGTCAGGCTGCTGGGAATAAACACTTTTTTCAGGTGACTGACATCGTGGCTTTTAAATGGAGCCGTGATGCCATGGCAACTGAATGCCATGTGCCTTGGCTCCATTTAAAAGCCTGACTGTGTTAGCCGGGCTGTGCATGTACGTGCAGGCCAGACTGAATCACAGTCCCAGCCTGCATGTACATGCCTGATCGTGATTCTGAGCCCATGGGGCTAGATGTGCCCCATGCGATTAGAATCACGATCCTCTCTGTACGTCCGACTCATTCTGGACATACAGAGGGGATTGACGTCAGGGATGGAATCAGGCCTATATCTTTTACAACAGACCTTCCACAATATTGCTTACAAAATTTTAAAAAGAACAGGACCAAGGATCAAGGACCTTGGCAATGCCCCTATCCTCTATTACTGCCTTCTGTCACATCCCACTCAACCAGTTTCTTATCCAGTCAGTCACTTTAGGGCCCATCCCAAGGGCACTCAGTTTATTTTTAAGTTGTCGATGTGCAAAGGCAAAGGCGTGCTGAAATCTATGCATACTGCATCAAGCGTTCTTCCCCGATCCAATTCACTGGTCGCCCAGTCAAAGAAATCATAAGATTCATCCTTCTATAAAGCCATGCTATCTTGGATCCTGTAATCCCTTGGATTCCAGAAAGTGCACCATCTTCTACTTTAGCAGTGTTCCATTAATTTACTCACTACAGAGTTCAGACATCTGGTCTATATTTCCTAACCACTTCATTACTTTCCACTGCTTACCCCACGACAAGCATTGTGGAACCTGTGTACCTTTTTGGGACTCTGCCAGGTACTTGTGACCTGGAATGGCCACTGTTGGAAAGAAGATATTGGGCTTGATGGACCTTGGTCTGACCTAGTATGGCATTTCTTATGTTTTTATGTTCTTTTGTAGACAGGAATCATATCTGCTCATCTCCAGTCCTCCAGGATCACTCCCAGCTGTAAAGAAGAATTGAAAAGGTCAGCCAGCAGAGTTACCAGTACTTCCCTATGCTTTCTCAATACCCTCAGGTAAGTCCCATCTGGCTCCTTCATTTTGTTTAGCTATAGTTTTGCTAGGTCATCACAAATACAATCTTCTGAAAATCATTCAAGTTCTACTTTAATTCTATTCCTATTTGTGTCTATTTTTTGAAGTCCCATTCCTGTTCTTTCATCTGTGAACACAGAACAGAAATCCTGTATTTGTTAAACAATTCTGCTTTATCTTCATCAGCCTCTACATATTGTTCCCCTTCAACCTTGAGTCTCACAATGCCATCTTTGCACTTCCTCTTGTTACTAACATGCCTAAAAAAAGTCTTACCCCATGTTTTACTGTATCGGCTATTTTTTATTCCATTAGCATCTTTGCTTTCTTGACTACCAGCTTCCTTTAGCTTCTCCAGATATTGTTGTCTTCCTCTTTCTGCAATATCCTATAATTTATGAAGGCTAACCTTTTCTTTTAACCTATCTTTTTAGCTACTTACTTTGAAAACTATAACTGTGTCCATTTCATCTCCCTGTAGAAAATCCAGGATGTCCCAACTTCTACAAGGGTTATTTTTAAAGTAAGGTCCGATTGGCTGTAGCTTTGTAAATTTTTTCCCCTGGAGAAACAAGCATGCGTGCCGGCTCCTGGCATGCCTTGTGCAAAAGCAGATGCCATTTGCAGTCGTAGAGTCACTTTGTGCGGTTTATACTGAGACGTTAAAATGTTTAAGACAATTGAGCGGCCCTCTGACTGTGAAATACAGTCTGTGATTCGGTTTTTGACAGCAAGGACCGTGTCATCAGCGGACATTCATCACCAGATATGTGAGGTGTACGGCCCCAATGCGATGAGTGACAGCAAAGTGTGTAAATGGGTGAGAATGGTCAAAATTCAATCCTATCACTCTGTCTTCTCTCACTAAGATCATCTCCACTTTATCTAAAACCACCTGTTCATCTGATCCCATTGTCTCTTCTTTGGTTTCCAAGCCTATTCTAGCCCTTCTCCCCCATGTAGTCTCCTTTGTAACAATAGTTTGCTCACTGGAGTTTTCCCACACTGCTGGAAAACTGCCATGGTATGGCCTTTTCAAAAAAAAACAAATCTTGACTCATCCATTGCTAATCACTTCCATCTGGTGTCCAACCTTCTCTTTCTCTCAAAACTTCTAGAAAAATTAGTATTCACCCAGGTGTCCAACCATCTCAAAAAGACTAATTTTCTGTACTCTAGGCAATCGGGCTTTCTGGTTGGGTATAGCACTGAGACTATTCTCTTTTCAGTTCTTAATGAGGTTAGGTACTCTCTAGATAGGGGTAATATATCACTTGCTATTTCACTGGATCTATCCTGTGCTTTTGATCTCATAAATCACTCTATCCTTCTCTCATGTCTTCACTCTGCTGGTTTTCATGGTACAGTCCTTCGGTGGTTCAACTCTTTTCAGGGATTACTCTTACTCTGTTTCTTTCCAGGATTCCCTATTCACTTCTTTACCTCTTTCTTGTGGTGTCCCTCAGGGTTCCATCTTGGCACCTCTTCTTTTTAACATCTTTCTAGCCACCCTGGCCACTGTCATTCAGCAGCAGGGTGTCTACACATATTACTATGTGGATGGCATACTGTTTCTGTTCCAAATGGATCTTGTTTCCCCTGACTTAACAGGCATTAACAACTGCCTCTCTCTTGTTGCTGCATGGTTGTACAACAACTGCTTAAAACGGAACCCCTCAAAGACATCAGCTTTATGGTTGATGGATTCATCTTCTGCTCCATCATTATCCTCCACACTTGATGATCATCCTGTTCCTCTTGTCTTTTCCTTGTGCTATCTCATGGTCATTCTAGACACGCCCCTTTCCTTTTACGAGCACAGCAGCATGATGGTGAAGCACTCTTTTTACACCCTCTGCCAAATAACTTCCATCCTGACATTTCTCCCAGACTCATCAATCCTAACCCTGCTTCTCTCTCTGGTTATTTCACGTATCAATTATGGCAATATCATTTATGCCGGTTTGCCATATCAACAACTTAAGCGACTCCAATCCGTTCAAAATACAGCTGTATACCTTCTCCATCATGCCTCCAAATTCAATCACATCTCCCCATTATTCATTAAATCGCACTGGTTACCTGTTGCACATCAGACTCACTTCAAGATCCTCACACTCACGCACAAGATTCTTCACTCTGGTACTCCTGCATATCTGTCATCTCTTCTCATTCCACATGCCCCTCCATGGGTTCTCCTTGTAATTCACGGACACCAATTACATCTGCTCCCTCCTTCGCAGGCCTGACTCCAAAGTACATGACTTGTGCTTTCTACTTCTTGGGACCCCACCTTTGGAATTCTCTCCCTGCTGACATTCGACTAGAGACATCCTATCCCAAATCCAAATGTGCTTTGAAGATACACCTCTTTAGGCTCGCCTATGACCTACCCCTTTAGGTGCTAATGGATTCTGCCCCTCACCTCTGACCTGCTCTTCTTACTCCTTCTTACCTCCTCTGTTCCTCTCTATAATATTTTAATGGCATTCTTTTCTTTTCCATTGTTTTTAATTGTAAGCGTTGTAAACTGCTCTGCTGTAATGAAGGGCAGTATATCAAGTTTTAAAGAAACCTTAAACCATAAATCATAACCCATACTGTTTTCTCACTTCCCCATATCACCAGTATTTCAGTTGATCTAGTGTTATATTTTACATGAAGTACTAATTTGCTTCTACCTCTCACTGTCTTGTCCTTTGTGCACAGATAATAGCCTCTGAGATAAGAGCCTCCAGGCTGGTCATGTGGGAAGCGCTAAGCCTCTCCTATGAAATGAGCATGTTAATTCATACCCCTGAGATAATGGCCTCAAATATTGCTCTCTCCTTGTTTGCTCTCTTTATATCTTCACACTCACCATCCTAATAAGTCCTGTTCTTTCCATCTTTGTGGGATTCCCCCTTCTTTTATCTCTCACTTTACCTCCTTTGTTGACTTCCCACAGAACATGTCTATATAGTTTCCTCTGTGCACTTATTTTGTATTGGATTTTTTGCAAACCAATATGCAGTTGATTATTTTTCAAATACTTTTTTTCAAAGCTTTCGTTACTTTTTCTCAAATGGTTTGGTGGTGAATGAAGGTCAATGTTTTCTTAAACCCTCTGTTTGCTTTACTTATTTTAAGGCATGTTATGCGTAGGGTTTCCCATGATCTCCAGTCTAAAGTTCAGATGTTTCTGAGGCTACTTCAGTGGCAAAGGCTAGATGTGACGGATTTGGTGGTTAGAATAAGTGCTGGGAATTTTAGTCTTGTGAATGTTTCACTGGTGAAGCCCACAGCACGAACAGTGTTGCTCACATATGAAAAGCTATGCCTAGACAGATCTTTGGATTTTACTTTTCCGACAAATGTACTGAACTGGAAATTTTTCCACCTGTTTGCTACTAGTAATAGCTTTGCTTGGCAGTACCAATATTTTTATTGATACAGTTCATTAATTCTGTGTGGTGCAATAGATGGAGTGAAGGGTACTTTGCTCCAGGAATGTCTTTGGCTGGTGCTAGAGTGCTTCTGGAGTTTCAGAGTAGAAGTAGTTTTGTAGAACAGGAAAAGGAAATCCTGCTGTTCACCATCAGGGTCTTATAAGGACATTATATTGAAGATCTGTGTGTAAAATCAGTAGATTACTACAGCAGATGACTTCATTCACAGGATCCATATTAATGGATATAGAACTATGCTACAGCAGTGGTTCCCAACCAGTTAGAGTATCCTCAATGAATATGCATGCAATAGCTTTGCATGTACTGACTCTCCAATGTATGCAGACATCACAAGACTATTCATTGCAGATCTCCTGAAATCAAAATTGGCTAGGTGTGACGCCAGGAAAGAGTTGGGAAACATTTTGTTCAGTACTGAAACACATTCACACAGTTGACGCCAGCACCAACCACATTAAATGCTTTAAAAAAAAAATTGGGGCAGCTGGATGTATAATTCCGGATGTGTGTATTGTTGTATGTCCAGAATTATAGAGCTGAGAAGAAAGTAGGGTTTCTTTATTTATTTAAATTTATTTCTATACCGCTAGGTACACCCTGTTTTACATTGAACTCAGCATAGGCTAGCTTATGATATAGACTATGGGGTATGTTTACTAAACTGCGTTAGTGTGATTCGCGTTAGGAGCCGTGGTAGAGACAGAAATCCCAAATAAGGACATGGGCGGTACATCGTTACCGAGAATGCGCCGAGAACGCGAGTTACAAGGCGCCATAAATGAACGAGCGCTACAGGGCACGTTACCGCGTGTTAATCTTAAGAAGGCGCGCAGGCAAGCAAACATAGCAACAAAGCTGTAGCACAATGGTTACAACACTGTCTGATAGTACAGGGGTCATGGGTTCAATTCCCCAGTGGGCCTAATGTATAAGGCTGGCTGAGGCAGCACCCTTTACATTTAAGTATTGATTGTTGAGGCATTTGACGTGTATTTTAATTAGTGCTGCCAGCAAACACACCCTCACGGTGGCATAACCTAAGGTGCCGCATAAGGCACCCCATAACGCACTCCATAGGGCACATTATAAAGTGTACTGTCCGCCAAGGCACCCTATAATGTCCCCTATAGAACACCTTATAAGGCTGAGAACAAAGCCCTGGCTGGCTGCAGAAGAACTGCACGTCACCACACAAACTATCTGCTGTGGTTACCAGGATAGGGTTAACCCACCCGTACCCATGATGCACTGCACATGCAAATCAGCAGTCGAGAGATGGGCACAAGATTGGGTATTCCCCCCCCACAGCACCTCGTCCTGGTAGGGGCAAGAGACCGTGTGTGGCACTGCCACAGAGTAGCCACAGACAGTCACATTGTGCGGATACTGTGCCCACCCTGAGGTTGAGGTGGGGCGCCCAGCACCAGGTCCACAGCACCTTTCATGGCTGAAATGCGTCATGCTGCAGGTCCCCATCAGTGTGTGTGATAGGTAGTTCCGTTAGACACACCTAGGATACATCTGTGTCCTGCTGTATGTCTCGGTCATGTCTAGTGTTTATGGGCGATGATGCACCCAGAATAGTGCATATCCTGTGTTGGTGCCATGGTTACCTGCTGTAGGTGAAGGGGGGAGGTGTATGGACCCATAGGCAGATTATGTACCACCACACAACCCACCCTCTGGGGCTCAGGGTGGGAAACAGGATCACCCACCAATAGATCCACAGTCTACCTCCCTGCAATGGTAGCAGTAGAGGGGACCATCAACCACAGTCCTGCTGGGGAACAGACAGAGCGCTACACATCCATAATGCTATAGCAGACAGACGGCAGGTGTGGAAATGCTCAGCTGCCCCCCACCATTATCTGACATTCTCCAGCAGCAAGCCTCCAGCTGCTGCACCCTGCAAGGGGTTCCAGCAAGACACATACTAGCTGCAGACAGTCCGCCAGCTAGTGCATGGTCCTGGAAGAGATGCATGTACCCAGAACAGGGATGTCAGTATACATACCAGATAAGTCAGTGATTGAGCCCCAAAAGAAAACCCATAAATATCACATGAGAGAAATGCTATATAGCACTATGGGGGAACCTAGCCATGCCATGGTCACTGTTCAGTCAGGGTGAGAGTGACCTCCCAGCAGGACATGCTATGGCCACCCTTTCCGTGCAGGTGGTACCGGGCACTACAATGTCCGAGCCATTGCCCTATGCCCTGTGCAGATGCGACCAGGCCAGACCACCCTATCCAGGCTAGTCCCACAGTACCTTGCTCCTCATTATGCACATTGGCAGGCCAATACTGGCAACAGTGCTAGCAGTGTGGGCTGTGGAGGGTGTTGGCAGCCACCACACACTGGATAGACAGACACACACTCCCCACACCTATGCCAGCATTGTGCAACTATAGAGGTGTTGGGCAGCCCAGGCCACCACACCAGTCCTGGGCACAGTGCAGGCATGGCTATGGTACGCAATACTGTAGGAGTCACTCCCCAGGTTGGTATACACTGTCAGACACAAGACCTGTAGCACACTCCACCGACATCAGAAAGGTTGCTATGATGCAGCTCACTCAGAAAATTGTACTTAACCTAGGAATTGCTATCTGCCAGTAATCATAGCAACCTTTTGATAGATGTGTACCATATTCCCAGGTTTAGGGTGGCATTACTAAGGTATGCAAGTGCTAGTATTGGGAGATGCACGCAGAGCCCAAAGTCCTGCCTCTCCAGGAGGCTTTGGATAATGGGGCCTGTGGGTGCGGGTGTGTCTGCCCCTGTTGGCTGCTGATTTATGGCAGAGGTTCCCAACTCCAGTCCTGCAGTGCCAAACACTGTTCGGGTTTTCATGCTGTCCCTCATGAATATGCATGAGATATATCTGCATACCATGGGGGTGGCGCATAGAAATGCAGCACAGGCATCTTTATCAGAGGCAGCATGGACCTGGAGTGGTGTCTGGCCCTCCAGGACTGCATTTGGGTGACTCTGCTCTAGGTAATGTGCATGTTTATGGTGTCTGTGCTCTGTAGGGTAAAATGTAGGTGTCTTGGGCATGTTTACGTCATCTGCAATAAAGGTGCTGTCTGTATTAGCACGTTGTAGTAGTGGGTAAAATACAGGGACTGGGTTGGTAGGAACCACAGCTGGGACTTGAACCTGTGACCCTCTGCTTCTGACTACACTGGTTTTGTGCACTGCACCACCTTGTTGTCACAGAGTCAGTACATTCCTTAGTGATACCATGACTGTTTGTCAGACAGGGCCCGTCTGTTGCAGTAGACAGCACCCACCTACACAGGGCTAGGCCACGGTCTGCTCTGGGCAGCTGCCACTGCCCCCTCCACCACCAGTATCCCTCAGCCACCATGCTGACATGCCCTTCTGCTGGTGGTGCTGGTGGTGCTGGTGGTGCGCAGTCTGAGGCCATCCAGTGTGCAGGTAGGCGGCTGCCTATGGTACGGGTTCTGGGGTAGGGATGCCTGCATAGACGTCCACTCTCCCCCCAACCCCGCCTGCCAATGTTCCGTGCCCTTGGGGGTAGCTGTTGGGTACTATCCCCTGTGACACTGTGGGAAATACACTCGTGCCCATGTTGGCCCTTCAGCAGTTGCTGTCTGGCTGCTCTGCTGTTTCAGCATTCGTATGGGCCACCTAGGCATCACCCTAGTCCGCACTGTGGCTCAGCTCCACCACAGCATGTGCCGCCTGCGTCCCTCTGTATCCCCTTCTCCGGCATCTGTCCAGTTGCCGTTCCGACATGCCCGCCCTGATGTTGCGGGACATGTGCATGCCATAGGAACCCTGTCCTTCCCTATATGGTTCAAAGTTCTGCAGTCATGGGCATTCTTCGTAGACACTGGTCGGTGTTATCGGTACATTCTTGTTTTGATCGACCATTGACGATAGCTTTTACTAAAGCATCTAATTTACGTGATTTATTGGTGAAATCTACTGTTCCCTTAGACAGACCAATTTGTCCCGGAGAAGTGCGGAGACATTTTTCTTGTCAGGATTGTGGATTTTGCACAAGCACTATTTCTGGCGCTACTTAGACCCAAACTCAATCAAATCGACTCTACCACAGATGGTGGTTGACCACCTGTTCCTCCACTTACGTGGTATATTTGATAGTATGCACATGTTCTTTCATTTATGTGGGTCGTACTACACAACCAATTAGGGTTCAAATTGGAGAACATGCCTCTCGTTTGAGGCAGAAGGTTCTTTCGGCACCTATAGTGGAGCATTGTATATTACATGGCCATCAGTTCGAAGATTTACGCTGGACTGTAATTGATCATGTTCCTGAGGATCCACCGGGGGGGAGATCGGGTAGCCCGTCTCTAGTGGAGTGAACAACGATGGATCTATGAATTGTGTTCTGTGCAAACCACTGGTCTCAATCAGGAAATTGATTGGTTTAGTTTGTTGTAGGGAAGTACCAATCGGGTAAGGGGTTTCCCTATGTCATTGGGTTCTCCCCTTCATGATTGGTGTTCCTTTTTGACAGACTTATATGTTTATTTAGGGGAATTGCAGTTTCATCATTAGGATTGGGGGGGATTCCATTCCAACCAGCATGGGGGAGGTGCATGGATTAGTCACCTCGTGTTTGGGATTGGTTGTTTCCGTGATTGACATTCTAATCAGCCTATTTTCAGATTTTTCATGTCCTATAAGGTGATTCAACCGCTGATATTGTAAGCGGCTTGTTCGAGGTGGAAGAATGCCATGGATCACGATTACCATTAAGCACTTGATACAGGGAGGTGTACTTCCCGAAACGTGCACATCGTGCTTCTTTGGACTTGGAAATTACGGTGATGTTAAGTATGAGCATGCTGCTCCTATAATATGAGATACGTTTTTAGATTACAAGAAGGAACTTTTTTGAATAAAATGGATGGTGTCAGTTTGTGGGGTTAAGTTGTTCATCAATCCCTTCCTAGGCACGATCCGACAAAAATAATTAAATATTTTTCACAGTGAGACTGTTTCGGAGTCAGTATTTTTGGATTTCTTTCTCTATAACATCAATAAAATCTTTCCATTCCTTTCTGAACATACTACTAAGACACTTATCCACTCCCTAATCACCTCCCGTTTTGACTACTTTAACCTATTCTTTGCTGGTCTCCCTTTGAATCATCTCTCTCCCCTTCAATCTGTTCAACACTCTGCTGTGTGGCTAATCTTCCCCGAGCCTTGTCATGCCCACATTACCCCTCTTTTCAAGTCACTTCATTGGCTCCCTATCCATTTCCGCATCCATTTCAAACTTCTCCTTCTGACCTATAAGTGCATTCGCTCTGCAGCTCCTCACTATCTTTCTTCTCTTATCTCTCCTTACACCCCCCCCCCCCCAGGGAACTCCGCTCTTCTGGCAAATTGCTTCTATCTGTACCCTTCTCTTCTATTGCTAAGTCCAGATTTCACTCCTTTCACCTTGCTGCACCTTACGCCTGGAACAAACTACCTGTGTCTGTACGCCAGGCACCTCCTCTGACCCTTTTCAAATCCAGGCTGTAAAGTCACCTCTTCGCTGCTGCTTTTGGATCTTGACTCACCTGATCTCCTTGTTTCTTTACCTTTCCCCCTTGTTTTATCCCTGTCTACACTTTCTGTGTTGTCTGTCTTGACTAGATTGTAAGTTCTGATGAGCAGGGACTGTCTCTTACATGTCTGTGCAGGGCTGCGTATGTCTTGTAGCGCTATACAAATGCTCAGTAGAAGTAGTAGGATCATTTGTATGTGTAAAAGGCTTCCTATAAAATTACACTAGGTATAAAAATACATATGATGACAAGAACATGCATACTTTTATGCAATCTGAGTAAAGGCATGTTTAGGAGAGTAATGACATACACGCACATTTTATAAAATACATGTGGAGAGACTACTAAGGCCCTGTATTTTATTTTATTAGGACCTTTACTAACTACTCTATAACCTACCTGTTTCTGGAAAAAGAGGGAACTTTCTTGCCTCAGACTCATTCAGGTAATCTTAGTCAGATAATGCTAGGGTGGAGGGGGGGGGGGTTCTTGGTGTGAATATACGAGCAGGGAGTACGAAAGTAATTTTTGAGGGAAATTATAGGGGCTAAAAAACCGCAGTATTGATTCAAATTTGTGTATTTAGCTCCACTGCCACTGCACCACAGAGATGGAGTAAGAGTCTACCCTAAGGGGGCAGGGTCTTTGGCTCCACAATCATTGTACCAAAGCCTGGTATCTCTGGAATTTGGCTGAGCACCTAGAAGAAGACGGAGAAGTGGTGCAACCTTGCACTCAATTAAAGGAGCAACTGGAGTAGGAATTAGGAGCAGCACATGGAGTTGCTCCATATCTGCCTAAGGACATCTGAGTAGGAGTGTTCAAGAACCCTTAAGCCAAGTCATCAGCAGCTATTGGTCAGAACAGCCAGGGCTGGTATCCACAAAGGAGAAGGAGTGTTACCGAGAGATATAAAGACTTTGGGACTCTGAGCCACCAAGAGGCAGCACACAAATAGGGCCCATTGTCTGCAGTTCTCTCTATACCAGAATGACCCTATGGGGATTATTTTAGAAGCTCAATTCATGCTTTGGACATCCGAAAATAGGCATAGAGACTTCTAAAGCACAGAGACATCTCCAGAGTCATTTTAGAAGCAGGCTCTGGTGATGTTTCCAGCGTGAGGACGCCTGAGTCTGAATGGAGGTGTGATGGAAGCGTTCCCTCAGAAATATCATGGACATCTGGCATCATGTCTATGTTTAGACCTGCTTCAGGAATCTGAAAAGTGATTGTTTTGGCTGAAAAACATCCAGAGGGTGTAAAGAAGGCACTCCATTATTCCCAGTACTCGGCACAATGTCAATGATAGCAGCAATGGGATTTGAATCCTGACTGCACTACTCTAACCATTCAGCTATCCTAGATGTCTGGTTTTTAAAATATGGCTCTGAGGATGTCAATGTAGATGCCCTTGAAGACGTCCATATCGGGCAGCACAGCCACATTTCTGAAATTGTGTCTGCTACTGAACATGCTTCCTTTTTCTCAGATGTTCTGGCTTACATGTCCCAGAATGTACTTGAACGTCCCTTCTAAAATTCCCCTCTATGTTGCTAAATCCCTAGATAGGAGAAGGATCACGTGGGGAGCTTGTGCTTATAATTATTAGAGCTCAAGGAGATGTACTGGAATATACGTAGAGTCAAGAGGATAAGTGCTTTGTTGAATATTCTGCTTTTGCTTATTTTAACCAGTAACATTTTTTTGTGTACAGGTATTCTTTTGTGAATGACTAAGCGGTATGTTTACTAAACCGTCTTAATGTTACCGGCTTTAATTGGAGTCTTACTGTGACGAATGCCATATAAGGTAGTGGGCGTTCCAGTCTTAAGGTAGCATTTAGGGTTATCGTGCGATAAGGTACATTTTCATGCGATAGAGGGAGCCGTGGCACATTAAAGCACGTTAGCCTTAATTAAGTGCGCTGGTATACAAGCACAGCAACAGAGGTGTAGTACAATGGTTAATGCATTGACTGATGGAACGGGGTCATGAGTTTGATCCCCAGTGGGCTTAATGAGTAAGGCTGTCTGAGGCATTACCCTTTACTTTAAATCAGTGCTGTCTGAGGCATTTCTTTTTTCATTTAAATTAGTGCTGCCAGCAAACACACCCTCACAGTGCCGTAACCTAAGGTGCCGCATAAGGCGCCCTATAAGGCACTCCAGAGGGCACATTATAAAGTGCACTGCCCACCAAGGCACCTTATATTGTTCCCTATAGGGCGCCTTATAAGGCGCTTTATAGGGCACCTTATAGAGCACTTTATAGAGCGCCTTATGAGGCACCTTAAGGTTACAGCACTGTGAGGGTGTTTTTGCTGGCAGCACTAATTTAAATTAAAAAAAGAAAACACCTCAAACAAATAACTCCACTGTGGGATCAAACCCATGACCTCTGGCTCTACAGGCAGTGACGTAACCAGTAGGCTACAGCTACTAACAAAACCCTGGCTGGCTACAGAAGGACTGCAGGTTACCACACAAACTGTCTGCTGTGGTTACCAGGATAGGGGTAACCCACCCGTACCCATGATGCACTACACAGGCAAATTAGCAGTCTACAGATGATCACAAGATGGGGTATGCACCCCCACAGCACCTTGGCCCGGTAGGGGGAACTGACCATGTGCACCCCCACAGCACCTCAGCCTGGTAGGGGGTACTGACCATGTGTGTTACTGGCACAGAGTAGCTACAGACCATCACATTGTGCGGGTACTGTGCTCACCCTGAGGGTGAGGTGAGGTGCCCAGCACCAGGTCCACAACACTTTCCATGGCTGAGATAGGCCATGCTGTAGGTCCCCATCATTGCGTGCATGTGTGTTAAGTAGCTCCTGCAGCCACTCCTAGGATACATCAAGCCCTTATGGGCTAAGATGCACCCAGAATAGTGCATATCTTGTGTTGGTGCCATGATCACATGATGTACATGAAAGAAAACAAAGGGAAGGTGTTTGGACCCATAGGCAGATTATGTACCACACCCCCCCCCCCCCCCCAACGGCTCAGGGTGGGAAAAAGGATCTCCCTACAATGGTGGCAGTAGAGGGGACTATCAACCCCAGTCCTGCTGGGGAACAGACACCCTACAGGGCAGTCAATGCAGGTCTGTACACATCCATAAGGCAATGGCAGACAGACAGTAGGCCTGGAAATGCTCAACTGCTTTCCCCACCCCCTCTTCTCCAGCAGTAAGCCTCCAGCCACTGCACAGTGTTCCAGCCATACACATATAACTGCAAACAGCCTGCTAACTAGTTCATAGTGCATGTTCCTGGAGAAAAGGTGAGCACACCAACCAAGCAGATAAATCAGTGATTAGACCCCAGAAAAGAGAACCCATAAATGTCACTTGAGTGAAATACTACATAGCACTATGGGGGAACCTAGCCATGCCGTGGTCACTGCTCAGTCAGGGTGAGAGTGACCTCCCAGCAGGACATGCTGTGGCCACCCTGTCCGTGCAGGTGGTGGCTGGGCACTACAATGTCCCAGCCATTGCCCTATGCCCTGTGCAGATGCATCCTGCCCAGGCCACCCTCTCCGGGCTATACCCACATTACCTTGCTCCTCATTATGCACATTGGCAGGCTAACACTGGAAACAGTGCAAGCAGTGTGGGCTGAGTAAGGTGTTGGCAGCCACGACACACTGGATAGACAGACACACACTCCCACACCTATGCCAGCATTGTGCAAATATAGAGGCTTTTGGCAGCCCTGGCCACTGCACCAGTCCTGGGCACAGTGCAGGCACGGCTATGGTACGCAATACTGTTGGGGTCACTCCCCGGGGTGGTAAACACTGTCAGAAACCAGAAATGAAACACACTCCACAGACATCAGAAAGGTTGCTATGATGCAGCTCAATCAGCAAATTGTGCTTAACCTAGGAATTGCTATCTGCGATTAATCATAGCAACCTTTTGATATATGTGTAACGTATTCCCAGGTTTAGGGTGGCATTGCTAAGGTATGCAAGTGCTAGTATTGGGAGATGCTGCTGCACACAGGGCCCAACATCGTGCCTCTCCATGAGGCTGTGGATATTAGAGCCTGTGGGTGCGGGTGTTTCTGCCCCTGTTGGCCGCTGCTCTGGGGCAGAGGTTCCTAACTCCGGTCCTGGTGGGCCACACACTTTTTGGGTTTTCATGCTGTCCCTAATGAATATGCATGTGATACATTTGCATACCATGGGGTGGCGCATAGATATGCAGCACAGGCATCTTTATTAGAAACAGCATGACACCTGAATGATTTTTGGCCCTCCAGGACTGCATTTGGGAAACTCTGCTCTAGGTATTGCACATGCCTATGGTGTCTGTGCTCTGTAGGGTAAAATATAGACGTTTGAGGCATGTTTATGTTATCTGCAATAAAGGTTCCCTCTTTATTACCACGGTTTAGTAGTGGGTAAAATATGGGGACTGGGTTGGCAGGAACCACAGCTGGGACATGAACTTGTGACCTTCTGCTTCTGAACACATTGGCTGTGTGTACTGCACCACCGTGTTGCCACAGGGGCAGTGCATTCCCTGGGGATACCATGACTGTTCATCAGACAGAGCCTGTCTGTTGCAGTGCATGGCACCCACCAACACAGGACTAGGCCATGGTCTGCTGTGGGCAGCTGCCACTGCCCCCTGCACCACCAGTACCCCTCTGCCACCATGCTAACATGCCCTTCTGCTGGTGGTGCGCAGTCTCAGGCCATCCAGTGTGCCAGTAGGTGGCTGCCTATGGTGCAGGTTCTGGGGTAGGGGTGCCTCCATAGATGTCCACGCTTCCCCCCAGCACTGCCTGCCAATGTTCTGTGCCCTTGGGGGTACCTGCTGGGTACTATCCCCTGTGACACTGTGGGAATCACACTCATGCTCATGTTGGGCCCTCATCAGTTGCTGTCTGGCTGCTCTACTGTTTCAGCATTCCTATGGGCCACCTGGGCATCACCCTAGTCCGCACTGTGGCCCAGCTGCACCACAGCATGTGCCGCCTGCAGCCCTCTGTATCCCCTTTTCCAGCATCTGTCCCGTTGTCCATTCCGAAATGCCCACCCTGCTGTTGCGGAACATGTGCACGCCATAGGAAACCTGTCCAATAACAAGGGAAAACCCTGATCAGCGCTATTTCACTGTGGGATCATTCACCTTGTATGGGGACAGAGCATAGACCCTTCCAAAATTAATATCTTTTTTTTGGAGCTTTCTTGGTAGTGTTTTTTGCTGTTTCACATTAATATCACTATTGGCCAGCTTGGTTATGTTTTTTTTCCATTTTGTTCAGGTCATTTTCAATGTTTATTTGCCCTTTTGTTCCATGCACATGTATCACACTTATCACTTTTTGTGGGTTTCCCTGGCTGTGCTGTACATTGCTGACGTAAATGGTTTCTCTTCCCTTTAACTGCTCTAATGCCAGGGTTTCACTGGCCTTAGTTTTCAGCCCCGGATTCCACAGCGTTAGTGTGCAGGGAGCCTCTCCCCTCCAACTCTCCACCCATTGACCCTCTCTCTCCGCCTCTGGGGCGCCTTCCTCCGCCCTCCGGGAGCCTTTCTCCACCCTCAGCGCTCATTTGCGCCGCTGCACGCATTATCGCACGCTACGGTACCTCTGCGCCCGATAAAGCGCCATTATTGCATGATAAGGTACCTTATCTCCCGATAATGTGGCAGCAGTGCAAATAGCGCCCTTTAGTATACATACCCCTAAGTTCTTCCCGTAAATTTCACTGGTTTCAGAACCAGTTCTTGGACAGGACTCTTGCCATGGAGAGAGTGGAAAGAGTGATTGTGAGTGAAATAGGTCTCTCAAGATTTTCCTGGTCCCACCTCAAGAATCCTATCAAACCCCTAGAGTGAGAATCAGCAAGGGAAATCTGGCTCCTGGAAAATTGTGCCCCTGGATTGTTTTGCAGTGCTGCACAGCGCTGAAAGGAAGTACAGCAAGATAGGGGTTGCGTGCAAGTATGTATGTACTTTACACACGAGCTTTTACACCTGCTCCCAAGCAGGCAGAAACATTTATGGCTTCATTTTAGGAACAAGGTCTGTAGGATTTGTGTTAGTATTTTCTAAGAACAGACAAGCATCTATAGGGTATGTTTATTAAACGGTGGTAAAGGAGCAAGTGAGCCATTAGATGTGCTAACTGTGCAGGTGCACACTGAGCACGTGCAAAAAGGCATTTTAGTGAGCGCTAACGGCACCAGCAGTGTAAAGCGCCCTGTGGGTGGAGAGAAGGCATGCACGGGGCAGACAGTGGGGGTCAATGGGTGGGGAGTGGGCAGGAACAAGGCTTGTTCCCTCAACACAGGCACCTTAACGGCAGGAACCCTAATGCAATTCAAAACCCGGTGGAAAGGGTGTTTTTTGAGGAGAGAGCCTATTTTACGTCTGCAGTGGGATGCACAGAGAGGGGAGCCCAAGAGAGTGATAGTAGTGCTCAATTAGCAGCAACAGCATAGTGCCCAAGTATGAAAGGGCACTATGTTGCTGGTGCAAATGGGGGCAAAGGAGGTGGCACATGGGTCATGCAGTGGGGGCTGCTGGTGCACAGAGGGGACCAGGCAGCTGCCTAGATAGCACAAAGGAACATATGACTACAAAATATACAAACCTGTGTCAGACCAAGGTCCATCATACTCAGTATCCTGTGTCCAATAGTGCACAATAAAGGTCACAAGTACCTAGATGTTTCCCCAAAGGACACACAGGAAAAGAGGGGTAATATGGGCATGACAAGGCTCGCGGAAGATTAGCCACACAACAGAGTGTTGAACAGATTGAAGGGGAAAGAGATGTAACTGTAATGGGGCAAGCAATGCATTGCTTGGATCTTGTTTAGCAATAGTTTATAGACCGTTACCCACAAACCTGTCTAAACCTTTTTAAACCCAGCTACACTGACAACCTTTACCACATCCTCCAGTAATGGATTGCAGGGTTTGATTACGCGTTGATTGAAAAAATATTTTCACCTAGAAGACCCAAATGGGTTACACTGTAGCCGCATTGCATGTCCCCCAGTCTGTACACAGTCTGATGGCATAAAAAAGCGACCTACATTTACCTGTTCTACTCTGATCAATAGATCTCTATAATATCTTCCCTCAGCCATTTCTTCCCCAGGTTGATGAGCCCCAACCTTTTTAGTCTCTTCACAAAGGGGTATTCTGCCATCTGCAGAACTATCTGTGATGTTTGTCATAATTCCGCTGCTGCGGAAAGGCAATGTGCCACATGGGATGGTCCAAGGGTTCTGGCACCCCAGGCAGAGATCCAGGCTGCCTCTCCCCTCACCCTGCCATAGAACCCAGCTGTGGGGAAATAGACCGATAGTGACAGATGCTGTAGCCCTCTAGGTAGCTGTAAAATGCAGGTGCCCGGGGAAATACTAGAGCAGTGGCTGCCATCCTCCCCCAAGATGTATCAGTGGCAGGCGGTGATGGGGCCCCTTGCCCCCCCATCCGGACCTTGTGCCCAAGCACCCACCAAACCTGCATGCTTAACATGCTGGGACTGCGACCACCCCCAGTGACAGTTCATGGGCATGTCTGCTTGGTGGGGTGTTGGTGGTGGCACCAATCTGCAGCAGACAGAAGCTTTGTCCTGGTCATGTGCACCATGTGCATTGCAGCAGGTGCCAAAGGTCAGCTGAAGGGAAGCATGTCAGCAACAGGCGCTATTATCCCCATAAGGCAGCACTGTGATGCAAAACACACAGTTGGTGTGTATATGTGTGGAAGGTCACAGGTTCAGGTCCCTGCTGGGGTTTCTGTATTGCATATTCCTGTGAACAAGGTTTAGCTGACAGTGTAAGTACAGCTCCAGCATGTGCAACCCTCAATGATATGGCCAGCAAGGGTGGAAACATCCACCAGTAGCACTGACAGGATCCACTATCCACAGCTGGTTGGAGGCTAATAGCACACAGTAATATAGAATGTGCAAACAGAGCACACATTATCAATCCTTGAGCTGACATTGAGACAGGAGTGTCAAGCAGGAATGCCAGTCATCTCCACTTTTGCTCAGTGCACCAATGAGAGTATGCATGTGCATGTGTGCGTGTGGCTCCCCTTTGTCCTGTGGCTTTCTGCGCTGCACTTTGGCTCACATCAATCGAGTTTTTCCCAGCCTATTTAGAAAATGTGAATAAAGCGAGGCAGAGGATTGTGGGCATTGCCTGAAACAGCTCAGATTGGCCTGGATGTGTCTGCCACAATGGTAGGGTCACTGGCTGAGATACCATTGTGTCCATCTGCCACCTGCATTGCCTGAATGGTTACTGTATGACATGCTGAGATGGCACTCTCACTATAGAAACATAGAAACATGATGACCTAAAAAGACCGCCTGGCCTATCTAGTCTGTCCTTCCATATCAACACTACAACAGTCCACTTTTTACCTTTAGAGATTCTCTGTGTTGGTCCCATGCTTTTTTGAATTCAGTTACTGTCCTCATCTCTACCACCTCCACTATTCCATGGATCCACTACTCTTTCCGTAAAGAAATATTTCCGCATATCACTCCTGAATCTATCTCCCTTCACCCTCATCCCATGTCCCCTCGTAGTAGAATTCGCTTTCAATTGAAAGAGGCTCTCTCCCTGAACATTTATGCCACGGAGGTATTTAAACATCTCAATCATATCACCTCTATCCCGCCTTTCCTCTAAGGTGAACATATTAAGATCCTTCAGTCTGTCCTCATATGCTTTATAATGAAGCCCACTAATATTTTAGTAGCCATCCTCTGCACCGACTCCATCCTGTTCACATCCTTTTGAAGGTGCGGTCTCCAGAATTGCACACTATACTCCAAATGAGGTCGCACCAAAGACTTATACAGAGGCATTATCACCTCCTTTTTTCTGCTAGCCATTCCTCTCCGTATGCACCCAAGCATCCTTCCAGCTTTTGCTGGCGCCTTTTCTACCTGTTTAGCTACTTTAAGATCATCAGACACAACCACGCCTAGGTCCCGCTCTTCTTTAGTGGACAAAAGTACTTCACCTCCTATACTGTATTGCTCCCTTGGATTGCTGCAGCCTAAATGCATGACCTTACATTTTTTAACATTAAATCCCAGCTGCCAAATTCTAGACCATTCTTCAAGCTTAGCTAGATCCTCCTCATGTTATCTACACCTTCCTGGGTGTCTACTCTATTGCAGATTTTGGTATCATCCGCAAAGAGGCAAACCTTACCCGACAGCCCTTCCGCTATATCACTAACAAAGATGTTAAAAAGAATTGGACCAAGGACAGATCCCTGGGGCACACCACTGGTAACATCCTTCTCCTCAGAGTGAGCTCCATTTACTTGTACTCTTTGTCGCCTCCCACCCAACCAATTTCTAACCCAAGCATTAACTTTCGGGTCCATCCCTAGGGTGCTCAGTTTGTTTATAAGTCGCCTGTGAGGAACAGTGTCAAAGGCTTTACTGAAATCTAAATATACCACATCTAGAGCTCTCCCTCGGTCCAACTCCCTGGTCACCCAGTCAAAGAAATCAATCAGATTTGTCTGACAAGACCTGCCTCTGGTGAATCCATGCTGCCTCGGATCCTGTAATCCGCTGGACTCCAGAAACCTCACTGTTTTCTCTTTCAGCTGCGTTTCAAATAATTTACTCACCACCGAAGTTAAACTAACCGGCCTGTAGTTTTCAACCACATCCTTACTTCTGCTTTTGTGTAAAGGCACCACATGAGCCTCTCTCCAGTCCTTTGGCACCACTCCCGACTCCAACGAGGCATTGAAAAGGTCAGTCAGTGGAGTTGCTAGAACGTCCCCAAGTTCCCTCAGTATTCTAGGGTGTATCCTATCCGGTCCCATCACTTTATCTACTGTAAGTTGAGCTAGTTTCTCATGAACACAGTCTTCTGAAAATTGTTCAATATGTCCCTCGCTTCTGTTCCTATTTGTGGTTGTTTTCTGAGGTCCTGCTTCTGGTTCTTCATCTGTGAACACAGAACAAAAATATTTGTTAAGCAATTCCGCTTTATACTTATCAGCTTCTACATATTCACCCCCTGCACCCTTGAGTCTGACAATACCACTTTTGCCCTTCCTCTTCTCACTAATATATCTGAAAAATGTCTTATCCCCCCATTTTATTGCATTGGCTGTTTCCTCCTCCTTTTGAATCTTTGCCTTCTTGATGACTACTTTGCTAGCTTCTCTAAGTTTTTCCAAATACAGATGCCTGTCTTCCTCTCTCTGTGATCTCTTGTATTTCATGAAGGCCTCCCTCTTTTTCTTCCCTTTTTCAACTACTTCCTTCGAAAACCATAGTGGTCTCCTTTTCCTTTTGCCTTTATTTACCATTTTAACAAAAAGATTGGTTGCCCTTAAAATATCCCCTTTCAGTTTTGCCCACTGTTTTTCTACATCCCCCAGCTGTTCCCATCCCACTAACGACTCCCTGAGGTATTGGCCCATCTTCGCAATGTTAGTCTTCCTAAAGTCTAAGATCCTCACCTTGGAATGGATTCTAACAGCCCTAGTCCTAATACTGAACCATACCATCTGGTGATCACTGGATGCAAAATGATCTCCCACTACAACATCAGAAACACTTTCACCATTGGTAAGCACCAAGTCCAGTATGGCCCCTTCACATGTGGGGTCTGTTACCAATTGCCTGAATAGTTCTCCCTGTAGAGAATCCAGGATCTCCTTACTTCTAGATGATACTGCAGCAGGAATGTGCCAATCAACATCTGGCATATTGAAATCTCCTATCAGTAGCACTTCCCCTTTCCTAGCAATGCTGCGTATGTCTTCAATTAACTCTCTGTCCACCTCTTCCTCTTGTGAGGGAGGTCTGTATATCACACCAATGCAAATAGATTTCTCTTTCCCTCTTTCTAGTTTAACCCACAATGCCTCCTCTCTCCCTTTTAAGCTCTGTAATTCCAAAGCTTTAATAGTAGTTTTTACATATAGTGCCACTCCTCCTCCCCTTCTTCCTACCCTGTCCTTTCTGAATAAAGTATAGCCAGGTATAGTTACATCCCAATCATGGTTTTCTGTGAACCATGTTTCTGTAACTGCCACTAAATCCAAGTCAGCCACTCCCACCAAAGCTTCAACATCAGGGATCTTATTTCCCATGCTACGGGCATTTATACACACTGCTTTCCATATGTTACCCCTGTTACCCATTTCCATAAAGGTATTTAATGTATCACCTACCTGGGGGCTTTCACTTACCTGGGGGCTTTCTTCACCCATCCCCAACGAATCTAGTTTAAAGCCCTCTTCAGTAGATTAGCCAGTCTACTACCGAAGATGCGTTGACCTTTCCTGGACAGATGGATGCCATCTCTGCTCTGCAACCCTTGGAACAGCATCCCATGGTCTAGGAAACCAAAACGCTCTCGATGACACCATCCACGCAGCCATGCATTCATCTCCAGGATGCGAGCCTCTCTGCCTTGGCCTTTACCCTCAACAGGGAGGATTGAAGAGAACACCACCTGTGCACCTAACTGCTTCACCCTCTGTCCCAGAGCCATGAAGTCACTTTTGATACGTTCCGAGGTATACCTGGCAGTATCATTTGTT
This sequence comes from Ichthyophis bannanicus, assembly GCA_033557465.1. Classification (NCBI taxonomy): domain Eukaryota; kingdom Metazoa; phylum Chordata; class Amphibia; order Gymnophiona; family Ichthyophiidae; genus Ichthyophis; species Ichthyophis bannanicus. The sequence goes on from CM066031.1 coordinate 1,375,544,543, forward strand.
CCAACATGGATTAGCAACATTGGGTACTAGTCAGTGGGCTTAATGAGTCTCGGCAAACTCTCCGTAACATCTTGGATTTTGGCAGCAGGCAGACAGCATACCTCTCTGGACATCAAGTCTGGTCGGCAGATGGACGCCTCAGTACCCCTCAGAAGAGAGTCTCCAACCACCACTACCCTTTGTTTCCTTCTGGTCACTGATTCTGCAACTTTGGGGTACTTGAACTCTGGTTCTTCCCTTTCCAGGGATGCTTTCACCTCCTGACTAACGCTATGTATCCACATAGAGCTATTATAATGTCTGGTTCCAGTGAAGTGGGTGCATTCTCTGTCTGGGGGTTACTAATCACTGAGTAAATGACTGGGTGCTTGTGGTTGCACTACGCACATGCTGACTAGCAGACCAACAGTAGTTGGTTTGTGCTTAGCTGACACAGCCCAGTGAAGGGCAGTCTTACTGCTTGTGCTGTAGTCAATTGTTAGTTTTCAATGTTTGTGGCAGCAGTACTTCATGGCCTACTCACTGGGGTCCTGGCAGGACAGTAGCCATAGCCCCACACCAGCCTATACACCCCCAGTGCAGTGGCTGCCCATAGCAGCAGTATATTAACACTATCCACTAGCCTACCCTGTTATCAGAGGATTCATGTCTAACATGGACAGAATACAGGGCCAAACTGCTGCTCCCACCATCGCCTACAGCATGTAAGAAGCAAGAAGAAAAGCATAACACACTACAGACAATATCTGCCACACACTAACAATGATGTAGACCAGCTGCAGAAGCTCTAACAGCTCAGGTTTAGTGGACCAGGTGCTGGACACCCTTCCTCACCCTCAAGGTGACAGCTGAAACTACTCTGCAGCATGGCTTGCTGTTGTTATGTGCATGTAGCACACACAGTCAGTGTATCTTAGTGAGCTGATATGTTGGATCAGTGCCTTCTCCATTAATTTTTCAGCAGCAGACCGCTGTTTTGCATGTGCAGTGCCTCATGTGTAGTGGAGAGCCCAACCTATACCTGCATAGACAGCAAATAGTTTGATCAGAGATCTGCAGGCTATGTAGAGCTGTGTGGAGGTATAGCCTACTGGTTGGTACAATGTCTCTATGGTCACAGATCCAAGGTTTGATTCCCACTCGTTCATTTTGTTCCTGGGTGTGCTTGCCCACCTCGCATAGTCCTGGCTCTGCTGTGACCTGCAGATAATCATTCTACATTTCCATGCAATATGGCGACATGTTGGGTAGCCCAACGTAGCATTCCCCATCATGGACATTTGTGAGCATGGCTTTAGAAGCTGTGCGACGGCATGTTGCAGTGGATCAGTGATGTATACGCTGCAGATGTCTGGGTCAACTGGTATGTATGCGTTTCTGTTTTGCCATCATTGTGACCTCCCAGCTTTACGTAAAGAGGATATATCTCGTACATTCAGGCACCTAACACTCGTTGCATAGTCATCCCCTGCACTGTTCTGCCATCATTACTTGCCCCACATGGCGCAAATGGGTTAAACTTGCCCCTTTCTATCATGTCACTCTGTCAGGTGTATTATCTTGCAGTTGCACAAGCTGAGGCACCAGTCCCATCGGCACAAAAGGTGTTTCATGTACCCCATGGCACCGCTACTTTTGCTTCTCACACCAAATGCTTTTAGCCTGTATGATGTCAGACATCCACTCACCACACAAATTGCAAACTCTCTTCTTGGAAGATCCATGGTACAGCCCTGCACCTATCATCTGACTATCAGGGAGATTCATGGTGGGGCAGCTTACTGGCAGTAAGCTGCCCCACCATGGCCATCAGGGGTCATTTGTAGCAGTTAGCCATATCATGCACACCTCTCCTGTGACTGCTCATCAGGAACATGCTGCCTCTGCCCAGACACTGTCCTGGTCTATGACATGCCACACACTGACAGTACATCTGGATACATGTTCACACCTCACAGATACTATAATGTAATTTACGGCACTGTGTATTCTTTCAGGAGCATCTAGAACTGCATGCCTGTCACAGCGCTCCCCGCTGCTGCATCTCCTCCGCTGACTCTACTGCCACAACCACCCACCCATGACACTGCCAACACCCACTATCTGCATCACTAGGCAGACGCCTATCTTGCCTAGTCAACAGCACAGGCCTGCTGTATGGTCAAACATGCTCATCACACATACTTTCACATAGCCAGGCATTTGGTGAATCAGCTCCATCAACTACCAATTGTGTTTGCATCCCTACTTTCTCCAGTGGCTTCCCTGCCCCCCTTTCAACGTTTTAGAAGCTTTCCTGCATTAGGGTGCATGCAAGACACCCTTACACAGTATTCCCACATGGAAAAGATTGTTCCTTTACCACCGTTTAATAAATATATAAGGCTTTATATCAGCGCCTTTTATTGCCTTGCCCTAATAGGCACCTTATTATAAAATGACTCTGCTTAGGTATAATTTAAAATAATCCGAATTAGAAAGTTTCAAATTATACACTGCCCATCCCACTGAATGTTGTCGGCCTTATTAAGCTCAGCTCCATATGCTCAGTCTTTATGCAATCATTCATAAAAGAGTGTGCCTTATGCTTTAACAGTTCACCCATTGAGTTGGTTGTAAACTCCAGTGCCTAGTCAAAGGCCTTCAACCAGTACAAATCTAAGATGTACAGAACTGAAATATTATTTCAGTTTCCTGGAATTACACATTCTCCTTTCTATCATAGTAATATGTAAGTTCTATGTTACTAGTAGCTATGAAGGTTATTGGCAGGCCTTTTCATTAAAAATACATATGCCTTTCTTATTTTTGATCAATTTTATTTTGATATATGAAACTTAATAAGGCTAGTGAGTAAGACAGCTTGTATATTAAATAAAGTGATTTGACAGATAAGAATGCAATACAAAGAAAAAGTATTGTCAGTATTGTAAATACACCAACAAGGGCAGTAGTTCACCAAGAAGAAAGAGCCCAGAAGCTTGGTTGTCCAGGAAACCACTCCTAGCTAATAACAATATAGCTACAGTGGTACTCTAATAATATTTTCAACTCTGCTGCTTTTAAAGAAGACTGTGCAAGGAAGCAGTTTATAAGCACCTTGAAATAAATAGTCATAGTCCTTTCAACAGTGGTAGTCACTCCCAGTCCTTGAGGGCCACCAATGGGTCAAGTTTTCAGAATATCCTTAATGAATATATATGAGATATATTTTCATTCTGATTACCTCCATTCTGTGCACATTTGTCATGCATATTCATTTGAGATATCCTAAAACCTGATCAGTTGGCTGCCTTCGAGGACTGAGAATGAATACCTCATCTGTGCTCTTCTTAAAATCATGCATCAGAAGGTCAGGGAACGTTTACCATTAATTTCATGCCAGCAATGAGAAATCATAAGACCTGATTTTCGAAGTCCTAGGTGCATGCTACATGTGTAAAAGCCGGCTTTACCCATGTAAAACCACCATAACCGTGTAAACCAGATATTCAACAGGGTGACTTGAATCATTGAGGCCCAGCTACCCGTACAGCACCAGGCGCCAAAGCCCAGGAGTGGAACGGGGGGGAGGGGGGGAGGGGAGATGTCACCATGAAATCCAAATAAAGTGGATTCCGAAACCCGTGTGTGTCGACATTGGACGTCACTAAGTGCGTAGACCTAAGCGACGGTTCCTGGCACATATGACCGCTGATGGTGATCGGCGAACCTCCGTAATGGCAGAACAGTGCACAGTAGAGTGAGGGAGGCATGTGCAGGCCTGTACCCAAACTCCCAAACCGCACAGATGTAAAGTGATGCTGGACAGGCAGAGAAGCAATGTGGGCCATGCACATGGTGATCCAGAGGTGGAGACACATCTGCTATGCCCGGGCACAGCAGAGGATGTGGCAGGCAGTACGTACCCAGCAGCAGACTGTAGCCCAGCACATGAGACGCAGGTACCGTGCCCCATGTGTTCACACAGGCCTAGGGTGAGCTACCTGCAACTGACAGAAGAGGAGGTCTACCAGAGATACAGACTGGATGGGGCAACAATAACTGAGTTGTGCAGCATTCTCAGTATGGACTTTGAGCTCTCCACATCCAGAAGCCAGGACCTGCCAGTGGCCATGATGATGACCACCGCCCTGGGATTTCTTGCAACCGGCAGCTTCCAGCATGTGATAGGGGTGACTGTTGGAATCACGCAGTCTACTGCTAGCCACTGCATAGGAACATTCACCAGGGCACTGCTGTGGAGGATGTGTCACCTCATAGCCTTCCCCTGCACACAGCAGATGTGGCAGGAGACCATTCATGCATTCTACATTCGCTGGATTCCCATCAGTGCTTGGATGTATAGATTGCACCCACATTGCACTGCAGGCATTACAGCTGGAGCACAGAGCATACCAGAACATGCATGGGTACACATTGATGAACATGCAGGTTGCTGTGGATGCCAACATGGACTTCACTGATATGTGCACCCACTGTCTGGGGTCCTCCCATGATGCATTTGTCCTTGCTCAGTCCAGCCTGGGACAGGCAGCAGTCGGGGGTACATGGCTGCTAGGTGAGTGTGCACATGTGTGAACCTCAGGACAAGCCCAAAACATACACCTGCTGATGTACTGTATGATGCTATCTGTAATGCAAACAGGTAGTGATATATGTATTTGGTACATATTGTAACACATGAGCACCACTGCATGCATATGTTCTGCTGTTCCGCAGAGCCATGCGCACTGCTGGCCATAATGCACATCCTGGTGACAACCAGTGAAAGCCCCATGGCCGAGAGCAGGCAGCTCATACCAACATGTGGAATGCAGAAGATCACAGGCTGGCACCATGTAGTACAGCCTCATAGTACCAGTCCATGTAGGGCACATTCATTACTGCTCCCATCCTAGCCTGCAGACCCCCCAACCACATCCCTGTGCCATGCCCCTGCCCCTCCTCCCAACAGGCCTGCCCATGCCACCATCAGCCATTGCCCCCCTGAAATGCCTGACTGCTGCACAAGCCATATGTTGGTGTCATCTCACTGCAACAGTGTCACTGACTGGTAGATATTGCACCCGCCCTGCTAGTAGTTGGTGTGCTGTATGCTGTCCATATTAGTCCATAGACTACATCCAATGATCATATTCACAGCTTACATTGTCCCCACAGATGACTGTGGATATCCCCTGAGGACCTGGCTGCTGACCCCAGTGTGCCACCCGATGAGCTGGCAGGAGGAGTGGTACAATGGCACCCAACAACAGACCTGTGCAGTTGTAAAGCACACAACAGGGGTGTTGAACAACCATTTCCGGTGCCTCAACAGGAATGGAGGGCAACTCCTCCACAGCCTGGAGTATGTATACAAGATATTTGCATCATGCTGCATACTTCACAACCTGGCACGGATGCATGGAGTGTCAGACTCAGAGCCAGCAGTTGTGGAATAGTGGGAGGCCGCAGAGGCAGCAGATGGTGAGGTGCAGAGTCCAGGAGCCAGCAGCAGGCCATGGCACTGGCCCACTGTGCACGGATGATACATGACAGTTTCTGAGGCGACTGCTCCGCACCAGCACCAGGATAGGACATACACAATCACCAATAAAGTGTCTATTACCACGCAATGTGTGCAGAGTAATACTTTATTTCCCCCCACGTTTCCCCTGCCCCACGTCTCCCCGCTGGCCATGGGCACTTGCTGACATGTGCACTGCGACACAGTGGAGCGATATCTGATGATGTGCTGGCAAAGCCATCATCCTCCCCAGCAGGGTGGGCTGATGAACATGGGTCAGGGCTAGCAGTGGCTATGCTGTTATGCTGGCAGCCCCAGCACCCACCCACTGTGCCTGCATGAGACCCACAAAACTCTGCAGGGAACCAGTGATTGATGCCTAGTAAGCTGCTATCTCCCTCATCAGTTGCAGGTGCCCCTCCATGTGGCACTCTACGTGCAATCTGTGGTTCTACAACTCCTTGCACCCTGCCTCCCTTGCCTGTTCTGTAGCCTGAAGGTTCTGCCAGATACGTTACAGCTCAAACAGTATGCCATCTGTGCCAGCCACCAGGCGCACACCCTCCTGCAGTAGCTCCTGGTACATCTCACTGCCCTCTACACTGACAGGGTCATCCAGGATGGAAAATTGTAGCTCGGCAAGTGGGGCATCATCTGTATCCAGCTTCCTGGCACGGACAGTCACACTGGCCTGCTCCACTTCCCTGGGTGGCAAACCCGACTGTTCCTCTGCCCTGGCTGGTGCACTGGCCTCAATGGCTGTGCTGCATTCTGGCTGTGCACTGGCATCTGCAGTGGATGGTGAGGCTCCCACCAATGCATCTGTCCCAAGCTGGGAGTGTAGGATCCCTGGCAGGTCTGTGGGAGAGGAAAGGTGGCAGAGGTTAGAGACATGATTTGCCAGGTCAGCCTATGGGATACCACCCAGCCAACTACAGAACTGGCAGGTGGTGAACGTTCCATACCATACCCACCCCATGCAGCACCCAAGGTCCAACAGATGGACAGGCATGTCTTGGGTGGATAGAATCATGGTGGGGAAACATACATGGCCATCATGGTCCCAACCAGGCCATGGGGCACCCCTACTCACCCTCCTGTGTGCCTGTGGTGGAGCTGTCAAAGCTCACAATCCCTGAGATGGCAACCTCCTCTATGTACTGCAGCACCTGCTCCTCCAGAAGGGTGAGTGTGTGCTGCTGCACAGGTGGCAGCCTGCTGTTGCTGGCCCTCTTCTCCTTCACCACCTGCCATACTATCCGCCACTTCATATTTATGTCCTCCACGTCCCTGTTGTGGTGGTAGACTGCATTGTCCCTGCAGACAATGTGTCGCATGCTGTTTGCTGGGTGCTGACATCTTCTGCCGCAACAAGGACAGTGTGATGCAGAAGGATGAGCCTCAGGGCTATAGCTGTCTCAGAAGGTGTGAAGTTCGCCTTCCGTGTGCGCTTTGCCACTGCCAGTGCCTTGCCAGCCATTGTGTAGCCCTGCGCTAAGGCAGCATTCGGCTACCTGCGTAAGTCCTCTTATGCATACGCAGTTTTAAAATGCTTCGGTGACACACACCATCCAAAGGCATATCCAGTACCCACGTAGGCTCCTGGGCTCTGATGTTTTGAAAATCTGCATGATAGCTCACTGCCATAGGATGCCATAGCCACACAGCACTGAGCGATGGCAACATAGGCGTGCAGGGTCACCCAGACCTTGATACCCAGGTAGGTCAGATAACACAGTATGCACGCATGGCAACTGCGGCATGTGGACAAGTGCACACTATCGCTTTGACAGTGTGCCTTCGCGAGGTAGGAGGTGCCCTACATGTGCAGTGCTGCTGGGCATCCCCCATGCTGCCACAGCACATTCTGTGTGGATATAGAAGCGCACTACTCGTGCAGACGGTGATGGGCAAAGCCCAGCATGGGTAGTGCCTCTGTGCATGCAGCCCATTCTGCATGGGTATGGCAGAAGGGCGCTACCCATGCAGATGGTCATGGGCATAGCCCACAATGGGCTGCAGGCACAGAGGCGCTACCCATTCTGGGCTGTGCCTGTGACTATCTGCATGGGTAGCACGCCTCTGCACTACCCACACAGGCCGGGCATGCCCACAGGGCACATATCCCATCCCCTAGATCCCGGACATGACACCTTGCCCCCACAAATTGGACGACGCAGTGTGTTTGCAAAAATGAAACAGTTTATTGGCAAAGTGACAACACATACAATGATGTCAACAGTGGCAGACATACTAGTGGTACAGACTGCGGACTGCCCCATTGCAGGGCATACCATGACAGGGGGACCACCTATAGTGCAGGGGAGCCCTGCTTGTGCCCTCTAACAGTGCTGGTGAAGGCATCGATGCACTCACTGATGGACTGGGCCGCTGTGTGCATCTCCTCCCTCAGGAGCTGCACCTCCACCACCAGGGCAGCGAGAGCCTAGTCACTGGGTGATGGCACAGAGGGGCCCAATGCATCACGGCCATGGCATATCCATGGGTGCTGGGGTTGTTGTGGGGGTCCCCAGCTGTGCAGGATGGATTGTGGCTCCACTCACCATTGTGCCACACCCATGCTGAGCCATGCAGTGGGCATATGGCCCTCTGGTAGGGTTGTGGGCAAGCATGGCTGTGGGCTGCGGGGCACAGTCAGGAGTGCAGTCCCACCTCTGGGCCCCCCACCAGATGCCTGCTGGTGGTGCCCTATGCCACACCGCTATACCTGGGGTGCTTGTTGAGTGGTTCCTGCATCCCCCCTTCTACCCCCTCTAATCCCTTCTTGACTATCCCCTCTGCCTCCCTGCCCTGCCCCTGATCCTCTTCCCTCCTCCTATGACTACTCTGGCTTTCCACCCTGCCCCTGGTCCTCCAATACCTCCTGATCTGACTCCTCTGCCTCCCTTTCCCACCCCTGATCCTCTGATCCCTCCTCCTCTGATCCCCCCATCCCACCTCTGTGCCATAGCCCTCCTCGTTGCCCTCCTCAGTTGTGGTGTCCTCTGGCAGTGTTGCTGGACTCCTCTTTGTCCTCATCACTGCTGGAGGTACTGGTGCTTTCAGCTCCTCTGGATAGCTCCTGTGGTGCTGCACTGCTGCCCCTGGGTGGTGGGCATGGTAGACTAGTGGTGTCCGGGGCATCCCTGGAGCAGGCTATGGGGAAAGAGGAGAGGGAGGGGGCATACACATGCATTACACAACCCACTTTCAGCACATGGGGACATGCTTTGCCCACAGTGCATGCCCCCCCCCTTTGCTCACCTCCAGTCAGTCCTCCCCCTCACATGCCCTGCTGTGGCCTGCCAGCCCCCCTAGGTGCTGGGCATGCACAGGGGCAGAATGGGCAAGTGCACAATGTGCAACTGGGGTCACCTCTGGGGGTGTGATCCCCTGTACCACCCATCCGTGCCATGCTCCATCCATGTGTGCATGCACCTGCATCTCTTGGCTGCTGGCTGGTGCACACACAGGATAGTGGCACCAGGGGATGGAACGGCTGCCCACAGCACATTCCCATCATTGCATACAGAGAGAGTCCACCACCAGGTGGTCTGCCTGCACCTGTCTGGCAGCCATAGCTGCCACCCCTGCATCAGGTGGACTCCACTGTGTACCCTGCTGACCTTCCTCAGCCACCAGCTGTTCCTTAATCCTCTAAAGCTGGTTAGGTCACCTCCGGTGCGGTATCTGGTAGTGGCACTTCAGGGCCTTTAGAGTGCATCACATGTCATATTCACTGTGCGAGAGGGGGGGCCACACATGTGCTGAGTTGGATGCATCCATATTGCCAGTTGTGCATACTTGTATCCTGCCTCAATCTGGTGGCCTGCCCATCCTGGGGTCAGGGGCATACCCATGGGTAGCAGGTGTGGGGTGCATGTGATGGTACACCTCTGGTGTCTGCCACTGTAGTCCTGCTCACACTCCCCTAGCTCTTTGGCATATATCCTGTGTCACCTGGAATGGTACCATTCGGTCACTGCTTCATCTGAGTCACCCCTCTGGCCCCTTCATCAATCGCTGCAATCCTCCCCCCTTCTCTTGCTCCAATCTGTTGAACGAAGGCATTCCTTGGCACCATGGCACTTGGTTGTGGGCTGTGCATGGCCTTGGCTGTGGGCACATGCCATGGCAGGGGGCATCCACTGCCTCAGGAGCCAGATCACTGCATGGTTTGTTGTGTGCCATGCAGGACAGGATGTCACGGTTTGTGCATGCTCGCCATTGCACATAAGAACATAAGATATGCCATACTTGGTCAGATCAAGGTCCATCAAGCCCAGTATCCTGTTTCCAACTGTGGCCAATCTAGGTCATACGTACCTAGCAGTTTCCCCAAAAGACACAGGTTCCACAATGATTGTATTGGATCAAGCATTGATATCCTGGGTCCCTTCTTAATAATGGTTTATGGACCTTTCCTCCAGGAACTTGTCCAAACCTGTTTTAAACCCAGCTACACTAACAGCCTTTACTACATCCTCCGGTAACAAATTCCAGAGTTTGATTACACGTTGAGTGAAAAAATATTTTCTTTTATTAGTCTTAAATAGTTTACCCTGTAGCTTCATTGCATGTCCCCTAGTCTTTCTATATTCTGATAACGCAAACAATCGATCTACATTTACCAGTTCCACTGCGTTCATTAATTTATAGACTTCTATCATATCTCCCCTCAGCCGTCTCTTTTCCAGGTTAAAGAGCCCTAACATTTTTAGCCTTTCTTCATAGGTGTATCCTTCCATCCCCTTTACCATTTTGGTGGCTCTTCTCTGAACCTTTTCTAATAACACTATATCCTTTTTAAGATACGGAAACCAGCAATGGGCACTATTATGCAGACCCTGACCGACCATGGCCACGCCATCAGGCAGCTGACACCTGCTGTTGAGGGTATGGCTGAGGTGATGCGCCACCAGCATTATCATGGCATGTTCATGGCGCATCCCCAGCCATACCCCCACGGCAGGCCCCTGGCTGTGTGATCCACATATATAGCTGTGGCCATCTCCCAGTGTCTGAAAGGTAGTGCAGTGGATGCACAGATGGCAAAGGTGGCAACCCTAACAGCGAAATGTATCCCCACTATTGTGTGAGAGGGATGTCCATGCTGAACTAATGCAAAATTGTGACCTACCAACACATATTTGGATTAAAACATTGTATAGGCAGCCAAATCTTGCAATGGTCATGTGTCCTTTGTACATACATGCTGTAGCGGTGAGTGAGACACCTGTGTGCATGTCCCAGTGTGTATTTGTGCAACATATATTACCCCTGCTCCACAACAGACTGTGTGGAGTGCAATGTGCACTTCCGGATATATCCCCTGATGACATCGTGATGTAACTATGTGCTGCACCATCCAACAGACATGGTCACATGCACATTGTTACGAATTGTCAGTCTGTAGCAGGGATGCAGCACATGATAGGATGGCGAGGAGGTGCGGATGTGGTACACATGATGCAGCGTAGTTGTGATGTATGCGGGGATCCACGTGTCCGACAGTGCATCAGTTGGTGGGTTTCACCATGATGGGGTCTGGTGGGGTGAAGGAACAGCGACACACTACAAGTGTTGGAGGGGGTTAAACCTCTGACAGCAGATAGGTATATCTGTACGTTGTGTCTGTCCGCCAAGCATGTGCAGTTAGTATGCCACGGTGATCCTGGTGTGTGTCTGACAGACGGGTCACCCATGTATATGGCCTGATGTGGATGATATGCGGGGACAGAGGGGAGATATGCCCCAAATGTTGGTGAACCAGCAGACATATATAGCAGGTGGCAGGAGGAAGGAGGGTGTAACCCCAGGCATATGTATGGCCGTTAAGACATGGCATGGTGCTGTAGGGCACATGTGATCATGGTAACCCCAATTGGGACAGCCCACTCAGGGAACCCCCGACAAAGAAAAAAGGGCACGTGCACATCGGTGAACAAAGGTAATGCATCATTTAATGTGGAGGTCAGTCCAACTTACAGTCACACACCTACGGCCTGCGTGACTGCCCACGCCCATGTCCCTGCCCCCTCCCACGACCCCCTACTCCCCTTGCTGCTGATGCTTCTGCTGCCTCTGGCACCGCTGCAGGCTGTAGGATATGTCCCGCCATGGCCTCGAGTGCATCCGCCACACGGCCTATGCCAGCTGCGATATCCACGGCAGTCCCTCACAGCTGCCGTGTCTCCAGGCTGTGCTCCCTGATATCCCTGCAGCCCACACACCGCCCGCGTGAGGGCCCGCAATGCCTGGCATTGGGCATGCATCTCGGCCCGTATAGCAATCAGCGCCTGGTGAATGCCTGTGGGAGGGGAACAAGGTGACCTGTGAAACATCTGCTGCCTAGACCCTAACATGTATGACCTGCCCATTCCCCACTGAGCCACACCAACCACACCAGATATGGCCAGGGGGTCATATGTATGTGTGGAGGCCCACTGCCATTGTGCGTGTGTGTGGCCCCACCGCTGTGTCTGGGGGTTGGTGTGCCACACCAGCACATGCAACCATCCTGCCAGTTGCCTACCTGTGGCATCCCTTCGTGCCGATGACGTATGTGACCTCAGCTCCTGGAGGATGACATGCATTGTGCCCATTGTTGCAGTGGACGGCCTTGGCGGTGGCAATATGGGGCTCACCCCCACATCCTCGGGCCCCTCGACAGCCACTGCGGTGCCTGTGTACCCGCTCCACTGGGGTGACCTGTCGCCCTTCTGGGTGGCCACCTCCTCAGGCAGCACATCGGCCCATGGGGTATCTGGGGCATTGCTGATGGCAGCCTCTGCATGCGGCACCTCGTCAACCTCCACTGGCTCGGGCTCACTGCCATTGTCCTCCTCGGCCACCTCGATGGCCTGGATGTTACCTGGGGGGGGGGGGTGGAACAAGGTACACAGTAGATATGGGGTTGTCACAGACGTAGAGCACATATTTACGTAGACATATTTATGTAGAAATATGGACATACGTAGGTAGACACATATTTGTTTCTGTACTCCTTGCTTTCCTCTGTCCCTCTCATTTGGTCAGCCCTAGGGACAGGAACATGTCTGCTTACTCCCTCGTCACCCCCGGTTCCTCCTCCACCACACATTGTATGCACAAAACTAACCCAATGGAAGAGATTGCCCCATTGTATAACCCAAATCTGGGGTGCGAACATCCAGGTCTGACTGGGAGCATGGAGTAAGCATGTGTGGGGCACTCCCAGACCCTGGATGTCCTCACCAGATATCAGATATGTCCAGGACATTCTGAGCTATATCCATGCATACATCTGTCCAAGGCATGAATAGGTATGAGGAAAGAGCTCATTTTGTCAGACAGATATCTGGAAGGTGTTGGGAAGGGGGTTTGATTCTATCCCCTATATTTTCCACGAACAAACACTAACAGGGAATGCAGACTCTGGTGTCTGCTTTCCTAGGTTCGGCCACACCTGCTCCCAGGACATAGGCCCATACCACCCCGTGACATGCCCTGCGTGTGCGTGATAGATAGCTGTATGTGTGCTGCATGTCTCAGACATACCTGCCTGTGGGTCAGCCATGTCCAGCGCTGGGGAGAGGCCATGAATGTAGATGGGGCCTAGGTGCTCAGCAAGCTGCTGCTCCAGGGGCATGAGGCTTGGGATGAAGGGGCCACCCCCTCCAGTGCCACTAGCATGTCGGCGTTCTGCAGTCATGTGTGCACGGACCCCCTGCCTGATATCATTGAACCTCTTACAGAGGCTGTCAAGGTCCCTTGGTGGCCCCCCTGCCTTGCCATGGCCCCCTGCACCTCCTCCCACACCTGGGTCCTTACGCTGACAGTTGTGCATGAGCTCATGTCCCCGTACAGCTCCTCATAGTGTTCAAGGACACTTGCCAGCAGGTTGTGGTTTTCCTGCTGGCTGAATCTTATGGCCCTCTTCCTCTCCCCATCCGGCACAGGCGACCGCCTACACTTGCCTGTGCTGTGCCCCTCAGGCTGCTCCTGGGTTGGCTTGCACATACCTGATGGGCTGTCAACCTCAGACTCCGGATGACCCATCCCTCCCGTCTCTGGGGACTGCGGCCCTGGCGTTTCCCCAGACACCCCACCTATCATGTCCAGCCGCAGCATGTCCTTGCTCTCCCTGTCCTCCCTCTGCATCCCGGACCTGTCTGACCTCCTGTGGCCCTTGCCCCCTCCCCCGTTGCCTTCACCAGACCTCACCACCATAGCCGCTCACCAGCCCTGCCTCCTGTCACTCCCACCACGCACCAACCCAGCCACTCACCACCACCACCGCCAGCCAGCCTTGCCACTCGCCTCTCCCACCACTCACCAACCCAGCCACCTACCTCCCCCACCGCTCACCAGCCCTGCCACTCTCTACGCCTAACCTGCCTCTGACCCTCTGTTTGCTTCACCACCAATAATGCCCACCGTCAGCCTCGCTCTCCTGCACTAACCCCTCAGCATGTACCAGGTGTGCACATAAATATATGGATATTTTGATGTCTGCGCGTGTGTGTGCACGTTGCTCATGTGCATAGGCGATGCATAAGGTGCGTAGGGGAACTGTGTGCCACACATGCGCAAGACGTGTACGTGTCTGCGCGTGTGCAGTGCCTGGTTCTGCCCCTGTCCCATAGGCGCCAGGGGTCAGCGGAACAAGTCACCGCACTTGCACAAGACGTGTACGTGTCTGCACATGTGCTACGCCAGGATATGCACAAGCCATAAAAAAGCCGTAATGGACTGTATGATGTGAGCTGATGCCGCATATGCGTACGCCTCCAGGCAAATACGTAGTCTACATGCGCATCTGCGGTGCACGGTTTCGCTGACCCCTGGTGCCTATGGGACGGGCACAGAACCGTGTACCGCACACACTCAGACACGTACATGTCTTGCACATGTGCAGTGCACGGTTCCGCGTACGCACCCTATGCATCGCCTATGTGCATGTGCAATGCGTGCACACACGCACAGACGTCCAAAGATCCATATTAACGTGCACACCTGGTACACACTGAGGGGTTAGTGCAGGCAAGCAAGGTTGATGGCGGGCATTATTGGTGGTGAAGCGAACAGAGGGTCAGAGGCAGGTTAGGCGTGGAGAGTGGCAGGTTTAGTGCGTGGTGGGGGAGGAAGGTGGCTGGGTTGGTGAGTGGTGGGAGAGACAAGTGGTGGCCTTGGTGAGTACTGGTGGAGGTGTGTGGCTGGGTTGGTGAGTGCTGTGGGAGGTAGGTGACACGGTTGGTGGGTGGTGGGTGAGGTAGGTGGCAGGGTTGGTGGGAGCTGACGTGGGGGGATGACTCCAGGTCCTTTGTGCTGCGGTGCTGTGTGTTGGTGGCACACTGACATTTGACATTTCACGACATTTGGCATTGTGTGTTTAGGTTGGCATGGTACGACACACATGTATGCTTCATGTTTATCAACAGTGTGGTGTTGTCTGTGCCATCCAGCCTGCCATGGTGGGGTAACTGTTCCCATCGCGCCATCTGTGTGTGGTGAATATCATGACTGTCACATGCTTGTACATGTGTGCATCTCTGCCGTTGTCCAAGGTGCATTACATGTGTGTCTCTGAGGTGTTCGTGGATGGTGCTACTACCTTTCAACCTCTGGTGTCTGCCCATGTCTCTGCCGTGGTTCAGGATAATGTTGTGTGCACTCCTTCTACCTCCCCCATGCTCTGTATCTCACACCTCCAGACACTGGCGCATAGTTGTTGTGTCCCATCATGTGTTCCCCTATGTTTCTGTCTTACCTGTATAGGTGCTGTGGGTTTGCACGTACATTCATGTGTGCATGTGTGTGGACATCAGCTACTGGTTTAACGTTCAACATTTCTTTCTGCAGGTGACACAAGATATGGGTGTCGGCCCTGGTTGCTAACCCCTGTGCGTCTACCACGGACATGTGCAGAGATGAGGTACAAAGAGGCCCATGCCTCCAGTCGCTCCATCATCAAGCGCACCTTTGGCATTTTGAAAAGTCGCTTCAGGTGTCTGGATAGGACCGGCGGGGCCTTACAATACCAACCCATGACAGTGGCAGAGATCATTATTGCCTGTTGCATCCTGCACAACATTGCTCTCAGGCACGATCTCGATGTCGAAATTAATGAGGATCTGGAAGACGATCCAACGTGCCCTCCTGTATGTGCCCATGGTGACACACGTGAGGGCACAGCACTCAGGCGCCAGCTGATTGAGGAGCTATTTTCATGTGAGTACTGGATGTTTTGGAAAAAATATTTGGATAGATATATGTACTACTACTACTACTACTGAGCGTTGGTATTGCACTACCAGTCATACGCAGCACTGCACTGACATTGCTGACACAATGCCTGGCCATCTGAGCTTACAATGTGGTCCAACCGCTAACACAGAAGGTGTGGGCAGGGGACAACAGCGGTTGGAGGTGATTAATGTAGTCAGGATTATTAGGCTTAGGTGATGTGTTAGGCTGTCACACGGGGTATTGAGATGGTTGGTGAGGGTGGCTGCCCTGCAGCCACCCGTAGTTACTTCCAGGCGTTGGGTGCTGCTAGGTGACAGGTGTTTGGTCCCGCATTAACAGTGGGGGGGCAGCCCACTGATAGGCCCAGTTGGCTTGACGTGTGGGGATGACATTTTGGGGGATATGAGGGGATTACATAGTGTAAACGGGGGCGCTGGGTGAGAATGTCCACAGTCTTGGCAAAGGCAAATATTAATATGACTTGCAAAGGATTGTGGGAAATGTAGTCCATTCATACCAGAATCAGCCGTTCACAATAAATTAGTTGTGCTTGCTCGAGTGTAAAGCAAAGAAGATATATTTTATTTATGGGGTTATTTCTCCCAACACAGATTTGCTTGGTAGCACAAAAAGGATGCTTGCTTTCAGTATTATACTTAGAAAAACAAAATCAGGAAAAACAACAACTGAACTTCTTAAGCCATCAAATCAAATCATAAAGACCTTGATGGGAACAGAAAGGTCTTTTCTGTGGGCTCCTGCTAATATCTTTTTAGCAGTGCTTCAAAAACAAACAAAATCCACAAAGTAATGAAAAACTGTTCTTTTTCAAGGCTAACTTCTGGTATTTTCACACACACCCAGAAGTGACTCTTCAAAGCTCACAGGCAATTAGACAAGGCTCAATTGCTAACAATTAACCAGCTGCAAACCTCTTGGCTGGTTTACTTTCTAAACGTGGCTCAAATCCTGCTCAAAAGCTTTTCTGAGTAGATCAAAGAACAAGTTTATATTTCTTTGTGATGGTTGTTGTATTTTGTAAAAGAATATTACCCCAGAAGTTTAGACAGAGAGCAATCCATGTATTCACACTGTTCATTTACAATATCCCCTTCTTCTTCAACTATCATAGAATCAATATCATGGATTGGCACAGAGGAATTTCTTAATGGAGCATTCTCAGAACAATACTTGTTTCCCTGCTGTCTTCCAAGTGAATAGCTAGGGCATAGATCAGTGTTCATACCTGAGCTTCCATTGCTGTTAGGGTTCCTCTCTAAATATCCTGGCCAGTATGTAGTCCAGTTTTTATGTCCAGCCTTCCAATCAAGATCCCTGGACACTGGGTCTCTCTTCACATACCTTCTTGCACTGGTCTTAGGGCCCCTTCCAAATGCAGCCGTATCCCTCACAGGTGCCGTCCAGGGATTCCTGGCTCTGTAACCCCACTCCTCTGGTTTCCTCCAGTCCAATGGAGTATGCTTGCCTCTGGAATGCCTCCCAGCACACGTACTGCTATGGACTCCTTCAGACCTCCCAGATGCTTTTCTCTTCTTTCTTCCAAAGTGTTTCTTGCTCTCTCTGTCCGTGAGCTCTGGCTTCTGCTGCCTCTGCTCCTGCTCCTGCTGATGATGATCATGAAGATTCTGCTGATTCTGCTGTGTAGAATAGGCTTTACTTTTAACCTGTTTAGAGGGCTGCTCCACCCTAGCACAGCGCAGCTGTGCTGAATCAAGCCCTGCCCTTGGAGATGAGTGCTTGGGGATTACCTCATAGCTCTCCTGATTGAACACACGTTTCCCCACTTCAGCTCTTCTAGTGGCTGTTGGAAACCTGTTGCATTCTGGGACTGGTAGTCTTTTATGGAAACATTCTGTTTTATTATTTCTACCAGAAAAGACAGGTTGCTTGTTCAGAGCCAATTCACCTCTATTATAGCTCCTTCCTGAACTATGATAAGCTTCCTTATCACAATAGAAACATAGAAACATGATGACAGAAAAAGACCACATGGCCTATCTAGTCTGTCCTTTCATATCAACAACTACAACAGTCCACTTTTTACCTTTAGAGATCCTCTGTGTTGGTCCCATGCTTTTTTGAATTCAGTTACTGTCCTTATCTCTACCACCTCCACTATTCCATGGATCCACTACTCTTTCCGTAAAGAAATATTTCCGTATATCACTCCTGAATCTATCTCCCTTCAGCCTCATCCCATGTCCCCTCATAGCAGAACTTGCTTTCAATTGAAAGAGGCTCTCTCCCTGAACATTTATGCCACGGAGGTATTTAAACATCTCAATCATATCACTTCTATCCCGCCTTTCCTCTAAGGTGTACATATTAAGATCCTTAAGTCTGTCCTCATATGCTTTATAATGAAGCCCACTAATCATTTTAGTAGCCACCCTCTGCACCGACTCCATCCTGTTCACATCCTTTTGAAGGTGCGGTCTCCAGAATTGCACACTATACTCCAAATAAGGTCGCACCAAAGACTTATACAGAGGCATTATCACCTCCTTTTTTCTGCTAGCCATTCCTCACCGTATGCACCCAAGCATCCTTCCAGCTTTTGCTGGCGCCTTTTCTACCTGTTTAGCTACTTTAAGATCATCAGACACAACCACGCCTAGATCCCGCTCTTCTTTAGTGGACAAAAGTACTTCACCTCCTATACTGTATTGCTCCCTTGGATTGCTGCAGCCTAAATGCATGACCTTACATTTTTTAACATTAAATCCCAGCTGCCAAATTCTAGACCATTCTTCAAGCTTAGCTAGATCCCTCCTCATGTTATCTACACCTTCCTGGGTGTCTACTCTATTGCAGATTTTGGTATCATCCGCAAAGAGGCAAACCTTACCCGACAGCCCTTCCGCTATATCACTAACAAAGATATTAAAAAGAATCGGACCAAGGACAGATCCCTGGGGCACACCACTGGTAACATCCTTCTCCTCAGAGTGAGCTCTATTTACTTGTACTCTTTGTCGCCTCCCACCCAACCAATTTCTAACCCAAGCAGTAACTTTAGGGTCCATCCCTAGGGTGCTCAGTTTGTTTATAAGTTGCCTGTGAGGAACAGTGTCAAAGGCTTTACTGAAATCTAAATACACCACATCTAGAGCTCTCCCTCGGTCCAACTCCCTGGTCACCCAGTCAAAGAAATCAATCAGATTTGTATGACAAGACTTGCCTCTGGTGAATCCATGCTGCCTCGGATCCTGTAATCCGCTGGACTCCAGAAACCTCACTATTTTCTCTTTCAGCAGCGTTTCCAATAATTTACTCACCACCAAAGTTAAACTAACCGGCCTGTAGTTTTCAACCACATCCTTACTTCCGCTTTTGTGTAAAGGCACCACATGAGCCTCTCTCCAGTCCTTTGGCACCACTCCCGACTCCAACGAGGCATTGAAAAGGTCAGTCAGTGGAGTTGCTAGAACGTCCCCAAGTTCCCTCAGTATTCTAGGGTGTATCCCATCCGGTCCCATCGCTTTGTCTACTTTAAGTTGAGCTAGTTTCTCACGAACACAGTCTTCTGAAAATTGTTCAAGATGTCCCTCGCTTCTGTTCCTATTTGTGGGTGTTTTCTGAGTTCCTGCTCCTGGTTCTTCATCTGTGAACACAGAACAAAAATATTTGTTAAGCAATTCCGCTTTATCCTTATCAGCTTCTACATATTCCCCCCCCCCCCCCCCTGGCACCCTTGAGTCTGACAATACCACTTTTGCCCTTCCTCTTCTCACTAATATATCTGAAAAATGTCTTATCCCCCCATTTTATTGCATTGGCTATTTCCTCCTCCTTTTGAATCTTTGCCTTCTTGACTACTTTGCTAGCTTCTCTAAGTTTTTCCAAATACAGATGCCTGTCTTCCTCTCTCTGTGATCTCTTGTATTTCATGAAGGCCTCCCTCTTTTTCTTCACTTTTTCAGCTACTTCCTTCGAGAACCATAGCGGTCTCCTTTTCCTTTTGCCCTTATTTACCATTTTAACAAAAAGGTTGGTTGCCCTTAAAATACCCCCTTTCAGTTTTGCCCACTGTTTTTCTACATCCCCCAGCTATTCCCATCCCACTAATGACTCCCTGAGGTATTGGCCCATCTTCGCAAAGTTAGTCTTCCTAAAGTCTAAGATCCTCACCTTGGAATGGATTCTAACATTCCTAGTCCTAATACTGAACTACACCATCTGGTGATCACTGGATGCAAAATGATCTCCCACTACAACATCAGAAACACTTTCACCATTGGTAAGCACCA
This sequence comes from Ichthyophis bannanicus, assembly GCA_033557465.1. NCBI lineage: Eukaryota > Metazoa > Chordata > Amphibia > Gymnophiona > Ichthyophiidae > Ichthyophis > Ichthyophis bannanicus. The sequence continues at coordinate 1,375,564,553 of CM066031.1, forward strand.
AGTCCAGCATGACCCCTTCACGTGTGGGTTCTGTTTCCAATTGCCTGAATAGTTCTCCCTGTAGAGAATCCAGGATCTCCTTACTTCTAGATGATACTGCAGCAGGAATGTGCCAATCAACATCTGGCATATTGAAATCTCCTATCAGTAGCAATTCCCCTTTCCTAGCAATGCTGCGTATGTCTTCAATTAACTCTCTGTCCACCTCTTCCTCTTGTGAGGGAGGTAGGTATATCACACCAATGCAAATAGATTTCTCTTTCCCAAACCCACAATGCCTCCTCTCTCCCTTTTAAGCTCTGTAATTCCAAAGCTTTAATAGTAGTTTTTACATATAGTGCCACTCCTCCTCCCCTTCTTCCTACCCTGTCCTTTCTGAATAAAGTATAGCCAGGTATAGTTACATCCCAGTCATGGTTTTCTGTGAACCATGTTTCTGTAACTGCCACTAAATCCAAGTCAGCCACTCCCACCAAAGCTTCAATATCAGGGATCTTATTTCCCAGGCTACAGGCATTTATAAGCACTGCTTTCCATATGTTACCCCTGTTACCCATTTCCATAAAGGTATTTAATGTATCACCTACCTGGGGGCTTTCACTTACCTGGGGGCTTTCTTCACCTATCCCCAACGAATCTAGCTGATTGGATTGTATGCTCTGATGAGCGGGGACTGTGTGTAACATGTTTCAGAATGGCGATGCATACAGGTGTTAACACTGTTTACATGCTCAGTAGTAGTAGTAGTATTTGTAGTACTTGGGTTTTGCGCGTCAAGGTACAGGGCAACCACAGTGTAACTGCATGTATAGATCAGCAGGTGTGTCTTGACCTCGCCTGGGGTCTGTGAGGTGTCGTGACAGATGGGGTGTTATTCTCATACTGAGGCTGTCGGTAGATTAGCCATGCAGCGCAGTGTTGCATACATTGCGGCAGACAGAGATGATTTAGAGGCAGACCAGCAAGGTGTAGGTTATAGTGAGCAGGATGGCGGGTGATGAAGGGGGGCATTAGGGCTTTACTTGTGTGTTCTGGGGTGACAGCAGGGATCTTGCTGATGTTATTTAGGGGGACACCACAGGCCTTAGCTGCATGATGGGTATGTGTGGGAAAGGGGTGCGAGGGGTGATAGAGACCTGCTACCTTGACGGCCTCATTGACAGAAGGTGTATCCAACCTATACACAGACACTGTAAGGGTTGGAGATGGTTTAGGGGCGATGCCCAGATGTCCGGTCTTGGCCATGCTCATTTCATGCAGCAGGGGTACCTGCAGCCAGCAATGTCAGGGAGCATGCTGAGGTTGGGGTGTGGTTTGTCAAATGCAGTTCATGCATGGTGAGATATTTTTCAGACACATCAGCGTACAGCTACTACTGATAGCCAGGGGATGTGCCTGCTGCACCAGGAAACTGGGTTTGGGGCCAGGGGAATGTAGCAGCCCCTGCATATATTCCTATCGTATAACACCTGGGAGCAGTTAGCAGGGGAGGTGGACCCACAGGAAACACACACTGAGGGTGCTATGGGAGACATATGGGGGAGGCAGGGTTGTACCTGGACCTTTGGGCTGAGAACGTACAGGGTAGCGTGGTGACAGTTGTGGTCAACGGTCTCAAGTGCAGCAGAGAGGTCACAACGGGGACGGACAAGCTACAGGCCCGTGGACATGGCCAGGAACACATCAGTGGCGGGTTGGGGTGGGGACAATTAGGTACAGTGTCATGACGAACTGCCAGACTGTGACGGATCTAGGGGGTTATGAGAAATGAGGACGTGAAGCTGGTGTGTTTGTGGCACAGCTCCAACATGACATGTATGTTTCCCTTGTGTTTCTCATTCCACAGGACATGCTTGGTAACGTCCCTGGTGGTGTAGTGCAGTGGCAGCTGTGTGTACCTCATTAAACGTGCAGGACACTGGGGTAGGTGGACATACAGGCACTTTGTCTGTGTGGACAGTCAGGAGCAGCACATGTCACAGATTGTCTGTCTAATGCACATATGTTGTGAGTGACCTATTGAGCGTGCTCCCACGTACCCCATATGTTGATGTTGGCCAAACATATCCACATGTGTTTGTGCCCAGTTTGTCTTCTCCAGCACTGTCTCTGGGACACATCCAACAGGGCTGCGTGTGTCTACAGGTCCTAGGTGTTCTGGTGATGGGCTGCACTTACACCCTTCCCTGACATTGTAACATCGGCAAACAGCAGTGTATCATCGCATTTACAAGGCCTTTATCTCCACTATTCGCCAATTGTGCAAATACAGGCCGTATGTTACAGGTGGCACGCTCACCTTCTCATACTGTATGTGTGTGTGTTTGTGGGTGGCTCTGTTATGATACAGTGTGCATGCAGTTTGCATTATCATGTGGTGGGTGGGGTCTGCACACCTGTGGAGCGGTGGTGAGTATGCTATCTCTACCTTTCTGGTGTTAACCTTGTGCACAGTGTGTGCGTGTGTTGTGTGTTGTGGGTTGACCTATCTCATGTGTATTGACAGACCACTGCACAACAGCATTTATGTATCCAAGATATCACCATAATTTGGACATGTGGCAATGGCGGCTGGACATGGGGACATGGTTATTTGACACATGTTGATGACATCTTCTGCCTTTATTAAGATGTATTGTGGACTTTGCCTGCCTGTGAGAATCCCAAGCAGACATTTGCTGCAGACACACAGTAGGTAGCACCTTGGCTCGTTTGGGTGTAACATCAGCCTTTATATGTTTGTTTTTTGATGTTTGTTTCATGGACCTTTCCTGTTGGGTCTCTGTGCACCAGCGCAAATGGACATGGGGTGCAGCTGTGATACGCCTGTGTTACTTGGGCATGGACATGACCATATCCATGGGACACGCTTGTCTGCAGTTGCATTTCCAAATGTCCACAACATACACAGTGTTCTGTGTTGTGATCATGTTATGTTTGCCTGTGTGCCTTTTAATTACGTCGGAACTGATGTTTGACTGGCTGCAATGTGCCCTGCTGTTGCGTCCAGCATACCATGACAGTGTTTGTCCTTATTCAGACAAAGGGCAGCTGACACACACAGCACATCGACTTACGTGCATTTGCGGGCGACATCACCCACCTATTGCAGGACACAACAACACCATTCAAATATCCCTGAGAGATGGTGCTATAGGATGTTTGACCTCTGCGAGTGGGACACATGCCTATGATGAACATTACTGTTGGACTGCTACTTTCCATATAACAGGCCTGTCCAACACACCGTTGCTGCTGTGATCTGGCTGGGTGTCCTGTTGATTGTGCAAGACACACATGACCATTCGAGTACTGTGGCACATTGAGATATCACACTTGACTATGCATGCCCAGTGATTCACGGACAGACTTAACGGGACATGTAGGGTTGCAGACGCCCTTTGCACTGTGGACACTGTGTACTGGTCCGTATGTGTGCATCACGGACTGGAATAGTCGCTGTATGTTCTACATCCATCTGACGTTTTGTTAGTATGTGTTGGCCATGTGTGTAACATGCACCGCAAGATATCCTCATCTGTTGAGGTCACGGGGGCATACAGCCATGCGTGTGGCACAGGGGCAACATTGTATACGTACTCTTGTATATGTCGGCCTACCCTGCACTTGGACATGACACAGTTGTTACCACCACACCAGTTTAATGGCTGCCAACATTTTGGATTGATGTTTGCCCTCACCAAGGGAGTTACAGTGCATGTGGGGCATCACTGTGTCATGGTTCACCCTACACGGTGCATGTGCATGTGACTGCATATGTTGGTACACAAGGGCATGTGGCAGTGTGGCTTCTGTGTGGGGTGCTGGCCCATGTTTGACCTTTCTTTAACACTCCATATATAGGTCATTGTGTTTGGCTACTGTACAGCCATGCTGCTGTACATTGATTTACAAACATAGCATTGCATGTCTGCACAGTCCTCTTTGTCCTCTGACGTTCCGCCACTCACCTTCGCCCATGACATTTGCAGTGTGGCAGTGTCATTGTCCACTTTCATCCTTCATTTGTGCATCCCATGTACCGTGATCTATGTGTACGGTTCATGTATCTACACCACCCACTGCAGGGGACCTGCTGCATGGTGATATCTCTGCATGTCTGTGAGGTTCCTTTCTTGGTCTTCTCTGGGATCATGTGCCTCTTGTACCTGTTACCTTATCCTCATTTTGCATTTGGCCTTTGTTTTGGGTTCCATTGTTGATGCTTTCATTGCTATATCATGCATTCTGGGGCAGCTGTGAAATATATATCTATATCTGTGTTTACACTTGCTTACATGTTGCTACTTATGCTTTTTCAGGCTTTTGCCACCTGTATTGGCAGACGGATATGTTTTTGGGGACAATTCATGACTGATGTGTGTTGATCCCTCATCATGCACTGCCTAGTGTCTACATGCAGCTAGGGCATCTGGGACGTGCAGCAACAAGTGGGGGGATACTACATAGTGAACACCATGCAGCTACGGCACATTATCTCTCCTGTCCATCATCTGTAGACGTGCCACTGACTTTGGGGTGACATGTGGGTAGCTGGCATGCTCAATGTGTTTTCAGTTTGTTCACTGTAAACCAACCACCTTAATATGATGACAGGCGGTATATACGATATGTCTACTGGTGACCACAATAACATTATGTGTTTGACCCTCATTTCTCTCTGCTGCTGCTTGACCACACTGACACATGTCTTTTGTTATGTTCTGGTAATGTACATGGTCCACCTGTGCTCACATCCTTGTACGGTGGCAGCTGGCTATGTGGCAGCCGTCTGACACATCACAGGGTGCTACGTGTTTCCATACTGACATTCCCTTTGAGGGGGACATATTTGGGTTGTGCTGTTTGGGGTAGTGGTTGTGGACATGTGTTGGTGCACCATAGGTTGCAGGTTTGATTCTCACATGTTCCTTCTCTTTGCCCTTTCTTGGTGCTAACCTGACCAGGAGCTGCCTGATGACTGGTTACCTCTCCGCACACCCTTCCATCTCTTCACCTTACACCACAGTATGCCCTCGATGCAGCCTATCCGTCGCATATTAGCTGTTACATATGGCTCTTTCTTTGTACTGTCCATGTCGGCTGGGGGGATTGGCATTGCTGTTGCTGATCTGATGTAGTCCATGTCTGTTTGTAGGTTTATGTCTCACATGCTCGTTTTCCGTTCTGTTCCCCATTTTGCCCTGCTCCACAGAGCATCTCCTGCCGCCCATTGGGTTTAGTTCCTTTGCTCTTTTGCATGCTATGTCCAGTGCATAACATTTCATTGTGTGTGTGTGCATTTGTTTATATGTGGCTGTCATCCCAATTACTGACTGTGATATGAGCTGTACGCACCGGTTCTGCATGTGCATTGCATCTTCGTGACTGTTGGGGTTGCCCTATCCTGGCAGCCAGCTGTGTTTTGGTGTGGTGCCCTCTAGTGTTCTTGTATGCAGCCTTTGCTGTGACACTCATGTTGGTGTTGTAGCCTACCAGTTTGTGCATTGCCATTTGTGCTACTGGTCTTGGGTTCAATTCCTCTCTGTTCTAATTATTTTATGCCTCTTGTCCACACGTACGTTGTATTCCTGTTACAGTCCTATCTGTGATGATCTGTGCTGCTGGCACATTATACCCTCATCACTGTTGACAAACATCCTTCTGTCAGTCTATCTGTGTCTGCAAGCTCTGTGGCATCTTGCCCTACTGTGCAGGCTGCTACCCCATGTCCTGCACTGGCACACTTTTCTGCATTGCGGCTCTTCATGCTTGCCTCTCCTGTGTCTGCTCTGCATAGCACTGCTCTCCTCTGTCCTCCTGTCATTGCACTTATCCTGCCACCTCTACCTCCTCTGGTGGACACGTATCCCTATCCTCTGCCACACACTGTCATTGTTGCACTGTACATTACCATCACCCTGTGCATCGGTACAGCTGCCCCTGATATGTTTGTCCACTTTACCTGCTGCCACATGGGCTGCATGCAGATTTTGGCTGGTCCATGAGCTCCGTCATCTACTTCCTTCCATCACTTGTTCATTGCCTTTCCTTGGTGCTCTGTGCAGTGTCATGGTTACATCTGTGTTTGAGCCATACATTTCATGCTTGTGACTTTGGGGCACTTTTGTGCCCCTGGGCACAATCTCCTGTGTCACCCTAGCATCCCTGGGGCATCTTTCGCTGCACCTTAGGTTTGGCCAGCTTATGGGGTGCCTTATATGCTGCCTTGGAGGGTGCCAACCTTCTCTGATGCCCTCTGGGGCACATTATGACCTGCCTTGGATGACGTAGTGCTTTATGATGTGCCTTATGGTGCGCTCTGAAATGTGCATTAGGTTGAGGCTCTGGGGTGAGGCTTTTTTGGCTGGCAGTGCAGATTGTTGGGATGTGTCTGACTGTTACAAGCAGGAAAAGGGATTGCCTCAGACAGCCTTTTAACTGAGCCCACTGAGGGATTGAACTCATGACCATGGTATCAGCAGTCAATGTATTAACCAGTGTGCTACACCTCTGTTGCTGTGCTTGAAGGTCAGTACGCCTAATTAAGGCTAACGCATGTCAACGTGCCACGGCTCCCTCGTCAAGTGATAAGGGACTTTATCGCGCGATAACCCAAAATACTACCTTAAGACCGAAACGCCCACTACCTTATATGGCATTCGTCACAGTAAGACTGCAACTAACGCCGGTAACATTAAGACGGTTTAGTAAACATACCCCAAAGTTTTTAGATGAAATAAATGACTGCTTCTTGGAGCAGCTGGTTCACGAACTGAACAGAGGGGAGGCCATTAAGGACTTAGTCCTTAGTGGAAGACCAGATCTGGTGCAAGAGATAAGGGCATTGGGGTCACTTGGCAATAGTGATCATAGCATGATCGCATTTGATTTAATTAATGGAGGAGGGATGGTAAGGAAATCCACAGTACTACCTTTTAACTTTCAAAAGGGAGACTATGATAAAATGAGGAAAATAGTTAAGGAAAAACTAAAAGGAGCAGTTGCAAAGGTCAAAGACTTACATCAAACTTGGGTGTTGTTTAAAAATATTATCTTGGAAGCCCAGACCAGCTGTATTCCAAGCTTTAAAAAAAGTGGAAGGAAGTCCAAAAAACTGCCAGCATTGTTTAAAGATGAGGTCAGAGAGGCTGTTGCCAAAAAAGCTTCTTTAAGGAAATTGAAAAAAGAGCCAAATGACGAAAACTGGAAACAGCACAAACACTGGCAAGTTAAATGCAAGTCATTGATAAGGCAGGCAAAGAGAGAATTTGAGAAGAAACTTGCCGTGGAAGCAAAAACGTGTAATAAAGACTTTTTCAAGTACATTCATAGCAAAAAACTTGTGAGAGAGTCAGTTGGACCATTAGATGATAGAGGGGTAAAAGGGGCAGTAAGAGGGGACAAGGCTATAGCGGAGAGACTGAATGAATTCTTTGCTTTGGTTTTTACTGAGGAAGATGTGGGGATGTTACCCATGACTGAAGTGGTATTTAAAGGTGATACTGCAGAGGAATTGAAAGAAATATCGATACAACGGGAATATGTTTTACAACTATTTGATAAACTGAAGAGTAGCAAATCACCTAGACTGGATGGTACACATCCAAGGGTGTTGAAAGAACTGAAATATGAGATTGCAGACCTGCTATTAGTAATCTGTGAACTATCATTAAAATCACTTGTAATACCTGAAGATTGGAGGATTGCCAATGTAACGCCAATTTTTAAAAAGGATTCCAGGGGTGATCTGGGAAACTACAGACCGGTGAGCCTGATGTCGATACCGAGAAAAATGGTAGAAACCATCAAAAGGAACAAAATTACTCAACATGTAGATAGTCATGGCTTAATAGGAGACAGACAACATGGCTTTAGACATGGAAGATCTTGTCTTACTAATCTGTAATGTTTTTTTGAAGGTGTGAGTAAACAGGTAGACAAAGGTGAGTTGGTTAATATAGTGTATCTGGACTTTCAGAAAGTCTTTGACAAGATCCCTCATCAGAGACCTTTGTCAAAACTAAAAAGTCATGGGATAGGAGGCAGTGTACTATTGTGGATCAGGAACTGGTTAAAAGATAGAAAGCAGAGGGTAGGGCTAAATGGCCAATTTTCCCAATGGAAAAGGTGAATAGTGGAGTACCCCAGGGATCTGTGCTGGGTACGCTGCTTTTTGACATATTCGTAAATTACCTGGAAAAGGGAATAATGAGTGAGGTTATCAAATTTGCAGATGACACAAAACTATTTCAAGTTGTTAAAACCCAATGAGGATTGTGGAAAACTGCAAGAGAATCTTGAAAAATTGGAAGATGGGCATCCAAATGGCAGATGATATTTAATGTGGACAAGTACAAAGTTATGCACTTAGGAAAGAACAACCCAAACTATGGTTACACGATGCAAGGTTTCACATTGGGAACCACTACCCAGGAAAAAGATTTAGGCGTCATTGTGGATAACATGTTGAAACCCTCTGCCCAGTGTGCAGCAGCGGCAAAGAGAGCAAATAAAATACTAGGTATCATAAGGAAAGGAATGGAAAATAAAACAAAGGATATTATAATGCCTCTGTATTGCTCCATGGTACGACTGCACCTTGAATATTGTGTGCAATTCTGGTCACCGTATCTTAAAAAAGATATAGTGTTATTAGAAAAGGTGCAGAGAAGAGCCACCAAAATGGTAAAGGGGTGGACGGATACTCCTATGAAGAGAGGCTAAGAAGGTTGGGGCTCTTCAACCTGGAAAAAAGACGGCTGAGGGGAGATATGATAGAGGTCTATAAATTAATGAATGGCGTGGAATGGGTAAACGTAGATTGATTGTTTACGTCATCAGAATATAAAAAGACTAGGGGACATGCAATGAAGACTAATAAGAGAAAATATTTTTTCACTCAACATGTAATCAAACTCTGAAATTTGTTACTGGAGGATGTAGTAAAAGCTGCTAGTGTAGCTGGATTTAAAAAAGGTTTGGACAAGTTCCTGGAGGAAAGGTCCATAAACCATTATTAAAAGGGACCCAGGATATCACTGCTTGACCCAATACAAGCATTGAGGAACCTGTGTCTTTTGAGGAGACTGCTAGGTACTTATAACCTAGATTGGCTACTGTTGGAAACAGGATACTGGGCTTGATGGACCTTGGTCTGACCCAGTATGGCATATCTTATGTTCTTAAGAGAGCGAGAACCAACAGTACAGTTTATAAAACTAAAGCATAACTCATTTTTATTTTGTAGTTATAAACTGTGTTATGGTTCTTGCTTTTTCTTTTGCAACATATATTTTGAATCCACAGTGGGTGCAGAGCAGAACCAGGACATTCATCCATAGAACTCAATATCTTAAAAAAATCTGATTCTGATCATCTCACTAACAACAACTACAACAAACATTCTCCAGTACCAGGCATATTGTGAGCTAATACAAAACCCTACAACAAAGAGCACATCTACCATACCATACCATATCAGCACCAACTTTCAAAACTCACATAAGGAGTCCATCTAAAAAAAAGGTCACTGTAAATACTACAGTGGGCCCTGGAACATCCATACACCTATTTGAAAAGCAGAACAAGTCAAATTACTACAGTATAGTATAGATCAGTGATGGCTAACCTTTTTGAGCCCGAGTGCCCAAACTGCCGCACAAAACCAAAGAATTTCCTCAAAGTGCCAGCACGTCAATTTGCATAAATATTTGCATAATGCTAACATACACTAACTTTTAGTAAACATGTCTCTTAATGAGTGTATGGATAAAGACAGACTAAAAGATTTCTACATTACTATAATCCAGTGCCAACCGCCAGGCACATTAGGAACTACTACAAACACTGCCCATTTAGAACCAATAGCAAACCCGCCGTATCCTAACAGCACTACCAGGACTCACAAAGCACCACACCATACCTATCAAAAGGCAACACTGCAAATATTAAACCAATACATTTCAGACAATAACAATACATGACCTACTGGGGAAAGAGAACAAGTGGCAATGTCAAAAAGGAATTACATAAACAGAATACCTCAGCTCAGTTACACAGTTTCAATTGCTCCAGCCACTTTCTTCTGGTTTCTTCATGTTTTCTGCTAACTCTCCATCATCTGCTGTCCATTTGTCCTTTCTTCTCTCTTCTAGTTTTTTTTTTCCATTCTCTCTCTCTACATCCGCTTTAACATACTAATCTTTCTCCTTTTGTTCTTTCCTCATTCCTATTTCATCCACTCAAATTTTACCCCTCCATCCTCAATCCCCACTTACTCTCCCAATACCCGGCCAATTGTAGATTTTTTATCCCTCCCACACAAAATATTTTTCCCCTCTCCATTTTACTCTCCCAGCCCCATCCCATTCTAATCCTCCCCCAACATCAGCTCCCTTCTAGTTCCAGCCTCACCCAGCATCCATTCCCTTCTAGTCCCTGCATCAGCCCATTTCCAGTCCTAGCCCCCCATCAGCCCATTTCCAGTCCTAGCAACCCCCCAACCCAATACCAGTCCTAGCCCCCCCCATCAACCCACTTCCAGTCCTAAACCCCCATCACCCCATTTTCAGTTTAAGCCCCCCCTATAACCCATTACCAGTCCTAACCCCCATCACCCCATTTCCAGACAGCCCCCATCAGCCCACAGCCCATTAGCAGTCCTACCCCCCAGCCCATTAGCAGTCCTAACCCCCCCACCTCCCTGCCCATTAGCAGTCCTAACCCCCCCCCTCCTCCCTGCCCATTAGCAGTCCTAACCCCCCCTCCCTGCCCATTAGCAGTCCTAACCCCCCCTCCCTGCCCATTAACAGTCCTAACCCCCCCCTCCCTGCCTCCCTCCCTGCCCATTTGCAGTCCTAACCCCCCCTGCCCATTAGCAGTCCTAACCCCCCCCTCCCTGCCTCCCTCCCTGCCTCCCTTCCTGCCCATTAGCAGTCCTAACCCCCCTCCCTCCCTATTAGCAGTCCTAACCCCCCCCCCTGCCTCCCTCCCTGCCTCCCTTCCTGCCCATTAGCAGTCCTAACCCCCCCCTCCCTGCCCATTAGCAGTCCTAACCCCCCTGCCTGCCTCCCTCCCTGCCTCCCTCCCTGACCATTAGCAGTCCTAACCCCCCCTCCCTCCCTATTAGCAGTCCTAACCCCCCCTTCCCTGCCCATTACCAGTCCTAACCCCCCTCCCTCCCTGCCCATTAGCAGTCCTAACCCCCCCCTGCCTCCCTCCCTGCCCATTAGCAGTCCTAACCCCCCCTCCCTGCCCATTAGCAGTCCTAACCCCCCTCCCTCCCTCCCTCCCTCCCTCCCTGCCCATTAGCAGTCCTAACCCCCCTCCCTCCCTATTAGCAGTCCTAACCCCCCCTCCCTGCCCATTAGCAGTCCTAACCCCCCCTCCCTCCCTATTAGCAGTCCTACCCCCCCCCTAGCCCAGTAGCAGTCCTACCCCCCCCCTGCCCATTAGCAGTCCTAACCCCCCCCTCTCTGGCAAATTTTTTTTAAAAAAAAGCAGGCTCTGGCTGCTGCCGCGGCAGATTGCAATGTCCCGCGGGGCCCCCTCCGCCCGCTAAGCCCCTCTGCAAGGGCTTTCAGATTCGCGAGGGAGAGCATCTCCCTCGCGTCTCTGTTAAGCCCGCAGGGGCTAATGGGAAATTTCCCATCAGTCCCTCGCGTCTAAAGGGGCTGATGGGAAATTTCCCATTAGCCCCTGCGGGCTTAACAGAGACGCGAGGGAGACGCTCTCCCTCGCGAATCTGAAAGCTCTTGCAGAGGGGCTTAGCGGGCGGAGGGGGCCCCGCGGGACGCTGCATTCTGCCCTTGCCGCGTCCGCGGCAGCAGTCAGAGCCAGCTTTTTCTTTTTTTGCGGACCTTCCCGCGTGCCAGCTGCAAGGCCTTCGCGTGCCACAGCTGGCACGCGTGCCATAGGTTCGCCATCGCTGGTATAGATCTTTATGTACAAACTCTATGTTAACGGAAAAACCTGGCCTCAGTCATACACTCAGAACACAGTGCCTCACCAAGTACAGAATAAGTAACCACAATCTAAAGTAAAAATAAAAATATGTAGACAAAATTTTAACTGAAACCCCAAGAAGCCAGACTCCGCATGCAGTGCAACATCAGATAAATAAGAGATGCAGTTCCCCCATATTGTGTAAAATATAAAGATAGCACGAAATCCAATCACTAAAATTAAATACAATTATTTTTTCTACCTTTGTTGTCTGACCATTTTATTCTCTGGTCATGTTGGTCCCGTTCTGAGGCTTCTGCTTTCCTGTCTTCTCTTAGCTCTCTTTCTATGTTCTATGGTCCATCTGCTATTTCTTATCTCTTCTTTTGTTTTCTTCACTTCCTTCTATCAGCCCATTTCCAGTTCCAGTAACCCTCCCAGTATCAGCCCCCTTTCCAGTCCTCCCCTCCTAGTACCTTCCAATGTCAACCGCCTTGTATTCCCACTACTGCCACTGGTGTCCATTCCCTTCCAGCCCCCCTCCTTCCCCACTGTCCAGCCCCTTGTAGTCCAAATGCCATCCCAGGTATCAGCTCATGTGCACTCTCAGTGACCCCCCCCCAGTCAGCTCCCTTTAAGTCGCCCTACCCTCTGTCCATCAACCTTCCAGTGCCATTTGCATATGTCAGCTCCCTTCCAGCCTCTTCCCCATTACCCAGCCACCTACCATTCCCATCCTCAAGTGTCAGCTCCCTTCCAGTCCTCCTTCAGTGCATCCCAGGTGTCAGCTTCATTCCAGCCCCCTCCTTCCCCCACCATATCAGCTCCTATCCAGCCCCCTCCTTCCCCGTGTCAGCTCCCTTTCTGCCCCCTCCTTCCCTTGGCAGACACTCTCAGTATCCACTCCCTTCCAGACCTATTCTCCCATCCCCACGCATCAGCCCATTTGTAGCCCTAGCCCCTAGTTTTCTTCCAGGGCAGCAGCACTGTCCTCCCCTCCTCCATTAGCCTATTTCCAATCCTATCCCCCTTATCAGCCCACTCTAGTCCTAGCCCCCCAATCAGCCCATTACCAGTCCTAGCTCATTTCAAATGCTAGCCCCCATCAGCCCATAACCAATCCTAACCCCCCTAAAAGCCCATTTCCAGTCCTAGCCCCCCAATCAGACCATTTCCTGTCCTAGCCCCTCCTCCCGATCAGCCCATTTCCATTCTTAACCCCCCAACATCCCATTTACAGTTCTAACCCCCCGATAGCTCATTACCAGTCCTAGCCCCCCCTCCCGATCAGTCCATTTCCATTCTTAACCCCCCATCAGCCCATTTCCAGTTCTAACCCCCCCATCAGCCCATTTCCAGTCCTAGCCCTAGCTCTCCCCCAAACCCCCCATTCCTATTTCCCGGGCTACCCCCCCCCCCCCCCCCCCCCGCCCAGTCCAGCCCAGCCCCAGACCTTCTGAAGAGAAATTGAAAAAAAAAGGTCACAGAAGCTGCTGCCGCGGCAGAATGAAGTGCCCCATGGCTCCCCGCTGTCCCAGAAGAGCCTGACAGTCTGATTTCCCCTGCGCCAGCTCAACTTTGCAGAGCCGCAAAGGGAGTGTTTCCCTTTCCTGCAGCTCTGTTAAAGTTGAGCCCACCGGTGCTGATGGGAAACAGGCATTTCCTGCACGAGGCTTTGAATAATTTTGTGTCATCTGCAAATTTGAATATCTAGGTCATTTACAAATATGTTAAAAAGCCGCGGACCCAGCACAGATCCCTTGTGGTGCTCCACTATTCACTTTTTTCCATTGGGAAAATTGGCCATTTAACCCTACCCTCTGCTTTCTATCTTTAACCAGTTCCTGATCCATAATAGTACACTGCCTCCTATCCCATGACTTTTTAATTTCGTTAAGAGTCTCTCATGAGGAACCTTGTCAAAGGCTTTCTGAAAATCCAGATACACTGTATCAACCAGCTCACCTTTATCTACCTGTTTATTTACACCTTCAAAATATATAGGGCTTGATATTGAACAAGGTGACGATACAGAATCTACTTGGCTAAAGATACCCACTCAGTAAAAGAGACTGAATCGGCAGTCAGGCAGCTACTACACGGGCAAGCTATGAAAATGAGTACCGAACCAAGCATAGCGGCAGGCACCAGGAGGGGATTTTGAACTACCCATGTACGAAAGACCCAATGCGATCCCCGGGCAGGTGAATGTGAAGAGCACAAACTGGCATAACCATATAGTGAGCTCTTGGAGTACCCGTGTAGCAGTCAGCACTTACAAGCAGAGTCCAGCAGCTGCCTATGGAGGAGCCCTCCTCTGATTGGGCTGATAGACAGCAGCAGCATAGCGTCCAGGAGGACTGCAAATTTCAGCCTTGATGGGGCAGAAGACCTGGCGCAAGCAGTACTCTGGTACCAGGGGGGTGCTTTACTCAAGGGGAGGGGTATCCAACTGTGCCTGCACAGGTGAGTAGCCACAAAGGGGCAGGAAGTATGATGGGGGGTGGTGCAGGGTAGCAGGCCATGGCAAACACATTGACAGAGACACAGATGTGCATCTGTACATGCAGACAGGAATGTGGGGACAGCAGCAATGTGAACCGGACAGAAGACAGCCAGGGCCAGTACCACACAGAGTACAACACTGCCAGCCCTGGTTGGCCCAAGCTGTAGCCCTGCCCTGACACAGCACGTGGGTAAACTGTATCACCCCCTGGCACCAACTGCAGCATTCAAAGAAAAGCTCACACCACAGGGAGACAGCAGTAGAGGCATGATCCTTTGAAAAGGGGTTGTGAGGTGGGTGTGCAGCTACAGCAGGCGCATTCACCAGACACCGCACATTGTAGATACACATCAGCCACAGCAGATCACAGGCAGAACAGATGAACAGGTGGCGACATGGTGATGGCATTGGACAGAGTAGATGCGCAATGGCCGGCATGCCCAGTCCAAGTAGCCCCGTGTTGCACAAAGCATGTAAGTGTGCAGTCTGTGTAGTGCCAGATGGCCAGCGCGCCACCATCTGATCAAAGGTTGGTCCAAGCACTGTCGCCAGCCATGTACCATGCCACCCAGGCCAGATTGTGGTGCCACAGGTGGGAGTATGGAAAGGTGATGGAGTTTGAAGACATCAGCAGAACATGGGAGCCAGAGTCGTGACAGGGGGGATGTGGGGCTGACCTGGGGATGGAGGGGGGTGCATGGAGCATGTGGACATGGCCAGGTGGTTGTGGTGTGTGTGTAACCTGGGGAAGATGCTGGAAATGTCCTAGTGGAAGTGCCACACAGAGGATAAACAGGCAGCATGGATGGGCAGCCTGAATGGGCAGCCCTCTATGCACAATCAGGATATGTGAATGCACAACAGGTGACCTGGGAATGCACTACTGACCCAATATGGACCTCAACCTCATGTTCACAGAGACTATGGTGTCCGATGCACCTTGGAGGCCCTGAAGCGCCACTTCCGGACAATGTGCTGCCAGTGTCCATGCCTCATGTAGCACCTCTGCCTACCTGTTGCTTGTTGTGTCAGTCCGGTAATATATATTTGTCTGCTGTGTCTCTCCAGAGTCTGCCCTGCTCATTTGGGCCACCAATCACCTCCTCCAAGCCTGAGCCCTCCCATACCGGAAGTACCACGGCCGCGTCCCAAGAGGTACACTGCCTTCCAGCTATTTAAGAAGAGTGCCTGCGGCGCTTGTCGCCGCGGCGCGCGACCTGGGCGCGCACCGAAGGAGCGCACCTAAGGAGCACGACGTGCTCCTTAGGTGCGCTCCTTGGGGCCGCTCCGGCGGCTGTATACATATAGCGCTTTTTAACTCTCTACTTCTAGTTAGTCTTTGTGCTCCCTTAGTGTCTGGTGACGTCTCCTCTCTTCGGTTTCCTAGTTTATCTCCCACAGTATTCAACTATTCACCTTTGGCAGATCTCCTGCCCTGTTCTTCTGCTCCCGCTCCCCTCTCTCCTGTCTACCCCATGGAAACCATTCCTGTGTTCTGGGGCAGACGTCCTGCCTCGTTGCCTCGCACGCGATATCGCTGTCTCTCCAACCTTCGTGTTTGCCCAATCATGACCATACCTCCTCCGCCCTCCTTACCCTCTACCCCCTCTACGTCTCTTCTCTCTCTCGGCTTAGTCAATTGTCGATCCTTACGCAGCAAAACTCTCCTTATCCATGATCTTGTTCTCAGATCCTCATTTGACCTTCTTCTTTTGACTGAGACGTGGCTTAGGGACGGGGAGGATGCCCTCCTCGCCCGCTGCCTTCCCCCCGGCTTTTCTGCTGTTTCCACTCCACGTTTAGGTAAATCTGGTGGTGGTGTGGCTGCCCTGATACGGTCCACCCTCTCTTTCAGTCAGCTTCTCCAACCATCGCTCCACTACCCCGAAGCCCTTTTGCTCCTCCTCCACACCTCCCCTCCTATACATGTGCTCCTTATTTATTCCCCCCCTGCTCTTCGCGTTGAGCTTTGGGATTCCCTTGTTTTGACCATCACTGACCTCTCTCTCGCTCTCCCCCATTTACTTATTGCCGGAGATTTCAACTTACACTTTGACTCACCCACCTCAGCTAGGGATCTCTCTTTCATCTCTCTCTTACAAGATTTATCCCTCACACAACATGTTCCCTTCCCCACCCATCAGGCCGGGCACACCCTGGACCTACTCCTAACATCCTCCTCTCTTGCACTATCTAACCTTTCCTCTGTGCCTCTCCCTTGGACAGACCATGTCTGCCTCTCTGTTTTATGCTCTCACTCACGGGGGCCCCACTCTCCCTCCTCCTCTTCTTTCTCCTCTTCTACTCCTCTTTCTACCCCTCCTCCTCCGCGGCTTTCCCGTGCCCTTTCATCTCTTACCATTCACCAATTTCCCACAGCAGCTGAACTCCTACCCTCTGATTTTTCCCTTCTCTCTCCTAACTCTCAAGCTACCCTCTGGTCAACAGCCCTTGCATCTACTCTTGACTGTATTGCCCCTTTGCGCCCTCATCTTACTCGTCGCCGTCCCTCACATCCCTGGTATCATGGGGGTCTACGACTCTTGCGCGCACAGCTTCGCAGAGCAGAGCGACTGTGGCGTAAGAGTCCTTCACCTACCTCACTTTCATTTTTCAAATCTAGTTACTCCCACTACCGCTCTTCCGTCCACCTTGCCAAACGCACATTTTTTATTAATGCTATCCTGATTGCCCCGAATCAGACCCGGCATCTCTACTCCACCCTCCGGTCTCTTACCTCCCTTCACTCCCCAGCTTCAGCTCCTCCAATCCCCCCTTCTCCTCTGCCTTCCCTTCTCGCCGCCTGCTTCAGTAATAAAATATCTACGCTGAGAGCCTCTCTACCTTCTTGCCCTGCCCCGATTCTCTCCCCCCCTCCTACCGCCTCTCCCCCTCCCATCTCCCAAAACTCCCACTGCTGGGCATCTTTTTCACCGATCACTCCTCCTGAACTTCATCATCTCATTTCTTCCTCAAAGAAAACTTTCTGCTCTTTAGACCCCATTCCTTCCTCTTGGCTTCTGGAATCCTCACTGGGTCTCCTTCCATTTATTCTTACTATGTTTAATTCCAGTCTTTCCACAGGGTCCTTCCCCCACTCCTGGAAACATGCTTTAATTCGCCCCCTCCTTAAAAATCCCTCACTTGATCCCCTAGTTCCAGCTCACTACCGTCCTGTCTCCAACCTTCCTTTTCTCTCAAAACTCTTAGAGAAATTCGTCTTTGCACAACTTTCTCACCACCTTGATTCCACTAATTTTCTTCACCCTCGTCAATCAGGTTTCCGTCAGGGTCACAGTGTCGAAACTATTCTTCTTGCTTTCACTAATGCACTGCACGTAGCTCATGATCGTGGTGATATCTCGGTGGCGGTTGCACTTGACCTTTCCGCTGCTTTTGATCTGGTTGACCACTCCCTCCTTCTTCTTCGTCTTAGGGAAGCCGGTCTTTGTAGTACTGTTCACCGTTGGTTCCACTCTTTTCTTTCTTCTCGTACTTGTGCTGTCATATCACCATCCTCCTCTACCCCTCCCTCAGACTCTTTCCCTCTTTCCTGTGGGGTCCCTCAGGGTTCTGTCCTGGCTCCCCTTCTTTTTAACCTTTTCTTAGCCCCCTTGGCCCTTTTAATTCAACAGTCCGGATTATCTGCCTTTCTCTACGCTGACGACATTATTCTGCTACATCACACATCCCCTTCTTGTCCTGATCTTTCCGCGTTAAATTCCTGTCTCTCTACTGTGGCCAACTGGCTGACTCACAACTGTCTTCACCTTAATCTCACCAAGACTATTGCTATCTGGTTCTCCCACAACAACCCTCCTCCCACGCTGGCCCCTTCTTTCTCTGGTTCTCCTGTTCCTTTAGTTTCTTCTTTTCGTTATCTTGGGGTTCACTTTGATTCTGACCTATCTTTCCACTCCCATATATCACATATCACCAAATCTTCCTTTTTCTTCCTCCGACAAATTCGTGCAGTTCGCCCTTTCTTATCCTCTTCAGCGCTCACCACTTTATTGCTATCTTTGGTTATATCACGGGTTGACTTCGCAAACTCACTATTCATCGGCCTTTCTAAATCCCAACAGTCCCGCTTACAACGGATCCAGAATACTGCTGCCCGTTTGGTCACCCACTCCTCCCCCCGTGATCACATAACGCCCCTACTATTTCGTCTTCACTGGCTCCCTTTTCCCTACCGTGCTCATTTCAAACTGCTCATTCTGGTTCACAAAGCTCTTCATACAGGCACCCCACAATACTTAACCGACCTTCTTTCTTTTCACTCTCCCAGGTACACTCCTCGTTCCTTCCACCTGAACCGCCTCGCTCTCCCCTCCCCCTCCCGTGCCCATCTACAATCTACCCGTTCCTCCGCTTTCTTTTTTGCCGGCCCCGCCCTCTGGAACTCCCTCCCCTCCTCACTCCGCCTGGAACCTCACCACCCCACTTTTAAACAGAACTTGAAAACTCACCTCTTTTCCCTGGCGTTTGATGTCCCCTCTCCCTTCGTGTGAATCCCATGTGTCCTATTCTTGCTTTCCTCGTGTTTGTGTTCTGTTATGTTTTTGGTCCTGTCTCTCCTGTTTTATTGCTTTCCTATTAAGAATTTGTATTTCTATTCCATTTCGTTGGCCTCGGCCTTCTTTTTATTTGGTTTTATTGTACACCGCTTTGCCTACCCTGAAAGGCGGTTTTTTATCAAATGAAATAAAACATAAACATAACATAAACATAGTTGGCAGCAGATGCAGGTCATTGAGACACACAGCGGACCTCAGTAGCCACAGTGAACAACAGTCATTGCAGATCATGAAGCGCAGGCAGACCGTCAGGTTGGGGCCTGTCCACAGTGTAGAACAAAGCATCCATGGCAGTAGGATCAAACACCTATCCTGAGGCAACACCCCAACACATCTTGTCTACCTCCCTCAGGGGGTTAGACCTCAGACCAAGTACAAATATAAATAAGGGTGACATCAAAACATGTCACATGCAGGGTGGAGGAGTGGCCTAGTGGTTGGGGCAAGGTACGTCAGGCCGGAAGGTCGGGGGTTCAAATCCCACTAGAGGACAGCAACCTTAGGCCGGAAGGACTGGGGTTTCTAGTCCCACAGGTGCTCCTTGTGGTCTTGGGTAAGCCACCTAACCCTCCATAGCCCATGTTCCCTGTAAAATAGTTATCACCAAGTTATAATGCCCTGTTCAATGTAATTTCAGTTTGTTCAATGTAAACCGCACTGATGCAGAATAGCATGGTATATAAGAGAATGTAAATAAATAAATAAATGTTGCAGTGTCACCACAAGGAAGTTGTTTGATCCTACTGCCATTGCCTCCCTGCTGTGATGCACACTTGACCCCCCTGCAAGAGTCTCTGCCTGTCATGTAGAACACAGTGTAGAATAGGACAAAACAGGGTGGTACACAGTCATACTGCAGCACACCAATGTATGTGGTGCACCGGCAAGCCACGACTGCACCCTGATGGAAACACCCCAGATAGTGCCACATCATGGACCCAACTGTACAGGGGTGCACACAATAAGCAGTGAGTCCAGATACTAGGGAGGGGGTCTTCCAACTACAGCAGGGCACATATGGGTGACAGGAGTGCATGCTGAAGGTGGGCATAGGGAATGGTCTGCAGGGGGGCACTAGAGGGTAGCATGCCCTGTACGGTGTCCTAGGAATTACAAACCGTCACCTAGCCTTATGCAGTTTATAGCATCTTCTGTCACTGTACAGCACATTTGAATATCCATGTTACAATGTGTGCCATCGTGTCAATGCTTATATTTTCTTCAATGTGTTTTTTCCAAAGAGATGCTGTTATCTTTCTACACTTTTTCAGCCATGTGTTCCTACTGATAGGATTCTCTAAGCAATGATTCGTCCAGCACAGTACTCTATCTGATGTATTTCTGGGATGTCAAGATACAGTCGCTTTATGTAGGTGATGGCTTTCTTAGCTTTAGTGATCATTTTACCTTACATGTCAGATTTATCTTCGGTAGTCTTATCCTTTCCTGGATTCCAGAGTATGCCTTTTAACCTTCAAAAATTTTGCACACATCCACATGCTTCTCTTTAATTTTTACATGCACTTTTCTATGACATATATGGAAAGCTTATTCATATAATAACAAAGAAATAATGATATGCACAAGAGAACCATCCAGATAATAATGGGCGGTTGAGAGAGAGAGATTACTGGAGCCATGGTGGGGGTTGACTTGAGAAGGCTGGTGGGGAGGATCTTTAACTTTCACATTGCATGGAGTGAACTACATTTCAAATCCCTTGATGGTTTCTAAGACCCAAGGTTAACACATGTTTTGTGTTAAATATTCACAAACTACAGGCTGTAATAAAAGAAATCGTTATAATGCAAATAGTGACACAAGTGAATATCTGAAAGCAGAAATTGGGAAATAAGAGAAAAAGGGCTTTTTAGACATACAGTATCAAATATCCTGAGCCACAGGAAATGTAATAGCACTAAGAAAATCTGGACTTCTTGGTGTGGAGACATGAAACAGAAGACTTATTATATTTTCTCCAGCCTGAACAGAGTATAAAATGAGCTTAAAAGTGTGGAAAGTAATATTATAACAGATTGTCTATGGGTTATGTTTACTAAAGGGCATTAGGCTTTTGCAGCTGTGAGTGCAAAAAGCGTTGCGGTAGCTGCAGAAGTCGCACATTATCTGTAAGGGGTGTGCCTAGCATTTCTCCAGCAGATAACGCGGTGATAATGCAGGGATCACGGTGTGTAATGATGCAGCGACTGACACCCATAGAGGTGGCGTTAGCTGCATCCATGATAACGCATGGTACAGGCACGCACATTCTCCACCCACACCACACCCACTCTTGCTACTAATGTGTGGTATGCAGCCATCACAAAATATTGCCTGTGGTAGCTGTATTTGGCCTGCATTAGCTGTCATCGCAGCACGATTTTCCTGCATTAGCACCACAACAGCAGCTAACGCTCTTTAGTAAGCATGCCTCTATGTGTACATGCTACGCAGGCACTTTTTTTAGCCTATTTTATAAAGACAAATAGGCACCTTTGTGTCTTTACAAAATAATAGCACCAAATCTAGCAGAAATAGTGGCTAGATTAAAGCTACAGACATTTACACCTGCTTGGCAGGGAAGTGCACAGTATCTTGGGGGATGGGGAGTATTGACCAGAAGTTTGGGAAATGTCTTTGAGGGTGTAAGACATTTTGGTAGGGGGCTGGGAGAGAGCCAGATTAGTTGTCTAGGAGTCTTTGCTGGGGGAGGGGAGGGGAGAAGTGAGGGGAGGTCCCACTTCAATTTCTAAAGCACCAGCCCCTTTAAGAAGGCTCCAGGAGTATTGGACCATGTGTTAGTGGCCCGATCCTCCCAGAGAGATGAGTAACACAGCTTGCAAAGTTGATTCAAGTTCTATTATTCATAAAAAACACACATTTTAAAAATGTTGTTTATGTGGTCACAGCAACATGCAAGAGAAAATGTCTCAATGTCCTCAATTTTAGAGGAGAGGTAGGGCATGTGTAAGTCCAACATAAAATTAAGATATCTCTACCCCTCACTTGGACATGCACTTTATATCAAAAAAGGAAGCAGAAGAAAGCACAGAGATGGGCATCCATGTGCAGCAGAAGGAGTCATTTCACAAAGTTACACACGTCAAAAATCTGGCAATTTACATGTGTAAGTGCCAGCATTTTATAACTCAAAAATTCAAAAATGAAAAACGCTCAATTCTATCAACATAGAACCAAAAACTACTAACCACAATTGTTTATCTCTGGTGGTTACTTGCTAAATTAGTTCTACTATTATCAAAGGTCTCAGGCTTTTTCAGCACTTATTTTCAGACTTATAATATGTCTAACAGTGGTGCCTAATAGCATCAACGACCTCCAATCTCTACTGTAGATTACTATAGCCAAGACTGAGAGCATACGGAACTTATAGGTCATTACACATTGCCCGATTACTGACGCTGTTATACACGCTTCATGTCTTCATGACTTCATAACTATATTAATATCTCAACATTCAGTGAAAATCGAGTGCTTAACTTCTGCTTGCATTTCTTCTCTCCTCTCGCGTCCCGCTCTCTGATCCCAATGCCTCCCCCTGGCGCCTCTATTGCGTTTCACTTCAATCGTTTCTTCAGGGGATCAATAGCAACTGTGATCTCAACTTTGAATCTCTACAAAATAAAACCCATTTCCATAACCACCTCTTTATTTGTACTAAACACCGGGTACTCAACTCCTCAGTACCCCTATAGCTTCATGACAACTGAACTCCTACCTGGATGCTACACACGCCTCACATCAACTCAGCTCCAGCGACTCCATTAAATGAGAGACCAGAAGTAGCATTTTATAACTGGCATGTGTAAATATCAGAATTTACATGCAATCCTTGCCATTTTACAAATCTAGATGAGTAGATGCCACTGTTTAACGTCAAAGCAATGACATACCAAGGGCAGGGAAGTAGGTGCGGTCTGCTCCAGATGCCGGCCAGGAGGGGGTACCGAAATCCTGGGCCAACAGGGTAGAGGCATGGGCTGCAAACATACCTTAACTTCTTTGCTGACTTGCCACATTGCCTCCGCTCCAGGCCTGGTGGCTGTTTTCTCTCGGCCGAAGTCTCATGATAACAGCCACTTTGTGAGACTTCAGACCAGAGGCAGCATGGCAAGCCAGCGAAGAAGTTAAGGTATGTTTGCCTTGGGTGCCTCGATCGGTTAGGCCTGGCGGGGGAATATCTGCTCCAGATGCCAAACAACCTTAGAATGCCATTGTGATTAAGGAAGAGAAATAAACATTGGGGATAGAGGGTGATATACTCCTTATTCCCTCCTGGAAGGAAAGGGAAAAAGGAGCTCTCATTTTTTCCTATTTGTATCAGAGGTATACGTGTAAGATCATGCCCCCATGGAAGATAGATGTAATATGGACATCCATGTGTAACATGAGCCCTCTCTAACACGGTCTTTTACACATGGATGTAATTTACACATGTACTGTATGTGATCGTATTTACACGTTCAAATTGAGAATAAGGTTTCCAAAATAGCCTCCTTACCATGAAAGTTACTAACCTGTGGAGCTGAGTTACCACAGGTTACTGATCCCACAGTAAATTAAGCAATATTTTACCACAGTTTAGCAACTACCTCCCTTAAAAGGTTTTGTTTCCAGCCATAAGAAGGTGTCACTTTAGTATTTCTTGATGGCATTGGGTTTCAGATTCTGGTGCTGAAGTATTGATATTTATGCTTTTACTTTAAATGAAAATTGTCTTGACATACAATTGTGCAAAAGAAGATAATATATTAAGGGGTAATAGTCAACCCCCATTTTTTTAAACATTGGCCACTATGGATTGAAAAATCCAGATATTCAGCGGCAACATACAAATAGTGACTGCCACTCGGTATCAGAACTATGCAGGCACTATCCGGATGGTCTCCGTCATTATCTAGATAGCAGCAATATTCAGCTACTATCCTGATAACTTATCAGCTTTTTTGTTGTCCTAGGTTATCTGGATAGATATTCGGATGGTGGCAATTTTCACCACCGCTATCTGGATAAATCCAGCCTTCACCATGGCTCCACCCACAGACCACCCCGACACTATCTGGCTAGTGCTGAGGCAGTCCATAATGATACATATTGGCACCCTTGCATTTTAGGTATGTTGAGCACAATATCTTGAGAAATAATTGGAAATATTCCAATCATATGTCATCATATTATTTTAATACTATGTTCAAAGGTATACAACAAAAAAAGAGATGTCTGTGCCACGCAGATGTAGCAATTTCTGAGAAAAAAAAACTAAATATGACCTGGACAGGATTAATGGCACCTTTCGCTAATATTTGGCTGCACAGCCCTTGGCAGTGATGACACCTCCAAATGTTTCTTGTAAGTTTCGTACATCTGTCTGCAGGTAGTTTCTCACACTCTTTAATTGTGATTTGTTACAGCTCATGAATGTTTCCAGGATTCCTTTTACCAATGGCAGATTTCAGCTTTTTCCAAAGGTTCTCAATTGGACTGAGATCAGGACTCATTGCTGACCAGTTTAAAACAGTCCATTAGTTCTTTTTTTAACCATTTGTTTGTACTTTTGGATGCATGTTTTGGGTCATTGTCCTGCTGGAGGACCCATGACCTTCGACCCAGATCTAGATTTCTGACACTAGGTAGCACATTTCAACCCTAAAATACTTTAGTAGTCCTCTGACCTCATGATTCTTTTAATACATTCCAGGCCTCCAGTTCCTGAGGCAGCAAAACAGCCCCACAACATTATGGAATCTCCACCATATTTAACTGTAAAAAGGGTGTTTTTTCCTTATAAGCTTCATTTCTTCACCTGTAAATGTATCGCTGTCTGCATTGCCAAAGAGCTCAAGTTTGGTTTCATCTATCCACGGAACATTTTCCCAGAAGGATTGTGGTTTCTCAAGGTGGGTTTGGGCAAAGATCAGTTGAGTCCTCTTTGTCCTTTACCTATGAAGTCTTTCTTTGTTTAGTGTGCGGCATATGATATGGGTTGAAACCACCACTCCAGATTGCTCCAGGTCTCGACAGTTTCATGAGCAGAAAACCTCTTAATAACACTGCGAACTGTAGACACAGGAATCCCAAGGTCTTTGGAGATGGCCTTGTACCCCTTTGAAAATGGCTTTTCTGACGGTCACAGGCAACTCTCTTGTCTTCACCATTGTGAAAATGGAACAGGGAGTGAATGTGGCCATTTTAAACATTAGAGCCATCATTCATTGGATGATTCAAGTCAAGTGAGTACTGACATTTGATCATAGGCACGTTTCATTTTACTGCAATTAGAATGTGGTTCTTCTGTTCAAACTGATTTGAATTGTTTATAAGGGTACTACTAATCATGTCCTGGCTATCTCCCGGGGTTTTTTTTCTATTTCTCAAATTTTCAATAACAATAAAGGCAATAAAGAAACAAAATACAAACAAATAGCAAAAGCTAGCAAAGGAAATACATAGTACCTGCAAAATAGACCACAATACTCTGAGGGAGCAACCAAAACCGCACTGATATTAAAGAGCGCGGTATAGAAAAGCTTTAAATAAATAAATAAAAGAAAAAAAAGCAATAAATATTGAAACAAGAAGAGTGTAAGGCCAGTGCTGCCAGCAGAAACACACACTATGGTCCCCACCACAAGCCCCAAGCTTCCCCTCCATAGAAACAATTAGCTCTGAGAGCTGTTTGGGTTCAGAGAAATAATAATTTTGCCCTTCAAAGCATACATAGCATAATGAAGGAAATTTCAAAAGCCAGGTTCCCCCAAGTAAAAGGACCGGAGGCCACATGGCCAAGAACTCCTTTCGTCGAGCCAAGGTCTGCTTAGATAGTAACATTTATTTATTTATTTATTTATTTACATTCTCTTATATACCGCGCTATTCTGCATCAGTGCGGTTTACATTGAACAAATTGAAATTACATTAAACAGGGCATTATAACTTGGAGATAACTATTTTACAGGGAACATGGGCTATGGAGGGTTAAGTGGCTTGCATAGTATATGACGGCAGATAAAGACCAGTATGGTCCATCTAGTCTACCCAGCAAGGTGGCAAAAGGAGGTGCACTTGCCGCTTCGTGCAGGTTACCCCTCCCCATGCCTTTGTTTACGGGTGTACCCACCGCTCTGTGTAGGTCACCCCTATTTGTTCAGATATAAGAGATAGTTATGCTTATTTTGATTTTATCCTGTTACTATAAAGGGATCCACTATGTCTGCCCATGCCATTTTGAATTCTGTCACTGCGTTTGCCCCCACCACGTCCATCGGGAGGGCATTCCAAGCATCCACCACCCTTTCAGTGAAAAAGTATTTCCTGACATTGCCTTTCATTTTACCCCTTTCCAGCTTCATGTTATGCCCTCTAGTTTTACAGCTTCCCTGTCTTTGGAAGAGGTTTGTTTGTTCATTAATACTCTTTAAGTATTTAAAGGTCTGAATCATATCTCCCCTCTCCCTCCTCCCCTCCAGAGTGTACATATTTAGGTCTTCAAGTCCCTTCTCATAACTCTTCTGACGCAGGTTCCAAGTCATTTTGGTCGCCTTCCTCTGATCCACTTTCAACCTTTTTATATCCTTTGCGAGATATGGTCTCCAACCTCCCCCCCCCCCCCCCCCCATTGCTGGAGAGCTTTCGGGTTGTCGGGGAAGGGCCCATTCTTCGGGGCTTAAGAAAGCTCCCTCTGTTCCCCTGGAGCAGTCCAAGGCAGCCGCCAGCTCTTTCACCAGTCAAATGCCAAGCCTGTCAAGCATGAGCTAGCCACTATCACCTGCAGCTTACCCCGCCGGACAGACCAGCTGCTTGTCCTTCCACTTCGGCATGAAGACAGAAAGGTGGGTCGCTCACCCGACACAGCTCCCAGCACTCCGCACCGTCAGACTTCAAATGGTGCCATCTTGCCCCCCCCCCCCTACATTTTTTTAGACACCATGTCCCGGTCTTTATACTCTTTCCTACTATTTCCTTTTTTATTTGGTCTTGCTTTATTTGATTCTTTTATGTGTCAAATATGTGTGCATATATACTCCAAAGCCATTTCACTGGCCAGGTTTTTTTAGGAGATATTGGATATTAACAGGTTGAACTGCAAGGGTACCAATAATGTTGACCACAACTGTATTCAGTGACACTATTTGGATAGTGCAGTAAATATATGACTCAGTGGCATTTATCCAGATAGCAGATACTATTACGTGATAAATGCTTTTGAATATCGGCTTTTAAGATTTTAGGCCATGGATCAAGTTCTCCGAAGGATAAATGACATTTTAGAATGGGAAAATGTACTGACTATCTCTGTATCCGAGTCCATTATGGAACAGCTCTCTTAGGGAAAATACCCTTTGTAATTGAAGATATATTTCCAAGGCTGTTTAACGATTGCTTGCATAAAGAAAATACTTGATGGTAGTTTTGGAAGGGCAGCAAGAAAACCATTTGATAAGTGTCAAGATTAGCAAGTGATGTTAAAACTTGTGAGTGTCTCAAAAAGAGCACTTTAAAAGGAGTCAAATGATATGATAAGCCTTTGGAATAGGATGCAGATTTTAAAAACTTTTAAAAAGACTTTTAATAAATATTTCTGAAGATGGAATTTATATAAAAGGTTATTTTGACTTGCAGTAAATAAGTGCAACCAAGTTTTGAACACAGTAGCTGTGAGGGAGATGTTAAAGGTGAAAGGTTCTTGCTAAGCTGCAGTTTGCCATGGTAGTGGTCATTTGCTTTGTAATAATTTATTAATTTATTTATTTAAACAGATTTCTATACCACCTTCTCCTACAATCAAGGCGGTCTACACCGCAAACAATCAACAATATACTGTGTCTAGTGTGCGCATGCATTGAACAGTGAATGCGTGTGTGTGTAGAGGGTCGTTGATTGTTGGTGAGCTATTTACAATGTGTGCTATATACAATACTATGTACATCAGGGCATAACTTCAATAATTGTTTTTCAAATATACAGTAAGATATGCTGAAACTAGAAAACACATGTCTTATGACCTGAAGATATGAGGTGAACTACTGCAGACCCCAATAGTAATGAACAAAGAAGTAGCACTACATACAGTATAGGTAATCTAAATAAATGTATTAGTTTTCATTTAACAAAGGCTAGGTTTTTTTTAACTGAAAGGACAGCTGAGTATTGGGTGGGGACATCAATAAGTCTTCTCTCATTTTTTTCTCAATAGGTATCAAAGCTCCAACAGCAAAAATATGGCTAGAAAACATCGTGGTGACAAAGTCGGTGCCCTCATCACTTCTACATCTGTCCAGATGAACAGCCAGATCCAGGACATAGAATTGATTCAGTGTGTAGTATGCCTGCAGGTTGAATCTCTCAGGAAAAAAGCTGAGGAACTGAGAGAGGAGGTGGCAAGGCTAAGAAGCATCTGGGACAAAGAGGTACATTGCTGAAATCCTTCTAGAGGCATCTAAGATTCCCAGCAGAAGGGAAGATGGCACCGTATGAAAAGATGACAGATGGACATAGATCACCAGGGCTTGCAGACTCCATACACTGACAGCACCTTTCCTAGAAGTGAGGAACGGGTATGCAGCCCTATAAGTAGAAGAGGAAAAGGAGATATCAGAGCTCAGAAACTACAAAGTTGTAGGATTAGCAACCACTAGGAAGCAAAGGGTAGTAGGTGACTCCCTTCTGAAGGGTATAAAAGCAACCGTCTGTCATCCAGGTGGTGTGCTATCTGCCTGCTGCCAACATCCAAGACATTATGAAGAGTTTGTTGAGACTCCTCAAGCCTACTGACTATTATCCAAGAGTGCTTTAGTGGCTCTGGGAGAAAAGGTGACGCAATTAAGTGCACAGGTGGTGTTGTCCTCAATCATCCCTGCCGAGGGTCAGGGCTTGCATCCTGGAAATGAATGCCTGGCTGCATGGATGGTGTCTTTGAGAGATTTGGCTTCCTGGGTTACGGCATGATTTTTGGAGAGCTGAGCAGAGATGGCATCCACCTGTCGCAGAAGGGGAGAAGTATCTTTCATAATAGACTGGCTAATTTACTGAGGAGGGCTTTAAACTGAGGATCATTAGAGTTAGATGAGCAAAGTCCCCAGGTAAGTAAAGTCCCCAGGTAAGTAATCCATTAGAAAATAGTATAGAAAAGGAAAGAAAAGGTAATATCTGGAGAGCTGCATATACATACTTATGTCCATTCTATGTGAACCAAAGTTCCAGATTAGAAGGTGTAATAGAAGAAGTTGACTTGGATAGTGACAGTCATGGAGATACAGTCAGGGTCGGTGCAAGGAATGGAAGTCCTCTAAGCGAGCCCTCCATCCTGCTGCCCCCCACCCCACTGCCCCCAACCCTCATTGCTGCCCTTCTCTGGGGCATTCAGTGGCGGCAATAGCGCAAAACCCACCACACAGTCCTTACATTGCATTGGGGTTTCAATGTGCTCCTACCTTCCGCTTCCACCCCCTCCGATGCAAACGTCTGGTTTGGAGGAGGGCGGAAGCGGCATGTGAAAACCGCGATGTAGTGCTGAAGCCTTTAAGTATTACTCCTGCTGGAATCCGGCACCCAGTGAATTGAAATTGTATATCTTTTTGGGATATTTTATTTCTGTATTGTATTTTAAACAGAGCAAGCAGGATTATGCATTATTCCAGTCTTTGAACCAGAGGTTTGAATTTTGTGTGCCGAATCCCAGCAGGAGTGAAGTATGCACAGTGTGGCGGTTTCTGAATCATTGCAGGCCCTGAGAGCAGTGGAAGCGGCGGCCCCAGAGGTCAAGTGATTTAGGCAACCGCCTCTTTTGCCTAATGGTAGTACTGGCCCTGGTAGGTACTGGCCCTGTATGTGAAAACCAATGACTGGGACATAGTATACCAGGCAATCTATTCAGAAAAGAGTACTGCTACTACTAATACTTAACATTCGTAAGGCACTACAAAGTGCATTCAGTGCTGTATATACATACGTAAGAGATAGTCCTTGCTAATCTGAAAACGCTGTGGATAACACAAGGAGGGATCTAGCAAAGTTTGAAGAATGAGTGATAATTTGGCAGCTAAGATCTAATTCTAAAAAATATAAAGTCATGCATTCAGGCTGCAAAAACCCAAGAAGTGGTAGAGTATGGAGGATGAAGTACTTTAATGCATGAAAAAATAGCAAGATCTGGAGGTGATAGAACTGGATGATCTCAAAGTGACCAAACAGGTAGAAAAGGCAAAAGCAAAAGCCAGAAGAATGCCTTGGTGCATTCTTCTGGCCAGCAAAAAAAAAAAAAGATAATAGCGCCTTTGAACAAGTCTCTGAAGAGACCTCATTTGCAGGACCATGTACATTTCTGGAAACTACATTTTCAGAAGGATATAAACAGGATGAAGTTGGTCCAGAGGTCAGTGATCTTCATCATAAGGCATATTGTGATAGGCTTAAATACTGTATTTCAATATGTATACTTTAGAGGAAAGGAAGGAGAAGGGTGATCTGATAGAGACATTTAAATATCTCCATGGAATAAATCCACAGAAGTGGCCCTCTTCCAGTTGAAATGAAGCTCTGCAATGACGGGTCATAAGATAAAGGTAAAAGGGGATAGACTCAGGAGCAATCTGAGGAAATATTTCTTTATGGAAAAGGAGGCAGATGCTTGGAATAGCCGCCCAGTAGGGATGGTGGAAATGAGAACTGTATTTGAATTCAAGAAAGCATGGGACAAATACAGAGGATCTCTGAGGAAGAGAAAGGGATTGTACAACCTAATAGTTCTTATGGATGGACAGAATGGATAGCCCATATGGTTCATATTGCATGTTGTATATAGTTTAAGATGCTGTTATAATGTATTTTTGCATTTTCTATGTAAACTGCCTTGACTATGTGAAAGGCGGTATATAAATACAGCAAATAAATAAAATAAATATCTGCTATCATTTTCTTCGTTTCTATCTTATGTTGTTTTTACCTGAATGGTAATAATTTTTGCACCTTTTCTTTACATACACAGCACATTGCAGGGGCTCAGACATGTTCACCCTGCAGATGTCTAGCAACTGCTTGGAGGTGTGGCATAATGGCCATGGCACAGGCTTGGGAGTCAGGATACCAGGGTTATGAGGTCCACTAGCACTCCTTTTGTGACACTTTGGAAGGTTTTACTGTGCAGTTTAATCTATTCATGGATTGCCCACACCTCCTTCTGATCTTAGGCAGGTCATCTAACCTCCACTGCCTCAGCTGACTGCAGGTTCTTACAGTCCCTGTTTTTTTTATCAGACATTACAACTTTTTCGGTACAAGGTATACCAATGTGATTGCACTGCTGCAGTGCTATACTAACCGGCAGTTACATGTATACAGCTGTAACCTGCTTGTGCAACATGAGTCATGTATGACATAATGACTGTGACTGTGTAGGTTTGGCTCCATCACATCTGTGCAGTACATGCACACCCATCCTACCCCTCAGATACCTGCAGGTATCACCTCATGTCCATACGTGCCCCATTTACCCAGTTTGGATGACACCTGTCCAATTGCTATCTGCACATTTATCTGGAGTGTTGTATGGTGGCTCTGTGGCTAGGACAGGTGTGAGATCCACATGTCTGGTATCAGGCCTTCCATGTGACAGTGGTGCACATTTTCACACACAGTACAAATACATTGAGGATGGCACCATTGGCCTCTCCTCTGCCACCATCCTTCCTTCAGCTCAGCCATCTGTCTCTGTCAGCTGTGTGCAGTCATGTCTTCTTGTGCAGGCTGCTACACCATGGCCTACACTGGTACTCTTTTCCACATTTTGGCTCTTCATGTACGTCACCACTCCTACTCTGGTCTGTCGCTGCACACATCCTGCCACTGCTGACTCTGCTAGGGGACACGTCTTCCCCATCCTATGCTACACACTGACATTGTGCCATTTTACATTGGCACGCCCCTGTGCATTGGTACAGCTGCCTCCCACATGCTTGTCCAATTTACTGACTGCCACATAGGGTGCCCACAGATCTGGCAGGTCCATCAGCTCCCACCTGTCCTTCCATCCTGCACCTTTACATTGGCGTTTCTTGGTGCTCCTTTATTAGGGTTACAGCCATTTTCGGACGTTAATGTGCATTCTTGACACCTTAACGCCCGATGTCCTGTTAACACACGTTAAATGGCCCATAGTGCTCTTTACACCCCAACACCTTCTACCCGCCCAGCGCCCTTTACGCATGTAACACCCCTTATCGCTGCTTTTAATGCCTGTTACCTTAATGCCCTTTAGTAAACATACCCCTAGAGTATTTTTGAGCTCAAACATATATAAAAATATTTATGTGGTCGGTCGGAGGCAAGATGGTGGCAGTGTTGCATTAGTTGAGCTGGCTCCTCTAAGCAGGGCTCTACTTTGGCAGTTGTTTATGCTTCATAGAGTGAAAATGGGGCAGAAAAAGTGCAAGCAAGCCTCTCTACCCTCGGGTGAGGCTGCTTTTATCATCGCCGGACAGAGAACTCTGCGCGTATGTGGCTTTGTTGTACCTGATGCAAGAGCGGCGTCTTCAGCAATTCAGTGGGAGCTTCACACTGTGGACCTGAGCATGTAGGGGTTTTGCTGTCCCCTGAATCGCGGATTCCCCTCAATGCCCCGGTAGTATTGTAGCAGCCAGTGAAGTGTTTCCCTCTGGCTTGCTGACTAGCACGCTTTCATAGGGAAGTGAAAAGGGCTCACCGGTGGTACCAGCTCAGCTTTCACAGGGAAGTGAAAATGGCTCACCGGTGGTATCAGCTCAGCCCCATGGACCGATTGGGGAGGTGGAAACAGCAGTAGGCACATCTGTTTTGGATACTAGTCAGCTACCTGTTGGTCCTGGAGCTATGTCCACTCCGAGTGTTGGTGTATTGGTGAGACCCGCTAAAGTCACTTTGGAGGTGCTGTGGAAGGCTATTTTGACCATGAAGTCTTCATTTGTGTCTGTTGTTGCAGTTGAAAGTACTGAGATTAATTCACTTAGATGTCATTTTCAAGAATTGTCCAGCATGCAAAAGGAACAGGAGGGGAAAATGGCCCGTTTGGAAGAAGATCTTGAGCAACTTCGGGGATTGCACATTGCCCAGTTGAAGGATAGGACTGGACTTCTAGGAAGATGGAATATCTTGAGAATCAAGTCTGGAAGAACAATCTGAGACTTCTTAACTTTTCTAGATCTCCGTTGCAGTCTGCTATGGAGGTGGTCCGTAGATACTTCCAAGAGGTCTTGAAGATCTCCCAGGATGACCTACTACCTTTGACAAGGGTTCAATATCTTTCACTTGGGCAGGGTAATCAGGGAGTTAGTCTTGGAAATCCTTCAGAGGCTGGAGACCTGACAGGGTTTCTGGAAAGTTCTCTGGAGTTGATTACGGCTCGTTCTACTTTCCTTGTTACTCTGGCACTGGAATCTGATAAATCGTTAATTCTTAAATCTTATTTCAGGAATTTCAGTGAGAGTTTTATGGGCTCTTATGTTCGTATTTACCCAGATCTTGCTAGGGATACCCAGCTGAGGAGGAGGGGATTCCTAGGACTTAAGCCCAGGGTCCTCTCCCTTGGCGGGTCTTTTTTGTTGAAATTTCATGCTCGATGTCATGTTACTATAAAGAGAAAATGTTTCTGTTTTTTGAGTCCTGCCAGTTGCTGGAGTTTCTGGTAGCCAGGGAGATACCTGTGGTTGCTTCAGCCCCCCATACGGCTGACGCATAAGTCTCGCACTGTTTTATTTATTTATTTATTTTATTTATTTAGCTGTATTTATATCCCGCCTTTCACTGGGTCAAAGCGGTGGAACATTAAAAGGGGGGGGTAGTCAGTGGTGGGTGCTTGTTTCTGGTCTGAGGTATTCCTGGAATAGGGCAGTTTTTAGTTGTTTCCTGAAAGATAAGGGATCTTTGTTGCTTCTGATGTGGTTCGGTAGAGAGTTCCAGAGGGTTGGTGCATATAGTTCAAAGGCTCTGTTGCAGGTCCGTTGATTGCATTTAGTTTGTTTATGGGGGATGGTGAGGGAGTTGGTGGTGGTTTGTCTGGTTGTTCTGTTGTGGGCTGGTCGGGGCAGTAGTGTGCGGAGCTGGGAAGTCTGAGTTTGGTAGAGAGCTTTGTGAGTGAGTAGGG
Source organism: Ichthyophis bannanicus (assembly GCA_033557465.1). Lineage (NCBI taxonomy): Eukaryota > Metazoa > Chordata > Amphibia > Gymnophiona > Ichthyophiidae > Ichthyophis > Ichthyophis bannanicus. The sequence continues at coordinate 1,375,598,718 of CM066031.1, forward strand.
GGGATTTGTATTTGATTCTTGCTTCGAGGGGGAGTATGTGTAGCTCCCTCAGGACTGGGGTGATATGGTCTTGTTTTTTTGCTTTGATGTGTTTATTTCCTTTTTTGTTTTGATGTGTTTATTTCCTTTTCTTTTTTACATAAGGAGTATTCATTTACTTTTTTGGGATTTGCTGGGGCCTCCTGTTTTTTTCCTATTGTTTGTGGTCTAATGAATGGCTATTAATATATTTTTTTCTTTTGTTATATAATACCTCTGTTGATGTATTTCAGCCATATGCTTTTCATTCATGGTATTCCTGACTGTATTTGAATAATTTAATAAATATAAAAACAAATTGTGTGGTAAATATAAAGTCTTTACTCATCCTCCAAATTTCCTCAATGTTGGGGCCCAGATGTCCTTCACCAAGTTCTTAGCTGATTCTGTTCAACTGGAACAGAATCAGGAACTCTTGCAGACACAAATCAGGAACCAGGGGTTACCTACATTCCCTTTCTGACCTAGAGCCTTCTTAGCTGAAATTACTCCCTGAATTCCTCACCCTTGCCCACTAACTGACTAAAAGAAATATATTTATATGAGCCAGCTCAGTTCCGTAACTAAAAAAACTCAACACCAAGCAAGTGCTCACTCACACCTACTCTTACATAACGTTACAACCTCCCTCAGCACACACAGTCAAACCCTTCACTTTTACATTCTCTCTTCCTCTCCTCTGACACACACAAACATTTCTTCACAGACACTCTGCTCTACTATCACTAACAACTCTCAACCCCTATCTCTGTACATATCCTCCAATCATTCCCATACTCTCTCTCTCTCTCTCTCTTCTCCTTGCTCCCAGATTTTGAGTAATTATCTTGAGGGGCTTATGGGTTATTGCTCACTCTTTCTTATACTGGTTTATAAATCCTTTCACTTTCACTTTAGGGTGTTTTCATGTAGCTCCTTTAACAGAGACTTTTTTTCCATGGACTGAGATCAAATATATATATTCTCTGTTTATTTTCCCTTTCTTATTTATTTTTCCTGGATTTATTTTGTGTGTGGGCGATTGGTGTACTCACCCGAAACTTCATTCTCTCTTACAACACTTTTCTCTCAACATTCACTCTGTGTCCCTACCTAACAACTCACAATTCACTTAACCCCTCATTCATTTCACTTAAACACTCTCAAACTTCCTTTTCAGTCACCAATCCTTAAAATAATCATACATTTGAAGACCTCCACACAATCATCCTCAAACATACTTCCTCACTCATTCCAGTTCAAGCAGCAACTGAATATCCCAAATCCACATCCCACTAACATTCCATTCATAGTAACATAATTAATGATGGCAGATAAAGACCAGCATGGTCCATCCAGTCTGCCCGGCAATACGGCAAGAGTAGGTGCACCTGACGCTCTGTGCAGGTCACCCCTCCCCATGTCTTTGTTTAGGGGTGGACCCACCACTCCATGTAGGACACCCCTATTTGTTGAGAAGTTAGATGTTTCAGTTTATTTTGTTTTTATCCTGCTGCTGTAAAGGGATCCGCTGTGCTTGTCCCATGCTGTTTTGAATTCCGTCACCGTGTTTACCCCCACCACTTCCATCGGGAGAGCATTCCAAGCATCCACCACCCTTTCAGTGAAAAAATATTTCCTGACATTGCCTTTCAAATTTCCACCTTGCAGCTTCATGTTATGCCCTCTAGTTTTGCAGCTTCCCCGTCTTTGGAAGAGGTTTGTTTGTTCATCGTTCCTCTTTAAGTATTTAAAGGTCTGAATCATATCTCCTCTATTCCTCCTCTCCTCCAAAGTGTACATATTTAGGTCTTCAAGTTTCTTCTCATAAGGTTTCTTACGCAGGCTCCAAATCATTTTGGTCACCTTCCTCTGAACAGTTTTCAGTCTTTTTACATCTTTTGCAAGATATGGTCTCCAAAACTGAACACAGTATTCCAGGTGAGGCCTCGCCAGCGACCTGTACAGTGGCATAAGTACCTCTTCCTTTCTGCTGGTAATCCCTCTTTGTATGCAGCCCAACATCCTCCTGGCGTTTGCCACCGCCTTGTCGCACTGTTTTGCCACCTTGAGATCATCAGAGATAATCACACCAAGGTCTTTCTCCTGAACCATGCACACCAATCTCTCGCCTCCTATTGCATACATTTCCCTTGGATTTCTGCTACCTAAGTGCATGACACTGCACTTTTTCACATTAAATCGTAATTGCAAGCATTAGACCATTCTTCCAGCTTTTGTAGTTCGTTCCTCATGTTATCCACTCCCTCAGAGGAGTCCACTCTGTTGCAAATTTTTGTGTCATCTGCAAAAAGACAGACTTTTCCATTCAGTCCTTCAGCAATATCACTCACAAATACATTGCACAGTGCCGGGCCCAGGACCGAACCCTGGGGCACCCCGCTAATCATCTTCCTTTCATCCGAGTGAGCTCCATGTACCATCATCTTCTGTCATCTGTCAGTCAACCAATTTCTAATCCAGTTTACCATCTTGGTACCCATCCCCAAGCTACTGAGTTTATTGACAAGCCTCCTATGAGGAACAGTATCAAAGGCTTTGCTGAAATCCAGGTAGATGATATCCATCACATGCCCCTGATCTAGTTCCTGGGTTACCCAGTTAAAGAACTCAATCAGATTTGTTTGACAAGACCGTCCTTCAGTAAAACCATGTTGCCTCGCATCTTGCAACCTGTTGGTTTTGAGAAAGTTCACTATTCGCTCTTTCAGGAGTGCCTCCATTACTTTTCCTGCCACCAAGGTAAGGCTCATGGGTCTGTAGTTTGACACTTCTTCCCTGTCACCACTTTTGTGTAGAGGTACGACATCAGCCATTCTCCAGTCCTGAGGAACCTCTCCTGTTTCCAAGGATCTGTTGAATACATCCTTTAACGGCCCTGAAAGAACCTCTCTGAGCTCTTTCAGTATCCTGGGATGTATCCCATCTGGTCCCATGGCTTTGTCCACTTTCCGTTTAGCAAGTTGTCCCAACACCTCATCTTCTGTGAATGGTGTGGTATCTACTACATTCCCATTTTTATTTTTGGGAGTCACAGATGGTCCATCTCCAGGATTTTCTTTAGTGAAAACAGAGCAGAAGTATTTGTTTAGCAATTTAGCTTTTTCTATGTCACTTTCCACGAGTCCTTATCCAGCACTTCTGAGTCCTGCAATTCCAACTCTGATCTTCTTCCTTTCCCGAATATACCTGAAGAAGGTTTTGTTGCCACCCTTAACATCTTTAGCCATCTTTTCCTCTGCCTTTGATTTTGCTATCCTTATTTCTCTTTTTGACTCTTTGAGTTTGATCCTGTATTCATTTCTGTGTTCTTCTATTTGCAAGCTTTGATTATCTTGATAAGGCGGTTTAGAAATACTGTTAAATAAATAAAATAAAATAAGCTTTTGAATTTTGTGAAAGTTGTGTTTTTTGCCTTTATGTGAGCAGCCACTTCTTTGGAAAACCAAATAGGTTTCCTTCTCCTCTTGTTTTTGTTTACTTTTTTTACATATTTGTCTGTTGCCTCTTTTATTGCCACCTTTAGTTTAGCCCATTGCAATTCCACTTCCCTTATCTCCTTCCACTCCGTCATCTCCTTCTTTAGGTACTCGGCTATTTTATTGAAGTCAGTGTTTTTGAAGTTTAGGACTTTGAGCTTGCTATTTTTGGCCTGTACCTTGGCTTTTATCTCAAACCACACCGTGTGATGATTGCTGTTGCTCACAGGCGCACTTACGCAGACATTCAACACGCTATCACCATTGGTGAGCACTAAATCCAGCGTTGAGCTTTCCCTGGTTGGTTCCATCACCATTTGTCTAAGTGATGCATCTTGGAGAGCATCTACAATTTTTTTGCTTCTTTCCAGATGTGCAGAAGGAGTAATCCAATCCACATCAGGTAGATTAAAGTCACCCAAAATGATTGCTTCCCCCTTTGTGGCTGTCTTGGCAATATCTATAATCAAATCGTTATCTATCTCTTCAATTTGAGTCAAAGGTCTGTAGACTACAGCAGTATGGATGACAGTGCCATCTCGTCTTTCCAACGCAATCCAGAGCGCTTCTTCTTTTCACCATGTCCCCTGCATTTCAGTAGCTTTAATATTGCTTTTGACATACAAGGCTACTCCTCCTTTTCCATTTTCTCTGTCTCTTCTGAATAGATTATAGCCAGCTATGGCTATATCCCAATCATGCGATTCATTAAACCATGTTTCTTGTAATGGCCACAATGTCCAAATCCATTTCCACCATTAGGGCTTCCAGGTCCAGAACTTTGTTGGCTAAGCTTCAAGCATTTGTGCTCATTGCTTTCCAGCATTTACCTGGCTTGTGTGTATTTTGCATTGATTTTGTTCTGCCCACATCTTCCCACTTGTTTTTGATGTGTGATGTAAAAGTGTGGCTGTTTCTGATATTATTCTGCTTTTACAGGGGCTGGCATGCAGTTCTTGACTTTTCACATCCGTCACCCCCTTTTCCTAGTGTAAATGCATATGCACATACTGCCTGAATTTTTCACTTAAGATTTTTTTCCTTGCGACAAAGAGATGTAGTCCATCAGCACAGTATAGTCTCTTGTTGGTCCATCTGTTTCCCCAGTCACCAATAAATCTGAATCCTTCTTGTTTGCACCAGGTCTGGAGCCATGTATTAAAGCTGTTAATGCAGCTTTTTTGTCCCCTTACCAAGAACAGGCAGAACCTCTGAGAATGCAATAGTGTTAAAAATGGTCTTGAGTTTCTCTCCCAGAGATTGGAAGTCCTTTTGGACTATAGAGGCACTGTTTCTAGCCAGGTCATTTGTGCCCAAGTGGATAACAACATCAAGTTTGGAGTGTTCACTTTTTGCGCTAAGTACGTCAACAATTTGGTTTGTATTCCTGCTGGCTGTCGAGCCTGGTAGGCACATGACTATCTTCTCTCCTTTGAACTGTGTTCCCAAGTTGGTGCCTCTGATGATGGAATCTCCAAGTAGTAGTAGTTTTCTGTTTGGTGAGGTTTTCTTCATATTTGGTGATTTAGCAGGAGATTGGGCATTGTCTGACTCATTTAAGGGCCCTTCAGTTTCATTGGATTGAGCATCCTCATTAGCCAAGGCAGAGAAGGCATTATGCAGGGATATCTCTTGATGTATAGGATGTCTCTGCGTTACAGGTCGAAATCTTCCAGAACCCACTGTGATCCATTTGTTCCTGGGGTGTTTGGTTCTTTGTGGGAGTGGTGGTGGCCTTTGTTCAGTTTGTATCCTAGAAGAGGTGTGTTTCATTGCAGCTATTTGCTCCCTCAGCAGAGTCACTTCTTTATGCTTGGCAGCTAGGTCTTTCCTTAGTAGAGTCAGTTTGTCATGCATGGCAGCTGACCTGAGGCACATAGAACAAGCTCTTAGGCTCCAAATAATTCCTCTTGGAATGAAAGTACCGCAGTTATTGCACTGAATACACGACATGTTGGTTAAGCAGTCCCAGAAGAGGAAGAAGAAGAAGAAAGGATGAAGAAGATGTGGACTTTTAACCCAAGTAAGAAAGGATAGATGTCACATATGTGACCCCTATAAAGGCAATGTAGCCCCTGGGGTGGGTGGGGTGAGGGGTAGGGTGGGCGGGAACCTAAGTGTCTCTGGCGAGTAGGCTGTTCCTGAACCGTGGACACACACAGATATCTGATGTAAGTCTATACAAGGAAAGCAGTCCAAATACCTCCAAGCTTAGTCTAAAACCACAGTTGAAAGCTATAATAGTAATGCCCCCCAAAATCAACAGTTAGAATTTATAGATTTAAGCCAGCAGAGAAGATAGAAAGGTTTGTTCTTAGCGTAATGGAGGCTTCTCAGATCTGCAAAAACGGCCTCAGACCAGTACCAGGCCAGGTGTGCAATGCTCCAAATCAGCTCCTCCCTGGGAATAGGGTGTCACCAACCAGTGCAGCAAGGGTAAAAACCTAGTTAACTCTCTATCTGCCACACTCACTGATATCTGATGTAAGTTTATACAAGGAAAGCAGTCCAAATGCCCCCAATGACATCACTAAATAGACCCATTCTAAATTAAATAAAATCTTTCATTTCCATTAAAACCCCAAATAAACCCTAAAAATTTGATTTCCAGATCCAAAAAATATTTACTAAAATGTTTCTGCAGAGTCTGCTCTTGTAATGTCATTTTCCCTCTGTCTCGTTTTTTTTTCAAACAGCTGTGCAGCTTGGTAACACAGTAACTTCTCTCAGATATCACTCCACCCCTCCTCTCACATTCTGGCATTTTCATAGATAAAACTACATTTATATTAAGTATTAAACTTTACAAACCATTTTTCCTACAGAATAGAGTCCTCACAGTCTCAGCACCTGAATTATAACAGCATTGAAACCCTCTTCTGAAAACAGGTCAAATTACAGTTTCAAAATCGCTTAAAAAGGCTACAAAAACCCCTAAAATCATGTTAGCACACTCCCATAACATGTTCCTCATATTTTAAACTTTAAATTTATTTTAATTGGGCCGTTTTTAACCATATAAAAGGGTCTTAATTCCCTCACAATGCTAATCCCTCCTTTTTCCAGTGATATTGGTCCGTCATTGGCCAACTTCAACCTGTTTGTCTGAATTTTGGCCTCTTATTGGCTAGACTAGCCTTACCATAACCTCTGGCCTCTCACCTTGACAAAAATTCTAACCCTCCCCCCACCCCCATAGGCTAATCTCACACTTCTTAGGGGCATGTTTACTAAACATTCCTAACGTGCGGGGCCGCGGTAGTGTGCGTGTGCCATATAAGGAGTGGGCGGTTCAGGCAGAAAGAAGAAAAAAACCCGACCGTACGTGTGCGCGTCGCGCTAATTTGCGGGGCCCACATTAGCGCGTGGGAAGGCTAAGCGGGGCGCTGCTGAGCACATATCAGAACAGAGCTGTAGCACAACGGTGAACACACTAACCAATGGTGCAGGGGCTACAGGTTCAATCCCCCATTGTGCGCAACAAAAAGGCCAGCTGAGGCAACACCTTGAATGTGTAAAAGTGGTTCAGGAAGCAAAGTACTTTTGGACGGCATAAGGCGGCACACTGTTCGTTTTGTACGGCATAAGGCGGCGCACTGTACTATCTGGGCGGCACAAGGCGGCGCACTGTTCTTTTTGGGCGGCACAAGGCGGCGCACTGTTCATTTTGGGCGGCACAAGGCGGCGCACTAATTGTGGGCAGCAGGAGGTGGCGCGCTGATGGGCATAAGGCGGCGCGCTGATGCCAAAGCAAAGGAATACAGCCACAGCACAATGGTTAAGACACTGACCAATGGTGCAGGGACCAGGGGTTCGATCCCTCACAATGTCCAGTGAAAAAGGCTAGCTGAGGCAGTATGTTATATGTTGTGGAGTGCTGTAGGAGGCTTTCTAATTTTATTTTGTGATAACTACTAGCAAACGCACTCTCACAGCATATTAATATAAGGCGGCCCATAAGGCACATGTTACAGTGCACCGTCCGCCAAGGCACCCTAGAATGTCCCCTATAGGGCAGCATGTATGTTGCGACACAGGATAATGTATAGTGCACCCTATATGGCTGGCAACCGTAACGTGCCCTATAGGGCGCCCCATAAAGCACCCTCAGAGGCACCTTATGGGTACAGTACGCTGAGGGTGGTATTGCTGGCAGCAACATATGTACAGTAAATTAAAATAAAACTGTGGACACCCCTATCACATAACCCCACTGTGGGTTTGAACCCATGACATCTGGCTGCACAGGCAGGGACGTAAACATTGGGCTACAGCTCTATAGCTGTAAGCATCCCCTGGCTGGCTGCAGATAGCCTGTACGTCACCTCACTGACAGTCTGCTGTTGTGAACCACCCGTACCCATGATGCACTGCACATGCAAATCAGCTGTCCACGATTGAACACAGGATGGGAAATGCACCCCTAAAGCTCCCCGGCCTGGTAGGGGGAAGTGTCCGTGTGCACCCACACAGCACCTCGGCCTGGTAGGGTGTCCTGAGTGGGTGGACAAACGGCAAAGAGTAGCTAAACACCATCACATTGTGCGGTTACTGTGCTCACCCTGAGTGTGAGATGTTGCGCCCAGGACCAGGTCCACAACACCAGGCATGGCCAAATGCAGACATGTCAGAGCTCCAAAGCAGCAATAACCTGTGGAATAGGTAGGTGCTGCATAAGCATTTTGGAGATCTCTGTCTGGCTCAGTTAGTGGGGACCCCCACCCCATGGACCCCCAGGTGGATAAAACAGGGCTTCCCCTCAACATATCCCCACCCCGATGGCAGTAGAGTGGACCATCAACCCCAGTCCTGCTAGGGAACAGACACCCTACAGGGCAGTCCAAGCAGCTCCACACACATCCATAACACAATATCAGACAGACATTAAGCCTGGATATTCAAAGATGTACCCCCCCCCCCCCACTATCTGATATTCACCTGCAGCAAGCCATCAGCCACTGTACCCTGCAAGGCACTCCATCACAACACATATCAGCTGTGAACAGTCTGCTGGCTGGTCCTGATGGACATGCATGCACCCACAACTGGGGTGGCAGCACACACAGACAGATAAGTCCATGAAGAGGCCCCCCACAGGACACCCATACATATCACATGGGAGAATCACAATATAGCACTATGGGGGTGCCTAGCCATGCTGCCGTCACTGCACACTCAGGGTGAGAGTGATCCCCCAGCAGCACATACAGAGGTCACCCTGTCTGTGTAGGTGGTGGCCGGGCACTACCATGCCCCTGCCAGTGCCCTATGCCCTGTGCAGCTGCATCCTGGTCAGTCCACTCTGTCTGAGATATACCCATGGTCCCTTGCTACTCATTATGCACATTGGCAGGCCAATACTGGCAACAGTGTTGGCAGTGTGGGCTGTGGAAGGGGCATGCAGCCAACACCCACTGTATAGACAGACACACAATTCCACACCTATGCCATCATGGTGCTACTATTGAGGAGGTAATTAGCCTTGCCCACCAAACCGGTGCTGGGCACGGCAAGGTCACTCCCCAGGGTGGTAAACACCGTCAGAGGCAAGGGCTGGAGCATGCACCGCAAACACCAAACAGATTGTTCGGATGGGGTCAACTAGCAGTATGTGCGTAACGTATGGATATCTATCTGCCAGTACTCCTAGCAAGCGTCTCAGAGCTGTGTACCGTATACCTCAGGTGTAGGGTTCCATTGCTAGGGTATGCAGGTGCTAGTATTGGGAGATGCACGCAGGGTCCAATGTTCTGCCTCTCCAGGAGACATTGGCCAATGGGGCCTGTGGGTGTGGGTGTGGGTGTGTCTGCCCCTGTTGGCTGCTGCTTTACGGCAGAGATTCCCAACTCCAGTCCAGGTGTGCATCACACTGATCGGGTTTACCTGCTGTTCCTCATGAATATGCATGAGCTACATCTACATGCCATGGGGGTGGTGCATAGATATACAGCACAGGCATTTGTATGAGTGGCAGCATGGACCCTGACTGGTGTGTGGCCCACCAGGACTGCATTTTGGAGATTCTGCTCTAGGTACTGCCCCTGTACATGGTGTCTGTGCTCAGTGGGGTAAAAGATAGACGTAGTACCATTGCATATGGCCTCGCCACTAAAGGTTTGTCCTTACTATTACTGTGTAGCTGTGGGAAAAATATGTGGGAAGGATTGGCGGTAGCCCCAGCTGGGCTTTGAACCTGTGACCTTCTGTTCTTGTATGCACTGCACCACCTTGTAGCCACAGATTGGCTGGATTCCCTGGAACGTCCATGCCTGTGGATCCGGCAGGGCCTGTGTGTTGCAGTGGACTGTGCCAGCCTGCACATGGCTTGGCCTATGTCCTCTGTGGCTAGCTGCCACTGCCCCCTGCACCACATGTACTCGTGCGCCAACATGCTGGCATGAGCTTCTCTCAGAAAAAGCAGATGACCTGATTGCAATGTGGCAGTACGGGACTGCATTTGGGGGACTTGGCTGTAGGTATGCCCATTGTTGTGGTGTGTGTGCGGTGTTGGGTAACATATGGGTGTTTCCCCCATGCTTATGTTCCCTGCAATACAGGGGTGTTTGCTCTATCTTTGTTTAGTGGTGGGTAAAATATATGGATGGGGTTGGCAAGTGCCCCAGCTGGGATTTGAACCTCTGGCCTTCTAGTCCTAGAGGTCATTGCTATGTCCTCTGCACCACACTATGGCCACAGAGACAGTGCAGCCCCTGGAGGTAGTAAACCTGGCAGGATGGCGTCACAAACCCTGCTGTATGCATTTTTACTGTGGGCTCCTTCACCCTGTGTGGTGACAAACGTGCAAATAAAACCCGGGAATGACCACGGAACAAAGGGGGAAAACATATACCCAAGCTGGGCAACAGTGATATTAATGGGCAACCCTAGATAACACTCCCAGGACAGCTCCAGAAAAAGGGAAATGTTTTTTGGACGAGTCTCCGTTCCGTACACCTTTCCATAAATCATTTCCTTTTTTTTGGAGCTTTCCTGGGTGTGTTATCTAGTTTTGCCCATCACTATAACTGTTCCCCAACTGAATTACTATTTTTCATATTTTTGTGGTGGTCATTTTCTATTTATAATTGCACTTTTGTGCTGTGCACATGTATCACACTGCTCACGTTTTGCAGGTTTCCCCGGTTTTGCTGTACATTGCTGACGGAAATGGTTTCTCTTCCCTTTAAATGCATTCTAACGCGAGTGATTCACTCGCGCTATTTTTTTTTGGAAATTCAGCCCCGATAATGTGCGGGACGCCTCTCCCCTCCCCTTCCCCGCCCATTAACCCCTTCTCTCCGCCCCTCCGGGGCCTTCCTCCGCCCTCCGTTAGCCTTTCCACGCCTCTATCGGACATTTGCGGGCACGTACTTGTGCGGCACCCGTTACTGTGACGCGCAAGTGTGTGGGGCTTCATCGCACGTTTGCGGGGCGTTTAAGCGCTCTTAAGTACCGCTTTTAGTGTGCTATTTTGCGGCGCGCTAATTAGCGGTTTTTAGTAAACATGCCCCTTAGTGTTTCTCCCTGCGCCTTTTCATTTCTGATGTTTCTCTTATGCCCAATTATTCTTACTTCAATTTCATTTTCCCAGGCCTTCCTCCTATTTATTTTCTCTTTTATATTTTCCTATTTTACCCTGAGCTCTGTCGTGCACACACATTGCCCTTCCAAAGCCCCCTGTCTCAGGCAATTCCCCCTTTTCAGTTGGGTCATCCTAGCTCCTAAGCACTTATTTTTTCTTAAACCCCGCTGGCCATCCTGGAGCCTCTGGCAACTCCCAGTGTAAAATCAACACTGGGCACCCCTCTAAATACTCCTATCAGGTATTTTATTCTTATTTCATTTTTTCCCATCTAGTTATGGAAGCAAGGATTTTCTATTTGATTCTGCTGGGGAGTGGTGACCAATGGAGCTGTCTGAGGATTAGGGTGATGTTATCAAGTTTAGAAGCTCCCTGGATTGTGCACGGGGCAGTGTGTAGGACAGTTTATAGTGGGAGAGGGGTGGCTTGTAGAAGGCCCTGAAAGATTATGTTACAATAGTCTACGTGTGGAAGAATGAGGGCTTGGAGTGCTAAGCAGAAATCTGTTGTTTCGAGAAGGGGACGGAGGCATTGTAGTGTTTTGGTTTTGAAATATATCGCTTTGGCTGTTGTCATTATTTGTGTTTTGAAGAAGAGTTGTTGATCCAGAATGATCCCAAGGTACTTTAGCTCCAGTCAAACATTTATCTGGGTGTTGTTTAATGTTACTGAGTTTAGGGGGGAGAGGGTGAATGAGGAATCCTTTGTAATAAACAGAGCTTCAGTCTTCTTGTAGTAAAATGAGAGGTTATTTGCAATTGGCCAGTGGGAGACATTTGTAAAGCATTCTTGGATTTGTGTATATGATGGCTGTTTTGTGTGGAGCAGACAGTATAACATAGGGGTATGTTATTAAACTGCGTTAGTGCGATTCACGTTAGCAGCTGCGGTAGAGACAGAAACACCAAATAAGGACATGGGCGGTACATCGTTGCCGAGAACGCGCGCTACAAGGCGCCATAAATGAACGAGCGCTACAGGGCACGTTACCGTGCGTTAATCTTAAGAAGGCGCGCAGGCATACAATCACAACAGCAGAGCTGTAGCACAATGGTTACAACACTGACTGATGGTACAGGGGTCATGGGTTCGATTCCCCAGTGGGCCTAATGTATAAGGCTGGCTGAGGCAGCACCTTTTACATTTAAGTAGTGATTGTTGAGGCATTTGACATGTATTTTAATTTGTGCTGCCAGCAAACACACCCTCACGGTGGCATAACCTAAGGTGCTGCATAAGGCACCCCATAACGCACTCCATAGGGCACATTATAAAGTGTACTGTCCGCCAAGGCACCCTATAATGTCCCCTATAGGACACCTTATAAGGCTGTGAACTAAGCCCTGGCTGGCTGCAGGACTGCACATCACCACACAAACTGTCTGCTGTGGTTACCAGGATAGGCTTAACCCACCCGTACCCATGATGCACTGCATATGCAAATCAGCAGTCAAGAGATGGGCACAAGATTGGGTATGCACCCCCACAGCACCTCGGCCAGGTGGGGGAACAGACTGTGTGTGGTACTGCCACAGAGTAGCCACAGACAGTCACATTGTGTGGGTAGTGTGCCCACCCTGAGGTTGAGGTGGGGTGCCCAGCACCAGGTCCACAGCACCTTTCATGGCTGAAATACACTATGCTGCAGGTCCCCATCAGTGTGTGATAGGTAGTTCTGTTAGACCAAAGCTACTCAATTCCAGTCCTGGTGACCTGCAACCCTGCAGGTTTTTGGGATATCCCTAATGATATGCATGAGATATATATGCATTAGAGATAGCCTGCCAACCTGACTGGTGTTTGGTTCTCCAGGGCTGGATTTGGAGACCCCTGCCTTACACCTCTGTCATTTAAGATTGTAAGTGGGCAAGGTGCAGATGTCCAAAACATCAAAAAGGTTAGAATTTGTCACATTCCTCCTTGCTTCTCACCACCACCAAAATATTGTCTATTAAACAACTTTTTGGTGGTGTTGAGAATCTAGGAGGAATGTGACACATTCTATCTACCCTTTTGATGTCTAGAACATCTGTACCTTGCCCACTCACAATCTTAAATGACAGAGGTGTAAGGCAGGAGTCTCCAAATCCAGCCCTGGAGGGCCACAAACCAGTCAGGTTGGCAGGCTATCTCTAATGCATATATATCTCATGCATATCATTAGGGATATCCCAAAAGCCTGCAGGGTTGCGGGCCACCAGGACTGGAATTGAGTATCTCTGTGTTAGACACACCTAGGATACATCTATGCCCTGCTGTATGTCTCGGTCATGTATAGTCCAACGGCGATCGGGGCCATGGAGGACTCTAAAGCCGACATCGGGGCTGTGAGCAGGAGCTCTGTTTCGTCTCCTTCACCTGCCAATCACATCAAGGCAGCAACGATGTTAAAAGCCGCCATTCCAACGGCGATCGGGGCCACGGAGGACTCTAAAGCCGACATCGGGGCTGTGAGCAGGAGCTCTGTTTCGTCTCCTTCACCTGCCAATCACATCAAGGCAGCAACGATGTTAAAAGCCGCCATTCCAACGGCGATCGGGGCCACGGAGGACTCTAAAGCCGACATCGGGGCTGTGAGCAGGAGCTCTGTTTCGTCTCCTTCACCTGCCAATCACATCAAGGCAGCAACGATGTTAAAAGCCGCCATTCCAACGGCGATCGGGGCCACGGAGGACTCTAAAGCCGACATCGGGGCTGTGAGCAGGAGCTCTGTTTCGTCTCCTTCACCTGCCAATCACATCAAGGCAGCAACGATGTTAAAAGCCGCCATTCCAACGGCGATCGGGGCCACGGAGGACTCTAAAGCCGACATCGGGGCTGTGAGCAGGAGCTCTGTTTCGTCTCCTTCACCTGCCAATCACATCAAGGCAGCAACGATTTTAAAAGCCGCCATTCCAACGGCGCGCCCGCGCCTTGCGGGCCCGCGCCTAAGGACCACGCCAAAGGGCCCTTTGGCGAGGCCCTTAGGCGTAGGACCGTGGGGTACCAGGGTAACGGCTGAGCTATGTTGGTTATGTTTGTTGCCTTGTTCTGTGTAGTTAATTGTAATGTAAGGTATTTACTGTATGTCCCTATGTATGTGTCTATGCTCTGATGCTTGTCTCCTTACCTGTTTGTGTAATATGTGCTGTATTAACCACTTTGATTTAAGGAAAAGGTGGGATGCAAAACTTATTATATAAATAAATGCCATGTATGTACTGTAATGTACTCCTTGTGTTATGTAATCCCATTTACTACTGCTCTGATGTAACGAAGAGTGGTATGTTTCCCTCACCTTTGTACAACCTGGTATTGTAATGTATTGTATTGTACTGTGACCGCTTTGATTGAAAGAAAAAGCGGGATATAAAACCTGTTTAAATAAATAAATAGTCCTTATGGGAGATGATGCACCCAGAATAGTGCATATCCTGTGTTGGTGCCATGGTTACCTGCTGTAGGTGAAAGGGGGGGGGGTGTATGGACCCATGGGCAGATCATGTACCACTACACAACCCACCCGCTGGGGCACAGGGTGGGAAACAGGATCACCCACCAGTAGATCCACAGTCTACCTCCCTGCAATGGTAGCAGTAGAGGGGACCATCAACCCCAGTCCTGCTGGGGAACAGACAGAGCGGTACACATCCGTAACGCAATAGCAGACAGATGGCAGACTTGGAAATCCTCAGCTGCCCCCACCATTATCTGACATCCTCCAGCTGCTGCACCCTGCAAGGTGTTCCAGCAAGACACATACTAGCTGCAGACAGTCCGCCAGCTAGTCCATAGTCCTGGAGGAAATGCATGTACCCAGAACAGGGATGTCAGCATACACACCAAGCAGATAAGTCAGTGATTGGGCCCCAAAAGGAAACCCATATATATCACATAAGAAAAATGCTACATAGCACTATGGGGGAACCTAGCCATGCCATGGTCACTGCTCAGTCAGGGTGAGAGTGACCTCCCAGCAGGACATCCTATGGCCACCCTGTCCGTGCAGGTGGTACCGGGCACTACAATGTCCGAGCCATTGCCCTATGCCCTGTGTAGATACGGCCAGGCCAGGCCACCCTATCAGGCTATTCCCACAGTACCTTGCTCCTCATTATGCACGTTGGCAGGCCAATACTGGCAACAGTGCTAGCAGTGTGGGCTGTGGAGGGTGTTGGCAGCTACCACACACTGGATAGACAGACACACACTCCCCACACCTATGCCAGCATTGTGCAACTATAGAGGTGTTGGGCAGCCCAGGCCACCACACCAGTCCTGGGCACAGTGCAGTCATGGCTATGGTACGCAATACTGTAGAAGTCACTCCCCAGGTTGGTAAACACTGTCAGACACAAGACCTGTAGCACACTCCACAGACATCAAAAAGGTTGCTATGATGCAGCTCACTCAGAATATTGTACTTAACCTAGGAATTGCTATCTGCCAGTAATCATAGCAACCTTTTTAAAGATGTGTACCATATTCCCAGGTTTAGGGTGGCATTACTAAGGTATGCAAGTGCTAGTATTGGGAGATGCACGCAGAGCCCAAAGTCCTGCCTCTCCAGGAGGCTTTGGATAATGGGGCCTGTGGGTGCGGGTGTGTCTGCCCCTGTTGGCTGCTGCTTTACGGCAGAGGTTCCCAACTCCAGTCCTGCGGTGCCAAACACTGTTCGGGTTTTCATGCTGTCCCTTATGAATATGCATGAGATACATCTGCATACCATGGGTGTGGCGCATAGAAATGCAGCACAGGCATCTTTATCAGAGGCAGCATGGAACCGGAATGGTGTTTGGCCCTCTAGGACTGCATTTGGGAGACTCTGCTCTAGGTAATGTGCATGTTTATGGTGTCCGTGCTCTGTAGGCTAAAATGTAGGTGTCTTGGGTATGTTTACGTCATCTGCACTAAAGGTGCTGTCTGTATTAGCACGATGAAGTAGTGGGTAAAATATGGGGACTGGGTTGGCAGGAACCACAGCTGGGACTTGAACCTGTGACCCTCTGCTTCTGAATACACTGGTTTTGTGCACTGCACCACCTTGTTGTCACCAAGTCAGTGTATTCCTTGGTGATACCATAACTGTTCTTCAGACGGGGCCCGTTTATTGCAGTACACGGCACCCACCTACACAGGGCTAGGTCACGGTCTGCTCTGGGCAGCTGCCACTGCCCCCTCCACCACCAGTATCCCTCAGCCACCATGCTGACATGCCCTTCTGCTGGTGGTGCTGGTGGTGCGCAGTCTCAGGCCATCCAGTGTGCAGGTAGGCGGCTGCCTATGGTGCGGGTTCTGGGGTAGGGGTGCCTGCATAGACGTCCATGCTCCCCCCAGCCCTGCCTGCCAATGTTCCGTGCCCTTGGGGGAAGCTGTTGGGTACTATCCCCTGTGACACTGTGGAAAACACGCTCGTCCCATGTTGGGCCTTCAGCAGTTGCTGTCTGGCTGCTCTGCTCTTTCAGCATTCGTATGGGCCACCTAGGCTTCACCCTAGTCCGCACTGTGGCCCAGCTCCACCACAGCATGTGCCGCCTTCGGCCCTCTGTATCCCCTTCTCCGGCATCTGTCCAGTTGCTGTTCCGACATGCCCGCCCTGATGTTGCGGGACATGTGCACGCCATAGGAACCCTGTCCGATTGTGGGGGGAACCCTGAGCAGCGCTATTTCACTGTGGGGTCCTTCACCTTGTATGGGGACAGAGTATAGACCCTTCCACGATTTATATCTTTTCTATGGAGCTTACTCGGGGGGGGGGGAGGGGTTGATGTTTCTCATTGATACCACTATTGGCCAGCTTGGTTATGTTTTTTTTCAAGTTTGTTGGGGTCATTTTCAGTGTTTCTGTGCCCTTTTGTTCTGTGCACATGTGTCACACTTATCACTTTTTTTTGGTTTCCCTGTCTGGGCTGTACATTGCTGACGCTGAAATGGTCTCTCTCCCCTGTAATGTGCATTTAACGGCAGGTTTTCATTTGCGTTGGAATTCAGCTCTTCAGATCAGCGTGTTAGTGTGAAGGGAGCCTCTCCCCACCCACTCTCCGCCCACTGACCCCTTCTCTCTGCCCTCTCTCCACCTTCTGTGGTGTTTTACCACGCCGCGGGGCATTACGATCGTTAGCGCATCATAATGCGCGTTATGTAACGTTAACGATCGTAAGCGCAGCATAACACGCGTTATGATGCACTTATGATCGTTAACGTTACATAACGCGCGTTATGTACGATTACCGCAGTTTAGTAAACATACCCTATAGTGTCATCGGCATCGATGTGGACATTGATGTTGTGCTCTTTGATGATCGAACAGAGTTTGTAAATATAGATTGAAGAGGGGTGAGGATAGTATGGACCCTTGGGGTACTTCTTGAGTTTGTTGGTATGGTTTGCAGATGTTTGTTCCCAGTTTTATCTGCTGTTGCCTGTCAGAAAGGTAGGACTGAAACAATTTGAGAACTGTATCCTGGATGCCATTTGATTGTAGATGCTGAAGGAGTGTGTTGTGGTCGACTGTGTCAAAAGCTGCAGAGATGTCCAGGAATATCAGTAGGAAAGCTTGGGATCAATCTTGTATTCCTTGTGTTAGAGAAGTCATCAGCATTTCTACTCTATGTAGTGGACGGAAATCATGTTGTTGGGGGTCAAGAAGGCAGCTGTCATCAATGTGGTCCTGGAGCTGGAGCTGTACAGTTTTTTTGAGACTTTTACCTAGAAAGATTTATTCCCCAGTATTCGACTCTCTCCTTTCTCTTTCTCTCTTCTGCCCTCCCTGTGCCCAGCATCTATCCCCTTCTCTCCTGCTCTGTCTTGTTTTCCCCCTCTCTCACCATCTAATTCCTCTCAACCTTTTCTCATCCTATCCCCTCCATGTCCAGCATTCCCCCTCTCTCCTTCATCCCATGTCCAGCATCTCCTTATATCCCACCCCATGTCCAGCATCTGTTCTCCACCCCCACTTTGTGTCCAGCATCTGCCCTCCACCCCATGTGTTCAGTCTCTGCCCACTATCCTCTATAGCCCATCCCATGTCCAGCATCTGCCTTTCATCCCCATGACCCCTACCCCATGTCCAGCCTCTGCTGTCTACCCCATATCCACCCTTTGTCCACCCTCTGACCCCTGCTCCCATATCCAGTATCATCCCTCCATCCCCTATGCCCCCTAACCCATGTCCAGTATCTGCCCTACAACCCTCATGACCCCAACCCATATCCAGCATATTCCCTCCATCCCTCTACTCACCAACTCTATATCCACTATCTGCCCTCCACCCCATGTACACTATCTGCCTTCCACCCCTCCACTCACCAACTCTATAGCCACTATCTACCCTCCACACCATGTCCATTATCTGCCCTCCATGCCCTTATGCCTTCAATCCGTGTCAAGACTCTACTCCCCCTCACATGTCACATCAGAGGAGGAAAGCATTTGCAGGCCTTCACTGTGCAGTCACTGATCACGGCCAAGAGAGTCAGTGACTGCCCACAGGGATCCCAACCTTGGTGGGCAGTCACTAGCTCACCTGGCCATGATAACAGAACTTCTGCTGCCAGTGGGGATTGGGATCCCCACAGGTCATCACCGACTCTCCCAGCCACAATCACAGCACCCCTGCTGCCTATGGGGGTTGGGATCCTGCCGGCAGTCACTGTGGGGATGTGCATCTTATACCACCTCCAAGGTGGTATAAGCAGCATGTTTTGCCCGATTGGGCCCAGGGAGCCCCACCGGGGCTGGGACCAGGTACGAGGGGTCCCTGCTGCTCGATCCAGGCCACAGGAGGCCAGCCGTGAGTCGGGCGGTGGGGTTTTGGGGGACCGGAGCCATGGATGTATAGGGAACCTGCGGGGAGGACATCCCCACAGGCAGAGGTGGCGTGCCGGGCCGTCCTCAGGCCTGATTCTCTCTAAACCTTCCCACAGACCAGAATTGGGTCCTAATGGCCCCAGTGAAGACATCCGGATGGCCCAGGTATCCCCATCCCAGAATGGGGCTCCACGTGTGTAATGGGCCTTACATAATTAAGTCATGCGTAAAAATAAAAGCAGTGTAAGTAATCGCATCATTGACCTGTAGGCATGCACAGAGGTGGAGTGTGGATGGAGTCATGATTTACATGTGTATTTTATAAAATACATGTGTATTGGTTTGTAAGGTACACACGGACGTTTACACCAGCTCTTGAGCAGGCTTAATATCTGCGCCTGCAAATATAGACACAGTTTTAGTAGGATTTGCGCTAGTATTATATAAAGTTACATAAACATTTATGGAGGTTATTTTAGAAGCATCACCACATGCAAATAGTAATATTCAGATGTGAAGATTGCCTACATGTGCAAATGGTGATTTTAGAATGCTGCTATTTATTTACATGCGGAGAACTGCACCATGCCCAGATTACAAGGGGAGAGTTTGGAGGCCAATAAGGCATGGTTTGAGCAGGCCAAAATTCTAGATGTATATTACACATTTTACAAGAAGAGTACATGTTTAGACCAGAGGATTGCCATGTCAAATTTTACACCTACCCCAAGGCACACACAAATGCCAGCTTGATGGGGAAGGTACAAAGGCCAATGCCACTATTCACCCCTACAATTCTCTATGACAACAGCAACATTCCCCCTATCCCCCCCCCCCCCCACAACTCCCCCTGAAATTAATCCCGTACTGACACTCCCAACATTAAGAGCATAAGAAATTCCTTTCTAGGTCAGACCAAGGTCCATCAAGCCCAGTATCCTGTTTCCAACAGTGGCCAATCCAGGCCACAATACATGGCAGATTCCCAAAGAGGCACACAGATTCCACAATGTTTGTCCCAGGGCAAGCAGTTTATTTTCCAGGTCCTCTTTAATAATGGTTTATGGACCTTTCCTCCAGGAACTTGTCCAAACCTTTTTTAAATCCTGCTACACTAACAGCTGTAACTACATCCTCTGGTAATGAATTTCACAGTTTGATTATGCGTTGAGTAAAAAAAAATTCTCTTATTAGTGTGATACAGTGGCCAGCACAGAGCCCATGGATACAGGAGAAAAGGAAGAGCTTACCTTACAGTCACCTAGGCAGAAAGCATTTTCAGGTTGTAAGGTTCCAGAAAATAGCGAACAAACTTTCCCTATGCTGGCTGTGACGCAGTAGAAAGCCAGGAAACTAATCACGTCCATCTGGGTCAGGAAGCACGTACAACGTGCAGGAGCCAGGAGGATAAAAGTGGCTGGGAAATCCCAGTAGGGGGAGGTGCATTGGAAGGCAAGAGAGGAGCAAGCAAGGGAGGTGCTCGTGCACAGGTCTCCCAAGCCAGAGGGGGCATCGTCCCAAAGAGAGTGAGTAAGCAGCTGGAGGGCAGAGGTCACAAGCAGGAGAGCTTGCTGGGACCAGGAAGCATCGGGTGTGTCCCTGCAGTAAGGAACAGCAGAAGGGAAGCCTTTCCTGAAGCTTACCACAGCCCAGATCAGAAAATTGCTGAGGGGAACTCTCATGGCAAAGCAGGCTACAGCCCAAGTAAAGGTGCCTGGTTAAGAGAGGAAGGAGTGGAAGCTGGTTATCCAAGAAACAAAGCTAAGTACACCAATTTCTCCAGAGGGCAAGAGGTGGGCTCAGCTAGAAAAGCAAAGGCTAATTGTTGGAAGGAAAACCATTGGTGGAGGGAAAGGGGAAGCCTCAGAGAAATAGGCTCCAGTACAGGTCCCCAGGACTTCCCTTGTACAGAACGGTTCCTTGCCCCAAGAGCTGCTGCCTCACGAGAGAGTTATGTGAAAGATAAATGTGGAAAGTGTTACCCACTTACAAGTTTAGACGCTGAGCAGATGCAATGGGAAAGCACTAATCAGGACGTTGATTATAGCCCAATGGATTGCACGCTCTGTATCTCGGATGAGATTACCTCTTTATGTTAAGCAAGGAAGCAAGAGCATTGTTATACCTGTTTTTGTAAGAAGGTGCATTTTTGTTATTTTGCTGTGAAGAAACAGTTTCTTTAATCCTTTGTTGCTGTATGAGAGAAACAGAAATCCACATGGGAAAGGGAATAAATCCTCATCATTATAATTTTGCCTTGAACACGGCTACAGAGTTTTCTTTACAAAGACAGCTTTCACCACACGCCCTAGGCGACCACCTAATAAGGACTACGGTAGCAAGCGTCTGACAAATGTCGTAGATTTTTGGATTTCTGGACCAAGAATACAGCGGAAGACCAGCGCCTGAGAGCAAGACACAGGATTGCTGCTGACCACGCCCAGAGGATTCCAGGATCCAGAGAGGCAAGATTACCTTCTCAAGGCCGGAATCTCCACCTGAGTCAGGTAATAAGTATCTGGGCACAGGCAGAGGGGATTCTGGTGAGAAGGGATACTAGGCACCAGAGCCGGAGCATAGTGCATTTTGGAAAAAAAAGTGCCACACTTGGTGTTTGTATTGTCTGTTTGTGTTTCAGTGTTCGGAGATGGAGAGTCCACAGGAGATACTGCGATGGATCAGTCTCCAATTTGAAAAACAGTGCGAGTTAGCCCAGCAGAGCTAGGAGCAAGCACTGGCAGCCATGCAGGCTCAACAAAAACCGCTGATCGACCTGATTCAGACTTTGCTGGCGGAGAGAGCGGCAGAGAAGACACCAGAGGGACATTGTTGTGGGGTAGGCCCACAGACATGTGGGGTATTATCCTTTGGACAATTGACAAAAGATGATAACATTGATGACTTCCTGGAGGCTTTCGAGTGAGTAGCTCATAGTGCCGGCTGGCCCTACGAGCAGTGGGCGGTTAGATTAGCCACGTCCCTGACAGGAGGAGCCCTAGCGGCGTACAAGGCTATGCCCGCCACCCAGGAGAACAAAATATGAGGAAGTCAGAGCAGCCATATGGGACAGACTAGGCTTATCGCCTATAGTATACCGCCATATGTTGCGAGCGACCCAACTCCAGCCAGGTGAAACCCCTAAGGCACTTCGTCAAAGGATCCAAAACCTGGTCTGGAAGTGGCTCACTCCCAAGGGGAGAACCATGGAAAGTGTACTTGATATGCTTGTCTTAGAACAATTTTCAGAGGCTGTTCCAGCCGAGATACGTTCATTTTTGACTCTGCAGAATTGTCAGACCTCAAGCGAGGCAGCTCACCTAACGGAAAGGTTCATGGAGACTGGATTAGCCCATAAACCGCCGAGAGGCGCTGGCAACACTTGTGGGGTAGCCAATTTTGGAAAGGCAGGAAAAGACCCTATGTTTGGTGTACCAGCTGTGGTGAGAAATATGCCTAGAAATGAGGTCAGGGACGCACGCATTAAATGTTTTAAATGTGGGAGGCGGGGTCACAGGAAGGATGAATATGTTGTACAAACAGCTTTAATGAGTGAGGATGAAAAATACAGGCAGGAAGGTTTTCACCTAGAGGTAGAAGTCCAAGGTGTGGTAGCCAGGGCCCTACTTGACTCGGGAGCGGACCAAACAATGATTTCAAAGAAATTCTGGCGCCTCCTACAGGCCAGTAATGGGTCCACCCTGAATCAACCGGAAGGGGTAGCCAAGATAAAATGCATTCATGGATCTGCTGACAGTTATCCCCTATATAGCCTGACAATAAAAGGATTGAGAACACGAAGAAAGCTCTTGGTTGCCCTAGTCCCACACTTACCGTTTGACATAGTGCTGGGCCGAGATTGGCCACCATTTGATAAAGGGCTAGGAGAAGGTCTACACTTAGGTGGGGATAAGACGCCCATGGGACCCCAAGACCCGCGGGAGGAGGGCCGGTGTGAACCCCCAGAGGGAGGTTTGGATATCCCAGGACGAGAGGAGGAATCCTCAGAGGATGGGGATGAACCAACAAAGGGGGGCCCACGAGAGCAGCAAAGTGGGGCAGAAAGGGAGGAAGCGCATGAGCAGGACGGTCGGGGAAAAGGGGAGGCTATGGTGACCCTGGTTCCGAAGCCCCTATTTGAAAAGCCCCGAGGGACAAATCCCGGTAAGAAAAACCCGGAGAAAATGGAAGTAGCCAGGAAAGAGGGTTTTGTTTTCAAATTTTGCAAAGCGACTCCTAGCGCCCAGAGCCCGCAACGAGCCAGTGCCGCTGCCACGGGATATGACCTCTTTAGTGCCGTAGATGAGGTAGTGCCAAAGAGAGGGAAAGCCTTAATAAGCACGGGGTTACAAATACAATTACCAGCAGGATGCTATGGCCGAATAGCCCCTCGGTCTGGATTAGCCGCCAAGCATTTTATTGATGTTGGGGCAGGGGTTATTGACCCAGATTACAGAGGGGTTGTCCAAATTTTACTCTTTAATTTTGGGGAAAGAGATTTTAGGGTTAAAATAGGGGACAGGGTGGCCCAGTTCATTTGTGAGCGGATTGGATTCCCCGAGCTGAAGGAGGTGCCATTGTTGACCCTTACCAGCCGTGGGGGAGACGGTTTCGGCTCCACCGGGCAGAGGGAGGTGAAGGATATGACCGCCATGGCGGAGGAGAGGTTAGAGGAGGATTTTGGACCATAGGTCATGGATTGCAAAGAGAACCCAGCTCCAAGAGTAGGCGAGGAACTATCGCAACAACAACAGCAGCAGTTAGCACAATTGTTGGCAAGGTTCAGAGATGTCCTCACTCCAATACCTGGGGAAACGGGTTTAATGGCCCACGAAATTGTCACCCCTCCTGGGGAGATAGTGCGGCAGAGGCCTTATCGCCTACCGGAGGCCCGTAAGAGAGAGGTAATATCGCAGGTGCAGGAAATGCTAAGGATGGGCGTAATTGAAGAGTCTAAAAGTCCGTGGTGCAGCCCGGTAGTCCTAGTGCCCAAGCCGGACGGAAGCCTGCGCTTTTGCATTGGAAGGCAAGGGAGGTGCATTGGAAGGGCCGTTCGGGTTGCATGGGGCGGCGGCGACCTGCCAACGCTTGGTCGACCAGATTTTGCATCCCCATCAAACTTATGCAGTAGCCTATATGGACGATATCATCATACATAGTGCAAGTTGGGCACAACATCTGCCTAGGGTGGAGGCGGTATTGAAGGCCCTACGGCAGGCAGGCTTAACCTTAAATCCGCAGAAGTGTTTATTCGCCAGAGCAGAGGTTAAGTATTTAGGACACATGGTCGGGAAGGGCATGGTTCGACCATTACTTAGCAAGGTGGAGAGTGTGCAAAATTTCCAGAAGCCGATAACTAAGAAACACCTTCGACGTTTCCTTGGCCTTATCGGGTACTATCGCAGGTTCATACCTAAGTTTGCGGAGGAAAGCACAGTCCTAACCAATATGCTAAGGAAAAATGCCCCGAATACTGTAAGATGGACACCGGAGGCGGAGAGGGCATTTGTTCAATTAAAGGGGAAATTATGCCAAGCCCCGGTTTTGTATGGGGTGGATTTTCAAAGGCCTTTTGTTCTCCAAACGGACGCCTCCGAATCCGGTTTGGGGGCGGTCCTATCCCAGGAGTTCGAGGGGGTAGAACACCCCATTATGTATTTGAGTAGGAAGCTGTCCCAAGCAGAAGTTAATTACTCGACGGTGGAAAAGGAATGCCTCGCTATTAAGTGGGCTGTAGAGGCACTGCGTTTTTATCTCATTGGCCGTCACTTCGTGTTAGTAACAGACCATGCGCCTTTAAAATGGTTAGGCACTATGAGGAACCACAACCCACGGCTTACACGCTGGCACTTAGCTCTGCAGGCATTCAATTTTACCATCCAACACAGGGCAGGCAAACTGCATCTCAATGCAGGCGCATTATCCCGTATTCCGTGCTGTGAGGACATGAGTCCCCCAGCCCGAAATATCTTAAGGGGGGGGGATATGTGATACAGTGGCCAGCACAGAGCCCATGGATACAGGATAAAAGGAAGAGCTTACCTTACAGTCACCTAGGCAGAAAGCATTTTCAGGTTGTAAGGCTCCAGAAAATAGAAGAACAAACTTTCCTTACACTGGCTGTGACGCAGTAGAAAGCCAGGAAACTAATCACGTCCATCTGGGCCAGGAAGCACGTACAATGTGCAGGAGCCAGGGGATAAAAGTGTCTGGGAAATCCCAGTAGGGGGAGGTGCATTGGAAGGCAAGAGAGGAGCAGGCAAGGGAGGTGCTCGTGCACAGGTCTCCCAAGCCAGAGGGGGCATCATCCCAAAGAGAGTGAATAAGCAGCTGGAGGGCAGAGGTCACAAGCAGGAGAGCTTGCTGGGACCAGGAAGCATCGGGTGTGTCCCTGCAGTAAGGAACAGCAGAAGGGAAGCCTTTCCTGAAGCTTACCACAGCCCAGACCAGACAATTGCTGAGGGGAACTCTCATGGCAAAGCAGGCTACAGTAAAGGTGCCTGGTTAAGAGAGGAAGGAGTGGAAGCTGGTTATCCAAGAAACAAAGCTAAGTACACCAATTTCTCCAGAGAGCAAGAGGTGGGCTCAGCTAGAAAAGCAAAGGCTAATTGTTGGAAGGAAAACCCTTGGTGGAGGGAAAGGGGAAGCCTCAGAGAAATAGGCTCCAGTACAGGTCCCAAGGACTTCCCTTGTACAGAACGGTTCCTTGCCCCAAGAGCTGCTGCCTCATGAGAGAGTTATGTGAATGTTAGATGTGGAAAGTATTACCCACTTACAAGTTTAGATGCTGAGCAGATGCAATGGGAGAGCACTAATCAGGAGGTTGATTATAGCCCAATGGATTGCACGCTCTGTATCTCAGATGAGAATACCTCTTTATGTTAAGCAAGGAAGCAAGAGCATTGTTATACCTGTTTTTGTAAGAAGGTGCATTTTTGTTATTTTGCTGTGAAGAAACAGTTTCCTTAATCCTTTGTTGCTGTATGAGAGAAACAGAAATCCACACGGGAAAGAGAATAAATCCTCATCATTATAATTTTGCCTTGAACACGGCTACAGAGTTTTCTTTACAAAGACAGCTTGCACCACACGCCCTAGGCTACCGCCTAATAAGGACTACGGTAGCAAGCGTCTGACATTAGTCTTAAATGGATTGCTTTAAAGCTTCATTGTGTGTCCTCTACTCTTTTTACGTTTTGATGGCATAAACAACTGATCTACGTTTACTAGTTCCACTCCATTCATTAATTTATAGACCTCTATCACATCCACCATCAGTCGTCTCTTTTCCAAGTTGAAGAGCCCCAACCTTTTAAGCCTCTCCTCATAGGGGTATCCTTCCATTGACTTTGCCATTTTGTTGCTCTTCTTTGTACCTTTTCTAATTCAGCTATATCCTTTTTTAGATACGGCGACCAGAATTGCACACAATATTCAAGGTGCGGTTGCACCATGGAACAATACAGAGGCATTATAATATCTTTTGTTTTATTCTCCATTCCTTTCCTTATGATTCCTAGCATTCTATTTGCTTTCTTGGCCGCCGCTGCACACTGGGTGGAGGGTTTCACTGTATCATCCACGATGACGCTTAAATCTTTTTCCTGGGTGGTGGTTTCTAAGGTAGTACCTTGCATCATGTCACTACAGTTTGGATTGTTCTTTCCTAGGTGCATAACCTTGCACTTGTTCACATTAAATTTCATCTGCCATTTGGATGCCCAATCTCCCAATTTTTCAAGGTCGTCTTGCAATTTTTCACAATCCTCTTGCATTTTAACAACTCAGAATAATTTTGTGTCATCTGCAATTTGATCACCACACTCGTTATGAATGTTAAAAAGCAGTAAGCCCAGCACAGATCCCTGGGGTGCTCCACTATTTATCTTTCTCCATTGAGATAATTGGCCATCTATCTGCTTTCTATCTTTCTATCACAATACTACACTGCCTCCAATCTATGACTTTTTAATTTCGTCAAGAGTCTCTGATGAGGGACTTTGTCAAAGGCTTTCTGAAAATCCAGATATACTATATCAGTCGACTCACCTTTGTCTACCTATTTACTGACACCTTCAAAAAATATTACAAATTAGTAAAACAAGACTTTCCTTGGCTAAATCCATGTTGGCTTTCTCCCATTAAACCATGGCTATCTACATGTTCAGTAATTTTATTCTTTATAATGATTTCTACCATTTTGCCTGCTACTGACATCAGGTTCATTAGTCTGTAGTTTCTCAGATCAGCCCTTGGAACCCTTTTTAAAAATTGGAGTTACATTGGCCAGTCTCCAATCTTCAGGTACTACAGATGATTTTAATGATAGTTCATGAATAGCTAATCATAGGACTGCAATCTCATATTTCAGTTCTTTCAGCACACTTCCAGTTCAAGTGATTTGCTCCTTTTCAGTTTATCAAACAGTTGTAATACATCCTTCCAAGTTCCGGTTTATCGATATTTCTTTCAATTCTTCTGCTGCATCACCTTATATACCATTTCAGGCATGGGTAGGGTTGCCAACTTTTTCACCGAGAAAAACCCGACACCTGTGGCTCGCCATGCTCCACCCATTCTCCGCCCCTAGTCCGACCCCTGCCCCGCCCCCAGCCCCACCCACAAAAATTACCGAGGATACGTGTAGGCTAACTTCCTTGGTCAGATAATAATTAAACTGGGAACCCCAAAATCCAAACATGAAATGTACAACACTGGAGAAATAAAACTATAAAGTAATTTCCTCTTGCACTAAACAAAAACGCAAAGATGTTAGCAATACACACTTCCCAGACCAGACATATTCCAGTTAATAAATTCAAAATAAAAAGTATTTTTCTACCTTCTGTTTGGGCGTTTTATTTTTCAGTTGCAATTGCTCCAGTCACTTTCTTCTGGTTTCTTCGTGTCTTCTGCAAGCTATCCATTTGTCCTTTCTTCTCTTTTAGATGTTTTCCATTCTCTCTCTATTTCTGCTTTAACATACTGATTGTTTCCCTTTTGCTCTTTCCCCCAATTCTTTACTTATTCCTTTATCATCCGTTTAAATTTCACCCTTCCATTCTCAAGCCCCTCTTACTCTCCCAATACCGGCCCATCATAGACTTTTCTTCCACACAAAATATTTTTTCCCCTCTCCATTCTCATTCCCCATCCATTCTAGTCCTCCCCCCAAATCAATTCCCTTATAGTTCTAGGCCCACCCAGCATCCACTCCCTTCTAGTCCCATTCTCCCATGCCCCCCATCAGCCCATTTCCAGTCCTATTCCAGCTCTTCATCAGCCCATTTCCAGTGCTAGCCCTCACATCACAGGCCATTTCCAGTCCTAGCTCCCCCCCCCAATCACAGCCCATTTCCAGTCCAAGTCCCCCATCACAGCCTATTTCCAGTCCTAGGCCCCCCCCCCCCACCATCACAGCCCATTTGCAGTCCGAGTCCCCCCGCACCATCACAGCCCATTTGCAGTCCGAGTCCCCCCGCACCATCACAGCCCATTTGCAGTCCTAGCCCCCCTAATCACAGCCTATTTCCAGTCCAAGATCCCCCTTCCTCCACCATAGCCCATTTCCAGTCCAAGTTCCCCCCCCCCCCATAGCCCTTTTCCAGTCCAGGTCCCCTCCACCCCCATCACAACCCATTTCCAGTCCAGTTCCCCCCCCCCCCCATCACAGCCTATTTCCAGTCCAAGTTTCCCTCCCCCCCCCCCCATAGCCCTTTTCTGGTCCAGGTCCCCTCCACCCCCATCACAACCCATTTCCAGTCCATGTCCCCCCCCCATAACCCTTTTACAGTCCAGGTCCCCCCCCCCCCATCACAGCCTATTTCCAGTCCAAGTCCCCCCCTTAGCCCTTTTCCAGTCCAAGTCCCCCACCACTTAGCCGTTTTCCAGTCCAAGTCCCCCCCTTTAGCCCTTTTCCAGTCCAAGTCCCCCCCCCCTTAGCCATTTCCCAGTCCATGTCCCCCCTTTTAGCCCCTTTCCAGTCCAAGTCCCCCCCCCCTTAGCCCTTTTCCAGTCCAGGTCCCACCCATCACAGCCAATGCCGTCCTTGCCCCCCCCCCCCCCGACCAGCATCGCGGCTGTCTGAGGCTTCAGAGGGAGCCGGGGAAGCCGCGCGAGGCCCCGGCTCCTTCTGAACAGCCACCAGCGTGAAAAGCCTTTTCCTTCACGCTGGCGGCTGTTCCTGTGAAGCCGTGAATGCTGGGAAAGGTTAAAGGGCAACCTTTAACCTTTCCCAGCATTCGCGGCTTCACAGGAACAGCCGCCAGCGTGAAGGTAAAGGCTCTTCACGCTGGTGGCTGTTCAGAGGGAGCCGGGGCCTCGCGCGGGCTTCCCCGGCTCCCTCTGAAGCAGAGAAAAGCCGGTTGTTTTGCTCTGGCCGCTCCCGATCTTGCGGCCAGAGCAAAAAAACCGGCTTTTAAAGGGCCGGTTTTGCCTCTGCGCCGGCAGCCGGCCTGGCCGTGGAAAAACCGGCCAGGCCGGCTGAAAACCGGCCAGTTGGCAACCCTAGGCATGGGTAACTTCCCTACATCTTCTTCAGTAAAGACTGAAGCAAAAAATTCATTCAGTCTCTCCACTATGGCCTTGTCCTCTCTTAAAGCCCCTTTTACCCCTCTATCATCCAGTGGTCCAACTCTCACTCTCTCACAGGTTTTTTGCTATGAATGTACTTAGAAAAAAAATTATTTTATGTTTTTGCTGCCACAGCAAACTTGCAAACTTCTTTTCAAATTCTCTCTTTGCCTGCCTTATCATTGCCTTGCATCTAACTTGCCAATGCTTATCTTATTTCCGGTGTTTGTCATAAGGCTCCTTTATCCATTTCCTTAAGGATGCTTTTTTGGCAACAGCCTCTCTGATCACGCCTTTAAACCTTGCTGGCAGTTTTTTAGCTTTCCTTCCACTTTTCTTAAAACATGGAATATATCTGGTCTGAGCTTCCAAGATAGTACTTTTAAACAATGTCAATGCTTCATGTAAATCTTTAACCTTTGCAACTGCTCCTTTTAATTTTTCTTAACTATTTTCCTTATATTATCATAGTCTCCCTTTTGAAAGTTAAAAGATAGTACTGTTGATTTCCTTGCCGTCTTTCTTCCATTTATTAAATCAAATTTTTTTTATTTATTTATTTATGCTTTTCTTTTATACCGCCTCTTCCAGAAATCAAAGGCGGTTTACAGATAACGAAAATTGAACAAAGTTTTACATGGAACAGCGTTAGTAACTATTTACATTAAACTTTTGTATGAACAATAACAGCTTTCATAACTAATTACAGTCAACTCTTACATGAACAGTAGTATTAACAATGGCATTAACTATTTACATTGAACATTGGATATTGAACGTTGGACATATTACACGGATAACATTGAAAGTATCTCTGTATTCATAAAATTTATTAATGTGATCATGCTATGATTACTATTGCCAAGTGGCCCCAAAACCCTTATCTCTTGCCCCAGATCCCTTGTTCCAATAAGGACCTAGGTCTAGAATAGCTTCCTCTCTTGTGGGTTGATGAACTAGCTGCTCCAAGAAGCAGTCATTTATTTCATCTAGAAACTATGGGGTATGTTTACTAAATGGCAGTAAGGGAGCAGTCCTTTCCATGTGTTAATGGCAGCAATAAGGGGTTATTGTGCGGTAAGTGTGCTGGGCATGTTAGAGGCATTCCGGCATTAAGGGATGCTAGCGGACACTTAGCAGGCGGTAACAGCACATGCTGCGTTAAGAGGCAGTAGTGGACACTTAGCGGGCAGTTATAGGACATTAAGGGATGGCAGTGGACACTTACTGTGTAGTAATAGCACATGCTGCATGAAGGTGTCTGGAATGCACCTTAATGCAGAAAAGACACTGCGCTGTTTCAGGCGATACCCGCAATCCTCTGCCTCATGTTATTCAGATTTTCAAACAAAGGCTGGGAAAAAGTCAGACAATGTGAGTCAAAGTCCAGTGCAGAAAGCCACAGGACAAAGAGGAGACACACACTCACACACACACACACACACACACTCTCATTGGTGTGCTGAGCAAAAGTGGAGATGGTTGGCATTCCTGCTTGACACTCCTGTCTCAATGTCTGCTCAAGGATTAAGAACATAAGATATGCCATACTGGGTCAGATCAAGGTCCATCAAGCCCAGTATCCTGTTTCCAACAGTGGCCAATATAGGTCATAAGTACCTAGCAATTTCGCCAAAATACAGAGGTTCCACAATGCTTGTATTGGGTCAAGCAGTGATATCCTGGGTCCCTTTTAATAATGGTTTATGGACCTTTCCTCCAGGAACTTGTCCAAACCACTTTTAAACCCAGCTACACTAACAGCTTTTACTACATCCTCTGGTAACAAATTCCAGAGTTTGATTACATATTGAGTGAAAAAATATTTTTTCTTATTAGTCTTAAATAGGTTACCCTGTAGCTTCATTTCATGTCCCCTAGTCTTTCTATATTCTGATAACGTAATCAATTGATCTACGTTTACCTGTTCCACTCCATTCACTAATTTATAGACCTCTATCATATCTCCTCTCAGTAGTCTCTTTTCCAGGTTGAAGAGCCCTAACCTTTTTTAGCCTCTCTTCATAGGAGTATCCTTCCATCCCGTTTACCATTTTGGTGGCTCTTCTCTGGACCTTTTCTAATAATGCTATATCCTTTTTAAGATACAGCGACCAGAATTGCACACAGTATTCAATGTGCGGTCACACCATGGAACGATACAGAGGCATTATAATATCTTTTGTTTTATTTTCAATTTCTTTCCTTATGATACGTAGCATTCTATTTGCTCTCTTGGCTGCCGCTGCACACTGGGTGGAGGATTTTAACATGTTATCCACGATGACGCCTAAATGTTTTTCCTGGGTGGTGGTTCCTAATGTGGAACCTTACATCATGTAACCATGGTTTGGGTTGTTCTTTCCTAGGTGCATAACTTTGCACTTGTCCACATTAAATTTCATCTGCCATTTTGATGCCCAGTCTTCCAATTTATCAAGATCCTCTTGCAATTTTCCACAGTCCTCATGGGTTTGAACAACTTTAAATAGTTTTGTGTCATCTGCAAATTTGATAACCTCACTTGTTATTTCCTTTCCCAGGTCATTTATGAATATGTCGAAAAGCAGCGGACCCAGCACAGATCCCTGGGGTACTCCACTATTCACCTTTCTCCATTTGGAAAACTGGCCATTTAGCTCTACCCTCTACTTTCTATCTTTTAACCAGTTCCTGATCTACAATAGTACACTGCCTCCTATCCCATGACTTTTTAGTTTTGCTAAACGTTTCTGATGAGGGACCTTGTCAAAGGCTTTCTGAAAGTCCAGATACACTATATTAACTGACTCACCTTTGTCTACCTGTTTACTCACACCTTCAAAAAAACATAACAGATTACTAAGACAAGACCTTCCATGTCTAAAGCCATGTTGGCTGTCTCCCATTAAGCCATCACTATCTACATGTTGAGTAATTTTGTTCTTTATGATGGTTTCTACCATTTTTCCCGGTACTGACGTCAGGATCAACGGTCTGTAGATTCCCAGATCACCCCTTTAACCCCCTTTTAATAATTGGCGTTACATTGGCCATCCTCCAATCTTCAGGTATTACAGATGATTTTAATGATCGTTCACAGATTACTAATAGCAGGTCTGCAATCTCATATTTCAGTTCTTTCAACCCCCTTGGATGTATACCATCCGGTCCAGGTGATTTGCTAATCTTCAGTTTATCAAAAAGTTGTAATACATCTTCCTGGTGTATCAATATTTCTTTCAATTCTTCCGTAGTATCACCTTTAAATGCCATTTTAGTCATGGGTAACATTTCTACATCTTCCTCTGTAGAGACCGAAGCAAAGAATTCATACAGTCTCTCCGCTATGGCCTTATCCCCTCTTATTGCCCCTTTTACCCCTCTATCATCTAATGGTCCAACTGACTCTCACAGGTATTTTGCTATGAATGTACTTAAAAAGTCTTTATTATGCGTTTTTGCTTCTGCAGCAGGCTTCTTCTCAAATTCTACCTTTGCCTGCCTTGTCAATGCCTTGCATTTAACTTGCCAGTGCTTGTGCTGTTTCTAGTTTTCGTCATTTGGCTCTTTTTTCCATTTCCTGAAAGATGCTTTTTCAGAAACAACAGCCTTTCTGACCTCACCCTTGAAACATGCTGACAGTTTTTT
Organism: Ichthyophis bannanicus; assembly: GCA_033557465.1. Taxonomy (NCBI): domain Eukaryota; kingdom Metazoa; phylum Chordata; class Amphibia; order Gymnophiona; family Ichthyophiidae; genus Ichthyophis; species Ichthyophis bannanicus. The sequence goes on from CM066031.1 coordinate 1,375,631,805, forward strand.
GGACTTCCTTGCACTTTTCTTAAAGCGTGGAATACAGCTGGTCTGGGCTTCCGAGATAGTATTTTTAAACAACACCCAAGCTTGATGTAAGTCTTTAACCTTTGCAACTGATCCTTTTAGTTTTTTCTTAACTATTTTCCTCATTTTATCATAGTCTCCCTTTCAAAAGTTAAAAGGTAGTACTGTGGATTTCCTTACCATCCCTCCTCCATTAATTAAATCAAACGCAATCATGCTATGATCACTATTGCCAAGTGGCCCCAACACCCTTATCTCTTGCACCAGATCTAGTGCTCTGGTGCAAGAGATAAGGGTGTTGGGGCCACTAGGTACAAAATAGCTTCCCCTCTGGTCAGTTCATGAACCAGCTGCTCCAAGAAGCAGTCATTTATTTCAGCTAGAAACTTTATCTCCCTAGCATGTCCTGCCATGACACTGACCCAGTCAGTACCGGGGTAATTGAAATCACCCATTATTATTACTGTGCTGTAACTTTTGTTAGCTTCCCTGATTTCTTTGATCATTTCATCATCCATTTGTTCATTCTGGCTAGGCTGTCGATAGTACACCCCCAGTGCCATCGCCTTCCCCTTTTTACATGGAATTTCAATCCACAAAGATCCTGCAGCAAATTTTGTTTCCTGCAAAACTTTAATCCTTTGTGACTCCATGCCCTCTCTAACAGAGAGCAACCCCTCCACCAATTTGATCATCTCTATCATTACAATATATTTTGTACACAGGTATCATAGTGTCCCACTGGTTGTCCTCCTTCCACCATGTCTCTGAGATACTAATTATATCTAACCTCTCATTTAGTGCTGTATATTCTAACTCTCCCATCTTATTTTTTAGACTTCTAGCATTTGTATACAAGCATTGTAGAGAATGTATTTTATATCATATTAATCTGGCTATCGGTAGGCATGGCTAATTTGGAATCTTTAAGCTCCGTCTGCTCTGTACTCAAGGGCATTTGGGCTACTTTGTCTTTATTGGAACCTCTCTGGTGATATGCCCTAACTTCATTTTTTTGGTAGTATCCTTCAAGGATACATTGTTCCAAACCATGCGCTCTTGGGTGACTGTCGGCTCTCCACTATTATCTAGTTTAAAAGCTGCTCTATCTTCTTTTTATGTTCAAAACCTTTTTATTTCAATTAAGTATCAAAATAACAACCATAGTTCCATTGTAAAACCATAATTAACAAATTCCATCAATCCAAACCAATTGAACCTGGTTAATCACCCATTGCCATTTTAATTCCCATCCCCCACCCTCAGCCACCTACCCACCCACCCCACCACCATCACCTGTTACCTGGACCACTCTTTAAACTCCCCTACCCCACCCCCTTCCCTAATAACCTAACTCCTCCCAATCCAGAGCCTATAAACATGAACCTATCCTACCTTCCAGCATGTGGGTTCCCTTACACAGTGATGGAGCATCCAAATTCCAGCCCCTATATAGCAAACAACTCTCCTCCCCCCTCCCCCTATCCCTCCCTCCTCTTCCATGTCTGGGTACCCCCAGGCTCCCCACTAGCTACTCAAAGATCATTTAAAATATAACTTTGACTGCGGGCAGGTAAAAGCTGAATATAATCATCCCAAAACCATATGAAATCTGGGCAAACGTCTCCGCTCCCCCAGCACCCACAACTTGTCAATCTGCAAATGCTGATGCAAAGCATTTTGCCAGTGCCAGAACCTTGGAATGTCTGTGGATTTCGAACCCTGCAAAATTATGCATGTCACCATTGCCCAAGAAAGACAAAGCCAATGTCGCCTACCCTGCTCCATAAGATCCACTCCTTCCATCACATGCAATAATGCCATTTGCGGGGCGAGTCTTCAGTGATGACAAAGGACCCGTTCAATAAATTTGTGCACTTCCTGCCAATATTCCTGAACCCTGGGGCATGACCACAACAGGTGGACCAACGGGGCCCCCTCCTCCTTACATTTAGGGCAACTAAGCAATCCCCCATAACCCATTGCGCATAGGCACCCGGGGGAGAGATATGCCCGTCTAATTACCCAATATTGCATGTCCTGAAGGGAAACCATAGCTGTAAAGTATGAAATTTGACTAATTAACTTCCATATATCTTCGCCAGTCAGGGAAGTACCAACATCTGCATTCCAGACCTCGGCTAACCGATGACAAGTCATCTTAGACTCACTAATTGCAAACACGGATTGTACTTGAGAGATAGTGATCCTGCCCGAAGCTTCCGACAAGAAAAACTCCTCCAAGTCTGAGCAAAAATCACTGAGTAAGTTACCGGCCTCGAGACGGCCTATATAACTGTGCATCTGATAGTAAGGAAAAAAAATCTATTCCTGTTAAGCCAAACTGTGCGCTAAGTGTTGCGAGGGGCAAGAGCAACCCCTCCTCTGTGAGAACTTGTTTAACATACTGAAGGCCCACACGTCGCCTGTGTTGGAAATGGGCTGAAGTGATCCCCGGAGTAAATCCAAGAAGGTTAATGCTCCATCCCAGTTAAGGTGTAGCCCATCCCTTCGGAAGAGCCCCTCCCTTCCCCAGAATGTTCCCCCATTCCTAACAAATCCAAAACCCTCATCCTTGCACCATCATCTCATCCACGCATTGAGACTCCGGAGCCCTGCCTGCCTTTTGGGTCCTGCACGTGGAATGGGAAGCATTTCAGAGAATGCTACCCTGGAAGTTCTGGATTTCAACTTCCTATGTAAAAGCCTAAACTTAGCCTCCAGAACCTCCCTACCACATTTTCCTATGTCATTCGTATCGATATGTACCAAGACAGCAGACTCCTCCCCAGCACTATCTAAGACCTTGACTAGGTGGCCCGTAAAGTCCGCTACCTTTGCACCAGGCAGGCATGTTACCAGGTGATCCTCACATCCACCAGCCCTTTAGGTATTTAAGTTCTTTACTTACTAAGGGTTGCTGGGGATTCTTATACTAATAAAACTATACCTAATACGTTTAATGTACTTTGTTCACCTGAAGCTTAATTAATCTCAGGTCCTTAATGTATGCCTGATCAGGATAAACAGCTGCACCTGAGAGTGAATATGCTACCTCCTTTGCTTTAAGAGGTGTAAGCATCTATAAAGCTACAATTATCCCAGGGGTGGATGAGTGTCGGGGAGGGAGTGAGGGAAAGAAGACTTATTAAAAGCTGGCTGCTACACAGTACCTGTCCTGTGCTGCAAAGGTAATCTGTGACCAATTTCCAGGGGGAGTCCCACAGCCCTTGCTTGGATGGAGGGAGTCTTGGGGCCTAAATTTGGCCAGAAAGCTCTCTTCTGTTTTTTAAATTTAAACGGAAAGATCTTTGCTGCTATTAGGCCCTGACTGATTTAACAAATACACTGGGTTCACAGATTAATCAGCTTTAATCTAAAGAATTCCTTTTCTCCCAAGATTTAGAAAAGTTCCTAGAAATAATTACTTACAAATGCAGACCTCTCCCCAGAAGTAGCAGTCCCCTTTTGCTGTCCTTCTGCTACATTACTGTGTGTTATTAGCCTCCAACCAGCTGTGGATAGAGGAGCCTGTCAGTGTGTGTTTCCACCCTTGCTGGTCATTTCCTTGGGGGTTGTACATGCTGGAGCTGTACTTATACTGTCAACTAAACCTTGTCCACTGGAATGTGAAATACAGAATCCCCAGCAGAGATCTGAACCTGTGACCCTCCAAACATATACACATACTAACTGTGTGTGTTGCTGAAATGCTTCCCTTCAGCTAACCTTTGGCACATGGTGCACACGACCAGGACAAGGCTTCTGTCTGCTGTGGGCTGGTGCCACTTCCCACGCCACCACCAACACCCTTCCATGCAGACATGCCCATGCACTGACAGTGGTGGTCCCAGTCCCAACATGTTAAACATGCGGGTTTGGCGGGCACCTTGGACACAAGGTCCAGATGGGGGGGCAGGGGCACACATGGATAGCCACGCAGCCTCCCCCCCACCAGCTACCCATGCAGGGGCCCCATCACCGCCTGCCACCGATACATCTCGGGGGGGGGGGGGGGGAGGATGGCTGCAACTGCTGTAGTATTTCCCCAGGCACCTGCATTTTACAGCTACCTGGAGGGCTACAGCATCTGGCGCTATCGGCCTCTTCCCCTACAGCTGGGTTCTGTGACAGCGGGAGGGGGGAGACAGCCTGGATCTCTGCCTGGGGTGCCAGGACCCTTGGACCATCCTATGTGGCACATTGCCTTTCCACATCAGTAGCACGACTGTGTGCTGCTACTGTCACTGTGGGATCATGACGAGCATCACAGATGGTTCTGCGGATGGCAGAATACCCCTTTGTGGAGAGGCTAAAAAGGTTGGGGCTCATCAATCTGGGGAAGAGACGGCTGAGGGGAGATATGATAGAGGTCTATAGATTATTGATAGGAATGGAACAGGTAAATGCAGGTTGCTTTTTTATGCCATCAGACTGCGGTCATACTAGAAGACCTGCAATGCGGCTACAGTGTAACCCATTTGGGTCTTCTAGGTGAAAATATTTTTTTAGTCAATCCGTAATGAAACCCATGCAATCCATTTCTGGAGGATGTGGTAAAAGCTGTCAGTGTAGCTGGGTTTAAAATGTTTGGACGGGTTCCTGGGTAATGGTCCATAAACCATTGCTAAACAGGATCCAAGCTATGCATTGCTTGCCCCATTACAGTTATTGGGGATCCTGTGCATCCTTTGGGGAAACTGCTAGGTACTTGTGACCTAGTTATGCACTGTTGGACACAGGATTTTGGGCATGATGGACCTTAGTCTGACAGTTTGGCATATTTTGTAGTCTGTCACGGGGCTGCAGGCCTTCGCCTAGGGCCCCAAGGTTGTAGTTGCCTTGCTATCTTCTAGTAGTCAAAAATAGTCTCAAGTCGAATGGTTAAGGCAAAACAAAACAAGGGCTTTATTCCCCTTCCCCCAAGGATATCATGTGCATAACCAAAAACAGGGAAAACAAAACAGTTTCTCTCAAAGAAAAATATCTTCTTTTTCTTTGCTCTTTTTACAGGGCTTCAGCACAAAGACTCAATATCATCCGCAAGACATAATGTACAATCCATAGGAGCCTGTTCTGGAACCCTGGTGTTACTTTCCCATTGCATCTCCTCACATTCAGCATACGTTGTGCTTGGGTTTAAACCTTCACAGCTGTTTTTATGAAAACCCCTCTCTGAAAGTTCAGATAGCGTACAGGGACACAGTTCTGTGCAAGTATGTTTAAGAGTACCTGTATCTGTAGGGTTACCTCTCCAGCTCTCCTTTTCCACCCTCCAGTTGTTAGGGATTCTTTTATAGCTTCCTGCAGATATTTCTGGTCTGGAGCACTGCTCTGACCCTCCGTTCCGAATGGAGCTTCTAGCTTTCCCTCTCACAGTGCTAGGCTCCCACCTGTATAATTGTTGAGGTCTTTCCTCTGGCCGTGAGGACTGGGGACTTTCCTGCTCACTCGGTCTAGGTAGCCTCCTAGCCCCAGGTTGTGCCTTCCTTCTCTCTGGAGCACTGGTTTCTCTCCCTGGGCTGTAAACAGGTTCCTCATGGGACCTCCAGCTACCGGCAGTCTGAGCACTTCCCCTGCCATGTTCCTCTGAAGCCTTGCCTCTGCTGCTTCCTGTTCCAGTGACACGCCCAGTGCTTCCTCTGTTCAGTAGGCTTCTCCCTCTGTGACCTCTGCCTCCCCGGTTGCTGACCTCTGCTCTCTCCCTCTGCTTCTCTTCCTCTTCCTCCTCCTTCTCCCTTGCTGGATCTACCAACCAACTTTTATCTCCCTGTTCACTGTAAGCTGACTGTGCTTTCTTGGACAGGTGATCGTAATCAATCCCCAAGCTTTCTGCTACGTCATAGCTTGGGTGTGGTAGTTCTGCTCCTCTGTTCCTTTGCTTCTCCTGAGCTGCACATGCTGGCTGCCTAACAGATTCTAAGGTAAATTTCTCCTTTCTATCTATATGCATAGGCTTTGTGTGGGCTTCTACGTCACACGTCTTATTCTCCTATGTGCCATCTAGACAGCTGCCTGGTCCCCCCTGTGCACCAGTGGCCCCCACTGCATGCCCAAGTGCCATCTCCTTTGCTCCCATTTGCACATTCAACATAATGCCCTTTCATATTTGGGTACTGTGCTGTGGCTGCTAATGGAGCACTACTATCACTCTCGGGCTATCCTCTCTGTGCATCCCATTGCAGACATAAAATAGGCTCTCACTCCTCAAAAAACATCCTTTCCACCAGATTTTGAATTGCGTTAGGGTTCCTGCCGTTAAGGTGCCTGTGTTAAGGGAGCAAGCCTGGTTCCTGCCCACTCCCCGCCCATTGACCCCCACTCTCTGCTCTGTGTACTCCTTCTCTCCACCCACAGGGCGCTTTACGCTGATGGTGCCGTTAGCGCCCGCTAAAATGCCTTTTTGCACATGCTAAGTGTGCACATGCACAGTTAGCACATGATAACATCACACTTGCTCCGATATCTCTCTAGCATGTCCTGCTGTGACATTGACCCAGTTGATACTGGGGTAATTGAAATCACCCATTATTATTGTATTGTAACTTTTGTTTGCTTCCCTGATTTCTTTCAGCATGCCATCATCCATTTGTTCATTCTGGCCAGGTAGATGGTAGTATACCCTCACTGTCATCGTCTTCCCCTTTTTACATGGAATTTTTATCTATAGAGATTCTACAGTGTATTTTGTTTCCTGCAAAACTTTAATCCTATGTGACTCAAAGCCCTCTCTAACATACAGCGCAATCCCTTGACCAATTTGATCTACTCTATCATTGCGATATAGTTTGTACCCAACTATCACAGTGTCCCATTGGTTGTCATGCCTCCACCAGGTCTCTGAGATGCCAATCATATCTAATCTTTCATTTAGTGCTATATACTCTAGCCCTCCCATCTTATTTTTTTAGACTTCTAGCATTTGCAAACAGGCATTTTAGAGGTTGTATTTTATTCATAGTACTCTGGTTATTAGTTGATATGTGTAATTTGGAATCTTTCGGCTCTGTATTGAAGGACACCTGGGTTACTTTTGTCTTTGTCGGGCTGCCCTAACTTCCCTGTTTTGTTAGTATCCTTCAAGGATACATCCTTCCAAACCATGCGCTCTTGGGTGACTGTCGACTTTCCCCTATTATCTATTTTAAAACTACTCTATCTCCTTTTTAAAGATTAATGCCAGCAGCCTGGTTCCATTCCGGTTAAGGTGGCATCCATCCCTTTGGAAAAGCCCCTCCCTTCCCCAGAATTTTGCCCCGTTCCTAACAAAGCCAAAATCCTCTTATTTGCACCATCATCTCATCCATGCATTGAGACTCCAAAGCTCTGCCTGCCTTTTGGGTCCTGTGTGTGGGACGGGAAGCATTTCAGAGAATGCTACCCTGGAAGTTCTGGATTTTAACTTCCTACTTAGAAGCCTAAATTTGGCATCCAGAACCTCCCTCCCACACTTTCCTATGTCATTGGTGCCAATATGTACCAAGACAGCAGACTCCTCCACAGCACTATCTAAAACCTTGTCTAGGTGGCATGTGAGATCTGCTACCTTTGCACCAGGCAGGCCTGTTACCAGGCGATCCTCACTTCCACGTCCAGTGACCCAATATGTTCCAGGGTCTCCGTGAGCAATTGGCTGCCAAAGCAGATCAGTGTGGCACAGGGCAGACACCAGTAGCAGAGTGAAGAGCAGCCATCCCTGAATGTATAGCCAGCGCATGTAACTCCCTGCCATGATGGTGCATGCACAGCCCAAGAAGCTGGATGCAGGCCCATGGCCCACCACAGATGCACACACCCACATACTGATCATAGGGGGCTAGACAGCATGCTGGGCACATGCGCTGTCACACACAGTGAATGCCATGCACATGCAGCACACACCCACAATAGTGCCAAATGAAGTGCAGATAGTGAGGCTACCCTGTCCCCAGGGCTGATGCGCAGATAGATGAGCTGGTGGAAAACTGTCTGCAGCCCATGGAAGGATGGCGCTGGGTGGTGTTTGGGTGCACCTCAATGATGCGCAGTATGGGGTGCACTCATAGGCCCCTACTATACCCAGCAGGGCCCACAGACCATAGTGCACCATGGTATGGACAAACAGGGCCACACACACCACCAGCAGTGATCCCACATGCACATAACATACCTGCACAACCAGCTACCCATGGGAGGCCTGAGAGGGGTCCCACCAACCGCAGCAAGGCATGCGTGAGGAACATATGCACTGTCTGCAGGAACACAAAGGAGTGGGAGAGTAGGGAGCTGGGGCCAGGGGCATCTCCCATAGGCTGCATGTGGGTGTGCATGTGCATGTGTATGTGCCCCCATTTGCCCACCCAGCTGCATCCCCTGGCTGATGTGCTGGCGCACATGTAATCTCCCCTATTCTTCTCCCCACAACCGGTGCCGGAGAAGCCACAGGCACTGCTGGACTGCTGCAAGTGACACTACAGAGCAGGCAAGATGCACCAGCACAGGGACCACCCAATCCCTAGCAGCTCCACCAACAGTGATGAGGAGGAGGGGACTAACAACACAGAGGAGGAGGACAGCACCACAGAGAGGGTTCTGTGGTGGAGCCTCAGACAGGGTTGGAGGTTGATAGGCACCAGGGGAGGCCTCCAAGAAGGGTGCAGAGGGCATGGAGGGGCCCAAAGGGACAGAGGAGCAAGAGCCAGAAGTGGCAGAGGTGTGGGGGATGGAGGTGGCAAAAGAGGGCATGATAGAGGCTGTGATGGAGGAGCGGACAGTGCTAGGGGCACCTGCAGAAGGGCTGGAGGAGCTAGAGAGGTCAGAGGGGTCAGAGAGGCTAGAGGGGTCAGAAGGGTAAATGAGGCTGGAGGGGTTGGAGGGGTCAGAGGGCTCAGAGGAGCTAGACAAGGTGGAATGGTCAGAGGGGTTGAAAGGGCCTGAGGGGTCGGAGGGGTCAGAGGAGCCAGAGGACTCGGAGGGGTCAAACAAGTTCAAGGTGTTAGATAGCTCTTAGGGGTTGCAGGTGGCAGTGATGGGGGATGGGTTCCACTGGGGAGCTGAGGAGAATACAGACACCAACCACCAAGCAACCTGGGGATGGGGAGGTGAGCACATGGCAAGTCACCACTCATGTGAAGGAGGAGTCAATGGTGGAGCAGCAGGTGTCTGTAATGTCCCATACCACCCAGCTCAGCATGCCCATTGTGCAATGCCATGCCCCTACCACAGGGAATGGCACAGCTAGAGTGGGGTCACAGCAGACCTAGAGGTCCCATACCCCATCCAGGTTCCCCCAAAGGCACCAATGGACCCATGAGCCCAGCAGGGATCACCCACACAAGACCCCCCCCCCCCCATGACCAGCGATGGAATATTGGCCACCCTTATGGTGTCTCTTCAGGGAGGAGGTTTATGATGCAGTGCGGCCATCTGCAGGAGCCTGGACACCATTGCAGCTGCACTCTGGTCCCACAGACATGGTCCATCAGCACCATAGGGCCCCCCCCAGGCAGAACTTGGGCAGCTCTGGGTCACTGGCATGGGCACGGGTCCCCTGGAACTTGTGGGTGTTTATGCACTGTTGGGGTGTGTGCCAGTTCCTGCAGTGCCAGTCAGTGTGGCCTGCCACACCCAGGTTAATACCGTAGCTATTGTTACAATAAACTGCTTTCTGGATTGCAATCCCACTGTGTCATCACTGTAGTCAGTAGCAGTTCTGAGTGTATTCCACAGAGATGCTCAGGACTGTGCATTGCATGACGTGTCATAGGCATAGCAGGGCTGCCATGTCTGTGGGGTGGTCATGGGCCTGTACACATGGCCAGGTTGCCTGCCCAGGCCAGGGATACATACATGCAGCAACCCATATGGTGGAGGGTGTGCCCTGCCTGTGTGGCCATGTTTGGTAGGTGGTTTGGGTAGGTGTCTGACCACAGCTGTGCAGTCCCCCATAGACTACCAGGGGCATGAGGGGCCTGCAGCCGGTGTAGTCACATACGCCAAGACCAGCAGTTCTATAGCACATCACCTATTGCACAACAGGCTAGCCCATGGCATGCACGGGTATCACACTAGGCCCAGTGATGCACTGGCATACACAGGTATGATGGTGCAGCATGCCCGTGCATGGCAGTGGCATACCATGCTGGGGTTCCAGTGACCACGAGTAGTGCAATCTGCACATGGACATCGCTATATGGCCATACCCAGTTAGCATGACCAATATAGCCACATGGTTCACATGGCAAGCGTGCCCAGGTAGCACAATGGCGATGCAGGGCATGTGTATGACAGTGATGTGGTTCACCAGGTTACCGGTCTGCCAACTCACATACGTCAGATACACATGGCAACAGATGGTTCACGGTTCAGCTTACCCAGTTTGAATTGTCTGTCCATGTACATCTCAATATCCCCATGTAAGCATCCTCCACAGCTATGGTGTCCCATGGCAGCATATCCTGACGGTGATATTCGAAGGTACAGCAGCCACAATGTTACACAGGTAGCGGATATAGTTTTAGTTGGGGTGTAGCTTGACTGGGCGTCATGTCCATGCATGTATAAAGGACCTATCCAGGTAACCTACCTCTGTCATTGCTCCTGAGCAGCACAATGGCGAACCCTGCACCTAAAGGCCCAAAGCGCACCAGGAAGGCTAACGTCACTCCCTCAGAGACCCCCATGGCCCTGAGGCTCATCATGCAGCAGCATGTCACCCTCTTTGCAGCACAGGATGCTGGCACACAGCTGCAGGCATGGCCATGGCTGTCCACTACCACAACAGGCATGTGGAGGACATCAAAAAGAAGTGACAGATGGTCTGGCAGACAGCTAAATAGAAGCAGGCTATCAATTGCAAGCTTCCATCTGAGTGCCAATGCAGCTTAGCCCCTGAGATCCTCCAGTTTGTGGATGACATCATCATCTCTGGAGTTGCTGGCTTTGATAGCTCCACCTCTGCCACATAGGAGAGTGAGTATAGATTGCTTCCTTGCATGTGTGTCTGTGGGTTGGTGCTGTGTGGGACCTGCTACAGTCATCAGTGGGTTGAGGTTGTGCCATCACTGCCATGCCTCACACGGTTACAGGCCCCTGGCCTGCTGTTTCATGAGTCCCATTGTGATAGGCTATAGCCTAGCATAGCCTGTAAATGTATGTTATGAAGCCTGTAGGTTAGGCCTGAGTCCCCACCCCCACTTCAGAATATTATAACTGAGCAGAGCTGAAAGCTAGAGAAAACAGAATTTTGCTTCAAGCAGCTTATGATGATAAGAATGTAAAACTTTTCCACTGAGTGTGTTATGTTATTCACAGATGTATTTCAGAATTCAGCTTTTCACACAGTGTCTGTGCTGCGAGTGACCTTGTCAGCATAAAGCAAGGCAGAATGTTATGTCTAGATATAGAGCCATGGCTAGGAAGGCCTCAGAGCGGGGGGAGATGCAGTGCGGGCCCGGTCAGAAATTTTCCATTGAATGGGGGGGGGGGGGGTGAGGGGGCCACCGGGACCAATGAGGGGTTTGCCTGTATAGAACTGATGAGGAAAACTATAAATGCTGTTGATTTATTGAACGCCATTGCTCAGACCATTTTGAAAGTGACATTGACAGGTGTCTGAGCTTGTGCACAAAATAAACTGGTTTGAATTCTAGTAAATAGACTCCTGGTGTATTCATTGCGTGCACCGCTATTGCATTGGTTCCCTGACCGGGAAGAGTGGGGTACGCGGATGGTGCGCAAGTGAATACTACCACGTATTACCGCCTCCAGGTTTGGTCCGGCTGGGACCGCAGCTGGCCGACAGCGGAGAGGAGCCCAGGCGCCGCCAGTCCCTTGCATCAGAGGGTTCCGCCCTGCCTCGGCAAGGGTCTGGCCGGTCAACACCTCGAACCCGGGAGGGGAGTCCAGGATTCAACCCAAGGTGGAACTGGTTGTGCAGTGCATTAGCTACCGGATCCGGTGAGTATTGATTTTTCTGGTTCTTAGTCAGTTAGCTCTGGGAAAGTCTCGAGACTAATATGGTATGGTAACAGGTAAAGGGAGTCTGATCAACTCCCAGGGCGGTCCTAGTAACCCTGCATGAGTATACGCAGGGCGAAGCCACTGACCCTTTTGGTTTGGTAATTTTGGTTTAGTCAGTTAGCCCGGGAATTTTGAATTTGGGAAATGCTAGCAAGTTTGGTTGTGTGAAGTGTGCTTGAGAGGTCTTGCAATACAGGCCGAGCGAGAGCGGACTCCTAAGTAGCGCATTTCCTGGCCAGGCGACTGCGCCCAGGTCATGAAAAGGAGGAAGCGTCTGGTGTTTGTCCCCCTTATTGTTCCGTGGGCTGTGCAGACCCCTTACCCGCAGCCATCCTACCCATCCTTTCTGTTTGCTGTCTTGTCTGTCATATGTCATAATGGGAGGGGCGGAGTCCATACAAACTCCATTGAACTGTATGATCACGAATTTTAAAAAGGGGTTTAGCGGTGATTATGGGGTAAAAATGTCACCGACCCGCTTATAAATATTGTGTAGTAGGGTGTGGCCGGCGCTGGATGCCATGTGGCCACCAGAAGGTACTTTTGATATTCAAATTGTGTCCCGAGTGCACCAGGTGGTGCGCAGATATAGTTCCGAGCAGTTTTCCTATATAGATTCCTGGATAGCTATCTGTGAGAAGCAACCCCCTTGGATAAAGCATTGCCATGAGGGGCAGAGTAGAATTCTGTTAGCGGGAGTCCCTGCTAAGAAGGAAAAGCCCCCTATTTTTGCAGCCCTAGAGCCTCCAGAGGTTCCGGGTCATTCGCCCACATTTCTGTATACACCAGTCCCGTCAGCTCCATCAGTACCCCGAGTAGAGCCAGAGGTAGTGGGAGTACCCCCAGTTGAGGTACCTCCACCCGGTCACCCACCACCCGAGGACCACCCCCTTCCCCAGAGTCGGAGCCCTAGTCCTGAGCAGAGTGCTGCAAGCCCTGGGCAGAGCTCTGCAACAGAATCATCATCCCCTGAAGGATCTGCTAGCGGAGGGTCAGATGCCAGTCCAGGGCCACCCACTAGTCCAAGCACCAGCAGCAGCACTACCCCTGCTAATCTGCGTTACGCCTTCAGAAGCAGGACAGCGGGCCAGAGAGAAGTTTGCCAAATGCCACTGCGGCAAGTCCCAGGATTACCTATTGTAAATACAGAGGGTCAGGTTGTGGTCAGACCAACCAGTTTAGTTTATGCGCCTTTCACCACAACAGATTTATTGAACTGGAAAACACATGCCTCCTATACTGAAAAGCCCCAAGATTTGACAGAGTTAATGTCCAGTATTATGCAAACCCACCAGCCCACCTGGTCTGACTGTCGCCAGCTCTTGGCTACCCTCTTTACTACTGAAGAGCGGGCACGGATAGTGCGAGCAACCACTAGATGGTTGGAAGAAAAACCTGAAGATGGGCGAGACCTAGATCCCCGAAGGGCAGCAGCCACAGATTTCCCAAATGAAGATCCCAGATGGAACCCAAATAATGATGACGGAGAGAAGGCCCTCACCCGGTTCCGCCATGCCTTACTGCAGGGCCTAAAGAAGGGAGGGCAGAGAGCTATGAACGTTGGGAAAGTAGCGGACGTTCTTCAACGCCCAGATGAAAGTCCAGCTGCTTTCTATGAACGATTGACTGAAGCCTATAGACTTTACACCCCATATGATCCAGCAGCCCAGGAGAATTTGCATATGGTGAACGCCGCCTTTGTGAGTCAGTCCCAGGGAGACATAAAATGAAAACTGCAGAAATTAGAAGGATTTGCGGGCATGAACTCAACACAGTTAATGGAAGTCGCACAAAAGGTATTTGTGAATCGTGATCAAGAATGCCAACGGGAAAGTGAGAGAAAGATGAAGAAGAAAAACGATTTGCTCGCTGCAGCATTAGTGGAAGGACGCGGAGGACGACATCCTAATAGAAGAGCCAGAGGATGGGGAAGGGGCCGGGGGAGTGCTCAGCCCCCCTTAGGTGCAAACCAGTGCGCCTATTGTAAGGAAGAAGGACATTGGAAGAACGAGTGCCCGAACATTAGCTCCACCCCCTGGAGGGGAGGCGGGGGCGCTAGGAGAGCGGGGGGGCGATTCCAGCAGCGAGGGGGGATGCAGCGCGCGCAGTTTCAACAGCAAGAAGACACTGCCATAGCGAGAGTGGCAACGGCCGAGAACGATTCTATGGATGATGAGGGCTAGGCCAGACCGGGCTCCAAGTTTGTCTTTTCTGCAGAACCGCGCCTGTGAACTAGGGGGACAGAAGATAACACACCAGTTCTTGTCAAAACCTGCTGGCCTGATGGTCCCCCAAGAAGAAGAATGGCGGTTCTATTTACTTGCATCCAAAGCAGCAAGCTCCAGTATAACTACCGGCATTGCAGCCCCGCCTGGAGTATGGGCAGAGAATAATCCACCTGGCCTAGCGAAGAATATAGCTCCTGTGCTTGTCACCCTTAAGCCAGGAGCAGAACCAGTGCATGTGCGTCAGTATCCCCTCCCACGACCAGCAATTGACGGTATCCATCGCCACCTGAAGAAACTACTGCAGTATGGACTCCTTAGAGAATGCCAATCACCCTGGAACACCCCCCTTCTCCCAATCGAGAAGCCTGGGACAGGTTACTACCGCCCAGTGCAGGATCTACGTCGAGTGAACAGTGCAGTTGAAACCATACATCCAGTAGTACCAAATCCTTACACCCTCCTGGGACTGATTCCAGCGGAAGCCACACATTTCACTGTTCTGGACTTAAAGGATGCCTTTTTCTGTATACGCCTGGCATCTGCCAGTCAGCTTTTGTTTGCATTTGAATGGGAAAACCCTACCACAGGACGACAAGGACAACTCACTTGGACTCGACTACCACAAGGATTCAAGAATTCACCCACTATCTTCAGTGCAGCCCTCAGTCAAGATCTGTCAAGTTACCCTGTGACTCCGATATGTAGATGACTTGCTTTTAGCCACCAACAATGAAACTGATTGTGTGCAAGTTACCCCAAGAACCTCAAGCTGCTAGCCTTTAACAGGGCATTATACATAGGAACATGACTTTTGCTGCTAGCCCCCATTAGGGCATCACTTCTCTACCTCATTACTAGGGCCCCTGGCAGCTTCAATAGCTCACCAATGTTTACCCTGAAGTCTCAGTTATCTAAGCTCTGTCAAGAAGCCCGTCTGAAATGGCCCCAAGCTCTCCCCATAGTCCTTCTCCGGATATGTTCAGCCCCCACCACGCCATTAGGAGTATCCCCATTTGCGATTTTGTATGGGAGGTCCCCGCCCATAATTCAGGGGATAAGGGGGGATATGAATCAAATTGGATCAGTAATCACTAGGCAAGAATTGTTGGCTCTAAGTTCTGTTTTACAGGGCCTTCATGCCTGGGTGCAAGACCAGTTGCCTATCAATCTGACAGAGCCCTTGCATCCTTTCAAGCCTGGAGCCGCGGTGTGGGTAAAAGAGTGGAAGAAGACACCGTTGGCGCCTCAGTGGAAAGGGCCATACATCGTCTTGTTATCAACCCCAACAGCAGTCAAAGTGGCAGAAATCGACTCCTGGATCCACCACAGTCGAGTAAAGCCAGCAGCAGTTCCTGAGAGTCGCCCCTGAACCTCGATCGCTAATCCTGCAGCACCATTGCGACTCACACTGCGAAGACAAGATCCATCATCATAAAGACTTTGCCAACCTACTCCTGGACATCAACGAAAGAGCCGTCCTTCAGTTTTGCATTATTTCATTGCAGACTCTATCAACCAATCAACCATTATCTATCTACCTCAATCAACCATTACCTACCTCATCAATTATTAGAGACTATAATCATGATGCTTACTAATTACTGTTTTATTCTTGCGGTAGCCCTGGGACTCTTGAGAACCACTCTTGCTTTGCCCCCTTGTGCAGCCTGTATAACCACCACCTGAACTGGAATGCAAGTCACTCAGACTCTACTTTATCACTCTTACTATACTTGTACTGGCATAGTCAGCCAGTGTATCTATAATGGTACAGAACTGAACGTCTGTACAAAGGGAAAGACTCGTACTTGCTTCAGACCTTGACAGAATCCATCTTACTATGTCCTGGAACTGAGATGGAATGATGAAGATGGAGCCCTCGTCAACGCCACAAGTCAACTCTCTGATCCCACCCAACCTGCGTACCTGTACTTTGATGCTTGTGACTTAATCAACAGAAATAATTACTACAGGTGTGGATCATGGGAACAAGCTTACTATTATGATGAGAAATATATGTGTCCTGAAGGTGCATACAGATGGGGAATGTGCACTGGAACACGCTCACCAACAACGTATAGCAAATCATCCGAAGCAGACTACTACTGTCCGAAGTGGGACTGTGTGTACTATGCCACCTGGTCTGGTGGCCCAACTGGACAAACTGGAGACAATCGTAAAGCTATATTGGAAAGATTACCCCTACTAGAACCCAACAAGTGCAAGAAAAGTACATGCAATCCCCTACGACTCCAGATCTTTGACCCCAGTCAATGGAAGCAAGGATTTTGATTTGGCCTGCGCATAGCAGGAGGTGGAACTGATCCTGGAACCATCATATTCATCCAACTGAATGTAAAGACTCATGTTTCTTCACCTTATCGCATACATCATACCTTCCACGAGGCCATGAAGGCAGAATTTGTAGTTCTCCACGCTTCGCAGAATTTGTTCATCGAACTAGCTGGAGCTGTGGCCTCCAGCCTCCATGTCTCAGATTGTCTCTTTTGTGGAGGAACTCAGATGGGAGGCCTTGGGAAGCACAAGAACTGAACTATTCCGTACCATATAACCAGACTGATGTTCATAACACTACCAATGAATGGGTCCTTGCCCACTCTATAGTGGGTAGACTATGTTTTGTACGAGCAGGACCACAATTGACTGCATTAGTAGGACAGTTGGTCTGTTTGAACCAGAAATATTATAATGCTGCTACTGAGAAAACATTTTGGTGGTCAGGTACCAATACTCTGGAACCTTCTAATCCTTTGATCGTCTTTCCTTACTTGGCCAGGATATGGACAAATCTGGCTACGCATAGCACCTGGCAAGCTCCACCTGGACTTTATTGGATTTGTGGCACTTGAGCATATGCTAAACTCCCTGCCAATTGGGGAGGAGCATGTGTTCTAGGAACTATACGACCATCTTTCTTCCTTTTGCCCCTGTCCCACGGAGAACAATTGGGATTCCCTGTATACAAAAGCCGACAGAAGCGAGAGGCTCTCAAAATCGGCCAGTGGGACAAATGGGATGCAACCTCTGAAGAATGGCCACCTGAGAGAATTGTTTCTTACTATGGACCTGCTACCTGGGCACAAGATGGTTCTTGGGGCTACCGCACTCCTGTGCATATGTTAGACCGTATTATACGTTTGCAAGCTGTTGTTGAAATTATAACTAATGAAACTAGCAGAGCACTAACCTTGTTAGCCAAACAAGCCACACAGATGCGTACAGCCATTTACCAGAACCGCTTAGCATTAGATTATCTGCTTGCAGCTGAAGGAGGTGTATGTGGTAAGCTTAATTTAATGAACTGTTGTTTGCAAATTGATAATGAAGGGCAAGTTGTAGAAGACATAGCCAAAAAAAACCCCCTCGACTGGTTTAAATCTTACTTCTCCAATAGAACCCAATACATTCAAATAGATCAAGTGGCATCAGCACCTTTCCCACAAGAACAGGGCATCCCTCAAGGCTCTGCTCTCTCAGCTCTATTATTTAATCTGTACCTACAACCCATTTGTACAATTTTTAAACGCCATAAGATAAATTACCATATATATGCGGACGATATCATGTTATACTCACCTTTTGATGTGTCCAACCCCGACTATAACAATATATATCATTGGCTATCAGAAGCAGAATTATGGTTGAAATCAATGAACATGAACATTAACTTCAAAAAAACAGAAGCAATATTTATAACTAGAAACTCAAACTTTACCCCTCCGTCTGAAATCAACACTGGAAAATCTCTTATACCAGTTAAAGATGAGATTAAATATTTAGGAGTCACACTTGACAGGACTCTCACCCTTTCACAACATATAAAACAGACTGTGAAAGCCATATATTTTAAGTTAAGAACTATCCAGCAGTTACGACCTTTAATTGATAGCACCAACTTCAGATCAGTAGTCCAATCTCTAATAACACCCCATCTAGACTACTGCAATGGCATTCTTCAAGGCATCACTAAAAAAAACCTACATACTTTACAATTAGCACAAAATGTTACAGCAAGAATCATTTTCAAAGCGAAAATATCTGACCACATTTCTCCTATTCTCTACTCCCTACACTGGCTTCCCGTGTCTTGTAGAATTATGTATAAAATATTGGTTACCACGTTCAAGATCTTTAACAAAATAGCTCCGTCCTTTCTGTCCACACTCATCATTGTCTCACATGAAAACAGATTAAGAAGAAGACCTAACTTACACATGCTACTAGTCCCGGATTCTTTTCAAAAAACAAATCAGAAGACAAGTAATTCTGCATTTTCATACACTGCACCAACGCTGTGGAACAACTTTCCTATCGAGCTCAGAGAAATAAAAGATCTCCAGCTTTTTAGAAAGGAATTAAAAACTCACCTATTCACACTGCACTACCACAGCCTCCAGCATGACAATGTTCAGATTCCACAGGTTAACACTGAACAAAAACCATACTGTGACCCTACCTAGATATAATCCTACAGCGCACTTCCATATTCCTTCTCGAGCAGCTAACTTGAAATTCAGTTGATTATTTCCATATGTAAATAATTTCATTTTAATTTATTAATGCGATCTTGTATGGTCTACCTAAGTGCACGACTAACCCTTTACAACTTGCAATGAATTCAGCTGCAAGAATCCTTCATGGAGCCTCAAGAAGTTCTCATATTACCCCAATACTAAAACAATTGCACTGGCTACCCATACAAGACAGGATCTCATTCAAGATCCTAATTATGACCCATAAAGCCATCAAGAAATACCCTGCTACTGCCATTACTGACCTAATTTCAATCACACCTCCCAATCGAGCAAGGAGATTGAATGCCGCAAATACTCTCATATTACCTAAGGCAAGCACGAAGTGTTCTCAATTCACTAGATCCAGAGCCTTCTCCTTCTTTGCTCCATCCTGCTGGAACGCACTACCAGCAACTATCAGAACCATCAGTGAACTCTCCCAATTTAGGAAGGCACTGAAACGTCACCTCTTTCTTCATCACTATGATGTTGCAGTCTTCCCCCCACACCCACCCACTCTCACATCTCAATGCAGCACCTCAAACTCATGCACGTCACATTCCCAGACTGATCACTCGCAATCACACCTTCCCCTCCAACCACCATGAGAAACTTATTCAGTGCCGCATAACTCATTATATTGTTGCATAAAGTAGACTGTATTTATTCATCGTGTCTCCTTGTTAAGGGACTGGTTATTTATACCCTATTTTACCTGTTATACCTGCTTAATGCATACCCAAGTTTAATTTTCCTGTTTAATGTATACCCAAGTTATTATACCTGTTTCACTGTAAGCACAAATCACGAAATTGAGATGTGCAACTCTTATGTTCATTGTAAACCGCACTGATGTCGAATAGCGCGGTATAAAAGAGACTGCAAATAAATAAATAAATAAATAATTAATGTATATAGCTCTAGGTTATGGCAAGTGTTTAGCCGCATTTCTAATTTTTGTTCTAGTGCTTGACTCTGCGTTAAATGTTAAAAATGTTCTACATCTGTTATCTGTTATATTGTAAATTTAATAGTTTTTTATTATTAAGTTTCTAATGTTACATCTGTTATCTGTTATATTGTAAATTTAATAGTTTTCTATTATTAAGTGTCTAATGTTCATTGTAATATAATAGTTTACTATTATTAAGTTTTAATGTTTCAATGTAAACCGCCACTGATCTCTGGAAGAGGCGGTATAGAAAAATGTTTAAATAAATAAATAAATAAATCACATGAGAAAACAAACTTATGTCCCAGTCCAAACCTGGCATGGCTTGCAACTTGATGGCTGGTTTGGTTCGTGGTTTTCAGGTATGGGCGGCCTGAAGACACTTGTATTGATAGTTTTCTTGATTGTGGCTGTTTGCTTATGTATCCCATGTTTCCTTCCCTTATGCTTGCGTATGCTGAACTCAACCGTTGAAAGAATTGTTGAACGCAAGGCAGATTCACAGTTACTAGCAATGTGGCATTACTACCCTAACCCTGTACCACACAGTGATCCCTCCACCCTAGTGTAGAGTACCATATGTGATTTAATTCTCACCCTTTCTCACTTGCGGGTGAGAATAATCAAAGGGGGGAATGTGATAGGCTATAGCCTAGCATAGCCTGTAAATGTATGTTATGAAGCCTGTAGGTTAGGCCTGAGTCCCCACCCCCACTTCAGAATATTATAACTGAGCAGAGCTGAAAGCTAGAGAAAACAGAATTTTGCTTCAAGCAGCTTATGATGATAAGAATGTAAAACTTTTCCACTGAGTGTGTTATGTTATTCACAGATGTATTTCAGAATTCAGCTTTTCACACAGTGTCTGTGCTGCGAGTGACCTTGTCAGCAAAAAGCAAGGCAGAATGTTATGTCTAGATATAGAGCCATGGCTAGGAAGGCCTCAGAGCAGGGGGAGATGCAGTGTGGGCCCGGTCAGAAATTTTCCATTGAATGGGGGGGGGGGATGAGGGGGCCACCGGGACCAATGAGGAGTTTGCCTGTATAGAACTGATGAGGAAAAGTATAAATGCTGTTGATTTATTGAACGCCATTGCTCAGACCATTTTGAAAGTGACATTGACAGGTGTCTGAGCTTGTGCACAAAATAAACTGGTTTGAATTCTAGTAAATAGACTCCTGGTGTATTCATTGCGTGCACTTCGCTATTGCACCATGATGACTCTGCACCTCACACACACCCATGTCCTGCCACACAATCACATGTGTGGCTGCGGGTCCATTCTGAGGTATCTGGGTGTCACTGTACTGGGGTGTTCGTGCACTGACAGCCTTGTCTGTGGTGTGTCCCTGCTGTGGCAGCCCTATACCTTCTACGGCAGACATGGTGGTGTCACTGAGACAGGGGCTGTGTACAGCCAGCATGTTTGTGTCAGTTCTCAGGTGGCTTATTCCTGCACACATGGTAGGATGTGGGCACTCTGAGCATAGCATTCAGTGGGGTAGCCAGTGGGGGGGTACAGTCCATTTGACATTGGTGATGGTGCCGGCACCTGGGCAGTCTGCCATGCCCTCTTCATGGCAGATAGACAGTCCATTGGGGATGTACTTGGCGGGGCTATGGTCTGCTGGCTATCGGTAACAGCTAAGGCCAGTTGGTGCAGCATCCTGGGCAGCTATGGCTTTATCAGACCAGTCCGCCATGGTGATGGTGATGCATACGAGCACTGTGTGGAGAAAGGGAGATCTGTTAGGTTGCCTCATATCCACAGTGGCGAACATAGCATAGATTAGGTAGACAGCTGTCGGGTTTAGTGGGCCTTATTACAGTGTGCATGCACCCTGCCCTTGTTGCTTGTCATGTACCATGGGTGCACTTCCAGTGCTGTGCCCCACCTCTCAGCCCTGCCCAGGCTTTGGAGGGGGGGCTCGGGTTGGTGTCTGGATGCCTCCCTGTGTGACCTATGGGGGTCTGTGGAGGCTGGGTGGGGCTCCAGGAGTGGCTGTGCACAGCCACCCTCTGTAGTTGTCAGCAGGCAGTATCCCTAGCCTGTAGTGCACTACAATGTGTGCTTGTGTGTGTGTGAGCATGTGACCACACCACTGTTCCATCTGCACAGGGCCTGTCTGTGTGTCCATCTGGGTAGTGTGAGGGGTTAGTGCAGAGAACAATGGATCTCCTTGCCTGTCCAATAGCAGGGCTGGCGGTGCCCCTCCCTTACCATGTTGCACTGCTGTTCCCTGACCTCTGTCTCCCAGTGTCTCCCACAGGCCAGTCTATGTCTGCCCCTTCCAAGCCTGGGTCTGACAAAGGTGCTGGGGCATCACCACCCACAGCTGCTGATCCCACAGTGCAGCCGGGTTGCAGCACAGCCATGGAAGCTGATGTGACTGACAGGGTTGAGGAGCATGAGCCTGCCGAGCCTTCTCTTGCAAAACTGGAGTTCCCTATTCTGGATGAGCCAAATGACAGTGGATGGGATGATGTGGATCATGAGTTGCTACAGGAGGGGGAACGTCTGCTGGTCTGAACCCAGGGTATCCAGTCAGAACTGTGCAACATCCAACAGGAGATGCAGGCCACAAGCCAACAGATTGAGTCCGAGCACTGCAGGCACAGCTGAGTCTGATGCAGGAGATGGAAGCCTACCAGGCTACCATCACTGACACAGTACAACAGTTGGTGGGACTTGTGCAGGCACAAGGGACAGGGGATTGGTTGGGGTGGGGGTGCTCTACAGGTGCAACCAGGTAGCACTGACCCATGTGATGCAGACTATCTCAAAAGGGAGGGTGAGGATTCTGCGAGTACTACATAGGATACTGCTCCATTGCACCGTAGTGCCTGCATTGTCAAGCATCCATGGCAGAATAGGGAGCTGGGGGTTGGGGACGATGGGAGAGCTACCTAACCCCTGTATCTCACTGTAGTGTAATAAGTCACTTACAGTGGATGGTGGATGTCGTCACGGTCACTAGAATGTCTCACGGATGAATCGGGTACAGTTGGCCAGTGCATGGGCAACTATTTAACGTTCTAGCACATTGACACATTCTCATTCACCTTCTCAATAGTTAGAGTCCAGGCCAGAAGGTTTGTGTTCTGAACTAAAGGTTTACTTAAAATTTGCTTACCAGCATTTAGCTCATACCTTTTGAATAGTAGCTCAAGGAAAGTTACATTCAGGCATAGCAGGCATTTTCTTAATCCCAGAGAGCTTACAATCTAAAATAGTACCTAAGATAGTCAAGTGATTTGCCCAAGGCCAGCAGTAGGATGTGAACCCTAATCTTCCTGCTTTTAGGCTGCTACCCTAACCACCAGGCTACTCCTCACTAATGAACAGCTTGAACTTTAAACAGTTTACAACCTTATAAATTAACTGCAATACAGTAAAGAGTTTCTTTCTGTAATATATGGGAGTAGCTTATCCCATTCCTTCCACAATCTGCAATCTTACTTAAATTGTTTACTTCTATTCCAACATTTTATTGAAACAGCTAAAAACCTACCTATTCACCATCCACTTGGGACAGGAACGGACAAGCACCAACTAACCACAGGCTCAGCCCCCACCTTGATCTAGCTGAGACTATGAACAAAACTGGAATCTGTAAATGCGATGTCTGTTCAACTGAAATGTATATTGTTTTTTGAAAGCCCCTTATTGGTGCCCATTTGAAACCCCCTGGTGTTGTTCCCCCCCCCCCTGAAATTATATTATACCTTGTCTCACTATATTTTACCCCTGATTTTATAAACTGCTTTGACCTGGTGAAAGGCAGTATATAAATACAGCTAAATAAATAATAAATAAAATAAATATATCAACCAGCTTTGATTTACTGATGGTTTAGTGTTCTGTCCTCCCTTTCCTCTGTCAAAGCACTTAGTAACAGAGCAACATAGCATATGATGGAAGATAAAGACCAGTATGGTCCATCTAGAAAAGTGGCTAGAGTAGTTGTACCTGCTGCTCTGTGCAGATCACCCCCTCTATGCATTTGTTTAGGGTTGCACCTGTTGTTCCATAAAGATCACCCCTCTCTATGCCTTTGTTTAAGGTTGTACTCGCCGCTCTGTGCAGGTCATCCTCCTGTCTTTGGTGAAGTATAAAGGTATTTAAGTAACCAATTACCACTTCTAGGTGGTTTCAAACCACCAACCACAGGCTAATGGCCAAGCACACTAACCAATTGCACCACAGAGACTGTGCCTTTGGTGCCAAAATACTGAATAGAACTCATTTCCCTTCACTTAGGTACCATGTTTCTTCTTATTTGGTGTCAGTTTTCTATATTTGTTGGCCTTCCTTGCAGGTCTCTTCAGGAACCCAGATCTTCAGGCTCAGCACCCACTTGCACTTATGCAGTGGATCCAAGCTTCTGTTATTTCTTTTGTTGGTTAGACTGGAGCTGGTGCAGATCGTTCTCATAAGTGGATGAAGTGCCATGCCTGGATGCCAGAGACACTTGCCCCTAAGAGCAAATATCCACTTAGATGTGCATGGTGCAGTGACTTGAGGGCCAAAAACAGGAAACTGCCTTTGAGTGAGGTTTTTATAGGGAGTGGGCTTTTCTCTCTCCAAAGAGACTCCTCCCATCCTGAATTGAATGGCAAGAGGGAACCTCCCAGGATTCTGGAAAGTACCAGTCCTTGGCCTGCAAAGTTCTGGTAATTCTTAGTAGGGGATACTGGATGGTGCTGCTGATCTTACCTGCAAAATCCAAGTGGCCTCTGCACATGCACGCTATGTAGGCATTCCTGGGGGCATAGCTTGGGTGGAGTTGCAATATTTGTGTGTAGATAGAGTACACACATTTATTCCTTCTTTGGAGCAATTGTAAACATGCGAGACAGGATTTGCATGTGATTAGAGATAGTTCTGAGAGTCCATTTCATACATATAGGTATCTTTATTGCCTTTATAAGATAGGGCTAAAATAAACACCTTTTGACTTTTCACATAGGTGCCCTGTTGTGAAATTACCCCCAAAATGGAAAAAAAAAGCTTCAGTAAATTCAACCTTTAGATACCTTACTATCTGGTGAGATATTTGATGCAAATGTCATTACATTTAGCTGTTCAGTGTTTTGAAAATTACATCTGAACATCAGAAAGAAATCATACAACTGAGCCATCGGGTTAATTGTCCTAACTTAAATCTGACTTTAGTCTAAGAAGTGTGGTCAACCAAAGAGGGGTTTTTTCCCCGCATTTCCCATGCTCTTGAGTCTTCATATTAACAAACCACAGAATCCCTGCAGCTGGCCAGTAAGAGGAGGGCTGTTCTCCACTCTCCCACTATTACCTATGAACTGCTATTGACGTATAACCCAGTTAAAGTGCTGTCTACACATCGTGGGCAATTCCAAAAGAGCAAATAAGATTGCTTAATCTCCTTTTATTTCTGCTTTTTTACTGTCTTGGGAGCTATTGACTGTAGATATGATTTCAACACTTCTTTCTACAACTGCAAATTAAAAGCAAATGGTTGTATCTGTTACTTGTCTTTGTCAGTAATATTCTAACAACTAGATTTTATTCAGATTGTATATTTTTTATGAAAGATATTAAAAATAAAACATTTTTCTACATTTTTCAAAATAATTCTAGAATAGTACAGATAGACAGAGGCAGAAAAAGAAAATAAACATTTTACACCCTAGGAAAGATTATTGCTTAGGTTTCTTGTGCCTGTTCCCTTCCTTCCTCCCTCTTTATTTCTGTAGAGAGGTCTTTGCATCCTTCATTATGACTGTGCTTCTCCCAATAGACAGTATATAACTACAGGCGAGAGTATGTTAGGACCTGATAGTGCTATGATACTCCTCTTTGTGCAACCTAAGAGATTGGTCCTGGTGCCCATGAGGAAATTCAGAGAATCTTCCGGAGAGACCTGGAGGAGGCTGAGAACGAGAGCAAGAAGATATTTTCTCACCCTCTGATCAGTTCTAGTTTGGGGAAGGAGCAGTCCGATCTCCTGCTCCCACTGCAGAAGAGGAAAACCTGTACTGTATTTCCTCTCTAGTATCCTGTGGCAGAGGGAGAAGAGCCCCTATAGTTGTGCTTCTAGAAGTTCAGAGGAAAGAAGAAATCCACCAAACCAGTGCTTGATCCAGGAGAGTCCATGTGGTATAAAGGAAACATAGATTTTCAAAGAGACTATTTGGAATATCAGGTATCAAAGATGGTCCTTAGGTTCAACAATCCACATGAAAGTCTAGAAGGAGCTTACCAGCCCAAAGAAAGAATACAGAGGGACTCAGATATGTTTGGAAGAAAGGATCTAAACCTTATTGTGCATTCTATACCTGTTTGCTGAACATTTGCATTGGAACCTGTTGCCATTGTTTCTTTGTTTTGAACAGATTTATTCAGTAAAAGTCTTTATTTTAAAACATCACTGTTTCATCTGAAATGTCTCCTTAAGCTACATTTTAGAAACTTTATTCATGATTTCTATGTTAAAATCAAGCATTTAGATGTAGAAATAGCATCCACGTATAAATGGTGATTTTAGAAAGAGCTAAACTTACATGTAGATATCCTTACTATGTCAAAATTGCAATGGGCATGTCAGGGGCGTGGCCTGGGCAGGTCAAAAATCTCCACGTGTAGTCCCCATTTCACATATATGGCCAAAATTGTCCATGTCAGAATTTATGCTAGCCCTCTACCTGTTTATTTTTCCCACATGTGCATTTGCAAAATGGCTTCTCCAGCAACTTGTATTGGTACTACACATATATTCCTATGCCTCGATATTCACATTTTAGAAAAGGTTCCATGTTTGGCAGAGCCTTTTCTAAAATACGGCTAGAAATGTGTACGTTGCAACACAGATTTCTCAGTTCAGGTAGGTCTGCCAATCACAATTATTTGGTCATCTCAACCAGGCGTGTCTTGCGTTTAGAAACCTATTGATCCATGTCCTTTAGTATTCAAGCCCCTTACCTTTGGAACTCCCTTCCCACAGAACTTCATTTGGAAATATCTTACAAAATGTTCAAGGCCAGCCTAAAAACTTGGTTCTTCAAGCAGGCTTTCCAATGATCTTCCTCTTCCTTTCTTGTACTGCTTAGCCCTTCTCTCTCCTACTGTTTCCTACAGTAACCAATGTCTTAATTATTACATTGTTGTGCTACTCCAGTTTTTTCCCTCCTACTGTATGTAGTTCATTGCTTTATGTTTTTTGTGTTTGTCTACGTTATGTTTTCTGCATTAATTATTTGGATATTTGTAAGCCACCATAATGCTATTGCCACTGGTATATCAAATCTGGTAAATAAATAAATAAAATGTGCCTTCATATATGCCTTGGGCCTTGAAGTGGACAGTCGCTTCCCTCCATTAAAGAATTTACTCCGGTCTTGTAGGGAGTCTATGTGGTAGAGACCTGGAACCCCAGTGAGCCCTTCTGTCTAATATGCACATCCAGGAGAAGGGCTACACTTGTTTGAGATATTTAAATGGCAGATGAATTTTAATGTAAACAAGATTAGGTTTTTAATGGAGATGTATAAAACCAGTAGAAAATAAGAGGTGATAAGTTTTTTGGATAAATTAGGGATGTGCATTCATTTGAAATGACATGGGAAATATCAACATTTCCTGTTTTCTTTCATATTGTATTAATCTGAACATGACATTAAAAAATCTGAAATTCAATTTTCCTGCCCAGTTTGATCACAGGCTAGCCTCAAACCAGTAACTGCTAGGTTGGAAGGCAGGCATCTTGCAGAAGAGCCATCATATTTCCACTGGGACTATTTCTAGTCAGCTTGTATTGCTGGTAATCTTCCTTCCTGTTTCCTGATTGACCCAATGTTTTTCAGGTATGGAGCGCTATGAAAAACACTAACTGGATTTTTTGCCTTGTTTCTCTATCGACTCCTGCTGTAGAGGTTTACTCCAAAGATTTTTCTTCTGCCATGTCCTTGTGCCAGAAAGTCTGTGAAACCACGTCTAAGTATGCTATCAGAGACATTTACCAAGACTAATCCAGATCCTGGTTGATTATCACTAACTGGACAACCAGGATCTGTATTAGGTATGATAAATATATCTGACATAGTTTCACAGAATTTCTGGAACAAGAACATGGCAAAAGAAAAATCATTAGAATTAATCTCTACAGCAGGATTCAATAGATTCACAAGGCTAAAATCCCTTTAGTGTTTTCCATAGAGCTCCAGACCAGACAAACTTTGGGCCAATCAGGAAAAATTAAGATCACCAGTAATACATCCTTTAAGAATAGGCTGGCTAAAATAAGCCCTTATGTAGACATGACAGCTCTTCCTTTCAGCTCACTGCTTTGAGGCTTGCCTCTGACTATAAGGAAAAAAAAGTCAGTTGGGTTTGCTATTTGCCTGAATATTCTAGTAAGCTTTCAACTGTATTTTTCATTTGGGCAACAGCCAAAGGTATCTCTTTATTAACAAAATTGCTCTGGAAAGAAAATTTATAAAAACAAAATGAAACAAAATAAATTATTAACATGAAACTAGCAATCAACAGGAAACTAAATGAAACAATTTGTTTTGCCTGCATACCTCTAGTACAAATCATCAGCAGAGACTGCTTGGATATTACTGCATGAGCAGCAACACCATCCAATGTCACTACTAAATTATTGCAATGTAGGTTGGAAAAAGCCCAGCATTTTCCAGAACAGGGGAGGTTCTTCCTCCCAGTCATATCATGCTGGGAGGAGACTCCTCTGGGAGGGAAATTCCAAGTTATATATAAACCACTCCCAAAGGCAGAACTAGGTCTTTGGCACACAGCCACTGTACTACGCAGATGTGATAGGTATCTGCTAAGTGTGGATATTTCCATAGCCCTTCATACCATTCAGAGGGCGCTATAGACACAGAACATCAAAGAAGAGAGCTGAGGTGAATTTGACTGTGCAAACTCTGCCAGCAAACTCCATTAGCTCAGAGGAAGCGAAGCTTTACCTACCAAGAATATGGAAGCCACTTACTCCAGAGATAATAGAGAGAGGATTCCAAGAAGTGCATCTAAGTGAAACTGATCAGCAACCTCAGTGCCAGCCTGGAGAAACTGCAGATAAGTGTCTGAGACCTGCATATATAGAAGTCACCATCTCTATAGACAAGAGGAATCCAGAGCTCATTGGTAATCACTGACAATGGAGTTCAGCATGAGACCCAGGACCATAACATCACTACCAGCTACAGGTACACTGAGAAACAGATTTATTCATGGAAACCACAAGAGGTTCTACAGTGTGGGAGTGGCAAGAGTTGGATTTTCATTTCCAGCCTAAGAGAAAGAGTACTTAAAGGTGATATAAACAGGATTGAGAAAAGGGGAAACATTTTATCTGCTTATAACTATTTTGGAGTAAGGAAGAGAAGTTGACTGCTTATAATATACAGTAGTTATATTTTTCTGTCTTTTCCAGATACTATTGCTATTGTTTAGTGACCCTAAAGTTTAACTAAATCCTTGGTTCAGAACACAAACTCTGGATTGGACTCAGTTATTTGAGAGGGAAGAAGTATGATTGGAGGTTAGTGCTAAGGGCCTCACAGCATAAACTGATCTCCATTTAATGAACCCTGATAATTAAATTCCAAGAATATAGACTGAAAGACTGTAAATTACTCTTGGAAGACGTGTATGGAATCACACAGACGTGTATGGAATCACACAGAAAGGAGTACTGTGTCCAGTTCGCAAGTCATACCTCTGAAATCTGTGGACTGAATGGAGTTGGTCCAGCAAAGGGCAACCAAAATAGTGAAGGTACTATATCAAAAGTCCTATGAGATAAGACCTAGGGATCTAAACATGTATACAGTGGAGGAGAGGTGATACAGGGTAAAAATAAGAAATCTAGAATCTGAACCCAAACATATTGGACTACTATTATTCAGTATTAGATCAGCCTTTCCTTGCCAAATGACTCAATATACAGTTTGTCATCAGATCTTGCCTTATTTTACAGAGAATACGTGACTCCATGTGGGGCAGGCTGGTTTCTGTAGGGGCCATGCTGCAGACTCAGTCTTTCTAGTGCTAACTAATGGTGTGTATTGTAAATGTAGGTAGATAAGGAAGTAAATTCCCTTTTTTATTTTTCTTGACTTCTTTGCCATATTTAACACCATTGATCATGGACTGTTAATAGAATGCTTGAGTTAGCTTGGGTTTTTCTAGTATAATTTTAAGGCAGTTGGATTTTGTTCCTTTATGACCATAAACTATGAGGCCAATTCTGGACTGTATGTGACTGGCCCATCCGGGCGTTCAGAATTGGGAAGGCCAGGAGTTGTACCCAGTTCTGATCCCTTGGGGACTAGATGTCCCTGCGGGATCAGAATAGGGTGCAACCGGCCTGGATATGCAGACTGGGCCCTGATTCTGGGCTCCTGGTCATCCGGCACACTACCCAGCTAACTCAGCCTGGCTCCTGCATGGAGCCGCAGTGCCATGGCATCATGTTGCCATGGCACTGTGGTTCCATGCAGGAGCCGTGATCCCTGGCCATCCTCCAGACACTGCTTTTCCTGCAGCCTGACCTCTGATCGGGCCTGCCGGGGAACCATTCTTGTACACTCAAGTCCTTAATCTGCAAGGTTCCTCAACTATTGAAGTTATCATCAGTCCTTAATTATATCTATAGTTTCTTTATTTAGGTATTTATAAATCATACATTTAGGTGTTCAGTTAATTATAGGTTCTTTGAGAGCACAAAAATTCAGTATTTTGGCATCACAGATATTATAGCTCAGTACCTTTTCTGGTAAAACAAATATGTATTGTCATATTTTGATCTCAGGACATTTTTGATCCACTCCAGTATAGCTTTCATCCCTACATTCTACAGAAATAGCCTTTACCAAAGTGTCCGGTGACCTGTTCCTGACCAAATTGAAGGGCCTTTACTCAATTCTTGTTCTTCTTGACCTATCCACTGCTTTTCACACTGTTGATCACTACCTACTCCTTGATACTCTAGCCTCATGTGGATTTCAGGACTCTGTTTTATCCTGGTTTTCTTCTTAACTCTTCCATCCCACTTTTAGTGTATGCTCTAGTAGTGGAACCTTCTCCACCAGTATCTCACTATCAGTATACCTAAGGACTCTGTCTTAGGGCTTCTTCTCTTCTCTCTCTGTATTTGTTTCTTTGGTGCTCTGATCTCATGCCATTGCTTTCAGCACCATCTTTATTCTGATGACTCCCAGATCTACATCTCTCTACCAGAAATTTCACCAGGAATTCAGTCTCAGATCTCAAACTGCTTGTCCAACATTGTTGCCTGGATGTCCCACCACCATCTGAAACTTAACATGACCAAGATATAACTTCTTATCTTTTCCCTTAAACCCACCTTTCCACTACCTATTTTCTCTATTTCTGTGAATAACAGTCATCCTCCCAGTCCCCCAGTGTGCAACTTGATGTCACCATTGACTCCTCTCTCATCTCTTTTTCTATAGCATCACCAACTTTCCTTATGAGCACACTACCAAAACGCTCATCCACACTTTCATCACCTGCCATTTAGAGTACTGCAACCTGTTCCTCACAGTCCTCCCACTGAACCACATGTTTGAGGCTGCTTTGAAATCGTAACCTCTTATTCTACCATTTATTTTCATGTTATTTCTAAGCATAATAAATGAAACTTTCTCTTATTTTTCCAGATTTTCTGTCTTGAATAAATTATAAGTGCTATGGAAAAGGGTCTGTCTCTTATGTGTATGTGCACAGTGCTGTGCATATCTAGTAGCACTAGAGAAAAAAATAAGTAGTAGCAAAAGTAGTACTTAGACATCAGCTGCACAGAAAAGGCAGACAGACTGTGTGGAACATTCAAGACAAGCCAGGGAAGGGATGAGAGAAGCATTAGATATTTTTATTTTTGGGGAAGGAAATTAGGGAGTTAATAGATCAAATTTAGGTTCTTTGTGGAAATAGAACAATAAAGTATATTTTGGGGGACTCTACTTAGAAATATCTCAATGCATCTTTGAAGTAATTCTACCAAGGGTAGACACTATATTACACACCCCAGATAAATAAACAACTTTTGTAGTCTGAAGAGATAAGGTTATCTATTGCAGACCCAGTGAGCAAACAAACAGGACTACACTCAGGAAATTTGAACGGAAGAATTTGTTTTCACATAAAAAAGGCAATGAGAGTGCACTAACGAAATGCTTCTACAGGCATCTCAGATCTCCAGCAGAAGAGAAGATGACACTGTACAAAAAGATGACCGCTGGACAGAGATCATCCGAGCCTGCAGAATCAACAGCTCAACTCCACCTTCCCTAGAACTGAAGAACTGGTACTCAAACGTGGAAGTTGGAGAGGCAACAACATCCCAGGAACAGGAGGTGCAAGAGCCCAAAAACTCCAAAGCTGTAGGATCAGCAACTACTAGGAAGCAAAGGCTAGTGATGGTTGGTGACTCCTTTCTGAGAGGTAAAGAAGCATCCATCCGCCATCCAAACACGATGTTCTGGTGAGGCAGCAAGGAAGGTAGCTGTGAGGGTAACCCCTCCCATCTCAGCCTGAGTTACAGTAAAACAAAACTTAAACACATACCCTTTCGCCCAGAGTCCAGCAGACCGGAGCATACCAGTTTAGACAGGTCATTTAGGCATGCTATATGATAGCCCACAACCCCCCCCCCCCCCAGGGGCTACTGATTGGTGGAGAGGGGATACCTGAGACAAATGAAAAGCTAGTATGGGTTTGAAAACTTACTGTATATAAGACAGTGTGTGACGCTACTTGGTCTCTCAGATCATTTTGTTCAGGGTGCCGGCTCTGCCTGAGACTGTGCGCACAATAAACAGCATCTGCTTGCATACCGGTCTGTCTCTGTGTTTTCATCTGGGGGTTGGAGGGACAGACTTCGAATAGATAATAGATCTCCTGCCACATTTCCTGGTGCATTGGCCAGGAAAACCTCCATCTGTCTCCTCGCACCCCCAGGTGAAGGCATCGCGGTTTGCGCAACCAGGACTCGCCCGGTCCAGGACTGACCTCCTGGTCGTCGACAGTCTCCAGCGCCACTGGACCCTTTGTTCCGGAGGGATCCCTCGGCGTATCCTGCGCACTCAGTCCTGGACGGCCGACTCCCTGGGTACAGAAATCCGGCTTGATAGACTGGCATCCAAACTCTTCAGGACGGTGAGTACTCACTCTCTTAATTTTCTGAAACGGGTTGAAAAGTCTGGTTTTCAAAAGTCTGGTTTTCTGAAACGGGTTGAAAAGTCTGGTACGGGATTGGCCACCCCCTATGGGCGGTCCGAGTAAGAACCGTAGTCTGAGATATGGGGTTCTGAAACCACCGCCTGTCCTGGTGTCTGGATTGGGGAAACGGGAGTCTGGGAGGGTGTGTCTCCCTTGAGCATTCTCAGATGTCTGACCAGCATCTTGATTGTGTACTATGTGTATGTCACCTGAAGGCTGGGAGCAAACGAAGGCTCGAGAAGGACTGGTCAAATAACTATTAGCAAAGATGTATAAGGTTTTAATTTAAATGTGACAAAGCATGATTTTGAATTCACCTCTTTGCAGTTTCATGTCATTTGAGAATGCCTGTTTCCTGAACTGTAAGATTCAAGGTAATTATTTTACATTGTTAAGCTCTGCACTGATGACTGATGAACAGGACAGTAACACCATACAATATTGGATTTTAGGATAATTTCACCTGTTTTTCTGTATTTGAATTTTATGTGCTGGTGTCCAGAGAAAAGTGTACTTTGTTTTGAAAGTTTTTATTTCAGTTTCAGGAGTACAGTTCCTGAGAAAACAGATATATGTTGCAGAGAAAACAGATATATGTTGCAGCACTGTGAGATATTAATTTTCTTTAGTTTATACACTTGCACTTATGTTACCAGATATACTTGTTGTAGTAGTACATTATGCAGAGGTCCAGTACACACTCAGCAATTACAAGATGAGTAAATATTTTTGCTAAAAAAAAAAGTGTTGTGAGGGATGAAGTAGGATATTAAGAGGAAGGACTCTGATGGACATTAAACTGATGAGGTAATTTAAAGTGACATATCTGCCTAATGAATATGTAAACAAAAAAAATGATGAGCACTTTATTCAACTATGCCGTCTCCAGAATCTTCAATTTAGGAAGTCATCTAAGCCCCAACACATACTCAACAATTAGAAATAGGCACCTGGAGACAGGCTAGGTGCACCTTGCACTCTGATGAGCTTTGGAAAACCCACACTGGCCATGTGGTACTTCCAGATGCCTTTTAGCCTCATTTTGTCTCTGTATGTCCTGGCAAGGCATGTAGAGGCAAAGGGGGATGAATTGATGACAAATTCTCACAAAATTGGTATAATTCTAACACTTGCCAAAATTGCAGAACACGTGTGAGCAACTTGTCTGATCTGTAAACATGTAAAGATCAGTCAAGGGCATAATGGAATATTTCCTACCAGCAAATGAATCTCCAGTGATAGAGAGACAAGGAGTTAATCAAACTGCCAGATAAAAATTGACACCATACGAGATAGTTACTGGTAAACCATTGAAAGTTTATAAAGCAATGCTTGTAGGATATAATCTTTGTAAATATAGAGGAACTTTGTCTCATTGTAAAATCTAGTCTAGAATGTTTAGTCTTTTCATTTGATGTTGGTGCTGCTCCTCTGGAGCCATGTCACCAATTGCAATCCAGAGATTCCAGCAGAAGTAATTGGCCGTGATCCAGATGTAACAAACCATCCCAAGGGCTCCGAATTACACACCACAGAAGTATGTGAGGGAGTCCCTACTTGCATCCGTGCGTCACATAGAAAAAAAGGGACAAAATATTTGCCTATGAGAATGAGAGGTTCAAATTTTGAGAGAAACAGAACTTAGACTTCAGAGAAAGGTGAAGCACACTGCGAGGTCCTGGGGAACTGCTGAGAAGCAGGACCAAGTTATCTGAAAATAGGAAGAGGACTATTGGACCGATTGGGGGCTTTTGTGAATGATTGATTGTATTGTTATTCTTTTATTATTGTTTTCTTAGAAAGTAACTGAAATCTACAAGCCATTTGGGCTTCAGCAATTGCAATACCCACACCAGCTCAAGTTTTGCTGTACTATTCTCAGAGCTTTCTTTGTCACATTATTAAGACCTTGGTTATAGGAGTTCTCCTTCTTTTCCTGCTATGCACCCTCTTACCATGCAGTATCCCGATCGTCCACTGTTTTATCACCTCCACCCCCAACGCCCTGGTGGAACGCAAGACGGCTACCTCGGTCATGGCCCTGACCCAATATACCCCCTTGCGGAATGCCTCTAGTACTGCTGCCCTCTACCGCCCTAGCGGTTGAGGTCCAACAAAAAAGGGGGGAGTGAGGCAGCCAGAAAGGTAGCTGTGAGAGTAACCCCTCCCCTCTCAGCCTGAGTTACAGTGAAACAAAACTTAAACACATACCCTTTCGCCCAGAGTCCAGCAGACCGGAGCATACCAGTTTAGACAGGTCATTTAGGCATGCTATATGATAGCCCACAACCCCCCCCCCCAGGGGCTACTGATTGGTGGAGAGGGGATACCTGAGACAAATGAGAAGCTAGTATGGGTTTGAAAACTTACTGTATATAAGACAGTGTGTGATGCTACTTGGTCTCTCAGATCGTTTTGTTCAGGGTGCCGGCTCTGCCTGAGACTGTGCGCACAATAAACAGCATCTGTTTGCATACCGGTCTGTCTCTGTGTTTTCATCTGGGGGTTGGAGGGAAGACTTTGAATAGATAATAGATCTCCTGCCACACTGGGAGGTGTGCTGTCTGCCTGATGCCAAGATCTGAAACTTTTCAGAGAGTGTGCTGAGACTCCTCAAGTCTACAGACTATTATCTGATGCTGTTTATCCATGTTAGCACAAATGGTATTGCTAGATTCCCACACAAGTGTACCAAAAGTGACTCTATGGCTCTGGCAGAGAAGGTGAAGCAGATAAGTACGCAGGTGGTATTCTCCTCAATCCTTCCTATCAAGACGCCACGCACCATAACATGATTTTTCAGAGTCTATTTCAGAAGGAGCAAAGCATTTTTCACAACAGACTAGCTAACCTACCAAGGAGGGCTATAAACTAGGATCACTGGGAATGGGTGAACAAAGCCCCAAGATATGTAAAATATTGAAGAATAATATAGGAAAGGGAAAAAAGGGCAATATCTGGAGAGCTGCATATACTAGTGCCCATAGTATGCAAAATAATGTTCCAGATTTGGAAGCGTAATGGCTGAATTGGACATAGGGGCAGCCACGGAGACATCATACATGGAAAGCAATGACTAAGATGTAGTTATACCAGGCTATAATCTATTCAGGAAAGATGGTAGGAACAAAGGTAGGAATGGCTTTCTATATGTAAAAAATAATATTAAAGCCATAGAACTGCAGACTTACGTGGCAAGGAGGAGGCACCGTGGGTTAGTCTGGAAAGAGGGAATGGAACATTTATTTACATAGAAGTGATTATGCGATCACGTGGGGCAATGAGCCAGTGAGGACGTGTTCTGATCGGCTCCGGGAACTCTGTAAAAACCTGCTTTACGCCAACAGTTGCCCCCTAAAATGCTTAGGCCACCCACAGAGGGGTAGTAGAACCTCTCCCCGATGAAACAGGAGTGCTTGGGAACCCGGGGTGAGCGCAATACGAATGTCTACCAAGGCAGTGAGGAGGGAGAAGGTGCATGGCCTGGAGGGTAAGATGGCAGAGAGTGCGCTGGTGAGCCCACAGCCTGAGAGCATGGAAATAATGATAACAGAAGTTTTGGCGGCATTTGTAAAGGCCCTTGAGGCATGATTCTGTACACTTTCTGAACAACTTGCTCAAGTTGGGCAAGCGGTGACAGAATTCACCAACCGCATGCATCAAGTAGAACAAAGAGTCTCGGACCTCGAAGATAGTCAACAGTCTCAGGCTGCCAAGCTGAAGTTGCTAGAAGATTTGCTTAACCAACAACGAGAAAAGCTTGACAACTTGGAAAATCAAGGGAGGCGGAAAAAGCTGCGATTTGTGGGCATAGAGGAATCAGTAGCAGATAATGAGTTGCGAGGATTCCTGGAATCTTGCATAGCAAAACATTCACCCACAGATAACCAATTAGACCCCATAAAAATAGAGCGGGTACATCATATTGGAGCTCGCTGCAGATCAAATCTGCAACCTAGAGTGGTGATTGCGCACTTCCATGAGTTCAGGCAAAAGGAAGCTCTACTTCGAGCTGCTCAGGCCCAGGCTGTGCACTCCTGTGTGGAGGGGCGGGAGAAGAAGCTGTTAGTATTTCAGGACTATTCCATCACGGTGAGACAGAAAAGAAGAGCATATTCAACAGTATGTGGCCAGTTGGTGCAGCGGGGTATCAGATTTTTTCTACTATACCCGGCACGATTGAGGATTGAGTATCAGGGGCAGACCAGCTATTTAGAAGCACCGGAAGAAGTGGCAACCTTTTGGGAAACCTGAGGCCCTGAACTACTGCTCTAGATGGAGAGTAATTGCCAGTAGATCATTTGGCAATTTTATGTAGCTGGTTAGTTGGAGTGTTGCCCCGGGTCAGGTTAAATGCTTGAGTTGAAATCTCTGGACAAAGCAAAAGACAATACGACCCAGGGTTTCTATCTGACCCGGAATTTAAAGTCATGATTTTGGAACAACCTGCAGATGGACATGCGTGGAATAAGATTCAGAAGCTGTCTGGAATATTGCCTTCCATCAGGCAAATACTGTAGACATTCTGGGAAAGTGGATGGAGCAATAATGGGTCTTGATCAGGTGACATGAATTGCACTCTGATTACTTGCCCCTGGATCCAAAGAATTGGGGATCCTGAATATAGTTACTTAAAAGTATGCTCAGACTATACTTTATACTTTAGCGAAATGACAGCGCATGCTTGTGTGGGTTTTACCCATAGGCATTTGTTTAATACCGTGCTCAGGAGATGTTGGAGCACAAGCAGTGGAAAGTGCACTGCCTTTCTTTTTCCTTTTCTTTTTCTTTTCCTCTTTTTTCATTTCCTTTCCTTTCCCTCCTTCCCTCTCCCAAGCTTTCTTTTCTTCTTATGTCTGCAGCAGAGGTATGTATAAAGCAGGGCTTTGCTGAATGGAGAGTGTATGAAGTTGTGGGGGGAGAGGGGGGATGGTGAGGGTGGGAAAGGCTCCAATAGATTATAAGGAGAGAGGGTAGTTTCTGGTTCAGCCCGGGCCCCGCAAAAGATCTGGGCTTGAGCTCGAGCAGCCTGGAATGATGCAGGCTTAATGAGCTTAACCATGTCTTCTATAGGAATGAGAGTAGGGCGAGAGGTTGGTAGAATGATTTAGGAGGTAAAGGTGGATGATAGAAGGGATGCATGGAGATGGGGTAGGCACTCAAGAGTGATGGAAAGAAAACTGTTAAGTGAATCTCAGACGGGGGTGGGGGGCGAGTGGGGGGGGGGAGAAGACATAGTAACATAGTAACATAGTAAATGACAGCAGATAAAGACCAATATGGTCCATCCAGTCTGCCCAGTATGATGGCAAGAGTAGGTGCACCTGCCGCTCCATGCAGGCCACCCCTCCCCATGTCTTTGTTTAGGGGTGAACCCACCACTCCATGTAGGACACCCCTATTTGTTGAGAAATTAGATGGTTCAGTTTATTTTGATTTTATCCTTTTGCTTTGTCCCATGCCATTTTGAATTCCGTCACGGTGTTTGCCCCCACCACTTCCATCGGGAGGGGGTTCCAAGCATCCACCACCCTTTCTGTGAAAAAGTATTTCCTGACATTGTCTTTCAATTTACCCCCTTGCAGCTTCCTGTTATGCCCTCTAGTTTTACAGCTTCCCCGTCTTTGGAAGAGGTTTGTTTGTTCATTATTTCCCTTTAAGTATATAAAGGTCTGAATCATATCTCCCCTGTCCCTCCTCTCCTCCAAAGTGTACATGTTTAGGTCTTCAAGTCTCTTTTCATAAGGCTTCTGACGCAGGCTCCAAATCATTTTGGTAGCCTTCCTCTGAACAGTTTCCAATCTTTTTACATCCTTTACAAGATATGGTCTCCAAAACTGAACACCGTATTCCAAGTGAGGCCTCACAAGTGACTTCTACAGTGGCATAAGTACCTCTTCCTTTCTGCTGGTAATTCTTCTTTGTATGCAGCCTAACATCTTCCTGGCTTTTGCCATCACCTTGTTGCACTGTTTTGCCACCCTGAGATCTTCAGAAATAATCACACCAAGGTCTTTCTCCTGATCCATGCACACCAACCTCTCGCCCCCTATCGCATACATTTTCCTTGGATTTCTGCTACCCAAGTGCATGACTCTGTACTTTGCATTAAATCTTAATTGCCAAGCATTAGACCATTCTTCCAGCTTTTGTAGATCTTTCCTCATGTTAACCACTCCCCCAGGGGAGTCCACTCTGTTGCAAATTTTTGTGTCATCTGCAAAAAGACAGATTTTTCCATTCAGTCCTTCAGCAATATCACTCACAAATATATTGAACAGTGCCGGGCCCAGGACCAAACCCTGGGGCACCCTGCTAATCACCTTCCCTTCATCCGAGTGAGCTCCATTTACCATCACCTTCTGTCATCTGTAAGTCAACCAATTTCTGATCCAATTTACCATCTTGGGATCCATCCCCAAGCTACTGAGTTTATTGATAAGCCTTCTATGAGGAACAATATTAAAGGCTTTGCTGAAATCCAGGTAGATGACATCCATCGCATGCCCCTGATCTAGTTCCATGGTCACCCAGTCAAAGAATTCAATCAGATTTGTTTGGGAAGATTGTCCTTCGGTAAAACCATGTTGCCTCGGGTCTTGCAACCTTTTGGTTTTGAGAAAGTTCACTATTCGCTCTTTCAGGAGCACCTCCATTACTTTTCCCGCCACCGAGGTAAGGCTCACAGGCCTGTACTTTGACATTTCTTCCCTGTCACCACTTTTGTGCAGAGGTACGACATCAACCTTTCTCCAGTCCTGAGGAACCTCTCCTGTTTCCAAGCATCTGTTGAATACATCCTTTAACAGCCCTGCAAGAACCTCTCTGAGCTCTTTCAGTATCCTGGGATGTATCCCATCAGGTCCCATGGCCTTGTCCACTTTCAGTTTTGCAAGTTGTTCTAGCATTTCATCTTCTGTGAATGGTGTGGTATCTGCTTCATTCCGATTTTTATATTTGTGAGTCACAGGAGGTCCTTCTCCAGGACTTTTTTTTTAGTAAAAACAGAGCAGAAGTATTCGTTTAGCAATTTCGCTTTTTCAATGTAACTTTCCACGAGTCCGTTCGCAGCACTTCTGAGTCCTGCAGTTCCACCTCTGATCATCTTTCTTTCCCGAATATACCTGAAAAAAGTTTTGTCACCACACTTAACATCTTTAGCCATCTTTTCCTCTGACTTTGATTTGCTATCCTTATTTCTCTTTTTGTCTCTTTGAGTTTGATCCTGTATTCATTTCTGTGTTCCTCTGTTTGTGAGCTTTTGAATTTTGCAAAAGCTGTGTTTTTTACCTTTATTTGAGCAGGTTTTCTTCTCCTCTTGTTTTTGTTTACTTTTCTTACATATTTATCTGTTGCCCCTTTTATTGCCACCATTGGTTTAGCCCATTGCAATTCCACTTCTCTTATCTCCTTCCACCCTGTCAGCTCCTCCTTTAGGTACTCGGCCATTTTATTGAAGTCGGTGTTTTTGAAGTTTAGGACTTTGAGCTTGCTATGTTTGGCCTGTACCATGGCTTTTATCTCAAGCCACATCGTGTGATGATCGCTGCTGTTCACAGGGGCACTCACGCAGACATTCGACATGCTATCTCTGTTGGTGAGCACTAAATCCAGCGTTGAGCTTTCCCTGGTTGGTTCCATCACCATTTGTCTAAGTAACACATCTTGGAGAGCATCCACAATTTTTTTACTTCTTTCCAGATTTGCAGAAGGAGTAATCCAATACACATCCGGTAGATTAAATTCACCCAATATTATCGCTTCCCCCTTTGTGGCTATCTTGTCAATATCTATAATCAGTTCTATCTCTTCAATTTGTGTCGGAGGTCTGTAGACTACAGCAGTATGGATGACTGTGCCATCTCCTCTTTCCAACACAATCCAGAGCGCTTCTTCTTTTCCCCATCCCCCCTGCATTTCAGTAGCTTTAATATTGCTTTTGACATACAAGGCTACTCCTCCTCCTCTTCCATTTTCTCTGTCTCTTCTGAATAGATTATAGCCAGCTATGGCTCTATCCCAATCATGCGATTCATTTAGTCATGTTTCTGTAATGGCCACAATGTCCAAATACATTTCCACCATTAGGGCTTCCAGGTCCGGAACATTGTTGGCTAAGCTTCGAGCATTTGTGCTCATTGCTTTCCAGCATTTAACTGGCTTGTGTGTATTTTGCATTGATTTTGTTCTGCCTATGTCTTCCCACTTGTTTTTGATGTGTGGTTTAAAAGTGTGGCTGTTTCTGATTTTAATCTGCTTTTGCAGGTGGTGACGTCCAGAGCTTGACCTTCCACATCCGTCACCCCCTTTTTCTAGTTTAAATGCATATCCACATATTGCTTGAATTTTTCACTTAGGATTCTTTTACCTGCGACAGAGAGATGTAGTCCATCTCTTGTTGTTCCATCTGTTACCCCAGTCACCAATAAATCTGAATCCTTCTTGTTTGCACCAGGTCTGGAGCCATGTATTAAAGCTGTTAATGCAATGCAGCCTTTTTGCCCCCTTACCAAGAACAGGTAGAACCTCTGAGAATGCAGCAGTGTTAACAATGGGCTTGAGTTTCTTTCCCAGAGATTGGAAGTCCTTTTGGACTGTAGAGGCAGTGTTTCTAGCCAGGTCATTTATGCCCAAGTGGATAACAACATCAAGTTTGGAGTGTTCACTTTCTGCGCCAAATACTTCAACAATGTGGTTTGTATTCCTGCTGGCTGAAGAGCCTGGGAGGCACTTGACTATCTTCTCTCCTTTGAACTGTGTTCCCAAGTTGATACCACTGATGATGGAATCACCAAGTAGTAGTAGTTTGCTGTTTGGTGAGGTTTTGTTCATATTTGGTCCTTTAGCAGGAGATTGGGCATTGTCTGTCTCATTTAAGGGACCTTCAGTTTCTTTGGATTGGGCATCCTCATTCGCCAAGGCAAAGAAGGCATTATGCAGGGATATCTCCTGATGCAT
The DNA here is from genome assembly GCA_033557465.1 of Ichthyophis bannanicus. Taxonomy (NCBI): domain Eukaryota; kingdom Metazoa; phylum Chordata; class Amphibia; order Gymnophiona; family Ichthyophiidae; genus Ichthyophis; species Ichthyophis bannanicus. The sequence goes on from CM066031.1 coordinate 1,375,673,746, forward strand.
AGGATGCCTCTGTGTCACAGGTCGCAATCTACCAGAACCCACTGTGATCCATTTGTTCCTGGAGTGTTTGATTCATTGTGGGAGCGGTGGTGGACTTTGTTCAGTTTGTTTCCTAAAAGAGGTGAGCTTCAATGCAGCTAGTTCCTCCCTCTGTTCCTCATCCTCATTGGCCAAAGCAGAGAAGGCCTTATGCAGGGATATCTCTTGATGCATAGGATGTTTGTTCGTTACAGGTCGCAATCTACCAGAACCCACTGTGATCCACTTGTCCCTGGAGTGTTTGATTCTTTGTGGACGTGGTGGTGCACATTGTTCAGTCTGTATCTTAGAAGAGGTGCATTTCATTGCAGCCAGTTCCTCCCTCAGTAGGGTCACCTCTTTATGCATGGCATATAGGTCTTCCCTTAGTAAAGTCAGTTCTTTATGCATGGCAGCTGACCTGAGGCACAGAGGACAAGCACTTAGGTTCCAAATGATTCGTCTTGGAATGAATGTACTGCAGTTATTGCACTGAATACATGACATGCTGAATAAGCAGTCCTAGAAGGAGAAGAGGAAGAAGAAGAAGAAAGGAAGAAGAGAATGTGGGCTTTAACCCAAGTTAAAAGGATAGAAGGCAACGTATGTGATTACTATATAGGCAATGCAGCCCCTGGGGGGGGGGGGGGGTGAGGGGTAGGGTGGGTGGGAACCTAAGTGTCTCTGGTCAGAAGGCTGTTCCTGAACTGGGGGCACCCACAGATATCTGCTCCAAGGCTACCCAGAAAAGCAGTCAGTCAGTCAGGTTATCCCCAAGCTTAATGTATAACCACAGTTAAACTTTATATTAGCAATTTCCCCAAAACAGAAGTTAAACTCTATATTGGTAGCTAGAAATCAGCAGAGATAAGAAAGAAAATTTTAGTTTTTGCTGGCTTTAGGGCTACACAGTCAGAATATTCCCAAAGTAAGGTATAACAATTTAAATCTATATTAGCAACAAGCAAAAAGAAGATAGAAGCTGTAACTTAGCTTTTTGCAGGCTTTAGAAGCTGTGCAGACTGGAACAGACTGGAACTATGGCAGCCAGTAAGCTGATCTAATTAGCTCTTCCCCTGGGAGCTGGCTTGTACCAGAAAATTCAAATAATGGAAGCCAAATAGTTAAACTGAATGTTTTCTTTCTTTCCTGTATCACACACAGCTATCTGATTTAAGGGATACACAGTCAGAATATTCCCAAAGTAAGGTAAAACAGTTAAAATCTATATTAGCAACAAGAAAAGAAGATAGAAGCTGTAGCTTAGCTTTTTGCAGGCTTTAGAAGCTGTGCAGACATAGGACAAAAAAAAGAGCATTGATAAAGAATGATTAGGTGGGGAGGGATGGAGCGAGTTGGTTAGATAGAAGCGGGGGAGCAGTATGGTAGGGAAGGAATTGGGTTACTGATAGACAGATGGGAGGCGGAGAATCCCGATGCTACCATGATATTAAGGTGAGGCCATCAGGGAGGATGATGGGAATGGAGGAAGATGAGAGGGGTGAGAAGAGGAAAGGTAATGGGGGGGAGGGCCAAATGGGATTGGGAGAAGGGAGGGGATCAGGTGCTGTGCAGAAGAGATTACAATACAACAAAGGGAATACTTGATAAGGAAGGTGGTGGGCTCTGGGCTGGGGAGAACACCACTGGAATATTGAACATTGGGATGCTGCAACAAATAGAAACAAATGAGCACTTATTGGGGAGCTAAACGTAGTGGCATGGAATGTGTGTGGTATTGGGTCCCCTGTTAAACACTGTAAGTTTTTAAAAAGACTATGAAATTGCCATGCGGACATCGTGCTGTTATAGGAGACACACCAGTTGTCTGAAGAACATGCTAAGCTGTGTCGAGGATGGGTGGGGGAGGTATATTTATTTATTTATTATTTATTTCTCTTATATACTGCGCTCTTCAACATCAGTGCGGTTTACATGGAACATTTAGATTTTTACGGTGGGGGTTACACCGTAATTACAGATAACAGGTAGCTCAACTTGGATAACCATAATTAACTATTTACACATATTTGAAACACATAGTAGTATTTACATATTATACAACATTTGAGGGATGGTTACAGTGGACATGGAGCTTATTTGTGGGTAGCTCGAGATGGTGCACCTTCATTTGGGTAACATTCGAGGAAAAGGTGGTGCTTCAATGCCCTCCTGAATTTAGTTAGTTCCGGGATTGCTCGTATGTTGGGAGGCAGGGCATTCCAGTATCTGGGAGTGCTGATACTAAAGGCCCTGTTTGCCGTTGCCTGTGTACACTGGGTCAATGTTTTGGGGATTGCCAAGGTGTTTATTGCTGTAGTTCGTCTGACCCTATTGGGGGGAGTTATGTGTGTGAGGCATGCGAGTGACGGGGGGGAGAGCCCATTTATGGCCTTGAATGTTAGTAGTAGTGTCTTGAAGATGATCCTACAGTGGATAGGGAGCCAGTGGAGACTTTTGAGAATGGGTGTTATATGGTCTCACATCGAGGCCCCATTCAGAACTCTGGGGCCTCGAGGCGAGGCCATATAACACCCATTATAGGGCTCCTGCGCAAGGCAGGAAAGGAGGCATAGAGAAACTGGTTCAGAGAGGGTTAGGACTTAAAGTGACTGGAACGCGATTGACTTGTGTGGCAGATATGTATTTCTTCAAGGGGAAATTTCAAGCTATCGGGTGGTTATAGGCTCAATACATGTCCCCAATACCTACAATGCTTCTTTTTATCAGGGATTGGCTCGATGTGTCGCTAACATGGAAGGCAGCTACTTATTACTCGGGGGAGGCTTCAATTGCACTCTAGACAATACCTTAGATCGTTCCGCAAGGGGTGTATCGCAGGATGAGAGATCGAGTAGGCGCCTTCGGGGAATATGTAAGGGATATGATTTGCTTGATGTCTAGCGCGTGATGCATCCAACTAAACGAGACTACACTCACCTATCGCGAGCACTTGACACTTGGTCGAGATTGGACTATTTTCTTGTCTCTTCCAGACTTCTCTACCGAATCTGGCGAGTGGATATAGGACCTATTATAATCTCCGATCAAGCTATGGTAACCCTCATTCTGGATCTGGAGGTTTCGGGGAGTAGACCTCTCTGGCGTTTTCCCCTAGAAGTAATGGAGAACACTCATTTCCCAGTCTGTCTTCAGGCTCAATGCCAGCACATTGATAACCCGGCCTTATTTTGGGAGGCAGGGAAGGCAGTCATATGAGGGGACATAATTAGATATGTTCAGATATGGCGCAAGAGATTGAAAAGTCAGATAATACAACTTGAGAGGCCCTAAGGCAGGCCCAATGATGGTTCATAGCTAAAGCCTCTATGGACACTAAGAAGGAGATGCTGAGCATACAATAGGAATTAAACTCTCTGCTTCACTCAAGGGCTCAGAAATTAATGTTCTTTTATCAATATCATCTCTACCGTTTTGATAATAAAACCAGTAAGCTCATGTCATCTGTCATTAAGGCCAAGAGGTGTTCACATTGTGTAGGGGCACTAAGGGATGCCGCTAGCTGCCTACAGTCTACCCTGGGAGGGGTTGAGCGGGTCTTTAGGGAATTTTATCAGGCCTTATATCAGGCAGACACCCCTCAGGGGGAAGGTGTACTGGACTATCTTCACAAAATTGGTCTGCCGAAATTAAATCAGGAACAAGTAATAGCACTGAAGACTCTCATTGAACCAAGAGAGGTCCAATGCATCATAAAAGGGTTAAGTAATGGCAGGGCACCTGGGCTGGATGGGCTGAGAAGGGAATTTTATAAGCTCCTCCAAGATAAGGTGGCACTTTCCTTGGCCGGCTACTATAATGATCTCGTAGAGAACAGACAATTTCCGTATGAGCCTAATAAGGCCCTTATCACGGTTATAGCTAAACTGGGGTTCTTATCGCCCCATATTGTTACTCAGTGTTGACATTAAGGTCCTGGCCAAGATCATGGCAGACCACCTAACCAATTTTCTTCCGACCTTAATTCATGATAGTCAGGTGGGTTTTGTCAAAGGACGCAGTGTGGCAAAAAATCTCCAGCGTATACTGGCGTCTATGTATATAAGTGGCCGGGGAGAAGAACCATCGTTGTTAATTAGTTTTGATGTGGAAAAAGCATTTGATCGAGTCTGTTGGACTTTCATGTTTCAGGTACTGGAAATGATAGGGATTAATAGCTACTTTCTAGATGTAATCCGCTTGCTATATATGGACCCTTGTGGAGTTATATTGGTTAATTGCAATTGTATTTGAGTATTTCCATTAAAACGAGGTACAAGGTAGGGATGCCCAATCTCGCCTTTGCTTTTTGTACTAACTTTAGAGCCCCTATTAAGCATGATCTGCACGAGCCCTGATATAGTTGGGGTCAAAACGGGAAGGGGAGTTCAGGGTGGCAGCGTTCGCAGATGACATACTGGTCCACTTGGCTGATCCGGTGCGGGGACTCCCTGTCCTTTTGAACCTATTTGAAGAATATGGCCGCTATTTGTGGCTGAAACTTAATCTGGATAAGTCGGAAGCCCTTCCCTTGAACTGGGATCTTTCCAGGAACTGGCCTGGACCCTTTCCACTAAAATGGGCAGATGTTGTTGTTGTTAAGTGCCGTCGAGTCGAAGTCGACTCATGGCGACCCTCTGGATAGCTATCCTAAATTGTGTTCGGTCTTGAGTCAGGCGGCTCATTGTTGACAGACTGGTACCCGTAGCTGCTGTTATTGTATCGATCCATCTCATTGCTGGCCTTCCTCTTTTGCGCTGACTGTCTATCTTGCCAAGCATGATGTCCTTCTCTAATGATCTCCGCTATTTGTGGCTGAAACTTAATCTGGATAAGTCGGAAGCCCTTCCCTTGAACTGGGATCTTTCTAGGAACTGGCCTGGACCCTTTCCACTAAAATGGGCAGATAAGCAATTTAAATATCTGGGAGTACAGCTGACAGCAAGTCTGTCTGACTTATAAACGGCTAACATTGTGGTGCTACTGGAGAACTCCAAGCAAAAAGTACAAAGGTGGAGAGATCTTCCTATATTGCTTGGAGGTCGAATAGCATTATATAAAATGGTACTGTTTCCAAAGTGGCTATACATTTTACAAACATTGCCGATAGTAGTTAAAAATCGAGATCTGAGACTATTGGAGCAGCAGCTCAATATTTTGCTTTGGAGGGGCAGGTGACCTAGGCTCAAAGTGAAGGTGTTGCAGAATCTGTGGGAACGAGGAGGAAAGGGGCTTCCGGACGTGGCCCGGTATAATATGGCATGCCTATTGAGGGACGTCCAGGATTGGCTTTGGAACAAGTCAGATTATACACCTCTGACTTTTATTTAGCTGTATTTATTTATTTAGCTGTATTTATATTCCGCTTTTCACCGGGTCAAAGCGGTCAATTGGGGGATACATTTAACACGAGCGGATATGACACACATATGTTAATACTTACAGGGAACATGGGCAATGGAGGGTTAAATGGCTTGCCCAAGACCACAAGGAGTGCCTATAGGACTAGAAATCCCAGTCCCTCTGGCCTGAAATTGCTGTCCCCAGGTGGGACTTGAACCCCCGGCCCTCCGGCCTGAAGTACCTTGTCCTAACCACTAGACCACTCCTCCCTCTTTTGACTTTTGAATAGAGCTTGGCGGCTCCATATCACTTGCAATATATCTTACATGTGCCCACTTCGCAATGCCTGCCTGAGGTGAAAACGAACATACTCTTCCTCCCTATGAGACAGGCCTGGCAGTATTTCACAAAATTGTTGGGATAGTTGCCTACTTCGTCACCATATCTGCCACTTCGAGGTAACAGGAGCTTTCAGCCTGGAAAGGACATAGCTAGGTATGTGGAATAGGAAGGGAAAGGAATAGTTAACATAGAGCAGCTCCTCTCCTCTGAGGGGGTGATGGCTTCATTTGAAGATATACGGCAGCAATATGTGTTACGGAAGGAAGACCTATTCCCTATTCCCTATTTGCAGGTACGAAGTTATGTTCATACAATTTCAATAAGAACATTACAAGGCAGTTTTTGTTCTAAGATAGAAGAATTGTTACTGGGAGGAGAGCAGATATAAAGGTCTCAAGTCTTCATAAGACTATCCTGGGAATATTTCCAGGAGTGGTGGAAGCGAAGCTGGCGGAGCAGTGGAGTCATGATTTGAAGCTAAGAATCGGTGAACGTGAGCTGATAGTGGCGATGGAAGAGGTGGTGTCTCTTACCACTCAGGTGACCTTGAGAGACTTGCAATATAAGTTGATATGATGTGCATACTTTGCCCAAGGAGAGCATGGCGGGCTGGGGTGGTGGGCTCGGACGCCTGTCCTAGATGTGCGGAGGTAGCAGCGACTTTGGGCCATATGTTTTGGCATTGCTCGGTAGTTAAAAATTTCTGGTTGTGGGTGATGCAGTTTATACAATGGCTTTTCCCCACAGTGAATCAACTGCCATCTGAGTCTATTGTCTTAGACATATGGTCCCCGGAACAGCATCCAAGGGGCACAATTCGAACCTGGATTCAATTAGCACTGTTAATTGCTTGGAAAGTAATTCTTCAGACCTAGCTGGCCCCACATGGCCCAGTATACTGGCAATGGAGAGAGGGTCTGTATGGTATTCTCCTGCTAGATTGAGAAAGAGCGCGAAGCAATGCCCAAAGGTGGGATCACTTTTTAGAAGGATGGGGCCCCTATTTAGATATTTTGACTCCTGCGAATCGCAGTAGAGTGCTTAATCAGTGTGGCTGAAGAACAGAATTAGGATTTGTAGGTTCTGCGCAGCACCTAAGGGGGACAGGGGGGAGGGAATTTTTTTGTTTCTATGTTTTTCTGTTCTTCTGTAGAGACTTATGTATTGGCTGAGGATGTGTGAACACGAAGGGAGGATTTGGTAGCTGATATGCATATACGCTCTTCGGCAGTGTGTAAGGGTGCTTCTGACAGAGAGGGTCAAGGACACAGCATTTTTTTTTAAATAGCTGTCAATCCTATGCCATGAGGGGGGTGGGGGGAGGGGTAGGGATTAAAAATGTAAAAAAAAAAACATGAAAGAACGAGCAAAATGTAAAATGTAAGAATATATAAGTAGAAGTGGTTGCAAGTTCAATTTTCATCTCATCTGATCAGAGAACCTTTTTCCATGTATTTGGGGGTCCACCACATGCTGTTGTGCAAACCCCAAACATATTTTCTTATTTCTTTCTTTAAGCAATGGCTTTTTTCTGGCCACTCTTCCATGAAGCCCCACTCTGCAGAGTGTATGTCTTAAAGTGGTCCTATGGAGAGATACTCCCATCTCCATTGCGGATCTTTGCAGCTCTTTCAGTGTTATCCTTGGTATCTTTGTAGCATCTCTGATTAATGCCCTCCTTGCCCGGTCTGTGAGTTTTAGTGGGCAGTCTTCTCTTGTCAGGTTTGTAGTGGTGCCATAATCTTTCTATTTTGTTATAATGGATTTAATGGTGTTCCGTGGAATATTCAGAACTTGGGATATTTTGTTATAACGCAACCCTGATCTATACTTCTCCACAACTTTGTCTCTGACCTGTTTGGGGTGCTCCTTGGTCTTCATGTTGCTTGCTTAGTGGTATTACAGAGTCAGGGGCCTTTCAGAACAGGTATATTTATGCAGGCATCATGTGGCAGATCATGTGACACTGACTGCACACAGGTGGACCCTAATCAACTAATTATGTGACTTCTGAGGTTAATTGGTTGGACCAGATCTTATTTAGGGGTTTCTTAGCGAAAGTGATGAATACATATGCACTCACAACTTCTCAGTTTTTACTTGTTTTTTTATATATGCAAAGTATTTTATTGTCATTTCACTTCACCAATTTGGACTATCTTGTTAGGTCCATTACCTAAAATCCAAATGAACCTCAATTTTCATTCCAGATTGTATATAATATGACAAAACAGGACAGAAACCAAGGAGATGGATACTTTCGCAAGGCACTGTACCTCTGTATCTATCACCTCATTGTAGATTGGAGGGGAGGGGAGGGGAGAAGGATAAAGGAAGTCTGTTCTGCTGATTCTGTCACTTTGAGTTTCTTACCTAGGCAGTTCTTCATCAGCTTATACCCCTGCTCCAGTCCAGGGATCTCAGTCAACAGAGGCAAATACCCACTGATGTTGTTCTTGGCCAGGCAGAGCACCATGTATAAAGCCACTAGTTCTGGGAAGCCAATGCAGAATAGCAAGATTATGGCTAGGCATCTCACTGCCTAGCCATAATCTCTCTCCCCTTCTCCCATTGTCTGCCCACTTCCTTCAGATTAACCAAGTAGAAGAAAAAGTAGTAGGAATCAGTTCCTCTACAGTTCACTGCTTTACCACCCAGTCTTAAAATCCAGCCCGCATGCACCACAGACACTTTCAGTACTTGCTGATTCCTACTGTTTGAGCAATGGAGTGATGAAGAGGGGAGAAAACGTTGGAAGGCAACCATGGTGATTGGGCTGCCTCCCCCTCCCCCCACTCACAAATGTTGCTGCCCTAGATGACCACCAATTTGCCTAGTTGTAGGGCCGGCCCTGAACAGGATAGATTCGTTCAGTTAAATGGCTTTGAATATGCCCCCCTAAGTTTCTAAAACTTAAAAACAGAAGCTCTAATTATATCTAATCGCATAGACACTGTTGAGGCAAGGTTTTCACCTGGAACGCTCTTTAGATGCTAACAATATTCAGATTGTGGCATGTGACATTGAACTCACAAAATATTCTTCACCGAAGTATCTATTGAAGCATACCTACCAGTGACCAAATAACATAGGATACAAAAAGTGTGAGAATAGGGGGAAAAGACATAAATAAGCAAAAGTAACACTCTGAACATGATCTAAAGAGGAACAACCTCCTCTGCAGAGCATAACTGTGCTCAAAACCATGCAAAATTCAAATAAAGTTTAGACTATGACTAGTATAAAAAAAAGACCAAAATTAATTCCATAGCAATTCTTTTAATGTGGGAGAGCAATATCGGTATCTCCAATCTACAGTACATGCCTGCACTTTGAGTCTACTGCTTTTATTGAAAAAATATATATATATACAGTATATACAAGAAATGTGAAACAGTTGCAAAAACTTCTAAAAGACCAAATTAGTTGAACCTTCCAGAGACAGCCAGTCTCAGTTCACAGAGAAAAGAAAGGTATCAGGCTTCCTAATCTCAACTCTAAACATGTCCATGCAGCCAAACCTTTCCAATATCAACAGTCAGTTTCTATTCGCTGAACAAATCAGCAATATCAAAACTTTTAAATCCCACAAACTGAAAACAAAATTATCTTAAAAGGGTTGCTGGAAGATACTCTACATTGATGTTAAAAAATTTAAAAAGTCAACATCCGATGTCTAACATAGTCAATATTTTGCCAGTTGCAGATGGTCCAGAACGCAGTGGCCAGTGTTACGGGGTTTAGGGAACTACGATTCCGCTGCAGGGCTTCTGTGCCAGTGGCTTCGTCAGGGACAAATTTAAACTTCATTGCTCTGAAAAACAAACTTATTATATCAAAACTAAGTAGTCTCCTGATTTTTAATAAAAGTTCAAATGTTGCGTGAAGAACTTTTGACAGTTGCTCCTGCCTGCAGAACTCTTTGAATTAATCATGGAAGAGTGACTTCTTTTTAAAGAAATGCCAGCTACAGCAGGCCAATGAAAAATGCCCTAAGTAATCAGAACATGTAATTAATTGGATCAACATGTCTTTGATGTCAATCCAAGTAAATAAAAGAAAATCATTTAAAAAGACTTCATTCAATACAAGAATTAAGGTCATTAGGCTCTAAAGAGTTCAGGCAGAAAATCCACTTCTGCTGTAAACAAGGCAATTGCGGGGAAGAGCCATCTTCCCATATCCGCAGCAGGTCTCCAAGGTGAACAGTTGGTCCTAAGAGATAGGCAAAAATGGGGTCCTTTTACTAAAGTGCATTAGATTTTAGCACCTAACATCCATTTAGTGCCAAAACTAACATGCGTTAAGTGCAAAGCCTCCTCAGTAACTTGTGGGCATAATGCTATCACCATGGATGCACTTAACTCCACTTATTAAAGTGGCATTAGGTAAACCCACACTAATGACAACATCAGCAAACATAATCTTACCACAACATAAAAACTTAAAATGCTATCTCATTAATGCAAGGTCTGTAAGAAATAAAATACCACTGACAACATCCCCGGCCTTGTCTTCATAACCGAGACATGGCTCTCAGATTCAGACCCTGTACTAATTAATCAGCTGAAGGCTCCAGGCTATGACATATTTCACTCCCACAGAACCACAAGAAGAGGAGGGGGAGTCCTCATAATCATAAAAGAAGAATTGAAAGCATCTTTAACAACTTCAAACAACATAGAGAACACAGACATTTTCACTATAAAAACTAAATATCTCTACTTTTGCCTAGCATACAGACCCTCAGACTCAAAACCTGACAATTTGGACATATTGACAGAGATACTATGCTCCTCCACTGACAAACATCCACTAATACTATTAGGCGATTTCAATCTAGCATCATTACCCCACAACCATTTGTTGGCCTTTCTAACTACCATAAATGACATGGATTTCCATCAAATAATTGACACCAAAACCCATGTCAAGGGGAACTCACTTGACCTAGTGTTTCTACCTAATGTAATTTATAGTGCCTACAATTCAACAACACTGGAAGTACAACCTGTCCCCTGGTCTGACCATCATCTTATAAAACTCCAACTCCCCATCTATGACCACCCGCACCCAAAGCCCATATACAAACCACAACCCAATAGGTTCAAGAAATTTGACAAAAATAACTTTCTGAGACAAACAATTCAACATTTACCCCCAGATCCAACAAACCTAGATGAAGCAATAATAATCTGGAACAATGCTAAATCTAATGCAGCAGTCTTACCCACTCACAATCCATCTACTACAAAAAAACAAAGTGCTGCATGGTTCAGACCTGAACTTAAACAGCTTAAACTGACTCAGGCAAAAGTGAGCACAAATGGCACTTTACAAAATCTTCAGCTTGTCAATCTCAATATATGGCTAAATTAAAACACTATAGAGAAACCATAAATGCCACAAAGAAGGAACACTATTCCACCATCCTTTCAAAATCTCTCAACTGTCCAAGAGAGCTATTTGAAATCATAAAATCTATAATCAATAACGCCACAAACAAAGACACTCATGATCCTGTCATAGCTCCTCATTTTCTAGCTAATTATTACAAGGACAAACTAAAATTGCCCAAACCTACCTATAAATATTCAAAACACACAACACCCAAAACCAAACTCCTCCTAGTCAACGTTCTCCCCATCTTCAAAGGACACACTTGGGAACATCATCACCAAAATTATCACAACCACTTCCTTCCTTGACCCTTGTCCAGTTAACTGGATAAAAGCTACAAAAGTAGAACTTTCCCCTCTCATCCTACCTATTGTCATCCTCTCTCTCCAACAGGCCTACATACCTCCCCCTCTGAAACATGCATCAATATGCCCAATTCTGAAAAATAACACCATGGATAAAAACACCCCAACTTCATACAGACCCATTTCCAGCCTCCCTTTTATCACCAAACTAATAGAGAAAATAGTACAAGACCAGCTTCAGGACCATGTTGATACCTTCTCACCCCTAGATGAACACCAATATGGCTTTCGCCCATACCACAGGGTAGAGACCCTTCTCACTGTCTTGTTTGATCGACTCATTTGTGATACAGATTATTCCAAAAAGATGTTCCTCCTTCTATTTCTACTGTAGATATCACAGCAGTGTTTGACAGTATAAACCACCACTTCATGCTCTCTAGGTTACAACAAATAGGAATCAAGAATACAGTACTTCAATGGTTCAACTCATATCTATCAGGTAGAACTCAACAGGTAAGAATAGGACAACAGACTTCTGATCCCTACAACCAGGAACAAGGCTCCGCCCTCTCTGCCCTCTTATTTAACATTTATCTCCAGCCCATCTGCTCAATTTTCAAAAAATTCCAAGTATACTATCATTTATATGCAGATGATATAATGATATATCTCCCTTTTGACATTTCTAACCCTTCAATTCAACATATCACAGATTGCTTCACAGAGGTAGCAGAATGGCTTTCATCTCACAATCTCATGATCAATTTCAGTAAAACTGAAGCTCTCTATATAACAAGGAACCAAAGCTTCACCCCTCCCCCAACCTTCACCAGGGTTCAAAACGCAAATATCACTGGCAAAAATGAGGTAAAATACCTCAGAGTCATTCTTGACCGCACACTTCACATGTGCTCATATATAAAACAAACAACAAGAAGGATTTACTATAAACTCAGAAAGCTAAAACAACTCCACCCCTCCTCCATCCCTATGACTTCAAATCAGTCATCAACACTATTATTACAATCATTTTGACTTCTCCAACACCATCCTTCAAGGACTATCCAAACAAACCTTAAGACTACTCCAAACAACACAACATATTGCAGCAGAATAACATCTAATGCCTATTCAATAGAATAAATCACCCCAATATTATATAATCTGCACTGGCTCCCAATCTAGAGTCGCATGCATTATAAAATACTGGTAACCACATTTAAACTAATCAATAACATCTCCCCATCATAGCTCTCCATACTTATTGCCAAGGAAACAAACACTCGTATGCAACATGTTTGTAATAAAAATAAACTTACACCACCAGCAGAATTTAGGAAAACTACAAAAATGACAAACAACAGAGCATTCTTCCACTTTTCTCCCATTCTCTGCAATAATCTCCCAGACAGCTTAAGAGAGATAAATAACCTCTCCACATTCTGCAGAAAACTCAAAACCTCCCTATTTATCCAACACTTTGGAAACCAAAACAAACCCAATAGTATTGACCCCATCTATCCCACCACATAATTCACTTATACATGCCCGCCCCGAATGCACCCCACCAAGAGTTCCCTTTACTGCATCAGGACCAAGTATGTATATAGTTCTTCTATTCTTTGTATTGACTGTTATAACAACGTTAAAATATGTAGTTTGAACTGTTCTATGTAAATGAATATGTACTGCTTCCCATAAAATTCAAGGGTTGTTTTTTGTAAACCGCTGGAAAATGCGATATAGAAATTCCAAATAAATAAATAAATAAAAATAAATTGACCATGCACGATATATCTCCGCTCACTTAACTGCAATATGCTCACCATGCTTACCCTCCACCCCTATCCCAACCCTTTAAGCACCCTAAAGCACAAATGGCAGTTAGCACATGAATCAGCATGCAGATATCATCATGTCCCCATGGTAACAGCTACCGCACGCACAAAACACACATTAACTGCTTAGCGCACTTTAGGAAAATCTCTTGGCACCCTAAATGTCCTCGTCGTGTCTCCTCTGTTACCCTTCCTTGTGTTTGTTATCTCGTCTTGTCTCTCTTTCCTATTGAACTATGGTGTTCTTTTCTGGCTTTTAAATTGATTTATTTTATGTAAACTGCACTGTTATCCCCACTAAGGGGTATGTTTACTAAACCGTCTTAATGTTACCGGTGCTAGTTGCAGCGATAATGTGAAGAATGCCAAATAAGGAGTGGGCGTTCCAGTCCTAAGGTAGCAAGGATCTGTATCACGCGATAGTGGGCACCGTGGCACATTAACGCACGTTAACCCTAAGTACATGCCAGTGCAATGCTAAAAGCTATAAAGATGTAGCCCACTGGTTACTACAATGACAGTAGAGGCAGAGATCATGGGTTTGATCCTGCAGTGCTGTAATCTAAAAAGGCTGTCTGAGGCATTTTCTTTTAATTTAAATCAGTGCTGACAGCAAAAACACCCCCACAGTGCCATAATCTAAGGTGCCTCATAAGGTGCCCTATAAGGTGCCCCATAGGTCACATTATAAAGTGCCCTGTCCACCAAGGCACCCTATAATGTGCGCTATAGGGTGCTGTATAGGGCGCTTTACAGGGTGCCTATGAGGCACCTTAGGCTACAGCACTGTGAGGGTATTTCTGCTGGCAGCACTGGTTGAAATGAAAAGGAAAAGCCTCAGACAGCATTCTTAAATAACACCACTGTGGCATCAAACCCATGACCTCTGCCTTTGCAGTCATTGAAGCAACCAGTGGGCTATATCTCTATAGTATCCAACACACTGCTGGCTGGCTACAGAAAGACTGCAGGTCACCACACAAACTGTATACTGTGGTTACCAGGATAGGGTAAACTCACCCGTACCCATGATGCACTGCACATGCAGATCAGCAGCCTACATCTGATCACATGATGGGGTATGTGCCTGGTAGGGGGAACTGACCTTGTGTGTTACTGGCACAGAGTAGCTACAGACCGTGACATCGTGCGGTTCCTGTGCTCAACCTGAGGGTGAAGTGGGGGGCCCAGCACCAGGTCTGCAGCACATGGCATGGCTGAGATAGACTGCGCTGCAGGTCCCTATCAGTGCCAGTGTGTGATGGTTAGTTCCTGCAGACCCACCTAGGATACACCTGTGTCTATCTGTATTTCCCAGTCATGTCTAGGCCTTGTGGACTATGATGCACCCAGAAGAGTGCATATCCTGTGTGGGTGCCATGGTCGCATGTTATAAGTGAAGGGGGGTGTTCGGACCCCAAAGTGGGTTATGTAGCACCACCCAACCCACCCCTGTGGGTCAGGGTGGGGGACAGGATCTCCCACTAACACAGGGGTCGGCAACCCGCGGCTCCGGAGCCACATGCGGCTCTTTCTCACCTTTGCCGCGGCTCCGGAGCACACTGCCCGCCCGGTGACAGGCAATAGTTTTGTAAGCTCCCTCCCTTCTTCTGCAGCCGCGGCTCCCTGCCTCTTAGGGAACCGCGGCTGTGCTTTTAAAATCATCTCGGAGCCCTTCCTGTCTTGACGGGCTCCGTGCAGCATTGTCCCGCCTCTAAAGGAAGTTTGGAGGCGGGACAATGCTGCACGGAGCCCGTCAAGACAGGAAGGGCTCCGAGATGATTTTAAAAGCACAGCCGCGGATCCGTAAGAGGCAGGGAGCCGCGGCTGCAGAAGAAGGGAGGGGAGCTGACATGGAGGGAGGGAGCAGATATGGATGGAGGGAGGGGGGCTGACATGGAGGGATGCAGGGGGCTGACATGGAGGGAGGGAGCGGATATGGATGGATGGATGGAGGGAGGGGGGCTGACATGGAGGGAGGGAGGGAGGGAGGGAGGGAGGGGGGCTGACATGGATGGATGGAGGGAGGAGGGGCTGACATGGAGGGAGGGAGGGTGGGAGGGGGGCTGACATGGATGGATGGAGGGAGGAGGGGCTGACATGGAGGGAGGGAGCTGATATGGATGGAGGGAGGGGGGCTGACATGGAGGGATGGAGGGGGCTGACATGGAGGGAGGGAGGGAGCTGATATGGATGGATGGATGGAGGGAGGGGGGCTGACATGGAGGGAGGGAGGGAGGGGGGCTGACATGGATGGAGGGAGGAGGGGCTGACATGGATGGAGGGAGCTGATATGGATGGAGGGAGGGGGGCTGACATGGAGGGATGGAGGGGGCTGACATGGAGGGAGGGAGCTGATATGGATGGAGGGAGGGGGGCTGACATGGAGGGATGGAGGGGGCTGACATGGAGGGAGGGAGCTGATATGGATGGAGGGAGGGGGGCTGACATGGAGGGATGGAGGGGGCTGACATGGAGGGAGGGAGCTGATATGGATGGATGGAGGGAGGGGGGCTGACATGGAGGGAGGGAGCTGATGGGGCTGACATGGAGGGAGGGGGCGGACATGGCGGGAGTGGGGCTGACATGGATGGAGGGAGGGAGGAGGGGCTGACATGGAGGGAGGGAGCTGATATGGATTGAGGGAGGGGGGCTGACAGGGAGTGATGGAGGGGGCTGACCTGGAGGGCGGGAGCTGAGGTGGAGGGTGGGAGGGGGGCTGACATGGCGGGCGGGCGGGGGCTGACTGGGAGGGGGCTGACATGGAGGGATGGAGCACTGGTAATGGGGTTGAGGGGACTAGCACTGGAAATGAGCTGATTAGGGGAGGCTAGGACTGGTAATGAGCTGATGGGGGGTAGGACTGGTATTGGGCTGATTAGGGGAGGCTAGCACTGGTAATGGGGTTGAGGGGGGATTAGCACTGGAAGCGAGCTGATTGGGGGGCTTTGAATGGGCATGGGCTGATTGTGGGGAGGGGAGGATAGAGCTGCTGGCCCTGGAAGATAACTGGGGGCTAAGGCTGCCATGGTATTTGTACTAGAAGGGACTGGTCAGTGGGGAAGGAGGGGGATTGGAAGGAAATGGACACCAGTGGCAATCATGGGAATGCAAGTTGACATTGGAAGGTACTGGGAGTGAGGACTGGAAAGGGGCTGATATTGGGGAGGGTTACTGGGACTGGAAATAGGCTGATGGAAAGAAGTGAAGAAAACGAAAGAAGAGATAAGAAATGGCAGATGGACCATAGACCACAGAAAGAGAGCTAAGAGAAGACAGGAAAGCAGAAGCCTCAGATCGGGACCAGCATGATCAAAGAATAAATTGGTCAGACAACAAAGGTAGAAAAAATAATTTTATTTCATATTAGTGATTTGACTACAAAATCATCATAATTTTGAAATCAAATATTGTTACTTGTTGTTGTGATATTTTCTGGCGTATTTTTTTTGGTGTGCGAAGGAAGAGGGGTAGTCTTATACGGCGAGTATAGGCCAAACACCTATATTTTAACAGGAAAAGTAGGGGGTCGTATATAGCATTAAGGTAAGAAACAATATATGCAGTGTTAGATTTGTTTTAAATGTCGCAATGGTTTTGCGGCTCCCAGTTTTTTTTTTCCCTTCGGAAACGGGTCCAAGTGGCTCTTTATGTCTTAAAGGTTGCAGACCCCTGCACTAACAGGTCCACATTCTACATCTCTGCAATGATGGCAGTAGAGGGAATGGGCACCCTACAGGGAGGTCAATGCAGATCTGTAAACATCACATAGGGCAGTAGGCCTATAAAAGCTCAGCTCCCCACACCCCCATCTGACATTCACCAGCAGAAGGCAGGGTCAGTCTCCACCCACTGCACCCTGCAAGGTGTTCCAGCCATACACATGCTAACTGCAGACAGCCCGCTAGCTAGTACATAGTGCATGTGCCTGGAAGAACCATGTGCACCCAAAAATGGGATGTGAGTACACACACCAAGTAGGTATGCCAGTGATTGGGCCCCAGAAAAGGAAACCCAGAGATATCACATGAGAAAAATGCTATATAGCACTATGGGGTAACCTAGCCATGCCATGGTCACTGCTCACTCAGGGTGAGAGTGACCTCCCAGCATGACATTCTGTGGCCATCCTGTCCGTGCAGGTGGTGGCCAGGCACTACAATGTTCCAGCCATAGCCCTATGCCCTGTGCAGATGCTACCTACCAAGGCCGCCCTGTCCGGGCCATACCCACAGTACCTTGCTCCTCATTATGCACATTGGCAGGCTAACACTGGAAACAGTGCAAGCATTGTGGGCTCAGTAAGTTGTAGGCAGCCACATAACACTGGATAGACATACGCACATTACCACACCTATTTCAGCATTGTGCAAATATGGAGGTGGTTGGTAGCCCTGGCCGCCACACCAGTCCTGGGCACAGTGTGGGCATTGCTATGGTACTCAATACTGTTAGGGTCAATCCCCAGGGGAGTTAAACACTGTCCAAAACAAAACCTTAAACACACTCCACAGATATCAGAAAGGTTGATAAGATGAATTCCTGTCAACAAATTGTATTCAACTTAGGATTTGTTATCTGACATTATTCGTAGCAACCTTTTGATATATGTGGAACATGTTTCCATGTTTAAGACGGCATTGCTAAGGTATGTAGGTGCTAGTATTGGTAGATGCTGATGCGCACAGGGCTCAACAGCCTGACTCTCCATGAGCCGCTGCATAGTGGGGCCTGTGGGTGTGGGTGTTTGTGCTCTAGGGCAGAGGTTCCCAACTCCAGTCCTGGTGGGCCAAACACGGTTCAGGTTTTCATGCTGTCCCTAATAAATATGCATGGTTACATTTGCATACAATGGGGCAGTGCATGTAAATGCATCTCATGCATATTTATTAGGGACATCCTGACAATCTGAATGGTGTTTGGCCCTCTAGGACTGGAGTTGGGAAACTCTGCTCTAGGGACTGCACATGTTTATGGTGTATGTGCTCTGTAGGGTACAATATAGGCATTTATGGCATGCTACTTTTATCTGCAATAAAGATTCCGTCTTTATTACCATGGTTTAGTAAGGGTAAAATGAGGGGACATGGTCTGCAGGAGCCACATCTGGAACTTGAACCTGTGACCTTCTGCTCCTGAATATACTGACTGTGTGTACTGCACCAAACTGTTGCCACAGAGGTAGGTTATTCCCTGGGGATAGCATTACTGTTCATCAGACAGCCCTTGTCTGTTGCACTGCACGCCACCCATCTGAACAGGGCTTGGCCTTGGTGTGCTGTGGGCAGATGCCACTGCCCCCTCCACCACCAGTACCCCTCCGTCACCATGCTGATATGCCCTTATGCCGGTGGTGCTGGTGGTGCGCAGTCCCAGGCCATCCAGTGTGCCAATAGGCGGCTGCCTAGGGTGTGGGATCTGGGGTAGGGATACCTACATTGACATCCATGCTTCCCCCGGCACCGCCTGTCAATCTTATGTGCCCTTTGGGGTACCTGCTGGGTGATGTCCGCTAGGACACTGTGGATCACACACTCGTGGGCATGTTTGCCCTTGGTCAGTTGCCGGCTTGCTGTTTTTCTGTTTCTGTGTTCCTATGTGCCACCTAGGCATCTGCCTGGTCCACCCTGTGCCCCAGCTGCCCCACTGCATGTCCCGCCTTCAGCCCCCTGTGCCCCATTTGCAGCCTCACCGTCGTGCCCTCTCGTACTTGGCCACTATGCTGCTCCTGCTGTACATATATCACTACTATCACTTTTCTTGGTTTCCCTGCCTTTGCTTTACATTGCTGACTGAAATGGTTTCTCTCTCCTGCAAATGTGCCTCTAGCGCAAGGTTTTCACTGGTGTTAATTTTCAGACCTTCATTTCACAGCTTTAGTGTGCATGGAGCCTCTCCCCGCCCACTCTTCGCCCATTGACCCCTTCTCTCCGCCCCTGGAGAGCCGTACTCCGCCCTCTGGGGGGCCTTGCTCCACCCTCTGCTCACCTTAACGTCACCGGCCACATTATTGCGCGATATGTGATGTTCTCGCACGGTAATGTGCCATTATCACGGATAACATCACTTATCGTGCAATAACTTCGCAGCTGCGATGTTAGCGACGTTTAGTAAACATACCCCTAAGTGTGCTATATCAAGTTTTAATAAATGAAATGAAACGAAAAAGGCCTCAATGTGAGACTTATGGTGCCTCAGTTTGTAATAGTTTAGGACAACTTCTGTATCTGAAATATGAGTGCTTAAAGTTCCCTTGGTCTTCCCAACAAATTTCTTGATGAAATAAAATAAACTACTTAAGTGGATTCCTCAGTGAACATCAAAAAGTGGTATGGATTTATTGATGATGTTTTCATACTCTGAGGGAGCAATGCAGATCAGTTATACAGTGTTCATATTTTTTGAATCTCTATCTTGTTTTGAATCTCTATCTTGACCATCCCCTTTTTGACCTCCTGTTCTACAAGACTCATATCAAACTTAGAATAATTCCTGCTGTACATACATGTACATTCAGCATGTATATAGTTTCAGTTAACAATGTCCCCCATGTTTATCCAAGTTCTCGTACCTGTTCTATGTAAAGCCTGTTCTATGTAAAACCAAATAGCTTGTTGCTCTGGTCTTTTGTTATATTGTAAACCGCGCTGATGCTAAATAGAGCAGTATATAAGAGCCTGTAATAAATAAATAAATAAATAAATAAATAAATAAATTTTATTAGGCTTTCGGTTTATAAGGATGTGGCCAATATCTGTGGCTTGATTTGAAGCTTTGGGGTTGCGTGATTTGATGCTCTGATGCTATCTGAATTTGGATTGTAGTTCCCTTTGAGGTTAGTAGGGAAAGGTGAAAAATCAGTTTGAAATTTTTTTTATTTTTATTTATTTTAAAACATTAGTTAACTGCCTTATGCATATGACATTGAAAGCGATGTACAACGAATAAAATCCAAAACAATAATCCTCCACTAGACCCTCCCAGCAGGACCCCAAACCACCCCAAAATAAAAGTGAAATCAAACATTAAAATAAAATAAAATACAATACACAAAGAGACAACTGCTGCCAACTACTGCACGACCGGATCAACATCCCCCCTGCCATGCTACCCGCTACCCACCAGCCAACCCCATCAGGCTGTTGGAAAGAGCTAGATCTTCAGCTGCCTCTGGAATGTAAACAGATTCATCTCCATGTGCAAGGCAGATGGCAAGGTATTCCAAAGAGTTGGGGCTGCCACGGAAAAAACTCGTGCTCGCCAGCGCTGCTGGCGACCTTTGGTAGGCCCCAGAATGGTCAACAACTGCACCCTGTAGACAAGAGAGTCTGCTCAGGCTGGTACCACCATACCAACCTTTATAGATAACAGGATGTGAAGCTCCGTAACAACTTGAACACAGGCATCAGTGCTTTGAAAATACACCTTTGCCTAACCAGTATCCAGTGCAACTGGCACAGAACCTCTGCAACTGAATCATAGTTTCCTAAACCCCATAATACTGGCCACTGCGCTCTGGACCATCTGCAACTTCCTCATCAGATAATTCAGCAGCCCAACATATAGGGCATTACAATAGTCAAGCCGGGATAACACCAAAGCCTGCACCACCATATTTAAGGCATCACGATCTAAAAACAGCCGAAGCTGTCGCACAACTCGCAGATGTCCATAGGCTGTCTGGACAACCTGGGATACCTGCTGATGAAGACTTATATCTGCATCCAGGAGGATCCCCAGGCCTGAATCTCCCCTCTACAGTCCAAGCAAATTCCTACCAATAAAGAGACCCACCTACCTACTTGCAGCTGTCAGCACCTAACATAAGAACATAAGATATGCCATACTGGGTCAGACCAAGGTCCATCAAGCCCAGTATCCTGTTTCCAACAGTGGCCAATCTACGTCATACATACCTAGCAGTTTCCCCAAAAGACACAGGCTCCACAATGCTTGTACTGGGTCAAGCATTGATATCCTGGGTCCCTTCTTAATAATGGTTTATGGACCTTTCCTCCAGGAACTTTTCCAAACCTTTTTTAAACCCAGCTACACTAACAGCCTTTACTACATCTTCTGGTAACAAATCTCAGATTAGGTGACATGAACAACCAAAGGGGGCGCCTGTAACCACGTGGCAATATCAGTCAAGCACTGACTGGCATACTGAAGTATCACAGCCACTTCATCATCTACCACAATAATAAACTGAATATCATCAGCTTACAAAAAACCTGAGAATCAATATCTTCAATAAATGCCACCTACTGGACTCATATAAATATTAAAGAGGACCGGAGATGAAGCCGACCCCTGTGGTACCCCACAGACCAATTCCTGTACTGTAGAAGACTGAACTCCCCAACATACCCAAAGTCATCCATTGGAGGACCATTCCACCCATTCCTAAGGCATGACAACATGCCACCAGAATATCCCAGTCTACCAGATCAAATGCTGCGGACAAGTCCAACATCAGCACCAAAGCAATTTTCCTCCCATCCTTTGCCTTCTCCAAAATGTTCATAATAGACATCATCAGGGATTCTGTACCAGAAACATTCCTAAAGCTGGCCTGCCCCCATTCTAGCCCCCCTTCCCAATCCAAAAACTCAGTCAGCTGAAGTAAAACCACCTTCTCCACAAACTTAGCCAGATTCGGCAAAGATGAAATAGGATGCAGGTTAGAACACTGCAAGTCTGTCCCTTTCTTGGGGATCTGAGTAACCATAGCCTCCTTGAGTTCCACGGGGTAACACCCCTAACACAGGGAGGTGTTGACCAAGTTGGTCAGCCATGCCAAGACTGACTGTGGAGTTCTGCGCAAGATATGATAGAGGCTTTCAAATCCCTTGAATGTATAAAAGATGCACAAGAAGCAAGTTTTGTATGGTAAAAAAGCAATTATAGAACAATAGATCATAATATGAAGTTGAAAGAAGTAGACTCAGGATTAACAAAGGATATCATAACGCCTCTGTATCTTTCCATGGTGGGACTGCACCTTGAGTATTGTATATAGTTCTGGTTGTCACATCTAGAAAAAGATATAGCAGAATTGGAAAAGCTACAGAGAAGAGAGAAGAAAATTATAAAGGGGATGGAAAAATACTTCTATGAGGAAATGTTTAAAAGGTTTCAGCTTGGAGAAAAGACGGCTGAGGGAAATATGATAAAGGTCTATATGAATGGGTAGAATGAGTCGACATGAATCGGTTGTTTACTCCTTCAGAAAGTACAAAGACTAGGGGACATACAATGAAGCTGCTAAGCAGTACATTTAAGACTATCCCATAGCTTCCTCTGAGGACATGGCTGATGACCCCGATATTGAACCCCACAATGAGGCAGAGGAGTGCTACAACAGCTCGCATTGGACTATGTGGTTGGTCATTGAAAGAACATTTGGCCAGTTGAAGACCTGGTTCATGTGCCTAGACAATCTGACAGCAAATTGCTCTACAGCCCCCAGATGGTCTGCAAAATATTTATGGCCTGCTACATGTATCACAATTTAGCCCTGAGGAGGTGATAGCCCCTGCCCCCAGAGAATGCAATGGATGACATTGATACAGAGAAGAGTCCCACTATGGCCCAGGATGAGCAGAAGCAGCCATATAAACTAGGAGATAGAGCCAGAAACCAACTCATACAGACTCATTTCATGTGAAGGTAGGTCTTTATTGGCATGTTACTACCTCACATACAGATGATGAAGGAACTCTCCTGTCTGGTCCAAAAGCCCTTCACATTGCTCACATACCACTTGGCCTGCTGCACACCATCCACCTTCCCCCATGACCCCCTGAGGAATATTGCTATCATGTAATGCCCCCAATACGCCGCACAGCACCTGCACCCATCAAATTATTGCCTCTTCTAGCCCCCCAAACACAGTATCACCCAAGGATATGTCACAACCCACAGACACCAGCCCTGACAGCCTGACAAAGGGAGCTGCATCTTCCTGAAATCATAACTGCAGCTGCCTCACTATAACGAAGCTCCCCTTATAAATGGGCAGGCCTCATGTGGCTGTTGTAGCTATGCTGGTCACCATCCTCTTCCCTTTCCCCTTCCCCATGATCCCCTACCCCTACAACCCTGGCTGTGACTGCTTGGGAGGGACTAAGGAGCTGTGGTGGAGCCCTCATCACTGCTGTCACTGTATCAAGAGGAGGCTGTATTCTCTTCCCTCATTCCATCACCACTCCTTTCTTTGGCAGCATGAAAGACTGGAGTATGTGGGGGGTGTTAGTGCACCAGGGCAAAGTTCCAAGAATGTTGGCAGGGAGTTACCTAGATGACAGGGCATGCCTGGATGTATGCCTTCAGCCACTTCTGTTGCTGGGTGTGGCTGCTGAAATGGTATGTGCCGAAACAGGTGGACAGTTGAAACACTGGATGGTACAGGGGTATGGAAGGCTAGAAATCTTAACTGAGTGTGCACAGTTCTGCCAGTTACTAAATAGTAATTACACTTACCTGGTAATTGTAGTTCCTTGAGAGACGACAGCTTAGTCCTCGACGAATGGGTAGTGTACCTCCTCCTGCAGCATGAAGACTGGACCAATCAGATTTCAGCTCCACTGGAACCATCATACCCAGCAACTCAGGAACTCCAGTGAACTATTGACAAAGCAAACTCAAACACATAGCTAACCTTTAATAATATTGCTCTCACATCAAATGTTTCCTTTAAGAACCATAAAACTTTTTTTTTTTTTTTTTGTCATTATTAGTAGCCACATCCTCTACGAAGAGGAATGGAAAGTCCCACTCCTGCCACAGCAGAAACGGATAGGAAGAAAAAAAGAAGTGAAAAGAACCTCAGAACGAAGGACAGGAAAGCATACGGAAACGCACTCACCTGGGAATACTGAGCTCTGAACCCAAGGCGTGCCGTGCTAAAGAAAAACAAAATACAGGGAGAGGCAGGAGGACTAAGCTGTCGTCTCTCAAGGAACTACAATTACCAGGTAAGTGTAATTACTATTTCCTTATCGTTCCTCCAGCTTAGTCCTCGACGAATGGGATGTATCAAAGCAGCGTAACGGGAGGGATTTTGCCAGCCGGCACGCAGAACCGAGGAACCAAAACCGGCATCGCTCGCCGCCAGGACATCAAGGCGATAATGTTTACTGAAAGTGTGTAACGACGACCAGGTGGCCGCCCTACAAATATCCACCGGCGAAACCAAACTGAATTCCGCCCAGGACGCTGCCTGCGCTCTCGTGGAATGAGCACGCAACCCAGCCGGCGGAGCCCGACCGTGCAAAATGTAAGCTGCACCAATCGCTTCTTTAATCCAGCGAGCAATGGAAGCCTTTGCCGCCGCCTCCCCTTTGCGAGTACCGCCAAAAAGCACAAACAAACGGTCCAATTTACGAAAATCACTGGTGACCTTGAGATAGCGTCGCAAAACCCTCTTGAGGTCCAAACGACTGAATCCGCGATTCGAAGCAGGCCCTTCGGCATCCGAGAAAACCGGAAGGGAAACAACCTGGTTCAGGTGAAAGGGAGAAGTCACCTTAGGCAAGAAGGAAGGCACAGGTCGAAGAACCACTTTGTGATCCGAGAAAGAGAGAAAAGGCTCCCGGCAAGAAAGAGCCTGAAGCTCGGAAATACGGCGGGCCGAGCAAATCACGACCAGAAATACTGTCTTAAGAGTCAAATCCTTCACAGAACTAGTAGAAAGCGGCTCAAAAGGAGCTGCACTGACAGCTCGCAGCACCAAATTAAGATCCCACGGAGGTACCGAGACTCTACGGGCTGGACGTAACCGAGAAACAGCTCGTAAAAAACGAACGACATCAGGATGAGCCCCTAAAGACACTCCCTGCACTTTGCCACGATAACATGACAGCGCCGCCAATTGAACACGCAAAGAACTGGCGGCCAGACCTTTAGTAAAACCGTTCTGCAAAAAATCCAGTATCACCGGAAGAGAGGCCGTAGCCGCTCGTATATGGTTCCTAGAGCACCAATCCTCAAAAATACGCCAAACCCGAACATAGGCCAGTGAAGTAGATCGCTTGCGTGCTTCTAACAAGGTTGCCACAACCGACCGGGAGTAACCGCGTTTCCTCAACCGAGCCCTTTCAATAGCCAGGCCGTAAGAGAGAATCTCTCCACTTGCGGCATGCGGAGGGGACCCTGACATAACAGGTCCGGAAACAAGGGAAGTTTCCAGGGCGGACCGTCCACCAACCGCATCAGATCGGCATACCAAGGCCGACGAGGCCAATCCGGCGCTATCAAGAGCACCCGACCCCTGTGAGCTTCGACGCGCTGAAGAACACGCCCCAGAAGGGGCCACGGAAGAAACACGTAGAGAAGACCCGTGGAGGGCCACGGCTGCAGAAGAGCATCCAGACCCTCCGACATCGGCTCTCGCCGCCGACTGTAGAACCGAGCCGCCTTTGCCGAGCGGAAGGTGGCCATGAGGTCCATGACTGGTTCGCCCCACCGCTGAACCAGCTGGGCGAAGACCCTGGGATGGAGTTCCCATTCTCCGGGATCCACCTGTACTCTGCTGAGGAAGTCCGCCGTCACATTGTCCTTTCCGGCGATGTGCGCCGCCGAGATGGCTGGCAACCGAGGTTCCACCCACTCGAACAACGTCCGAGTCTCCGCCTCCAGACCGACGCTTTCTGTTCCGCCCTGCCGGTTGACGTAGGCTACGGTCGCTGCATTGTCGGAGAGAACTCGAACCGCCCGGGACGATATCCGAGTTTCGAAGCGCTGCAACGCCAGTCGAACAGCCCTCAATTCCAATCGGTTGATCGACCAGGCACTTTCCTCCGGAGACCAGAGCCCCTGAACGAACTGGCCCTCGCAGTGAGCGCCCCAGCCCGTCAGGCAGGCATCCGTTAAGAGCGGGACCCAATGTGGCTGCTCCAAGGGCATCCCCACTCGAAGTGTGGCCGGGCTCAACCACCAACGTAGATCCTTCCGAACCGCCATTGGGCAAGGCAGACGTTTGCTCAGGGAATCGGACTGGTTGGACCAGCGACGGAGCAAGGCCCGCTGGAGTGAGCGCATGTGAAAACGCGCCCAAGGCACCACCTCCAGGGAAGACGCCATGGTCCCCAACAACTGCAGGTAGAGCCAGGCCGACGGGGCTGGAGATCTGCGGAACCTCCGTACCAGAGACTGGAGAGTCAAGATCCTGCGTTCGGGAAGAGAAACCAACCCCCGGCAGGTGTCGAACTGTACCCCCAAATATTCCAGCAGCTGTGTCGGAATCACATGGCTCTTGCGGGGGTTGACTACCCAGCCAAGGGACTGTAAGAGCGCGATGACCTTCGACGTCGCTGCCAAGCTTTCTGCTCGAGACTTCCCGCGAATCAACCAGTCGTCGAGGTACGGATGAACCAGCACCCCGTCTTTGCGAAGAGCCGCGGCCACCACCACCATGATCTTGGTGAAAACGCGTGGCGCGGTTGCCAGACCGAAAGGCAATGCTTGAAACTGGAAATGACCCCACGGCAGCGCGAAGCGCAGGTACCTCTGCTGGTCCTCTCGAATAGGGATATGGAGATAGGCCTCCGTGAGGTCTAGAGACGTGAGAAATTCGCCTTGGCGAACGGCAACCATGACAGACCGAAGAGTTTCCATCCGAAAGTGGGGAACTCTCAGACAACGATTCACTCCTTTGAGATCCAAAATGGGACGAAGATCGCCACCCTTCTTTGGCACCACGAAATAGATGGAATATCTTCCCAGGCCATATTCCGCTGGCGGTACGGGAATAACCGCTCCCAGCTGAAGAAGACGATCAAGCGTTTGGCGGACCTGAAGAGTCTGTCGCACCCCCGGCAGGGAGACGCCACAAAGGAATCGAGCACGGGACGGGCCAAATCGAGAACATACCCGTCCCGTATGATGTCGAGAACCCACTGATCGGAAGTAATGTGGGTCCAAGTGGAGAGGAAACGTCGAAGACGCCCTCCGATCACCGGCAGCTCCACCTGGACCCGCTGCCCTTCATTGGGGCTTGCGAGGGGCCTGGGAACCAGCCGCCGAGAACCCTCGGCTGGCTCCCCGGAAGCCGCGAAAGCCCGACGCTCGAGAGCTATACCTGCCCCGCTGGAAGCCACCAAAACGGGGCGAACGAAATCTACGAAAGTCTCGAAACTGCCCCCGGGCAACCGGTAGCGACCTGCCTCATTTGGGTCTATCCTCCGGCAGGCGGCCGCCTTTGGAGTCCCCCAGATCCTTGACCAACTTATCTAAATCCTCGCCAAAGAGTAGTTTACCCTTAAACGGCAATTTACCAAGTTGTGACTTGGAAGATCCATCGGCCGCCCAATTTTTTAACCAAAGGGCTCTACGTGACGCCACCATGGAGGCCATGCTGTTGGAGAGAGCCCTGATGAGATCATATTGCACATCCGCCAAATACGCCGTGCCGGATTCCAGGCGGTGAAGCTCCGTCAGCATAGCGGTGTCTAAGGCGGGAGTGTGCTGAAACCGCTGAACCCAGCGTAAACAAGCACGAGCCACCCAGGCTCCACAAACGGAAGCCTGCAAAGCCAGAGCGTCTGCCTCAAAAGCCTGCTTTAGCAGTCCGTCCATTTTGCGGTCCTGCGGCTCCCGTAGAGCCGCACTCCCTTCTACCGGAATGGTGGTCTTCTTAGTCACCGCGGACACGGCTGCGTCGACCCTGGGAGACCGAAAACGCTCCTGATCTGTTTCCGATAAAGGATAAAGATGACGCATGATTTTGACGCCCTTGAGACCAGCTTCAGGAGTGTCCCACTCGTCCTGGATCATCTGTTCAATAACCTTGTGAATGGGGAAAACCACATTAGACTGCCGAACTGCCTGAATAATGGGGTCTGCCCCGTCCGCTTCCTCCACCTTGGCAGTCGGGGTCAGCCCGAGCGTCTGGAGCGCCTCCGAAACAAGAGCGGGAAGCTCTTCACGTCGGAACACCCGAATAATCTTCGCGTGATCTTCCGGCTCCGTAAGCTCGCCTTCCTCCAAGTCGTCAGCATCAACCTCCGGCTCAAAGTCGTTATCATCTCCTTCAGGCCACACCGTATCCGCAGAACTAGGGTCGTGCATTCGCGGGCGCTTAGGAGCCCTGTTCTCCGACAACGGGGGCTCCACTGGAGAGGACTGGGTCAAAAACTCCTGTAGCGGAAGAGACGCCGCTCCCATGACCTGGCGCTGACGACAGAATGCCTGGTGTAGAAGCAGCACAAAATCAGGCGAGAAATCCTCGAAGGGCACGGACCCTCCGAGACCAGCCTGCGCCAAAGTCGCCGCAGCACCATTAGAAGAAAGCCCCGAGGGCCCCTCCAGCGGCGTATCTAAGTCCACCGAAGCGCCACCAGGCGGCGCCGTCGCGGACCCAGGACTTTCCAGCCGCTGTTCCATGCTTCTAGAAAGTGAAGCACAGCGTGGACACACTCCGGTCTCTGCGTCGGCACCCCGCCGAGACCCACAAATGAGGCTAAGAGCCCCTGCTGACATGAATGCCCTAGCGCCGGGATAAGACAGGCGGCAGCGGGCAAAAAAATAGCAGGGAGAAGACCGCGCACTGACCCAGAAGAATCTACCGCGGAGCACCCCGGAGAGAGCACCACGAGGCCAGAAAAGATGGCCGCGGCAGACTGCCAGTCTTTTTTGGCGCGCTTTTAAATTCTCCCCCGCCAAGGTAAAACGTCCACGGAAAAGATCCCTGCGGCTGAAACTGCGCCCCGCAGCAAAGAAAGACACCGGGAGCCCCCCGCACTAAAAAGAACCCCGAAGAAAGGCTCCCGAGCAGCCGGGGAAATTAAAAGGACTTGGCTCAACAGCCGCCCCGATTTCCCTCAGCGTCAGCACTTACCAGCACGAACCCCGCAGCCCCCTCCAACCTCCGGAGAGGAGCTGCAGCCCAGCCACCGCTGGAGCTCTGCCCCGAAGGTTCCTGGGGCAGAGATCCACTGCTCCCCAATAAACCGGGTAAAGATTAAAATTGCGGCCAAGGCTGAGCAGGAGAGGGACCTCCCTCAGGCTCCCCCCCCCTTCACGGAGTGCCGGTTCAATCAAGGAGAAATTTAAAGGAGAAGCATTAAAATCTATGCAAAGAAATAAGCCCTAATAGGACTGAAATCAAACCAAAAGGTTAGCTAAAGATAACTACAACAAATTGATCCACTAGTGAGCCCAGCTAGACTCACTAACGTCCTCCTGCTGCATGAAGACTGGACACACTGGAGTTCCTGAGTTGCTGGGTATGATGGTTCCAGTGGAGCTGAAATCTGATTGGTCCAGTCTTCATGCTGCAGGAGGAGGTACACTACCCATTCGTCGAGGACTAAGCTGGAGGAACGATAAGGAACATCAGTCATCTCTCCTTTCCCTCTGTACCTGCAGTATCTCATGCAGGATGTCATTGTGCTCTTGCTGGATCTGCAGGAACTCCTCTTTTGCAGCAGTAGCCTTTCCTCATAGCGTATGAAATGCTTGCTTCTTTGGCTCAATGTGTAGCTCCCCTCCAGTGGCTCCAGCAGTATTTCCTCAGAAGGAGGGTCTGCTACAATTTTAGGTATGGGCAATGGAGCATCTTGGATATGTCATTCTCTCCATTCCCCTCCTCTTGCAGGCTCTGAACTACGTGCACCTCTACTGACCTGTCATCCCATTTGTTAGCTCCTGTGCCATCAATTGGGTCTCCAAGGCCTCCACTGATGTGAGAAGATTTGGCCCTGTTCTGTCCCTGTTCTCAAGTGGGTGGGCATCATCTCTGGTGCAATGCAAACTCTCAGCGCCAACCTCAGCACCTTTAGGTATGAGGAAGGGGTCAGTTCTGCCAAAACATACTTGTTCATGAGAAGGAGGTGTGTATTGGTACCCAATGCAGCATGCAAATTCCACATGAGTATATAGGTGATGATGTGTATGGCAGGAGCACTGCCGCAGGGGATGTGAAGAGCAGAGATTACAACAGGCCCAGAACATTGATTGCATACAGGAGGGGTACTGATGTATATGGGATGGGGCCATTGCAGTGTTAGGGGGGAAGGGTGCAGGGCTGACACAGCAGTGGTACAATGCTCCATCCACTATGTCATGGCAGCTGCTACCACTCCCACATCTGTACATGCCTTACATGGCCCACCACATGGTATGTGCAACCGGGATGGAACCAGGCTGCTGGCATTAACCTTTAAAAAGGAGATAGAGCAGCTTTTAAACTAGATATTATGGGAAAGCCGACAGTCGCCCAAGAGAGGATGGTTCGGAAGAATGTATCTTTGAAGGATACTACCAAAAGCAGAGAGGTTCAACAAAAGAGTAAAGTAGCCCAAATGCCCTCAAGTATGGAGCAGACTGAGCTTAAAGATCCCAAATTACCCATGTCTAACAATAGCCAAATTAATATGAATAAAATACATTCTCTAAAATGCTTGTATGCAAATGCTAGAAGTCTAAAAAATAAGATGGGACAGTTAGAATATATAGCACTAAATGAGAGGTTAGATATGATTGGAATATCAGAGACATGGTGGAAGGAGGACAACCAGTGGGACACTGTGATACCTGGGTACAAACTATATTGTAATGATAGAGCTGATCAAATCAGTGGAGGGGTTGCTCTCTATGTTAGAGAGGGCATTGAGTCAGAAAGGATTAAAGTTTTGCAGGAAACAAAATCTGCTGTAGAATCTATATGAATTGAAATTCCATGTAAAAGGGGGAAGGCAATGGCAGTGGGGGTGTACTATTGAGCGCCTTACCAGAATGACCAAATGGATGATGAAATGCTCAAAGAAATCAAGGAAGCTAACAAAGGTTACAGTGCAGTAATAATAATGGGTGATTTCAACTACCCCGGTATCGACTGGGTCAGTGTCACGTCAGGACATGCTAGGGAGATAAAGTTCCTAGATGAAATAAATGACTGCTTCTTGGAGCAGCTGGTTCATGAACCGACCAGAGGGGAAGCCATATTAGACTTAGTCCTTAGTGGAAAATCAGATCTAGTGCAAGAGATAAGGTTGTTGGGGCCACTTGGCAATAGTGATTATAGCATGATCGCCTTTGATTTAATTAGTGGAGGAGGGATAGTAAGGGAATCCACAGTACTAACTTTTAACTTTCGAAAGGGAGACTATGATAAAATGAGGAAAACAGTTAAGAAAAAACTAAAAGGAGCAGTTGCAAAGGTTAAAGACGTACATCAGGATTGGCTGTTGTTGAAAAATACTATCTTGGAAGCCCAGACCAGGGGTATTCCACGCTTTAAGAAAAGTGGAAGGAAGTCCAAAAAACTGCCAGCATGGTTTAAAGGTGAGGTCAGAGAGGCTGTTGTTGCCAAAAAAGCATCTTTCAGGAAATGGAAAAAAGAGCCATAAGACGAAACCTGGAAACAGCACAAGCACTGGCAAGTCAAATGCAAGGCATTGATAAGGCAGGCAAAGGGAGAATTTGAGAAGAAGCTTGCTGTGGAAGCAAAACGCGAAGTAAAGACCTTTTCAAGTACATTCGTAGCAAAAAACCTGTGAGAGAGTCAGTTGGTCCATTAGATGATAAAGAGGTTAAAGGAGCACTAAGAGGCGACAAGACGATAGAGGAGAGATTGAATGAATTCTTTGCTTCAGTCTTTACTGAGGAAGATGTAGGGATGTTACTCATGACTGAAGTGGTATTTAAAGGTGCAGAAGAATTGAAGGAAATATCGATACATCGGGAAGATGTATTACAACTATTAGATAAACTGAAGAGTAGCAAATTACCTGGGCCGGATGGTATACATCCAAGGGTGTTGAAAGAACTGAAATATGAGATTGCAGACCTGCTATTAGTAATCTGTGAACTATAATTTAAAATCATCTCCAATGTAACACCAATTTTTAAAAAGGGTTCCAGGGGTGATCCGGGAAACTACAGACCGGTGAGCCTGACATCAGTACCGGGAAAAATGGTAGAAACCATCATAAAGAATAAAATTACTCAGCATGTAGATAGTCATGACCTAATGGGAGACAGCCAACATGGCTTTAGACAAGGAAGATCTTGTCTTACTAATCTGTTATGTTTTTTTGAAGGAGTGAATAATCAGGTGGATAAAGGTGAGTCGGTTGATATTGTGTATCTGGACTTTCAGAAAGCCTTTGACAAGGTCCCTCATCAGAGACTTTTGGCAAAACTAAAGAGTCATGGGATAGGAGGCAGTGTACTATTGTGGATCAGGAACTGGTTAAAAGATAGAAAGCAGAGGGTAGGGCTAAATGGCCAATTTTCCCAATGGAGAAAGGTGAATAGTGGTGTACCCCAGGGATCTGTGCTGGGTCTGCTGCTTTTTGACATATTCATAAATGACCTGGAAAGTGGAATAACGAGTGAGGTTATCAAATTTGCAGATGACACAAAACTATTTAAAGTTGTTAAAACCCAAGAGGATTGTGGAAAATTGCAAGAGGATCTTGATAAAATGGAAGACTGGACATCAAAATGGCAGATGAAATTTAATGTGGACAAGTGCAAGGTTATGCACCTAGGGAAGAACAACCCAAACTATGGTTACACGATGCAAGGTTCCACATTAGGAACCACCACCCAGGAAAAAGATTTAGGCGTCATTGTGGATAACATGTTAAAACCCTCGGCCCAGTGTGTAGCGGCGGCCAAGAGAGCAAATAGAATGCTAGGTATCATAAGGAAAGGAATGTAAAATAAAACAAAAGATATTATAATGCCTCTATATCGTTCCATGGTGAGACCGCACCTTGAATATTGTGTGCAATTCTGGTCGCCGTATCTTAAAAAGGATATAGCGTTACTAGAAAAGGTTCAGAGAAGAGCCACCAAAATGGTAAAGGGGATGGAAGGATACTCCTATGAAGAAAGGCTAAAAAGGTTAGGGCTCTTTAACCTGGAAAAGAGACGGCTGAGGGGTGATATCATAAAAGTCTATAAATTAATGAACGGAGTGGAACAGGTAAACGTAGATCGATTGTTTACCTTATCAGAATATAGAAAGACTAGGGGACATGCAATGAAGCTACAGGTAAACTATTTAAGACTAATAAAAGAAAATATTTTTTCACTCAACGTGTAATCAAACTCTGGAATTTGTTACCGGAGGATGTAGTAAAGGCTGTTAGTGTAGCTGGGTTTAAAAAAGGTTTGGACAAGTTCCTGGAGGAAAGGTCCATAAACCATTATTAAGAAGGGACCCAGGATATCAATGCTTGAACCAATACAAGCATTGTGGAACCTGTGTCTCTTGGGGAAACTGCTAGGTACGTATGACCTAGATTGGCCACTGTTGGAAACAGAATACTGGGCTTGATGGACCTTGGTCTGACCCAGTATGGCATATCTTATGTTCTTATTTTCTTATGCTGCACATATACATAATAAGGCTATGGGATGCTAGAACAAATGTGCATGATTTTGCACTGTGTAGATTTTGCAACCAGGTAGAGGGACTCCTGTATCTGCCTGGTGGGTGCTAGTGGGTCTTCAGCCATGGCCATAGAGGTGTGCTATGGGAAGCAAGCACTTGGATGGGGAGCAAGGTTGCAACAGGACTGCATGCACTATTCAGGAATGTGTCTATGAGGGGGAAGAGGGATTGTGAGGGACATGGGGCAATGCGGTGGAAACTGACTTGCAAGCATAACAGACTTGTTGCCACAAGAATCTGGAGCTATCGAGACCACCATCCTCAATTACTGGCTCTTCATCAATGGTGGTCAGGATGCATTGTTCCATCTCACTAAGTACAGGAGGTTACCCATCTGCTTTTGCCTTTACTTTTCTCCTCATATCCCTCCATTTCTGCTTCAGATTTTCAATGTACCTGTTTCTAGGAAAGATGGTATTCAGCTTAACACAGATGGCATGCCAGAGATGTTCCTTTTGGTGAGCATTATAATTCACAACAGTGTTACCAAAGAGGATATGATGCTTTGCAAGCACCTCCCTAAGTAAAAGATCCACTTCCCTGGGACAGAAGTTTTCTTATGAAGCTTTGCCTGTCAGGGCCATGAGTCAAATACAAAAGCATTGGCAGAACAACACAGTAGCATTAGCAGGTTGAGAGCCTTCTAAAATCAGCCAGTTGGGGGGGCGGAGCTTGCCGCGACCGGAGATGGCTGCCTAAAAGAACTGCTCCCATCCAGCACCCAAGAATCCTATCTCTATCCCCCGATAGACCCCAGCAACACCGCTAATTTTGGCACACAGCACCGGGTACGATGTCCTCCCTGAAACCGGCGAAGTTGGAGTTCTCGCCGACCACAGGGCACGCAGTAAAAAGAACGAAGCAGGAGATGGCGTCTCCACATAAAATGGCGTCGGAGAAAGACACCGCGGAAGGCATCCGTGAAGTACTACAAGAACTGCGGTCAGTCAAAAGCATGATTGCCGATAGTAGAGAAGCCTTAACACAATTACAAGGAGATATGCATGATGTAAAAGAGCGGATGTCAGAGGTATGGGAGCGTCTGCACAAGACAGAATCTGCAATTGAGCGGCATGAGACCTTTGCTGCTCAGATTGGCCCATTGCAGAAAAGAGTCAAAGCTCTGGAAGATCAATATGAAGATCAAAATAACCGGGCCCGCAGGAATAACATACGGATTACAGGCGTCACAGAAGGTCGGGAAGGGTCGGACTCTGTAAGATTTCTGCAGAAGCTGATTCCCGAGCTGCTGCATCTGGTCTTCACGGAGCATTTTGAGATAGAGCGAGCCCATCGTGTACCATCGCACATGCTTGGAAAGAAGCAACATCCACGCCCTTTCATTATCAAAGTGTTACGATATCCCCAGGTCCTCCAGATATTGCAGGCCGCCAAGCAGACGTCCGAACTGCGCTATGAAGGAAACAAAATAAGTTTTTTCCCCGATCTATGCAAGAAAACGACAGAGAGGCGAAAAGACTTGTTGGACTGTAGGCCATTGCTACAGAAACTACAAGCAAGGTATGGCCTCTACTACCCAGCACGAATGCGAGTTACGTTGGGGAACACTACGAGGACCTTTGACAGTGGAGAGAGTCTAAGGGCTTACCTCCATGAATGGGGCCAAATGGAGACGGAGCCCTGCAATACTTGAGGACGCTAACATATTTGTGGCATTCTGTGCCTGGGTCTGGTACCTCAAAGGGAGGTTGTGAGTAAGTTCCTTAATTCTGTGGAATTATAAAGGGTGTTTTGTACCAACTGTACTGTTTAGACAGATTTGGGGGAATGAATGAGTGTGATTGTGACTATGAATAAGGATAAGAACGGGTGGGTGGGGGTGGGACCTGAGGGCGGCGAGGAGAAGGGGGGCGGATCGGGTTCCACCATTAAATGTAACACAGTTGAAGGCTGACCGCATGGCGATCAGACTAAGTTTTTTCTGTTATGTTATAAGCTTAATGTTCCATTGTTTGCAAGTGACGAGCATCACCCCCAAGGGAGGGACCAGCTACCATAATAGGTAGTGAGAGACTGAGAGTGGTATCCCTCAACGTACAAGGGATAAACAATCCTGCCAAACGAAAGAAAATATTAAATTACTGTAAGAAATTGAGGGCTGACGTGGTCTACATCCAAGAAACCCACTTGTCACTGTCTGAATCCTACAAGGTGACTGGAGATGGGTATCAGAACATATTGTCAGCGCCAGCTCTCAAAAGGAAAGGGCGTGTCTTAATACTAGTGCGAACGGCGCTAAAACCCAAAGTTGAAGGCATGGTGACTGACCCAGCGGGACGTTGGGCCAAAGCGAAAGTGCGGATATCAGACATAGACTACACTCTCATGACTCTCTATGGTCCAAGTCAGGATGATCCCACCTTTTTTGAAAGAATCGCTCAGGAGGTGTTGATGGCCGGTGACACAAATATAATACTCAGAGGAGATTTCAACCTTATTCAGGACCCACTGATTGACCGAGTACCCTACAAGCAACAGTACAAACCGCGGTCCAGTAAACAGCTGCTGAGCATGATGGAAACACTTGGCCTAATTGATCCGTGGCGGTTATTGTATCCTGCCGAGAGGGATTATACCTTTTACTCAATGCCACACAATACACAGACACGAATTGATTATTTCCTGATCTCTAAGACACTAGTGCCCCAGCTACTGACAGCAGACATCACCGCTAAGATGGTCTCGGACCATGCAGCAATCACTTTAGAAATTCGTTCAGGGCAAGCGAAGAAGACCACGCCTAGATGGCAATTCGACCGTACATGGCTCAATAATGAAGAGTTTTGTGACTGCCTGCGTCCAATGATTGCAGACTATTTCGAACGCAACACACTGCATGACACCCCCACCTGGGCATGGTGGGAAGCATTCAAAGCCACGATACGGGGTTGTATAACGTCCTACAGTATCCGCAAGAAGAAAATGGCGGCAGCACAGCTACTCAACCTGGAACGGGAGATACGGGCGGGAGAACTGGTATTGTCTAAGCGCTCAGACGCGCTTGTTCTACATCGGCTGCAGAAACTGAGGTACCAGTACAACTCTATTCTTAATGAAGAAGCGAGCAAACAAATTCAGGCTCAGCAAGGTATGTACTACCATGAAAGCAATAGGGCGAGTGCTCTCTTAGCTCGAACATTACGAGCTAAAAAGATTCAATCCCACATCACTGGTCTGCAAGACACCGGAGGGAACATACAAAGACAGGACGAAGATATATTGAAAGTGTGTGAAGAGTTTTATTCGCAACTTTACCAAACTGAAGGAATTTTCACAGCAGATGGTTTCGATAGTTTCTCAGCGAATCTAGTTGGTCCCAAGCTAACGGAAGAACAGCAGCGTCGGCTATCGGAGAGTATCACATGTGCGGAAATACAGCTAGCTATGCGACAGCTCGCTAAAGGGAAGGCGAGCGGACCAGATGGCTTGCCAGTTGAATTCTATGCCGCTTTCTCACAAGAACTGCTTCCCAAACTGCATACATACTACACAGAGCTGGTAAAGGAATGTCCAGCGGTTGGATCAATAGCGGCCGCTACAATAGTAATACATCCAAAGCCAGGACGAGATGACCAAAAGATAGAGAACTATCAGCCGATTTCGCTTCTCAATGCGGACTATAAGATATACGCCAAAGTCCTAACTAACCGTCTTTGTTCAGTAATGGAAACTTTGGTCCAACCAGACCAATGTGGATTCATGCCGGGCAGATCTACCACTGACAATGGATGTCTGCTGGCGCACATACTGGGGCGAGTTTCCCAGCTAGAGGAGCCAGTAGTTGGACTTGCACTTGACGCGGAGAAAGCATTCGACCGTGTAGAGCTCCCATATCTATTTCAGGTGTTGCAGTGGTTCGGAATACTGGAAGAATTCCTGGCCAGTGTTCGAGTGCTTTACTCCCGTCCTACGGCACGGATAGCGGCAAACAGTGGGCTCTCTTCTGAATTTCTTCTGTCAAGAGGCACAAGGCAGGGATGCCCCTTATCCCCCCTGTTGTTCAACTTGGCGATGGAACCGCTGCTGATGAAAATTCGGCGATCTCCAAGCATTGAGGGGGTGCGTCTAGGGACATCCCAGATCAAATTGTCGGCATACGCAGACGACCTCCTGCTTCTACTGCATCCAAGATCGCTGGAAGCAACAATGTCAGTCATCTCTGAATACTCCGACATATCGGGATACAAACTGAACTTGTCCAAAACCACTATCATACCACTGAACGAACGTGTCTCTAGAACGTTGCTACACAGTTACCCATTTAAAGTTGAGGACATGTCTTTCAAATATCTGGGGGTGACGTATGGAACCACTCTCACGGACACGGTCCGAAGATCCATGGGTCAGTGTGAAAGTATAGTGGAAGAATATACAAACAAATGGTCCCCGTTGAACCTGACTTGGTGGGGCAGAGGGGAAACTATCAAAATGGTCATTGTGCCTAAAATCTGCTATGTTCTCAACATGGTCCCGATCCTGTTTGAAAGGACATTCTACATGAGAATCGAAAAAAAGTTAATATCCTTCCTCTGGCGCAATAGACCGCCTTGTATCGCGACATGGAAGCTAAAATCCCCAACAAACAGAGGAGGAATACATTTCCCAGATTTCTACTGGTATCACATGGCGTCCCTCCTAAAACAGGGTGCCCAGTGGAGCGAGGAAACCATAGACGAAGGGGCCCCAGTCTGACTGAAAACAGAGAATGCCCTGAGCCAACCGGTTCTCTTGTGGATGTGGATGCGTCTGGGAGCGGAATACCAAAGTGCTGGACTGGACAATGAGATCATGCGAGATACTCAAGAGGCCTATCGAGCGATCAAACACTATATGGATGCGGATCTGGAGTTTTCAGAGTCTACGGTGATATGGCACAATGAAAAGTTCAAGATTGAAGGTCACAGCTTCCTATGGCTGCCCTGGCTACGGGCCGGAATTTACTGTCTCGGGCAACTGATTTCTAATAAGGCCTACTCTCTACAGCAAGAATATAATCTACCTAACCGGTGTCTTTATCAATGGTGCCAATTGTGACACTGTTTGAGTAAGGCAAGAGTCCTACCAATAACACTGGATAAGGATCGCCCCTTCCATTAAGAAATGCAAGAATTCAAGGCAGGATCAAAACTCATCTCCAAATTTGTCGGAATTCTCAGAGAAGGAGGGAAGAAGCGCTGCACAGGATTGCAAATGGTATGGCAAGCTGAGACGGGGCAGATGGAAGATTCAGGTATATGGGAAGAAATATAGCAACGACAGCGGAGGCTAACAAGATCGGCCTCGCTTAATCAAATGCTGTACTTCCTGGCCCACCGTGCTTATTTCACGCCGGTCTGCGTAGCCAAATGTAGTAGACAGCCGGATGCACGATGCTGGACCTGTGGAATGGACACTGGTACCCTGGCTCATATGATATACTTCTGTCCCGCACTTCGAGAATACTGGCAAGCAGTTTGGACTCGAACCTCCCAGCTACTAGGACTAAATACAGAATTGACGTATCGTATAGTTATTTACAAATCGCTGGCTGGAGTGCCAACATTATAAGAACATAATGCTGTCATCTTTGATTTGCTCTTAAGTCTTGCCCTGAAAGCTATACTGAGCCATTGGAAAAATCTTGAGGGCCTGTCAGTCGTGTACTGGTGGAACCTCGTCTGTTACCATCGTGCCTGCGAGAAAGCCTATGCAATGCGAAAACCCACCTTTCTTTCCATGATAAAAAAGTGGGATGCCCTCGGCTTATAAGTATCTTGGCAGAATTGGGTGGCTGGTTCGTGTGGGGATGGTGCTCGTCACTGAAGGATGTTTAGTGTAACGTTTGCCTTTTCACATGTAATGTATTATTTCATAACTAATGATATTAGAATCTAATGCTAGAATGGGTATCGCTCAATGGGATTGCATGCTAGAGTTGGTGTACAACGATAATGTAGCAGAAATTGTGCATGTAATCCTCTTGTTTGTTCTTATGACTGTTCCTTAAAATTGTGAAATAAAGAATTTAAAAAATAAATAAATAAATAAAATCAGCCAGTTGCACGTATGCATGCACTTTTCAAGGAGTCCAGATGGGCGGTTCCCATACATGCCAGAAATATATATCCCAAAAACAAAATAGAGCAAAATCAAAAAGTCGTGAGCTAAAATGTATATGTATGTGTTTATGTTGGAAGATTAGCTGTGAGGAAAAACTACCTCTCGTGGATCAACTATCAATAAAGAAGCAACAAGCAGTCAAGAAATCAGACGACGCATTGCTCTTGGCAGAACGGCTATGAAAGACCTAGATAAGATTCTCAAGAGCAGAGATGTCTCTCTCCATACAAAGATTTGACTTGTTCAAGCCATGGTATTTTCAATAACATCATATGGATGTGAAAGCTGGACAGTGAAAAAGACAGACAGGAAGAAAATTGATGCCTTTGAATTATGGTGCTGGCGGCGAATACTGTGTATACCATGGACTGCCCGAAAAACAAACCAGTCGGTACTAGAGGAGATCAAACCTAAGCTTTCTTTAGAAGCTCAGATGACAAGACTTCGACTTTCATACTTTGGACACATCATGAGAAGAGAGAGATCATTAGAGAAAGACATCATGCTTGGCAAGATAGAAGGTCAATGCAAAAGAGGAAGACCAGCAATGAGATGGATCGATACAATAACAGCAGCTACGGGTACCAGTCTGTCAACAATGAGCCGCCTGACTGAAGACCGAACACAATTTAGGATAGCTATCCAGAGGGTCGCCATGAGTCGACTCCGACTCGACGGCACTTAACAACAACAACAAGAGCCTAAAAGTAGGTAAAACCACCATATAATAGTATCCCCTACACCAAAACGTACTCAAAAAGTATGTTTCTTCCAACAAATATGTACTACTGAAACCAATCCAATAAGATAATCAAGAATAACGAATAGTGAAAGTTACTTATCTGTTGTTCATGGAAAAACCCGAGCCATGGCATTTCACCAGACTCGGTTAGATTTCAGTCTCTTAAATATCTGCAGTTTCGAAAAAGAACACAGTACTGCGTTTCGGGCAAATCAATGTCAATGCCCTGTGTCAACGCTCTCCTTTACTGCAAACAAAAAGCTTAGCTCCCCAATTCTTCAGGATGCTAGCGCATGCTCATATACGATCTGATACCACAGAAAAGGAATCCATGATTAAATACCTGTTAGAGCCAATCACAGCTACTTATGTCATAAAAAGACTCCCTGTCTACACAAAATAGATCAGATGCACTTGATTTACCTACTAGATCCTGTCACTTCAAAGAAGGCTGATCCAATCAAGTTCTTTATTCAGACCCTGTGGTTCCACAGTAGATAAATGAAATATCCAAGTTTGTTCAAGCAATTGTAAATGCTGTTCTCGATTGCCTCCTCGCAGATTAACAGGCACATAATCAAGAATTCTCCAAGACATATCAGTAAACTGATTTTGATGGTCCAAACCATGTTGGACTATAGGGGCAGACACAGTTTTTGTTTTTATTCTTGATGCATGTTCATGTAAACGAACGTGTATAGGACGAATTGTTCGCCCAATATACAAAAACTTGCATGGGCAAGAACATGTTTAAGAAACTGAAATCTAACCGAGTCTGGTGAAATGCCATAGCTCGAGTAAAACGGAAGTAGTGCCACGAGAGGTAGTTTTTCCTCACAGCTAATCTTCCAACAGAAACACATACATATAATTTTAGCTCATGACTTTTTTGATTTTGCTGTATTTTATTTTTGTGAGATATATTTGGAGTGGAGGAGTAGCCTAGTGGTTGGGGCAAGGTACTTCAGGCCAGAAGGTCGGGGGTTCAAATCCCACTAGAGGACAGCAACCTTGGGCCGGAAGGACTGGGGTTTCTAGTCCCACAGGTGCTCCTTGTGGTCTTGGGCAAGCCACTTAACCCTCCATAGCCCATGTTCCCTGTAAAATAGTTATCTCCAAGTTATAATGCCCTGTTCAATGTAATTTCAGTTTGTTCAATGTAAACCGCACTGATGCAGAATAGCGCGGTATATAAGAGAATGTAAATAAATAAATAATACATAGAGTAAAGGTTATTTTTGGAATATAGAAATATATATCCCAGCATCCAAAATGGTCTGTTTCCATAGACGCTCAGCAAAGATGGATGTCTACGGGTATGAACGCAGAATCCGTTACCTGAACACCTTCAGAAACTGCCGGGCTACCATGCTGAGGTATGTGCACTACATAGTAACATAGTAAATGACGGCAGATAAAGACCAGTATGGTCCATCTAGTCTGCCCAGTAAGATGGCAAGAGTAGGTGCACCTGCCGCTCTGTGCAGGCCACCCCTCACCATGTCTTTGTTTAGGGGTGAACCCACCGCTCCGTGTAGGACACCCCTATTTGTTGAGAAATTAGACAGTTAAGTTTATTTTTATTTTATCCTGTTGCTGTAAAGGGATCCACTGTGTCTGTCCCATGCCATTTTGAATTCTGTCATTGTATTTGCTGCCACCACACTACAATTCTGTGTCTAGTTTTTCCTACTGGCCCCTAGTAGTCCCTGTGCCTCTGGACCTTTTTTGGACTACTACAATTTTTTGGGGAGATGGCATACACCCTCTGTGGCCTCACAGAACCAATGTCGGCCTGCATGGTGGTAGTTTAGGGGGGATGGACACCTCCATGCATAGTCCTGTTATGCACATAGGACCAGGCTGTGAGTTGGGAGAAGGAGGTGAGGGTCATGCCTCATGGGTCTATGGGGAAGGTCACGATGACTGCCACAGAGTATGGCGAATGTGGATGTGAAACATTGCTGTGTCAGGCTGTGGCTGCACACAATACAGAAACAGAGAATGTCATAAATGTGCCAGCAGAGGAAATTATGAATTATTGACTCCAGCTTCAGTGGTACTGTACAATTGCAGGAACACAGTGGGCAACAAATATTTTGCATATACCTGTAGCAGCTGTATCCATCATATAGTGGCAATCCCTGTGGTGCCAATGGTGCCATCAACCTCACTAGAGTAAAGGGACCATGCTCCAAAGCCATCTGCGGATGTAAACCTAGGATGGCGCTTCGCTGTCCTACACATGCTGAGGCATGAACTTTGACCATCCAGGTTGATTGTGTGTAACATGAGTCACTGTCCTGTCAAGGACCTGTGGTGAAAACATGGCTACCCACACATCTGGGGCTGTGTTTCTGCTAACACGTATCTGTGGTCACTAGTGTGTATGTTTGTGTCAGCAATGTAAAGATGTGCCCCTGTAGGGAGCAGAGGGTATGTGAGTGTGGGGAGAGCTCTTCTGCATTGGCAGTAGCTGGAGACACTTGCTGAGTGTGGAGAGGCAGAAGGCAACATGTAGCAGCAATGGCACCAGCTGCCCTGAGCACAGCTGATCATAGCTGCCCTCAGTTTTAGGCACTTGGTATATGTTTATGTGCAGTTAGTCATTGCACCATCAGACATCTGTGGATGACACTGTCAGCACAGTATATGTTGTGGCTTCATTGGCACTAGGAGCAAACTGAATGTAGGCATTTGGTGCAATAGCAGAATGGAAAATTTACATGCTCTGTCCTGCTTATTGTTGGGGGACAGCCTTGAACCTGCAGATTTTGATGGAGAGAGTCAGAGCCTTGCATCCAGGCCATCTGAGAAATGGGTTGTCAGGCTCAGCACAGGCAGCCACTTTTCTCACTTTTTCTCCAACAAACCTTCCCACAAAATGTCAAATGTCCTGCCTTTTTCCCTCACTTTCTCACCAAAATTTCAATTTACTACTTCAAACATCCCACTCCAGTGTGAGAACAACTATATATGAGAGCAGACATCCACTGCATGACCACCTCACCCTGAAGAAAGTCACAGCATGAAACATCGGTTCCACTTACTAAGAACAGCACCACAGAAGCCGACAACCTCATCCACATGCTTGAAGGATCAAATCCCTCCTTCCAAACCACTGGAGTCTATGAAATTCCATGCATCTATGGTACTCCATAAATAGGTGAAACCAGCTGCAGCATAGAAGAAAGACTACAAGAACATAAAAGGCCTTATAAACTCAGTAACAGCCCTCCAAAAAATGAAAACTGACTATACAATCAAATTTGATGACACAGGAATCCTGGCAAACAAAAAACGCTGGTGGCCAAGGAGAATCAAAGAGGTGGT
Organism: Ichthyophis bannanicus; assembly: GCA_033557465.1. Classification (NCBI taxonomy): domain Eukaryota; kingdom Metazoa; phylum Chordata; class Amphibia; order Gymnophiona; family Ichthyophiidae; genus Ichthyophis; species Ichthyophis bannanicus. Next base: position 1,375,717,600 of record CM066031.1, read on the forward strand.
TGAGATAGCAAGACACCCACAAAACCTCAATAAAGATAAAGGACTTAACATCAACAAATTATAGCAACCCCTCTTTCACGGGTTTAGTGCTACAAGGTCTGGCACTGAAGACCAATGATTTTCTCCACCTTCCAGAATCTGAGATTGTCACAACAATGTTCCTGCTAAAATTCAAAATTCTCTGCCTCCAGAATTCCTACTTGCATTTTTCCCACCTTCTCTCCAACAAACTTTCCTGACAAAATTCAAATTTTATGTTTTCTGCCTTTTTCCAATGAATTTTCCCTCCTAAATCAAACTCAAATTAAATGCCTTTTCTGCAATGAACTTTCCCACCAAAGTTCAAATTTCGCACTTCAAACCCACCAATCTGTTTTGAGAACCACTATATATAAAAACAGATATCCACTGTATAAACATTTCACCCTGAAGAAAGCCACACCATGATGGCTGAAATGTCGGTTCTTTTTACTAAAACGCAGCATGACCCAGAAAACTGCAAAGATTATGATACTAGCCACAGAAGCCTAAGAAAACAGCCACTAGATCAGTGGTTCTCAACTCAGTCCTCTTAAAACCTCCAGGCCAGTCAGGTTTTCAGGATATTCACAGTGAATATGCATGAGATAGATCTGCATACAATGGAAATAGTGCATGCAGATCTATCTCTTGCATATTCGTTGTGGATATCCTGAAAACTTGACTGGCCTGGATGTTTGAGAGGACTGAGTTGAGAACCACTGCACTAGATGGTGCTTGCAGTTGGGGCACCATCTGACAGGGCACAGGGTAGCAGAAAAGGCCTTGCCTGTACAGCACAGAAGCCTGCACATGAAGAGGGCTAGTGTGTATTCACTGACATTCTGTCAGGGTCCACATGGGGTTTGTGGAGTAGCAAAGTTGATAGCTGCCATCCTCTGCCCTCTCTGTGTTCTGCCTGGACACTGCTTGTGAGCTTGGGCCTGAGGCCCCCCCCCCCCCCCTGCAGAGTCACTCATGTATATTGGTATGCTGCATGTCTCTATCTGTGGCACCTCCTGCCCGCACTGGGGACAGTTGCATCAGGAGGTGCACAAGAACCACACAGAGACAGGCTATGTCTCACTACCAAAACACCATTTATTTGTTAGACATACAGCCACTATATCGTTGTTTGATGGCAATTTCACACTGGCTCAAATCCAATCGATTAAAATTAGTGTAGAGTTAAGTGGATTTCTGGTTGGTCAGATCCAATAACTTTAGCACCAACTTTTGAGGGTTCCCATTTACCACTGGTTGCAAAATTGCAAATTTTAGGTTCTGTTCTTGACTCATAATTGTCTTTCATCTCTCAAATATTAGATATAGTGAAAAGGTGTTTTTCTGCTTTTCATACAATTAGAGATTTCTGGTCTGTTTTAGACAAAGCAGCACTTACTACTCTGATACTTTCACTGGTGGTTAGTAGGTTACACTGTGGTAGCTCTCTGTTTGCAAAGAGCTCAGAATGTGGCTATCAAGCTACTTATGCATTCTAAACCTCTTGATCATGTGACTCTACTCCTTCAATCTCATTATTGCCTGCCAATAGCCTTTCGTATTAAATTCAAACTTTTGTTGTTAACTCATAAAGCTTTTTATTCTGGATTTCCGCTTTACCTTTCAGATTTATTTACCCTTATACACCCACGAGATCATTGCATTCACAATATCATAATCGATTTGTGGTACCCGCTAATAGCTATGTAGAATGGGAATCTACAAGTTTGTCAGGTTTCTTTTTTCTTGCTCCCACATTGTTGAATTCAATTCTTCTTTAGAGACGTCAAGACAATGCTTTGAAGTCTTTCCGAAAAAATCTTAAAGCTTACTTTTTTGAACAAGCCTTTGGTTGTTCCGAGGGGTGTCTATTACTGGGCTGCACTACACATTTTTCTTTTTTTATTGTATTTTATATATTTCTTTTTTTTTTCTTTGCTGAATTGTTTTTATTTGTCTTTTAAGATGCTTAGTTGCTACTCACTGAAGGTGGTATATTATGTAATAAACTAAACTAAACTAACTAAACTAAACACACAATAACATTAACATATTTATCCATCCCTCTAACTAGGTCCCTCCCCCCTGGGTGTGGGTGCATTAGGGCAGAAACACAAGATAAACAGCTCAAACATGGCTTCTATCAGGGCATGCAGCTCTGCCCTAATTCCTTCCAGATGGCGCACGATGAGGTCCTGGGCTCGGGTGACTGCTCCAAAGCCCTACTGCATCTCATGTCGGATGGCCTTCAGATACAGCACAACTTCAGGCTCTGCCTGGCTCATGGCTGACTCCTGGGGAGCAGCTGGGGGCCAGACACAGACAGCTGCTGCTATGACACAGAGTGTGGATGCTGTAACTCAGCTGTGCTATCTTTGCCAGGAACACCTGCAGCCCCAACCCCTCCTCCACTGCCATGCCAACCCCCTTCTACCCCCTCCAACCCTCCCTCCTCCCTCCTCCCTGCCTACCACTGCCTCTCCTCCATCCCTCCTTCACTCCCCACCAAGCTTTAGGTCGGTTATTGACTTTGTATTGTAAGATTTTTTCTTCATGTGATACCAGTTGACCCCTAGCCGGTTGACCCTGAGATTACTGCCAGGCATCAATGGCACTGTTTTGGATCCCAGTGGAGCAGGAATGACTTGAGGTCACTGTAGCCCAAGTGACTAGACACCAGGTGAAACCTCGGTAGGTCTCTGGGGCATCTTCAGGAGGGGATGGGAAGTCCAGGAGATACTTTCACAGGGGTGGAGGGATGGGGTATCTTCCAGGAATGGTGTCTTTGTTGGGTGGAGGGAAGTCTACATGCAAATTTCTTTAGCCTCAGTCCTTTTAAGATGCCTCCAGGAGCATCGAGCAACACATTAGAGTCCCAATGCTGCCAGGGGGAAAAATAATGCACCTTGCGAGGTTGATCGCAAGTTACATTATTCACTTACTACAAGGGGCTTTGTAAGGCATGCTGGGGAAGACTTTTCAAATTTAGCTGAATAGCATGATATTCAACATGTAACTGGCTAAATTTGTCTTCCTTTGTGTGGCCACACAAATGCCTACCTTAGATCTAACTGCATGGGATTTGTGTTGTTTGGTTAAAGCTGTACCTGAATATTGAGTTAAATCTGTTACCTGCAACAGAATATCCAGATAAGGTTAACTAGTTAAAAGTAATTGGCTAAATTTGCAGCTCAGCCCCTTTGTGAATAAAAGAATTATCTGTATGGTGATTTCAGTGAAGAAACAGTTTTGTTGTTTTTATATTTTTTATCCACCCATGGTGAGTAGACAGCATTCTCTCAGACCCTAGAAGAACTCAATCTGTCTAACAGCCACAGTAGGATATGATCAGGGCAGAAAGTTATATAAATGTAATTGATTATCAGGGCTGGTACAAGGATTGGAGGTGCCCTAGATGGACCCTCCATCCTGCAGTCCCCCTATGGCCCTGATGCCCCAATTGCTGCCACTGAGGCCCCTCTCTAGGGCCTGCAGTCACAGCAATGGCCCCCAAACCATGATACAGTGCTTAATACACTCTGGTGCTGCCTCACATTTTCCTTCTCTTGTTATGTGATGTTTCTGCCCCCTTCTGGCACCACGTCTGGTTATGCCAGAGGTTTTGGGTATGGCACATAGCATGAGAAGGAAACCACAATGCAGCACTGAAATGTATTAGTAGGCACTGCATCATGATTTGGGGGCCATTGCTGGGACTGCAGGCCCCAGAGAGGGGCAGCGACGGTGGCAATGGAGGCCCCCAGAGGGCCGGCGCTCTAGCCAACCGCTTCGTTCATCTAATGGTAGTGCTGGCCCTTTTGATTATGTTGACGGAACTGGTTTTCTTGCCCACTCAGTTAACTGGGAAATAACAGAAATGGTTGGACAAACCATAAGGAATTCACCATTTTCATCTTTTATCTCCTATTAGAGAATAGGCCATCTGTTCTTCTTGGAACTGGAAAATTTCCAAGGAATTCACATAGCCACTCCTCTGATTCAAGACACAAAACAGAAATGTGAGGTAATTGTAGATAAGCTGCTTAATTTCACCAAGTTGCACAATAGATGGATTTCCACGTTCCAACTGGGCCAGTATGTACTGGCATTCTTTCTTGACCCTTCTCCCCGCTCTGCTTCAGCGCAGTCACTCGATCACCCAGCTGATAAAAGGAATGCAATGCTCCTAATAATCCTAGTCATCAGGGCTCTGCCTGTACCACGAGACTCGGTTTACTAAATATGAGCCAGGCTGCCCGTCAGTATTTGAGCAACGTCCATGAGGCATCATCATAGAAACAGCTTTAGAACTGTGAGCACCGCATGGCTGAAAGTGAGCTATGTGAAGCAGAGGTAAAGGGAGGGAATGAACTGAAAAGGAGAAGAATAGGGGAAATAAAGGAAATAGGAAAGAGGCAAATTGAGGGAAGACAGAGAGAACAAGGAGCTAGTGATATAGGCTGATTATTATTATTATTTATTTATTTATTTAACAGCTCTTATATACCGTGCTATTTGACATCAGTGCGGTTTACATTAAACAAAATACACTCAGATTTAGAGAACTTGTCCAAGTTACAGGTAACAGGGGAATAAAACAAGGATTAACTGGGGAATAGCATATGAATAATTAAATAAAAGCAATTAGGGGAGATATGGAATGAAAGGTGGAGTAAGGGTAGAAAATACCAAAGAAGAACTCTAGGTCAGAGGAGGGAAAGGGTAAAGAGTCTGAAGAAATCTAATATATTGCCATTTCATGCGCTAAAATCGCCTTTTCTAAAGCTGACCAGGGTATAGGCACCTAAACTTATGGACTTAAGTTTGGTCATAAGCAGTCCCAGTGGTGGGGTTTGGGAGGAGTTTGCAATTATGAGCATCTTTATAAAATGCACATATAAGCCAGTAAAATAAACTGGCGGATTTGTGCATGCGAAAGAGCACATGGAAGTGTGTGTGTGAATTTTTTAGGGGCGATAATTTGACATTTAGGTCTTCAATGTAAAATGGATCTTTGGAGATAATATCTTGTTCTATCTGTTAAGGATGACTATTCATGATACTGCAAAACTTTAAATGGAAAACAAAAACAGTTGTATTAAAATAACCATCCGGCCGTAGCAGCAGATGCCAGATGAGTAGAACTGGTCTAATGGGAATTATGGAAAGCCTGACTGCAAGGGCGGCCTAAGGGTGATGTGAGGCCTCATTTGCATAAATATTTGCTTATCCATTGGGTCTCATTTGCATAAATTAACTTTATTTTATTTTAAAATGTTTATGTTGCCCATCTAAAATTTTAGGAGTCTTTCAAAGGAGCAATGACTGAGAGGCATGTTTACTAACATTAATGTGTGTTAAGTGCAACTGCGCCAATAGAAATAAAAGGGTGCTGCTGCACTTAACACATCTTAACATTTGTGAATGTGCATTAACTTTTAATAAACATGCCTCTTAATGAGTGTATCAATACCATTTGCATGGGCAAGGAAGATAAAGAAAGGACTACCAGATTTCTGCATTACTATCCTACAGTGCCAACTGCCAGGCACATTAGGAAGTACTATAAACCCTGCTGATATAGAACCCATAGCAAACCCGCCATATCATAACAGCACTACCAGGACTCACAAAGCACCAAACCCTACCTAGCAAAAGGCAACACTGCAAATATTAAACCAATACATCTCAGAGAATAACAATACATCTCCTACTGGGGAAAGAGAACAAGTGGGACTGTCACATAGAAACTACGATATTCAAAGGCCAGACCTGTAAACCATGTAAATGCCCCTAAGTGGGATATCTCGAGTGCCGCCGCTACACACTGCAATGCTACATGGTTAGCATCAGGGCATATTGTGAGCGTTCCAGGGTGGAGTGCAGGCAACACCCGTTGCTAACCAGGCAGCTGTGATATTGAGTCACTGCCTGGTTAGTGACCCAGGGCAAAGTTAGGCATGACAAAGGCTGACCTAACTGCCCCTGGGAGCTAGCCGAGCTGCTGCTCAATATCACCGCTAACTGGTTAGCTTCCAGGCTATGAGGCAGCCTGTATATTCAATGACACTGGCCAGATATGGCACCAGCATTGAATATCAATGGTTAAACTTCAGCACCAATGGCTATGCGCTTTAGAACTGCTAGCTGTCACCGCTGAATATCGGGCCCTACATGAACAGGATACAGCAGCTCGATCACACATGCAGAGCATACAGCATCACCAAATACAGAACAAGGATACCGCAGTTCAGTCCCACACGCAGAACGTATACCATCACCAAACACAGAACAAGGATACTGCAGCTCAGTCACACAAACAGAACATATACCATCACCAAACACAGAACAAGGATACTGCAGCTCAGTCCCACACGCAGAACGTATACCATCACCAAACACAGAACAAGGATACTGCAGCTCAGTCACACACACAGAACATATACCATCACCAAACACAGAACAAGGATACTGCAGCTCAGTCACACACACAGAACATATACCATCACCAAACACAGAACAAGGATACTGCAGCTCAGTCACACATGCAGAACATATACCATCACCAAACACAGAACAAGGATACTGCAGCTCAGTCACACATGCAGAACATATACCATCACCAAACACAGAACAAGGATACTGCAGCTCAGTCACACATGCAGAACATATACCATCACCAAACACAGAACAAGGATACTGCAGCTCAGTCCCACATGCAGAACATATACCATCACCAAACACAGAACAAGGATACTGCAGCTCAGTCGCACATGCAGAACATATACCATCACCAAACACAGAACAAGGATACTGCAGCTCAGTCACACATGCAGAACATATACCATCACCAAACACAGAACAAGGATACTGCAGCTCAGTCACACATGCAGAACATATACCATCACCAAACACAGAACAAGGATACTGCAGCTCAGTCACACATGCAGAACATATACCATCACCAAACACAGAACAAGGATACCGCAGCTCAGTCACACATGCAGAACATATACCATCACCAAACACAGAACAAGGATACTGCAGCTCAGTCACACATGCAGAACATATACCATCACCAAACACAGAACAAGGATACTGCAGCTCAGTCACACATGCAGAACATATACCATCACCAAACACAGAACAAGGATACTGCAGCTCAGTCACACATGCAGAACATATACCATCACCAAACACAGAACAAGGATACTGCAGCTCAGTCACACATGCAGAACATATACCATCACCAAACACAGAATAAGGATACCGCAGCTCAGTCACACATGCAGAACATATACCATCACCAAACACAGAACAAGGATACTGCAGCTCAGTCACACATGCAGAACATATACCATCACCAAACACAGAACAAGGATACTGCAGCTCAGTCCCACATGCAGAACATATACCATCACCAAACACAGAACAAGGATACTGCAGCTCAGTCACACATGCAGAACATATACCATCACCAAACACAGAATAAGGATACCGCAGCTCAGTCACACATGCAGAACATATACCATCACCAAACACAGAACAAGGATACTGCAGCTCAGTCACACATGCAGAACATATACCATCACCAAACACAGAACAAGGATACCGCAGCTCAGTCCCACATGCAGAACATATACCATCACCAAACACAGAACAAGGATACTGCAGCTCAGTCCCACATGCAGAACATATACCATCACCAAACACAGAACAAGGATACCACAGCTCAGTCCCACATGCAGAACATATACCATCACCAAACACAGAACAAGGATACTGCAGCTCAGTCACACATGCAGAACATATACCATCACCAAACACAGAATAAGGATACCGCAGCTCAGTCACACATGCAGAACATATACCATCACCAAACACAGAACAAGGATACCGCAGCTCAGTCACACATGCAGAACATATACCATCACCAAACACAGAACAAGGATACCGCAGCTCAGTCACACATGCAGAACATATACCATCACCAAACACAGAACAAGGATACCGCAGCTCAGTCACACATGCAGAACATATACCATCACCAAACACAGAACAAGGATACCGCAGCTCAGTCACACATGCAGAACATATACCATCACCAAACACAGAACAAGGATACCGCAGCTCAGTCACACATGCAGAACATATACCATCACCAAACACAGAACAAGGATACTGCAGCTCAGTCACACATGCAGAACATATACCATCACCAAACACAGAACAAGGATACCGCAGCTCAGTCACACATGCAGAACATATACCATCACCAAACACAGAACAAGGATACTGCAGCTCAGTCACACATGCAGAACATATACCATCACCAAACACAGAACAAGGATACCGCAGCTCAGTCACACATGCAGAACATATACCATCACCAAACACAGAACAAGGATACTGCAGCTCAGTCACACATGCAGAACATATACCATCACCAAACACAGAACAAGGATACTGCAGCTCAGTCACACATGCAGAACATATACCATCACCAAACACAGAACAAGGATACTGCAGCTCAGTCCCACATGCAGAACATATACCATCACCAAACACAGAACAAGGATACCGCAGCTCAGTCACACATGCAGAACATATACCATCACCAAACACAGAACAAGGATACCGCAGCTCAGTCACACATGCAGAACATATACCATCACCAAACACAGAACAAGGATACTGCAGCTCAGTCCCACATGCAGAACATATACCATCACCAAACACAGAACAAGGATACCGCAGCTCAGTCACACATGCAGAACATATACCATCACCAAACACAGAACAAGGATACTGCAGCTCAGTCACACATGCAGAACATATACCATCACCAAACACAGAACAAGGATACTGCAGCTCAGTCACACATGCAGAACATATACCATCACCAAACACAGAACAAGGATACTGCAGCTCAGTCACACATGCAGAACATATACCATCACCAAACACAGAACAAGGATACTGCAGCTCAGTCACACATGCAGAACATATACCATCACCAAACACAGAACAAGGATACTGCAGCTCAGTCACACATGCAGAACATATACCATCACCAAACACAGAACAAGGATACTGCAGCTCAGTCACACATGCAGAACATATACCATCACCAAACACAGAACAAGGATACTGCAGCTCAGTCACACATGCAGAACATATACCATCACCAAACACAGAACAAGGATACTGCAGCTCAGTCACACATGCAGAACATATACCATCACCAAACACAGAACAAGGATACCACAGCTCAGTCACACATGCAGAACATATACCATCACCAAACACAGAACAAGGATACTGCAGCTCAGTCACACATGCAGAACATATACCATCACCAAACACAGAACAAGGATACTGCAGCTCAGTCACACATGCAGAACATATACCATCACCAAACACAGAACAAGGATACCGCAGCTCAGTCACACATGCAGAACATATACCATCACCAAACACAGAACAAGGATACCGCAGCTCAGTCACACATGCAGAACATATACCATCACCAAACACAGAACAAGGATACTGCAGCTCAGTCACACATGCAGAACATATACCATCACCAAACACAGAACAAGGATACCGCAGCTCAGTCACACATGCAGAACATATACCATCACCAAACACAGAACAAGGATACCGCAGCTCAGTCACACATGCAGAACATATACCATCACCAAACACAGAACAAGGATACTGCAGCTCAGTCACACATGCAGAACATATACCATCACCAAACACAGAACAAGGATACTGCAGCTCAGTCACACATGCAGAACATATACCATCACCAAACACAGAACAAGGATACCGCAGCTCAGTCACACATGCAGAACATATACCATCACCAAACACAGAACAAGGATACTGCAGCTCAGTCACACATGCAGAACATATACCATCACCAAACACAGAACAAGGATACTGCAGCTCAGTCACACATGCAGAACATATACCATCACCAAACACAGAACAAGGATACCGCAGCTCAGTCACACATGCAGAACATATACCATCACCAAACACAGAACAAGGATACTGCAGCTCAGTCACACATGCAGAACATATACCATCACCAAACACAGAACAAGGATACTGCAGCTCAGTCACACATGCAGAACATATACCATCACCAAACACAGAACAAGGATACCACAGCTCAGTCCCACATGCAGAACATATACCATCACCAAACACAGAACAAGGATACTGCAGCTCAGTCACACATGCAGAACATATACCATCACCAAACACAGAACAAGGATACTGCAGCTCAGTCACACATGCAGAACATATACCATCACCAAACACAGAACAAGGATACCACAGCTCAGTCACACATGCAGAACATATACCATCACCAAACACAGAACAAGGATACCGCAGCTCAGTCACACATGCAGAACATATACCATCACCAAACACAGAACAAGGATACTGCAGCTCAGTCACACATGCAGAACATATACCATCACCAAACACAGAACAAGGATACCGCAGCTCAGTCACACATGCAGAACATATACCATCACCAAACACAGAACAAGGATACCGCAGCTCAGTCACACATGCAGAACATATACCATCACCAAACACAGAACAAGGATACTGCAGCTCAGTCACACATGCAGAACATATACCATCACCAAACACAGAACAAGGATACCGCAGCTCAGTCACACATGCAGAACATATACCATCACCAAACACAGAACAAGGATACTGCAGCTCAGTCACACATGCAGAACATATACCATCACCAAACACAGAACAAGGATACCACAGCTCAGTCACACATGCAGAACATATACCATCACCAAACACAGAACAAGGATACTGCAGCTCAGTCACACATGCAGAACATATACCATCACCAAACACAGAACAAGGATACTGCAGCTCAGTCACACATGCAGAACATATACCATCACCAAACACAGAACAAGGATACTGCAGCTCAGTCACACATGCAGAACATATACCATCACCAAACACAGAACAAGGATACTGCAGCTCAGTCACACATGCAGAACATATACCATCACCAAACACAGAACAAGGATACTGCAGCTCAGTCACACATGCAGAACATATACCATCACCAAACACAGAACAAGGATACTGCAGCTCAGTCACACATGCAGAACATATACCATCACCAAACACAGAACAAGGATACCGCAGCTCAGTCACACATGCAGAACATATACCATCACCAAACACAGAACAAGGATACTGCAGCTCAGTCACACATGCAGAACATATACCATCACCAAACACAGAACAAGGATACTGCAGCTCAGTCACACATGCAGAACATATACCATCACCAAACACAGAACAAGGATACCGCAGCTCAGTCACACATGCAGAACATATACCATCACCAAACACAGAACAAGGATACTGCAGCTCAGTCACACATGCAGAACATATACCATCACCAAACACAGAACAAGGATACTGCAGCTCAGTCACACATGCAGAACATATACCATCACCAAACACAGAACAAGGATACTGCAGCTCAGTCACACATGCAGAACATATACCATCACCAAACACAGAACAAGGATACTGCAGCTCAGTCACACATGCAGAACATATACCATCACCAAACACAGAACAAGGATACTGCAGCTCAGTCACACATGCAGAACATATACCATCACCAAACACAGAACAAGGATACTGCAGCTCAGTCACACATGCAGAACATATACCATCACCAAACACAGAACAAGGATACTGCAGCTCAGTCACACATGCAGAACATATACCATCACCAAACACAGAACAAGGATACCGCAGCTCAGTCACACATGCAGAACATATACCATCACCAAACACAGAACAAGGATACCGCAGCTCAGTCACACATGCAGAACATATACCATCACCAAACACAGAACAAGGATACTGCAGCTCAGTCACACATGCAGAACATATACCATCACCAAACACAGAACAAGGATACCACAGCTCAGTCACACATGCAGAACATATACCATCACCAAACACAGAACAAGGATACCGCAGCTCAGTCACACATGCAGAACATATACCATCACCAAACACAGAACAAGGATACTGCAGCTCAGTCACACATGCAGAACATATACCATCACCAAACACAGAACAAGGATACTGCAGCTCAGTCACACATGCAGAACATATACCATCACCAAACACAGAACAAGGATACTGCAGCTCAGTCACACATGCAGAACATATACCATCACCAAACACAGAACAAGGATACCGCAGCTCAGTCACACATGCAGAACATATACCATCACCAAACACAGAACAAGGATACTGCAGCTCAGTCACACATGCAGAACATATACCATCACCAAACACAGAACAAGGATACCGCAGCTCAGTCCCACATGCAGAACATATACCATCACCAAACACAGAACAAGGATACTGCAGCTCAGTCACACATGCAGAACATATACCATCACCAAACACAGAACAAGGATACTGCAGCTCAGTCACACATGCAGAACATATACCATCACCAAACACAGAATAAGGATACCGCAGCTCAGTCCCACATGCAGAACATATACCATCACCAAACACAGAATAAGGATACTGCAGCTCAGTCACACATGCAGAACATATACCATCACCAAACACAGAACAAGGATACTGCAGCTCAGTCACACATGCAGAACATATACCATCACCAAACACAGAACAAGGATACCGCAGCTCAGTCACACATGCAGAACATATACCATCACCAAACACAGAACAAGGATACTGCAGCTCAGTCACACATGCAGAACATATACCATCACCAAACACAGAACAAGGATACTGCAGCTCAGTCACACATGCAGAACATATACCATCACCAAACACAGAACAAGGATACCACAGCTCAGTCACACATGCAGAACATATACCATCACCAAACACAGAACAAGGATACCGCAGCTCAGTCACACATGCAGAACATATACCATCACCAAACACAGAACAAGGATACTGCAGCTCAGTCACACATGCAGAACATATACCATCACCAAACACAGAACAAGGATACCGCAGCTCAGTCCCACATGCAGAACATATACCATCACCAAACACAGAACAAGGATACTGCAGCTCAGTCACACATGCAGAACATATACCATCACCAAACACAGAACAAGGATACTGCAGCTCAGTCACACATGCAGAACATATACCATCACCAAACACAGAACAAGGATACCGCAGCTCAGTCACACATGCAGAACATATACCATCACCAAACACAGAACAAGGATACCGCAGCTCAGTCACACATGCAGAACATATACCATCACCAAACACAGAACAAGGATACTGCAGCTCAGTCACACATGCAGAACATATACCATCACCAAACACAGAACAAGGATACTGCAGCTCAGTCACACATGCAGAACATATACCATCACCAAACACAGAACAAGGATACCGCAGCTCAGTCACACATGCAGAACATATACCATCACCAAACACAGAACAAGGATACTGCAGCTCAGTCACACATGCAGAACATATACCATCACCAAACACAGAACAAGGATACTGCAGCTCAGTCACACATGCAGAACATATACCATCACCAAACACAGAACAAGGATACTGCAGCTCAGTCACACATGCAGAACATATACCATCACCAAACACAGAACAAGGATACCGCAGCTCAGTCACACATGCAGAACATATACCATCACCAAACACAGAACAAGGATACCGCAGCTCAGTCACACATGCAGAACATATACCATCACCAAACACAGAACAAGGATACTGCAGCTCAGTCACACATGCAGAACATATACCATCACCAAACACAGAACAAGGATACTGCAGCTCAGTCACACATGCAGAACATATACCATCACCAAACACAGAACAAGGATACCACAGCTCAGTCACACATGCAGAACATATACCATCACCAAACACAGAACAAGGATACCGCAGCTCAGTCACACATGCAGAACATATACCATCACCAAACACAGAACAAGGATACTGCAGCTCAGTCACACATGCAGAACATATACCATCACCAAACACAGAACAAGGATACTGCAGCTCAGTCACACATGCAGAACATATACCATCACCAAACACAGAACAAGGATACTGCAGCTCAGTCACACATGCAGAACATATACCATCACCAAACACAGAACAAGGATACCACAGCTCAGTCACACATGCAGAACATATACCATCACCAAACACAGAACAAGGATACTGCAGCTCAGTCACACATGCAGAACATATACCATCACCAAACACAGAACAAGGATACCGCAGCTCAGTCACACATGCAGAACATATACCATCACCAAACACAGAACAAGGATACCGCAGCTCAGTCACACATGCAGAACATATACCATCACCAAACACAGAACAAGGATACCGCAGCTCAGTCACACATGCAGAACATATACCATCACCAAACACAGAACAAGGATACCACAGCTCAGTCACACATGCAGAACATATACCATCACCAAACACAGAACAAGGATACCGCAGCTCAGTCACACATGCAGAACATATACCATCACCAAACACAGAACAAGGATACCGCAGCTCAGTCACACATGCAGAACATATACCATCACCAAACACAGAACAAGGATACTGCAGCTCAGTCACACATGCAGAACATATACCATCACCAAACACAGAACAAGGATACCGCAGCTCAGTCACACATGCAGAACATATACCATCACCAAACACAGAACAAGGATACTGCAGCTCAGTCACACATGCAGAACATATACCATCACCAAACACAGAACAAGGATACCGCAGCTCAGTCACACATGCAGAACATATACCATCACCAAACACAGAACAAGGATACTGCAGCTCAGTCACACATGCAGAACATATACCATCACCAAACACAGAACAAGGATACCGCAGCTCAGTCACACATGCAGAACATATACCATCACCAAACACAGAACAAGGATACTGCAGCTCAGTCACACATGCAGAACATATACCATCACCAAACACAGAACAAGGATACCGCAGCTCAGTCACACATGCAGAACATATACCATCACCAAACACAGAACAAGGATACTGCAGCTCAGTCACACATGCAGAACATATACCATCACCAAACACAGAACAAGGATACTGCAGCTCAGTCACACATGCAGAACATATACCATCACCAAACACAGAACAAGGATACCGCAGCTCAGTCACACATGCAGAACATATACCATCACCAAACACAGAACAAGGATACCGCAGCTCAGTCACACATGCAGAACATATACCATCACCAAACACAGAACAAGGATACCGCAGCTCAGTCACACATGCAGAACATATACCATCACCAAACACAGAACAAGGATACTGCAGCTCAGTCACACATGCAGAACATATACCATCACCAAACACAGAACAAGGATACTGCAGCTCAGTCACACATGCAGAACATATACCATCACCAAACACAGAACAAGGATACTGCAGCTCAGTCACACATGCAGAACATATACCATCACCAAACACAGAACAAGGATACTGCAGCTCAGTCACACATGCAGAACATATACCATCACCAAACACAGAACAAGGATACTGCAGCTCAGTCACACATGCAGAACATATACCATCACCAAACACAGAACAAGGATACTGCAGCTCAGTCACACATGCAGAACATATACCATCACCAAACACAGAACAAGGATACTGCAGCTCAGTCACACATGCAGAACATATACCATCACCAAACACAGAACAAGGATACCGCAGCTCAGTCACACATGCAGAACATATACCATCACCAAACACAGAACAAGGATACTGCAGCTCAGTCACACATGCAGAACATATACCATCACCAAACACAGAATAAGGATACCACAGCTCAGTCACACATGCAGAACATATACCATCACCAAACACAGAACAAGGATACTGCAGCTCAGTCACACATGCAGAACATATACCATCACCAAACACAGAACAAGGATACCACAGCTCAGTCACACATGCAGAACATATACCATCACCAAACACAGAACAAGGATACCACAGCTCAGTCACACATGCAGAACATATACCATCACCAAACACAGAACAAGGATACTGCAGCTCAGTCACACATGCAGAACATATACCATCACCAAACACAGAACAAGGATACCGCAGCTCAGTCACACATGCAGAACATATACCATCACCAAACACAGAACAAGGATACTGCAGCTCAGTCACACATGCAGAACATATACCATCACCAAACACAGAACAAGGATACCGCAGCTCAGTCACACATGCAGAACATATACCATCACCAAACACAGAACAAGGATACCACAGCTCAGTCACACATGCAGAACATATACCATCACCAAACACAGAACAAGGATACTGCAGCTCAGTCACACATGCAGAACATATACCATCACCAAACACAGAACAAGGATACTGCAGCTCAGTCCCACATGCAGAACATATACCATCACCAAACACAGAACAAGGATACCACAGCTCAGTCACACATGCAGAACATATACCATCACCAAACACAGAACAAGGATACTGCAGCTCAGTCACACATGCAGAACATATACCATCACCAAACACAGAACAAGGATACCGCAGCTCAGTCACACATGCAGAACATATACCATCACCAAACACAGAACAAGGATACTGCAGCTCAGTCACACATGCAGAACATATACCATCACCAAACACAGAACAAGGATACCACAGCTCAGTCCCACATGCAGAACATATACCATCACCAAACACAGAACAAGGATACCGCAGCTCAGTCACACATGCAGAACATATACCATCACCAAACACAGAACAAGGATACCACAGCTCAGTCACACATGCAGAACATATACCATCACCAAACACAGAACAAGGATACCGCAGCTCAGTCACACATGCAGAACATATACCATCACCAAACACAGAACAAGGATACCACAGCTCAGTCACACATGCAGAACATATACCATCACCAAACACAGAACAAGGATACCACAGCTCAGTCACACATGCAGAACATATACCATCACCAAACACAGAATAAGGATACCGCAGCTCAGTCACACATGCAGAACATATACCATCACCAAACACAGAACAAGGAT
Organism: Ichthyophis bannanicus; assembly: GCA_033557465.1. Lineage (NCBI taxonomy): Eukaryota > Metazoa > Chordata > Amphibia > Gymnophiona > Ichthyophiidae > Ichthyophis > Ichthyophis bannanicus. Next base: position 1,375,734,807 of record CM066031.1, read on the forward strand.
ACCACAGCTCAGTCACACATGCAGAACATATACCATCACCAAACACAGAACAAGGATACTGCAGCTCAGTCACACATGCAGAACATATACCATCACCAAACACAGAACAAGGATACCGCAGCTCAGTCACACATGCAGAACATATACCATCACCAAACACAGAACAAGGATACCACAGCTCAGTCCCACATGCAGAACATATACCATCACCAAACACAGAATAAGGATACCGCAGCTCAGTCACACATGCAGAACATATACCATCACCAAACACAGAACAAGGATACTGCAGCTCAGTCACACATGCAGAACATATACCATCACCAAACACAGAATAAGGATACCGCAGCTCAGTCACACATGCAGAACATATACCATCACCAAACACAGAACAAGGATACCGCAGCTCAGTCACACATGCAGAACATATACCATCACCAAACACAGAACAAGGATACTGCAGCTCAGTCACACATGCAGAACATATACCATCACCAAACACAGAACAAGGATACCGCAGCTCAGTCACACATGCAGAACATATACCATCACCAAACACAGAACAAGGATACCACAGCTCAGTCACACATGCAGAACATATACCATCACCAAACACAGAACAAGGATACCACAGCTCAGTCACACATGCAGAACATATACCATCACCAAACACAGAATAAGGATACCGCAGCTCAGTCACACATGCAGAACATATACCATCACCAAACACAGAACAAGGATACCGCAGCTCAGTCACACATGCAGAACATATACCATCACCAAACACAGAACAAGGATACCGCAGCTCAGTCACACATGCAGAACATATACCATCACCAAACACAGAACAAGGATACTGCAGCTCAGTCACACATGCAGAACATATACCATCACCAAACACAGAACAAGGATACCGCAGCTCAGTCACACATGCAGAACATATACCATCACCAAACACAGAATAAGGATACCGCAGCTCAGTCACACATGCAGAACATATACCATCACCAAACACAGAACAAGGATACCGCAGCTCAGTCACACATGCAGAACATATACCATCACCAAACACAGAACAAGGATACCGCAGCTCAGTCACACATGCAGAACATATACCATCACCAAACACAGAACAAGGATACCACAGCTCAGTCACACATGCAGAACATATACCATCACCAAACACAGAATAAGGATACCGCAGCTCAGTCCCACATGCAGAACATATACCATCACCAAACACAGAACAAGGATACCGCAGCTCAGTCCCACATGCAGAACATATACCATCACCAAACACAGAACAAGGATACTGCAGCTCAGTCACACACACAGAACATACACCATCACCAAATACAGAAGAAGGATACTGCAGCTCAGTCACACATGCAGAACATATGCCATCACCAAACACAGAACAAGGATACTGCAGCTCAGTCACACATGCAGAACATATACCATCACCAAACACAGAGCAGGGGATCACAATTTAGAAATATGAGACAATAATTAAATTTGGAACCCCAAAAGTCAAACTTGGAATGTACAACAACAATGGAGAAATAAAACTATAAATGAATTTCCCCTTGTACTAAACAAAACATAAAGACGTTAGCAATGCATGTTTCCCAGAGCTGGCATATTCCAGTTAATAAATTCAAAATAAAATAGGTTTTTTTCTACCTTTTGTTGTTAAGGCATTTTATTTTTCAGTCGCAATTGCTCCAGTCACTTTCTACTGCTTTCTTCACTTTTTCCATTGTCTGCTGTCCATTTGTCCTTTCTTCGCTCTTATCCTATTTTTTCCATTCTCTCTCTACATCTGCCGCTAACATATTGATCTTTCCCCTTTTGCTCTTTCTTCCATTTCTTTATTTACTCCTTTTTCATTCACTCAAATTTCATCCCTCCATCCTCAAGCCCCTTTTGACTTTTCACCTATCAACTTTCCATCTACTTCTCTAACCTCCAGTCCAGCCCATCTTCCCAGTTATACCATTTCCTAAAAAGCATTACAGATAAACGTCTTCAAATCCAGATCGCGACACAGTTCTGTGTTTCAAGCTTCAAGCAATTTTGTAAGCCCTTCCTCAAGCGGTACTTGCTTCAAAAAGGTTCTTTCCACTCACACCATTTTAATCCTGATTATTCAGAAAAGCAATGTCCTTCCCTCCACAATCTGGATTGAAGGGAGTCTTCGTTTATCTGCAATGCTTTTTGGAGATGCATTATTTGGTACAGATATGCTACACTTTCTTGAGACTGTTCTGGCATGGACTAGAATATTAACATTAAACTAAGGAGTCCTATGGCTGCCTACTCTGATTAAGAAGCTTACATCATTCAGATAAGTCTATATGAAATCTGTTGATATGTAGTACGCTATTGTAATGCTTTTGCATATCCTTTGGAGCTTGGGGCTCTTTTTAAAGAAAATAAAAAGGAAGGTTTGTCTCGAGAGAACGGTTATCCTTTTTCATGACAAACACTCCAACAAAAAAACAAAAAAAGTGGATTTTTTGTAGAGTTTATAAAAAATACATTTTTTCGGGGAATGGATGGTATGACTTTTTCTAATTTGAGGACATGATTATTGGTACCCTTATGAAGAATTAAAATCAGTAAAATAAGACACACCTGTGATCAACTGTCAGTACTCACATGACTTGAATCAACCAATTAATGATTACTCTAATGTTTAAAATGGCCACATTCACTCCCTGTTCCATTTTCACAATGGTGAAGACAAGACAGCTGCCTGAGACCATCAGAAAAGCCATTATCACCAAACACCAAACTTCGAAGGGGTATAAGGCCATCTCCCAAGAGCTTGGGATTCCTGTGTCTACAGTTCACAATGCTATTAAGAAGTTTTCTGTTCATAGAACTATCAAGAACCTCCCAGGACATGAGGGGAAGTTTAGTGTGAACTGTTGGAAAAACACCACATATAACATCCGAAGAGCTTAAGACTGACCTAGAGCAATCTGGAGTGGTGATTTAAACCCATACTATACGCCACGCACAAAACAAAGAAGGACTTCATGGGCAAAGTCCAAAGAGAACCCACCTGCTCAAGGACAGGCATAAAAAGGTGGGATTGAGCAAGAACCACTTGAGAAACCAAATTCCTTCTGGGAAAATGTTATGTGGACAAATGAAACCAAACTTGAGCTCTTTGGCAATGCAGACCAGCAATACATTTAGAGGTGAAGAAATGAAGCTTATAAGGAACAAGAACATAAGAAATTCCATACTGGGTCAGACTAAGGCCCATCAAGCCCAGCATCCTATTTCCAACAGTGGTCCAATCCAGGTACCTGGCAGGTACCTTGTCCCCGAACAATCCATAATGCTTGTTCAGGGGCAAGCAATAAATCGTTCTGATCCAACATGCCTGCAAGATTCTACTGAAGATTATTCAAAAGAGACTACAACAATACCTGGAACGAGAACTATCTGAAGTGCAAGCAGAGTTCAGGAAAGGGCGAGAAACAAGTGACATCATCATGGATGTGAAATGGATCCTTGAAAAGCCTAAAGAATACCAAAAGGATATCTATTGGTGCTTTATTGACTACAGTATGAGAAATTCTGGGCCAGATTAAGAAGCATAGTTATACCAGAACACCTGATCGTTCTCTTGCACAATCTGTACATTGATCAAAAAGCAACAGTTCAAACAGAACAAGGAGAAACAGAATGGTTTAAAATAAGCAAAGGTGAGATCCAAGATGGCGTCTTGGAGGGTGTGTTGAGCGTCACGGCGTTTTTTTCCTCATGGGGAGAAAGCGGAAGACCAAAGGGGCTAAACTGCCTGTAGCCCCTCAAGCTTCGACTCCTTTGCCAGAAGCGGTGGTTGGACCGCTGGATTCCTTTTTTTCGCCGGTGTCGCGTCAGAGACCTGTGGGAGGAAATTACCCGGCTGAGCAGTGTTTGGAGGGGACCTCATCCTCTGCTTCGGGTAGCGATCTATTGTCTCCCGGCTCGGGTCGAGCCTCAAAGGTGCTTCGGCAGAGCAGTGGAGCTCTGGGAAGTGTGTGGCCCAGCGTGGAGTTGGGGAACTCCGTTGGAGAGGAGAGCTTGGGTGTCGGCAGTGCCTTAAGCTCTGTTGTTTGCCACGAGGAACATCACAGGTTCGAGGCGGCGGCGGTGGATATGGCTGAGGGAGGCCAGGGCATGCCTCCTGATTTGTCGGCTCCTGTCTCTCTGACGGTTGGGGCTATGGTGAGCGGTCCCTTTGGAGAACCTGGTCTCTCTGGATCTCTGGCTCCTCCGGAGGTTATCACTTTGGAGGTGATTTGGGCGGCTATAATGCAGCTTCGTGACGAACTTTCTCTGCGTATGGCATCATTGGCTTTACAAGTGTCTACTAATACTCAAGATTTAAAGGATGCTATGACGAACATAAATGATTTGCAGTCTCAGGTTGCTGACCATCAGGCTAGATTTGGTACTGTTGAAAAGGAAGTGGTGACTCTTAAAAAAGTTCATATATCTATATTAACTAAGTTGGAAGTGTTAGAAAATACAGCCCGTGGGGCAAATCTGCGTTTAGTTAATTTTCCTAAAGTTACTTTAACATCTGCAAGGGAAATGTTTAAGAAATATTTGATTGAAATTTTGGGAATGGATGGAATTGTTAAAATGTACTATCTGCCTACTGGGAAGAAAGGGGTTGGGCAGAGGGTAATTGAAGGTGTACCTAAAGTGGATGTTTTAAATGTTACTGAGCTTTTAGAGTCTTCACAGGAGGAACAGGCTATACCGTCAACTTTGTTAGTCACGTTAGCATTATTGTCTGATAAAGAATGGCTTATGAAATTATTCTTTAAGAAAAGAAATATGATGTTTAAGGGTTTGAAAGTTCGTATGTTCCCGGATCTGTCCAGGGAAACCCAGAAGAGGAGACGGGATTTCCTTTTGTTGTGACCAGGGATCCAGCAACTGGGAGGGCTCTTTTTTTTTAAATTTCCTTGTAAGTGTTTGATTAAATATCAATCTAATTCCAATATATTTTTTGAGCCCTCCCAGTTGCTGTGTTTCATCAACGCTCAGCTATCGGAGAGGGGGGTCGATTCTCAGCCTGTTCCATGATGAGGGTTTGTAGAGTCTCTCTGGTTAACACATCTGTATTTTCCTACGTGTATTGGGATTTGTTTTTTTTTTTTTTTCCCCATTGTAGGATCTCGATTTGAGGGCTAGTGTGGATTGGATTGGATATATTAATTTCCTGTAATGGTACTTGGGATTTGTATTTTCTATGGTAATCCTCTCCTTTTTCTGTTCAAGATGTTGTTTCTCTTGATAAGCATTTTGTAAATTTATAAACTTTAAATTAAAAAAAATAATAATAATAAGCAAAGGTGTACGACAAGGCTGCATACTTTCCTCCTATCTGTTTAATTTATATGCAGAACAAATCATCAGAGAAGCAGGATTGTATGAAGACAACAGAGGTGTGAAGATTGGTAGGGGACTCATCGCTATGCTGATGATACCACATTACTGGCTGAAAGTGAAGATGATCTGAAACATTTGCTTCTCACGATCAAGGAACATAGTCTTAAAGTGGGCCTGCACCTTAATGTAAAGAAGACAGTGATCATGACAACTGGCAATATCAATAAGTTCATTGTTGAAGGAGAAGAAGTTGAAACTGTGGACAGCTTTAACTTACTTGGATCAACTATCAATAAAGAAGCAACAAGCAGTCAAGAAATCCAACGATGCATTGCTCTTGGTAGAATGGCTATGAAAGACCTAGACAAGATTCTCAAGAGCAGAGTTATCTCTCTCCATACAAAGATTCGACTCATTCAAGCTTTAAAACACAGAAAAGAGATTTCTGGTTAAATTTAGAACCCAGCAGAGAGCTTGCAGTTTAAATTTCATAATAAGTTAGAGCCTAGCAGCAGCGAAGAGCTATAATTTAAATCAAATCAGAATATAGCTTAGCACAAAAGGCAAAACAGGGTCAGTACTCTTTGAGCAACAAATGAAGTCTTCTAGAGACCTTTACAAAGAGGTCTTCTACCTAGGGGGCAAGAGACCTGTGAAACATTTTTAATAGGTGTTAACACCAGTTGGCAGGTCAAAAGGCCATTTTGAACGACTCCTTCTATCCAGGCAAGACTGTTAATCACCCAGGAAGTTGGTCACAGCTTACCTCAGCAGCACAGGCATAAATAGCTCAACCAGACCTCTGTGATCCTCAGTCTTGAAGGACTAGAAAAGGGGACTGTTACTTCTGGAGAGAGATCTGCAATTGTGAGTATGTACTTCTGGGAATTTTCTGAAAGGAATTCTTTCTATTAAAGCTAATTAATCTGTGAACCCACTATTTTTTGTTAAATCAGTCAGGGCCTACTAGCAGCAGTTCAAGTTTAAATTTAAAACACAGAAGAGAGCTTTCTGGTTAAATTTAGAACCCAGCAGAGAGCTTGTAGTTTACATTTCATGATAAGTTAGAGCCTAGCAGCAGCAAAGAGCTATAATTTAAATCAAATCAGAATATAGCTTGCCTCAGCAGCACAAGACAGGGTACTGTGTAGCAGCCCTCTTTTAATAAGTGTTATTTCCCTCCCTCCCTCCTCAACACCCACCCATCCCTAGGATATTCATAGTTTTATAGGTACTTACACATCTTAAAAGACAGGAGGTGCTCTCAGGTGAAGCTCGTTACCCAAATCAGTCATACACTAAGGACCTGAGATTAATTAAGCTTCAGGTGAACAAGGTATATTAAACGTATTAGGTACAGTTTTATTAGTATAAATATCCATAGCAACCCTTAGTAAGTAAAGAACTTAAAGATCTAAACACAAACTTAAAACTAATATGTAGCAGCAGTCCAGCAGCGAGATGGGGGCTTTCCAGTTTTTTGCATTGAGTGTCACATGTATGATTTTCTCCCAGTTGGTGAGAGGTCTTACGCGTGCACTAGGTGCAAGGAGCTCTTTGCTCTCTGGGAACGAGTCTGTTCTCTAGAGGCTAGAGTAGCAGACTTGGAAAACATAAGAAAGACAGAGAGGTACATAGACGAGACCTACAGGGATATAGTCCTGAAGTCCCACCTCCAGTGTGGCAGCATCCCTGTTGCCATGGAAGAGAGAGGTCATATGACAGGAGAGCATCACCCTGGTGTGGCAGGAAGTGATCCTGTAACTAGGACCTGTCCTCTAGGTGATGTAAAACCCTCTCGCACCGAGGACATTTCTCCAGGGCCATGTGCCTATGAGGGAAGGGTTAGGACAGCCATTATAGTTGGTGATTCGATCATTAGGCATGTAGATAGCTGGGTGGCTGGTGAACATGAGGATCACCTGGTAACATGCCTGCCTGGTGCGAAGGTAGCGGACCTCATGTGCCACTTAGATAAGGTCTTAGATAGTGCTGGGGAGGAGTCTGCTGTCTTGGTACATGTCGGTACCAATGACATAGGAAAATGTGGTAGGGAGGTTCTGGAGGCTAAATTTAGGCTTTTAGGTAGGAAGTTGAAATCCAGAACTTCCAGGGTAGCATTCTCTGAAATGCCTCCCATTCCATGCACAGGACCCAAAAGGCAGGCAGAGCTCCGGAGTCTCAATGCGTGGATGAGACAATGGTGCAGAGATGAGGGTTTTGGATTTGTTAGGAACTGGGGAACATTCTGGGGAAAGGAGGGGCTCTTCTGAAGGGATGGGCTTCACCTTAACCGGGATGGAACCAGGCTGCTGGAATTAACCTTTAATAAAGAGATAGAGCAGCTTTTAAACTAGATAATAGGGGAAAGCCGACAGTCGCCCAAGAGCGCATGGTTCGGAAGAATGTATCCTTGAAGGATACTACCAAAAGCAGAGAGGTTCCAAAAAAGAGTAAAGTAGCCCAAATGCCCTCCAGCTGTATTCCATGCTTTAAGAAAAGTGGAAGGAAGTCCAAAAAACTGCCAGCATGGTTTAAAGGTGAGGTCAGAGAGGCTGTTGTTGCCAAAAAAGCATCTTTCAGGAAATGGAAAAAAGAGCCAAACGACGAAACCTGGAAACAGCACAAGCACTGGCAAGGCATTGATAAAGCAGGCAAAGGGAGAATTTGAGAAGAAGCTTGCTGTGGAAGCAAAAACGCAAAATAAAGATTTTTTCAAGTACATTCTTAGCAAAAAACCTGTGAGAGAGTCAGTTGGTCCATTAGATGATAGAGGAGTTAAAGGGGCACTAAGAGGCGACAAGGCGATAGCGGAGAGACTGAATGAATTCTTTGCTTCGGTCTTTACTGAGGAAGATGTAGGGATGTTACCCATGACTGAAGTGGTATTTAAAGGTGCGGAAGAATTGAAGGAAATATCGATACATCGGGAAGATGTATTACAACTATTAGATAAAATGAAGAGTAGCAAATCACCTGGGCCGGATGGTATACATCCAAGGGTGTTGAAAGAACTGAAATATGAGATTGCAGACCTGCTATTAGTAATCTGTGAATTTTCATTAAAATCATCTGTAAAGCTGAAGATTGGAGGATCGCCAATGTAATGCCAATTTTTAAAAAGGGTTCCAGGGGTGATCTGGGAAACTACAGACCGGTGAGCTTCACATCAGTACCGGGAAAAATGGTAGAAACCATCATAAAGAATAAAATTACTCAGCATGTAGATAGTCATGGCCTAATGGGAGACAGTCAACATGGTTTTAGACAAGGAAGATCTTGTCTTACTAATCTATTATTTTTTTTGAAAGTGTGAATAAACAGGTGGAAAAAGGTGAGTCGTTGATATAGTGTATCTGGACTTTCAGAAAGCCTTTGATAAGGTCCCTCATCAGAGACTTTTGGCAAAACAAAAGAGTCATGGGATTGGAGGCAGTGTACTACTGTGGATCAAGAATTGGTTAAAAGATAGAAAGCAGAGGGTTGGGCTAAATGGCCAATTTTCCCAATGGAGAAAAGTGAATAGTGGTGTACCCCAGGGATCTGTGCTGGGTCCGCTGCCTTTTGACATATTCATAAATGACCTGGAAAGTGGAATAACGAGTGAGGTTATCAAATTTGCAGATGACACAAAACTATTTAAAGTTGTTAAAACCCAAGAGGATTGTGGAAAATTGCAAGAGGATCTTAATAAATTGGAAGACTGGGCATCAAAATGGCAGATGAAATTTAATGTGGACAAGTGCAAAGTTATGCACCTAGGGAAGAACAACCCAAACTATGGTTACACGATGCAAGGTTCCACATTATGAACCACCACCCAGGAAAAAGATTTAGGCGTCATTGTGGATAGCATGTTAAAACCCTCGGCCCAGTGTGCAGCGGCAGCCAAGAGAGCAAATAGAATGCTAGTTATCAGAAGGAAAGGAATGGAAAATAAAACAAAAGATATTATAATGCCTCTATATCGTTCCATGGTGAGACCGCACCTTGAATATTGTGTGCAATTCTGGTCGCCGTATCTTTAAAAGGATATAGCGTTATTAGAAAAGGTTCAGAGAAGAGCCACCAAAATGGTAAAGGGGATGGAAGGATACTCCTATGAAGAAAGGCTAAAAAGGTTAGGGCTCTTTAACCTGGAAAAGAGACGGCTGAGGGGAGATATGATAGAAGTCTATAAATTAATGAACGGAATGGAACGGGTAAACGTAGATCGATTGTTTACATTATCAGAATATAGAAAGACTAGGGGACATGCAATGAAGCTACAGGGTAAACTATTTAAAACTAATAAAAGAAAATATTTCTTCACTCAACGTGTAATCAAACTCTGGAATTTGTTACTGGAGGATGTAGTAAAGGCTGTTAGTGTAGCTGGGTTTAAAAAAGGTTTGGACAAGTTCCTGGAGGAAAGGTCCATAAACCATTATTAAGAAGGGACCCAGGATATCAATGCTTGACCCAGTACAAGCATTGTGGAACCTGTGTGTTTTGGGGAAACTGTTAGGTACGTATGACCTAGATTGGCCACTGTTGGAAACAGGATACTGGGCTTGATGGACCTTGGTCTGACCCAGTATGGCATATCTTTTGTTCTTATGACTCTTAAATCGTTTTCCTGGGTGGTGGTTCCTAATGTGGAACCCTACATAATGTAACTATAGTTTGGGTTGTTCTTTCCTAGATGCATAACTTTGCACTTGTCCACATTAAATTTCATCTGCCATTTGGATGTTCAGTCTTCCAATTTATCAAGGTCCTCTTGCAACCTTTTACAATCCTATTGTGTTTTAATAACTTTGAATAATTTTGAGACATCTGCAAATTTGATCACCTCACTCATTATTCCCATTTCCAGATCATTTATGAATATGTTAAAAAGCAGCAGACCCAGCACAGATCCCCGGGGTACTCCACTATTCACCTTTCTCCATTGAGAAAATTGACCATTTAGCCCTACTCTCTGCGTTCTATCTTTTAACCAGTTCCTGATCCACAGTAGTACACTGTCTCCAATCCTATGACTTTTTAATTTTGCCAAGAATCTCTCATAAGGGTCCTTGTCAAAGGCTTTCTGAAAATCCAGGTATACTATATCAACTGGCTCACCTTGGTCTACCTGCTTATTCACATCTTCAAAAAAATATAACAAATTAGTAAGACATGATTGTTGTACTGGTACCTGTTCAGAGACTAATGTCTGAACCAAACAACATGGCTTCCTGTTACAAAGATTCCTTGTCTGCTCAGAAAACTGTTCTGAACCATATATATGATGGAACACTTTTCTGCTGTGTCATCAGTAAACCCTGCAGATCAAGCAACTCAGCAGAATTATTGTTCATGTCTACATGCTAAAGAACTTGCTCTCATCCAGAGACTGTGCCACTGGGTCTGGGATTTGCAACAATCTATGCACCCGCATACCAGCATCTTTCCTGCACCATGGACCTTTGTTCGGAGAAGGATCACCTGACCACTGTTACAGGATTTGCTGAGATGCTATACAGTATCTGAGACCAGTCAGTCACTGTACCCTGATGAGTGGATCAGGACAAAGAATTATATGCTGGAGAGACATGGCTTCTGCCACTTTTTTTGAAACTGTTTCTGGGACTTCTATACACTTCTTCTGCACACACAGATTGAACTGTGAACTGTAACTTAGCCTGTCTCTGGGAGTTTGTATTCTGCAGTTCATAGCCCTACTACCTGCCTGCCTCAAGGACGAAGGCTAACTTCGGGTTGGAGTGAATCTCTCCCACAGACCTACAGCTTGGACCTCTGCCACACTTTGTCTTCATGCTGTTCATGAGACAATTTCTCGGACCAAGTCATAGGCGTTCTGGCAGGAGCTAAGGTATCGGTCTTTAACTTCTCCCCTGAATCAATGATGTTGGTTGCTAAAACAGAGATTAGGTATCTTGGTAATTGTAATCATAGGGCTGTATAATTTACTACTTCAGAAAACTAATTTATGCTAATTTTACACTATTTTTCTATCAGTAATAAAGTCTAATTTATCTAGGTTCTTGTTTTATCACATGGTTTGTTTGCCAGGTAGTCCTATGGAATCCTGGGAAAATGGAGAGTAGCGGTTTTCTCTAGACATACCGAGTAGTTATACATCTGTATTTATCTGCTACTGACAATATATTCTATATGACTTTCCTTGCCTAAATCCATGTTGGTATTCTCCCATTAAACAATCATGTTCAGTAATTTTATTCTTTATAATGGTTTCTACCATTTTGCCTGGTGCCAATTACAGGCTCACTGGACTGTGGTTTCCTGGATCACCCCTGGAACCCTTTTTAAAAATTGGCTTACATTGGCCATTTTCCAATCTTCAGGTGCTACAGATGATTTTAATGATAGTTCACAGATTACTAATTGTAGGTCTACATAATCATTTTTCACTTCTTTCAATGGCCTCAGATGTATACCATCTGGTCCAGGTGATTTACTACTCTTCAGTTTATCAAATACTTGTAATACATCTTCCTGATTTAGCAATATTTCTTTCAGCTCTTCCAATATATCACCTTTAAATACCATTTCAGGCATGGGTAACTTCCCTACATCTTCTTCAGTAAAAACCAAAGCAAAGAATTCATTCAATCTCTCCACTATGGCCTTGTCCTCCCTTAGCACCCCTTTTACTCCTCTATCATCCAATGTTCCAGCTGATTCTCTCATAGGTGTTTTGCTGCGAATTTACTTGAAAACGTTTTCATTATGCATGTTTGCTTCCACAGGAAGATTTTTTTCTAATTCTTTCTTTGCCTGCCTTATCAATGCTTTGCATCTAACTTAATCAAAAAACAAATTCCACTGTCAGAATACTACCAAACATCAAAAAAATAAATTCTGACTTATTAGAGTGAATTTCTCTTTTTCCTATTTTCTTTTTGTTGGAGCTGCCCCGACAAACTGGGTAGAATAGAATCCGTCCCCCTGCTGTGTCTTCTCCATTTTAATAAGATTATTAATGAGTAAATAATTCCCATTGATCCAAGAGGAGGTGATCGTGTTCAAAAGCTACAAAAACTGGAACAAAGATGGATTTTTTCTTTAAACACTGTTTATCCAGCAGGTTTAAATGCTCAGATCAATTGGCATACAATTATATGAATGCTGTTCTTTGCACCTTAGTACAATCTTTGGACATGAGCAATCAGCCAATCGGATTTGGAGGTTCCCTTGACAGTAGAGCACTTCCCTTTCTGATAGGCTAGGCAGGTTTAAATGCTCAGATCGAATGGCTTATGATCACATGAATGTTGTTCTTTGCACTTTAATACAACCTTTGGACATGAGCCATTAGGATTTGGAGGTTCCCTTGGCAGTGTGGCACTTCCCTTTCTGATAGGCTGTCTTCTAATTGTGAACTTTTCTGATAGGTTATTTTTGTTGGTTTCATCATTGACAATGTCAGACGCCATTCTATATATCAAAGGCATTTTTTTCTCTTCTCATGGATTGAAGCTTCTATGATTACCAAATTTCAATGACCTGATGCAGTGTCGATAAGTTCAGATCCGAAATGTGGCACGTTGTTATTCTTCGGCAGTTTGAAAAGTTCAACAACAGCTAAGAGTTTGAAAATTATTTACTCATTAATAATCTTATTAAAATAGAGAAGCCACAGTGGGGGGACGGATTCTATTCCACCCACTTTGTCAGGGCAGCTCCAACAAAAAGAAAATAGGAAAAAGAGAAATTCACTCTAATAAGTCAGAATTTATTTTTTTGATGTTTTGTTGCATCTTACTTGCCAGTGCTTATGTTGTTTCACGTTTTCATCATTTGGCTCCTTTTTTCATTTACCATAAGATGCTTTTTAGGCTACAACAACCTCTCTGACCTTGCCTTTAAACTATGCTAGCAGTTTTTTGGCCTTCCTTCCATTTTTCTTAAAGCAGAGAATACATCTAGTTTGGGCTTCCAAAATAGTATTTTTAAACAAAACCAATGCTTGATGTAAATCTTTAACCTTTGCAACTGCTGTTCTTAGTTTTTTCTTAACTATTTTCCTAATTTTATTATAGTCTTTCTTTTGAAAGTTAAAAGGTAGTACTGTGGATTTCCTTGCCATCCTTCTTCTACTTATTAAATCAAATGTGATCAAGCTATGATCACTATTGCCAAGTGGCTCCAACACACTTATCTCTTGCACCAGATCCTGGGTTCCACTAAGGACTACATCCAAAATAGCTTCCCTTCTTGTTGGTTCATGAACCAGCTGCTCCAAGATGCAGTCAACTATTTCATCTAGAAACGTTATGCATGTCCTGCAGTTACATTGACCCAGTTGATACTAGGGAAATTGAAATCACCCATTATTGCTGTATTGTAACTTGTAATAGCTTTTCTGATTTCTCTTTGCATTTTGTCATCCATCTATTCATTCTGGCCAGTCGGTTGGTAGAATACCCCCACTGCCATCGTCTTACCCTTTTTTTTTTTTTTGAAACTGTATTTATTAATCATCACAACCATAACATCCAGTACAGTGCAGACAATAAGCCGCCGCAGAGTGTACTCTTATCCCCGCGTAGAGGCAAACACCAAATACAGTTATGTAGCAACGGCAAACAGAAGACACAATGCAGACAATTACATGATTTTATATGTGATGGTAACCCACCCCCCTCCCCCCCCCCACCCCCCACCCATCCCACCCGTCGTCGCAACCAGCAAGCTCTATTGGAGTATTTACTCGTAATCCATCTCCAAGTTTCTCTCATCCAGGCTCTGCTGTGATACCTAATATCCCACATTAACTATGTCATTTCGGCAGCGGGGGCCTAGGCTCTGAATGTATGGCTCCCAAATAAGCATGAAAGTGGACCACCGCTTTACCTTACCCCTAGCTCTCCAGCGCTCCGCCAGCATCAGCTGATGAAACCTATTGCGCCATTCCAAGAAGGTTGGCGGGTCCTGATCTCGCCAATGATGTAAAATAGGGCCCTTCCCCACCAGACATGCCTTACGCACCAATAGCCGCTCCCACCTTCCCACCGGGAGAGCCTGATGCAGCAAATCAAGTATAACCAGAGCTCCGGTCCAGGGAAATCGCTGCTGTAATAATCCCATAAGGTATGTACTAATACAGGACCAGTAGGGGAGAATGTGCCTGCACTGCCACCACATATGGGTTAAAGTAGCCAATGGTTCTGAGCATCTTGGGCACGTCTTACCCTTTTTTACATGGGATTTCTATCTATAGATATTCTATAGTGTATTTTGTTTCATGCAAGTCTTGAATCCTGTGTGACTCAATGCCCTCTCTAACATTGAGCACAACCCCTCTACCAATTTGATGTACCCTATCACTGCAATATAGCTTGTACCCAGGTATCACAGTGTCCTATTGATTGTCCTCCTTCTACCAGGTCTCTGAGGTGCCAGTCATATCTGAACTTTCATTTAGTGCTATATATTCTAGTTCTCCCATCTTATTTTTTAGACTTCTAGAATTTGCATACAGGCATTTTATGGGTTGTATTTTCTTTATATTAATCTAGTTTCAGTTCATAGGTATAATTTGGAATGTATATGCTCTGTACTTAAGGGCATCTGGGTTATTTTTATCTTTATTGGAACCTCTCTGTTGTGATGCCCTAACTTTCCTCTTCTGCTATTATCCTTCAAGGATACATCATTCCAAACTATTCGCTCTAGATCGACTGGCGGCTTTCCCCCATTATCTAGTTTAAAAGCTGCTCTATCTCCTTTTCCCAGCAGTCTGCGACCATCCCAGTTAAGGTGGAGCCCATCTCTTCCTGCCACACCTTTCAAGCAACCTCTCTCCTCTATGGCAACTGAAAGGAGACCCTTCTTACAGTTAAATATGGTAGAGTTTCCATAATGTTGTGGTGCTGTTTTGCTGCCTCAGAAACTGGAGGTCTGGAACATATTAAATTAATCATGAAGTCAGGGGACTACCAAGGTATTTTGCAGTGAAATATGCTACCTACTATCAGAAAGCTATGTCTAGGTTGAAGGTCATGGGTCCTCCAGCAGGACAATGACCCAAAAGATACATCCAAAAGTACAAAAGAATGGTTAAAAAGGAGCAAATGGACTGTTTTAAACTGGCCAGTAGTGAGTCCTGATCTCAGTCTAATAGAGAACCTTTGGAAAAAGGAATCCTGGAAATATTCATGGGCTGGAACAAATTGTGGGGGAAACTACCAACAGACAGATATACGAAAATTATAGATGGCTACAAGAAATGTTTAGAGGCTGTCATCACTACCAAGGGTTGTATTAGTGAAGGGTGCCATTAATCCTGTCTAGGTCATATATTTTTCTCAGAAATTACTACTTCTAAGTTGCATAGACATCTTTTTTTTTGTTGTATACTTTTGGACATACTATTAAAATATATTATGATGACATACAGTTGAAATATTTCCAATTATGTCTCAAGACATTGTACAAAACATACCTAAAATACAAGGGTGCCAACAATGTTGACCACAACTACTTATTCAGCCATGCTGGTTATACATATAGCAGCAGTTAATATACATATTAATTTAAATGTCATAGTTGTACTTTTATAAGCCTAAAAAGATAGGATGTGGAAAAATTATAAAGCAAAATAATAAAAAAAACATTCAAAATAAATATTTTTTAGCCATGAATCAATGTATTAATAATAGGTAGAAAAATTAAGAAGCAGATAATCCTATAACATTCAGAATTACATAGACAGTCATTAAAGTCATTTCCAGTATTTCATCAAATCTGATGCTCATTTACATAAAGAGGCATAATAAACAGAGAATATGATTTCAGAATTACAGAGAGATTATCATCAAGAAGAAGCCCAAGCATGATCCATACTTCATATTATTTGCTACATAAGGAATCAAACTTCAGGACATATAAATTACACCATACATCCACATATAGACACTGAAGAGAAAGAAAGAGAATATGATAAAGATATTCAGATATCTCAAGTGAATAATAATGCACAAGAAGCAAGCAGTTGTCAGTGAAAAGGAAGTTCTAGAACATGGTGCCACGATGGGAGCTGAAAAGCATCAGGGCAAAAAGTATCTAGTTGGCCTTGAACCAAGAGCTAGTGCATAGTAGGCAGAGCCACAAAGTAGTTTGGAAACATGTACGCTCAGGCAGCTATTGCATAGATCCTGCTATATTCTATTGGTTCCTTCCCCTAAGGAGGGGAATTTTCAGTGACACTATGGGGTAATTTTATAAAGAAGTGTCTATGTTAAGCATGAAAGTGAATTTATTTATTTTAGTCATTTACTTACATATGTGTGTAAATAACCTCTTAAAACACAGCAGCCAGTGTAAAAGTACACACTTTGATTTGATGGTGCATATTTTGCCGGTGGGCGTGCACATGGGTGGAGTTTGGCTGAAGCACACAAGTATGCAAAACATAGGCAGATGAAATTTAATATGGGCAAGTGCATTTACACGATGTAAGGTTCCACATTAGAAACCACCACCCAGGAAAAGGAATTAAGTGTCATTATGGATAATACTTTGAAATCATCTGCTTAGTATGCAGTTTCAGCCAAGAAAGCTAATAGAATGCTAAAAATTATAAGGAAAGGAATGGAGAACAAAATCATAATGCCTCCGTTTCACTCTATGGTGCAACCGCACCTTGAGTATTGCATGCAGTTCTGCTTGCCACATCTAAAACATTACGTAGCGGATTTAGATAAGATACAGAGAAAGGTGGCCAACATGATAAAGGGGATGGAAGGATACCCCTATGAGGGAAGGCTTAAAAAGTTAGGGCTCTTCAACTTTCAGAAGAGATGGCTGAGGAGAGATATGATAGAGGTTCATAAAATAATGAGTGAACAATTAATCGGATGTTTATTCCTTCAAAAACTATAATGACTAGGGAACACACAATGAAGCTACAAAGTTGTACATTTAAGACTGATCAGAGAAATTATTATTTTCACTCAGCGCATAACTAAGCCCTGGAATTCATTCCTAGAGGAAAAGTCCATAAACCATTATTAAATAGGACTGGGGGAAAACCATTCCTTATCCCTGGGATAAGCAGCATGGAATCTGTCTACCTTTTGGAATCCTGCCATGTACACGAGACCTGGATTGGAAACAGAATACTGGGCTTGATGCTTGCCCAATATGGCAAATCTTATGTTCTTATGTCAGTTTTTACTCGTGTCTGGAGGCAAGAACAAGTACCTTCTTAAAAGGCCAGGTGTAACGGCTGAGGTCAGGCCCCCTTGATCACCCCCTGACATACAATCCCCCCATCCCCAAGGCATGTGATTATCCCCAATCCCCCAACAGATGATTATGCTCCTGACACCCAACCTCTCCAAAGTTATCCAATCTTGCACCTGGCACTCCCCCCACACCCATCCAGGCATAAAGAACCCAGTCTCTAATGGCCTTGGTGACATCACCAACCCCTTGATCTTCCTACCCTGGTTCTTACCAGGATCATGTAGTTTCTGGTGCCTAGTGGAAGCAGGAGAGATCCCCATTGTTCTTGCTTCTTCAGTTCGATGTTTCAAAATGGCACTTGTGACTCCTAATGGTAATCTCATGGTAATACTGCTAGAGTTCAGATTGATAAATGCCCTTATTTGGTAGTCTAATCCTTAGTTATAATATAGTGATATCACTGCTAAGGATCACGGACACCATTTTGGAACCCAGGGCTGAAGGTGCAGGAGTGACTGGGGATTGCTCCTCCTACCATGCCATGTGACCCCCTATAAGAGCCAAGGTAGGAGGATAGGGGTGTGGGTTCTTCATGCTGGGGGGAGGTTCAGGTGCAAAAGGGTATCAGAGGTCAGGTATTGGCTGTTGGGGGTATCAGCGGAAAGATCAGGTGCCTTGGGTAGGGTGGGGGACATCAGATGTCAGGGGTGATTAGGGGGAATTAGGGGGGATTGCAAACAGATGGGAGGACTGCTTCTGCAGGATCAGGATATGTATACAGATTGGAGAACAGCGATTTTAAAAAGTTGTTACCATGTGCAAGTGTTACATTTTTTTTCCAATGTGCAACTTTTCAAAATCACTGCTCCTGCTAGACATGGGGAGACATCAATGTGCAATTCTGTCTGTCCATACATGTATTTTACACAAGATTCTGTGTTTGGCAGACCCTCTTGCTAAATACAATAAGAAGTTTCCATGTCCCATCCTGGATGTTTAAATTCCCCCCTCCACATCCTATCTAAAATCTGCTTTCACATATCATTTTGGTAGCCATCCTCTAAACTGTCCACATCTTTTTGGAGGTATGGCCTCCAAAATGTGATACAATACTCCAGATGATGATAATACTGTATGAGGATCCATCTCTCTCATAACTACCTTCTTGCACTGTTTTGCTATCTCGATATCATCAGATATGATCACCTGGAGATTACATTAACTTTTAGTTGCCAAATTAATTACAACTCCTTGGGTTTTCTTAAATCAATTTTCATTTTACTACATAGCACATCTGGTGTTTACTCCTCATCTAACTTTTTCATCATCTAGTTAAATATTTTGGTTGGCACATTGAATATTGTGTGAAATTCTGGTCACCATATCTTAAAAAGGATATAGCAGAATTAGAAAAGGTACCGAGAAGAGCAACAAAAATGATAAAGGGGATGGAAGAATACCCTTATGAGGAGAGGCTTAAAAGGTTGGGGCTCTTCAACTTGGAAAAGAGACAGCTGAGGGGGGATATGATAGAGGTCTATAAATTAATGAATGGAGTGGAGCAGGTAAACGTAGATCGGTTGTTTACGCCATCAAAAAATAGAAAGTCTAGAAAGTACGCAATGAAGCTACAATGTAACCCAAGACCAATAAGAGAAAATATTTTTTTACTCAACGTGTAATCAAACTCTAGAATTTGTTACCGGAGGATGTGGCAAAAGCTGTTAGTGTTGCTGAGTTTAAAAAAGATTTGAACTAGTATCTGGAGGAAAGGTCCATAAATCATTCTTAAAGAGAACCAGGGAAATCCACTGCTTACCCTGGGATGAGCATTGTGAATCCTGTGTGACGTTTTGGGAACCTGCCAGGTACTTGTGGCCTGGATTGTTCACTGTTGAAAACAGGATACTAGGCTTGATGGACCTTGGTCTGACCTAGTATGGCATATCTAATGTTCTTCTGCTTCATTTAACATGATACAAGATCTCCCTCTGATAATACCAGATAACCTTGGAGTCCGTATCGCACTGGATTCAGTCGATACTCATTCTTAAATATGGGTGTAAATATCTAAATATAGTACCCAGCAACATTTGCTTGCATGGCTCTAAGAACTGTATCCTCCTCTACTAACTTTCATTTTCAGTCCTAAAGCTAATGAGAGTGTGATCAATGCCTTCCACCTTCCACCTTTCTACCTTCAGTTATGCTCTCTGTATTACATAATACTGAGTAGCATGGCTTCCTTTTATATTAAATTATAAAGTAATCCTATACTAGCAACTTTATTTCCTGCACTTAATATATAATCTAATCATTGCTCAACGTTTCCCATTACCATCGCACAGATTTTTTTACATATTTATTTATTTTTGCTTTCTTCATGCATTCACTTCAGAATTTGAATTCTTATTAGTCGGAAGGCACATTTTAGAAAGGCTGTTTGTGTGCCCCCCTGAGCAGAGAAGGTGGGCACATATAAATACCTTATAAAATCGACATGTCACTGCCCAAAAAGCTAAACATTTCCTCAAACCTAAAGAGAATAGGGATGTGTAGATTAAGGGCCCAGACAAGTGCAGGGAGATGGCCGATTTTAGAACTGTGCATGTGCGAAATATGGACATCACTGGGATCAGCAACATAGTTGTGGTCACAATAGCACTTCTGAACACACATATGTATCTGTTACTACATACACGCCCCAGTCTGCCATTTTAGAAATGGAGACATGCAGTATTCAAAGAGGCTTGATTTTCACCCGCTATTAGAGTGGCCAACTGGTTCCAGATTTTAGGAACACCATGATCCAGTCCTGGTTTTACTTTGCCAATTTCTCTAAGGAAATCCAGATAGCAAGTCCATGCAGCTAGTAAGGTAAAACCAGGACTGGATCAGGATGTTCCTTACATCTGGAACTAGTTGGCCATTTTACTTGCTATCCGTCTATGAGGAAGAAAAAATTATTTTGGCAACAAGGTGGAGTGCCCTTGAACTTACTGTTGACAGCTGGTCAAAATGTGCATTTTTCAAATTCATTTCATGCTAAAGGGTAGATATATATATGGATGTGTCCGCTGGCGGTTTAAAACATGAGGCACTGTTTTGAAATTGGAGATGCATGTGGATCATATTATCGCTGCTCTGGACACGCCTCTGTCACACCCCCGTGTGATGTAAATGTGATTGTGCTGGATATGTAGTCAAAACTTTATAAAATGGTTCATGGAGTGTGAATGTGACTGGCATGTCTAAATTGGCAATTTCAGATGTGCAAGTCACAAACAGAGCTTCTAAAATGACCCCTTAGTCAACAAAGGTCTCTGTTTATTAGCGTATTATTATGCACTATGAATTAATAAATACTGTCCAAAATGTCTTCTGTCTCTGCTGTCATTATGTTTTTTTGCAAATAGTAAGAAAGTTTACCAAAGCTGTATTATCCTATCTACCTCTGGTAGGCAAGTCATTAGAGATAGTGCAGTTTGAATTGGCTGAAGCAATTTTACAAAAAGCTCTGAAAATATCAACTTTACCTGTTTTTTTGAAAAGACTTTTTATTTCTTCTTCCTTAATATATTTAATATTTTATTTTACTTTTACATTTCTACTCCTTTAATTTTTGCCTAACTATTTCTTTAAAATCTCCTCAAGTTCACATTTGATCTATCCAGCTTTATTCATACTCTATATAGGAAAGTGATTCCTGCAGGAGGTTTGTTGGCACTGCAGCACCCCAATTCAGTTCAATTCAATTCAAAATTGAAGAAATGACTGAATATGAGGAGGTTTCAAAATCATTACAATAAATCAGAATCTTTGAATGGGTTTCTTTTACCGACTGGCTGGGTGTGTCCCGAGTCCTGGGTTGAGAACCACTTATCTAGAGAAAGACGTAATAGTGAGAATCATAGTGAATAAAGGGCAGACAGTAGAGCAGGAGTGCACTAGTTTAGCCCTCAAGAGCTGCAAACAGGCCAGGTATTCAGGAATCCCTACTAAATGTTCATGAGACAAATTTGCACACCATGGGGGTAGTATGCATGTCTATCCTTCTCGTACATATTCATTAGAGATTTCCTGAAAACACGGCCTGTTTGTGACCCTCGAGGACTGAACTTGTGCACCCCTACAGTAGAGTCTAAAGTGAAGCCACAGGCAGGATCAAAAATCAGATAACTTAGAAAAAAAATCTCCAAATAAAAGGACTCTTGAATTAAGTGAAGTGACTTTGTAAAAGAGTGAAATGAAGTAAATTTGCAAAAGCGTGCGTCACACAAAAAAATAGCATAAAACAGAGATGCTCACAAAAATGGCAAATGTCAGGTGATAGTGCTATTTTTCATTAAGCACACTTTTCGCAGTCACTTCTCAAGGTAGGCTTCACAGTAGCAAACTTTCATGTGAAGGCTGCTTCAGGCAAAAGTTATTTACGTTTTCTATCAATGAGCTCCTGAAATGCAAAATCATCTAAAGAAGCTCATTAATGGCAAATATTGCAAAAATAATCATGCAAGTAAGGTCGCAAGGGCCCATTCTCACAAAAAAACCAAAACAAACCCCAAAAATCCTCCTATGCCTCTTAAAGTGTGGTTATTTTTTCCAGAGTTTCTTAATATGGAGGCAGCATGATATATTAAAAGGACTGACATGAAGGACCCCCCCCCCTCAAACTGCCTTCCCTTGGGGTGCCTCTGATCCTTAGTGGCTAGTAGGCCTAAATGCATCCCTCCCCTACTCTGATGCACAGCATAAAAGTAACTCCCTACCTGATACAGTTCTGTCTCTAAAGTACAGAAGTCTGAGGGGTGGCCCTCTCTGACCCTCCCTCCCTCCTCTCTCTCTCCTCTGACTTACCCCAAGAGCTCTGGGGAACAACGGTGGCAAGAGGAATCTCCAGTCAAACCTGCCCCAGTGGCTGTATCTTCAAAAATGATGCCACTTGATCCATATTTGTGATGGAACTACTACTAGGCAACAGACTGCAAAATAAGAAGACTTAAAATAAGAACATAAGATATGCGATAGTGGGTCAGACCAAGGGTCCGTCAGGCCCAGTATCCTGTTTCCAATAGTGGCAAATCAAGATCACAAGTACCTGGCAGATTCCCAAAAGATACACAGATTCCATGCTGCTTGTCCAATGAGTAAGCAGTGGACTTCCCCGGTACACTTTAATAATGATTTAAGAATTTTTTTCTCCAGAAACTTGTTAAAACCTCTTTTAAATCCAGCTACACTAACAGCTTTTACCACATCCTCTGGTAACAAAGTCCAAAGTTTGATTACAAATTGAGTGAAAAAATATATTCTTCAATTAGTCTTAAATGCACAACATTGTAAGTTCATTGCATGTCCCCTAGTCTTTCTACTTTTTGAAGGTGTAAACAACTGATCTACAGTTACCTGTTCTACACCATTCATTACACAGGTACACTACCAAAAAACTGCCTCCAGTTTTGCAACTGATTCCTATAGATTTTGGGGTGCTGAATCCAGGAAAAATAGCCAAAATGTTCCATCACGTCACGTTTTCTTGCAAAATTAGATTTCTTACCCATATAAGGAATGTTCACATAATTTCTTTTTAGCCAACTGCAGTTTATTTTCTTGGCCCAAAATAGAGGTTGTAATGGTTAACTAACTAGAAACACTCCCTCATGATATTTTAGAGTGTTTTGTATTCATTTTATACATTAACAGGACAATTGGGAGGCGGGGGGCTAAATCCAGTACTCGCGCTGGCGCATGTTCTTTCCTGTTCGCCTCGCCTCGTTCGCTCGCTCAAACACGGTGGTTGCGACATGAACGTTCCTGTCAAATTTCAGTTTCTTGCAAGTTCATTATTACCTTTTGTTTGCTCAGTCGTAATCCAGCTTTATTCCGAAGTGGTTCACTACAGTTGTAGTTTGCAGTGCTGTGTATTTGTGATGGCTCACAGAGCCAAAGGTTGCGTCAACTCTCCGGACAGTTTTTGTTTTATTTGTGGGGAATATACCGTGAAAAAGCGGCAGAGGAACATTTCTGCATTTATTAAAAAAGTATATTTCGCCTATTTCGGTTTGAAGTTAGGCGATCAAGACAAACCGTGGGCTCCTCACAAAGTGTGCAAGACATGTGAGGAAGATCTACGCTTATGGATGAAAGGTAAAAAACAAGCATTTTGTTTCGGAATACCTATGATGTGGCGTGAACAAAGAGACCACAGCAGTGACTGCTATTTTTGCTCTTGCATTGTGAAGGGATACAACTTAAAAAATAAGAACGTAATAAGTTACCCCAACCTTCCCTCAGCAATTAGGCCTATGCCTCATAGCAACGAAGTACCTGTGCCTGAACCACCAAAATCTTTGGATCATATTTGTGTGGACGGTTCTGATCATGATGAGACTCATCAGATGGCTTTTCCCGATGAGTCCAGTACTTCCGAGTTTGAAACTGAACCAGATCCGAAACCTGAACTTTTCTCTCAAGCTGAATTGAATGATTTAGTCCGGGATTTAGGACTCCCAAAAGATGCTGCCCAACTGCTAGGTTCTCGGCTTAAACAGAAAAATCTATTGTCACCAGGTACCACAACCGCGAGACACAATTTTTGAAGTATTTCAGCAAAGAGGAAGATTTGGTATTTTGCAACGATATATACGGAGTGATGGAAAAGTTTAAACTCAAGTGAATGGCAGCTGTTCATTGATTCATCAAAAGACAGCATAAAAGGTGTTCTTCTTCATAATGGCAAAACATTCGCTTCAGTTCCTATTGCTCATTCTGTTATTCTCCAAGAAAAATACGAGAATTTGGCCCTGATTCTTCAGAAGATTCGTTATGATGAGCATAAGTGGATGATTTGTGGAGACTTTAAAATTCTATCCATGCTATTAGGGCAGCAATCCGGTTTCACCAAATATCCCTGCTTCCTTTGCTTGTGGGATAGCCGGGCCCACGACCTACACTGGGGGAAAAAAGACTGGCCAATTCGGGAGTATTTGAGACCCGGTGAGAAAAATGTTCTTCATGAGAACTTGGTACCTCGTGATAAAATTCTATTACCACCTCTCCACATTAAGTTGGGTCTCATTAAGCAATTCATCAAGTCCCTTCCAAAAGATGGTGAGTGCTTTCGGTACCTTTGCTCAAAGTTCCCCCGACTTTCTGAAGCAAAGCTAAAGGAAGGAGTGTTTGTTGGCCCTGATATAAGGAAACTCATTTCAGATGGAGCATTCGCTGAAACGATGTCTGAGAAGGAAAAAGAAGCCTGGGATTCCTTCAAGGATGTTGTTCTCAAATTCTTGGGGAACAGGCGGGATGAGAACTATAAGGATATTATTGCCAGGATGCTCAATGCCTTCAAAGAACAAGGCTGTAACATGAGCCTGAAAGTCCATTTCTTGCACTCCCATGTGAACTACTTTTCCGAAAACTTGGGAGCGTACAGTGAAGAACAAGGTGAAAGGTTTCACCAGGACATCAAGGATGCAGAGAGAAGGTACCAAGGAAGATGGAACACCACTATGATGGCTGATTTCTGCTGGTTGCTGCTGCGGGAAACCCCAGATGAAAAATACACCAAGCAGCACACCAAGAGAAGCATTCGGGGGAAGAAACGGGCCCACCAGGAGATTGATTGACCCAAGAATGACTTTAAAATCTAAACTGTGTTGACAAATATCGTGTTTTTACTAAACTTTGAAATAAAAATTTGCTAGTTATTACCACGGTGTCGGATCTCATTTATTAGAATTTTATTTTCACACCATCGGGTGTTTGTCTTCATGTATTGCAATGGTGCGGTTTGTGTTTTCTATTCTTACATACATACCTGTACAACATTTTTTGCACATTTCTTTGCTTTGCTTTGTGTCTAACCTCGCTCTTATATGCTCAATGTTTGTGCACATGTATGTGGCTGTTTTAAGTGCAGACAATTTTGCTACCATCACCATGTGTTTTGTTGACATTACTCTATTCTTATGTGCTGCCTTGTTACAATTTTCTTTATTCTTATTTGAATAACTACTAAACAATTAGTATAAAGAATTCATCCAAGAAACTTTTATCTCGATCGCACTCAATCTGAAACGTTCACCTCAAACTGCTAACCCAATGTAGCAAAAAATCTGTACGTGATGGAGCAAATTGGTTACCAGATTTGGATTCAGCGCACCAAAAAACGTAAAAATCAATCGAAACATTAGAGGCAGTTTAAAAAAAAATTTTTTTAGTGTACCTGTGTTATTTTAGAGACCTCTATCATATCTCCCCTGAGCCATCTCTTTTCCAAGTTGAAGAGCCCTAACCTTTTAAGCTTTTCCTCATAGGCTTCCATCCCCTTTACCATTTTGGTGGCTCTTCTCTGTACCATTTCTAACTCTGCTATATCCTTTTTAAGATATGGCGACCAGAATTGCACACCATATTCAAGGTGTGGTCACACCATGGAGCGATAGAGGCATTATAATATCCTTCATTTTTTTTCTCCATTTCTTTTTTTATGATCCAAAACCTTTTATTTGCTTTCTTGGCCGCCCTGCACACTGAGCAGAGGATTTCAATGTATTATCCATGATGATGCCTAAATCCTTTTCCTGGATGGTGGTTCCTAATGGCACCTTACATCGTGTAATCCTAGTTTGGGTTGTTCTTCCCTAAGTGTATAATTTTGCATTTGTCCACATTAAATGTCTTCTGCCATTTGGACACCCAGTCTCCCAATTTATCAAGTTCTCCTGCAATTTTTACAATCTGGCAATCTGACCCCAAGTAATAGTACTATGAGACCATTCCTAGTGGTCAAGGGGAGCCATTTTTGAAGAGGCAACCACTGGAGAAGGAGTAAGTGGGAATCGTTCCTGCCCCCATTTCTCCCTGGAAACCTTGGAGTGAGTCAGGGTCCAGAGGGAGGAGGGAAAGGCTAGTGTAGGCTAACCCTCAGACCTCTTTACTTAAAGGGTGGAGCTTTATTGGGGGAGTTACTTTTATGCCTCACATCAGGGCATGGGAGGGTATATTCAGGCCTATTGACCACCTGAGATCAGATGTCCCCAAGAGGAAGGGGTTCTGGGGGGCTCCATTTCGATCTTATTAATTTTTCATGCCACTTCGATAATGTGCCTTTTTTCATGGTACCTCTGGAAAAATAACTATACCTCTAGAGGTGCATTTTTTTTAAATGCTTATACATATTGGAGTGGAGGAGTAATCTAGTGGTTAGAGCACTGGCTTGGTAACCAAGCAACCAGGGTTCAATTCCCGCTAGCACTCCTTGTAGCCTTGGGCAAGTCACTTAACCCTCCATTGCCTCAGAAGAAAGGCCTGGCAATCTACTTCCAGTGACACTGCCAAGAAAACCCAGGAGCTTCTGGGTCACTAGGAGTCAGGACTGACTCAAAGGCACACATTGCATGTATTGGGACTGATTCAGTCCTGGACATCCCAACCCTCTGTGCAGCCAGTCAAAACCGGAGGCACAGAGTTAGCTGGAATTCTGATCCCACAAGGCATGTGTAGCCCCATGGGATCAGAATTGCATCCAGGCCTGTATGTGCAGACCAAGACCCCGATTCAGGTCAGCCTGCACTTATAGGCCTTGCCTGGATAACTCAGTCAAGGCTTTTGAATGGAGCCGTGGTGCCATGGCATCCAGTTGCCATGCCACTGTGGCTACATTCAAAAACCACGATTCCCAACTGCGAGAGCAAAGTGTTCATTACTCGCAGTCTGACCCCTGATTTGGACTCCCAAGGCCAGGGTCAGGCTGTGGGGAATCCCCTCTACCCCCTCCTATCTTCTCCCGCCTTCCCCCGCTAACTAGGAGGAACTTATTCCACCTCACAGGTGGAATAAGTTCCCCATATAGGCAGATGGCCCTGGACGCACAGGGCCGACATTGGAATTGGCCATGTATGTCCGGGGCCGCCGACCACCCACTGCCTACCCTAACACTGCCCCCGCTCTGCCCCTTTCACACCCCCATCTAACTTCCCCTTACAACATGTGGAGAAGTTAGTCGGGGTCAGAAGAGGGCCTGAATAGTGGGCATGGACATCATTGGGACGTCCATCCCTGCTATTCGCAACTCGGAATGACCCTGATTGCTTCCAAACAAGCAAATAAGAAAACAGAGAAAAAAATATAAAACAATATGATACAGATAGGAAACAGTCCTCAATATAGCCCCCATTATGGGGGAATGCTGCCTTAATCAAGACTGAGAAAAATAACAAATAGAAAAGCTAGGGACAACCATCATCTCGGAAACTTATTTAAACTTGGAAAAAAACAGAAAAAACAATTAACACTCCAAAATAGAAGAAAGAGGGAAAAAAAAGCCCACCCAGCCCAGCAGATCTTATACAGGTACTGTATCTTATCTCTGTCCAAGAAAGGTCAACACATCTTCGGTAGTAGACTGGCAAATCTACTGAAGAGGGCTTTAAACTAGATTCGTTGGGATGGGTGAAGAAAGCCCCCAGGTAAGTGAAAGCCCCCAGGTAGGTGATACATTAAATACCTTTATGGAAATGGGTAACAGGGGTAGCATATGGAAAACAGTGTGTATTAATGCCCGTAGCATGGGAAATAAGATCCCTGAAGTTGAAGCTTTGGTGGGAGTGGCTAACTTGGATTTAGTGGCAGTTACAGAAACATGGTTCACAGAAAACCATGACTGGGATGTAACTATACCTGGCTATACTTTATTCAGAAAGGACAGGGTAGGAAGAAGGGAAGGAGGAGTGGCACTATATGTAAAAACTACTATTAAAGCTTTGGAATTACAGAGCTTAAAAGGGAGAGAGGAGGCATTGTGGGTTAAACTAGAAAGAGGGAAAGAGAAATCTATTTGCATTGGTGTGATATACAGACCTCCCTCACAAGAGGAAGAGGTGGACAGAGAGTTAATTGAAGACATACGCAGCATTGCTAGGAAAGGGGAAGTGCTACTGATAGGAGATTTCAATATGCCAGATGTTGATTGGCACATTCCTGCTGCAGTATCATCTAGAAGTAAGGAGATCCTGGATTCTCTACAGGGAGAACTATTCAGGCAATTGGTAACAGACCCCACACGTGAAGGGGCCATACTGGACTTGGTGCTTACCAATGGTGAAAGTGTTTCTGATGTTGTAGTGGGAGATCATTTTGCATCCAGTGATCACCAGATGGTGTGGTTCAGTATTAGGACTAGGGCTGTTAGAATCCATTCCAAGATGGATCTTAGACTTTAGGAAGACTAACTTTGCGAAGATGGGCCAATACCTCAGGGAGTCGTTAGTGGGATGGGAACAGCTGGGGGATGTAGAAAAACAGTGGGCAAAACTGAAAGGGGGTATTTTAAGGGCAACCAACCTTTTTGTTAAAATGGTAAATAAAGGCAAAAGGAACAGGAGACCGCTATGGTTTTCGAAGGAAGTAGCTGAAAAAGTGAAGAAAAAGAGGGAGGCCTTCATGAAATACAAGAGATCACAGAGAGAGGAAGACAGGCATCTGTATTTGGAAAAACTTAGAGAAGCTAGCAAAGTAGTCAAGAAGGCAAAGATTCAAAAGGAGGAGGAAATAGCCAATGCAATAAAATGGGGGGATAAAACATTTTTCAGACATATTAGTGAGAAGAGGAAGGGCAAAAGTGGTATTGTCAGACTCAAGGGTGCAGGGGGGGAATATGTAGAAGCTGATAAGGATAAAGCGGAATTGCTTAACAAATATTTTTGTTCTGTGTTCACAGATGAAGAACCAGGAGCAGGGGGGGGCGGAGCCTGATGTCCAGCGGGTAAGACGCTTTGCGCTGAAGCTCCCGAGAGGCCTACTTAGAATCCTGACTTAATACCTATACAAACTTACTATTTCGCTCCGGGCTGACCGGGGTACCTCGGGGGGGATGGCGGCCCATAAACCAGCGCGCTTGGACTTCGGGTCTCCTTCTTCTTCTCACGGAAAACGCTCCAAAACAGAGGTGTCCTCCCCACAGAAGATGGTTCCATTTCGGGAAAACCCCGAAATGCACCTGGAGATTTTAGAGGAAATACGTGGCGTGAAGGAATTGGTGCAGTCCAATGGAGAAGCGCTTAGAGCCATGCGAGAAGACTTTGGAGTGCTCCAGGACAGACTTGAAAGTCTCTCATTACGGCAGGACAATATGGCGGGGGTCCTCGACTCGCACGCGGTGCGCTTGGGCACACTGGACAAGGCTGAGCGCCAGATACAGAATCTTCAAAAGGAGTTAGAAGATAGCAATAATCGAGCCCGTCGCAACAATGTGAGGCTCATTGGAATACCGGAGGGGGTGGAAGCGGGAGATATGAGAGAATTCCTGCTCAAAACTCTTCCCTCCTTGCTGAAGATCACCTTTCATAAAGAACTGGAAATCGATCGTGCACACCGTGTTCCTACCCACATGGCGCTCAACCGAACGACCCCCCGGCCTATTATCTTTCGCTTGCTACGATATCAACAAGTGGAACAAATTTTAAATGCTGCTCGGGCGAACCATCATTTGGAATTTGAAGGTCACAAAGTCTCCTTCTTCCCTGATTTGGCAAAGCCTACCGTTGACCGACGGAAGAAACTCCTTGCTTTTCGCCCTCGACTTCAACAGCTACAGGCTCGCTTTGGCCTGTTGTATCCCGCGAAGCTCCGAGTGACTCTCCACAACCAAACCAGGACATTCGAAGATCCTGATCTACTATCAACATTTTTAGACTCCAAAGAAGCAGAGCAGATGCGCTAATCCAACGACTTGGACTTTTATTTGCCGGCTCTGTCCGCCATTTTGAAGGGCCCGATGCGGCGGTCATAGTCAAGCACAGAGACTACCTGGACTTTCTTTCTTTCTTTCTATGACTTTTTTGTTTTTTGGTCTCCTATCCCTCCATGATGTGTGCCTCGGTCGGATTCGGAGCACGCACAGTCCTACAGGTTATGTGTTTTTTCAATTTCGGCCTTCTCTGGGGCTTCTCCCCGCAGACACATGGTCGCCAGTAATTTTTGGGGTTCTGCTTCTTCTCTACCGCGCTGCGGTTTTTCTTTTTTAATGTGGGGCGCTTCATTGTATTATCTAAGCTTATTTTCTTTTATGCCATATGTACAGCCAGATACAGTCAATATGAGGGACATTGTGAAATTATGTGCGCTATCATGCTCAGAATTTTTAACTTGTCTGAATGGCCTTATGTAAAATCTTATCACTCAACGTAAAGGGCATTAATAGTCCAATCAAAAGAAAGAAAATCCTTAGCTATCTTAGCCATGAGCATGCTGATTTAGCGTTTCTTCAGGAAACGCACTTAAACTCTGCTGAAACACTGAAACTCAATGTTAAGCCTTACATGGTGGCTGCCTATTCTCCCGCCGTTTCCAAACGGTGCGGGGTAGCCATTCTGGTTAAGAAATCTTTGCAAGCTACTGTAATTGATACTAGCGCTGACAAGGAGGGTAGATGGGTCCGAGTACATCTTAAGGTTGGAGATAGTGAATTTACATGTATTTGCATTTATGCCCCGAATGTGGACAACCCTGCTTACTATGCAAGTATTGCGCAGTTGGCACAGGCCTCTGCCAATACTCCATTAATACTTGGTGGTGATTTTAATCAAGTGCTAGACCCTCTGATAGATAGACAGCCGCCTAGAACGAGTAGTCCACCCAAGAGTCTTGCTACCCTTACAGCTCTGATGCAAGATCTTGCGCTGGTAGATATATGGAGGCTGCTTCACCCCTCCGACTTAGAGTTCACTTTCTTTTCTGCCCCCCATCACTCCCAATCTAGAATAGATTTCTTTCTCATTTCCAAAGCACTGATTCCTCAAGTAGACACGACTAGGACTCATCCTCTCCATATTTCAGATCATGCTGCCATATCTTTATCATTACATGTCACTGCGCGGGACGATTCTCCCCGAGCTTGGTTCTTTGATAGATCCTTACTGGGTCAAAAAGATTTTCAGGTTGATATAAAGGCCGCTATCCAAGATTATTTTTATTTTAACTCACCCCATGACACAGCGAGCTGGGCTTGGTGGGAGGGTTTTAAAGCATCTATCCGCGCAACTATAACTAGCTATCAAATTCGGCAGGGGAAACAAAGAAAGCAGCAATTACTGATTCTAGAGCAGCAGATACAAGCTGGGGAGCGTCTTCTCACGTCCCGTACTGACCCATGTATTTTACTCCGTTTACAACGCTTGCGTTTTCAATACAATCAGCTTTTGTACACTGCTGCTGTTAAAAATATTGAATCACAACAAGGGCTATATTATCGGGAAAATAATCGTGCTGGCAAATTATTAGCAAATGCCCTAAAAGGTCAAAAAGAAGCCAAGCGTGTTACCGCCCTCCGTAATCCGTCGGGGGGGGGCTTGGTCACTAAAGATACCGAAATCTTAGAACTCTTTCGTGATTTTTATACTCGGCTTTATCAATCTGAATGTGATTTTGAGCCAGATGTATTTGAACGCTTACTTTCAGGGGTACAAAGACCGACCCTATCTGACGAAGATAGAGTGGCCTTGGACACACCATTTACTGTCTCAGAAATTCATTCTGCTATCAAGAAATGTGCCTCAGGTCGAGCCGCAGGCCCAGACGGTCTCCCTGCTGAATTCTACAAAACCTTTCACGCTGACTTAGCTCCAGTTTTGAAACTTTATTTTTCTGCTCTGGCCGAGGAGGGTTCTCCTTCTGGGTCCTTTTCAATGGCAAATGTAGTAGTTTTTGAGAAAGAGGGGAGAGACCCGCAACTAACAGCTAATTATCGTCCAATTTCCCTCCTAAACGCGGACTATAAAATATTTGCCACCATTCTCTCTACCCGGCTCTCTGATAGGATGCCTACCTTAATACACCCAGATCAATGCGGTTTCATTCCTGGTAGATCAACTGCTGACAATGCTCGGACTCTATGCCATGTACTGACTACCGCAGTTAATCTTGATCGCCCATTTGTTGGTCTCTCACTTGATGCTGAGAAGGCCTTTGATCGCTTAGAGTGGCCCTTCTTGTTTGCAGTCCTCCGCTGGTACGGATTCGGGGAAGGTTTTCTCCGTTGTCTTCGCACCATGTACGCACAGCCTACAGCCAGTATATGTGCCAATGCTTTAAAGTCTCAGCCTTTTCCCCTTCAACGCGGCACTCGCCAGGGATGCCCACTGTCTCCACTTCTCTTCGATCTTGCACTCGAACCCTTGGCTTTACTAATCCGGCAATCGGAGGAGATTCATGGAGTCCCCTTCACCCATAGGGAAATCAAAATTTCAGCGTATGCTGATGACCTTATGCTTTTTGTCTCTATAGACTCAGTACCGGCTGTCCTAGAGCAAATTGGTAAATACTCACAACTGTCCGGTTATAAGATAAATTGGACCAAGTCGGTAGCCTTTCCATTAAATCCTTTGCTTCATCAGGCAGATATGCAACCCTTCCCCTTTTTATGGCAACCTCGCATGGTCAAATACCTTGGGGTTCACTATTGTTCTCCTTTGGAAGACACTATCTCCTTCAATGCCAAAGACTTAACCTCTAAAGTCCGGGCGCTTACTCACCGCTGGACTCCTTTAACACTTACCTGGTGGGGTCGATTAGAAACCATAAAAATGATGATTGTTCCGAAAGTGAATTATATCTTAGAAATGTTGCCCTGTCTCTTACCTCGACGTATATATAAAGATATAGAGGGCCTTCTGACTAGATACTTGTGGCAAAACAAGACACCTAGGATAGCGAAACATAAGCTGCAAGCAGATAAGGAAAATGGGGGTGTCAGATTCCCTGATTTCCTGAAGTATCATCAATCTTTTCTTCTCAAACAAGGCGCTCGTTGGCTGGAAGATCCAGTACCGAGTAGACCTGTGTGGCTAGACATAGAAGAGGACCTTTGCAAACCGATTCCTCTTACTTTTCTCCCTGGTATGACTCTCCCATCAGACTCCCACTTTCCACCAATGCTTTTAGACACCTTAGGTGCCTTTAATAATCTTATGCAATCTTTAGACTCCCGACTCTGTCCGTTAGACAAGCTCCCACTTTGGTACAATACTCGCTTTCGAATACAAAATAAGCCGATGGCGTGGAGCCCCTGGTACACTAGGGGCATTTGGATTCCTAGTCAGTTGTTCCATGAAGGTCGCTGGAAAACTTTTAGTGAATTGCAAATTGAATTTGGTCTCCCAGCGAAACACTACTTTCAGTTGGTGCAACTTCAGCATTGCCTTCGGAGTGCTAAGGTGCTCCCGCCATCGGCCTCCCCTACACAAGGTTGGTTGGAGACTATCCGATCTATCGGTAATTCACCGGGTGTAGCATCCAATTTTTACAAAACCTTATGTAATGCTATAACTAGAGATACCCCTATAGCGCAGAAAGCATGGGAGAGAGAATTGCATGTGACTTTGACCCCGGAGCAATGGAGCCTTGTCTGGAGTAGAGTGACACGGGTCTCCCGATCCGCCTCACTCACTCAGACACTCTTCTTTCTAGCCCACCGGTGTTTTTACACTCCTGACAGATTAGCCAAATGGAACACTACTCAGGGCAATAGCTGTTGGACATGTCATGCGGCCATTGGTTCATTACCTCATGTTATGTATGAATGTCCCGCACTACAGTATTACTGGCGTCGGGTCTGGGGTCGTATCCAGTCTATTTTGCACTTTCAAGAGCCCCTTTCTTGGAGGATAGTGGGACTTCGCTCAGCTGCGGGGATCCCCTCTCTTCCAAAATCGGCTTACTTCCTTTTGGACTTTATGCTTGGCATTGCTATTTCCCTAATCACGAAATACTGGAAAAATAGCTCTCATCTGAGCCCCAATGAATGGTGGAATCATGTCTGTCTCTACAGTAAATATGAACAAATACCTCGTATGTTTGCTTCCCCCATTCAGACTCCTCATCATCGGTCTAAATGGAAGATGCTCAATGACTATGTACATTCTGCTCAATGCTCTCATCTGACTGTCTAAATTTGTATATATCTTTGTCCCATGATTATTCTGTATCGCAGATACTCTTTTGATTGTTTTGATGTATAATCACTGTTGTTTGGAAGCGTTCACATGCTGACATAATCAGCTAGAGAAGAAGCGTGGGGGTGGGGGGTAATTGGGTTTACTTTTCTTTATTGTATACTTGTTTTGTCTCCTTTGGTGTGTTGTTTCTTTTGTTTGTTGCAAAATGAAAATAAAAGTTAAAAAAAAAAAAAAGAACCAGGAGCAGGACCTCAGAAAACACCCACAAATAAGAACAGAAGCGAGGGACATCTTGAACAACTAGCTCAACTTAAAGTAGACAAAGCGATGGGACCGGATGGGATACACCCTAGAATACTGAGGGAACTTGGGGACGTTCTAGCAACTCCACTGACTGACCTTTTCAATGCCTCGTTGGAGTCAGGAGTGGTGCCAAAGGACTGGAGAGAGGCTCATGTGGTGCCTTTACACCAAAGTGGAAGTAAGGATGTGGTTGAAAACTACAGGCCGGTTAGTTTAACTTCGGTGGTGAGTAAATTATTGGAAACGCTGCTGAAAGAGAAAATAGTGAGGTTTCTGGAGTCCAGCGGATTACAGGATCCGAGGCAGCATGGATTCACCAGAGGCAGGTCTTGTCAGACAAATCTGATTGATTTCTTTGACTGGGTGACCAGAGAGTTGGACCGAGGGAGAGCTCTAGATGTGGTGTATTTAGATTTCAGTAAAGCCTTTGACACTGTTCCTCACAGGCGACTTATAAACAAACTGAGCACCCTAGGGATGGACCCTAAAGTTACTGCTTGGGTTAGAAATTGGTTGGGTGGGAGGCGACAAAGAGTACAAGTAAATGGAGCTCACTCTGAGGAGAAGGATGTTACCAGTGGTGTGCCCCAGGGATCTGTCCTTGGTCCGATTCTTTTTAACATCTTTGTTAGTGATATAGCGGAAGGGCTGTCGGGTAAGGTTTGCCTCTTTGCAGATGATACCAAAATCTGCAATAGAGTATGTAAAGGGTTCATTATTCCTTTCCCAGCACTTCTTATCACTAACCCTTGGGACGTCCGTCTGGGTGGAGGAATCACCTTACCTTCTCTGTCTGGAATCCAGGTGAACAAACACACACACACCTGCACATAAGTGGTATGCAGTTTATTCCAAAGGGTGGAGGGATTGTCAGTACTTTTATACATTCTTAGAAACATAGTCATACGTCATCCACCCATCTTCTGGGGGCCCACTATAGTTTATCAGTAACTAATGCAAAAACAAGTCATCCTTGAGTAGAACAATCAGTTTAGCTTACACAGCACATTCCTTTTTCCAACCCACCAGAATGTACAAAGGGCACACACATAGGATTCTGATTTCTATAAGATTCTAATTTCTCTTGTGCAGGCCTCTTCTATATGCACTTAAACTAAGCATTATTATTACAAAGGACATATATATATAGGATTCTGATTTCCCTAACA
Source organism: Ichthyophis bannanicus (assembly GCA_033557465.1). NCBI lineage: Eukaryota > Metazoa > Chordata > Amphibia > Gymnophiona > Ichthyophiidae > Ichthyophis > Ichthyophis bannanicus. The sequence goes on from CM066031.1 coordinate 1,375,770,838, forward strand.
ATCCCCCCTTTGGGCCTGCATAGGCCCACTATAAGAACAGCCTAACAATTTACTACAAAATAACTAAACAGACATTATTAATGGAACATCTGAATGCGGCAGCTCAGGTACATCAGTCACCATAAAAGCAGGAGTATAGGAATACATAAAAGTGGTAGAGCCTTGTAGGGCCTTTCAACAACAGCCAAGAATAAATGAATATACAAAAAAAGAACAAGAATTATAAAACCGCTCAATAGGGCAATAAGCAGCCCTTTGAGACCACCCCAAAGAAAAATACATCAGAAAGTAATCATGAGAAACTTCCCTGTAGTTGAAGAACAGTATAGAGCAGTATTAGACAGGCTAAAAGCAGAAACAATAAAACAATCCATAGCATTAAAACTAGAGACAGTTTACAATGAACAAGGGACCTAGTCATATCCCAAAGAGAGGCGAATAACACCAATGTTATACAAAAAGGTAGAAAAAGAAACATGGGGCTGGGTGCAGTTTAAATTGTCAAGTACAGTAAACTTCTGCATTTCACACAGATTAGAAGGTACAGTAATGAAACATGTTGAGAGAAAAGCTTCAATTTGTAGCGAGCTGCGCACACAAAAAAGTAAGGCAGTCTGGGCAAGTAATATTGCCATATTATAAAAAAATTTTTTTGAGGAAGTGTGGGCATCTTGTCAAAAATGTAGTAGTTAAATTGAGTTCTTAGGATTAGCTGTTGTATGCAAGCAGCAATCCACGAAGGGGGGAACCTCCGAAACCTTAAAAAACTTTGTAAAGAAATTAAACTGTCTTGCCTTTGACTCTGTTCAATAAACAAACAAACAACCAAACAAATTGCCCTAAGGGAGTAGACTGAACTTTTTCTCCCTCTGAACGGTTATATGGAAGACTGCTTACCTTTTATACTCCTGAGCCTCACATTTGATCTCTTGTATTTCCTAGCAGCAGAGGCAACTCTCTTCCCTCCACAGGTATGCTCAGCAGGTCCAGTCCTTTCTGCTGGATGACTCAGCTCTTTTCTTTCAATCCGGAGACTGGATTTTGGTAAAGACATACCACCAGCACATGGTACAAGCCCCTTTTCCAGTATGGGACCGTTCCAAGTTCTTCTGATAACATCGATTACTGTGACGGTGGCGGTTAAAAGATCCTGAAGCCATTGCCCTCGCTGCAAACATTCTCCATATACAGATCAGGCTTCAGGACCAGGATGAGAAGTAGCTGACGCCGGGGCAGCCAAGGCCCTAGCAACTGGAGAGGAGAGGAGAAGACTCCTGAAGAAAGGCAGCTTTCGGCCTAGAGGTACCGAACCAATATATCCCTTCAAGGTTGGTGACAGGTCAGAGCACCTCAAAAGCACGGTACCTTAGACCCGCTCTACAGACCTCCAAACTACAGTTATCGCTATCACATGGGCAGCCATCCTGTGTGACTCCTCCCCTTTGTGGATCCATGCGTCAAGAATCAAGCGTGTATCGTCTCCACTGACATCTTCGGTTCCAGCCTCCTGACCATCACGCACAAGACTGTGTTGACTTCTCCTACCACTCATGTGGTGCCTCCTTCAGTCCATTTCGGGAACTGTTTTCACAATTTTTAGAATTATACCAATTTGTAAAAATTTGTGTAAGTAACTTTCCTCCTTTAGCTTCATGTGTCGAGCCAGGACACATAGAGGCAAAAAGGGATAAAAGCATCTGAAAAGCACCACGTGGCCAGTGTGGGTCTCCCCAAAGTTCATTAGGATGAAAAGTGCACTCAGCCTATCTCCAAGTATATCCGTTGCTAGGTCTGGACAATCTTATTCAGATTCCTTAAATCCTGCGCCAACCAGCAAATAAAAGAAAAACAATATTTACTGTAAACAAAACATTTTTTTTTCAGCTTGTTGGGAAGGACACTAAGGAGTTACTTATTTGGGAAACTTCTGTTTCAGTTCTTATTTAAACAAGAGACAAATCAAAGCTTACAAGTGCTTTCTTAAGAAATTTCGCCCTGCATAATGAACTAGACCCTCGGGGTATTTGGAGCGCACCCCACCCTGGGATTTCTGCACTATTCACATTATACATCCAACTCGCACACAATCAGTCTCAGTTCCCAAGAGAATGTACAAACCACCAAGGTAGATACCAAAGTCCCACTTTTCCTTACCTCAGTCTCTGCACAGAATGTACCTGCTTTTAATTCACTGTCTGTCCGATTCACAATACCTCTAGTCACCTAGGATCATTACCAGCTAGTAAAGAGACCTCTCTGCAGAGAAAGAGGTGAGACTGTTGAAATCAACAGGACGCGTCTTCGCACCCCCACTCAGCAGGAGTCACTCCACTGTGCGAAAATCCCAGTGAGCCCCAGCTGTTATTTACACCTTTACCTGTGGCCAATTCACCTTTAGCCAACCTGGCCAATGAGACTCGGGGAGGGATATTGTGAAGCAGATTAAGAGCTCTTTTAGTATTTCATTATTCAGTACATTGCTATAGCAATGGGTGTCTAAATACAGACACACCCTTTTACATATTTCAGTGACAGTTATACCGTTGTTAAGTACAAAAGTAATTTTCTTTCTATTTAGCTTATCTTCTTATAATATGGCAATAAATAGACACTCTGCAAACAAATAATAATTTACGTTTTAGTATGCCGGTTAACTTTAAGTTTCTATTCTGTCTGCCTGTCCGTAGCCTTTGAACACAAAGAACAGAAAGGGAGGGGGAGGGAGGGGAAGAGCGGAGCAATGGAAGAATAAACAAACACCACTTGTCACTTACAGTCCAGAGACTCTGAATCATCAGTTTTACCTTTGCTAGAGAGGGAGAGGGGGGAGAGGCACAGAGATAAACTATAGGGGGAGGGGGGAGAGGCACAGAGATAAACTAAGCACAGTAAACATGCGAACAGGCTTATTCAGCAGAATCCTGTAACTTACACTGACAATTTATGTAGAATGGCTGTTTTTTAGCTGCAGTTTTAAAACTTATCACAACATATAGCAGAACATACATTCACACGGATTCTGGAGTGGTCCCCTCACCTTGGGACCCCCCATCCTCTAATTAATTCACAACAAACGCACGTCTGGCCACTTGCTGTCTGCACAGTACCCGTCACTAGCGCTATATCGCTTCAGAGTATGGCAGGGGCGTTTTGCCAAACTCACACAGGCACACAAGCACACAGAGAAGGAGAAGGATATTACCACAGACCCAGCAGGACGTCCCTGTTATTCACTGCGCTACCCAAGCGCATATTCCCAGCGCTACCGAAGCGCATTTTTCCAAGACGAGCTACCAAAGCAACGTCAATTAAAAACTCTTTGTGCAGCTACCAAAGCTGCTTCAATTTAGAAAGTGCATCGGGGAAATCCAAACTTCTGACACCAAATGTAAAGGGTTCATTATTCCTTTCCCAGCACTTCTTATCACTAACCCTTGGGACGTCCGTCTGGGTGGAGGAATCACCTTACCTTCTCTGTCTGGAATCCAGGGGAACAAACACACACACACCTGCACATAAGTGGTATGCAGTTTATTCCAAAGGGTGGAGGGATTGGCAGTACTTTTATACATTCTTAGAAATATAGTCATACGTCATCCACCCATCTTCTGGGGGCCCACTATAATTTATCAGTAACTAATGCAAAAACAAGTCATCCTTGAGTAGAACAATCAGTTTAGCTTACACAGCACATTCCTTTTTCCAACCCACCAGAATGTACAAAGGGCACACACATAGGATTCTGATTTCTATAAGATTCTAATTTCTCTTGTGCAGGCCTCTTCTATATGCACTTAAACTAAGCATTATTATTACAAAGGACATATATATATATAGGATTCTGATTTCCCTAACAGAGTAGACACCCAGGAAGGTGTAGATAACATGAGGAGGGATCTAGCTAAGCTTGAAGAATGGTCTAGAATTTGGCAGCTGGGATTTAATGTTAAAAAATGTAAGGTCATGCATTTGGGCTGCAGCAATCCAAGGGAGCAATACAGTATAGGAGGTGAAGTACTTTTGTCCACTAAAGAAGAGCGGGACCTAGGCGTGGTTGTGTCTGATGATCTTAAAGTAGCTAAACAGGTAGAAAAGGCGACGGCAAAAGCTAGAAGGATGCTTGGGTGCATACGGAGAGGAATGGCTAGCAGAAAAAAGGAGGTGATAATGCCTCTGTATAAGTCTTTGGTGCGACCTCATTTGGAGTATGGTGTGCAATTCTGGAGACCGCACCTTCAAAAGGATGTGAACAGGATGGAGTCGGTGCAGAGGGTTGCTACTAAAATGATTAATGGGCTTCATTATAAAGCATATGAGGACAGACTTAAGGATCTTAATATGTGCACCTTAGAGGAAAGGCGAGATAGAGGTGATATGATTGAGATGTTTAAATACCTCCGTGGCATAAATATTCAGGGAGAGAGCCTCTTTCAATTGAAAGCAAGTTCTGCTACGAGGGGACATGGGATGAGGGTGAAGGGAGATAGATTCAGGAGTGATATGCGGAAATATTTCTTTATGGAAAGAGTAGTGGATCCATGGAATAGTCTCCCAGTGGAGGTGGTAGAGATGAGGACAGTAACTGAATTCAAAAAAGCATGGGACCAACACAGAGGATCTCTAAAGGTAAAAAGTGGACTGTTGTAGTTGTTATTATGGAAGGACAGACTAGATAGGCCATGTGGTCTTTTTCTGTCATCATGTTTCTATGTTTCTATCTCTTAAAAAGTTCTCCAGCCGCAGAGGTGCATTTTTTTAAATGCATAATAAACCTGCAAAACCTCTTTCATATGCTTGTTTTCACAAATTTAGGCTTTAAGGAACTGCTTTACATGATTTTGCATCTCAGAAGCGCCTTAACGGAAAATATAAAACTTTTGCACAAAGCAGACTTCATATGAAAGTTTAATACTGTGAAGCCTACATTTGTGAACTGATTTTGCAAAAGGGTGCCTCACACGAAAAACAATGCAAAATGCCTGACATTTGGCATTTTGCGAGTTTTGGGCAATTTGTACCATTTTTCACATTGTGCGCAGTTTTGCAGAGTCACTTTGCACTTTCGTACAGCAGGCTTAAAAATGACAATCACAGAATATGTTAATAAATGCAAATAAAACCAAAGGCCCTTTGTTAGCATGTGTTAAGCAGAATTGTTATACATTCAAGGGCCCGCTGTAACTCTTACCGTGAAGACATGACCATTACCGTGGGCTAACTGCCAATCACATATTAGTGTGCTGAGTAGGCAGGGTAGTGGCAGAGAGTGGGCATGGCGAGTATACTGCAATTAGTGCAGGGGACATAAAACTTGTTGTCAATGTTACCATCAGCATGGGTTCACCTAACGCCACCTCTATAGCTGGAATTACGTGCACCTGCAATGATACACCATACGTTAGAGTACTCGTCCACACATTAACTGTTGGGAACATGCTGGTAACCGGGGTACGGCGGACGCGGTGCTCCATCCCCGCCCCCAGAATAACCACAACACAACATTTTGGGAATCCAACTGGTCGCAGCTTTATTAAAACCATATAATATTATCCAACACAAACTACCAAACAAAACCTTCCTCATTCGGGTTCCGGCAGCGGGACGTACCCTCACCAGCCATGTGAGTAGAAAAGTGAGTTCCCTCCCGCTTCCGCCGCGAACCGTCTTTAGGCAATTCCCGCCCCCCCTCCTCCAGCTTCGTCATATTATTAGCAAAAGCCCCGAGGGGTTCTCCAGGTCGGAGGTACCCCACCCCCGCCCTGTGTATTGCCAACGGCTCCGGACCCCGGACACCTCCGGGATCCCGCCTCCCCCTCTAGCTGCAACCCCCCTCCCCCAAACCCCCCAACCATAGGGCTGGGTGGGTGGGACGCCAGTCACCTTCCCCTGCTTAACCGTCGACTGACGACCCGCCGGCTTTGCCCACGCCTCGCACCATCAGCCCCCCCTTCCAGCCACTCACTCATTGGCTCCCGCGCACCTCAATCCTACGCGGGAGCCAATGAGTTCACCGGACGCCTCCCGTGTCACTCCGCCTCCCTCCTCTTGCCCAAGGCCGGGGACCCGCACCACGCCGCCGACCTGGTTAACGGCGGCCATCAGGCATGTGGTCCCGCGGCCTTCACGTTATGCCCCCTACAGTTACCACAGAGACTTTGCACTCAACGTACGTTAGTATTTGCATTCAATGTGCTTTAGGTACAAAAAATGAACACATGTGAGTAAAAGGGCCCCTCTGGAATCCTTATATGTGTGAGCCGTGAATCATTCTTTTTACTTAAAAATTCAGCACACTCAGGAAATGCTCACCTCTAATATCTTTCATGTCTCATAGGAATTTGTTTTCAGTTCTGATGGTCTTCCTGTCTGGAGGGTGATTTAGCAAGCATGCATAAATAAAATAAATAAATATTCACATTTTTTTGGAAGAAACCTTTTAAGACCATTTGAAAGTGATTATCTCCTCTTAGCATTCAGTTTGCACAGCATTTGACCTTAAGCTTTTCCCTAGCTCCCTGAAGCACATTTTCCTCCATTTCTGCCTCTGGCTATGCATTACCAGGCCTATATAGTTGGACAATTATTTTATGAAGCCTAAATTCACACATGACGTGTTTCTAATGTACTTCTAAGTATCAGCTACTTGCCATGGTTGGAGACAGGATGCTGAGCTAGATGAATCTTTGGTCTGACCCAGTTAGTAAGTTCTATGTTATGTTCCCTTAAAAGTAAACAAACACATTAATCAATAGTGTTGAACATAGATTTTTCTAACATTTAACTTCAAATACCATTTAGCTGCCTAGAAATCCATTGGTCTTTCAATGTAAACTTTCAGGGGAGCATTTTTTATAGAAACAGCGAGTGTAGTGGTACACAAGGATAAACACTGAATGCATGTACAGAACAGAATGAAGATTTGGGGGTAATTTTATTAAGGATGGTTGGTCCATATATGCCAGTATATGCATGTAAAAAGCCTTCTATAAAATGATCCCCCCCTTCCCCGTGTACAAGTAGGCGTTACGTCAAGTAGGCGCGTACTTGTATGTAACCCAAATGTAGATGTGCTTAGAGGGAGGTGGTCACAAAGTAAGCACATGGGTTATTAAGTACACATTATATACACACTTCGGCCATGTACATTTACACTGGATCAAGGTATGCAGCTGCATTTTAACCATGATTTCGGCTGCTTTTGTGCTGCTGTTTTATAAAGACACAGAGGCACCCATGTGTCTTTCCACAAAGAGCTTAAAAGAAGCACACATTTAGCCTCCTGACCTAGGAGATCTATTATAAACTTACCTCCTACAGTTAGGATTCCACCCTTGAGACTATTAGTGCAATAACTAAATGAGAAAATGAACTGAGCTGATAAAGCATTTTCCACAGGTAAAGCATGTTTCACATGTGACAGATGGCTATTATACAATTTTGTCAAGATGCACATGAGCAAAAGAAGGCACACAGACAGTTAGCACCAGCTTAATGTAATAATATACTGATATACTAGATGACAGCAGATAAAGGCCAAAATAGCCCGTCCAGTCTGCCTAGTAAACTGGTCAAGTTTATTAGTGCTGTTCCATACCGTTTACCATCACCCTTCTGCATCTTTTTGTTTAGGGTTGTACCTGAAGTTTACTCCTCCATGTCGCCTTAAGAAGTGCAAATGTCATTTCAGTGCTGTTTTGAGTTGAGGCATTCAATGCTGGTTTCCACCCTCCTGCCATTTAGGGATCTACTAACCTGGAAGGAGCTCAACCCTGTTCAGTAGCTAATTTTCGCTAATACTGAATGGAAATTGAATTCTTCATGGCGAGCTCTCAGTGAAGGGACCAGTCACTGCTTGACTACAGGGAGTAAATGAATATGAAGCATTCTGAGTGCTAAAGCGGTACAGACACTTGATATTTAGTTGCATGAGTGGAAGTGAAAGCCTCTCCTCCTGTAGAGCCTTCTGGAGTGTTCAGGAGGATAATAAGAGAGCACAGTGGAAAGGGTGGGTGCACTGCTGCATGTTTTAATAGGGGAGGAGAAGGGGGGACCCTGCTCTAGCTATAATTTTAATATTGATGGGGAAAGGGAGTTCTACTGCTATTATATTCTGCTATGATATTTTTTAGCTATACACAATACAAACCGATTTCCCTTAGAGCATGTGAATTTCAAATGAACACAAAAACCCTGTTTCTAAGGTTTAATACTTTGCAATTCTAGTTTTTAATGGTCCAAAAATTGGGAAGATACTTTTGAAAAAAAATGTGGAAGGAAAAAAGACCTCAGTTCAAACAATTGGCTTTATCAAAAGCTATCAAGACATTTACATCACTGGTCAAAAACCTTCCACCAGCCAATATTTTTTCTTATTAAATTCATTCAATCTAGTTATCTCCAGTGTCTTTACCTATCTTTTATCTTTTATTCATCTTCCTTCTTTTCTAATGGGTCTCCATTGCAAGCAAAGTAACACTGTGTGGCTCTTGAATACAAACTTTCTCCCTGAGAGTTCTTAAAGGGGTTTTGTTTTGTTTTATTTTGTTTTTCATTTTTTTACAGCTAATTTTGTTTCTGCTGCATTGCCTAGTAAGTTGTAACTGTATTGCAAAAGGGAAATGTTTTGCCTTCTTGGACAAAGCTTTTTTCTGCTGCTAGAGTTTATTTTCTTCTCTAGCCCTCAAGTTCAAAGAGGTAGGCAAGCTCTTTGAAGTCATTGACCTCCTTAGGTGTTAGTGGTCTTAATTAGTTTGCATAGGAACTGGCAGCTGAGTGCAATAGAAAGGTTTACATTGCCTTGCAAATGCTGCCATTCCTAAAAGATCTCCATTGCAAGCAATTTAATACTGTGTGGTTCTTGAATACAAACTCTCTACCTGAGAGCTCTTAAAGGGCTTTTTCTTTCATTTTTAATAACTAATTTTTCCCTGCTGCATTGCCTAATAAATTGTAGATGTATTGGAAAAGCGGAATTTTTTATGTTCTTGGGCAACGCTTTTTCTCTGATGCAAGATTTCTTTTTTCTTCTCATCTAGTCCTCAAATTCAAAGACGTAGGCAAGCTCTTTGAAGTCACTGACCTCCTTAGGTGTTAGATCCCTCCCTTTCCACACCAGCTGCCACCCACACCATGAAAGCATCTTGCTATATAAGGAAACTCCCCAATTAGCTTGTTGACAAAAGATAACAGATTTTTATTGCTTGGTAGGGAAAATCTAGGAATGGATGAGAATTTGGATATCTACTAAAAGAAAACAATTTGCTATTCTTGAAGGAGTTATGATTAGGCAATTTTACAAAGGGAACACATTAATCTGTATACCTCAGACACATAGGGCCTGATTCTGTCCTGCACATCCATCCCCTTTGTACTTCTGATCTGAACCAGATGTACAAAGGTGATCACGATTCTGATCCCGTGGGGCACGTCTAGCCCCGAGGGATAAGAATCGTGAACAGCAATGTATGTGCAGGCCGGGGCTGCGATTCAGTCTAGCCTGCACGTACATTAGTAGCCCGACTAACTCAGTAACAGCTTTTAAATGAAGCCGCCGCGCCATGGCTCCATTTAAAAGTCGCGATGCCAGCCGCCAAGAAAAAGAGTTTATTTCCCGAAGCCTGACCCCCAATCTGGCCTCCTAAGGCCATGGTCAGGCTGTAGGGAATAATCTCTGGCACTTCCTGCCCCATCCGTGCCCCGGGCCTTCCAAAAACAAACGTTCAGGGAAGTTATTCCACCTTGGAGGTGGAATAACATCCCTGGACATTTCACTGGCCACGGACATACAGGGCCAAGATTATAATCGGCCCTGTACATCCAGGGCCAGCGACCACCCACTGCCCGCAATCTCTCTGCCCCCTTGCTGCCCATTCCCCGTCCCTTTCTAACTTCCCCGCACAACCGGCAGAGAAGTTATTCGGGGGCAGGTGAAGCCATGAATAGCAGGGATGGACATCTTGTCAGGCCTTCCATCCCTGCTATTCATGGCTCAAAATAATCCCCATAATATCAAAATGTACTAGCGTAAAGTAATAACTGTTTAGCAAGGAAACAGTGCTACACACAGGGACATAGCACAGCACTGATAGCACAAACATAAAAGGAATAAGCTGCCTTTTCTCTTAAAGGACAGCTGAGGAAATGTTAGGGACTTTGGTAAATCTCTCTCATTTACTTCAACAAGTACCGAAGCTCCACCAGGTGAACAATGGCTGGGAAAAATCATATTGTCAAAGCTGTTGCCCTAGTTACAGCTTCTGCCTCTGTCCAGACAGACAGTCCGATCCAGTGAAGGGACTGGTTGCATGGGCAAGATTCCTGCAAACTGAAGCCCTCGTGAAACAAATAAAGGAACTCAGAGAAGAGTTAGCAAGGCTGAGAAGCATTCAAGACAGCTAGAACTACATTGATTAGATGCTTCTTGAAGCATCCAAGCTCTCCGACAGAGGTGAAGATGGTATGCTATAGAATGAAGAGAATTGAACATGAGTCACCAGAGACTGCAGAATCAACAATCCAACTCCTCCAGCCCTTGAATTGAAGAACCAGTATGCTGCCCTGGAAGTGAAGGACGTTAAAGCATCCCAGGAAAGGGAAGAATCAAAGCTCAAGCACCACAAAGTTGCAGAATCAGTGACCACAAGGAAGTGAAGGGTAGTAGTGGTTGGTGACTCTCTTCTAAGGGATAATGAGGCATCCATCTACCAAACAGACTTGATGTCCAGGGACGTGTGCTGTCTGGCAGGTGACAAAATCCAAGATGTTACAGAGAGTTTGCCAAGACTCATAAAGCCTACTGACTATTATCCAATGTTGCTTATCTATGTCGGCACAAATGATCCTGTTAGGCATCCCTCTGAGAATATCAAGAGTGACTTCATGGCTCTGGAACAGAAGGCTAAGCAGATAGTTGCGCAGGTGGTGTTCTCTTCAATCCTCCCTGTTGAGGGTAAAGGCTGAGGCAGAGAAGCTCGCATCCTGGAGATGAATGCATGGCTGCATGGGTGGTGTCTTTGAGAGCATTTTGGTTTCCTGGAGTGTGAGATGATTTCCAAGGGCTGCAGAGTAGAGATGGCATCCATCTATCCAAAAAGGGTCAAAGTATCTTCCACAGCAGACTGGCTAACCTACTGAAGAGAGCTTTAAACTAGATTTGTTGGGGATGGGTAAAGAAATACCTAAGTAAGTGAAAGCCCTCAGGTAAGTAAAACATTAAATACCTGTAAAAATGGGAAAAAAGGGCAACATCTGGAAAGTGGTGTGCATAAATGCCTGTAGTATGGGAAATAAGATCCCAGATGTTGAGGCTTTAATGGATGAGGCTGACTTGGAATTAATGCACTTACAAAGACATGGTTCATGGACAACCATTATTATTATTAATATTCTCTTATATACCGTGCGATTCTGCATCAGTGTGGTTTACATTGAACAAACTGAAATTACATTGAACAGGGTATTATAACTTGGAGATAACTATTTTACAGGGAACATGGACTATGGAGGGTTAAGTGGCTTGCCCAAGACCACAAGGAGCATCTGTGGGACTAGAAACCCCAGTCCTTCCGGCCCAAGGTTGCTGTCCTCTAGTGGGATTTGAACCACTGACCTTCCGGCCTGAAGTACCTTGCCCCAACCACTAGGCTACTCCTCCACTCCATGACTGGGAAGTAATTATACTGGGCTATTCTTTATTCAGGAAGGACAGAGTAGGAAGATGGGGAGAAGGAGTGGCATTATATATAAGAAATAATATTAAAGCTACAGAATTACAGGGCTTATGAGGGAAGGAGGAAGCACTGTAGATTAAACTAGAAAAGAGGGAATGTGGAATCCATTTGCATTGGTGTGATATGCAGATCTCTTTCAAGGGAAAAAAGGGGAGAGGGATGTAATCTTCTGACTTGTAATTTTCTAGTCTAGTCTCCGCTTGGTCCTGGGTTCATTTCACAGAGACAGTAAAGTAAGCATCACAAATAAGATAACCAAACAGGTGTGGCTTGGAAACAGGTCTTTATGTAGAAATAGGCTTATTACATAGTGAAGTAAGAGAGAATAGTCTATATGAAAGACTCTGTGTGTGCATGTGTGTGTGAGAGAGAGAGGTAAGAACATGTGGGTCAGACCCTCATGGCAAGGTGTGTCCGATGACAATAGGAAGAGAGAGAGAGAGGGGGAGGGGTGAAGAGAATTGATTATCAGAGCCTCCTGTCCTTCATGTCTGATGAATAGTGGAAGAGAGAGAGGGGGAGGGGTGAAGAGAATTGATTATCAGAGCCTCCTGTCCTTCATGTCCGATGAATAGTGGAAGAGAGAGAGCAAGAGGAAGTGTTTCTGTCCTTTATAGTGAATTCTCTAGCACCTCCCTTTGAGGTCTGCTATTGTTTCTAGCAAGGAGGGGCTGCAGACCAATCTTCTCTAGCACCTCCTTTTGAAGTCTGCTATTCTTGATTTAGCAAGGAGGGGCTGCAGACCCATCTCAACAGGCCCTGAGACTTACATCAACAGGGGGTCAGAGTTAATCTCATCTTGTAAACTGCCCTATTACCTTTGGAGACTGAAATCACCAGAGTAACAAAGCTGCTTGAAATCTAAGGTCTGGGGAGCAGCCATGACACCTGAGTCATGCTGATGTATGCTGACAAGGGATTTGACTTAAGACATTTGCTGTATTGCCATGAAAGAAGTGCTACTGATAGGTGATTTCTACAATATGTTGATTGGCACATCCCTGCTGCGATGTCATCTAGAAATCATTCTCTACAGGGAGAACTATTCCAACAACTGATAACAGAATCCACACATGATGAGGCCATACAGGACCTGGTGCTTACCAATGGGGAATGATGTTATAGTGGGAGATTGTCTCTCATCCGGTGATCACCAGATGGTATGGTTCAGTATTAGGACTAGGGCTGATAAAGTTCATTCAAAAGTGAGGGTCCTAGACTTTAGGAAAACTAACTTTGCCAAGATGGGACAATACTTCAAGGAGTCATTAGCAGGATGGGAACAGCCGGGGAATGTAGAACAGCAATGGGCAAATCTGAAAGGGGATATTTTAGGGACAAGAAACCTTTTTGTTAGGAAAGTAATGTGATGACGAAGGCAGTTCAGAGGAAATGGAATGGCAGAAAAGAGAACCCTGTTCCTTTAAAAGTGCTAACATTCATGGTTTCCCAGGCAACCAAGAACCTCTGAGTCAGAGCACAGCCAGCATCAAGCCCCGCCCACTTCAGCACGTCAGGGCTAGAGTGAAGCCTAGCAGCTCCCACGTGTGCTGGGAGAAAGGCGTGGACCCTGGGAGGGAGCAGTTTAAAACTCCTGTGTTTGAACAGTCAGTTAGCACAGCAGGGGGCACGAGGACAAGCACGGGCCAAGGCACAAGCACAGCAGAGAGGGGCTGGAGGACAAGCATGGGCCAAGGCACAAGCACAGCAAAGAGGAACACAGCAGGAAGGAGAACGAGAGGAGCTCAAGGGAATAAGCAAGGAGCTCAAGGAAGCACGAGGAGTGCTGGCTCCAAGAGCAGAGACGAGCTGTGGGATCTGGGAAGAGCAGGTCCAAGGCAAACACAGCCAAGAGGAAAAGTGCTACAAGGGAAACAAGCGTCTCCAGAGAGAAGGCAGCATGGCTGTGAGCAGGAAGGAGGGGAGCAACTAAGAGGCCCAGAATTCAGGCAAGTGATTGTTCCAGAATCCCTGCACAGGAGAAAATGGAAGGAGTTAGTTCCTACTGGAGGGACCAATTCAGCTAGCCAGCTAACTGGTAGAAATAGGGAGAATAGCTTGTCTGCATTCCCTGACCAAAGGCTCTATGAGGAAATAGAGCAGAAAAAAATATTGCTAGGAAAGATAAACGAATTGCTGCAGAAGCAGCATAGTAAGCTCTACAGCCAGGTACCCTCTGAAGAGTGTTGTAATGATTCTGTGAAAGAAATGGAAATAGAAATCTGCTGTGAAGGTTATGAGAATAGTCCTGAAGAAATACAATGTGCTTATTGTAGGACAAATGAGCTGCAAGTGTGCTGAATCCCAGGCACAGCTGAATGAGTGAATGTTTAAAATAAGGAAGCTGATTTGAGTGAAAGGTACAGCAGATAAAATAGTTGGTAGCTTTAACCCAAGCTATTTCTCCTCAATGCTTACAACTGAAAGAAAATTCAATGGACATTTTCAAGCTAATTGTGTATGGAAGGAAACTGTGAGGAAACAGTCTTCTGTTGAAAGTAACTTGCCTGTAAGGAAGTTAGCAGCCTGAGCTTGGTAAGCTAGTTCCGGTGTCCAAGTTAGCCATTGCTGAAGCTGTCCAACCTATGAATACGTTGTTGTGAACTTTATTCCTTTGTTTTGGAGAAGTATCCAGTTTTTCTGTTCAGCCCTGTTACTTTTGATGCGAGGTGTAAAACCCAAGAACAAATAAATATTCTCTGTTTCGCCTAACCACTTGTGGTCACACTACTTTGCCTGCCAGGATAAGCCAACTACAGCTCCCAGCAGCCTTAGCTGGTAGCCATCTTGGGGAAACTTATTCTAAGGGCAACCAGGCGACACTCTCCTGCTGCCCGGCTATACGCCCGGCCAGGAGGTGGCGACAGAGTGGCGTAGTTGCTACAGATCAGCGCTGGACACGCATGCGCAAAGGAGAGCTGCACAGCGTATCCAGAGGTCTACAGGAGGACGCCGGGTGGAAGCGCGAACAGCTGAGACTGGGAGAGTCTGTAGAGTTCGGCTAGTCCGGAGAGTCAGAGGTCCTGCGGAGGCCCTACGCTGCGGTTGAGCGAGACGCACCACCAGTACCAGGTACACGGTATTTAACTAAGGGTAGTTGAGGATACCGGTACTGGGTGGAGGCGGTTGGAGCAAGTAGCAGGAAACAATACCTGGTGTTTGTGCCGCACTTGGGTGTGTTTTTCCTTTTCTTTTTGTCATTTCCACAGGTACAAAATGGCCACGGAGTTAAAGGAAGTCCTTACGTGGATGGTGTCCCAATTTGACCGCCAGAAGGAGTTGTCCTTGGAGCTCCAGGAAAAAGCTGCCGCCAGGTTGGAGGCCCAGCAGAAACTGTTGGTGGAGTTACTGAAGGCGGGGTTGAAAGAGACCAAGAAGACGCCAGAGCCGGATCCAGCCACCACAGGTTTTCTAGGACCAGGGTTAGCCCACACATTTGGACCATGGTCCAAAGAGACACTTAACTTTGGACAGTTAAAAGAGGGAGATAACCTTGATGACTTCTTAGAAGCCTTTGAGAGGGTCGCTCAGATAGCCAATTGGCCAAAGGAACAATGGGCGGTAAGGCTGGCCATTTCACTGACCGGTGAGGCCTTAGCTGCCTACCAAGCCGTTCCAGCATCTTTGGTCAATGACTATTATGAGGTAAAGCGAGTGATAAAGGATAGGCTGGGCTTGACACCCTCGGTCTATCACCGCCAGTTAAGGAACGCCAGATTGCGTTCAGGTGAAACACCGAGAGCGTTTTACCACCGCCTAAAGGGGCTGGTATCCAAGTGGTTGGAGCCAGAGGGTAAAACATTGGAGACGGTGTTGGATAATATCATTCTTGAGCAATTTCTAACAGCTATCCCAGAAAAGATGCAAACTTTCCTTATATTACAAGGATGTAAAAGTACGCAGGAAGCTATAGTGCTCTCTGAGCGGTTTTTTAGAAGCAGAGGCTGTAGCCAAGGATAAAAATGTTGCTTTTACTAGAATGTCAGGTGCTGTGTCAGATAGGGAAGGAAAGAATGTGAAGGATGAATGTGTTCCTACTGATAGAAGAAAGTATGTGAAGAGAGCTTGTTACAGATGTGGTAGTGAACATCATTTACAGAGGGACTGTAAAATGAAGACAGCCTTAGTCTTGAGTGAGCCAAGTAAGGCTGGAGAAGGGTTCCTACTAGACATCACAGTACAGGGTATACCAGTGAAGGCATTATTAGATTCAGGCTCTGATCAATCCATGCTTTCCAAGAGCTTGTGGCGTAAGATAAGGGCCCAAGATAAAGAGACACCCAGTACACCCACGGGCACAGTAAAGATCAGGTGTGTGCACGGAACCGCGTCCACATATCCAGTTTACCAGGTCTGGGTGAAAGGGTTAGGGCTTGAGAGAGAGGTCCCTGTTGCAATAGTCCCTCGGTTACCACAGGAGGTAGTGCTCGGGAGGGATTGGCCCCAATTCCAAAAGGGTATGCAGCAATGTTTGCAGAAGAAAGAGGGGATGGTGGCTGCCAGTACCGCACCTGAAACCCCTCGGCCGAAAGCCAGCAAGTCAGTAGCTGTCCCAAGACCCTTATTTGGAAGGAGCAATACAGTGCGTCTACCTAAGGAGGAGTCCCCCAAAAAGCCCGTTTTTGCTCTTCGCTATTGCAAGATGAGTCCGGAGGCATGAGCCCCGAAAAAGGCCACCCCGCGAGCCGCGGGCTTTGATTTGTGTAGCGCTGAAGACATCATCGTCCCGAAACATGGGAAGGCGTTGGTAAATACTGCTCTCCAAATGGAGATCCCAATCAGTTGCTACGGACGCATCGCCCCACGGTCCGGCTTAGCCGTAAAGCATTTCATTGATGTCGGAGCTGGCGTCGTAGACCCAGATTATAGGGGTGCAGTTAAAATCCTCTTGTTTAATTTCAGCTCAGAGGACTTTCAAGTAAGCGTGGGTGACAGAATCGCACAGCTCATCTGTGAAAGAGTGGGGTTCCCTCCCCTGGAGGAAGTAGACATGCTTTCGGATACGACATGAGGAACCCAGGGTTTCGGTTCCTCCGGATACACAGACCTGCAAGGGCTGGCAGCGACGGTGGAGGAGAAGGCGGAGGACGACCTCGGACCCCAGTTAAGCGACTGCAAAGGGCATCCTGAGTTAAGGATGGGAGAAGGCCTCTCATGGACCCAGAGACAAGACTTAGAGCGCCTGGTCAAGAGTTTCTCGGATGTCATGACGCCTGTGCCAGGGGAGACGGGGCTCGTTGCGCACGAGATCCTAACGCCACTGTGGGAAGTTGTTCGGCAGCGGCCGTACAGACTGCCGGAAGCCAAGAGGCAGGAGGTGATGGATCAGGTTAAGGAGATGCTTGATCTTGGCATAATCGAAGAATCTAAGAGTCCATGGAACAGCCCGATTGTGCTGGTTCCTAAACCAGATAGATCTCTTAGATTTTGCATTGATTTTAGGAAAATCAATGCTATCTCCAAGTTTGACACATATCCAGTGCCTCGTATAGAGGAACCTCTCGACCGGCTCGGCCAGGCCCGCTACCTTACGACACTCGACATGACTAAGGGCTACTGGCAGATTCCTCTGACCAGGGAGTCTCGCCAGAAAACCGCCTTTAGTACACCACTGGGCCTGTTCCAGTTTCGGCGGATGCCGTTTGGTCTTCATGGAGCGGCAGCCACGTGTCAACGCCTCATTGACTTAGTACTCCGGCCCCATCAACAATACACTACAGCGTATATGGATGACATTGTTATTCATAGCGCCAGATGGGATCAGCACCTGTCCAGGATAAGAGCCGTACTACAGGCGATGAGGGAGGCTGGCCTGACACTGAATCCAGCAAAGTGCATGTTCGGCGGCCAGGAAGTAAAGTACCTGGGCCACTTGGTAGGACATGGCACCGTGAAACCCTTGCTGAACAAGGTCGAGAGTGTGAGGCATTTCCGAGACCCACCAATAAAAAACAGTTGCGCAGTTTCCTTGGACTGGTGGGTTACTACCGGAGATTCGTGGCGCACTTTGCGGAGAAGAGCGCGCCTCTATCGGAGATGCTGAAGAAGAACATGCCAAATCAGTTGAGGTTGACCGAGGAAGCGGACGTTGCTTTTGAACATCTAAAGGAGGAGCTGTGTGCATCCCCGGTGTTGCGGGGGGTAGAATTCGGTCTACCATTTATTTTACAGACTGATGCATCTGAGACGGGGCTGGGAGCAGTGCTCTCCCAGACGTTTGATGGTGTTGAGCATCCGGTACTTTTTCTCAGTCGGAAGCTGTCACCCGCTGAGAAGAACTATTCCACCATTGAGAGGGAATGTCTTGCGGTAAAGTGGGCTGTGGAGTCCCTAAAGTTTTATCTGGCCGGCAGAAAGTTCCTGCTATTAACAGATCATGCCCCATTGAAATGGCTTGGCCAAATGAAGGACCATAACGCCAGATTAACAAGGTGGTACATGGCGCTCCAAGCATTCGACTTCCAGATCGAACACAGGGCCGGCAAGCTGCACCAGAACGCTGATGCGTTGTCCAGAGGCACATCTGAGAGTGACAATGGTTCTTTTACGAGAATTACGTGCTGTGATGGTAAAAACACCCCAGCCCGTAATATCTTAAGGGGGGGAATGTGTGATGACGAAGGCAGTTCAAAGGAAATGGAATGGCAGAAAAGTGAACCCTGTTCCTTTAAAAGTGCTAGCATTCAGGGTTTCCCAGGCAACCAAGAACCTCTGAGTCAGAGCACAGCCAGCATCAAGCCCCGCCCACTTCAGCACATCAGGGCTAGAGTGAAGCCTAGCAGCTCCCACGTGTGCTGGGAGAAAGGCGTGGCCCCTGGGAGGGAACAGTTTAAAACTCCTGTGTTTGAACAGTCAGTTAGCACAGCAGGGGGCTGGAGGACAAGCACGGGCCAAGGCACAAGCACAGCAGAGAGGGGCTGGAGGACAAGCACGGGCCAAGGCACAAGCACAGCAGAGAGGAACACAACAGGAAGGAGAACGAGAGGAGCTCAAGGGAATAAGCAAGGAGCTCAAGGAAGCACGAGGAGTGCTGGCCCCAAGAGCAGAGATGAGCTGTGGGATCTGGGAAGAGCAGGTCCAAGGCAAACACAGCCAAGAGGAAAAGTGCTACAAGGGAAACAAGCGTCTCCAGAGAGAAGGCAGCATGGCTGTGAGCAGGAAGGAGGGGAGCAACTAAGAGGCCCAGAATTCAGGCAAGTGATTGTTCCAGAATCCCTGCACAGGAGAAAATGGAAGGAGTTAGTTCCTACTGGAGGAACCAATTCAGCTAGCCAGCTAACTGGTAGAAATAGGGAGAATAGCTTGTCTGCATTCCCTGACCAAAGGCTCTATGAGGAAATAGAGCAGAAAAAAATATTGCTAGGAAAGTTAAACAAATTGCTGCAGAAGCAGCATAGTAAGCTCTACAGCCAGGTACCCTCTGAAGAGTGTTGTAATGATTCTGTGAAAGAAATGGAAATAGAAAGCTGCTGTGAAGGTTATAAGAATAGTCCTGAAGAAATACAATGTGCTTATTGTAGGACAAATGAGCTGCAAGTGTGCTGAATCCCAGGCACAGCTGAATGAGTGAATGTTTAAAATAATGAAGCTGATTTGAGTGAAAGGTACAGCAGAGAAAATAGTTGGTAGTTTTAACCCAAGCTATTTCTCCTCAATGCTTACAACTGAAAGAAAACTTAATGGACATTTTGAAGCTAATTGTGTATGGAAGGAAACTGTGAGGAAACAGTCTTCTGTTGAAAGTAACTTGCCTGTAAGGAAGTTAGCAGCCTGAGCTTGGTAAGCTAGTTCCGGTGTCCAAGTTAGCCATTGCTGAAGCTGACCAACCTATGAATACATTGTTGTGAACTTTATTCCTTTGTTTTGGAGAAGTATCCAGTTTTTCTGTTCAGCCCTGTTACTTTTGATGCGAGGTGTAAAACCCAAGAACAAATAAATATTCTCTGTTTCGCCTAACCACTTGTGGTCACACTACTTTGCCTGCCAGGATAAGCCAACTACAGCTCCCAGCAGCCTTAGCTGGTAGCCATCTTGGGGAAACTTATTCTAAGGGCAACCAGGCGACACTCTCCTGCTGCCCGGCTATACGCCCGGCCAGGAGGTGGCGACAGTAAATAAATGTAAAAGGAAAAGAAGGCCACTATGGTTCACAAAAGAAGCAGCTGAAAAAGTGAAGAAAAAGAGGGTGGCCTTCATAAATTACAAGAGATCACAGAAGAGGAAGACAAGCATCAATATTTGGAAAAACTTAGTGAAGCTAAGATTGTAGTCAGGAAAATAAAGATACAAAAATAAGAAATAGCCAAGGAAATAAAATGAAGGGGAGGAATATGTAGAGGCTAATGAGGATAAAGCAAAACTACTCGTACTTAACAAATATTTTTGTTCTGTGTTCACAGATGAAGGGCCAGGAGCAGGATCTCAGAAATCACCCACAAATAGGAACAAAGGTAAAGGGGATCTTGAACGATTTTCAGAGGACCATGTTCATGAGGAACTAGCTAAACTAAAAGTAGATAAAGCGATGGGCCGGATGGGATACATCCGAGAGTACTGAAGGAACTTGGAGAAGTTCTAGTGGATCCACTGTCTGACATTTTCAATGCTTCTTTACAGTCAGGAGTGGTCCCAGAGGACTGGAGAAAGGCACATGTGGTCCCTTTATACAAAAGCTGAAGTAAGGATAAGGTTGAGAACTACAAGCTGGTTAGTCTGGCCTCTGTGGTGAGTAAATTAATAGAAACACTGGTAAAACAGAAGATAGCAAGGTTTCTGGAGTTCAGTGGATTGCAGGATCCAATGCAGCTTGTGTTTACAAGAGGAAGGTCTTGTCAGACAATTCTGATTGATTTCTATGACTGGGTGACCAGAGAATTGGATCGAGGGAGAGCCCTAGATTTGGTGTACTTAGATTTCAGTAAAGCCTTTGATACCATTTCGCACAGGTAACTTATAAATAAACTGAGCACCCTAGAGATGAATACAAAAGTGACTGGTTGGGTTAGAAATTGGTTGAGTGGGACGTGACAAAAGGTCCAGATAAAAGGAGCTCACTCTGAGGAAAAGGATGTTACCAATGATGTGTTTCAGGGATCTGTCCTTGGTCCGATTCTTTTTAACATTTTTGTAAGTGATATTTATTTATTTATTTAGACGGTTTTGTATACCACCTTATCCTTCAATCAAAGTGGTCAACAAGACATTAGGAGGCATACATTCAACAGGAGGAGATACGATTCACATACTTAAAAAGCTATCTACTGTCACGCCCTCACCACCCGCCTCTAGCCTAGAGGGGCGTGGTATCGGAGGAACTTCTCTCAATTGGCTTGGGCAAACTAACTTTCCCCAGGAATATCTTGGGATATGTAGTTTACCTTCAAAAATGGCTTCAAAAAGAAGTTGTAGTCATGGTCCGGAGGTAAGGCAAAGTGACAGAATTTTATTTCTTACGCAAAAGTTCAAGTACCCTGTACACAGGACTCCTTCTTATGCAGGATTATTGGTAATACAGCACTAGAACAGCATAACTGCTTCACAAGCTTCAAACACACACAGCTGCTTCAAACGTCTCTCAGCCCTGAAAAACAGCACTTCTTTAGCAAGGGTAAAAATGCCTCTTTTTAGCCTTGCCTTGTAAAACAATTAATAGCAACAATAAAACTTAGTCGCACTGGAACAAAAGCTTCTTCTTAACTCCCTTCCCGGATTAAGTTTAAACCAAAATATGGGAGACACGGGCAGCAAATATTCACCAAGCTTTTTAGCTTCCCTGCAAGTTTTCCTGGCTGCGTCACAAACCTCTGGGTGCTAGCAAAAGTATCCCCGGCCTCCTGTCGGTTCTCTGGGTCTTGTTATTTCCAGCTTTAGGAGACCTTCTCTGAAAGTGTTAGCCCTCAGCACAACGGTTCAACACACTTGGCTTGGCATAAAGTACAGTCCATAGGAATATCCATAGCCCTCAAGTCATCCTCAGCAGTATCGACTTGCATATCTTCAATTGTTGGAGCAGTGTCCCGTTCTGAGTTCTCAAAGCAGTGCTCAGTAAACAGCTCCCCCTTGGATCCTAGAGTCACTCCTGTTCCAAGTTCTACCTGAGACAGCCGGTCAGTACCTTCAGCCTTCGGCCCATCTCCTCAGCTGTGTTCCCTGTGGTTCAGCTCCTCCCAGGGCTCTCCTCTATGGCTCTGCTGCATCTCCAGCTTCTCTTGGCTCTCCTGAGCCTCTTGTTTCTCCAGCCTCCCTTTGTTTCTCCAGCTCCCCTGGTTTCTCCAGCCTCCTTGTTTCTCAAGCCTCCTCTCTCTTTGCCTTAGCAGGGGTTTATATTTCCACCTCCAGGGTTCCAGACCCTCCTCCTCCCTTCCGGCCCTTCCCAGGTGATAATAATCTCTTCTCATGCCTGCAGGGACCTCATAGGAGTCTGGGTATGGCACCCTGGGCTTTCTCTCTCTCTTCTTTCTCTCCCTTCATGGGGCCTGAGATCCAGGCCAGGCAGGGATTTCGTGGGTATCGGTGTACGCAGGATTCAGGTTACCCTTGAAATACACAACTGGGCTCTCCCCTAAGTCTAATTCCATGTCCTTTTCTATTCTCATGGGTTCAAGACGGGCGTCTCTGTCACACTACTTATAGGTCTAAATGGGGATGGGCGGTTGGGGCTAATTGGTGAGGGTAGCTAGTGGGCCACTTGGGTGGTATCTAGTGCTTGGCAACTTAAGGTGGTTGCTCATAGGCCTCGGTGAAGAGATGGGTCTTGAGAGCTTTGCGGAAGTCCTTGGTATCATTTAGGGTCCTTAGGTCCATGGGGAGGGAGTTCCATAATGCAGGCGCCAGTAGCGAGGGAGCTCTCTTAGATGTTATTTGCTTAGTCTTGTGATAACCTGTGGGTAAGGTGATCCTGTTGTCATTGTTGGTTCTTCTAGGCCTGTTACTGACATCCTTGGTTATTACACCCTGGAGCGCATCTGCAGAGCGGTGGTGGAAGATTTTGAAAATGTTCAGGATTGATTTTAATTTTGCCCTTGCAATTACTGGGAGCCAGTGCAGCTGTCGCAGGACGGGGGTGATGTATTCAGATCTTGCAGTGCCCATGATGATGTGTGCTGCAGTATTTTGCACCATTTGGAGTGGGTGAATAGACTGCTGGGGGAGGCCTTGGTATAGTGAGTTTCCATAGTCTAGCAGTTGGGTGATGACTGCTTGGCAAACTGTGCGGAAGTGGTCTTGGTCAAAGATTGGTTTGAGTTTTCTGATGATTCTCAATCGGTGGTAGGCTTTTGCTGAAGTTTTAGCAATGTGAGATTGTAAGTTCAGAGATCTGCCCAGGGTGATGCCCAGGTACCTTACTTCATCCTTGATTGCTATAGTTTTGTTTAGAATGCTGATTGTTGGGGCGGCTTGAATGTGGAGTCTCTGGTAATGAACATAGCCTCTGTTTTATCAAAGTTGACCATCAGGTTGTTAGCGGTGAGCCAGGTGTCCATGTCCTCAAGGCAGCCTGTCATCAATGTCATGTCAGGTGATTGCAGGTTGATTGGGGCATATACCATGATATCATCAGCATACAGGTGGCAATGTAGTTTGTGGCGTTTGATGATGTTGCATATGGGTTGGATGTATATATTAAAGAGTATAGATGAAAGAGCTGAACCTTGTGGTATTCCTTGCGCAACAGGGAACTGAAGTGATTTCTTTTGAGCACATTTGACTTGCGTCTGATCCTTCAGGTAGTAGGTAAACCATTTTAGGGTATTCTCACTTATTCCGATCTGCTGCAGGCGCTGTAGCAATATGGTGTGGGACACAGTGTCAAAAGCCGCTGAGATGTCCATGAACACTAGCAGGAATCCATTCTTTATGTTGTCCATGCCTTTTAGGAGATTGTCGAAGAGAGAGGTAAGCAGAGTTTCCACATTGTGCTATAGTTTAAAGCCATGCTGGTGGATGTCAAGTGGAGCGTTCAAATCTATGCGATCTTGTAATTGTCTCTGCACGGTCTTTTCAATGATTTTTGTGAGGAATGGAAGGCTAGAGATGGTGCGGTAGGACAGGGGCGGCCCAAGGGAGGTGCGGGGCCATGTGCGGAGACTCAGCGCGGGGCCTCATTTGCATAAGGTGCCTCATTTGCATAAATATTTGCATAATGTTACCATACACTAACTTTTAGTAAACATGCCTCTTAATGAGTGTATGGATAAAGAAAGACTAAAAGATTTCTACATTACTATAATCCAGTGCCAACCGCCAGGCACATTAGGAACTACTACAAACACTGCCCATTTAGAACCCATTCTGCTGTAGTTACACTAATAGCTGGTCAGTTACTGAACGATGCACAATCAGCTCTATGTCAAAACAATCGTTCACGTATGAAATAGGCAAAAATATTTTATCCAATCTTCTCAAAATTAATCTCATATAATTAAAGAGGTCTCAGACTTAATCGGTTCTGCCACCGGGGACTGACATCCGTTATCACAGCAGAAACCTTATTCGCATCAATGACCTCTGGAGCTAGTTGAACAACGCTTTTATAATATAAAAAGTCCAATCATCAAGGAAAGAAAAGCTGTAAACAATCCTTATCTGCGTCTTCAACACCACCCCATGGATTGGGTTGAGCTCGGATCCCGACGCCTCACTCAGGTACCAGTCATGCGTTTCACGACTTTAGCTTTCTTCAGGGGATCAATACGGCTCTCCCAGCCAACCGACAATTACCTAACAAACATATCACCAAACATACTAAACATTAACAATAAACCCTATTTAACATGGACAAATCATTTAAAGCTCTCCACTGCCTAAGGAGACAAACTACCAAAGAAGAGAAAAAGAGAGAAAAACTTTCTTACCATGTCATTCAAGAAAGCTGCCCGCGTTTACACATTACTTCTCTTCAGTTCTCAATCTTAATACAAAACGCCGCGCATGCGGACAGAAGGAGCACTCCCTCTATTTATCAGGAATCCCTTCCTCTTTTTCACACTGGTCACATGTTCTCCACTCCACCATTCAGGACTTCAGCAAAGACCTCATGAAACAACACCTTACTTTCATTCATATGACCTCCTCTACAGATGGACTATAATGTCTATAGACAGCGTCCCCATTCTATACACATGTTCAGCCCCTTTGGGACAACAGTAGCAAAGGTATAAATCCACCATTGTTCCCGCTGGATTAGCAACTGGTCAACTGACCGGCCCCTTTTACCTTGTAATACCTGATCTAAACACATGAAGCGAAGTTGCTCAAAGTGATGACCCTGCGCTATGCAATGCTGCACTGTAGGGGCTTCAAGCACTACACATTTTAAATGACTCCGGTGCTCCCGGGCTCGAACCCGAAATGGCCGCGTGGTCTTGCCTATGTATGCCAGACCACATGGGCAGATGATTACATAAACAACATTATGCGAGCCACAAGTTGTTAAAAATTGTAAAGCCCTATGGTGCCCATTGTAACTAAAAGAAGCCGCCTCAAGAGACACTGCACAAATATCACAATTGCCACAGCGACGGTGGCCCACTTCGAAGGTGGCGACAGCTGGTTGACTGGGGGAGCGCAGCACAGAAGGGCATACTAGTTCTTTTAAATTCTGATGCCGGGTTAAATGGTTAAGATCGGCTATACAGGCACTGGTGATATAGAGACAGTTTAGTTATAGTACTGTTCTTGTGTTAGATTGGTCCTTTGTAGATTAATATATGGAGGCAGTTGGATGTAGTTGATTAATCTCAGGATTGGGTTCAAGTAGTGAATGGGCGGTCCATCTGTAGAGGAGGTCATATGAATGAAAGTAAGGTGTTGTTTCATGAGGTCTTTGCTGAAGTCCTGAATGGTGGAGTGGAGAACATGTGACCAGTGTGAAAAAGAGGAAGGGATTCCTGATAAATAGAGGGAGTGCTCCTTCTGTCCGCATGCGCGGCGTTTTGTATTAAGATTGAGAACTGAAGAGAAGTAATGTGTAAACGCGGGCAGCTTTCTTGAATGACATGGTAAGAAAGTTTTCTCTCTTTTTCTCTTCTTTGGTAGTTTGTCTCCTTAGGCAGTGGAGAGCTTTAAATGATTTGTCCATGTTAAATAGGGTTTATTGTTAATGTTTAGTATGTTTGGTGATATGTTTGTTAGGTAATTGTCGGTTGGCTGGGAGAGCCGTATTGATCCCCTGAAGAAAGCTAAAGTCGTGAAACGCATGACTGGTACCTGAGTGAGGCGTCGGGATCCGAGCTCAACCCAATCCATGGGGTGGTGTTGAAGACGCAGATAAGGATTGTTTACAGCTTTTCTTTCCTTGATGATTGGACTTTTTATATTATAAAAGCGTTGTTCAACTAGCTCCAGAGGTCATTGATGCGAATAAGGTTTCTGCTGTGATAACGGACGTCAGTCCCGGTGGCAGAACCGATTAAGTCTGAGACCTCTTTAATTATATGAGATTAATTTTGAGAAGATTGGATAAAATATTTTTGCCTATTTCATACGTGAACGATTGTTTTGACATAGAGCATTTAGAACCCATAGCAAACCCGCCATATCCTAACAGCACTACCAGGACTCACAAAGTACCATACCCTACCTATCAAAAGGCAACACTGCAAATATTAAACCAATACATTTCAGAGAATAACAATACATGACCTACTGGGGAAAGAGAACAAGTAGCAATGTCAAATAGGAATTACATAAACAGAATACCTCAGCTCAGTTACACATGCAGAACATAGACCATCACCAAACAAGGAATCACAATTTAGAAACAGGAAGACAATAATTAATTCCAGGCCGAGCCCAAAATTCTCGGGATCCAAAATTCTGACTAAATATTCCTATCAAATGGTATATAATACATGACCATAGCAGAAGGAAAATCACTATTAGAACATATTGAATAAGACGGGTACAATTTTCCTGAAATATGCAAAAATTAACCTGGCTGCAGAATATGAATTAAAAATTTAAAGTAGGCCTTCAAAGGGTTAAACTGGGAACCCCAAAAGCCAAACTTGGAATGTACAACACTGTAGAAATAAAACTATAAATTAATTTCCTCTTGTACTAAACTAAGCACAGAGGTTAATGATGCACATTTCCTAGAGCTAACATATTCCAGTTACTAAATTCAAAATAAAGAGATATTTTTCTACCTTTTGTGCATTTTTTTTCAGTTGCCATTGCTCCAGCTACTTTCTTCTGGCTTCTTCATGTCTTCTGCTAACTCTCCATCGTCTGCTGTCCATTTGTCCTTTCTCCTCTCTTCTAGTTTTTATCCATCCTCTCTCTACATCTACTTTAACATACTAATCTTTCTCCTATTGCTCTTTCCTCATTCCTATTTCATCCACTCAAATTTTACCCCTTCATCCTCAATCCCCACTTACTCTCCCAAAATCCGGCCAATTGTAGATTTATCTTCCCTCCCACACAAAATATTTTTTCCCTCTCCATTTCACTCTCCCAGCTCCATCCCATTCTAATCCTCCCCCAACATCAGCTCCCTTCTAGTTCCAGCCCCACCCAGCATCCGCTCCCTTCTATTACTATTTTTTTTATTATTTACATTTCTTTTATACCGCGCTATTCAACATCAGTGCGGTTTACATAGAACATAAAACATACACGTTGCATATAATGTAACAGTGTTTACAGGTAACAGGAAATAGAACTTGGATAACTTGGGGTAACTATTTACATCAGATTTTCATATTGTACAAGCTAAACTTATAAGTGTCTTATAGCGGAGGTTTTGTCATGATATCTATATTAGACTGTAGGTGACGTTACTGTATCTTCGTCTATCTTGTAGTACTGAAGGAATAGGTAGTGTTTCACTGCCTTCCTAAATTGGGCCAAGTCAGTGATTGCTCGTATGTTGGGTGGGAGAGAATTCCAGCTTCTCGGTGCACATAGCTTGAAAGCTCTGTTAGCTGTAGCGTGAGTGCAGTGGGTTAATTCTATTGGGACAACTAATGAGTTTATCGCTGTTGATCTCCTGGACCTGTTGGATGGTGTGGTATGAATGAGTTCCTCTAGTGATGTAGAGGCTAGACCATTGATTGACTTGAAAGTAAGCAGCAGAATTTTGAACGATAGTCTGGACTGAATGGGGAGCCAGTGAAGATGTTTTAGGATGGGTGTGATATGATTCTTCTTAGGCGCTCCAATTAGAACTCTCGCTGCAGAATTCATTGCAAGCTGTAGAGGGTTTAAAGTAGACAGAGGGAGGCCATGCAGGATTGAATTTGATTTGGAAATCCCATCAGCCCCGCGGCGGGATTAACAGAGCCTCGAGAGGAGAAGCTCTCCCTTCGCGGCTCTGGCAGCCGACGCTGAGGGAGCTGATGCTGAAAGGAGGATTCTGCAGGGCAGGGGGGGCCCCGCGGGGTGCTCGATTCTGCTGCTGCCACGGCGGCAGTGGCAGCAGCAGCCGGTTTGTGTGTTTTTTTTTAATCTAGCTGGGCTGATCGCTGATGCAAAATGTTTTTTGCAAAGGGCCCCCTGAAACGCAGGGCCCTGTGCAAAAAACATTCTTGCTCAATGGACGGGCCGGCCCTGCGGTAGTATTTTGGATCAGATATTGCGGAATGGCTAGCAGGAAAAAGAAGATGATAGTGCCTCGGTATAAGTCTTTGGGAGACCTGATTTGGAGCACTGTGTGCAATTCTGGAGACCATACCTTCAAAAGGATATGAACAGGATAGAGTTAGTGCAGAGGGTGGCTCCCAAATATTCAGCGGGCTTCATTATAAGGATGGGGCTTAAGGATCTTAATATGTAAACAAGCAGTCAAGAAATCAGACGACTCATTGCTCTTGGCAGAATGGCTATGAAAGACCTAGATAAGATTCTCAAGAGCAGAGATGTCTCTCTCCATACAAAGATTCGACTTGTTCAAGCCATGGTATTTTCAATAACATCATATGGATGTGAAAGCTGGACAGTGAAAAAGATAGACAGGAAGAAAATTGATGCTTTTGAATTATGGTGCTGGTGGCGAATACTGTGTATACCATGGACTGCCCGAAGAACAAACCAGTCGGTACTAGAGGAGATCAAACCTAAGCTTTCTTTAGAAGCTCAGATGACAAGACTTCGACTTTCATACTTTGGACACATCATGCGAAGAGAGAGATCATTAGAGAAAGACATTATGCTTGGCAAGATAGAAGGTCAATGCAAAAGAGGAAGGCCAGCAATGAGATGGATCGATACAATAACAGCAGCTACGGGTACCAGTCTGTCAACAATGAGCCGCCTGACTGAAGACCGAACACAATTTAGGATAGCTATCCAGAGGGTCGCCATGAGTCGACTCCGACTCGATGGCACTTAACAACAACAGAGGAAAGGTGGGATATAGGAGATATGATAGAGACGTTTAAGTACCTCCGTGGCATAAATGCACAGAAGGAGTGCTTTCTTCAATTGAAAGAAAGCTCTGCAATGAGGAGATATAGGATGAGGGTGAAAGGGGACAGACTCAGGAGTAATATGTGTAAATATTTCTTTTCAGAAAGATTGGTAAATGTGTGGAATCGTCTCGCAGTGGAGGTAATAGAGACGAAGAAAGTATCTGAATTCAAGAAAGCATGGGACAAACACAGAAGATCTCTAAAGGAAAAAAAGGACTATAGTAGTTGGCATGGAAGGGCAGAATAGATAAGCCATATGATCTTTTTCTGCTGTCATGTTTCTATGTTTCTTTTATCTGCTCTCACTCTGATACAGGCAGCATTTTTGCAAGAATCAAAGCTCCACCCAAATCGGAGCCACAGAATGCTTTCCTGTCCACATATTTCCCAAGAGGAACCCATAAAACCAAATAATTCCATATTGTGACCCCCATAATACTATATAGAGATTTCAAAACCAACTGAAACCTAAACTGTAACAGCAGCCATATACCAGTGACCTTAATCACCACCTCACCACCATATTTTCCATCTAAATTCCAAACAGCTCACACATCATATTTTCTAATTCTGGGTGCACTGCCCTCAAAAAAGCTTCTTAGTTCATAGGCTTTTCCCGTAACCGACCCTCCTTCAGGGGAATATGGCATTTGGTTGTGAGGTGAAAGCAATTTTGAATGACTGGATTGGAGCTATTAAGACATATGGATATGAATTGCGTTTGGTGTGTTTCACAGTAGTTATAGACCCACTAAGATCATTGGTATATAGAAACATAGAAACATGATGACAGAAAAAGACCACATGGCCTGTCTAGTCTGTCCTTCCATATCAACAACTACAACAGTCCACTTTTTACCTTTAGAGATCCTCTGTGTTGGTCCCATGCTTTTTTGAATTCAGTTACTGTCCTCATCTCTACCACCTCCACTGGGAGACTATTCCATGGATCCACTACTCTTTCCGTAAAGAAATATTTCCGCATATCACTCCTGAATCTATCTCCCTTCACCCTCATCCCATGTCCCCTCGTAGCAGAACTTGCTTTCAATTGAAAGAGGCTCTCTCCCTGAACATTTAAGCCACGGAGGTATTTAAACATCTCAATCATATCACCTCTATCCCGCCTTTCCTCTAAGGTGTACATATTAAGATCCTTAAGTCTGTCCTCATATGCTTTATAATGAAGCCCACTAATCATTTTAGTAGCCACCCTCTGCACCGACTCCATCCTGTTCACATCCTTTTGAAGGTGCGGTCTCCAGAATTGCACACTATACTCCAAATGAGGTCACACCAAAGACTTATACAGAGGCATTATCACCTCCTTTTTCTGCTAGCCATTCCTCTCCGTATGCACCCAAGCATCCTTCTAGCTTTTGCCGTCGCCTTTTCTACCTGTTTAGCTACTTTAAGATCATCAGACACAACCACGCCTAGGTCCCGCTCTTCTTTAGTGGACAAAAGAACTTCACCTCCTATACTGTATTGCTCCCTTGGATTGCTGCAGCCCAAATGCATGACCTTACATTTTTTAACATTAAATCCCAGCTGCCAAATTCTAGACCATTCTTCAAGCTTAGCTAGATCCCTCCTCATGTTATCTACCCCTTCCTGGGTGTCTACTCTATTGCAGATTTTGGTATCATCTGCAAAGAGGCAAACCTTACCCGACAGCCCTTCCGCTATATCACTAACAAAGATGTTAAAAAGAATCGGACCAAGGACAAATCCCTGGGGCACACCACTGGTAACATCCTTCTCCTCAGAGTGTCTAGAATTGTGAAGTATTAGACTTTAGAAACAGAGGATTTTTGTATTCAAAATTCTTTTTTAAAACAAGTCGGGAAAGAGGGATCACTCGATCCATTAAAAGTCATATAGAGGGTGGTGAAATTCATCTGCTTTCTACATAACTTATACATCTACGTTAGTGCCTCCAGAAACTGTGTAACTTTAAGCTTGTAAATCATGGAAATATCGATAAACCAGGAAGGAATATAGTTGTTTTGGCTCACTGAATATAGGTATAATTTAAACTATTTATCTTACATATGTGAAATGGCATTTTAGAAAGGATGTCCAAATCAAATCAGGGATGCCCAGGGTGGAAAGTACGGAAAAATACTAGGGTCATATATGTCGCCACTGATTTTAGGATAAAGATACGTTCAACGATGTAGCAAAATAGAAAAATAAGCTCCCTTCCCCATCAGCATTCGTTGTCGTACTGCAAAATAAAAGAGATATTAGTGTAGCTCCTTTTCACACCCTCCAGACATTTGCCTGACAAAAGGATCACTTTCAGGATACCCGTTCGTGCCTGGAGTGGGTATAACCTTAGATGCAATGCCGAAAGTCCAGGATGTTTCTAAAGATCAGGCAGGAACGTGCTATGCCCCTGTTTAGACTTGGACATCCTCATGCTGGCTTCTAAAATGTCTCTCCATGTTTTGGACATCTCTATACCCATTTCCAGACTTAACAACTCTTTATTCCGTATTCCTTACTATAAATCTATTAATAACAATCACTTTTCACCAGTAACTGCAATGATATATCTCATGTTTACATAGAAGATTTTGCCCAGCCACTTAACAAGCCTTTTCTCTGGTCACCTATTTCTACTGATACATACGTTTATAATTCAGTTTAATGTTTCTGTTGCTACTGCTTATTTATTCATTACCTATTTATTTATTTATTTAACATTTCTTTTATACTGCGCTATTAAAATCAGCGCGATGTACAATGAACAAAACATACTGCAATGCATACAGGCAACATTGAGTTTACAAAGAACAGGGAAAAATAACATATGGGATAACCGGGAGAACTATGTACAGGTTAACTTTATACTATATACTTTAAACTATATACAATACTCTATATACCTACTCTCTAGAAATACAATAGTAATGTAAAGGCACATTTTAGAAAGGCCATTTAGGTGAAATCTGAGATGTCTATGTCAAAATATCTGAAATTCTATAGGAGGGGCAGCAGTGAAGGTGGACAAGTATAGATGCCTTGTAAAATAGGCACATGTCTGCCCTCATAAAGGTAAACATGTTTGTTGCAGCATGAAGAGAATGGGGACGGGTAAAATAAGGCTGCAGAATCACATGCAAAAAAAATTGGCCAAGCGCAAATGTGTGAGATCTGGACCAGTCACACAGACGTGGTAGCGTCAGTATTTCAGAACATACCCATGTATATCATAAGAACATAAGAAATGCCATACTGGGTCAGACCAAGGTCCATCAAGACCAGTATCTTGTTTTATCAACAATGGCCAATCCAGGTCACAAGTACCTGGCAGTTTCCCAAAAAGACACATAGGTTCCATAATACTTGTATTGGGGCAAGGATTGGATTACCTGGGTCTTCTTTAATAATGGTTTATGGACCTTTCCTCTGGGAACTTGTCCAAACCTTTTTAAACCCAGCTACACTAACAGCTTTTACTACATCCTCCGGTAACAAATTCAAAAGTCTGATTACAGGTTGAGTGAAAAAATATTTTCTCTTTTTAGTCTTAAACTGGTTAAACAGTTGCTTCATTGCATGTCCTCCAGTCTTTCTCATTTTTGATGGCATAAACAATTGATCTATGTTTACCCGTTCCACTCAATTTATTAATTTACAGACTTCTATCATATCTCCCCTCAGCCATCTGTTTTCCAGGTTGAAAAATCCTAACCTTTTAAGCCTCACCTCATAGGGGCATTCTTCTATCCCCTTTACCATTTTGGTGGCTCTTCTCTGTACCTTTTCTAATTCCACTATATCCTTTTTAAGATACGGTGACCAGATTTGCACAAAATATTCAAGGAGCGGTCACACCATAGAATGATACAAAGGCATTATAATATCCTTTGTCTTATTCTCCATTCCTTTCCATATGATTCCTAGCATTTTATTTGCCTTCTTGGGCACCGCTGCACACTGGGCAGAGGGTTTCAATGTGTTATCCATGATGACGCTTAAATCCTTTTCCTGGAGGTCACTCTGTCCCTTGAATAGCGAGGATGAATGTCCTTTAGGATGTCCATCCACGCTATTCATCCTCCTGGCGTCCCCATCCCTAACCTCCCCATTTCAACAGTGGGTTTGTATATGGAGGCCCAAATGGAGGCATGAGGGGATGTGCCAGAGATGGAGCAGGGGCTTGACCCTGGATGTTCAGGGCCGATTCCGAGGTCGGCCTTGTATATCCAAGGCCTTCAGGCTAGACAGGAGACTTATTCCACCTCAAAGGTGGAATAAGTTCCCCTAGATGGCGGGGGACCACGGCGTGGGACACGGGCAGGCAGGTGATGGGGCTCAGGGGGATTCCCCGCAGCCTGACCCAGGCCTTCGAAGGCCAGGTCAGGGGTCGGATTGCGGGAACAGGAGTCGCTCCAGATGGCCGGCAATCGCGGCTCGTGAATGGAGCCGCGGAGCCATGGTGATGGGATGCCATGACACTGTGTCTCCATTCATGAGCCCAGCTGTTAGCCGGGAAGTTGCCAGGACGTACAGCTGGGCAGAATCGGATTCCAATGCACGTTCAGGAGCTAGACCTGATTCTGATCCCACAGGGGCCACAGGATCAAAATCAAGTATACCTTTGCACCGCCCGATTCTGCGCAGCTGTACAGGGGGCTGAACATCCTGATGTGGAACCTTGCATCGTGTAACCATAATTTGGATTGTTCTTTCCTAAGTGCATAACTTTGCACTTGTCCACATTAAATTTAATCTGCCATTTGAATGTCCAGTCTTCCAATTTCTAAAGGTCCTCTTGCAATTTTTCACAATCCTCTTGGGTTTTAACAACTTTGAATAATTTTGTGTCATCTGCAAATGTGACTACCTCATTCATTTTTCCCATTTCCAGGTCATTTACGAATATGTTAAAAAGCAGCGGACCCAGCACAGATCCCTGGGGTCCTATTCACTTTTCTCCATTGGGAAAATTGGCCATGTAGCCCTACCCTCTGCTTTCTGTCTTTTAACCAGTTACTGATCCACAATAGTACACCTCCTCCTATCCCATGACTTTTTAACTTCACCAAGAGTCTCTCATGAGGAACCTTGTCAAAGGCTTCCTGAAAATCCAGATATACTATATCAACTGACCCACCTTTGCCTAACTGTTTATTCACACCTTTAAAAAAATATAGCAGATTAGTAAGACAAGATCTTCTTTGGCTAAAGCCACTTTGGCTTTCTCCCATTCAACCATGACTATCTACATGTTGAGTAATTTTGTTCTTTATAATGGTTTCTACCATTTTGCCTGGTACTGACTTCAGGCTCATTGGCCTGTAGTTTTCCCGGATTACCCCTGTAATCCTTTTTAAAAATTGGCGTTACATTGGTCATTCACCAATCTTCAAGTACTACAGATGATTTTAATGATAATTCACAGATTGCTAATAGTAGGTCTGCTATCTCATATTTCAGTTTTTTCAACACCCTTGGGAGTATACCATCCGGTCCAGGTGATTTGCTACTGTTTAGTTTATCAAATAGTTGTATTATATCTTCCTGGTTTATCAATATTTCTTTCAATTCTTCTTATGCATCACCTTTAAATACCATTTCAGTTATGGGTAATTACCCTATTTCTTCTTCAGTAAAGAATGAAGCAAAGAATTCATTCAGCCTCTCCGCTATGGCCTTTTCCCATCTTAGTGTTTCTTTTACCCCTCTATAATCTAATGGTCCAACTGACTCACAGGATTTTTACTACAAATTGAAAGTAAGCTTGTTTGTACAGGGCGGTGTACATTATCAGACTGTCTAAACCTGAGAAAGAGTTAATTCTGTTCAGAACTTTGCTTAGAAATAAACTTCATATATTTGCTTACTAAGTAGGTGAAGAGGTACAAGTCCTGTAAATAAGAAAAGGGGCAGGCTGTCCTCTAGCCTTGCAGTCTCAGGGTTATTAGATATCAAGCAGTCAGCAGTAAACAGTTATGTCTTGGAATATATGTATGTCTCCTCATACTGACCTATGCTGATTAGAAATTGACCTGTGATGTGATGAATACGTTATACCTGACATAGGATAATAAAGTGAAATTATGCTGTATCCTCCAAAAGAGCCTTATAAATAAAGTGAACCATAGCTAATAGAGTAAACAAAGAGAACTTGTTTCTATTTGTTTCTCTCCACAAAGCTTTGGTGTATCTATATAGAAGTGTGTGGTATTTTATTGCTGTCTTTTAGATCCCCGTCTTATTGCTTTGAATGTAGTTTTCTGTGACTCCAAGAGCCCTGCAGGTTGCTGGTGAGGGGGGGGGGGCAAACGGAAGCCCACACAAATGTACTCAAAAAAGTCTTTATTATGCATTTTTGCTTCAACACAAACTTCTTCTCAAATTCTTTCTTTGCCTGCCTTATCAATGTCTTGCATCTAACTTGCCAGTGCTTATGTTGTTTCCATGGACAACAGCCTCTCTGACCTTACCTTTAAACCATGCTGGCCGCTTTATGGACTTCCTTCCACCTTTCTTAAAGCATGCAATACAGCTGGTCTGTGCTTCCAAGTTAGTATCTTTAAACAACGTCCATGCTTAATGTAAATCTTTAACCTTTGCAACTGCTTCTTTTAGTTTTTTCTTAACTGTTTTCCTCATTTTATCATAGTCTCCCTTTTGAAAGTTAAAAAGCAGTACTGCGGATTTCTTTGCCGTCCTTCCTCCATTTATGAAATGAAATGTGATCATACTATGATCACTATTGCCAAATGGCCTCAACACCCTTATCTCTTGCACTAGATCTTATGTACCACTAAGGCTTCCTCTTTTGTCAGTTCATGAACCAGCTGTTCCAAGAAGCAGTCATTTATTTCATCCAGAAACGTTATCTCCCTAGCATGTCCTGCCATGACACTGACCCAGTCGATACCAGGGTAATTGAAATCACCCATTATTATTACTGTATTGTAACTTTTGTTAGCTTCACTGATTTCTTTGAGCATTTCATCATCCATTTGTTAATTCTGGCCTTGCAGTCGATAGTACACCCCCACTGCCATTGCCTTCCCCTTTTTACATGGAATTTCAATCCATATAGATTCTACTGTGTATTTTGTTTCCTGCAACACTTTAATCCTGTGTGACTCAATGCCCTCTCTAACATAGAGCATAACCCCTTCACCAATTTGATCTACTCTATCATTGTGATTTGTACCCAGGTATAACAGTGTCCCACTGGTTGTCCTCTTTCCAAGAGTTCTCTGAGTTACCAAGCATATCTAACCTCTCATTTAGTGCTTTATAATTTAACTCTCCCATCTTATTTTGTAGACTTCTAGCATTTGCATACAAGCATTTTAGAGGTTGTATTTTATTCGTATTAATCTGGTTATCAGTATACAGGGGTAATTTGGAATCTTTAAGCTCTGTCTGCTCTGTACTTAAGGGCATTTGGGCTACTTTTGTTTTTATTGGAACCTCTCTGTCGATATGTCCTAATTTCAATCTTTTGCTAGTATTCTTCATGGATACATCATTGCAAACCATGGACTCTTGGGCACCTGTCAGCTTTCCCTTATTATCTAGTTTAAAAGCTGCTCTATCTCCTTTTTAAAGATTAATGCCCATCTCTTTGGAAAAGCCCCTCCTTTGCCCAGAATGTTCCCCAGTTCCTAACAAATCCAAAACCCTCATCCTTGCACCATCATCTCATGTATGCATTGGGACTCCAGAGCTCTTCCTGATTTCTCAGTCCTGTGCGTGGAACAGGAAGCATTTGTGAGAATGCTACCCTGGAAGTTCTAGATTTCAGCATCCTACCTAAAAACCTAAATTTGTCCTTCAAAACCTCCTACCCCACTTTCCTATCTGTCATTGGTACCAACATGTACCAAAAAAGCAGACTCCTTCCCAGTGTTATCTAACACCTTGTCTAGGTGGCACGTGAAGTGTGCTATCTTCAGACCAGACAGGCATGTTACCATGTGATCCTCACATCCACCAGCCACCCAGCTATCTACATTCCTAATGATAGAATCACCAACTATAATGGCTGTCCTATCCCTTTCTTCATGGGTACATGGCCTAGGAGAATCCTCCTCGCTGCAAGAGGGGTTTACATCACCTGGAGGACAAGTCCTAGATACAGGATCACTTCCTGCCACACCAGACTGTTGCTTTCCTATCACATGACCTCTCTCCTCCATGGCAACAGGTATGCTGCCAGACTGGAGGTGGGACTTCAGTACTACATCCCTGTAGGTCTCATCTGTCTTCCTTATGTCCTCCAAGTATGCTGCTCTAGCCTCAAGAGATTGGACTCATTCCCTGAGAGCAAAGAGCTCCTTTCACCTAGGGCACACATAAGATCACTCAACAACTGGGAGAAAATTGTACATGTGACACTCAATGCAAAAGACTGGAAAACCCCCATCTCACTGCTCGACTCCTATCTGCATCTTAGTTTTAAGGTTTTGTTCAGATATGAAAGTTGTTTACTTACTTACTTAGGTTTGCAGGAGATACTTATACTAATACAACTATACCTTATATGTTAAATGAAATTTGTTCACCTCAAGAATAATTAATCTCAGGTCCTTAATAAATGTCTTCCTGATGAGGATAACCAGCCGCACCTGAAAGTGATTATGGACATCTCCCCCCTTCAATAGGTTTAAGAGCCTATAAATCTAGGATTATCCCAGGGGTAGATGGGAGTCGGTGTTGGAAGGAGGGAAAGAAGACTTACAGGCTGACTTGCTGCACTGTGCCCCGACCTTTACCTCTAAGGTAAAGAAATATCTCTTATTCTAACTACTGTGGGTTGTTACACCAGAGCTTATAAAGCTTATGGCAATGTCCGGTCTCTATTTTTAATAATCCTGGTAAATGGATCCCCACAGATCTTTATAAGCTCTGGTGTAACAACCCATGGTAGTTAAAATTAGAATAAGAGATATTTCTATTTTATGCCTTTTATGAATTTTATCATATTTATATAACATTATGTTCAATTATTTATCTATTATTTATTATTATCTTATATATTTTTTATTACGTTTAGTGGTCTTTTTTGTGTACTACAAGACACTAAAGGTATTGTTATAAAATTTTCAATATCATTTTCTGCTGTGTCCTCCTCATCCTCTTTCTCTAATTAATTTTCTTTTATTTGTGCTTTCAAGTATAGTCTTTGACCTTTTAAACTATTTAAGTAATACTTTATGTTTTAGAATTTATCCAACCATGCATTTTATTTGTGCTTTCAACATCTTATTATTATCATTTTTCGATTTATGGCATTTACAATATTTGTTCTACGTTATGAATTTTTCTTCTTAATCTATATTTTTTACTATATATGTTTTTTTATGCTTCACTACATTTTATACGTATAGGAGCACTCTTATTTTTTAAGTCATATGACTATTATTAAATTTATTGTAATTTGTACGTTTTTATGATTTTATAACAAATTGGTTTCTAAATGTTTTTCCAATGGTTATTCTTATGTTTAATATGTATTGTTATTATTCATTTTGAGGTTTGTTCTGTCTAAAGACCCCCTGAAGAAGGCTTTTGAGCCGAAACGCGTAGGGGCTAATAAAAGGGGTTTAACCTGAATTGGACATTCGCCAGTCGCTTTTTATTTTTTACCCGCTTGTTCGGTCTTCTTTGACAGTGTGCAGGTACCTACTTCTCTCCTTGGTCGGCTATGTGCCATTTTGGAAATAGAGACATGTAGCATCCACTAGGCACCAGGGATCACACCAGGATAAGTGCCTCGAAGGGGGAGGTGGGGTTGGGGGAGGGGTGGGCTTCCATTGTGGTGGTAGGGGTAGATCAGGAGGGGGTTTCAGGTAGTCACTCCATATTACTCATGACTTCAGGAGGTGGCATCTGTAGAGGTGGCATCTGTAGACAGAGTAGTTTCTATTGTGGAAGGGGGGTCAGATGAGGAAAGTAAGAAGGTTGTTAACATGTAGTGCTGTGGGACTGGGAGGATGGGAAGAATGAGAGTTGTCAGTGATGCCTGGCTGCAGCTAGTGCTAGTGTTTGGCTGGGAGAGGTGAGAAAGCATTGAGTGTTGCGTAATGGTCAGCTGCAAATAGCCTGGGTGCACCCACACTTTCTGCTGCTGCATGTTGTAACCTGATGCTGGGTCCATTCGCTTCTGGGTAGTCTAATTCAGGTAGTGCTCACGCAAGTCTCAGTGCTCATGCGGACAGCGGGCGGGTGACAACACCGGTAACAGTTCAAGAGTAGGGATCCACGCAGAAGCCCCTTGGTATGTTTCCAGTTCTGCTCACCAAAGTTCCAATCAGAGCTCAGAAGATGTAATTTCCCCACCCCTCCCCCCACAGGTGAATCAGCAGAAAAGTATAAATACAAATCAGCTACATTACAGGCTATGGCCTAGGTGTACGCCTAGTTCAGCCCTGAAGGCTTCCGCCTTTGCCAAAAACAGTTCTCACTACAGAAGCTATCTCAGATAGGTATAGTTCCAGCCTTCCTACACAGTTTAGTTCCAATCAGCAAGGAAAACAATACAGGCAAAATGCAAAACCAAATTTAATTTCTCTTTCTCAGCCCCAAATCATGGAAAAATAGCCAGTACGGCTCAGTGAGGTGAGAAAGGGTGGGGAGGTGCCCACACCTCTGTGACTTACTCTCTCGTCACACCTCCCTTTCATACTGTAATTGGCTCCTGGCAGGGAACACATATGAATTGTGTTCCCTGGGAAATGGCAGGTCTTCTTCCCCTCCCCCAATCATCCCAACAACAGGAACTTTCCTGCCCTTAACTCTCTCCTGAGGATTTTTCTACCTATTGGCATACCACTGACCAGGGGCCTCTGCGAGCTATAGAAAGGAGATCTCTCCTGTTTTGTCTGGGATTGAGGAACAGACTAGCTCTGGAGGGTCCTTTCCTGTCCCTCCCTTGTTGTTATCCTACTCCAAAGGGAACCCTTGGTGCCACAATGTAATACAGTGCTCATGTGGTAAATATCTGCCCTGCATGATGCTGGCCTCTGCCTTTACCGCACAGGCTTTGCACTTACCACAACTTAGTAAACAGGTCCCTAAGTTCATATAATTTGAAAAGTATAACCCTAAGCATTTTAAATATTTCCTCAGCACATTCTTTTTGGGCAAGATGGTTATAGTTCAAACAACCGATAAAGGGAAACTTTAAGAAAAAGGGTATCCAACACATACAATAAAGTAAGGAGGTAATTTATAGATTCATTTACATTTTGCCATTCACTGCAGTGTCTAAGATAAGCTGTATTGCTCTAAATTGGGAAAGACAGAGTGTACATTGAGTCTTCTATGATCTTCCAAGGGTTATTTTTTGTAAAAATACCATTAATCTAGTATATGTAGCTTTACGAACTCCTCCTGTGATATGATATTTTAGTGTTATAACTGTGTTTCTCCTTTGGCCTTTTGCGGTGAATTTGTCTAGGGCACTGGGTACAGTGAAGCATGGACATAGTGTCTGTTGTGCACAGTGCTGGACATGCACTACCAACTTATAAAATAGGTGTACTGTGTACCACTAAACAAAGATACCACTGCCATGGTTCCGCTGCTTCCAGGCAAGAGGAGGCTACTTTACTTTTGATCCTCTTCCGCCTGGGCCAATGAGTAGGCTGCCATTGTAGGGGATGGGGAGAAGATGAAATAAATCTCCAAATGGGATAAAGAACAAAGAAGTGGCAGAAAGAAAATGGCAATGAAGGGCCTCGGAGCTTGGGAACATGCTCAGCATCGGCCAATCCCTTTTCTTACAACACAGGAAGTCTGCATCAGAAGGGGTGGGACCACCAAAGGCTGAGCACACATGCAGGCTCTGAGGCCCCACACTGCCATTTTATTTCACCTCTGTCAGAAGGATGTGGCATGAGGAGGACAGCAGCGACACAGGAAAACAATGAACAGTGAGATGTTGGACCAAGGGGATGGAGCAGAAGTTGAGATGATAGACAGGGGAAAGTAAGTGGGAGAAGCTGGATAGGGAAAAGGGGATGATATGGCACGAGGGAAGATGAGACAAGCACATGGACATGCAAGGGGGAAGAGGGAGAGATGTGGGACATGACCAAGGGGTGGAAGGGAAGATCAGGAGAGATAATGGACATCAAATGGGAAGATAAAAGAGAGGGATATTGGACATGGAAGGGAGAAGGGAAGACAAGCAGCTGCTGGACATAAGGGGGGAGGGAATAGGCAGATGCTGGGCAAAGTGGGGAAAGAAGAGGGTATAAATGGTGGACATAGAGGTGGGGAGGGAAGAAGGGGTAGATGCTGGCCATAAAGAAGGGTAGATTCTATACATGGAAGGGGGCCAGAGGGAGATGGTGGGAAGAGGAGCAGAAAGGGATGAGAGGGGACTTGATGGACCTTGGGGAAGGGAAGGGAAGGAGGGATACTAGAAGGATGAAATGAAGGGTAAAACTGACATGGAAGAGGAGAGAGAGATACTTCATATGCAGGGAGAAAAGGAAGAGAGGAGGGATGCTGGACATGGATGGAGGGGCAGGAAAGAGAGAAGGGAGATGTTGGACCCAGCTGGGGGAGAGATGGAAAGCTATAACAGATACAGTAATAAGAGGAAGCTCGAAGACTGGATGGCTCAAAGGACAGAGATAGGGTAGATATAGGGTAGATTGAAGAAGACAGGAGAAAAGAAAACAAATGGCAAATGGACAGGAGACTCTGGAAACCAAGTTACTATAGACAGAGCAAAGCAGAATCAAAGACTGGAACCAACATGATTAGAAAAGTGAAATCATTAGATAGCAAAGGTAGAAAAATAATTTTATTTTCAATGTCAGTTTTGGGAATTTACATCTATTTCTATATTTTACAAAGTATAGTAGGAATTGCACCTCTTTCTATTACTCTGGTGTTGCACTGCATACAGTCTGGCTTCTTGAGGTTTCAGTTTAGGGAGCTGGGGACTGATTAAGCTTATGTCTGTGACTCTTCTTAGAAACAATGATGTAAAACTGCAATAAAAACAAATCAGCCCACAGAGGACTGATTGGCAATACCCTCAGCAAGAGAGTGCTTTTTACATGCTGCTGGCTTCAGTCTGAGGTCTAAACCTGTTGAGGTCCCTGAAGTTTCAGCCACCTTATGCATTCAGAGGTCAGACTGAAGCTAGCAAAGGACACTGACCCACGTAACAAGACAGAATTTTATCATGACTGCAGTAATTCCTGAGGAAATGCAAAAATGCCAGCATCTGCTGGTACAACCCGCAAACTTGGTACTTATTGGCATCTGGTCTCCTGTAGTTCCTCTTGGGTCCAACGTTAAGGAAAGCATTTAGCTATGTATTTTCTGTTTACCAGCTGTTGAAAATGTTACTTTGTTTTTTTGAAAAGGGAACTGAGCATATGCTGAAAGCAGTCCTCTACATCATAGGTTCTCAACCCAGTCCTCGAGATACATCTAGTCAGTCAGGCCTTCGGGATAACCACAATGAATATGCACGAAAGAGATTTGCATTCAGTGGCGGGCAGTGAATGCAAATCTATTTCATGCAAATCTATTCATTTTGGTTATTCGAAAAAGCTTACTATCTAGGCCTGTCCCGAGGACTGAGTTGAGAACCACTGCTCTAGGTGTTAATTGTCTGCTATGTCTCTTAAGGAGACCGCACCTTCAAAAGGATATAAACAGGCTGGAGTCAGCACAGAGGTGGCTACTAAAATGATTAGTGGTCTTCATTATAAAGCATATGAGGCCAGACTTAAGGATCTTAATATGTACGCCTTAGAGGATAGAGGTGATATGATTGAGACATTTAAATACCTCCATGGCATAAATGTACAGGAGTAGATGCTCTTTTGATTGAAAGCAAGCTCTGCTACGAGGGGACATGGGATGAGTGTGAAGGGGGATACATACAGGAGTGATATGCAGAAATATTTCTTTATGGAGAGAGTGGTGGATCCGTGGAATAGTCTCCCAGTGGAGGTGGTAGAGATGAGGACAGTAACTGAATTCAAAGAAGCATGGGACAAACACAGAGGATCTCTAAAGAAAAAAAGGGGACTATGGTAGTGGTTGATATGGAAGGACAGACTAGATAGGCCATGTGGTATTTTTCTGCCATCATGTTTCTATGTGTCTATATTTTACTAAAGGGTGCTAGCTGTTAGCACGGTCTGATGTACGCTAAAGGCATGCATTGGGCCCATGTTGACAGCTAGCACGGGGCCATGATAGCGCTGCCACATTTTGGCGCTAACTGTTCATGGCACGTTAGAATTGCAAGTGGGAGGGTTGGGGTGGAGAGTGGGCAGGATGAGCATTTGCTACTTGCAGAGTGGGCTAGTAGCATGGGTGCACTCACCGCCACCTCCATAGGTGTTATTGATGGCACCAGCACTTTTGTAGTGCTGCAGCAAGGCCGCATACACCGCAGTATCTGTCAGGAACATGCTTTCCATGTTCCCAGCAGTTAATACTGCGTGTTGCCCTAATGCACCAACATGGGTCCAAATTATGTACAATTAGCATTTAGAATGTTGTTTCTAGTTTGCATACAGCCCCCTTTGCAAAAGTAACTTTGATATAAAATATTTGGATGTTGCATATTTAAATTAAAGCGACAATCAGATATAATTCTATTGGAGCATCTCAAAATTCTTGTCTTTTTCAGTCATACGACTGGAACAAATTTTCTGGTGCACCACCAACTTAAACAGTCACCCTCCGCCCCTACAGTGAAGGTCTATCGGTTTAGTTTTTCTATCCATGCTTCCCCAATTTTATATCTATAATTGTCCTTATAATTTAATTTAGATTGGTAAGACTAATAGAGCATGAGGACCCACATGAACGAAAGTGGGAGCAAGCACCTTTGGTGATATATCACACTCCATAGATGACATTAGATTCTGGGTGACTGATAAAATTAAAGCTGAGAGCAGAGGGGGAGATAAGGATAGATGTCAGCACAGTCAGAACTGCTGGATTTTTTTTGCTTGCATTCTGTTTCCTCTTTAGGGCTTAATGCGAATATTGATCATAGCATCTTCTTGTAGATTTGGGGGCATGTTTACTAAAAGTTAATCTGCACTAATGGACCTTAGCAGGCATTAAGTACCTCCGTGCCCTTAGGAATAAAATGCACAATGGCGGAACATAGCATGCTCTAACCTTTGGTAAACATGCCCCTTTGTTGTTTTGATATATGCGAAATATCCAATTTGTGCCCACAGGTGTCCTTACAAGCAGTTGGGATGGTGCAGAAACCCTGTGTTTGAGCCCTGCACTAAAGCTCAGTGCAGGGTTCCTAAAGCAAGTCTAACGCAGAGGTTTTGGCTGATGCCGTTCAGGTAGTCACTCCATGTTACTCATTGGCTTCAGGAGGTGGCATCTGTTAGCAACCAGCATGCAAATAAGTTGTACGCAAAATGTCTGCGATAAACAAGGAGAGGAAGCCAAACGCATGCGTACATGGATTTATGTTAGTAGCACCTATATCTTATGCACATGTGCTAGAATGCTATCTGGTGCATAAACAGCAATATTATTCTGCGCAGAATAATATTGGTATTGATGCATCAGATAGCATTCCAGCACCTGCACATAGCATTGTCCCAGCATGCCTTTCCTGCCATTTCTTTTTCACCACTCCATTCAGCAAAGCCAGAAAAAAGTTCCAAGTGCCCTACGCTTAAGATAGAGAAGAAACAAGCATACCTTTCTCTCCAGCATTGACCATAGACCTATGACTTGGCCTTTACGCCTCCTTAAAATCTCAGTGCTAAGTTCAGCCTTCTGGTCTTCTGTGCACTTCTCTGTACCCTTATTTGCCCTGACTAGTTAATTGCTTCATTACCATGGATTTAAG
This sequence comes from Ichthyophis bannanicus, assembly GCA_033557465.1. Taxonomy (NCBI): domain Eukaryota; kingdom Metazoa; phylum Chordata; class Amphibia; order Gymnophiona; family Ichthyophiidae; genus Ichthyophis; species Ichthyophis bannanicus. The sequence continues at coordinate 1,375,815,828 of CM066031.1, forward strand.
AGTGCTGTATGCTGCTGTCTGTTCTAAGTTTTGTGCACAATTAGCTCATGTGCAAAACGTTTTTCTGCATTGGTAGCACACAAAATTGTGCACAAAAACTGAGCTAACCTGTGCACAAAGCCTAGCATGCTTTACTACATCAGCCTGTGTGTGTGTTTCTACAGAAGGGATATACCAAGTACAGTAGATTAGAGGAGTGTGTCATGTTGCTACATCACCCCCTTGGGGCCTGCTGTCATGGTATTTTCCACCATTCTGTAATACTTAGGGGCATGTTTACTAAAAACCGCACAATTGCGCGCCGCACAATAGCACACTAAAAGCAGCACTTAAGTGCTCTTAAGCGCCCCGCACACGTGCGATGAACCCCCGCACACGTGCGCGGCACACTAACGGGCTCCGCACAAGTACAGGCCCGCAAATGTCCGATAGAGGCGTGGAAAGGCTAACGGAGGGCGGAGGAAGGCTCCCGAGGGGTGGAGAGACGGCTGCAATGGGCGGGGAAGGGGAGGGGAGAGGCTCCTCGCACATTTACGGGGCCGAATATACAAGTAAAAAATACCGCGAGTGAAACACTCGCGGTAGAGGGCATTTAAAGGGAAGAGAAACCATTTCCGTCAGCAATGTACAGGAAAACCGGGGAAACCTACAAAACGTGAGCAGTGTGATACATGTGCATAGAACAAAAGTGCAAATAAAAAGCGAAAATGACCACAACAAAAATATTAAAAATAGTACTTCAGCTGGGCAACAGTGATATTAATGGGCAACAACAAAAAACACTCCCTGGAAAGCTCCATAACATTAGAAATGAATTTTGGAAGGGTCCACAGAGTGGAGACCCTTCCAAAAATAATTTCTTGCCATTGGAGCTGTCCTTGGAGTGTTGTGTATGGTTGCCCATTAATAACACTGTTGCCCAGCTTGGCTATCTTTTTCCCCCCTTTTTTTTGCAGGCATTTTCGTGGTGTATTTGCACTTTTGTCCCCAGACAAGGTGAACGAGCCCACAGTAAAAATGTGCAGAGCATGGCTTCCGACTCCTTCTTGCCAGGTTTCCTATCTCCAGGAACTACACTGTTTCTATGGCCACAGTGTGGTGCAGCAGACAGAGCCAGTATCTCTAGGACCAGAGAGTCACAGGTTCAAGTCCCAGCTGGGACACCTGCCAGCCTTGTCCCCATATTTTACCCACCACTAAACAGAGATAGTAAAGATACTCCTTTATTGCAGAGAACATAAGCATGTTGCAAACACCCATATTTTACCCTACACCGCTCACACACCATAACAATGGGCATTACCTACAGCCGAGTCCCCCAAATGCAGGCCTGGAGTGCCACAACTCAATCAGGTCATATGGTTTTACAACGATAAGGACATGCCAGCATGTTGGCGGAAGGGTACAGGTGGTGGAGGGGCAGTGGCTGCTAGCCACAGAAGACAGTGGCCTAGCCATGTGCAGGATGGCACCATCCACTGCAACAGACAGGCCCTGTCGGATGTATAGTCATGGACCTCCCAGGGAATTCAGCCAATCTGTGGCAACACAGTGGTGCAGTGCACACAGACAGCGTGTGCAAGAACAGAAGGACACAGGTTCAAAGCCCAGCTGGGGCTACTGCCAATCCTGTCCACATATTTTTCCCACAACTAAACCGTGATAGTAAGGACAAACCTTTATTGCTGAGAGCATACGCATTGGTAATACGCCTATCTTTTACCACACCGAGCACAGACACCATGAACAGGGGCATTACCTAGAGCAGAGTCTCCGAAATGCAGTCCTGGAGGACCACACACCATTCAGATTCCATGCTGCCTCTAATACAAATGCCTGTGCTGCATATCTATGCACCACCCCCATGGCATGTATATGTAGCTCATGCATATTCATGAGGGAGAGCAGGAGAACCCGAACAGTGTTAGGCACACCAGGACTGGAGTTGGGAACCTCTGCCGTAAAGCAGCAGCCAACAGGGGCAGACACACCCACACCCACAGGCCCCATTGGCCAATGCCTCCTGGAGAGGCAGGACATTGGGCCCTGCGTGCATCTCCCAATACTAGCACCTGCATACCTTAGCAATGCCACCCTACACCTGGGTATACGGTACACAGCTCTCAAACGTTTGCTATGAGTACTGGCAGATAGACATTCCTACGTTAAGCACAGTTTGCTCTTTGAGCTCCATCATAACAATCTTTCTGATGTCTGCGGTGTGTGCTTCAGGTCTGGCCTCTGACAGTGCTCACCACCCTGGGGAGTGACCCCCAACAGTATTGCGTACCATATCCATGCCTGTGCTGTGCCCAGGACTGGTGTGGTGGGCAAGGCTGATAAACTCCTCTATAGTAGCACAATGCTGGCATACGTGTGGGAGTGTGTGTCTGTCTATACCAGGGGTGGGCAATCTCGGTCCTGGAGGGCCACAGACCAGTCAGGTTTTCGGGATATCCCTAATGAATAAGCATGCGATATATATGCATTACAGATATCCTGCCAATCTGACTGGTCTGCGGCCCTCCAGGACCGAGATTGCCCACCCCTGGTCTATACAGTGTGTGGTGGCTGCAAACACCTTCCACAGCCCACACTGCCAGCACTGTTGCCATTATTGGCCTGCCAATGTGCATAATGAGCAGCAAGGTACCATGGGTATAGCTCAGACAGGGTGGGCTGGCCAGGATGCATCTGCACAGGGCATAGGGCACTGCCTGGGACATTGTTGTGGCCGGCCACCACCTACACAGACAGGGTGACCTCTTTCTGTCCTGCTGGGGGATCACTCTCACCCTGACTGTGCAGTGACCACAGCATGTCTAGGCACCCCCATAGTGCTATATAGTATTTCTCTCATGTGATATATATGGGTTTTCTTTTGGGGCCCAGTCACTGACTTATCTGCTGGTGTGCACTGCCATTCCAGTTCTGGGTGCATGCATTTCCACCAGGACTAGCTAGCAGACTGTTTTCAGCTGGTCTGTGTTGTGATGGAGTGCCTTGCAGGGTGCAGTGGCTGAAGACTTGCTGCAGGAGAATATCAGATAGTGGTGGGGTGCAGCTTAGCACACAATAACTCCATCTCTCATATATACAGCTACCTTGTTCAATGTTCCACATATGTAGATAGTTTCCCCTGTTATCCAAGTTACTGCTCCTGTTCATTGTAATGACCTGACTCTTGTTTATTGTCGGATATTGTTTGTTCTATGTAAACCGCGCTGATCGCAAATAGTGCGGTATATAAGAGATGTAAATAAATAAATAAATAAATAAATAAATAAATAAATATCCAGGCCTAATGTCTGTCTGATATTGTGTTGTGGAGGTGTATAGAGCTGCTTTGACTGCCCTGTAGGGTGTCTGTTCCCCAGCAGGACCGGGGTTGATGGTCCACTCTACTGCCACCATTGCAGGGAGGTAGAATGTGGATCTGTTGATAGGAGACCCTGTTTTTTTCAACCTGGGGTGGTGGTACATAGCCCACCTAGGTGTCCTTAAGGGGTTCCCCTGACGAAGACAGAAAGTGATATCCAAGGTGTTTCTGCAGAAACTACCTATCTCACAGATTAATACTGCTGTGGAGCTCTGGCATGGCCTCTTTCATCTATGGAGGGTGTTGTGGACCTGGTCCTGGGCGCCTCTTCACACCCTCAGGGTGAGCACAGTACCCGCACAATGTGACGGTGTGTAGCTACTCTGTGCCAGTAAAACACCCGGTCAGTACCCCCTACCAGGCCGAGGTGCTATGTGGGTGCACACGGCCACTTCCCCCTACCATGCCAGGGAGCTGTTGGGGTGCACTCCCCATCTTGTGTTCATCTGTGGACAGCTGATTTGCATGTGCAGTGCATCATGGGTACGGGTGGCCTAACCCTATCCTGGCTACCACAGCAGACTGTCTGTGTGGTGACATGCAGGCTCTCTGCAGCCAGCCAGAGGCTTGCTGGCAGCTGTAGCCCAATGGTTACTTCACTGCCTGAGAAGCCAGAGGTCATGGGTTCAAACCCACAGTGGGTTAATTTGCTAGGGTTGTCCAAAGTTTTTTTATTTAAGGTACATATGTTGATGCCAGAAAAAACACCCGCAGCGTACTGTACCCATAAGGTGCTGCTGAGGGTGCTTTATAGGGTGCCCTATAGGGCACCTTATGGTTGCCGTCCATATAAGGTGCACTATACATTATCCTGTGACGCAACATATATGGTGACCTATAGGGGACATTCTAGGGTGCCTTGGCGGACAGTGAACTTTAACATGTGCCGTATGGGCCGCCTTATGTTAACACGCTTTGAGAGTGAGTTTGCTAGTACTGATAAATAAAATAGAACTAATATGCCTCCTACAGCACTCATCCCCATAATATGTTATGCCTCAGCCAGCCTTGTTTACTGGGCACTGTGAGGAATTGAACCCCTGATCCCTGCACCATTGGTCAGTGTCTTAACCATTGTGCTGTGGCTCTATTCCTGTGATGGCACATCAGCGCGCCGCCTTATGCCGCCCAGTCTTAAAAAGCCTCCTAAAACATTAGCACACCGCCTTATGCCCATCAGCGCGCCGCCTTATACCGCCCATCATTTAAATGCCTCCTAAAATAATGCCTCTGCCAGCTGTCTCCATTGGGCACTGTGAGGGTTTGAACACCTGATCCCTGCACCATTGGTCAGTGTCTTAACCATTGTGTTGTGGCTCTATTCCTGTGTTTGGCCATTGCCGCACTGCCTTAGGCATTCATAGCATAGCAGCGCACCACCTTCTGCCGCCCAAACCGCACAAACTTAACAGCGTGCCGCCTAATGCCCACTATTTACAGTGCTACGCCTTATGACGCCCACACCTAACAGCGCACCGCCTAATGTCGCCCAACATGTGCAGATGAACAGTGCGCCGCCTTATGCCGCACAAAATTAATATGCCTCCTACAGCACTTTAACCCATTACAGTTATTGCCTCAGACAAAAGCTTTTGTTGCGCACAATGGGGGATTGAACCCATGGCCCCTGCACCATTGGTCAGTGTCTTCACCGTTGTACTACGGCTCTGTTCTTTTCTGTACCCAGCAGCTTCCCACGTGCTAATGTGGACCCCGCACATTAGCGCGACGCGCACAAGTACGGTCGCTGTCTCCCGGTTTTTTCTTTTCTCTGCCTGAACTGCCCACTCCTTATATGGCACAGGCACACTACCGCGGCCCCGCACAATTTCGGAGTTTAGTAAACATGCCCCTTAGACTAGGTATGAGTTATTTAGCTAGCTTATGAGAAGACAGCATCACTGACCTGTTCTCTCGCTATGTAATTTTTATAAATATTAATTTTTTGAACTCTAGCTTTCAGTAAGTGAAAGCAGTGAAATCTAATAACCCTAATGAATTTTAATTTGACTTAAGTTTTAATTTGTAAAGTCAAACATGAACTTGGAGTGGAAGGAGAGTATCCCGTTTCCCTTTACCTAAATTATTGTATTACAGTAAAGTGGTTTTTAATCCATCCCTCCTTTCCTGAGGAAAAAGAAGAAGAGAAACAAGAGGACTCCATACCTGAGGAACCCAGCTACACTACTTGTAAAAATTAAAAGAAGTTTATAGATTGTCAAAGTGGTATTGGAATGAAAAAAGGAGGGCGTACAGAGCAGCTAGGAGCCTGACCTGAGGAAAACAATGGAGAAACATCCATAGGTGTTCGCATCCAGAGGATAAGGATCAAGATGTATGAGAAATAAGCTGAGAATCTCAGATTTGAAAGAATGAAATTGTACAAGGAAGAGGAGATTTTCCATTTCCTGCAGACAGAGAAGCTTGAGGATCCCGCATGTTTTAGAACATAAATACAGGGATCACTAACACAGAAACTTATTTCAGCTCAGTCACATGGGCCTACCACTTTTTCATGGCTTTGGGAGATAGGTGCACAAGTGGTGTTCTCTTCAGTCCTCCCTGTTGAGGGTAAAGGCCAAGGCAGAGAAGCTCGCATCCTGGAGATGAATGCATGGCTGCATGGATGGTGTCACTGAGAGCATTTTGGCTTCCTGGACCTTGGGATGATTTGCCAAGAGCTGCTGAGCAGAGATGGTGTCCACCTATCCAACAAGGGTCAAAGGGTCTTCTGCAGGAAACTGGCTAATCTACTAAAGAGGGCTTTAAACTAGATTCATTTGGGAAGGGTGAAAAAAGCCCCCAGCTAAATAAAAGTCCTCAGATAGGTAAAACATTAGAAATGAGTAAAAAGGCAACATCTGGAAAGCACTGTGCATTAAAATACCTCCATGGCAGAAATGCACAGGAGGAGAGCCTCTTTCAACTGAAAGAAAGCTCTAGAATGAAGGGGCATAGGATGAAAGTGAAAGAGGATAGACTCAGTAGAAATATGCATAAATATTTCTTTATGGAAAGAGTGGTAGATGCATGGAATAGTCTCCAGCAGAATGGAGGATGTATTAATGTCCCTGTACAAGTCGTTGGTGAGGCCTCACTCGGAGTGTTGTGTTCAGTTTTGGAGACCATATCTCACAAAGGATATAAAATACTTGAGATGGTTCAGAGGAAGTGAGCAAAATGATTTGGAGACTGTGCCAGAAGATGCATGAGAAGAGACTTGAAGATCTAAATTTGCATACCCTACAGGAGAGGAGGGACAAGGGGGATATGATCCAGACCTTTAAATACTTAAAGGGTATCAATGAACAAGCCAACCTTCTTCAAAGAAAGGGAAACTTTAAAACTACAGGGCATACAATGAAGCTAAAAGGCAGTAAACTTAAAAGCAACCTCAGAAAAACATTTTCACTGAAAGGGTGATGGATGCTTGGAATGCCTTCCCAACGGAGGTGATTGAGGCAAAAACAGTGACATAATTCAAAATGGCATGGGACAGACACAGTGGATCCCTTCATAGCAAGAGTGACCTGCACAGAGCTGCAGTTACAACTTCTCTATCCACCTAACTGGGCAGACTAGATGGACCATTCTTTTTTTTATAATATGTTACTATGTCTCCTAGTGGAGGTAGTAGAGACCAATACAGTAACTGAATTCAAGAAAGCATGGGACAAACACAGAAGAACTGTAAAGGAAAAAAAAGAGATGGTATTAGTTGATATGGAACGGCAGACTGGATAGGCCATATGTTTTTTTTTCTGCCATCATGTTTCTATGGCTTGTACATGATCTAGCAATGGGAACGAGTGAGGTGATCAAATTTGCAGATGACACAAAATTATTCAAAATTGTTAAAACACAAGAGGATTGCGAAAAATTGCAAGAAGACCTTCAGAAATTGGGAGACTGGGCATCCAAATGGCAGATGAAATGTAATGTGGGCAAATGCAAAGTTACATACTTAGGGAAGAACAACCCAAACAACACACTATGCAAGGTTCCACAGTAGAAATCACCACCCAGGAAAAGGATCTAGGCATCATCATAGATAATACGTTGAAACCTCTGCCCAATGTGTAGCAGAGGCCAAGAAAGCAAATAGATTGCTAGGAATCACAAGTAAAGGAATGGAGAATAAAACCAAGGATATTACAGTATAATACCTCTATATCATTCCATGATATGACCATACTTTGAATATTGTGTGCAATTCTGGTTGCCATATCTTAAAAAGAATATAGCAGAAATAGAAAAGGTACAGAGGAGGGTGACCAAAATGATAAAGGGGCTGGAACGATACTCCTATGAGGAAAGGCTTAAAAGGTTAGGGCTTTTCAACTTAGAAAAAGAGATTGCTGAGGGGAGATGTGATAGAGATCTGTAAAATAACGAGTGGAGTGGAACGATTAAATGTAGATTGGTTGTTTACCCCTTCAAAAAGTAGAAAGACTAGGGGTTCACAAAATAAAGCTACAATGTAGCACATTTAAGACTAATTGTAGAAAAAAAATTCACTCAACGTGTAACCAAACTCTGGAATTCATTGCCGGAGGATGGAGTAAAAGCTGTAATGTAGCTAGGTTTAAAAGAAGTTTGGAGAATTTCCTGGAGGAAAAGTCCATAAACTATTACTGAAGTCGACTGAGGCAATCCACTGCTTATCCCTGATATACCATTAAACAACTGCTACAAAAAACTCAATATGCTCTTACTTGTCAAATGTTCAACGATAACCAAGGATACCTCAGTGTTCAACTGCTATGGGCTATAGCAACATGGCTTATGTTGTATAAGGCCATATTTACAAGGCTCTGCCAGGAAATTTGGAAGATAACATCATGACCAACTAACTGGAAAGGATTTCTGTTTATACCAATTCTGAAGAAAGGTGATCTGACTTACTGTGGAAATTATTGGACAGTCACTCTGATTCCACATGACAGCAACAATCTACTCAATTACAGTATCTAGCAGAGACTACAACCATACCTGGAATAAGAACTGCCTGACATGCAAGCAGGGTTCTGGAGAGGGTGAGGAATCAGAGACATCATTGTGGATGTGAGATGGATCCTTGAAAAGACAAAAGAATACCAAAAGGATATCTATATGTGTTTTATTGACTGCAGCAAGGCATTTGACTGTGTAAACCAGTGATTCTAAACCCAGTCCTCTGAGACCCCCCCCAGGCCAGTCAAGTTTTCAGGATATCCACAATGAATATGCATGAGATAGATCTGCATACAATGGAAGCAGTGCATGCAGATCTATCTCATGCATATTCATTGTGGATATCCTGAAAACCTGAGGAATCGGTATAGCAGAATATCTGATAGTACTCTTGCACAAGCTTTACATTGATCAAGAAGCAACAGTTTGAACAGAATAAGGAGAAACAGAATGGTTTAAAATCAGCAAAGGTGTATGACAAGGCTGCATACTTTCCCACTATGTGTTTAATTTATATGCAGAATAAATAATCAGAGAAGTTGGACTGTATGGAAACAATTGAGGTGTGAAGATTGGTGGAAGACACATCAACAACTTGATGACACCACAATACTGGCTGAAAACGAAGATGATCTGAAACATTTGCTTCTCAAGATCAAGGAACATAGTCCTAAAGTTGGCCTGCACCTTAATGTAAAGAAATCAAAGATCCTGACAACTGACAAAATCAATAAGTTCATCGTTGATGGAGAGGAAATTGAAATAGTGGACAACTTTAACCTGCTTGGATCAATAATCAATAAAGAAATGACAAGCAGTCAAGAAATCCGACGATGCATTGCTCTTGGCAGAATGGCTATGAAGGACTTAGACAAGATTCTCAAGAGCAGAGATGTCTTTCTCCATACAAAGATTTGACTTCTCCAAGCCAAGGTATTTTCAATAATGTCTTATGGATGCAAAGGTTGGACAGTGAAAAAGATAGACAGGAAGAAAATCAATGCCTTTGAATTATGGTGCTGGCGAAGAATATTGCCTGAAGAACAAACCAGTCAGTACTAGAAGAGATCAAACCAAAGCTTTCTTTAGACGCTCGGATGAAAAGACTTTCATACTTTGGACACATCATGTGAAGAGAGAGATCATTAGAGAAAGATATCATGCTTGGCATGGTTGAAGGTCAACGCAAAAGAGGAAGACTGATTATGAGATAGATCGATACAATAACAGCAACTATGGATGCCACTCTGTCAACAATGGGCCATCTGACTGAAGACTGAATAGTTTAGGACAGCTATCCAGAGGGTCGCCAGGAGTCAACACTGACTCAATGGCACTTAACAACAACCAGCAGGTGGAGGCAGACTTGCACAACTTTCAGTGATTTCATCACTAGGTATATCTTCTGGTACAATACTGAGAGAAGCCTGTATTTGAAAGCCTCCAACAAGTTGCAAGGTATTTGGACTGGTGCAGTAGTGCAGATATGCCTGTCTCCCCTGGCCTACACCACAGTGCTGTGGTCTATGTGACTGAAATCTGTAGGCCCAACTTTGTTTGGAGTTTGGATACAGCCCCCATCTCCATAGGTTTCAGCATAGATGGGCCTGAGTGGAGCATGAGGACTCTTAGGGCCTCTGAGGGGGGCTGGTAAGTCGAGCTCAGATTCCCCTTCCCTCTTGCTGTCGTTGATCTCATGTTTTTTTGTCTTTCCTTTTTTTTCTAATTTGTTATTTTCCTCTATTTGTTTTCAATGGGCAGTATTTGTCCCTCTTGATGTTTGAAATAAAACAGTTCCAGATTTAAAATTTAAAAAAGAGCTAGACCTCCCAAGCCTGTATGGGCATCTGGAGCTTCCCTGTTCAGGTTTCCCAAGTCAACCCGACAGGTGCTTGGATTCTTTTTTGCGCTCCCTTTACACTGCAGTCCTGGCTTCTTTTTCGACAAGGTTTTTTTGTGATCTTTTTTTTTCCTTTGGCTACTGCAGTGCTCAACCATAAATTTCTTCTTCTGATCAGCTCATCTTTTTGTCCTCCTTGTCAGTCTGAGGAAGGAACTGGCAGTAGCTAAGTTCTCTATTGTTCACTGGAATTAGAAGGTCATTAGGTCTGTGTACATTCTGGCTGGTAAGCATATGCCAGAGGGAGTTACAGCTCACTCTACTAGGGCATAGACCTCCTCTTGGGTGGCGTCTGCCTTGGTGTCTTCAGACGACATCTACAAGGCAGATCTCTGATCTTCACTGTGCATCTTTATGAAGCACTTTAGGTTGCTTGTTGGGGGTGGTACAAATGACACCTTTGGCAAGGTAGTTCTGTACATAGCATCATCTTCCTCCCAGCTTGGGTCCTGACTGATTGGGTAGTGCTGAACATATGAGTTAAGTTAAATGGCAGCACTAATGTTTAACTTTAGCCAGCGACTATACCACTGAATAGTTACCCCTATTTGCATAGCTCATACCCCAAGATTAGCCCCAAGAGGGGGTTGCAAAAGCAAAAGTTGGCTCTTGAGCTGGCCTTGCTGCAGTATCACAGTGACACTATCCTTACAAGGCTATTGGAAAAAAAATAATTACTGGAAAAATTATGTTCCTATATACTTACAGCAGACAGGTTGTCTTTAGCTATGTAAGATGGGCAGTGGTAGACAGCTTTGGAGAACCTGCCTCTGATATCCAGTGCCATTGTTTATTTCTTGATTTCACATGTTAGAGTCTTCTCATTCTAGAAGCTGCATTTAGAACTGGTCAATAGTAGCTCATTTGTTACAGAGGAACATTACAGATGAATGTTTAGATTGCATTCCAGTCATGCTTTCAAAGCAGGGATTCCAAAGTCTTTTCATGTGGTTTTTTCTCCTGGGCTGTCTTGTCGATGGAGACACTCGGAGACTGCTTCATGCACTCATCTAAAGTGCTTATTTCCTCACAAAACTCTGACCCTGACCTAATCCTATTTGTGCTTATTTGCCCAACACTCAGAGGATTTTGGTTCTTCATACCAATTTTAGTATCATTTTACTCCCCTCCACCCAGTGCTTTAGGGACTTCCTTCCCCTGTTGCTGTTTTGCCCCTCTCATCATAGCTTTTAGTCTTCATGACATGGTTAGTGTCCTTTGCCCCTCTTTTGGTGACTTGGAGTCTTCAAGGCACTCTTGATGCCTTTCAGTGCTGTTGTATCTATGGCAGGCTCCTCCCAGCAAGATTTAAACAAATTTTATTAAAACTTGATGGAAACCTACACTGTTAGCATGCTAAAGGAGTAGTCTGGTACCCAAGAGATCTGGGTTTGATTCCCACTGGTGCTCCTTTTGACCCTTGGCAAGTCACTTAACCCTCCATTGCCTCAGGTACAAACTTAGATTATAAGCACTCTGGGGACAGGGAAATGCGTACGTACCTGAATGCACCTTGCCCTGAATTGTCATTGGAAAGGTGTGAGCAAAATACTAATAAACAAATACATTGTTTGCCTCATTCATTTGAATGGAAACAAATGAAAAGAATAATTTGGAATCTAAAAACAAACTAATTGGGTGATTGATCGGAACACAAAGTAAATTGAAAATGTTTTAACTGCTCCTCTCTAAATAATTTGAAGTATTAATGAGCCTGCAAGGACTGAAAAGCTTTTATTAGTTGGCTCCAAAATTTTACATTGTGGATGTATACTTGGAACATTTTGAAGATGACAGTCTCTCTTTTTGATTTTTTTTAAGACATGATAGTAGCTACAAGAAGAAGGAAGTGCCCAAAAAGAAAAAGAAAATAAGAAACTAGAATCAAAAGCAGTCAGCGCAGACTATATACAGTAAATAGCTACAAACCCCTATGGGACACTACTGAACATTAGGGGCAACCCCTAGTGGAAGTCATGTGATATTACCACTAGAGGTCAATCAGGGCTTGTGGCTCTTATTTGGCATGTTGACCCCTAATGGTACTGAGATACTACTGTAGGAGGTCAACCTGGAGCCTGATGGGGCAGGAATCAGGGCCAGCCCGTCCACTAGTTAGGCTAGGGACTGCCTAGAGTGGCTGACCTTGGTAGATGGCATGATGGCTTTGTGCCATCACTTTGATGCCCACAACAGGCCATGCACTTGAGCAGCTGCAGTGCAAAAACCATGGCCTGCTGCTTCTGACCCCTCTTTGATGCAACTTCCTGTCAGAGAGGGCCAGGAGCGGCAGGCCATGTGTGCGTGTGGTGCCAGAGAGTATGGCCTGCCAGGGCACCAAAATGGCGGCACAAAGCCATCACTTTTAAATAAGGGGAAGCTTGTGCCTGTGCCATCTCCTGGCTCTTCCCTCAAGATGGGAAGACAAAATCTGTGGTGGGGGAGTAGCATGGCGCAGCTTGGTGCAGGGGGCAGTGTGGCTCGATTCGGGGGGGGGGGGGGCGGCATGGCCAGAGCTCCTGCCTGGAGCAACAGAAACCCTTGGGCCAGCCTTGGCAGGAGCAACTGAGGATCACTCCTGCCCCAGCTGCTAGACACAAGGGAAATCCCCATTAGGTCCCAGGGGATCTTCATGTAGGAGTATTACTGGGGTCCAGGGATTTCAGGCAGTGGGCAGGCTTGATTGTGGATCCAGGAAGGTCTTTGTGGGTAGGGGGCTTGACTGGGAGAAAAGGGAGTCTGGACAGAACGTTTCTTAACACCAGTGCTTTTAAGTTGCTTTCAGGAGCATCAGGCCATGCATTACAGTCTCGATATTCCTGGAGAGCAGAATAATGCAGCTGGCAAAGCTGATCACATCTCACGTTATTCATTTACCATGGGAGTTACTAACCTGAGATACTGAGTTACCACAGGTTAGTGACTCCAGTAGAAAATTAAACTGTGGTAAAATACAATATTTTACCGCAGTTTAGTAACTACCCCCAAGTGAGTCTCACATTCATTACAGTCAGAAGAGGAGCTACAAATCAATAAGGGGAGGGATCTGACACAAGATATCCAAGTGTATGGAAATGTAAGTGCCAGTATAGGAGTCTTTCTTCAAGATAGCATATCTATCAGTATAGTAATATAATAACATAGTGGATGATAGCACATAAAGACATGGTCCACCAAGCATCCCAGTATATTTGCTAGGGGACAATGTGCAGATTACTCGCACCATACCTTTGGTTTTCAATCATCTTCAAAGATATTGAATTTGATTTAGTCGCCAGCCCACTGTGGGACCGGCCAGGCTGTCATTCAATCCAGGGAGCCCATCCACTGGCAGAACAATTTCAGCTGCTCCATGCAATGTTGTTCTTTCAACAACCACTCCAGAGAGGGGTAGCTTATACCTTTAAAGTATGAATCAACTAAATTTGAATAACCTCTTAGGTCAATGGTGTCAGTTAGGATTATTTGACTTTCATGGTACATGTCATAATATCTTCCCCTTACTGATGGCTCCAACTTTGCTTCCCCAATTATGAACTTCCTCTCAGCATTGTACAATTGTATATAGCCTGTTTAGTGAAGACACTCCTTCGGTACATACTGGATATACTGTGTATAGCATTTATATGATGTCAGGCATTTCTCGGTAGAGCCCTATTTATCTGAAGGCTCTGTTAAAGATAGATATCCATTCTGCTTCAAGATGAAGAGAGGTTTGCTTCTCTTTAAATTTATTGAAGCAATCTTATAAGCTGTAACTGCTTCCTTTCAGCATATGAAATGATATATAGCTTTCATGTCAAAGAAATGCAACATCTTTATAAAACTAACTTAACAATTTAACGAGTAAAAAATCAATGCAATTTTTTTTGTTTGGAGGAATTATCTGACTTGAATAAAGGAACTTGAGTTGATGTAATAATGATGCCACGTTGGAACTGCTGTGTCACTGCATCATGTAACCTTGTACTCTATGTAAGACCCAATCTATGGGGACAACTCAATAATCCAAATCCTACACAATGGTCCCACACAAGAACATGTGCGACCAGGGCCAGCCCATCCATTGAGCGAGAATGTTTTTTGCACAGGGCCCCACGTTTCAGGGGGCTCCGCGCAAAAAACATTCTGATCTAAAAGTAAAATTTAAAATTTAAATAAAAAACTGTCTGCTGCCGCTGCCGCTGCCGGGGCCAGGGCTGCGGCTGCCGCGGCAGAATTGAGTGTGCCGCAGGGCCCCCCCTGCCCGGCAGAGCCTGCCCTCCCATGCATCAGCTCCCTCTTTGCAGCTGCAGTCACACACGCCGGCTTTAAGAGCGCGAAGGGAGAGTTTCCCTTTCATGGCTCTGTTAAGCCTGTGGGGGCTGATGGGAACTGCCCAACAACCCCCGCGGGCTTAACAGAGCCGCGAGGGAGAAACTCTCCCCTCGTGCTCTGAAAGCCGGCGTGTGTGACTGCAGCTGCAAAGAGGGAGCTGATGCAGGGGAGGGCAGGCTCTGCTGGGCAGGGGGGCCCCGCGGCACAGTCGATTCTGCCGTGGCCCCGGCCCCAGCCCCGGCAGCGGCAGCAGACAGTTTTTTTTATTTTAAATTTTCCCTGGGCTGGGGGGTGGGGGGTTAGGAGTGGTGATGGGCTATGGGGGAGCTAAGTCTGGATATGGGCTGATGGGATTAGGACTGGTAATGGGCTATGGGGGGCTTAAACTGAAAATTGGGTGATGGGGGGCTAGGACTAGAAATGGGCTGATGGGATTAGGACTGGGAGTGGGCTGCTGGGGAGGTTAGGACTGGTAATGGGCTATGAGGGGCTTAAACTGAAAATTGGGTGATGGGGTGTTAGGACTGGAAATGGGCTGGTGGGATTAGGACTGGAAGTGGGCTGATGGGGGCTTAGGACTGTTAATAGGCTATGGGGGGCTAGGACTGGTAATGGGTTGGGGGGGTTGCTAGGACTGGAAATGGGATGAGTGGAAGGGAAGGCTTGAACTGCAAATAGCTGATGGGGAGGGGGGCTTGGAATGGAAATGGGCTGAGTGGAAGGGGGCTTGAACTGTAAATAGCTGATGGGGACGGGGTTTGGAATGGAAATGGGCTGAGGGGAAGTGGGCTTGAACTGTAAATAGCTGATGGGGACGGGGTTTGGAATGGAAATGGGCTGAGGGGAAGTGGGGGGCTTGAACTGCAAATAGCTGATGGGGAGGGGGGCTTGGAATGGAAATGGGCTGAGTGGAAGGGGGCTTGAACTGCAAATAGCCGATGGGAAGGGGGGGTTGGAAAGGGCTCTTATGGGAGGGAGCTAGGACAGGAAATGGGCTGATGGAGGGGCTAGGATAGGACTGGGAATTGGGTGTTGGGGGGAGCTAAGATTGGAAATGGGATGTGGTGGGGGCTTGGATTGAAATGGACTCATTGAGGGGCTAGAACTGGAAGTAGGCTCATGGGGGGCTTGGATTGGAAATGGGCTGAGTGGAGGGGAGCTAGGATTTGACATGGGCTGATGGTGGGGCTAGGAAAGGACTAGAAATGGGCTGATGGGAGGCTGGTATTGGAAATGAGCTGATGAAGGGACTCGTATAGGACTGGAAATGGATGGGGGAGCTAGGACTGGAAATGGGCTGATGGGGGGACTAGAAGAGAGTGGATACTGGGTGGGGCTGGAACTAGAAGGGAGCTGATGTTGGGGGAGATTAGAAGGGGATGGGGCTGGGAGAGTGAAATGGAGAGGGGAAAAATATTTTGTGTGGGAGGGAAGAAAAATCTACAATTGGCCGGGTGTTGGGAGAGTAAGTGGGGATTGAGGATGGAGGGGTAAAATTTGAGTGGATGAAATAGGAATGAGGAAAGAGCAAAAGGAGAAAGATTAGCATGTTAAAACAGATGTAGAGGTAGAATGGAAAAAAACTAGAAGAGTGAAGAAAGGACAAATGGACAGCAGACGATGGAGAGTTAGCAGAAGACACAAATAAACCAGAAGAAAGTGGCTGGAACAATTGCAACTGAAAAAAAAATGCACAAAAGGTACAAAGATATCTCTTTATTTTGAATTTATTAACTGGAATATGTCAGCTCTGGGAAACGTGCATCATTAACATCGGTGCTTTGTTTAGTACAAGAGGAAATTAATTTATAGTTTTATTTCTACAGTGTTGTACATTCCAAGTTTGGCTTTTGGGGTTCCCAGTTTAATTATTGTCTTCCTGTTTCTAAATTGTGATTCCTTGTTTGGTGATGGTCTATGTTTTGCATGTGTAACTGAGCTGAGGTATTCTGTTTATGTAATTCCTATTTGACATTGCCACTTGTTCTCGTTCCCCAGTAGGTCATGTATTGTTATTCTCTGAAATGTATTGGTTTAATATTTGCAGTGTTGCCTTTTGATAGGTAGGGTATGGTGTTTTATGAGTCCTTGTAGTGCTGTTAGGATACGGCAGGTTTGCTATGGGTTTAAATGGGCAGTGTTGTAGTAGTTCCTAATGTGCCTGGCGGTTGGCACTGTATTATAGTAATGTAGAAATCTTTTAGTCTTTCTTTATCCATTATGCAAATATTTATGCAAATGAGGCCCCATATGCAAATGAGGCCCCGCACCAAGTCTCCGCACATGGCCCTGCACCCCCCTTGGGCCACCCCTGTGTGTGACATAAAGAAGTGGGGACAACCGTGCCAATATACAAAGAAAGGAGGTATAATATAAAAAGAAGTGGGTTTGATTTATACATGAACTGCACAATATAAAGCAGATCCTTGACGAATGCACTGGCTTCTTTATAGGATGAATTTCCTGGTCTTGTTCAATTCTGTAGGAATCATTGGTTCAATTTGGAGCATAAATTAAACAGTCAAAAAACATTATTGCTTCTTTGTCCCTCTTCAGAAGAAAAACTATTTTTATTGGTAGCTAACTTCTGTAAATCTCTGAAAAAAAATTCATGAAAGTATGTAGAAGTGTTTCCTCCCCCTTATGAAAGAAACAAAGCCTGCAAATGGCATTTTCTACTGACAGTCTCCATTAGCTATACAAAACATTTCATGTATACAGTGGAACATTCCCATTAGTGAGAAGCCAAATAATCCAAACTCAACCGCAAGAACGAGTGATCAAAGCGACCACCAATGTAGACATGGCACAGGAGAAATGTCTATATGGAGAACAGTATGCAACAATGCATAACAATGTACAGAAGTCATTGAACATTCTAAGAGCCATACACTGCTTGTAATGTTGGCAGTCGCTTTGGTCACCTGTTCTTGCAGCTGTGTTCCAATTGGTTGGCTTTCAAAGCATTCATCCCCTTTCCAAATAACCATGGTTTTCTTTGCTACTTATTCATGGTGGAGCCACTGGCTAGCTTTCTTCTTGCCCCCAAATACAGTAAATATCTCCCTGTACTGCAATAAATATTGGGGAGGGGGGATATCAACATGATTAATTGTGGTCACCAGGATATTCAGCAACACTAATGCAGCTAGTACCACTAAATATCTGGCGGTGCTGCCTCTGAAAGCTCCAATGCTAGCACGTAGAAAAGAATGTTGCTTACCTTGCCAGGACCATCCATAACCTCTGTGCTGCAGAATCGACAGGCCTCTGCCCATCCAGGCTGTAAAAGTGCACAGGATGGGTCCACTGAAGGATGGAATGAGCTGGTCCAGGACAGTGATTGCAAAGGTTTTAAAATGGGCTGGCTAAATGGTGCTCATGCGGGCCTTCAACAAAGGTAAGGAGGTGAGTTATGAAGGACATAGACTGCTGTTCTTCAATGATTACTCAGCACGAGTGGCCACATAGAGAAAAGAAATGGCCCAGGTTACACAATCCTATACAAAAAAGGGGTAAGATTTGTGCTGCTATTCCCTGTTGTTATTGTTATTGTTAAGTGCTATCGAGTCAGCGTTGACTCATGGATAGCTGTCCTAAACTGTATTCAGTCTTCAATTGTGGCAGGCTATGGCCTAGAGTAGTCTGCAAATATGAAAGGCCTGTAAGTTAGGCCTGGATCCCAACCCCCATTATAGCTCGAAAAGAACCAAAAATCTGTGAAAAATGAGAAAATTGTTTTAAACAGCTTAATAAGAAGTTTTACATGAATTCATAAGTCTTTCATTATTCTCTTGTGTGCAAAAGAAAGAAATGTTTCAATATATACATTCCTGGAGCTAGGGATAACCTTGCAGTAGAGAAGTTTCAAACCTAGAAACTGCACCATTGTTAGAACAGTCCTAAAGGAGGGGGCTGGTTGCTAGGCCCCGGAGGGATCTCTAATTGGACAGGTGCAGGGGGCGTTGGAGCCAATAGGAAGTTTGCATGTATCAAGCTGGAACCAATAGAAAGTTCTCATGTATCAAACAGAAGAAAAGGGTATAAATGAGTATGTCTCTGTAAAAACTTTGCTCAGTTCCTTTTGAAGCTTTGACTGACTGGGCCTGTGCACAATAAATTGGCTTGGATCTTTTGAACTGACTCCTGGTTTTATTTATTGCATGCTTATTGGCTGCTACACAATCAGGCGGCTCATTGTTTATAGAGTGGCATCCATAGCTGCTATTATTGTATCGATCCATCTCATTGGTTGCCGTCCTCTTTTGTGTTGACCTTCAATCTTGCCAGGCATGATGTCTTTCTTTAATGATCTCTCTCGTCGCATGATGTGCCCAAAGTATGAAAGTCAAAGTCTTATCATCTGAGCTATCCCCTACAAAGATTAAAATGCAGCACGCTGGCGAAACCCTTTGTTTGAATATGGTCGAAGAGGCCTGTTGATACTTGAAATGGATGGCAGCATGGGAGACTTTGGTGTGTAGGGGAGCAGCGAGCTGAGAAAGCAGAGGTAAAAGAGGAAGATCAGCCTGCAAATGGGCATGGAATATATAGAAAGAGTTGGAACAGCTTTACTTTTTAATAAGTTATAATGTTTAAATGTGTTTGACTTCCTAGTTGAAAAGGGAAAACTAGCAGAACAGAGCGGGGAACATTTGTGAGTGGAAATATTGGCACTGCTAAAATTTACTCTTGCTGGTATAAATGAGGAGGGGGAGGGGAGGGGGGAGGATGATGACATGATGGACTTGCCGGAGTGTAAGCAGTGAGTGATAAGCATATGCTAATGTGCAACCACATAACTGCTGAGCCACTTATAAAATAGAGGAGCTGGGAGATGTGGTTGAAAATCTTAGGATGTACGCAATTCAAATTATTAGAAGCCAACAACAGTCTAATTTGTGACCTGGAAAGCCCAGCCCAAGCTAGACAAAAGCATGGGACAATTGATGGAAAACTGAAAGAACGGGCTGTAGCGCAAATGTAGTTGTATTACAAGGCCCAAAGATGGAGAGTGCACCTGGGTCAAACAAGCAAGGACAAAGAGCCCATGTGTACTGTGATACTGCATGACACAAGAGTTGTGATCTAATCTGATATAGTTTAGTTCGCTGACAACATAACTAAACCCTGGGGATGGGAGGAGCAGCAGCTGGATTATGGCCCAAGATTGAAGATCAGTGCATGCAAATGAGGAAGTGGCATAAATGACATTGTATAACAACTTTAAGCCTCCATGGCGAGGCCTTGATGGACTCCCTCTGTCAGGTGAATGAAGTTTTGGAAACACCCACGGCAGTGGCCTCAGTGGTCATCACCCCAAGCTTATACTGGAGAGTGCACTGGAAATAGCTGAAAGGTATCATGACACCCAGCCAGTGACTGAAGCTGACAATGAGAAGGGGAAGAAATCACTCATCAGTATAGGAGGATGGAAGGGGAAGCTGGAATGGATGTTGGCTCCCATTTTCTGAGCCCCAAAGTCACCTCTTAGATGAGGTCATTGTCCCAGTCATGACCCCTTCATCTGTTTTAGGGGTGGATCCTGGGGCCACTTTGCTCAGGAATGACCCTGGGTGCAGAAGAACCTATGGATGTCAGCCTAACCATCCCTCATACCTGCACTTTTGTGGACACTCCCCACCCCGGGACTCAAAACTACGATTCCAGTGTAGCTCAAGGGAACCCACCTCCAGGCTTTAGACTCCAGGAGTGTGCGGACCCTCATTCAGTGGGAAACTGTAACCCAATTTCAAATTGACTATGCAAAAATGATAACACTGGCCTGTGTACATGGAGACCAGAGACAGTATTCAACGGCACATGTTTCACTTAAGACTCCAGCAGGGAAAGCCATGTTTGAGGTCACGGTGCTGCCCTGGCTCCCATATCCAGTGGTGATAGGCAGAAATTACCCAAAATTCAGATCAATATGGGCCTGGCTAACTGATGGATCCACTAAGTCAGACCAGGAAGATTTCCCAGAGATTTTCCCTGGTAGACCTGGATCTATATGTCAAGAATCCCAAGCCTGCTAAGTCCCAGAGTTTGCATCAACAGGAAATGCTACACTACCAACAGAATCTGGAGGTGGCTACTGGGGAGGGATCCGGGGAGGGAGAGTTTAGGGAAGAAACCCCTGGGGATAGCTCAGGACTCAGCAATAGTGACCCAAATACAATTGTCCGCTTCCCAGAGTGGGGACTGCGGGAAGACCCATGGAGCTTCAAGAGGGCCCAGCAAGAGGATGTGTCACTTAAACCTGCCCAAGAGCAAGTCTTCGAGGTAGATGGGGTTTCAGTAAATAACGGAGAGTTCTCTGCAAGAATCGTTCTCTATTTTCTGCTAAAGAGAGATTTATTATGCAGAATATCTGTGGGAAGAGGGGGAAGAGGTAGAACAACTGATAGTTCCCTGGCCCATAGCCATTTATTAGGGGGACACCTGTGTGTAGAGAAAACACTACAGCATGTTTTGGCCCAATTTTTCTGGCCTGGTGTCCATAAACAGGTGCATATATATTGCCAGTCATGCGCCACCTGCCAACTTCATAACCCCTAAGAGTTCCAAACATAATAGAATACCGTGAATCCCCTTATCACAATATATTTCTGTCGGGCATAGACCGCCTGAAGAAGAGAATGGCACTCTCCCCCATACGTAGTACATGTCCCTTTTTATTTAATTATCTATTTGTTTTTTTTATATATATATGTATTTCAAAACTGCAAAATAAAAGATAACCACACTTAGCTGGTCAACTGCACGACGTGCACATTTTGAGGCAATAAGCCCCTGCTTCAAGTGCTCCAGATGAATCTCAGTGTGCCCCACTTCTCAATAAATGGCAAAAAACGCCGAACACATGGCTGATGAAATTAGGGATATTTGCTTAGGATAGGCTACCCATAGGACTGCCTACTCATAGAAGAACCTATCACATGAAGGGAATACCCACAACATCACGGGGTTCCCTGCAGTGACAGAATCGTAAAATGTCAACGTCCCAACCATTCAATCTCACTATTCAAACCGTTAGGGGAAACAGTTCGTAGAGTGAATATCCAACGTTGTTCCAAATCACGTAACCTCATCATCCGATCCCCCCCTCTAGGAGCCATGGGAACGTGATCAATCACTGTCCAGGTTAATTGCTCAAAACTGTGATGGTAATCCAAACAATGCTGTACCACCGGGGCCGTGGTCACAGACTGTCGAAGCCGCGACGCATGCTCCCCCAGCCGAACTTTGCGGTAAAAAATTTGATCCGACAATAAATCCAACCAGGAAGATCCAGAGAGGGTTGTAGCACAATAAACACACTCATTACAGGGTGAGTGAAACCCCGATCGTAGAGTGAATATCCAACGTTGATTGCACCTCAGATGTCTAAGAGGCATATGAGGTGCAATCAAAAGGTATTGAGACTTGTACAAGAACACAAGAAGTATAACACGGACCCTTCATCAACCACGTCCCCTACTTGAAACTGCTGACTTCCATACAGTATTCCAAGCATTGATCACCCCACATTTCAATTATGCAAATATCATTCTCCATAGTCTCCCAGATTATGCAGTTCACTCCCTTTCAAATGGCTATGAATACGGCAGCACGAACACTGGTTGAAGCGTCAAGATACAAACATGTTACCTCTATCCTGAGACACCTACACTGGCTTCCCATTGTTAGCCGTCTCAGGTATAAGGCTCTCATCATAACATTCAAAATACTGCAAAACCTCTCTGCTACTGCTCTTAACGATATTCTGCAATGGATACCTGACCATGGCAAACACTCTCTTAGTCTACCATGGCAAACACTCTCTACCATGGCAAACACTCTCTTAGTCTCTTCTATAATAAGAAAAAGTTCCCAGTTTGCAAATAGCTGAGTATTCAAATTATATGCACCACCTCTATGGAACTCTCTCGCCCCCCCTCCCCCCCAATCCCTGCCATCTCTGACCTAACTACTTTCATAAAACTTCTAAAGACACATCTGTTTCAATTATATTATGAACACTGCACTTAACCAAATCCCACAGCCAGACCCTCGAGCCATCCTATGAAGCTCAAGGTATATAAAGTACCCAGCACTAAAAATGTATATAATTTCCCTATTACGACCCAAGATTACTCCCCACCTAATTTATAAATTGTTATATTATTAACCTCTGATGTTGTTATTCTCTAAACCTGTACTATGTAATTTTTTGTTGTTCTCCAAACTTGTTCTATTTAATTTCCATTCTTGTTCCTTGTAAACCACACTGAATTCTAAATTGCGTGGTGTATAAAACCAAATAAATAAATAACACTGACAGTTATTGCACTCAGTCTCCTTCAAAGTAGTCCCCTTCCGATAAACCACATTTCCTCCAGCATTCCTGCCACTGCTGGAAACAATTTTGAAATGCCTCTTTCATTAGGCTGTGAACCTGTGTGCTTTTTGGGAATCTGCCAAGTACTTGTGACCTAGATTGGCCACTGTTGGAAACAAGATACTGGTCTTGATGGACTTTGGTCTGACCCAGTATGGCATTTCTTATATTCTTATACTGTGTTGAATTTTGCTTAATGGTCTCCAAGTCATCGAATCTCCTTCCTTTCAGTGGCAATTTCAGTTTTGGAAACAAGGAAAAGTCACAGGGTGTGAGGTCAGGTGAGTACAGAAGCTGACAGACTTGCTCGATTTCATGTTTAGTCAAGAACTGCTGGACAAGATGTGATGCGTGAGCTGGGGCATTATCATAATGAAGCAACCATTCACCATTCCTGTGCAACTCTGCCCTCTTATGATGAACTGCATCTCTCAAATGAGTCAGAATTTGGACATAGTACTACTTATTGTTGGTTTGGCCTTTTGGAGCATACTCATGATGAACAATACCCTGGTAATCACAGAAAATTGGGAGCATGACATTGACATCGCTCCTCACCTGATGGGCTTTCTTGGGACTGAGAGAGTTTGGAGTCTTCCATTGTGAGGATTCAGCCTTAGTTTACATGGCATAACCATAAACCTATGATTCATCAACAGTAATTATATTTTTGATGAAATTTGAGTCATTTTCAAAACATTCCAACAACTCCCTGGCCGCAGACTGTCGATCTTCTTTTTGATCAGGGGACAGAAGTTTTGGAACAAATTTTGCAGACACATGTCTCATCCCCAAATCGATAGTAAGAATGGACTGTACCAACCCAAAACTGATGACCATATCCTCAGCAAGCTCCCTGATAGTCAATTGCCGATTTGAGCATACTGTGGCAAGCATTGCTTCAACTTTGTCTTCATTCCTGCTCATGGATGGCCTTCCAGCATGTTCGTCACTGTCAACGCTTTGGTGGCCCCCTTGGAAATGTTTGTATCAGTCATAAACTCGAGCATGACTCATGTATTCATCGCTATACACTTGCTGTAACTTGTCATAAGTCTCTTTGCATTAATCTTTAAGTTTCTGGCAGAATTTAATGCAAACTTGCTGTTCAATTTTTTCACTTATCATAAATCTGACAAACTTCTTTTACACAATACCAAACATCATGTAATTTAAAAACATATAGGTGTGCTGCAGCAACATTACACTCTGCACATGCAGAGCACATAACTAGGTCACTGCATACTTAATAGCATCGTGGCACAACGTATTGGTATTTAGCTACACAACAAGTCTCGAGACTTTTTGATCACACCTCCTATTAGACGTGGTAAGAGAAACCTGAGAAGAAGAACTCCATGCCAGGCATAATTTAGTGGAGTATGTTATGCAAATACAAGACCGGCTGAGGGAAGCCACAGAGATGGCCAAACTCAGTCTGGAGAAAGCCCAAGCTGAGCCGGCCAGGAGCTACAATCAGGCCAGGAGCTATAATCAGGCAGCGGTGCACCACACCTTTCTACTGGGAGAAAGAGTTTTAGTCTTGCTGCCCTCATATGAGAACAAGTTACTCTGTAAATGGCAGGGGCCCATGAGATGGAAGAGAAAGTGGGGCCTGTTAACTTCAAGATTGCCCAGCCAGATAAATGGAAAACAGCCAAACTTTACCATATTAACCTATTGAAAAAGTGGACTTCAGTTATGGCTATGGTGGTACAGGGAGGTGATTTTAGGCTGGAAATTTCAGCCTCATCGGATCCAGCTCAAGTCCCAATTGGAGACCAGCTCTCTGCTGTCCAGAAAAGAGATCTAGAAGGTTTGATCCACTGAAACCTAAATTTATTCTCCACTCCCCTAGGACAAACCCACCTCATTTGTCATGATATCGTTACTGACCCTAGGGTGGTTATCCAGCAACAACCCTACCAGATTCTGGAGGCCAAGCAACAGGATGCTGCCAAGGAGCTGGAAGAGATGCTTAATTTGGGAGTTACAGAAGAGTCTATGAGTGACTGGTCGTCATCCATTGTCTTGGTTCCTAAATTCAACAGAAGCATCAGATTCTGCATTGACTTCCAGGGGCTCAATGCAGCTTCTAAACTGGAAGCATATCTCATGCCCAGAGTATTTATTTACTTTATTTATTTAACAGTTTTTTTTACTGCTTTATCATTTCATTCCAAAGCAGTTTACATTGTAACTTAAACTTGGTAATGTATATTAAACAGGGACATTGATAACTTGGATTTTTCTGAGGCAATGGAAGGTAAAGCGACTTGCCCAAGACCACAAGGAATGCTAGTGGGAATCAAACCCTGGTCTCTTGGCTCCTAAACCAGTGCTCTAACCAGTAGGTAATCGAGT